>JBBGZY010000848.1:385000-1780000 GCA_037952925.1 Lithobates clamitans
GGAGTGTCTCAATTAAGGTTCTGGAGTGGCATAGCCCATCTCCAGGCCTTAATCGCATAGAAAATACATGGAGGGAGCTGAAGGTTCAAGTTACCAAAAGTCAGCTTCGAAAACCCTAATGACTTGGACAGGATCTGCAAAGAGGAGTGGGACAAAATCCCTTCTGAGATGTGTGCAAACCCGGGGGCCAACTACAAGAAACGTCTGACCTCTGATTCCCAACAAGGGTTTTGCCACCAAGTAATAATAAGTCATGTTTTGTGAAGGGGCCAAATACTTATTTCACTCAGTAAAATGCAAATCAATTTATTACTTTTTTGAAATCCGTTTTTCTGGATTTTTGTTGTTGTTATTCAGTCTCTCACTGTTAAAATAAACTGACCATTAAATTATAGACTGATAATTTATTTGTCAGTGGGCAAACGTACAAAAATCAGCAGGGGGGGGGGGGGGGGTCAAATACTTTTTTCCCTCAAAATACAGCATCTCACAAAAAAGTGAGTACACCCCTCACATTTTGGTTAATATTTTATTGTATCTTTTCATGTGACAACACCGAAGAAATTACACTTTGCTACAATGTAAAGAAGTTAGTGTACAGCTTGGAGTACAGTGTTATATATCTGTATATAGTATAAATACTGTACACACATATACATACACACACATATATATATATATATATATATATATATATATATATATATATATATATATATATATATATATATATATATATATATATACACACACACACACATACACATATTATATATATATATATATAAACATATACACACACACACAAACGCACAAAACTAGATATTTTATAGCAGTCTACACATGAACTAATTTGTGAGAATTTTTCTGACCACAACGGAACATGAAAGAAGACAAATGGTAGCAATACGGCATAAGTTTTCTTTGATTACTGATATAAGAAACACAATTTTCTTTTCAGTTACTGAAAAACTGAGAAGTAAGAGTCAATATGAAATGAACAGGGAAGAAGTGGGTGCAGCACAGTAGAACACAACTTATGCTTTGGAATAGTTCCAGTTTCGTTTAAACCACAGTGTTGACTGCACGTGGCTGCACATTCCAAGCATGCAAAATGAAAAACAAAATTGATACATTATGAAAGTATACTACATATCATGAAACTAGAACAACAACTATTCTAACATTCTATTTATTGTATATGAATTAAATCTGAATTCCGGGCATAGATTCCTTCCCCCATACTTACATTGGTCAATCCATACTTGACGTAACCCTGTGACAGTGGAGAATCACTGTAGTAGTTGCTGTTACTACAGTCACCCTCCCTGTCTTCTGAGGGCTGTGTCGAGCAGCTGCCCTGTTATATAGTGACCACAGGGGGTTACTAGCTTGGCATGGGCGCTTTTCACAGATTATTTTTCATTTTCTCAATGAATGCAAAGCATTTTGATTGGATGAGGTGGAAAGGCTGGGCAGTAAGGTCACGATCTCCACCTTGTCCAATCAGAGAATACTTTGTATTCATTGAAAAAAATACAGGGCATTCTTTGAATGGTATCCATGCAGAGTGGGCAACCCCCTGTGGTCGTTCTGCAGCACGGCAGCTGTTTAACATGGTCTCTGGAAGACATTGAGGATCACTAAAGTAGGGATGGCTACTACAGCAATTCTCCACTTCCACAGGGATCAGCCAGGTATGGTTGATTGGTACCTGCTTGGTACAAGCTATCCCATTAAAGGTTTTTCACAAGATTAATGCACTTGGTGTTTAATACCCTAGTCAAGAATAAAACAAACACTGACTGACCATCACACCGCCATTTACTATTAGCTACGTTACCACACATGATACAGGTTGGAGTTTATTGGCCATAGCAGCCTTGCATTAACAAAATATAAATAACATTTTAACATATTGTATCAACATATTAACATTCAGTACAGTATTAAAGGGGCCCCAAGGTCCTTGTAGGCATCTACTTCAAGTACCTGCATAAAAACAAAATTTAGGCCTCCAGCTGCAGAAACACTGACTCGGAGACAAACCAATAATCACAGATACTATTAACAGAATAATGGGAGCTGTAGCCAATACAGAACCCTACAAATGTACATTTTGGCCATAATAATAACACATTCAAAGACCACGCACCCTGTCAGCTGCCATAACATAACCACAATTACCACTCTAAAATATCTAAAAACCATAAGCAATAAGGGAGAGAAGGTGGAAAGTTGTCCCGACCAAGCTCTCCTCCAAATGAAGGCTTTCCAAGACTTTCCTGCATTTCCAACTCCTGAAGCCCCACCTGCTCCGGCCCCATCTAACAATCCCGTGAGTACCACTTGAATCCTATTTACTTTTGATCCACAAAAAGACTCCTCCTATGTCAAACCCCATTTAACTCAATCATATCGGCCTGAATCTAGGCTTCCCCTTTTTTTACTCCAGACCTAACTTTTATGCTTCCAGTGTTGGTGACTTCTCTCAGTTGATTACTTGAAGCTGCAAGTTTAGTACTCACCATCATTATCCAATACCAGCAGACCTTACCTGGATTTGTTGCATATAATTCCTATGGTTGAAACTTTTTATGATGGTTACTACCTATTATTTTTACACATTATATGGAAGAGTCTATACATATACTCTACACCCAGCAGTAATTTGTTCTGTCATAACGGATTTGCATGGCTGACAGGAATGTCTTAATCTCACATTTGAAAGCAAGAACCACTTATTACATTAGACCCCCCTTATGTATACCTAAATCTTGGGGATGATGAGGATCTCACATCTCATAAGAAAACACTCCTACATTGTACTTGAGTGTCATGTTGTGAGATTTAGGGGACTTGGCATTCCCTAGGTTCTATACATACATCAAACTGCGATTTATAAAGAAGGTGGAGGCCCTGAGGTAATAAAATTGCTTTCTCATGTAGAATCCACTATAATGAGCAGAGCTTGCTTTCTCGTGCTAATATGCATTTTTTAAGTGCTTTTTCTCCTCTAATTTATTTTGTTTGCAGCTGTAAGTGGGAAAACCTGCACCAGAATGTCACTTCTGGTAATAATCCAGGAGGGGACCGAACTTTAAGTCCTATCACCCCTTTCTGTCCTTGCTGTAGGTGGAGTGGAGCAGCAATACGTACATTGCTGGTGGCTCCAAGCTTTAGATAGGTAGCCTAGAAGCAGAACTTCAGCAGTAAATTGTCACCCAACCCTTAGTCCATGCATACCTAGGTAGTCCTAGCACAACCAAACTGGAAGAGTGAGAGCCTTTTATAGGAAGTGGACCTCCCAATGGTTCTACTGGCAAAATCAACAGGGAACCACAGTGGCTAAGTGGTTAGCACTTCCGTCTAGCAGCACTACCTGCACGGAGTTTGCATGTTCTACCCATGCCTGTGTGGGTTTCCTCCCACACTCCAAATACATGCTGGTAGATTAATTGGCTCCTGTCTATATTGGCCCTAGTATGTGTATGTATGAATGCGAGTTAGGGACTTGAGGGCAGGGATTGATGTGAAGGTGCAAAATATATGTGTCAATTAATGTGGCTATATAAGTAAAAAAAAAAAAAAAAAAAGATATTGCTGGTGGTAATTTGAAAAAACAGATAAAAGTTGTTTGTATACTGACCAAAGACTATCACTGTCTCCATTTTGCCCATAGCTAAACTATTATGTAAGTTATAGTCTACCATGCTGTGGGATATTATTTTGGTTTGAATGCCAACATGACAAGTTTGCTTTAAAAAGGAATGATCAATTGCAGCCATAGGCTAAGACTCAGTCCAACACAGGCAAAAAGTCAGTGGTCAAAAACATAGAGGTACTAAGACTTTGTGTGGGATATTTTTTTTGTTTTAAATGCAAACAAGACAAGTTTACTGTAATCAGAAATGATCAATTGACAGCACATTCTAAGACACAGCCCAACAAAGCCAAAGAGTCACCAGTGAACACTATAAAGATACTAGGACTACATGTGGGAAATCATTATAATTTGACTTTCAACTTGACGGGTTTGCGTTAAATAGGAACAAAAAAATGAGGGAGGCTAAGACACAGTCCAACAAAGACAGAGAGTCACTGGTCAACAATGTAGAGATACTAGGACGTCATGTAATGAGGGCTCATATGGGATAGGCAATGTCAGCATCCTACACAAATTCAAAGTCAAGTGGATCTTCACCCTCCAATACAACATACCTCCACTCCACCACTCCTCCTGTCCTTTGATTAAGCCTGATTTTTTTTTCCTTTAATAAGCTTTTTTTTTTTACATAGTGTCTTAAGAGAATTTATTGTGGAACTGTCATATGAACTGTTTTTTTAATAATAAAACTGGGGAATTACATAATGCTATATCTCCTAGTATGGTTTCAGGATACGTTAACCAGCCTGTTCTCATTTTGAAATTACTCAATGAAGCCCCAAAACTAACATAATGTAATCATCAATATCATTGTGGGTCCCCCCAAATGTAATCAGACGTTTTACATGCACATGTCAATTATTCAAGATTTTTCAACAGAAATATCCCCTGCCAAGGGAATAAGCCGCATTTCAAATCACTCTTTATAAATCTTCAAGGGGAAGGGTATTGAATTCTATAAAAGACATAAGACATTTGAGCATCCTTAAGGGGTCAGCACATTGCTGGGGGAGCACATTGCAATGGCTTCTATCCTTAAGGCTTCTATCTCTAAGTGATTCTTTCTACAAGTGATATGCACTTCAATCTCTGCACTTCAGCGATTGCACGAAGCAAACAAATATAGCAATCTGCACTGGCAAGCACCTAACAGACTGCAGGTGACCCTGTCTCTCTAATAAGCTCTCCTTCCACTGCTTCTGACACTCCTGTCCTCTCTCCTCAAACTCTCTTACCTTCACCCCCCCTCTCCACCCGCCTGCTTATACATATCATCCTGCCTTCTGTCTTCTCCCTACTACTGCTCCTACCAACTCTTGCTCATTCTACATCCATATACTGATAAAACCTCCAGTACTCTGAGACATGCCCCTTCACATAAATCACATTCCCACATTACCTCCCTCACCCTCCTGCTTCTCCTAATCTCTGGTGACATATCCCCAAACCCTGGGCCACCATCATCTGTCTTTGCCCAACACTCCCATCCCCCTACACCCTCTGGCAGGAGCCATAACCCACAGAACTTGGTCTCTATTCCTCTTTCCAAAACCAGCCCCCCCTTTTCCTGTGCCCTGTGGAATGCACGTTCTGTCTGCAACAAACTCACCACCCTTCACGACCTCTTTATCACAAATTCCTTTAACCTACTTGCCATTACTGAAACCTGACTTCATGAATCGGATACTATTTCTCCTGCTTCCCTCTCCCATGGGGGCCTTCTCTGGACTCACTCCCCCAGACCAAGTGGATGTAAGGGAGGTGGAGTGGGAATCCTAATAGCCCCATGCAGCACCTATCAGGTTCTTCACCCACCTCCCTCTCTGACACTCTCCTCTTTTGAGGCACATTGCATTCGTCTTTTCTCTGCCATTTCTCTAAGAATTGCTGTCATCTACCGGCCCCCTGGACCAGTATCAGCCTTCCTTGATGACTTCTCTGTCTGGCTACCCTACTTTCTCTCTTCTGAAATTCCCACAATTATTCTTGGGGACTTCAACATCCCTGTTAACACTAACACTACTATTACTTCTAAACTTCTCAGTCTAACCTCATCGCTTGACCTGAAGCAATGGATACAGGCTCCTACCCACTCCAACGGCAACACCCTTGACCTTGTCTTCTATCTGTGCACTCCGTGCAACCTTTCCAACAATCCACTCCCACTCTCTGTTCACCACCTTATTAGTTTTGCTCTCTCCTTGTCTTCCACCTCTTCTCCCTCCAACCGCCTAACAGTTACACGTAGAAACCTTCGCCACCTCAACCCTTCTCTTCTCTACTCTGCTACTGATCACCTCTATGACAAAATCTCACCTCTGTCCTGCCCCAACCTAGCTACTTTCATCTACAACAGCTCACTGTCTTCCTCCCTAGACAAGCTTGCCCCCCTCACTACACGCAGAATTAGGCCCCGACTACTACAACCCTGGCAAACAGATGACACCAGAAGTCTCAGAAAATGTAGCCGCGCTCTTGAGCGCCTGTGGCATAAGACTAAGACCCAGGAAGACTTCACACAATATAAATCTGCCCTCCTAAAATACTACTCCTGCCTTCACACTGCCAAACAGACCTACTTTATCACACTCATTAACACCTTCTCATCCAGTCCACGACAACTCTTCTCTACCTTCAACACTCTACTCTGTCCTCCACTGCCTCCACCCACCAACTCACTCACTGCCCAGGAGATTGCCAATCACTTCAAAACGAAGATTAATACAATTCATGAGGAGATCACCAATGCGCAAAAACCTCCCCCATGCAACACCCTATGTCCACCGATACAATCATTACTTCCCTCATTCAACCCTGCTACTATTACTGAGGTTGCTAAACTTTTATCTAGCACTCATCTAACCACCTGCCCCCTGGATCCTGTTCCCTCGCAAATGCTACGCTCACTCTCTGACTCGATTCTACACTCTCTAACTCACATTTTCAACCTCTCCCTCTCTTGTGGCATCTTCCCAAACTCTCTAAAACATACGCTAGTCACCCCCATACTTAAAAAGCCCTCACTGGACCCCACCAATCTCAACAACTTACGTCCCATCTTCTTACTCTCCTTCTCCTCCAAACTTCTTGAAAGACTGGTCTACAACCGACTAAGCGACCATCTGACCATGAATAAACTTCTTGATCCCCTTCAGTCCGGTTTTCGTCCTCAACACTCCACGGAAACTGCTCTCCTTAAACTCTCAAATAACCTACTAATGGCTAAAACCAGTGGAAACTATTCTGTACCACTTCTCCTGGATCTCTCTGCTGCCTTTGACACAGTGGACCACCCCCTCCTCCTCAAAACACTCCACTCCTTTGGTCTCTGTGACTGTACTCTTCGCTGGTTCTCATCCTACCTATCCCACCGCTCCTTCAGTGTCACTTACAACTCTACTTCCTCCTCTTCCTTTCTCCGTTGGGGTCCTCCAAGGTTCTGTTCTTGGACCTCTCCTTTTCTCAATCTACACCACATCCTTGGGTCAGTTGATTGCCTCCCACGGCTTTAAATATCATCTCTACGCTGATGACACCCAAATCTATCTCTCCACCCCCCAGCTCTCTCCATCTGTCTCCTCACACATTACCAACTTACTAGCAGACATATCAGCCTGGATGTCACATCACTTCCTCAAACTCAACCTATCCAAAACCGAGCTCATGATATTTCCTCCCTCAGGTGCTACTTCCCTTGATCTCCCTGTCAATATCAACGGCTCAACTATCAACCCATCTCCCCACGCCAGGGCCCTAGGTGTAATCCTGGACTCTGAACTTACCTTTCGACCACACATTCCATCACTATCCAAAACTTGCCGCCTCAATCTTCGCAACATCTCCAAGATACGCCCCTTCCTAACCAATGTCACCACAAAGCTTCTAATCCACTCCCTGGTCATCTCCCGCCTCGACTACTGCAACTCCCTACTCATTGGTTTACCTCTAAATAGGCTATCCCCACTTCAGTCCGTCATGAACGCTGCTGCCTGGCTCATCCACCTCACAAACCGCTCAGCGTCTGCTACACCCCTCTGCCAATCCCTCTATTGGCTGCCACTCAGTCACCGAATTAAATTCAAGATACTAACTATAACTTACAAAGCCATCCACAACCTGGCCCCCAGCTACATCTCTAACCTAGACACAAAATACCAACCTAATCGTTCTCTTCGCTCCTCCCAAGACCTCCTGCTCTCAAACTCCCTTGTCATCTCATCCCATGCTCACCTTCAGGACTTCTCCAGAGCCTCCCCCATTCTCTGGAATGCTCTACCCCAATCTGTCTGATTTTCTCCTACTTTATCCACTTTCAGACGATCCCTAAAAACTCATCTCTTCAGAGAAGCCTATCTGGCCCCCACCTAACAACTGTACATTTATCTTCTCAATCAGCACATCACCCACAGTTATTACCTCTTGTATCTCTTGACCTTCCCTCTTAGATTGTAAGCTCTAAGGAGCAGGGCCCTCTGATTCCTATTGTATCAAAGTGTATTGTATTTGTACTGTCTACCCTCAAGTTGTAAAGCGCTACGTAAACTGTTGGCGCTATATAAATCCTGTATAATAATAATAATAATTATATCAAAAATATATTCCAATGCAACTTCTTACACATGTGTATGGTCATCTTAATCTGCACAGTTACATAGCATGCATGTGTAGGACTTTTGTTGGTCATTTCCTTCCTTTTCTTCAATAAGTATTTTTGTACACTCAGGCTTTCTACTTAAAACATCATAAAGCAATCTGAGATACCTGATACCGCTCTCCTATACTTATATTGGTACTAGATACCTCTTTTTTGTATATTTATTACTCCTTATGAAGCAGGGCTTATATTGTCCATTTTTTTCCCCCTATAAGACTTCTCTTATACTGTATATATTAGGTTTCCACCTAGGTGGTTGCCCTTTGGACCTGCTGTAGAGATGTATGTGGTCCCTTGTGAACTCATCTTTCTTGTGGGTTCCTCTGGGAGATCTGAAGGTTCGAGGAGTTGGCACTGCTTTTAATCATTCTGGCTTATATGCATTGGTGACACACATGCTATGTAGGTGTGTACTTTAAAATGACTATGGACATGTATAAGAACTTGCACTGGATTATATTGTTGAAATGTTGTATGTTTTTTTAAAGATTTCAATACCCTTCCTCTTGAAGAAGATTCATAAAGACTGAATTGAAATGCATCAACTTCGCCTGACAGGGGATCTTTGTGTTGAAAAATCTTGAATGATTGACTTGTACTATGTATTTATCAACCCCCCAGAGGGTATCTGGGTAAACAGTTAAAGTCAACTGTCTGTTGTACCATGCTGCCAGAACATAAATATTTTATGTCAAATGTTTTTAAAGATTGTTTTATATAAATAAAATATGTATATTTGTTTTACTTTATTTTTTTCACTTTAAAAAGTCCCATGGGAAAAAACTTGTACTTTTGGTACTCTTTTGCAGCTTGATTAGGGATGTAGACATAAATCAGCTCTTGATCGATCAATTGTTAAAAAATCCCTTTTTCTTTTCTCTGCAATCAATCAAGATTTACTATGCAATTTCCCTTCTCACTATATTTTCTCTCTTTTTTTCCAAAAGTCTGCACAGAGCTTGAGGTTGAAAAATAGGCATCCCCTAAAACTTGATTTTCCTTTTTTAGTGCAAACAAATGTAAAGGAATGCTGAGGCTGCAGCCAACACAGATTTTATTAAAGGCAGACCCCTACCGCTCAAATATGACGATCGGCAGGACTCCACTGATCACAAACAGATGTTAGGCCCTAAGGCTGCGACTAGTGTGTCGGAGATAATAAACATGTAAAACCAGGGTCTGGGCCAGATACCAGCAGGTCAGTGTGAAAACCTCAAAGACTGAAGTACAGATGAGTAAGAATGCTTAGTGTTGCCAACTGGCGGTGGATGACTCTAATCATGGTGCAGGGACTGGAAATGCCTGGTGTTCCCAACAGCAATGTAGGCTACACCCAGTGTGTGGTCCTAACTGGCAACCATAGACGGACAAAAGAGGGCACAATCCTGGACAACAAGATACAGCATACAAGACAACACCCCACAGAGACCAGGCAGTCTATACTAGCAGACAAAAAGGAAAGCAAGATGAAACACAAGGAACAGCAATTAAAGAACGCAAAAGGGAACACACTAAGCACAAATAATTATAAAGGGGACAAAAGGATACTAACAAGAGCTGGGCAGGAAGCACATAGGATTGCTGTTGCGAGGCACTAAACCCTGACCGGGCAACAGGAGACCTTTAAGTACAATGATCCAGACTAAAGGAATTCGACCCACAGGGCAAGTGGACAAAGAGGTAGCTGGAGGTCAATAACCAAGTTCTAACTTAAGCTGTATAGCTGGGTATACACTATTTTTATTGGATTTCATTTTTGTTTTAAGAAAGTTTATTCATTTTTTCTAATCATTACTGGGGTCAAATCAATCTTTTTTTTGACTGCAGTGACAGGAAAATTTGAGGGAGTAGAATGGAATTGTTCTTGAAAATTTCTAACAGTGTACGTGGTTTTTGTTCAGGAAAGTCCATTCATTCCAAAATTGAATGTTAGAAGCCAACTGAATCTTGAACTACTTTTGAATGACTTTCGAATGTACTGAGAATTTTTGTAAAAATTTTCTCAAAAATTTATATACAAATTTTCGGTAAAAATTCTGCTAGTGTATACCCAGCTTAAAGCGGGGTTCCACCCAAATTTTGAACAATATCTGTATGTATTCTTTTCCTTGCCTAGATGCTGACATGCCGTTTAAAAAAATTTAAATCGCCGTAATTACCTTTTATTTTTCGATTCTTCTTTGCACTTCCTGGTTCTCCTCCCGTGGGAGTAGGCGTGTTTCTAGCCTCTCCCAGACTCCTGGGAGCTAGTCTCAGGCTTTCCAGGATGCCACTGAGCATGTGCGGGAATGAGCGGTGAATGCTGGGAGCACAGCATTCATCACATCCAGGAAATAAATGCTTGTGGGCTTCAAATGCCCACAATGAAGATGGAAACCGCCTGCAGTGAATAATATAAGTTATTCTTTCCGACGAAATCTGACACAGGCGGACATATTACACACAATATGTGAGTATGTAATGCTGAGAAGAAAAGTTTGTGAATGAACTAAAAAAAAAAAAAAAAAACGATAGATAGGTGGACCCCCGCTTTAACCACTTCTCCCCCCCCCCCCCCCGAGGGATTTACCCGCCTAGGCCATTTTTAGCGAAACGGCACTGTGTTACTTTAAGTGACAATTGCAAGGTCGTGCGATGCTGTACCCAAACAAAATTGATGTCCTTTCTTTCCCACAAATAGAGCTTTCTTTTGGTGGTATTTGATCACCTGTGCGTTTTTTATTTCTTGCGCTATATATATTTTTTACTTTTTGCTATAATACATATCCAATAAAAAAATGTAAAAAAAAAAAAAAACAAATTTCTTCACCAGTTTAGGCCAATATGTATTCTTCTACATATTATTGATATAAAAAAAAACAAAAAACGCAATAAGCGTATATTAATTGCTTTGTGCAAAAGTGTTAGCGTCACAAAATAGGGGATAGATTGATGACATTATTTTTTTTTTATTATTAGAAACAGCGGTATTCAGCGATTTTTAGCAGCACTGCGACATTGTGGCAGACAGATCGGACACTTTTGACACTTTTTTTGGGGCCAGTGACATTATTACAGTGATCAGAGTTAAAAAATATCCACTGATCACTGTATAAATGACACTGCCCGGGAAGGGGTTAACATTAGGGGGCGATCAAGGGGTTAAGTGTGTCCTAGGGAGGTCTTTCTAACTGTGGGGGAGGGGACTGACTGGGAGTACAGAGAGATTGCTGTTCCTGATCACTAGGAACAGCCGATCTCACTGTACTCTCCTGTCAGAAAGGGGATCTGTTTTGTTTACATAGTCAGATCCCTGTTCTGCCTCTCTTTCCCACGATCGCGGCCGGCCGGCAGACATCGAGTCCCCTGGACCCGCGGGCGAGCTCCCGAAGCGCACAGCGGATGCGCGCTCGCAGTGCCACATGCACAGACTGACATACAGGTACGTCTGTTTGCGCAGCCGAGCCACCTTGCCACAGCATATGTGCGGAAGGTGGTCGACAAGTGGTTAAGAGATAAGCTGACTATATACTGTAGCACTCTCCTAGTTAGGCTGCTAGGCAAATTGCTCCTCTTTACTCAGTAGAGCAGTTGATTACTTTTGGCTGTTCTGGATCTCACATGCTGCAGGTCTTAATTGTTATCCTCTGCCTTCCAGAGGCTTCTGGAACATTGAGGGTGGAGCAGGGCAAATGGGCAGCCTGAATATTTATTGTGCCCAGAAGGTGGCTGGAGAGGCATAAAAGTCTGATTTAGAGCTGCAGATCTTCTCCCTGTTGGAGGGAATTCACCAGTCTGGGTGGGGGGGGGGGGGGGGGTTACCCCCACATTCAGCAGCTATCCTGATTCCAGCTATTTATCATCAAGGTGGGGCATAGCTAGTGAGCCTACTTGTAATAATGTACTTTTTAAGCTAGTCAAGGGACTCCTCATCTGGGGGCCTTGGGGATGTACTTATTTTTGTGAGATACTGTATATCATACTATGCAGAAAATTGACACTGTTCAGGTATTCTGACAGCTACTGGTGCTAGCTGTTGGAAAACATCTGCCACAGCTGGAGATTCATGCATTCCACGCTGTACAGCCTGCAGGGTGAACAAAAAAACAATCTAACGGTGCATGACCAGCTATAGACAGAGAAAATCCTCAAGCAGACTCTGTTATAGCTGTTAGAGCTGAGGCCTGGTGGACACTACAACAGTTTGTATATGGAGGCTGCCAAACAGTAAACTAGGCCAGCCTGGTAGATAGGGTTGCGTATCTGTAGTAAGAGCCGAGACATGTCTAGGTCTTGTTTTGTTGAAAGTTTCATGTTCTTTTCTTTGTAAATAGCACAAATAAACTCTCCACTCTTTGCCAAGACATTAGTGGACTGATATTGGTGCCTAAAAACGTTGCTCAACCCAGAGAGCATTATACCTGCTACCTCTGGCCAGCTCACAATGCATATAGCCGCGTACACAAATTAACTTCTTTAGGTGGTTTTGCACAGCACCTGTTGGTTCCCTGGCTGGGAAAAACATGATCATTTCTGCTATGCAGACAGGTACGGCCATATCCATGAGCCCCTAAGCTGACATACGATTCCAAGAGTTGTTAAGGGGTTGAATAAGGCTGAGAGTTCCTCCGAGTGGGTCATTTACAGATTTCTAAATTTAAAGCTAAATTTGAAACTAAACCTAAATCAGTCTGTATATGCAGTAAAAATGCTTGTTATACTCACTGTGAACCTTAAGGGGCTAATCCTCTGCATTGTGTAAATAGGCTGTTTGATCTTGTATCCACAGATCCACCTCTTCTTCCACCGACTCCAAAACATGTCCGGATCAGACAGAGCCTTTGGAGTCAGGCTGCACATGCTCAGTTTTGTGTGTATTTTTTGTTTTTCCTCTTGGAAGACTGCATGTGATCAGCATAGGGCAAGTCAGCACTGTCCAAACAGAGGGGTCCTGCATCCTGATAGGACAGCTAGTACAGTATGAAAACTCCTCCTTCAAGCTTTAACCTATATATTATATTTCTATATATTACTGATGAGAAAAGGTATTTAGCAGTTTATATTTACTAAAATAATTGCATGTCCATGTTCTGTGTACTGTGGGAGACCAGATATAGTGAATGCAATATCCTGGGTTTAGTAACACATTAATACAATAATAAAAACGTGCAAGAGCAAACTTCCAAAAATTTGCTAACACCTAAAACTACTTTAAAGGAGAAGTCGTTTGGCTGTACTTTTGCTATGGATCACAGGAGTTGCAGTCCGTTTTGCACTCCTGTGACCTGTTTTCAGCAGAGAGCGACCTGAAGCCCGAGTCGCTGAGAGCCTGAGATGGCCGCCCCCACCCCCTTCACAGCCCAGCGCTCCAATGAGCGAGGTGGGAGAAGCGCAGAGAGCGGTGACTGACAGTCTACAGCTCTCTGCTGATTCAAGCTCTGAAAACCCAGCGATCTGCGATGTTCGATGGCTCGGTTCTCAGTGTAGAGGCGAGGCGCTGGGGGGAAAGATGTAGCATCAGACCAATGCTGCATCCACCTACGTAAGTATGAATCTGAAAAAAAAACTAAAAAACTTTTACTTCTCTTTTAAGGGTAGCTTTGCATAAAAACATAAATACATGTTTCCAAGAAATACTCTAATTTAACTCTGACTTAAACTACACAAACTGTCCAGGAAACTGTGCAATGGTGTTAAACGATTGATTTAATGTGTTGCCAGGAGTTTCTCATTCAAGATTTCCTGAGAGGTGAGTGAGGACAGGCTGGAAAAACAATCTAGACCAGGGGTCTCAAACTGGCTATCCTCAAGCTGTTGCAAAACAGTTAAGTCCCATGAGGCATTGCAAGTCCCATGAGGCACTGTCCAAAAGCAACATAAACCCTAAAAAGATGTTGATATTTGCAGGCCTGTACTCAACCCTTGGCGAGGCACTGTGGCTTTCACATATATTTGCAAATGTGTGGAACTAAACCCTTTTTTTTTTTTAACGTCAATTCTTTTATTTTATTTTTTTGCAGGCTGGCTGGTAAGTGTGCTGGGAAATTTTTGTTAGTTTGTGCAGTACTCACCCCTTGCAGCTCCGACATCAGCTTCATCAGATCTTCCTGCTGCTGAGCCCCAATATCTTTACTCTGCAGAGAAGAAAGGTAAACACAGAGAGGCTAAACATTAAGCAGAATTGTCAGTAAATAGAAGAAAACGTAGCAATTATCTGCAACACAACCTCAAACCCAAACGTGACATTAACATTTGTATTATGAACAGTTATGTCTATTTAGAACACAAAAGACAACACAGAATTATGTGAAAATGTGGGTGGGTGTGCGTATATAAAAAGCAGAGGAAGTGAGACAGGAAAGATGACCTCTTGAAATAGTCAAACTTCCCCACTTGAATCCGCCAAAACTCAACTCCTCCCATAATGGGCCACATCTCACCATGACTACATCCAAGTGAATCTATAATGAAGGGTTATGTTTGTAATGCAGAAGTAAATCTACTTTTGGATGAGAAGGGTTAGAAATATTATGTCCCCATTAAAGAAATGTTACCTTTACTCCTTTACTCCCTATTCTGAGTGAAAGTGGCATCTCCAGAAGAGACAAAAAACCTGGTGGGATTTTTTTTCCCCCATAAAGTTTTTAGTAGAGAACACACATATGTAGAGTATCACGGAAATACATAATAAAAGTCAAATGACAATGGTCAAAGTATGTGAATATCGTAACTTAGGGTTTATGAACATCAAAATGTTAAATAAACGGTAAACTGAAGAGGGAGAACCCTGCATCTGTGGAGTAATGCCCTGTAGACACGACCGGTTTTCCCATTGGAATAAACTCTAATGCCCCGTACACACGGTCGGATTTTCCGATGGAAAATGTGTGATAGGACCTTGTTGTCGGAAATTCCGACCGTGTGTAGGCTCCATCACACATTTTCCATCGGAATTTCCGACATACAAAGTTTGAGAGCAGGCTATAAAATTTTCCCACAACAAAATCAGTTGTCGGAAATTCCGATCGTGTGTATACAAATCTGACGCACAAAGTGCCACGCATGCTCAGAATAAATTAGGAGATGAAAGCTATTGGCTACTGCTCCGTTTATAGTCCCGACGTACGTGTTTTACGTCACCGCGTTCAAAACGATCGGATTTTCCGACAACTTTGTGTGACCGTGTGTATGCAAGACAAGTTTGAGCCAACATCCATCGGAAAAAATCCTAGGATTTTGTTGTCGGAATGTCCGAACAATGTCCAACCGTGTGTACGGGGCATAAAAGGTTTTTCTGACGGAGTTTCGACGGAATTCCGCTCAAGCTGTCTTGCATACACACGGCCACACCAAATTCTGACCGTCCAGAATCTACGACGGGACTAGAAAACAGAAGTTCAATAGCCAGTAGCCAATAGTTTCCGTCTCGTACTTGCGTCAGAGCATGCTTCGTTTTCGGTACGTCGGAACAGCATACAGACGAACGGTTTTCCCGATAGGAATTGGTTCCTTCGGAAAAATTTAGAACATGTTCTCTTTCTAGGTCCGTCAGAATTTTCGACGTAAAAAGTCCAATGAGGCATACACACGATCGGAATAGATGATGAAACGCTCCCCTCTGCCTTTTTCTGTCGGACATTCCGCTCGTGTGTACACGGCATTAGAAGCTTGTTGGGTTCATGATTTTTGATTGGGCTTGTGGGTTTTATAACCTTGTGGTTAAGATAGGAGTTATGGAGGAGGTGGGAATGTTTTGGTCAAGTCGGGGTGTATCGAGGAGTGTTCTGATGGAGCGGAGTGTTCTAGGTCGGGTTCAGAGCAAGGGCTTCCGTGTATCTAGGAGGATGCTTAGGTGTCTAGGAGGAGGCATGTCAGTGATAAAAAGAGGTACTTGGTATGTTGAGGGGGGGGGGGGGATAGGAGAGAGGAGGAAAGGGGGTGGGGGGATGCAGTATAATTTTGTAGGTAGTGATAGGGGACCGGGGGGAGTGTTATCCATCTCTCTCCCCCCCCCCCCCCCCCCGTATGGGAAGATAGGGGGAGCAGTGGGTTTTGTGGAAACGTGGCCGATGAAAAAAACTTGTTGTTCTTGATCTAAGAGAGTATAAGGGGGTGCCCGAGTTGAGTCTGGGTTTATGTAGGTGTCATAGGGAGATGTCCGGTGGGAGGTGTATTGGCAGTGGTGAGGTCTTTGTAATCTTTTGTCTGGAAGTGGGTCCAGCAGGCCCAATTGGATGAGAATTTAAAGGGTGTATCCAATGGTGGGATTTTTTCGCCCACTAATTATGCATGCCAGGGGGCATTTTCACTCTTGCTGACCGCTAATTTGGGGGCATATTTCTCTTTTCACAAACTACAAATATAAGGGGGCATTTTTTCCCCTGATGACCCTCAACATAGGGGAGTATTCCTTTCCCCACTGAACGCAAATTTAAATGGGCATTCTTTTCCCACTGACTACCAATGTAAGTAGCCATTTTTCTTCCCACTGACTACCTATGTAAGAAAGCATTTTACTGACATATAATCACACAGTACTGACATATAATCACACACATAGGTTGGACTTGATGGACTTGTGTGTTTTTTCAACCTCGCCTACTATAAAAAAAAAATAAATAAAAAATTTCTTCCCATTGACTACCAATGTAAGGGGGCACTATTCTATACATCCTTATCAGTGACCAGAAATCTAAGGTGGCATTCTTCTTCCTTACGACCAGCAGTATAAGGCTCGATTCACACCAATGCATTTTTGAATGCTTTTTGCAGTTTTTAACATGGGTTCTTATGGAACACGTTCACATCAATGCATTTTTTGTTTAGAGAAAGGGTCGGGGACTTTTTTCCCTTCAAAATGCAGCATTTTGCATGTAATTGACTTCATTCAGCCCACATTCAAAACGCAAGTACTGCGTTTTTAATGCAATTTTACTGCGATTTGCGGTTTGCGAGATGGGTGTTTATTTTTTATTTTTTTGGCTTTACATTCACTGTATATAGCCGGGAAGTCGGCCGCTGAGTCATCATAAATGTAAAAAAAATAAATAAATTTGCCGGCTAAAAAATTTCACGAAAAAAATAAATTAAAAAAAACTGGCGTAGGGTCCCCCCACTAATACCAGACCCTTATCTGAGCATGCAGCCCAGCAAGTCAGGAAAGGGAGGGGGATGAGCAAGCACCCCTTCCTGAACCATATCAGGCTGCATGCCCTCAACATGGGGGGGGGGGGGTGCTTTGGGGTGGAGAGGGCTCTGCCCCTCCACACCAAATGTACCCATGTTGAGGGCATGCGGCCTGATATGGAGAACCAGGACTAGGGCCTCTTCCCCACAACCCTGGCCGGTGGTTGTGGGGGTCTGCAGGAGGGGGGCTTATCAGAATCCAAGAGCCCCCTTTAACAAGTAGGCCCCCAGATACCGGCCCCTCCATGTGAATGGGTAGGGGGTACAAATCCTTTTTGCCGGCAATCCTTTTTTTCTTACATTCAGCCGACAGCTTTCTGGCCCGCTTCTTATACAGTAAAAGAAAAAAAAAAAAAGAACAAATTGCAAATCATGGCAAAACTGCTGTAAAATCTAAAAGGAAAGCACAGCAAAAAGCACTGCAGAAACAATCAAAAGCAACATGCATAGATGTGAAATCGAGCCTAAGGGGGAATTCATCACTGACCACAAACTAAGGGGGCATTCTTCCTTTTGACCAGCAGTATAAGAGGGAATACATCCTTCTCACTGAACACAAAACTAAGGGGGCATGCTTCTTCCTTATGAACAGCAGTACAAGAGGGGACTTCATCCTTCCCACCAACCATCATTGTAAGGGGGCATTTGCGCATTTTTCTTTCCACTGACTTCCAAGGTAAGGGAACATCTTCCCCCCCTGCTGAGAAACGAATATATAAGGGAGCATTCTTCTTCCCAACAACTCCCATGTAAGGGGCTTCTTTCATCATGCTGAGAAAGAATATAGTGGGTAAGGCCTCTTCATGAAAACACCCATGTAATGGGCACCTTGTCTCCTGCTGACAATAACTATACGGAAGAGGCTTCTTCCCAATAACCACCATGCAAGGAACATCTTTCACTAAACTATAAGGGGGAAGCTTCTTTCCAATAATTCCAGGGGCATCTTTCTCCATACCAACAGAGAATTTAAGGGGGAAGGCTTTTTCTAAAATACATCCATGTGAGGGACATGTTTTCTCCTGTCAACAATGAGTTTAAAGGGAAGTGGATTCTTCCCAATAAGATCTTTGTAAGGAACATTTTTCTTCCTGCTGACAACTAAAAGGGGGATGCTTCCTCCCAATAGCACCCATGTAGGGGATAAAGAACAGATGAGGGAAGGCTTCTTCCCAATGAGACCATTGTAAAGGAGATCTTTCCTCCTGTTGGCAAAGAATGCAAGGGAGAAGGCTTCCTCCCAATAAGACCCTTGTAAGAAACATCCTTCCTCCCGCCAACAAAAAAATGGGGCACCGGGCAAAGCTACTTCCCAATGACACTCCTATAGGGCATATCTTTCCTCCTGCCGACAAACGGATGGGCTTCTTCCCAATGGCACCTGCTGACAAGAACTGTAACAGAGAAGTCCACTTCCAATACAACCCATGTAAACATGCCTTCCTCCTCCTGAACACCTGTATCAACCTCATACAAACAATATCAACAATTTGCCTGGAGATTACCTTAAAATGACCATTATTATAAAAAAAAAAATATTGTATTCCGATATCTGTAGGCAATTAAATACCTTTAATAATGGTATTCCGTATATGATATATATTTTTTTCATGTGTTTATTTATTTCTCCACTTTTACATGGAGACAAGCTGTCTGGCAAATCATAGGAGTTGGGACAATTTATTACGACTGCTGGGTGATCTTCAGAATTTGCAACTCAAGCCATATGAATAAAAGGCAAGCATTGTCCCTGACCCTTGGCAGTGTTATTGTCCAAGCCCCTCTCACTAACACTTTTGCTGCACAGCTGGGGCAAGGTGTAATTGTGAACGACATTATGGATAATGGCAACGGTAAACAAAACAAAAAAAAAAGGATTATTTATTGTTCTTCATACTGGCCCTTCAAGTCCTGCTTAGGTCTAAAGGTCAAGCCAGTACCTCTAAAACAGGGATAGTTTGTAATTATGAGATAACAAGAAGTGGGAAACCTACAACAAGAATCTGAAAAGACCTCCAATACAAAAGAGAAAATAGAAATTGCCCCCTGAAGATACCATACAAGTCCTAACCTTTTTGGTGAGACGGGTTAGGTCCTCTCCGATATGTGCCAGCCGGGGGATGAGGTGTGTGGTGTAAACATCATTGAGTGCTGCATAATCTCGACTCTCCTGGCGCGTGTGGTTTAGAATCATATACAAGCAATTCACAGGGGACAGGAGATGTTGTTGTTCCTTCCTAAAGAGGCAATAGTTGGCATGAAGAGACAAGGCTTAGGGTTAGTGTACATGGAAAGTGTATATCAAGGTACAAAGCAAAAAAAAACACACACAAATGCAATACATCTATGCTGTACATGCACTTTTCCACAAGTTTTATCGTTTTAAAGACCCTGCAAGTACAGAAAAATAGCCTTTGTCTGCCGGAAATACACTGCACTCCTAATTTCCTATCGCGAGCTGACAACACACTTTATTTTTGTTGACTGAGTGGTGTCAGCCCTGCCTATTTTTCTTTGCGACTGTAAACTGCTCAAGACATTCCTGTTTTCTTATCCACAACATAGAGATTTGTTGACTTGTAATCCAAGATAAGAACACAAAATGGTCTCTTAATAATACAGGCAGAGATAATACAGAGTCGAATTTCCGACAAAATCATCTATTACTCTTTTGCATTTATCAAATAGATGAAGAATAAATACTTACAATTATTTATTTATGAGTAGTGGCAGCATTTTTTTGGGGGGGGGGGCAGCAATTCATCCACCACCACCCCCCGCCGGACAGTCGGTTCTCCCGCATCTCCACCCCCGGTTGGTCAATTGGTACCCGCAATATCCCATCTAGGTCACGGTGGCTTCACCCTGCGTCTCCTCCTCCCCTCTGCTTCCCGGCGGTGCAGCTTCCCCTGCGTCTCCTCCCTCCACCTCTGCGACGGCCAATAGGATTGCTTTTCCTCTCAGCCAATTGGGTCTCAGGAACCACTTCCTGATCTGGGATTGGCTGGGAGGAGAATCAGGAAGACAATAGCGAATATTAATTTGCTATTGTCACACAACTGGGTGGGCTCTGGGTGCAGTGCACCCTTTTTTGAAGCCAGTTAGAGGCTCTGGCTCTAATCATGCGTTTCTAATAAATAAAAACATTTTTTTAAAAATTGGAATCCATGCGTCCGGCGCCCTGCATGTAAATTAGGGGCCAGGCGCATGGATTAGGGGGGCGGCGCCCCTGCTCCCTGTATGGACAGGCCGCCGCTGTTTAAGAGACACAAAGGGGCTGATTTACTGAAACTGGAGAGTGCAAAAGCAGCTGTGCTTTGCTCTCTTCAGTTTTAGTAAATCAACCCCCAAGGGTGCAAATAAATAACATTTATAGTTCGGGTTTACATAAGTAATTTTATTTATACCCTGTTTCCCCGAAAAAAAGACCTAGCGTGATTGTCGGTGATGGCTGCAATATAAGCCCTACCCCCCAAATAAGCCCTACCTTGTTTCCCTGAAAATAAGCCCTACCCTGAAAATAAACACCAGTACGCCCACCAGTACGCCTATGATCTATACCCTTCCTCCAGATGAAGCCACGTGTGAGGTGGCGAAACTCGTAGAAGTGGAGCCTGGCGGTGGAATCTTGTTGTAACTGAGTGAGACCTTTCTGATGTATTATCTATGCTTTAAAAACGTTTTAATATGCTGAGCAGCTGTCCTCCTGCATTCTGAACACAGGTCGTCAGCTGCTCGGGACAGGCACAGAGTTGAAAATTTTCTGTCCTAACAAAGGGGGGAAAAAAGTTTTCCTATGCAGTGGGGCTGTGCTTGCACTACATCATGGGTCAACCGATCGTTTCTGTGTACGGGATTGGAGAACAGAGAAATACTTACCTAATCCTACCTGTGCCCCCCCTCCCCCCTGGACTAGTGGTCTTGAACGGTGGACTCTTCCTCACGTCATTAAGCCCATTGACCTGCTCTGGAAGTGAGGACATCAAGAACAGTCCACCACTGGATCGTGGGGGAATGCCATTTGCTGGTGAAGCGGAGGATCAGGTGAATCAGGTGTGATGCATACTAGCTCATTATGCCTTTTGTCTTACAGGTTTTTTTTTGTTTGTTTGTGTTCCAAGAGTTTACAACCTCTTTAATGGAATCCCTTGGGGACTCCCAGTCACCAGAACTAGTGTCCCCATTGGAAGATTACTTCTGGAGACAACCCAAAATTTGGGATTTATTTCACTTCCGATGATAAAGGTAAACAGGACAAATATAGAGGGTGAATCTCCCTAACGGGGGCACAGACAGCACAGGGGTGCTAATCCATCTCCACTCTATCCAAAACTTTAAAAAAAAAAAAGTATTTTGGTTTCTATGCATTTGTTGAGAGAACTGATCCAAAAAGTTAGAGACCCCTTCAAATTGGCTATTCTATTTTTACATTCCTTAAATACCTCATGCCTGGACCACTACTTTTACTACTATTTAACTCATGCATTTATTTATTTCCTTAGTGAATTGACTTTACCCTCAAGGACCGAGCCTGTTTTTCAGACTCGGTGTTTACAGTTAAAAACAGGTTTTTTTGCTACAAAATTACTTAGAACCCCCAAACATTATACATTTTTTTTCTAACACCCTAGAGAATAAAATGGCGGTCATTGAAATACTTTTTGTCACACCGTATTTGCGCAGCGCTCTTACAAGCGCACTTTTTTGGAAAAAATTCACTCTTTTGAATTAAAAAATAAGACATCAGTAAAGTTAGCCCAATTTTTTTTTATATTGTGAAAGCTGTTATGCCGAGTAAATTTTTACCCAACATGTCACGCTTCAAAATTGTGCCCGCTCATGGAATGGCGTCAAACTTTTACCCTTAAAAATCTCCATAGGCGACATTTAAAAAATTCTACAGGTTGCATGTTTTGAGTTACAGAGGAGGTCTAGGGCTAGAATTATTGCTCACACTCTAACAATCGCGGCGATACCTCACATGTGTGGTTGGAACACAGTTTTCATATGCGGGCGTAACTTACGTATGCGTTCACTTCTGCGCGTGAGCTCGTCGGGACGGGGCGCTTTGAAAAATTTTTTTTTCTTATTTTATTGATTTAAAAAAGTTTAAAAAAAAAAATGGATCACTTTTATTGCTATTACAAGGGATGTAAACATCCCTTGTAATAGAAAAAAAGCATGACAGGTCCTCTTAAATATGATATCTGGGGTCAAAAAGACTTCAGAACTCATATTTGGACTTAAATGCAAAAAAAAATAAAAAAATGTTGTAATTTGAAAAAATGACAAAAAAAATGCCCCTTTAAGAAGTATAGGCGGAAGTGACGTTTTGACATTGCTTCCGCCCTGCTATGGTATGGAGACGGGTGGAGGCCATCTTGCCCTCACTCGTATCCATACCCAGCTAGGAAGAGGACTCGATTGCCTCCGTCGCTACTGACGGCTCGGGTAAGCGGCAGAGGGCCCCGGGGAGCGGCCCTCTCCCACCACAAACGGTGATCTCACGGCGAATGCGCCACAGAGACCTCCATTATCATAAATCGGACCGCCCACTGAAGAGATGGATATCTCGGTTATGGCAACAGCTATCCATCTTTCAAGTCCCGACGTATATATACAGTGGGCGGTCTGGAAGTGGTTAATGCTGTATTAGGAGTTATTTACCTCATGTTCTTGGTTTGTGATGTTAATAACTCATAAGGTGATAGTGAATTGAAATTTTCAGCCTCTCATGAGATAATTGTAAAAAAAATGTCACGTGACTCAATTATTTTATGAGATATACTTTAGTGAATTGAGCCCAGTGTGACATGTCTGTACAGTGTGTGTTAGCACATATTCTGAAGCCCCATACACATTATTAGATCTGCAGATTTTTGTCTTCAGATTTACCAAGACCATGTAGTGCAAGGGCCTGCCTGATTGCATATACTGTATTTATTGGCGTATAACACTCACTTTTTCACCCTAAAACTCGGGTGCAAATAGCACGTGCATGTTATACGCCAATGCTTCAATTTTAGCTGCCTTGGAGGGGACAGGGAGGGGGGCGGGATGAGCGCGGTCAGATTACATACAGTGAGAATCTCCTGTTTACTTAGCGGCCTCTGTAATAGGAAGTCCCATCTCCTGGGCCACCATTGGACCACTGTTCTGTCTATAATAGGAGATTCTCACTGTATATAATCTGTCTGCGCTCATCCCTCCCCCCTCCCTGTCCCCTCTAGGCTGCAGATGGGTATCGATCAGGCTGCATTGATGGCAATGGTGAGGCTGCTGCATTGATGTGGACTGATGAGGTTGCATTGATGGCACTTGTGAGGCTGCAGATGGGCATTGATCAGGTTGTATTGATGGTAATGGTGAGACTGCAGATGGGCACTGACCCTTATTTTGTTTCAAAGTTCCTTATTTAAAATTGAAGTTTTTTTCCTGAAACTTCCCTCTTAAAAGGGAAGAGGCACTTTAGGAGCGGTAAATACACCGCTCCTAATGCGTTCCAAAGATGTGGCTTGCAGGACTTTTATGAACGCCCTACCAGCGCACCGCTCCAGTGTGAAAGCCCTCGGGGCTTTCACACTGGAGTGCATTGAGCAGCTCTTTCGGGGGGTTTTGCAGGCGCTATTTTTAGCACTTTAGCGCCTGCAAAGTGTGAAATAACAAATGCGGTGTTTGTTCAACTGAGCAGTTCCCCACTGGCAGCTGAATGTAAAAAAAGCATGCTGGCAAATAAAAATTATGAAAAAATAAAAGTGTGGCCCCCCCAATGCATACCAGGCCCTCTGGGTCTGGTATTGATTTTAAGAGGAACCCCACGCCAAAATGTAAAAAAAAAAAAAAAAAAATACTGCGTGGGGTGCCCCCCAAAATCCACACCAGACTATTATCTGAGCAAGCAGCCGGCAGCCACATGCCCTCGACATGGGGACAAGCTGCTTTGCCAAAGCACACCCCCCCTTCCATGTTGAGGACCGGCCTGGTATGGTTCAGGGGGAGGGGGCCCGCTCCTTAGCAATCAGCTTATGGGGGGATGGGGGGGACCCCCATGCTGTTTCTGACACATACCACATGTGATACTGCCAGCAAAACCCTGGTGATAAATATCGCATGTTTTTTTTTTTTTACTCTCTGTTCCGTTTGTGAGTTGGACTTAAAAGTACAATTAAAGGCAAAACCTTTTTTTTGTTTTAGATAGAATGCAGAGGGATTAGAATGCTTTTTCATTTCTACTGCTGTCTGCGCCCGCGTTAGCGAGATTCACCCTCCCTATTTGTCCTGTTTACATTATCATTTAAAATGAAAGTAAAAGAAAATCCCACATTTAGGGTTGTCCACAGAAAAGTAGGAGAGGAGAAATCTTCCCATGGGGACACTAGTTCTGGTGACCTGGGGGTCCCCAAGGAATTCCCCTAAATTGTGGGGATTTCTTCTAACTTCCTGTTTGGCGTTGGGACAGGAAGTGAAGCGAAATCTCCCCAAAGGACCACATATGGCGGGGAAAAAAAAATCTGACATGGGTTATAACCTTCCCTTGCTCTATCCAAAATGAGAAAAATAGCTCTACTTTAAGAGCTTACCGCATGTTTTTTTTTTTTTTTTTTTTTTTTAATATTTACCAGCACATTTTTCATTTTGCGGTAAATACTGCATAATCATTTTTTTTTTGTGAATTTGACTGTATTTATCGCATGTGATAATTTATGCAAATGAGTCACGTGACCGCATTATTGCATGCAGTAAACGCTAGTGAATTGACCCCATAATGATATATTTTCCAGAATAACTCTACTCTGTATGAGTGAATAACATTCACACTGGAGAGAAAAGAGCTAACAGCCTTTGATTTTGTGCCCATCTGCTCAGAACAAATGTACATGCAGTTCACGAATAGCTCTGCAATTTTTTTATAAATACAATCCTTCGTACCAAAAAAAAAAAAAAAGAAGGGTCACAAGGCATTCTTTTAATGAAAGCTGCAGATGTAATCATATGTAAAAAAAATACTTTAAACAAGCGTCTATGAGATTTTATTGATTGGGTTGTAGATACTTTATATTTTAGGGTTTATGAGTGTGTGTGTGTGTGTGTGTGTGTGTGTGTGTGTGTGTGTGTGTGTGTGTGTGTGTGTGTGGGGGGGGGGTGGAGGTGAAGGGTTAAAGTTTATCTAAAGCCATTTTTTATAGGGTGGTGAGGGATCCCTGTCAGGTTTCTATTGCTGTCTGTGTCCCAGTTGGAAAGATTTACTTTCTTTATTTTGTTCCGGTGACCATTGTCACCAGGCCCATGCCTGAAGGCGAGGCAAAAAATCATTGTCACCAAAACGGCAATAGAAGGGAAATCTTTCAATGAGGACACTTGTTCTGGTGCTCAGGTCATTGCCTTTTTAATTGACACAACTTCTGCTCCAAATGCTACTAGCCCCATTTCTCATCTTCCAAAATTTAAATGTAACACATTTAGAACAGCGATAGTCGGAGTAGCAAGGTGGATGCTGGCACAAAAGGATGCACTATATTGCTCTCGCTATGACGCCATTTATAATTAAAGGGATTGTGTCCAGGGAAGGATTGAGCTGGGTTCCTTTGTGACTCTGAGATGACTAAATGCTGTGAGCTGCTATGGAAGCTTTTGCTAGAAGATGTGACAATGTGCAAAAGTAAACCATGCCCTTTGGAACCACGTCCTTTTCCATGGCAACCAATCAATGAGGAAGCATAGAAAACTTTGCACGGTGTACTTTAATGGCACACGAAAATCCATCTTTGGCATGAAAAGGCTAGTTGGTTGTGCTTGCCTCTAAGGACAAAGTTTTCCAGTCCCCTCCTTAATGTGTCCAGCTTCTAGAGCAGACACCCCCCGGGGCAATGTTTCCCAATCCTCTCCTGGAAGTGTCCAGCAACCCTTCTAAGCCCTTCTAATTCCATGGAACCTATGGCACCTATAACAAATAAATAAACCCTGGGGATCCTCCAGAAGTTGTAGATGCAATTTCTGCCTCTCAGATAAGTAACAATTGACACCAATTATCTTTTTATCTATCTAAGGAAGAGAGGTGGCATATTCTTCCTACAGATCACAAATGTAAGGAACATTTGTCCCATTGACCATCCCACTAATGTACCATAAGTTGTAGATATAGCAATTATTTGCAGCTTCCCTCAAGCCTAGTACACAGTAGAGCTTGGGAGGAGATCCTGCACTAACTATCCAAAGTTAGTACAGCGATGTGCCCCACTGAGCTATTGTGTTCTGACACCAGAACACACTGGTCAGCACTCTCAGCCATTGGTTGAAAGCGCTGATCGGATGCCGATCAGCAGTTCTCTTTCGGTCATGCCCCTTCAACAGAAGCTGGATGTTCAAGTTTCTATATTCGAGTTACATAGTTACATAGTAAGGTTGAATAAAGACACCAGTCCATCCAGTTTAACCCAAGTGAGTGTGGGTGCGGATCTACAATTATCACTAACCCTGTATATCGCACACTCACATCAGTCCCTACCCTCAATCCAAGGTCCCCACTCATATACTAGGGTCAATTTTGAACAGAAGCCGATTAACCTACCAGCATGTCTTTGGAGTGTAGGAGGAAACCCACGCAGGCACAGGGAGAACATGCAAACTCCAGGCAGGTAGTGTGGTTTGGATTCAAACCAGCAACCCTTCTTACTGCTAGGTGAGAGTGCTACCCACTACACCACTGTGCCGCCCCAATAGAGTTTCTATTGAACCAGCCAACACCGCCCGATATTCAGCCTGTGCATACGGGGCTTTGGACCAGAAAGTTATTTCAAAGGTTCCTCCCTGTTAAAAACTTTGAAGAAGGCTTTCCTAGAGTAACTAATCAGATAGGGGTTGATAATAGATAACCTTGAGTAGTTCTTCACATTTCTGAGAAAGGAAACTACATATCCCTATCTACTGCCCATATACTTTTTTTTACTATGCTATTATTAACCCTATCTTATTTTTTTCATTCTGAGGACTCCTACCAGCCTTACACAACACCGGTTAGACAGTCACCTGAAACCATGGTGCTCCTTGGAGTTGCGGATTTTGGCAGAAAAGCGGTCGCTTAGTTTCTCCAAGCTTCGGGAATATTCCAAATTAATCTCAGCTTTCCTGCGCAAGAACTCGCTCATGTCCTGCAGCAACTGCTGGCGGAAATCCACCTGTGCGTCCAAACATTTCACTTGCTCGGTCAGCTGGACGCGAATCTCTAGAGAGAGGCAGAGAAGAGGTCACATAGTCAGTTGGTGCTCTGCATCAAGTCTTGAATTTTTTATTACAGCATTTATATTGAACTAAAATTGTTCTACTGTGCGCACACAGTAAGTTTGCATCAAACAAAAACATATTCAAGTAAGAAAAAATCTGAATGCTTTTATTTTTTTCCTTCCTCAAAAACCAGCATTTTGGTAATGAGAAAATTTTATTTTATATACCTAGCTTAGGAAGACGTTTAACTCTTTCATGACCAGAGTGATTGATGACTCTGGCCAAAAGAAAGACATCAGTATGTTTTAGTTAACTGAACAGTAACTGTATTAATGATTTACATACCACAATCATTTTTAAAGTTATTATTTGGCACAGTGTCTTAATAAAGATCTTGCCTACTTTTTGTAATTATAGCCTGACAAATGCACAAATATGTAAAAAAAAGGATTGTTTTTCCATGTTCGTATATTTTTCAATACTGTAATTGTATCTGACATTTACATTATTAAAATATGTATAGTATTAAATAGATTGCATTGCAGATGCCACTGCAGCCTGAAGGTGGTGGTGTTCAACTGCCATCTGAAAGTTTTTATTTTAGTGAAGCCACCAGCCTGTAGGTGATCACTGTCTTTTACAGTGATCACATGATCCAGGACCACTATGATTGGCACCCACTTGTCAACAGTCAGTGATAGCTGAGACTGAGAGACAAAGTGTCAGCTGCTGCTCCTCAAAGGGAGGACTTTTTGTTTTAAATGTATCCCCAGCATGGGGCATCATGATGGGGAATGTTTATCTACAGATTGAGGTGGGAAAGAACATAATGACATAATTATTAAAGGGTTAATCCATCTGAAACGGATATTCCAGTTTTTCATAGATAATAGAGAGAGAGTAAAACCAGCAGACTTATATCCCTCAGGAGTTCTATCAGTGAAATATCTGTACTTCAGTTCAAGGGCATGCACTCAATTATACTTGTGCCCCACACTCTCTGTTAGAATCTGGAGGTACTGAAACATGCAAAAATGGGAGGAAACATGCAAAATTCCCAGATGATCAGGAATTATGTCTGGAAATTCTCAATGCAGGGTATACATCAAGCCAGGACTGACTCAACCCATCAAGCTTTATCTGTAAATATATTATAACTTTTGGGTGGACTGGCTCTTTGAAAATAACCTATAACCTAATTAATTTTAGGCTATAGCAAAGCATGACATGCTTATATCCCTAATGTATCATATGTTCATGATCATATTTCATATACAAATTCCTGCTAGTCAGTGAATGCAATCATAATCCTTAAAGCTGAATTTACTTAAATACCCTACTTTCTTAAAAAAATTCCTCAATAGCCACAATGAATATAAATCTACCTCTTTGAGTGTACAAAATACCTTAAGAAATGGTTGCAAGAGTATCGGTTTTTGAACAAACACCAACAACAGTGCAGTGTTTATAGTGAAAAGTCTGTTCTACTGACACTTATTTTCCAGACTTTAGATAGGAAGATCAGTAAAGCGCAATCAGTGTGCTGAACTACTCATTAGGATATGATTCTTAAAAAACAGTAATATTGTTTTCAACATATAAAGAAGATCAATCAAAAATATGGTAGAATAAAAAAAACATACTAAAGCTTGATGATGTTAGATTTTTTTTTAATGGGTTTCTCATGAAAAAAAAAATCTTAGAACATCTTAAAATTGGGCAATTTAATCTGACGTGAAAAAAAAAATTTATTAGAGGTTCCCTTCAATGAAACAGCATGCCAAAACCATCAACGGTTCTAGAGCTAGAGAAATCTGAATATGCAAATCTTGACTTTTGAGCTCGACTTTGGCCATGCTGTTTCTGTCTGCTGAGCCACCCTATTGGTCGATGAGGCCTTCTATCGTGTTAGAAGATTAACTAAAAGGTTTGTAAGATGAGAAGATCAGTTTCCACGTATGGTCTCATCTACTTAGATATTTTTGCTTCACATCAGATTGACCACAGCTTTCTCTGCACAACATCTCATGGGATGGGTCTTTTGGCCTGAGACTAGGAACATTTTTGCTCCCAGGTCACAAGGCCTAGCCACTGTCTTGCACATTAGCTGTTTTAATTATTTTTTTTTCAGTTTGTATGTCACTACACTTATTTTTGTATCACCCTTTACTTGTGATTTAAGGATGTGTGTCTTCAGGTCTACCATGAAATCTAGGGGGAGTATGTGTGTCCATCAAGTTTCTTCCTTCCCTGCCTGGGGGGGTTCTCTTTGAGAAAGCCCCCCACCAAGTACTCGTTGGTCGGCTTTGGTATATCATGAGGAGTGAGGACTGTCGTGCATTTTGGCTAGGTGTGACTTGCCCTAATCAGGAGTCTTGTGCTCCAGGGGCAAGGGAGGGGACCACGACACATCCTAGTACACTTTTTGTGTGTGTTCACAGGCTCTCTTTTGGTTCACTATGGTGTTTTGTTTTTGCGCACCATACTGTGGGCTCAAAAAAAAAAAAAAATCAGAAATGCTTGGGTTTGTGACAGATTTATTTTAATCTTTGCCCAAAAGTTGGCCATATACTATATAAAGTTCATCCAGTGACTGATAAACAGGCAGAGATGCATTATGTGGGTGGCCCTGTTGGCCCTCTCCTTCCTTATATCCTTCAAATGAAAAATCAAAAAAGCCAGATGGAAAAATTTTTGGACGTGCAGTGACTGTGGGTACTCAAACAGCCACTGGTCCTTTCGCACTGTATAGCTTATAATCTAACAGTGTATGGCCAGATCAACACAAACTTTTTGTCCTATCCTTAAAAAAACAGTTCGGATTTATCGGCCCCCTGAATTTTTAGCTCTGAAAGATATCACCCGTGTCCCAATGACACTAATACGAGCAAACAAAAGATATCCATTTTGTTGTGACCTCAACATATTGGTCCCAAATTCTCATAGTCCCTCTGCAGCAACAGCGGAAACAATACTCCTCTGTTCTGGGCAGAGTCCTTCACAATGCACCATTATGTCAGTGTTCATGGTGTTTTTGATCCCATGCCCTTCTTGTACAAGGTCACAAACACGAGAAAGAAAAACTGTAGACCTTCAAACCCTCAGAACATTCAAAAATTATGATGGGGTGGTGGAGGAGTGAGTAGGTTAATCTAGGGAGCTGCTAATGCCACACAACAGTCCCATTTGAAGGAAATTTGTCATAATAGAACTATATGGGCTGCCATTTCTAAGTCTAGTTGTCTAGCTGTCATCAGGCTCTTCTGACTCCAATAAAAACAAAGAAATTGACTGCGCTCCGATGAGTAAACTGATAAAGAAGGTATAACCTTCCAAACGCATCCGCTAGTTAGGTCCCTTGAGAGGTCCCCCTGTTCCACTGAGCCTGCCAAGTTGGTGACTATTGGGTTATGGACGATTAGCTCGATGAGCGATATTTATTCACGTGTTTGTAAGTACATTTTATGTTGCTTTTATATTAATAAATGTTGTAGGGTAATGCATTACGCTGGTATTTACTTTATTTCTTTTGACTCCAATACTTGTGTCAAAGACCCAACACAAGTATACAGTAAGTGATGCCAGGACCCTTATACTTGTTCCGAGTGAGTGACTCAGAATGTACTATAGCCAAAGATAAGCAAGGAAGCCAGGAAATTAACATTTTCACAAGGAGGACAGAAATGGCAACCCAACTACAGAATTTCTCTCATTATGGTTTCCCTTTAATTCTGATTACAGTGGATGATTACAGGAGAGGCTGAACCAATAGATGTTCAGATTAATGTTGTTGTTTGGGAATTTAAAAATTGAATTGTCCCAATCGCTTTTTTTGGGGGGGCGGGGGTCGGCAGGGGATCTGTGCCATACAGCATGGGTGTAATTCAGCTGTGAATCGAGCATAGGGACATCGGAGATGATATCATCTGGACTTTGGAAAAGGGGTCTATAAGGACTGAAGAGATGCAAGGTGGGAAAAAAAAGCAGCTGGGGTGACACAGAGGTTGGGGACCTTTTCATAAAAAAAAAAAAAATCAGACTTGCTTGAAGGCTTTAAAAGCAAAATTTCTGCACTCATCTTCGCCTCACATTGCACCTGCTGGTCTGCCTCTTGGAATCCTACCATCCATGGCTGACACCTAATACCAGATCTGTGTTTCAATAGTGAATATTCATTCACTGTTGTAACACCTGGCGCTATGCTCTGCGACCTGAGCCCGTCCTATTTTGAAGCCTTCAAAAAAAAAAAAAAAAAAAACACCCCCGCCGCTGTAATTCATGCTCCCAGGGTCCTGAAAAGGGCCGGACACATGAATAGTGGGTGGCCGCGGCGGCCGTGGTTATGAATGAATCTATCTCTTCATATAGGGGGTGGCAGCCGTGGATAGAGGGGGCAGCAGCCGGACGCCCCACCACTGCCATGTAGCTATATGGCATTTATAGAAAATTACAGCGGCTGCAGATTGAAAAGGAAAAATAATTTTTAATAACATTCAATTACAATAGGACTTGTGTCGCAATTGTACGCGCTATATTATTCTTTCTTTATTTGTAATTTTTTTTCCCCACTAAAGTGGAGTTACCCTTTAAAGTGCCTGCTTCATTACAGCCAATTGTATTTAATTTTTTATTGTCTTAATTAATTTTATTTTTTTTAATGCACTAATGTATATCCTCTTGTCATACAGAAATCCTTATTTTCTTTTACACACTTTTTTTTTTTTCTTTTACATTTTTTTTCTTTTTCACTTTTAAACAGGACACAAAAGTATTGGATGCTCAAAGACAATGGAAATAATGATATCCAACAAAGCTTGTATGAATTTAATGTGGCTTCTACAGATATATATATATATATATACACACCGCAGCATTTACCCTCCATAGAAGAAAAATGCCCGATCTGCCAATCACAGCTTCCAACTAGACCAGTTTGTATTCTGAAAAAAAAAAACCTGATAAAGGCCCTTCTGCTGTCGCGGCGTTGACTTACCCCACAACTATATCATTTTACAGGAAAGAGGATTTGCCAGGGCATATTATGGTTTAAAAGTCCAAGCGAGGCCTGGGTAGTGAGTGGTCCTGCTCTTGCCTTCTTGTATCATACGGTTTACAGGAAGATGCCGATCTGTAAAGTCATGCTACCCTGCGGGGCAGCATTCAGCCTCTTTCGCTCCCTTGCACAGCAATCCTCCTGCCAGGAGATGACATTACTCGCTATGTGTAACAAAAGACACTGTCACTGCATGTTCCCCCCTCCAGGACATCAGCAGTTGTTATGATGGTCAGCCAAGCTTGAAGAGGGGATGCTCTTCGGGAAATACAGTTAAAGAGCAATTTAGGCTTTTTTTTTCTGTGTAATCTGTTAGACAGTTATGAGTTCCCACTAGCCACTTCAGAAACATTTTGCAACAATTTGGAAATTCGTACAAGCTATACAAACATTAAAAAGATGAAAGTCATTTTTACAGGGTGCTGCAGGCAGCCTTTTGTATTATTGTATGGCCCTTGGGTCCCGATTGCCAGCAGTCTGTAGCTTTCATCAAAATAATACCCGGTGATCGTGCCATAAAGGTCCACATGAAGGTGACAACACAGGAGAACAACTGAGAGACGGGGTCAGAGTGTTGTCACCCTATAGCAGGAGGTGCCTGAAGGCCAGTGATGGCGAACCTTGGCACCCCAGATGTTTTGTAACTACATTTCCCATGATGCTCATCTAAACTGCAGAGTGTATGAGCATCATGGGAAATGTAGTTCCAAAACATCTGGGGTGCCAAGGTTCTCCATCACTGGCCTTCAGGCACTTTCTGTTATAGGGTGACAACACTCTGATCCTGTCTCCCAATTGTTGTTCTGTGCCGTTACCCCGTCATATGGGCTTCCAGCAGAGACCAGAAGCTGTCTTGCTTACACTATATTGCCAAAAGTCTTGGGACACCTGCCTTTACACATACATGAACTTTAATGACATCCCAGCCTTAGTCCGTAGGGTTCAATATTGAGTTGGCCCACCCTTTGCAGCTAAAACAGCTTCAACTCTTCTGGGAAGGCTGTCCTCGAGGTTTAGGAGGTGTCTAGGGGAATGTTTGACCATTCTTCCAGAAGCGCATTTGTGAGGTCAGGCACTGATGTCTCCACTCTAATTTATCCCAAAGGTTTTCTATCAGGTTGAGGTCAGAACTCTGTGCAGGCCAGTCATGTTCCACCACCCCAAACTCGCTCATCCATGTCTTTATGGTCCTTGCTTTGTGCACTGGTAAAATTAATTAGGTGGAGGGGGGATTATGGTGTGGGGTTGTTTTTCCAGGGGTTAGGCTTGGCCCGTTAGTGTACATTGAATAGGCTTGATCCACTGTTGTCACCATCAGGAAACTCGTCCTGAGAAATTATTTACAAAAAATAATACTTGCTAATTATTTATGATAAACAGCATTATAGCAAACTATAGGTCAAACAGTTAAAGGGTTAATTCACCTTTATCAAAATCTGCCTATTCGGGTAAGGAGCGCCTATAGATAAAAACAAACTGTGCAGCTCTGATCGAAGTTAAATAATGCTTTTGCTATAGGTGTAGGCCATTTATGTACCTTCCAAAGCCTGTCCAAAAAAGTTCCGGAGATGGCATCACCCTGTCATGCCTTGTTGCTAGGATGTTGCTAAGGCATTCCCATCTGATTCAAACCCTCTCTCCTCCCTGTCACAGTCATTTTGAGCCCAGTAATGCCACTATGGAGGTAATAACGGACCACGCATTTAAAGTGGAAGTAAACCCTCCTATTGTTTTCAGATAAGGAAGCTGCCATCTTGGCCTCTGTTTAATCTTCAACTGCCATGATGCTGCACATGTGATCAGTTATGACACCAGCCATTGGATGGTTTGACAATTTGGTTGAGGTCACAACCGATGTGACAGTTACATTCCCAGCATGTGTCGGAAATGTAACTGTTTTCTGAATTTTAAATCAATGGGTTTACTTTCGCTTTAAGAGGTTACTCCTGTGATGGTGGAGGTGAGCAGTAACGAGTGGGAGTGTCTTAGCAACAAGGCAGGAGGACCAGGGGACACGATCTCTGGGAGTTTTTCAGTCAGTCTTCAGAAGATACGTAAACGACCTAAACCTATAGCAAAGGCATTTTTCAAGTTTAGTCAAAGCGATAGAGTTTGTTTTTTATCTATAGGCACCCCTTACCTACATAGGCAGTTTTGGAAAACTGATTGGTGGAGATTAGATTGAAAAAACAATCTCATTATAACCATCTTAAAGTGGTTGTAAACTACAGGTAAGCCTATAATAAGGCTTACCTGTACCTACCCCAGATACTTCATAAACATGCACGGTTTAGGAGATATCCCCTGTATCAGTAAGTGCCGACGTCATCGGCACAAGCGCACGTTCGTGCCGTTGCTTCAGCTAGTGTGCAGTTACCGGCGGCTCCCACGAGCATGCGCGGGAGTGAAGTCATCATGGCTCTGGCCAATCACATTGCCAGGGCCTGCGATACCCGGAAGTCCTTAAAAAGCTCTTTGCAAACTGACATGTTTTCACTCATGCACAGATTTGGCCACAGCATGGATGTGTCTCCCACATTGAAGTGAACGTAGGAGATTTCACTAACACTGTAAATGACATCATTGATACTCAGGAGGACCAGGCCCATGATACTAAGTGGATAAAAGATAAAATAGCAGAAATAGAGGATAGGTCCCATCGGAATAATATCAAAATCCGTGGAATACCAGAATCAGTACACACCCCTGACCTATCCTCATACGCCCAAGGCCTAATTAAAGCTAAACTGCCTGATTCGAAAAATATAGAACTGGTCATCGATCGCATTCACAGACCTACATTTCTCTCCGACACTGTGCCTAGAGACATGATTCTCCAAATTAATTTTTTTCACATTAAAGAGCAATTTATGCAGAAAACAAGAGCATTAGGCACCTTACCTGACCCCCTATGGCCAACTGCAAATTTTTGCAGACCTATCCCAGCACACACTAAGCCACCACAGACAACTTAACACTGTCACCAAATCGCTAAGCAACAACCATATCCAGTACCAATGGATATCTCCAGCCAAAATTTCCATCACTCATTATGGTACAAAGCACAAGGTGTTCACGGTTCAAAATGGGATACGCCTCCTGCAGGAATGGGGCATCTTTCCGGACACAACTGATGCAACTACCATGGATCAGAGTACCGACAGGAGCCAGCAATCTTACTCATTACCACAAAGATGCAACAGAACCTGTTAAACCATTTAGCAGACGCAGTAATGTCTGCACAAAGGCGGATCGGTGTGTTGCTTGCTCAAACTCGGTTTTGTGAGCTCTTTACCCCCCAACCTCACATTCCTTGGTACCGGTTGTGCCTTTCCCCAGGAAGCGATTTCTAGGTGTTGACCTAGAGCAAGTTTTGATTTTCTTTCTTTTTAGTTATTTCTTCGTTCTAACAGTCACTGTAGCAACTATAGCGGGTTGATTACCCATCCTTTCTATCAATTCTGCTGACTCTGTTTTGTAACCTTGCTTGCAAACTTCAAATCTCGCCAATCCCACAGCTAAGAAACATAAACCAATGACCATCAAAATCCTTTCAATCAATGTTAACCCACCCAGCGAAATGGGCTTCTCTCTGGAAACTTGCTACTCAAAACCTTTGCGATATCCTCTGCACCCAAAAAAACCAAACAAACACTTTGAAGAGCCTAACCCTCCTACCTGCTCCAACAAAAACTTTACCAATGTTTTCATTGCCTCAGCTCCTGTAAAAAGAAAGGGCATATTAATTGCCATCAATAACTCTCTCCACTTCCAGTTACAAGAATGCATCAAGGATATTGAAGGCCATTTCCTTATCTTCCGATGTACTATCAACAATGTGCCATACACCATCATTACTGTATATGCACTGAACGTCCACCAACTTCGCTTCTTCCGAAAACTACACAAAAAAGTAGCCTCAATCCAACAAGGGGCAACAATTTGGTGCAGAGACTTTAATGCCACCCCAGACCCTGGTCTGGACTCCACCACTCTATCCACAAGAAGCAGACCCGCACTGAACGCCCTTCTATCCTCCTTCAACTTATACAACGTGTGGAGATGCCAACATGTAGAGGAACGGGATTATATGTTCTTTTATCCATGTCACAACACCTACTCAAGAATAGATTTCTAACAGATCAATGGACCCTCCAGAAGATTTCCTCATCTACCATCCTACCCATAACATGGTCGGATCACTCTCCGATATGCCTCACTATAGAGGACTGTCTGAAATCACCATCTGCTTACCTATGGCGTATGAACACCAAGAGATTCTACAAACTACCCCATATGCAAGCTCCTTACGTGACAACCTTGAGGACTTTTTTTCTTTAAATGGTGGACTCAGTGGAAGATCCTAATACACTATGGGCCACACGTAAGGCTTTCATACATGGTATTTTTATTCAATTAGGGCCAGGGATAAGAAGTTAAGGAAGCAGCGTCTTGGCTCCCTTCTCTCGGAGATCCAGACCACCAACTTGCTCAAAAAAATCCCAACCATCTACTGACCTTAAATCTAAGCTCATTAAGCTGCTACTTGACTTAAGATCCCACCTCTTAGAAAATTTTGACCACCAACAAAAGCGCCTTAAAATGCGCTTTTATATTAACGGAAACAAAGCGGGAGACTTCTAGCCCAACAAAGCCAAGGTCACTGCACTAAGACTCAAATACCTTACCTCTACCACCCCTTGAACAAAACTAAAGTAATAGACCAACAGGCCATAGCGGATGCATTCAGTAGCTACAGCACCCTATATAGCTTAAAGGCCGATACATCTCCTGAGCATCCAAATACAGATTCCATACAGACTTTCCTTGACTCAGTACACCACCCTAGTCTCTCACCTGACCAATTAAACAACCTTAATAAGCCGTTCTCTACCACCGAAGTGGGTAAAGCCATAGACTCCCTTCAGAAGCACAAAGCCCCTGGCCCAGACAGTTTTGCAGGCGAATATTACCAAACTTTCAAACCTATCCTGCTTAAGCATATCACAAATGTTTTTAATGCTGCTGCTTTCTTGGCTTCATTCCCACAAGAAATCTTAAAAGCTTTAATTGTTACCATACCACAGCCAGGTAAAGAACCTACTATACCCCAAAATTTTCGGCCCATCTCCCTACTCAACCACAACACCAAACTTTATGCCAAAGTAATAGCCAACAGATTTGTGGACCTATTACCTTCCCTTATTTACCCAGACCAATCTGGGTTCACAAAAGGTCGCCAAACCTCAGACGCTACACGTAGCATGATCAATATCATTCACCATGCCGAGAGATTACGGATGCCTTCTCTTTTTCTCTCTCTAGACGTTGAGAAGGCATTCTATAGAATCCAGTGGCAATATCTAGATATGACAAAAGTTTGGATTTCGTGGCCATATTCTCTCAGCCATTATGGCCTTATACTCCTGCCCCTCAGCTCAAGTTTACTCCTCTGCCATGCTATCCAAGCCCTTCTTAATAACCAACAGGACAAGACAGGGTTTGCCCTCTCTCCCCTCATCTTCAACTTGGTTATGGAACCATTGGCCGAAAAAAATTAGATCCCATTCAGGTATATCTGGTTTTAAACTTGGCTCCACGGAGCATAAAATGTATTTATTTGCAGATGATGTCATACTAATGCTGACTAATCCTGCATCTTCCCTGGCTATGGTACAACAATCTTTAAAAGGAATTTAGCCTTGCCTCCTACTACAAAGTGAATGCATCTAAGTCTCACATTTTGCCGGCTTATGACACAAACTACACACCACTATTGCAGACAAATATCCCTAAGTTTGGGCTAAGGATTCCATATCATACTCAGGAATCAAATTTACAAAATCTGTGTCCTCCCTATACCGGACCAACTTTATCCCCTTCTTAGAAAATCTGCCTAAAGATTTAGAGAAAAAAAAAATCACCAAACTCACATTGTCCTGGTCAGGCAGATTATCTGCATTTAAAATGATCCAACTGCCACAGCTACTGAACAGAACTGCCCAAGCATATCTCATCAAACATAGATCTATGGGAGGAACAGGGTATATCTGCTTCAGGAACTATTACGTAGCTTCCATACTAGCACAAGCAAAATCATGGTTTCAACCTAGCGCCGCATGCCTGTGGGGTGACATTAAAGCCCTCCGGATTCCAGGGCGCAACCTGAAGAACTGGCTACTTGGTACTCACTCAAGGAAGATGAGCAATACCAATCTCTCCCCCACGATCATAGCCACAGTAAAAGCTTTTGTATATTTCATGGCTAACACTACAACGGGGCACAGCCCCTGTAAACTCCCAATACCAATCTCAGGGCTTTCAATACTCATACCAGAAATTAAATATGAAATCCTGGGAGTAAAAAAGCATTATACTCCTATCTGACCTATACTCAGATGACCTCCTTATCCCATTTTCCTCCTTACAGGAATCCTTCGCATTACCGAACAAGGTAATCCCCACTCCCACAAATATGTTCACAGAAAAATCTGGAAGTACCTTGGGTCTGATACCATAGCTACTAAAAGGTATTGCCCTTTTCTACAGCTTACTACAAGCCAAATCCTTTTGTTAAAATGCCTCCTATGACCAAACGGGAAAAAGAGATATAGGTACTACTTTTAGTTACCTCCAATGGGAAGCTGCCATAACCTCTAATCTCCGCATGACACCCTCCTCCAATTTATGGGACCTTACTTACAAAGTAAATCTTAGATGGTATATCACTCCCACACAGATACATACATTCAACCAGTCCTCATCACCTCTAGGCTGGAGGAAATGTGGACTAACAGGGAATTTATACCATTTACTTTGGTTATGTGAATATATTGCTTCTTTCTGGAACAATATTGTTCAGCTTATCACTGTTGTGACTGGAATTACAATCCCGCCCTCACTTGAGCTGGCATTACTCAGCATAAGCATCGAAAACATCCCCACAAATATGCAGTGCATAACCATACATATCCTCTTAGCAGCCAGATTGTCAATTGTTAGACACTTGAACTTCCCAGATCATATCTCTATCTACGAAACCATCTACCAGATACACACACACACACACACAACTCATATGAATACATGTTTGCAGTTTCAGAGGGCCGTATGAAATCTGCACAAAAACAATGGTCAAACTGATATGATCAGAAATATCACTACCCTTTATAAACCTCCTCTTGTTACTGCCCTATATACCAGTGGTCTAAAAAGCTAATTATCTGATAATCTCTTACTTTCTTGTAACACCAAATGTTGGCAATCACTATTATGTTGTGTTGTCTCCCCCCCCCCCCCCCCCAACACAGTTTTATCCCAGATGGGGTGTTCGGGGAGAGGAACAACCCCCTTTACCCTGCGCTTAGCACTTAGGATTGCTTATGTTGTTCTCCTAGGTCTATTAATTTGATATGTCATACCTGTCTACTCAAATAAGTCTCCTTACCGTGTCTCACTGTATGATAGATTCTGCCCAACTGTTCCTTTTATGTTTTTTTTTTTTTGTGACCATTTCAAATAAAAACATTGGAAATAAATCATAGTACCCATCAGAGTCTCCCTGTTACATCAGGGTCCCCAACAGAGTCCCCGTGTTACATCAGAAGCAGAGACCATAGGCATGCTCTGCCGATCCTAAAGTGGTTGTAAAGGCCAAAGGTTTTTTACCTTTATGTATTCTATGCATGAAGGTAAAAAACCTATGTAATGCTCCACCCACAGCTCCCCTAATACTCACCTGAGCCCCCTCTTGCCAGTGATGTGCACGGGAGCCTTGGCTGTCCCGGGTGTCTCTCTCCCCATTGGCTGAAACACAGCAGCGGGAGCCATTGGCTACCACTGCTGTCAATCACAGGCAGTGAGCCAATGAGGAGAGAGCCACAGCTCTGTGCGTCTTATAGATGCATAGAGAGGGGCTCGGGAGCAAGCACGCACCAGTGCCCCCATAGCAAGCGGCTTGCTATTTGGGGCACTGGTCAAGGGGGAGGAGCCAGGAGCGCTGGCTGGGGACCCAAGAAGAAGAGGACCGGGCTGCTCTGTGCAAAGCCATTGCACAGAGCAGGGAAGTATGACATGCTTGCTATTTAAAAAAACAAAAAACAAACAAATCTTTAATATCACTTTAATCCTCAATCAGTGCACATTGAGAATATGCCACTGACTCTAGCTGAGCTAAGAGCTAGATAAAATCTTGTAGCGGGGTAGTCCATGGGCCTAATGTAATGCAATTTGTCTGGGTAGAGAACCCTGGTTTCCATGATGATAGAATCATGCTATAAAATGCCTTTAATGTCGTGCCAAATTAGGATCGTATAATTCAGATTACACAGTCACGGTCAGTTGTCTACAATATACAGAGAAGAAAGTGTTTTGCAGAGAGGCTTCAAGCAAATTAACAGGTCAAGCTCTGATGTGGAACAATGCAGGACACTACCATCATTCTCTAGCTTCTTATTCCTGTAAGGGATGGGTTAAAGCAAACTTTACTGGATGGACCAGGCTTCCCTTTTCCTGGTCAAGGCCTCCTATACTTCATGGGGAATTTCAAGGTTATCTCCAGGCCAGCTAAAAATATAAATATAAAACACCTTCCAGGATCCAGCAGGATATGCCATATGAAGCCACCCAAAAGGACATTTGTAGAAGGTCTCTAACCACTTTTATCTATTTACACAAAAATGACAACCTGTGTACAGCCAGCCAGCTCAGAAAATCAGAATATTATCCAGACATTGCCGTAGAAAGACCGACAGCAGGAAAAGAAAACATCATCCATTAAGTTTTGAGGACAGATCTAGGTTTATCCCTAGCACGTTTAAATTCACTTACTGTTGAATGACCAACTATTTTTGCTGGAAGTCTGTTCCAAGCATCCACTACTCTTTTGGCAAAACAATACTTTCTAAGTGTAGCAACCTGATGTTTAGGCAGGGTTGTTCTTAAATGTATTTGCCAGGTGATAGTTAGCTTGGCCAATTGCTAGGAAGTCAAATGATTTCACCCTAATTCTGGAATTGCTGCACTTCTGTCTTCTGTCTCTAGGTAGCCGGGTATCTGGTGACATTAGATAAGACAAGGGCATTACAAGGACAGAATGAATGGGGTGTCTCAGCCAATGGGTAGGGGTTTTCTTGGGTCCCTTGGCCTGCTGGGAGAACCTATTTATTTGGGTGGAGTCAGGTGGTCGGGGTTCTGTGCCACCTAGACAGCTGTCTGGGTGGACATGTGTTGTATTGCCCCCGACTGCTAGGCCAGAGACCTGAGGCCTATCCAAGGGACATCTGACTGCTAGGCTATCTGAGGGCCTATCCAGAAGCAAGAGAGCAGCGTAGGGTTGGGATTGCAGCTTGCAGTCCAACCAGAAGTAACAGTTGTGCCGGCCGGAGAACCTGTCGTGGTCGGAGGTAGAGGGGAAGCTGTCGTCACTAAGGGACCATCCACCTTATTACCAGAAACCACCGCTAATACCTGAAGCAAGTACCAGAGCAGTATTCTCACCAACAGGGGACGGTGAAGAATTGGGAAACTTCAGAAGGTGTCAAGCCAGGGACCCAGCCAGTGGAGGTGTTTGCAGAGCATTATTGTGTGCCAAGCCAGGAACCGAGCAGGCCAGTGGGGTGAAGCTTGAAGAGTGCCTGAGTGCCAAGCTACAGACCCAGCAGGGACGTGGGGGTGACGCTTGAGGAACATACTCAGTGAGAAGATTGGAAAAGCTCAGGAGATCCAGTGGCAGTGGATCAGCAGGTCTAAGTAATAGACTGGGATCTCAGTTGAGTGAAGATCTAAAAAAGAGATTGTGGAGGAAGTGAAGGAGTTCATTACAACTTTTGTTAGAAACTGTTCAAGATTGTTGCCATAGGAGACAGTGTTTCTACATATGCAGACGTGGCGTCCAGCTGGGTGCCTTTCCCTGCATGGCTGTCTACCTATAGAAGTCTCAGAGTCTGCTAATTAACATTGCAACTAATAAAGGGTTTCCTGGCCCTAAACCCTCTCTTCCACAGTTCTGTTTAAGAGAAAATAAATCTCTTTGCAATCAAGAAGTTTCTGGCGCCCATCAATCTACCTTACATTACACACACCATGACACAGAAGGAGGTCAGCTGTCCCTAACTCTGGAGGTCACCATTAGGCCTGGAGAGGCTCAGGACTTGGCTATATAGGGTTACCCTTCAACTTTTTGAGCACATGACCTATGTCAGGTTTCTCCAAACTTTCTAAGCAAAGGGTCAGATTACTGTCCTTCAGACTTGAGAGGGAGCAGACTGTGACCAGTAAGAGCAAAAAACGCCCCGGCATCAGTGGGCACAAACAATGCCCTATCATTGGTTTAAGTTGAAGGAATAGTGTACCATTGTTGGTATCAATTGGAAGAATAGTGCCCCATTGAAGGTGTCAGTGGGAGGAATAGTGGCCCATCGATGGTGTCAGCTGGTGAAATAGTGCCCCAAGGCCCAGGTAAAGCTAAGCCAAGGGCCACATCCAGTCCCCAAGGCCACAGTTTGGAGATCACCACCCTATGTGGTCTTGACTGGAGCTCAGCTTCAAGCTACAAAGAATGCCCTCCTAAATTTAATGGTGTACCAGTCCACCAATTACCTTTTTGTCTGGAATCTGTTGATCCCAGAACATGCATACTTTTGCTGCTAAAGACATTGCCTTGGAAGTTTGAAAGTGGTAATGTAGGAAGAATTTATCACAGCACAGGTTCCAGGAAGTGCAATTTCAATGCCCTTCTATTGACCCTATTAAGTAGTCTGTGAAGATCTGGCTGCAGTGCATAAGGGACAACTACTATTGATGGGAACCTGTGAGCCCCTAATCCCCGTACTTAGGTTCCAAATGCCTAAACCCACTTTTCTTTTAATCCAGTGTCAACCCACTACTCTGAAAAATCAGCTGTGCTTAATAGAGAAAAAAAAAAGAAACCGGAACTCAGATAGCTATTCTGTGGCTTCCCCTTCCTGATTTGTTTTCTCCTTTCTTGGATAGAATTTGTATGGTGGCCTTAGTAGTAAATAGGGAAAAGTCGGCTCCAGAGCTGTGGTCTTTATTTCCTGCAATATAGCACTGATGAAATTTGAATAAAAAGAAGAGTTGGCAAATAAATTGCCAGTCTAGGAAGTGTAGAAGCTGCGTCCACTGTGATCCCTTCAGCTAACTTGCCAAGATGATGCCTGACATCATTACCACATGCTATATTTTATAAGACTTCAAAAAAGTGCATTTTTACTGAATTAATGATTCATGCCGTGGAATTGGCTGAAAATTTTACAGCCCTGGGGCAAGATTTCACTAAGCACAAAATTGAGGGACATTGATAGCAAACAATAGTACTCATCGCGGAGAAGGATACAATTAAAACAAAGACTTGCTTAACATACAGTAAAACAGCAATTATAATCTCAAAAAACATCTTATTTCTTAACTATAATATGTATTTGTTTTACAAGAAGAATGTAATTTAGTGATATACAAGGGCTGTATCAAAATACAAAAGTGGCCATAACTTTTCGGTCTGGTCCCATGCTGAGCTGTCAGCAGCAGCTTCTTTGTGGAGGCGGGTGCAGAGGAGGCAGGGACAACAGAAGCCCCATAGTAATTCTATGGGTGATGTCCCTTCCCATTAATTTTCCAGCGATTATTTCTTTACAGGGCTAGATAGGTTAATCTTAGATTGTGGATGCCAGTATATTTAGAGATTTAGTATTAGGGTGAACTTCCACTTTAACTTTAACTGTAATTATTGCCTACGGCTATAACCACTAGCAAATATCACTGTGTTCTCCCAACAGGGACATTTTCCTGCGACCCCCTCCAGGAGAACACAATAGCTTGGCGGGAGGGGTCCCCCATCAACACTGACTGTGTTGATGAGGATTTGAGCGATTTTCTTTCCTTCAAGCCGTGGCTGCAGGAAAGAAAATCGCATCTTCTTTGGCCCGCCTAACCCTTCCCCTGAATAACACATATTCTTTTTTTTCACTGCAGATAAATAATATATTCCAAGCAGGAGCACTGTGCCGTCATTGAGTTCTTGATAAAGGAGAGGTGCAGGCTGTACAACATCCACAGAAAGCTACAGAATGTTTATAAAGAGGACACCATTGACAAGAGTTACCAATGACAAGACATTGCTTTTGTCAAGGGTGTCATCTTAATAAATATTCTGTAGCCTTCTGTGGATATTAGACAGCCTGCACCTCTCCTTCATCAGGAACTCAATGATGATGTGTTGCGTAGCTTGGAAATCATTGTTTTTCTGCAATGAAAAAGAAGAAGAGTTACTAGTATAGAAGAAGAGTTACTCTACCACAGTGTTAATTTCATAAACGAAAATATTTTTCATACTTTCTCAGCTGCATGTTTTTAGCGAACATAAAATTCAGTAAATTGATGAAAACTATGGCGAAAATCATTTCCAATTCCCCCCTCTCAGCAAGGTAGCAGTGCTTAGCACTGTGCAAAACAACAACCTCCCCAGACTAGTTCTCTGCCCTGTGCACTCCCATATACTTTCCAATCCCCACTACGTTATTAGATTTTTACTCCAGGAGTATATAATGAGTTTGGAAATTCTAGAGCAGCGGTTCTCAACCTGGGGGCCAATTGCCCATTTGCCAGTGGCTCGCGAATGCTGGCCAAATGCTACCAGCGAGATGTCACTTCCGGGAGTGGAGAGACCGCACAGAAGTGACGTTCCATTACCACCATCTTGGTACTCTTGCCCGTAGTAAGGCTACACTTAGAAGTTGGCAAGCGGACATCTTTTTACAGCCACCGAAGTCCACTTGCTGAGGATGAGTCTACCAAGATGGCGCGACGAAACGTCACTTCAGGTTAACACAGACGGCTTGCTGATTCTGACGGAACACCAGTGACTTTGGTAAGTCAGAGATACTAATAAATAAAATCATTTTTATACATCAAATGCAGCCACTGTGCCATCAAACGCTCCCACTGTGCCCATCAAATGCTCCCACTGTACCATTAAATGCTCCCACTGTACCATCAAATGCTGCCCCCGTGCCATATCAATGCTCCCACTGTGCCCCCCCCGCCCGCCTGCCCGGCACTTACCCTGTCACTCGGTGGGGCATTTTATTCATTTGTAACTTATATGTTAATTTTATATAAATATTTTGCGCTGTATTTTACAGATTGTTTTTGTGATTAATCACTACGCTTTAAGATTAAATTTGTAAAAATGAAAATACATCCTACATATCAGATATTTATATTTCGATTCATAACAGTCGCAAAATTACAAGCAATGAAATGACCAACGAAAATAATTTTGCTGTTAGGGGTCCCCACAACTTGGGAAATTTTATCAAGGGGTCACGGCACTAGAAAGGTTGAGAAGCACTGTTCTAGATAAATGCTTAAATAATGCATTGCAATTTAACTAAATACCTTAGGTTAGATAAAAATAGAAGAATATGCATAGCATGACAAATAGATAACTGAGAAGCAGTTGCAGTTGGTGTAACATGTCATCCTGAACTTGGTAATAACATTGTCAGTTGGTTCTTTGTTTTGTCGAAGAATCTCAGCTCTGAGACATGAATTCTCATCAAGTGCTGGTGAAGCTAGGAAGGCCATAAGAAGCCTGATCATATTACAATCTGTAAAATGTATATGGGCTAGGACCCTGTGTGGCAAGTTGCAGAAGAAACGGGTGGGTGCTCCTTTCTTTGGACATCCAGTGGCTGAGCACACCTACCGAAACATTTATCAACTATTACTCCTATGGAAGATCTACGACCGTCACTGCTGACCACGCTCTTTTGTTTCTTTGTTCCTCTTTTCTCCAACAATTTCACATTTATGTCTTGTATATATTTCTGTATAAGTACACTTGCTTATTGGCCATAAACATTTAATGTGGCTGCTGAAGATTCCCAACGGAAGGGATTTTTTAGCGCTTCACAGTTGTGGTCATTTCTTCAAAACGGGGCTGCTCTTAATAGCCTGAAAATGCACAATTCTTCCCTTTCCAAATATTTTAACTAAAAGTAATTCACATGAAAGCACTTGACCAGCAAACACTTGGTAGAAAACCTGCACATACATTATAAAAGGCAGAGCAGTCAGTTTGCAACCAGGAGACAATTATAGTTTGCCTTTCCATGGTACAGAACAAGGTAATATAAAACCGGTGCCATGCTACAGATACTGTATCAGGAATGTATAGAAAAAAAGCAGAGTAGAACCAATCATAGTTCTTTTTCATGCTTTTGCTTTTTTTTAATGCTTTTGCTTTTTCACACTTTTTTGTTCCTTTTTTTCCCCTTTTGTGGAATAGTTTAATGACTGCTATGAAAAAACAAAAAACTGTAGTTTTTGGTGGTATGTACAGTGACCAGTCAAGTGAGTGAATAAGCATCATATAAAACAAAATAAACCAAAAAATAAATAAAAAAACAGAATGCACGGGATCAACAAAAGCATGAGGCCTGTCCATCTGATAATATTTAGTCTGTCCCAGCCACCTAAGCTATACCACATTCAATGATCTACATAAATGTACTATGGTTATACCCTTTGAGAATTCCAGCTTTACCACCAACATTAATTCCACAGGCATATACAAATGTATTGACACTAGGAAGTTTTAGTCTTGAACAATAACAAATGGTTAACTAAAAGAGGGGAGCTGGGGCAAATGCCCAAAATTCAAAAGCCATAAGGGATGCAATTACATGCTGATAAAAATGACTGGGCAATTCAACATGCCTTTAGAGAAGCCATTCTCAACCAGGGATCCATGGAACCCTAAGGTTCCTCAAGAGGTTGCTAGGGGTTCCTTGAGCTGTGACTTACTGACCTCCCATGCAATGGTGGCTGCATAGTTCTAAGTCCACGCCACTTGGTCAATCCAGTGGCATTACAATAAATTTGGCGTTCAGCCCACCACGGTAAGGGGTGCATTCTTACCAATGATCCTCACTAATGTAAAGGGCATTTTCCCAATGATCACCAATGGACTAATCGTAGGAGGGGTTCCCTGAGACCTCAAAAAATGATTGCAAAAAAATATTGCTGCTTTGGAGTATAAAGTCTCTGAATCTCAAAACTAGGGTTTTAAGGAACAAAAATACAAATAGGTTACAAAAAGTATTGCAATTTTTTTGAATAGTATTGTATGTAAAAATAAAAAAAAATAAAAAAAATCAACAATTGGCAATGGTTAGGAAAGGTGATGGGGGCGGTTTAATTTTTTCTTTTTAACTCATGATGCAAAATCAATCACTAGTTACATCTTTGCCTTATAATAATAATTCATAACATTAGGTTAGTAGCTCAATTACAATAAGCACCGATGTTGTATGGACAAATGTTTTATCATTAGGTTAAATACATTTCTACACTACAGCTAGAGGTCTGGTCTCTGGGGAACATGGGAAATTCACTGCCTGACCCATTTAGTCTTCTACTAAGAGCTGATCACCTCCCTCTTGCTAGGCCTAAGAATGACAGCTGGTCTTAAGTGCAGATTCCCCTGCACTGGGGCAATGACTTTTGAACCGTAACCCCTTGGGCACCATATGACCTCTACTTAATGAAGTCTGATGTGTGACAGGTCACTGGCCTTCTACAAAACAAGCACTGAAATGAGCTGCCTGCATGAAATACTGGCTAGCTGTACAATTAGCAACCGAGCTGCTGTATGACATATGGAAACAGTATATTTAATTATCTAAATGTGTGAATATAAAATGTCTAAAAATGAACTGATACATATTAAAATATGTAAAAACAAAAATGAAAATTAACTATTATTCAATTAAAAAAATATACATATATAATATTATATACACACACACACACATATATTATATTTTATATATAGATATATTTTTGAAAATAAATATTTATTAATATACTGTGTGTGTGTATATATATATATATATATATTTATTTTATCGTATAATATCAATAAAATATTCTAAGCTATATAAATTGTATACATTTAATGAATGAATCATGATTATATAACTTATTTACGTACAGTACTCTGTATGTCTTTTATGAATCACCAACGTCACTTACTTGCTTTGCACACAGGATAAACAAATGTGTCTTTAGAGATGAATGGTTTCCCCAAGAGTCACCAATGCTTTTAGATGCACTTAAGCGTATGCATGCAGCCTGCATTCACCTCTACGGAATAACTGTGCAGAGCTACACTCTTAGCATGCTAGGAATTTCCTGTTTTCATTCACTTTTTGTGTGTCCTGCAACTTAATTTTACCCTACAGGTAATATCGTCTGAATGCAAACACTAAAGTCTATGTAGTATTGGTGGCATTGGCTAGGAAGACACAGATGTAAAGACAAATTTATGCAATCCACGTATATAGTATGTCCCTGCTGTAATTAAAAGTCTTCCTGTTCACATTCTTTTTTTGAATAAGTTCCACTTTAAAAAGTGTTTTTAAACTTAAAAATAAAAATAGCATAAACTAGTATCTTACACCTACATCCTGCCAGCAGTGGGCTTAGTACAACGTCTTACCCTAGGGTGACAATGTTCCCTTAGCAGATCCCTAAGCAGCAGCAGAGTGGTCACTCCAAAATGCTCATTACTGCTGGCACAGGGCACCAGCATGTACACCTTGATAGTTGACAGTGACCTGTCAATAATGTCACAGCCTTTGGGGGACGATTACCCCACAGGCCCCAGGAATTACCTTTTATTGGGGGGGGGGGGTACATTGATTAATTTTTTTGCTTTTGTTTGTTTTAAAGCAGGGTGTCCCAGATTTCTTAGATCGTTCCGTATTTGAGGCATTCCCCCCAAAAAGTGGCCCCAATTTTGTCCCTGTTTTTAAAGTTATGGGGTGTTTTTTTGGTGGGGGGGGAAGGGATACAGCACCATACAGATTAGTTATGTGTGATGGTGTCTATTCCATTACCTGCAGGCTGCTGTTTGCGCTAAAAAAATCATTCTGTGCCGTTTCTCCTCAGAGCCATCAAATACTGCCCTGAGTGGCTGTTTCTGGTGCTGAAAGAGTTAACAACAGTCGCTGCTACTGAGAAAAGTTGCGCCACTCGTCCCTTCTGTCTTTTCCACCATTCACAAAACTTGTCTTACTATTCTCCCACGATGCATAGCATTCTGTAAACGGGCAATGGAATCCCGTCAATCAACTGCTTCACCTCCCTTTCCCAGATTACCAGCTATCGTGGTAACATGTATTCTATGAAAGGTGGAGAAGGCAGCAGAGGGCAGGTGAGCAGTGCAACTTTTCTCAGTAGCAGTGACTGCCGTTAAATCTCCCATCACTAAAAGACAACCACTCGGGGCAGTATCTGGCAGCTTTGAAGAGATACAACAGGGAAGATGTTTAGTAGAAGTAGCAGCCTGCAGATAATGGGATAAACACCATTATACATAACCTCCTCCCCAAAAAACTACAGCTTTAAAAATAAGTAAAAAAATCAGGGACACTTTTTATGAGGACAGGCTTCTCAAATCAGGGACTGTCTAGTCATTGTATTTTAAAACAATCAAAAGTAAAAAAAAAAAATTAAAACCTAAAAAAAATAAATAAAGAAGTAATTCTCAGCCTGGAGGGCTGTGGGGTAATCGAACTAGTAATGCTTCTCTATTGGCTGTCATTTGTAAGATTACATGCGAGAAATATTAAGAGACACAATATGTACAAAATTCTTTCTTATCTAAATAAACTCCTCTAACAGTAAGCACCAAAGGTCCATTACAGGACTAAAATGTATAGGGACGTAGACAAAATTGGAAACACTTTATCTGGGGACAGTTTACCCAAATCAGGGACTGTGTAGTCTGGTCATCCTACCTTAAATCAAACAAAAGGAAGAACGACCGTTTAATTGTTAAAGTCATATTGAAAACTAGGCAAATCAGGATCGTGTGGTCACCCTACTTGGATTCAAACCAAAGTAAGAGCAACCATTTAATTGTGAAGTCATATCAAAAACTAGGCAAATCAGGGATGACTGGTCACCCTACTTTAAATCAGTCTGATCACCCTATTTTAAATCAAACAAAAAGAGAAACCATGTAATTCTCAACGTCATATAAAAAACTAGGAAAAATCAGGGATGACTGGTCACCCTACCTTAAATTGGTCTGATCACCCTACTTTAAATCAAAGAAAAGGAAAGGCAACCATTTAATTGTGAAAATCAAAAAACTAGGCAAATCATGGACGACTTGACACCCTACTTTAAGTCTGTCTGAGCACCCTACATTCAATCAAACCAAAGGAAGAGCAACCAATTCATTGTAAAAGCCAATATCAAAAACCAGGCAAAACGGGGAAATCTGGTTACCAAACTTTAAATCAAACAAAAGAAAAGGCAACCATTTAATTGTCAAAGTCATATCGAAAACTAGGCAAATCAGGGGTGTCTTGTCACCCAACTTTAAATAAAATAAAAGTAAGAGCAACCATTACATTTTGAAAGTCATATCAATAACCGGGAAAAACACTTTTTTTGTAATTCCATCTGTTCTCCACCTAGGGTTTTATCAATAAACTTAGAATTTCTCCAGCCTTTCTCTGGTGGAGAATCAAATTCACTGCTTTTTAAATAGATTGTCATAAAATACCAGACCAGTGGCGAGGACTAAATCTCTCCATGGTCACAATTTGGAGTGCTTTGTATATATTTATTTTTTATGTTTTTTGAATAAAAGTTCTTCCTCTGAATGACCGCATAGCATAGGTCTCCACAGAATACTTAATCCCATAAAATGTGAAGTTGCTAAGATTACTCAGACTTTCCTGAGCAGCCTCTGAAACAGATATGATGTCAAAGTTCTCCCCAGGGGTTTCTATATTCCAGAACAGTTGAATGAGCGTCTCAGATTTGTGAGTGTGCAGCGAGGCTTCGGGGTCAGTATGTCATGATCCCAGCAGGAGGTCACGTCACAAAAAAAAACGAGTGACAGCAGAGGGAAGGATCTAGAGCCACTATTTGTCAAATTCCTGAGCGTGAATTGCTTCCATAAAAAAGTGCAACCTTCAATAACTATCACACAGTCAGATCCATTGTTCATTGAGCCGAAAGGTGCAACATCACCCATGTTTGCATTTACTGGCAGGGACAAAAGTTAAAATTTGAAGTATTATTTATGTTTTTAGTAGATCTGGGAGGTGTCCAGTGCTGGCCAAACAGGAATATGTACTTTGTGGTATACAATGGCATGATTACTTTTAGAAATCAGGCTACAGTGCAGGCTTTGTTTACAGTTGAACTCCAAGTTAATTTAAAAGACACCAAATAATGCAGCTTTGTTTTCATAAAGTGGTTGTAAACCTCTGAAATGAAAAAAATGAAAAAATGAACAAAGCACATCCTTCTATAGTGTGCACTTGCCTTGCTCCAAAGCACAGAGTGTGATTTCCGTCTCCTCTTTCATTCTGCTGCTATCTGCATAATTCTTGCCAAGGCCACAATGGAAAGAATCACGATAATGGCATGCATAGATGGTAGCAGTTGGGGGGCTTCTATTTTTTGCAAACACTTGTATGCTATATGAGTGTACCCCAGTGCAGCTGTTCACATTTTCTGATGTATGTCTATGCCAGTGGCGGCTGGTGCTCAATATTTTGGGGGGGGGTGGGGGGGGCGGCAAATCTTTCCCCGTGGGAGACGGACAGGAAGGCGGCGATCAGTGGCCTCCTTACCTTAGGAGGCAGATGACAAGGATCCGGTGTAGGGCTACTGCTCCATTGCTTCACCTACTGGCAGAACAGGAAGTCCTGAGACCCGATTGGCCGGGAGGAGAATCAGAAAGACAATAACGAATATTAATTCACTATTGTCACACAACAGTGTGTGCTCTGCGCCCCAAGCCCACCCTTTTTTAAAGCCAATTAAAGCCTCAGGCTCTAATTAATGTGCTTAAACCCCCCCCCCCATTGAAATCCTTGCATCCGGCACCCTGCATCCAGTATGGACGGGCCACCACTGGTCTACGCAGCACCCGAGCTTTCCAGGAGGGGTCAATATGCTGGAGTTTACTTTGCACTGCCTCATCCGCCCATGTGCAAGAAGCTCAAGGATAAAGATACTGTTAGCTTGTGATGGAAACAAAGGCATTTCAGGTGCGCAGTAAACGTATAGAGTAGGTGATGATGCATGTGGTTGACTTCCCCCAAGAGCATTGGAAACATAAAATGTATAGTAACATGCATGGAGAGGGCTCTGCAAAGCAGAACACATTGCTCATTCATCATGAAGCCTGAGGTTGAAGCATCTATAGTCTATTCTATTCCTGGCTCACTACAGGAAAATACGGAGTATTTCAAGTCATTCCTGCCGCAGCACGATCCCAGACTGGCATTACTTTACACTTTATTATAGGGTTGGTTCATCCATAGGCAATGCTACTTTTAATTCCAGACGGCAATTAGATGATTCAGAGTCTTAATTAGAGACCAGTAGGACATTCGGGGATTTTTAAAGGCCCATTCAGCCTAAAATGTAATAATACATCGATGTATACGAAGCAGCAACCTGCACCCAACAGGAACAAATATAGAGGAGGGGGAGGGAACAATTACTGTATATCCAGACTTCAGATGAAGTGTACCTGTCACCTGTGAGCAGGATGAAAGGGATTTTGTGAGATAACTCTCTAATTATGAATAGACAATCAGGTTAACATCATTTTGAAGTCATGGCTTAAAAAGTTTCCTATCAGACTGATAAGCTAAATATATATATATGTGAAGATTTCTTAGTTTGAAGAGAAAAGCTGTAGGTAAGGATAATCTGGCTTGCACAATTTGCCCACTCTCAAGGAAAACTGCTTGCAGACCCCTGCAAAATTCTCCAAACATACTGTATGCAAGTTTGATAGGTAGATTCAGGATCTGGATGTGCTGTCTGTCAGGAGTGCTTGAAGCCCAATGTTGGGCTCTCCCTCTTAATCACCCCTTCCTTCCCTCATGCAGCCCCCCATCACCCCTTCCCCCCCATCCTCCTTTCTTGCCATCCTAGAGCCCCCCGTCACACCCTCCTCCCTTCCTGAAGACCCCCTTCTTCCTAGAGCCTTCTCTCATCACCGCTTCCTCCCCTCTTGGAGTCCCCATCCCCTTTTACTGCCATCCTAGAGTCCCCCCATGACCCCTTACTCCCCCCCTAGAACCCCTCTCCTCATCACCCCTTCCTCCCCTCTGTCACACCTTCCTCCCTTCCTGAACTTTCCCTTCCTCTGCTCCTAGAGCCTTCTCCCATCACCCCTTCCTCCCCTACAAAAGACCCCCCCCCCCGCCCCAATCACCCTTTCTCCTCTAATAGAGCCCTTCCCCATCTTCCCTTCTGCAGCCCCCATCACCCCTTTCTGTCCCCCTAAAGCACCCCGTCACCCCTTCCTCCTCTCCTGAGGCCCAGCTACCCCTTCCCCATGTCCCCCCTCCTGCTGGTCCTGTGATGCATTGGGTCCACTTCTTCATCTTTGCTGTTAGTGGAACCCTCGCAGGGGTCTCAAACTGGCGGCCCTCCAGCTGTTGCGAAACTACAAGTCCCATGAGGCATTGCAAGGCTGACAGTTACAAGCATGACTTTCACAGGCAAAGGCATGATGGGACTTGTAGTTTTGCAACAGCTGGAGGGCCGCCAGTTTGAGACCCCCTGCTCTAATGGGGCAGGCCCATGAGGCCCTACACTAGGCATTGTTCAACCTGGAAGACTGAGGACATCTTGTGGTGGAATAGAATTACTGCAGGAGATAGCACTGGCCAGGAGGTGAGTATTTCAGCCAGTATGGCTAGGGCAGTATTTACTGTAAAAAAAAAAAAAAAGCTCAAAGACTTTCTGCACAGAATTACAAATCCCTTGCCAAGGCTTGTATTTCAAATGAGTGTTTAGCTATTTGAATAGAGTTTGCCTCTGAAGGAACATTTCATGAAAAATATCTCTTGAAACAGGCAATGCTGGAAAACAAGTGTGTGAATACTTACCTTTCCTGCTACCTGTGCCCCCAGAACGCCGTTCCATGTGATCGATGTGATTGGCTGTTACAGCAGTCACATGACCTGGAACCCAGCACAGCACACAAAAGTGGAGCGCCATGGACGCATATTAAGGCGTTAAGGCCCACCTGCTGGGTTGCTGCATGCATTATACCAGAGGGAAAAGGTCAACAACAGGGTCTCTTTAATATGATGTTTCTTGATCAACAAGCTATAACCAAGATATTTTTTTTTAGCGCAGAATTGCATCATGGGAAACCTGAAGGCCTGCCAATGAGTCAGACCGCCATGCTGTGGTTCTAAGAGTATCAGAGTGTCATAATAACGGTGGGAAATTAAAGGCGACAAGGGTTCAGGGCCTACAACTGCTTCTTCATTACTAAACGGTGGAGGTCAGAGAAGTGAAAGTATGTCACACCGAGAGGAGGAAACCACATTTCATAACTGTGCATTTCCTTCAAAAAGTACAAGGAAATCCCTTATGCTGAGAAATATCTTTACAAGACACGTGAATGATTGTACAGCGTGCTCAGGGAATATCATTTTACTGTTCAATTCCAACCGTCATTGTGTGCTTTTTATTTGAAATTGGCTGGCTATATATTCTTATTCAGAGGGATCGGCTGATGTTCCAACAGCGGTGGCCCGGCCAGCTCAACAAATGTCGACTGGGTCATTGACATTTGCAGAGGTGTCGCGTCACATATGGCGACCCATCACATTTGGCTACCCGCTGGACTACGCATGCGTGACGCCGCCATATGCGTTCCAACACTGTGGCGATCTGCGCTTGCGCAGAATTTTGTGGCCACGCCCCTGAGTCCAGGTTCAAGCCCCACTATCCAAGTGGACATAGAGTTAGATTATAATTATGCCGAGCGAAGCGAGGCCCTGTGGCAAAGTGGTCTTACAACAGTGTTGGAACGCATATGGCGGCGTCGTACATGCGCACTCCAGCGGGTAGCAAAATGTGATGGGTAGCCGAATGTGACGTGAAAGAGGCAGCAGGAACCGGGACAATAATCATGCATGGGGCATTGTTGGCCGAATAGCACCTGTGGCCAATTAGCCGCAGGCGCTGTTTTTAGTATTCTGACAGCGAACACTAGTGGCTGTCAGAGTACAATAGGCGGCGTAGGGATTCTCCTTCTATGCCATTTGTGGATGGAGAAAACTGTTAGGGCCAGTTCCCACTACAATTTATGTGTTCCAAATGTGTTTCTGCATGCACGTTCACACACTTTTTTTTGATGCGCTTTTGATTTGTTCTCATGTATTTTTTCTTCTCTTCATCTTAATTCAGGACATGAGCTTTCCGATGCGTTTCTGGTGCATTTGCCTACGTTCAAGTGTGTTTTCTATGCATTTTCACATGTTCTAGATGCCTACCATACAGAATGCTTTATTTTTGTTGACTGCACTGGAATGTACTGCAATGGTGTGAACTAGGGCCATTGCAATACATGGAAAACACTGTGCATGCGTTTTTGATTCAGATTGAGGGTCAGTTCACACCATGCCCGCACATGACTGTGCGTTCCTGTGCACTCCATTTGCGATCTGCAGCGGTCGTCAATACACAGTTAAAGCGGCGCTCCACCCAAAAGATGAAGATGTGTCTCTTCCTCGAGTCAGTCTACCCCCCCCTACCAAGTAAGAAAGCACACCCAGGGAACACAGTTAACCCTATGTGCGCCCCTTCCCTGCCAGTGTCATTTATACAGTGAGAGCGCATTTTTTTTTAGCACTAATCACTATTGGTGTATCGGTGTCACTGGTTATTTTATTTTTTTTTTAATACAAAACGTTTTTATTGAGAAAAATAAATCATAGATAATTAGCATCTTTTACATATTATTATTAATTTAAGGTACTTATAGAGCGCTGTCAATTTACGCAGCGCTTTACATATACATTGTACATTCACATCAGTCTCTACCCTCAAGGAACTTACAATCTAATGTCTCTAACTCAACATTCATACATATTAGGGACAATTTAGACAAAAGCCAATTAACTTACCAGCATGTCTTTGGAGTGTGGGAGGAAACCGGAGTACCCGGAGGAAACCCACGCAGGCACAGGGAGAACATGCAAACTCCAGACAGGTAGTGTCGTGGTTGGGATTCGAACCAGCAACCCTTCTTACTGCTAGGCAAGAGTGCTACTCACTACATCACTGGGCTCCCAAAAAGGGTCACTTAGTATCAGATTTGTGCGCCGCAATGTCGCAGTCCCGGTAAAAAAAAAAAAAAAAAAAAAAAAAAAAAAAAAAAAAATCGCTGATCGCCGCCATTTCTGGTACAAAACAATAAAAATAAATATAAATACACTTATTGGGAATTTTTTTTTTTTTTTTTTTTTTTTTAAACCAAAAATATGTAGCAGAATACATTTTGGCCTAAATTGATGAAGAAATTTTGATTTTTTTATTTTTTTTTATTGGCTATTATAGCAGTAAGTAAAAAATATTTTGGTTTTCAAAATGGACTGTCTTTTATTGTTTATAGCACAAAAATTAAAAACCGCAGAGGTGATCAAATACCACCAAAAGAAAGCTCTATTTGTGGGAGAAAAAAAAAGGACCTCAATTTTATTTGGGCACAGCGCCGCACGACCGCACAATTGCCATTTTGTGTGGGGGATTATTTGGATGAAGACAGAGATCCATGTTTCTGCTTAGCATGAACACAAGATCTCTATCTTCTCCCCTGTCAGAACGGCGATCTGCCTTGTTTACAGGCTGTTCTGTCTCTCTGGGGAACGATTGCGGGTGGCTGGCGGACATCGGGTACGCTGGACCTGCTAATTCCCTCTTTGTCCAATCAGCGCAAACGCACCCTCCCCCACATGTTTTCTGCACGAAATGATGTACAGGTACGTGGTTTCGCGCAATAGAGCAGTCCTGCCGCAGAAAATCATCAATTTTATTTGGGCACAGCGTCACGTGGCCGCGCAATTGTCAGTTAAAGCGACGCAGTGCCATATCGCAAAAAATGGCCTGGCCGTGAAGGGGGGTGAACCTTCCAGGGCTTTAGAGGTTAACAGTCTGAGGTGACAGGGTCACTTTAATATAACAGGGTCACATGGGTTCACACTTGTGCATGTGTGGGAGATTGTGTACAAGCATTTTACCCACATTAAAGCTTCAGGCAAGATAAATATCCCCTCCTTGAAATGAGGTTGCCCGTGCACTGCAAGGGTTAAATGCCCGTTTAGGTCTAGGGGACGGAAAGAGCCATTTTTTTGCCAGATCCGGTGCTGCTCTATGCTCCAGAGGTGAACTGTTCCTCAGTGTCCTCATGTCCATTGCAATGCTAAGGACGCTGCATTCATCTCTTGGTGACATCAGAGGACCTACAGTATGAACGTTGGGGCATAGTGGAGAAGAGAAAACCAGTTATAGGGCACAGAGGAGTAAGTCTAACTGCTGTTCTTGTTCCCCTAGACCTAAAAAGAGCAATTAACCCTTCAACCCTTAGGGCTCATTTACACTTGCATTGGGGGGGTAAAAACACAGCTGCGTTTTTAACGCACCCCATTGCTTCCCCTTAAGCTGCAAAGGCAGTGACCGGGGGTGTACACATGCTGCAGGTGTGCAGAAATTAAGCCACTGCTGAACAGAAGCCATTCAAGTGAATGGGGGCGAACTGCACCCACTTGCACTGCAGTAGTGTGGCATTTAGGGGGTTAATACAAGCTTTAAGGAGGCAACATATCAGAAAAAACAGCAGAGGGCGCCAACTAAGTGCAGTATATAAAACTTACTAAGAAAACACAATTGGCAACTTCAATAACGGCATTACTCCATATATTATGCCATTGGGATGGTAAGCCTTGCACTGTGCTTCCGGGGGGTGTAAATACTGATGCAGCTGCCAACAGAATTTGTGGATGCTGGAAACTGAAACTGGAAGTGCTGGAATTACCGTGGAGCGCAGGGACACTGCACTGTGGACACCACCCTATGGAATAAGATGGCAATGTGCCATTATCGATGTTTTCCAAGTAAGTTGTTAATTGTGTGTTCTTAACCACTTCAATACCGGGCACTTTCCCCACTTCCTGCCCAGGCCAATTTTCAGCTTTTAGCGCTGTCACACTTTGAATGACAATTGTGCAGTCATGCTACACTGTACCCAAACAAATTTTTATTATTTTGTTTGCACAAATAGAGCTTTCTTTTGGTAGTATTTGATCACTGCTGGGGATTTTATTTTTTGTGCAACAAATAAAACAAGACTGAAAAATTTGAAAAAAAAAAAAAAAAAACGTTTTTGTTTCTGTTATAAAATGGTGTAAATAAGTAAATTCTCCTTCACTGATGAGGCTGTACTGATGGACACTGATGAGGTGGCACCAATTTGGGGGCACTGGTATGCAGCACTAATGGGCATTATAGGCGGCACTGAAAGGTTGCACTGATGGGTACTTATGGGTGGCACTGACAGGTGGCACTCAGGCATCACTGATAAGCACTGGCAGGCATTAGTGATGGGCACTGATTGGCATTGATTCTGGGCACAGGCTGGCATCCCTGGTGGCCATGGATGGCATATCTGGTGGTCATCAGTGGTGGCAATCCCTGGTGGTCTGAAGTGGGCATCCCAACTGAAGAGCAGCCGATCGGCTCTCCCCTACTCGAGTCTCTAGAGATGCGAGTGAGTAAAAGCTGATACACAGCTTCTCCTGTTTACCACGTGATCAGCCGTGTCCAATCACAGCAGATCACAGTGTAAAGAGCCTCCATCAGAGGCTCTTTACCAAGATCGGTGCTGCGGTGTGTCAGACTGACACGCCGCACCACCGATCGCCATGCTGCGCACCCTCACGAGCGTGAGCATTCAGGACAACGGAATACACAAAACACCAAAATTTGAAGTCAGCAGCTACAAATACTGTAGCAACTGACTTTTGATATTAGGACACTTATCTGTCCAGGGATCCCGCGATGTTGGCACCCCAGACGATTTTGTCATGGTTATGCAATAGAGTTTCTTTGTCAGCTCAACTGTCTCCATGTATTCCTCTCTAGAGACCAGCTGCCTCTCACCTGACTGCTTTTGTAACCTCTCCTCTAAGCATGGCCCCACCCCAGCTCCTGTCAGGGAACCCTATATTAACCTGTGCACTGCAAGCCAGCAGTGCTGATCAATCATTGTGTGTTAGCTTTCGTGTGTACTTGCTGTGTTTCCTACGTCCGATTCCTGTTACCGACTTTGGCCAGTTCTTAACTATTCCTGTCTGCTCGTGACCCTGACCTTTGGTGTGTCCCCGACCATCCCTGTTTGCCTGTGACCCTGAACCTTGGCGTGAACTCTTGTCCTTGTCTGCTTGTGGCCCCGACCTTGGCTTGTCCCTTACTTCCTTGTTGTTCCAGCCTGCTGCCTCCTTTCTCTTTTCCATTAGTCTACCGTGAGCATGAGCTGTGAGACCCTGGGGGCCGAGACCTGGAGCCAGACTGCAGTGCAGTCCATCCTCACCACTAGAGGCTCTGGTGAACATCTGCTGGCTCTTAGACTCCGCGCCCTGGGGAATCTATGTTCTAGCTCCCAGTGGGATCTCTGTCAGTGATCCAGTAGACCTGCTTCCTGAACCTCCCAGGGTTCAATCCGCAGCAGTCAGTCCTAGGGTCCACTACCTAGCGGTGCACTTCTGACTCCTACAGAGTGCATCTGTCACCTAGCCTCAAGGTAACCTGACAGATTTTCGGGTCAGCTGCCGGGTGCTGCCGCCGCCATTCCACTTAAGGGAAACCTGCAGTGGAGCTTTTCAGCTTCACAGCCGGTTCCCTAATGCGCATGCGTGAAGCGTGCTGCGCTTTCTAATTAGCCCGGCGGCGGAGGAAGGAGGAGGGGGGCCAAACTTCCCAGGGACCGCGCCGTGGCACCGTCTCTGGAAGTGGGGAAGGAGGACCTGTCAAAAACAGCTCCCCCCGAAAAGGTGCCAAATGTGGCACGGGGGGGTTTAAGATGAGGCGCTTTTGGGCAGCCCATTAAATTTCAATGGGCTGCCCAAGGAGCCGCAATCGCCTTTTTTTAAACCGCGCCACATGAAAATGCATGCTTTTTACCATGCGTTTTGGTGTATTACAATGCACACCACTAAGCTAAGCACATTGGGGCGCCATCAAGAATAAATGGCACTGGAGCACACCTGCAAGAAGGAAAGGCGTTTTCATTCACTGCTGGAATGTACGCAATTTTAAAAAACGCAGGAGCAGGGCTGCATTGCATATTAACGTAGTATTTAGTAATCACAGCAGTTCCTCATTTTTGAACAGTATTCTGCTTTTAGCTGGATGGGAGCAGTTCCAATTTCAAGAAAGTAAATGTTAACGTGGAATCTGCTCAAGCCATCTACTTGCTGACATTCCCTTCATGACTGTTGGTTTCTGCCTTGTAAATCTAGGTGGGATAGTGGGGGCGAGGGGATTCTTTCTCCCTTAGGAAAATCTAATGGATTTCCTAAACTAACTATGCAATTAACCACAGCAGACAGACCCTCCTCTGTAATGCAGGCTAGGAGTAGATGACACAGCTCAGCCAGGAAGGAGAACCTACACCCTGGGCAGGAAATAACTGACACCGTGGGCTGTGTGTTAAAATATACAGAGGAATACATGGCATTCAGGCAGGTATAGGAACAGAGATGGGCTTATTTCATGAAACGCTGCAAAGTGCAATGATGTGCGGTGATCTGTTCACACCGTGTGGAACATAGGGAGCAAACATGGACAAGTCTGTAAGGACCTGTCAGGATTTCTTGCATCAAAGGAATCCTAAGGATGAAAAACAAAGAAGGATGGGTCTGACTCCTTTTTGGTGATTTAAAAGGACCAGCTGAGACAATGTCTTCTGGAAGTTTTCTAGTACACGCAAGGTAATTATAGCCATAGTTAAGGATGAGTTCAGGGGTGTTTGGATGCTTTTCCTAACCTACATGGCCAAACCAGGAAGATGTGACCTGAAATGGGCCAGTCATCTGTAGCAGCGGTGGCACTCCCCGACTTGCATCGGCACATATACAAGTAGTTTGGCCACATGGTTTCTGTTACATATAAGCAGATCTTCTCTAAATCATTAAGGTTTCTTGGCTGTCGCTTGGCAACTCGAAGTTTCAAACTCCCTCTATACATTTTCTATAGGATTAAGGTATGGAAACAGGCTAGACCGCTCCATGACCTTCATGTGCTTCTTCTTGAGCTACTCCTTTGTTCCCCTGGAAGACCAATCCACAAATCCCCTGGAAGACCCATCCACGACCCATCTTCAGTGTTCTGGCTGAGGGAAGAAGGTTCTCATCCAAGATTTTACAATACATGGCCCCATTCATTGGCCCCTCAATAAGGCAAAGTTGGCCTGTACCTATAGCAGAGTAACAGCCCCAAAGCATCATGTTTCCACCTCCATGCTTGACTGTAGGGATGGTGTTCTTAGGGTTATAGTCAGCATTTTTCTTCCTCCAAACACGGCAAGTCCCTCTCCTCAAGAAGGCACAAGTAGATTAATGCCAATGAACATCTAAAGGATTCAGAGAAGGATTGGGGAGAAAGTGCTGTGGTCTGAAGAGACCAAAATTGAGCTCTTTGGCATTAACTCAACTCGCCATGTTTCGACTCGCCGATTCCCCCATCCACACATTCGAGGTACATGGGGGAAACACTCCTGCTAAGCTATTGTATTATGACAGCGGGGAGCCTTCCCCGCCATGAGAACATGCTGATCAGTGCTTCTGGCACTGATCGTTCGAGAAAAACGCAACAGGCTGGTTGTACAGAAGTCGATGGGTAGGTCGACTTCTGTACAACCACTCTGCCCATACATGGTTCGAAGTTCGGCCGGCCCCTGCTGAAGTTTTATAGCTCACACGCAGGGCCACTTCTAAATCACAAACCTCCCAAAGATCTAAAGTGGGAAATTGGGACACCAGTTAACACAATAAATAAATACTGGGGTATTTTCCTGACACTCATTAAAACTGAAGTCTAGTTTAATGGGGCCTATTTGCATCCAAAGCTCTACAATGACTCTGGCTTCCAGGGCCCAAAACTACTACTAGATGTGCCATGATCTGGATGTATGTGCCATGATCTGGATGTATGAAAATCTTCAGACATTTAGCGCAACATATTTAGGAAAAGGACACACCACTGCCACTGTACTCCCCAAGTTACATGGACCATAAGAAATCAAGGCTGGTATCTTACCTACATGTTGCGTTATGACACGGTACAGTAGTGTACCATTCATTTAAAAATGGCACACCAGTGTACATATACAGCTGAGCATTTAACCCTTTTGCATGGGGGGGGGACCCCATTGCAGGAGACCTACTGCAAGAGGTTTTTTTTTGTGACCAGAGTTGGACTAATTACTAGCCCCAGGTCATTCCTCAGCAGAAAGCCATGACAGTAATGTGCATATTCTGAACCTGATTAAACAGAGGTTAAAGCCGAACTGATCTATAAAAGTTTAAATCAAATTTATATGTTTTATTAAATATAATTTATTTTTGGCGATTGGGTAGGGGAAGGTGGCAGGCATTCTTCCAGAACGGAGCAGCGCTTTCGTAGCGGCATCTGATCAGTCCTAGTATTGTAAGCCCAGCCTGCACGATGATAGTCCCCCTCTGGGACTCGTAAATGACAGGCTGGACTAACAGGAAAGGGGCAGAATGACAAAGTGAAGCTCTGCCCTGAAGGGGACCTCCGATGCTAGACGGAGCATGAAGTCGGGGACAACACTGGAGAGTGAAGAAGGTGAGTGAGTCTTGGGACTATTGCTTTTTTTTTTAACAGGCGGGATGGGGGAACTTAGAAATTAAAAACATTTTAAAAATATGGAGTACCACTTTAAGAGCCAATTTACACCAGATGCAGTTGGATGCATAGACAGTCCAAAATCCAGGTTATCCCAAAGAAAGAAAGAAAGAAAGAAAGAAAGAAAGAAAGAAAGAAAGAAAGAAAGAAAGAAAGAAAGAAAGAAAGAAAGAAAGAAAGAAAGAAAGAAAGAAAGAAAGAAAGAAAGAAAGAAAGAAAGAAAGAACGAACTAAGTACAAGCTGCATTTTTCTGCACCGCAAAACGTGCAAAAATTCCCACAGACACATATGTACGTGCGCAAACGCACCACAACACATCACAGTGCACATAAAAGCCAAAAGAAAGTAGGAAGTGGAAAAACGCGCATCAACTGCATCTGATTACCCATAAAAAATGCACCTTAACTGCATGCAAATGTGCTTGGAAAAAAACGTGTAGCGCAGCAGACATGCAGTTTCTGGTGTGAATAGGCTGTTAATCAGCTAAATACATTTCAGGTACATCAAAAGCCTGAGTAGAAAAGCCTGTTGCCCCATGTCAGTATACTGCAGAGTGGGTCCCTTGCACTGTGTGTGAAAGCAGTGGTCTCTCTGCAGAGGTCCACCCTGAGTCAGAGCCTGAGCTCTCCAATTAGGAAGGGAGCAAGAGCTTTGCTGATTGGACTTCAGAACAGAGGCCACCGCTTCCCACCATTGAGCAACTATCCCACTCTACAACTGCTGGCGGGGGGTAGGCTTTGCTACTTGCTACTTCCTTCACTGTGGCTCAGATCAGCAGCATGAACAGCGGAAATCACACAGTGTATGGACAGGCTGAGCCCACCAAAGTCTCATGCTGAAATACTGAAAGAGTTAATGGAACAACCAGGAAATCCTTTGAGTGTTTTTTTGCTATGGCAGTACTCCGTATATAAAAAAAACCGACAGGTACCTCCCTGCCTCGCACAGACCTGGCCTTGTGTGTGCGTACAGGAAGTGGCTTCTACTCACATGAATAGGGCATTGATGGGCCAGACAAGCTGGCGGGGCTGGCATCACCAGCCCATTACACTACCCAGCAGGAAGGACGCAGCATAGTTAGACTATGGCACGGCCATGAAGAAGAAGTTGTAGAAATCTCTGCCAGTTTTTACTGCTTTCCATCCACAGATTTCACTCGGGATGTTCAGAAAAAGTACTAACTGTCATTGAATACTAAACACTAAATATATAATTATTTTTTTATAAAAAAATAAATAAATAATATGTACATTGCTGTATGTAATTCTCATCAGTGAACTGGTGTTATTTAACCACTTCAGCCCCGGAAGATTTTACCCCCTGACCAGAGCAATTTTTCGCGATTCGGCACTGCGTCGCTTTAACTGACAATTGCACGGTCACGTGACGTTGCACCCAAAACAAAATTGAAGTCCTTTTTTTCCCACAAATAGAGCTTTCTTTTGGTGGTATTTGATCACCTCTGTGCTTTTTAATTTTTGTGCTATAAACAAAAAGAGAGTGTCAAATTTTGAAAAAAAAGCAATATTTTTTACTTTTTGCTATAATAAATATCCCCCAAAAATATATTAAAAGAAACATTTTTTTTCCTCAGTTTAGGCCAATATGTATTCTATATATTTTTGGGGGAAAAAAAAAAAAAAAAAAAAAAAAAAAACGCAATAAGCGTATATTGATTGGTCTGCGCAAAAGTTATCCCGTCTACAAAATAGGGCATAGTTTTATGGCATTTTTTTTAAATTGTTTTTTTTTTTTTTTTATTAGTAATGGCGGCGATCTGCGATTTTTATTGTGACTGACATTATGGTGGACACATCGAGCACTTTTGACACTATTTTGGGACCATTGTCATTTATTCAGCGATCAGTGCTATAAAAATGCACTGATTACTGTGTAAATGACACTGGCAGGGAAGGGGTTAAACACTAGGGGGCGATGAAGGGGTTAAGTGTGTCCTAGGGAGTGATTCTAAGTGTGGGGGGGGATGGGCTACAACTCACATGACAGCGATCACTGCTCGCGATGACAGGGAGCAGTAGATATCTGTCATGTCACTAGGTAGAATGGGGAAATGCCTTGTTTACATAGGCATCTCTCCGTTCCGCAGCTCCGTGACACGATCGCCGGGACACATCGAGTCCGCGGGCACGGTCACGCTGTACACGGTGGGCGCGCCCGCTAGCCCTGCCAATTAAAGGGGATGTACAGGTGCGCCTATTTGCCCACCGCCGCCATTGTGCCGACTTATATCGGCGTGCAGCGGTTGGCAAGTGGTTAAAACAGGAATATAGTATAACACCAGTTCGCTGATGAGAATTACATACATACTGTACACATATAATATATATATAATTCCTATTTTGATTAGATTACTAATTAATATTTGCTGATGTTATTGCACTCAAATCAACTGCTGTTCACATGGAACCCTTCTCCACTTCGGCCTTCAAAGTTCTCGTTTGAATATTTGCTACTTATCTTACTTATCTCCAAGATTTGCTATTTATCTTACTATTTATTTAACCACTTGCCACCCAGGCCAATTCTGATATTTCTCTCCTACATGTAAAAATCATATTTTTTTTGCTAGAAAATTACACAGAACCCCCAAACATTATATATGTTTTTTTTCTTAGCAGAGACCATACAGAATAAGATGGAGGTCATTGCAACTTTTTATATCGCACAGTGTTTGCGCAGCAATTTTTTAAACGCATTTAAATTTTTCAGGCATTGGAAAAAAAAAAAATGTAAAGTTAGCCCAATTTTTGAAAGATGATGTTACGCCGAGTATATAGATACCCAACATGTCGCGCTTTAAAATTGCGCACACTCGTGGAATGGCGCCAAACTTTGGTACTTAAAAATCCCCATAGGTAACACATTCAATTTTTTTTACAGGTTACATGTTTTGCATTACAGAGGAGGTCTTGTGCTAGAATTATTGCTCTCGCTCTAACATTTGCGGCGATGCCTCACATGTGTGGTTTGAATGTTGTTTACATATGTGGGCGCAACTTACGTATGTGCTTGCTTCTGCGAGCGAGCACACGGGGACGCTTTATAAGAAAATTTAATTTTTTTTTTTTATTGTTCATTTAACTTTTATTTTTCTATTTTGACACTTTTGACATTTTTTTTAGTCTCTTTTATTCCTATTACAAGGAATGTAAACATCCCTTGTAATAGGAATACTGCGTGACAGGTCCTCTTTACAGTGAGATATGGGGGCCAACAAGTCCCTACATCTCATCTCTAGGCTGGGAAGCCTGTAATAGAAAAAAAAAAATAGATCTCAGCTTCCCAGCCAAGGCGGCGCCTTTTTTTCAAATGCAGAGGCCAGGCGTGACGTCATAACATCACACCCAGCCTTCGAATGATCATAGAGACTCTGAGGACCATCTGGCCCGCTGAAAATTTTTATGGTCAGAATCCGTGCCCTCTGCCGCTTCCCGGAGGCGATCGCGATTGACCCCAGATCTCATATTTAAGAGGTCCTGTCATGCTTTTTTTTTCTATTACAAAGCATGTTTACATTCCTTGTAATAGGAATAAAAGTGACATAATTTTTATAAAAAAAAGAACAGTGTAAAAATAAAAAATTAAAGGTAAAATAAATAAGAAAAAATAATTTTTCTTTTTTTTAAACACCCCCCATCCCAACGAGCTCGCTTGCAGAAGCGAACGCATACGTGAGTAGCAGCCGCATATGAAAACAGTGTTCAAACCACACATGTGATGTATTGCCGCGATCGGTAGACTGAGAGCAATAATTCTAGCCCTAGACCTCCTCTGGCAACCTGTAGAATTATTTGGAGATTTTTAAGGGCAATTTTAAAGCGTGTCATGTTAGGTATCAATTTACTCCGCGTAACATTACCTTTCACAGTATAAAAAAAAAATTGGACTAACTTTACTGTTGTCTTATTTTTTAATGCAAAAAAAGTGTATTTTTTCCCATAAAAAGTGCACTTGTAAGACCACTGCGCAAATACGGTGTGACAAAGTATTGCGACGACCGCCATTTTATTCTCTAGGGTGTTAGAAAAGAAAAAAAAAATATATATATATATATATATATATATATATATATATATATATATATATATATATATATATATATATATATATATATATATATATAATATGTTTGGGGGGTTCTAAATAATTTTCTAGCAAAAAAAAAAAAAAGTTATTTTAACTTGTAAACAGAGCCATCCGGAGCCATGGGTAGCGGCGGAGACAATCGGGTCCTTTCTCCTAAGGCTGGATGCTGAGTGAGGGAAAGATGGCCCCCACTCAGCTCCATACCATTGGATGACGGAAGCGACATCAAACATCACTTCCGCCCAATGGTTTTAAAAGGGAATTTTAGTTTTTAATTATTATTGCGTGGTCTTTTTGACTCCAGATCCCACATAAAAGAGGACCTTATTTTGTACAGTAAACATTTATGGGGAACTGTGTCAAATGCTTTTGCAAAATCCAGATATACCATGTCTACGGGCCTTCCTTTATCTAGATGGCAACTCACCTCCTCATAGAAGGTAAGTAGATTGGTTTGGCAAGAACAATTCTTCACGAATCCATGCCGATTACTGCTAATGATATCGTTTTCATTACTAAAATCTTGTATATAATCCCTTATCACCGCCTCCAAGAGTTTACATACTATTGATGTTAGGCTAACTGGTCTGTAATTCCCAGGGATGTAGGTTACATAGTAGGTTACATAGTTACATAGTTACATAGTTAGTCAGGTTGAAAAAAGACACAAGTCCATCAAGTCCAACCTATGTGTGTGTGATTATATGTCAGTATTTGTATGTATGTATATGTGTATGTGTATTTTGGGCCCTTTCTAAATATTGGTGCTACATTGGCTTTACTCCAATCACCTGGTACCATTCCAGTCAGTAGACCGTCAGTAAAAATTATGAACAATGGTTTCCTTGCTGGACCCTCCAGCAATGAAAAATCCTACATTAGTTCTCTTTGTTTATGAGGAGGCTGGGAAGCTGTGTTTGCCATTGTTAACCCGGTCTGTACTGTGCAGGTAAATCTATATCTGTAACTTCAATTGTAACTAGATTTGAACACTGTCTGCCCTAACCAAAGGTTTAAAGATGTAGAGGCTGGGCTTCTTCCATTGTATGTTGAGGACAGACTTGGGTCAGGCTCACTCTAATATTCTTCAAAATGCCCAGTCAGCTATGACACTACCTCCTAAAAATTTTCAAAAAGGCAAGAAATATCTTTTAAAAATGCAGGCATGCTATGTGGAACATATAACAAAAACAAACCCATAACAGAAGAGTTTTCTCAAATTTGACTGCAACAGTGGAAATAAGTCTACATCGGGAACGTTTATAAAAGCTGCCAGGTTATTACTGTTGTGTCACAGACAAAGGCAGAACACACTGATGTAGCGTTGCGCTGGAGCTCAAAACGTCTGACAATGCTTTTCTCAATTTCTGTACCTTCCTGTCCTAGAGATAACGGCAGCCTCCCCCCCCCCCATAGTATATACTAGTCTCACTTCCTTTTATGTCTGACACTCATGTGTGCTCCATACCTGTAAGAACCATGATTTTACCAGGAAATTAAATAGGGGTTTGAAGGTGCCTACTATAGAAAAGGGGGGGGGGGGGGCTTTAGTATATCTAAAAGGCAAAACTTTTTTTTTTTTTAAAAAGAGTGGAGAGGGATTAGAACGCCGGTTTTATTTCCTGTCTGTGCAGCCATTAGTGAGATTCACCCTCTCCATTTGTACTGTTTACCGTTATCACTGAAAGTGAAATAAGATCCCAAATTCTGGGTTGACCCCAGAACAGGAATAAACGGGAAATCTTCCAATGGAGATGCTAGTTCTGGTGACCACCTGGGTTTCTCTCACTTTGGAGGGATCTCCTCTCATTCCTTGTTTTGGGTATGGGGACAGGAAGTGAAGGGAAATCTCCCTAATGGGTAGACAGATGGCAAAAACATGGCAGGGAGATTAACTTAAAGCAGGGTTCCACTTAACTTAATCTTACCCGTTCAGTTAATTGCATAGATGTTCAAATGCCGCACGAAAATTTTTTTATTGCTGTAATTACCTTTATATTGTACTTTATTGTGGCACTTCCTGTCTCTCCTCCCATGGGAGTAGGCGTGTTTATTGCCTTTCCCCGGGGCCGCTCTGTCTCATGGGAGCTTAGTGTCAGGCTTCCCAAGATTTAGTGCGGAAACAATGATCATGCGTGTGAACAAGCTGTGAATGAACAGCATTCACCACATCCAGGAAATCAATGCTTGTGGGCTTCACATGCCCACAAGCAAGATGGAAACAGCCAGCATCACATTTTTTAAGTTATTCTTCAGTACGAAAACAGACAGAGGCGGAAATATTACACCCAAACTGTGAATATTATTTTGGGGTTAGCAAAGTGTCTCAATGGCCTTTAAAAAAAAAAAAAAAAAAAGATTGGTCGCCGGACTCCCGCTTTAATAATGGAAGCCCAAAGATGGGTCCATGGAGTGAAAGACCAACAAGGGAAATTTGAAAAGATATGGGCAGGTTGGGTACAGTATACCCCAGAGATATGTTAGGAGGGAAGAACCATGAAGTGGGTGGGAATAAGGAGCGGCGCACCGTCCAGGGCCTTTGTGTATAGTCTAGGAAGTTGATATAGAAGTGAATTCTTGAATACTGACCCTATTTATTTATTATTTATTTAGAGGAATTTTTTTTTTCTTACTTTTTTTCTTCTCTCTCACCCCCTCATCTTTTTTTCCCTCCTTACCACACCCGGCCTCTTCCATCGGCCCCAGGTTGTTGGGGGTGGGAGCTCGGATATCAGAGCTCGTACAGGGAGGTAGGGAATAATGATGAAGACCCTATTTTAGTGCGTGGGGGGTGGGGCAAATTAAATTTATTCACATAAGGGGATAGGGGGGTAAGGTAGAATGAAGGGTAATCTTATAGGGAAAGTAGGGTGTTATCGATCAAAGAGATAAAGGAGGGAGGAAGTTGAGGAGGGAGGCAACTCCCTTTTTTTTTTTTTTGTTAGGATGGAGGGATATACAGGTTAGCTTGTGGAATTAAATGTATTGTAACTGTACAGCTTTTATTTAGGACATATTGGAATATAAAGTTATATAATAATGAATTGATATGCTGTATACTAAAAGGAAAATAAAATAAAAAATTTTGATAATAATAAAAAAAAAAAAAAAACAAACAAACAAACAAACAAACAACATAGCAGGGGTCATAACCCTCCCATACCACAGTATATCTAAACTTAAAATAAAAAAAAAAGTTTGTTTTTTTTGTTCTGCTTTTTCCTTCTTTAGGGCTTTTGCACATAGGCCAGCTAAGCTTGTTCAGTGTAATTGCTGGTGTATTTCCTCTGCCCAGGCCTCAATGTATATGGGCCGCTTTGCTCATGTATACAAACACAAGTAGAGTATGCAGGCGTATGCAATGAAAATTTTGATTTTTTTTTTTTGCATACATCTGTTTATATAATATACGCACATATACATATATACACACACACCCCTGTTTTTAACTCAGACTGTTGGACAGATAATTAGGTTGGTTAGCATACTGGTTGGCGCGTTGAGCTATGGAATGTTCTGTTTTTGTCTTTTATGCATTTGCCCTTCCATGTGCTCCTTGCTGTGAAGGCCAGTTATAGGTGGGGGCAGGGGCCATTTGTTTGTTACTGCTGTATATTGGTCCGGGGACACACTGTACACCTTTGCTGCCATTGTGCTCTTGCTGGGTGTCCAGTGTGCTCCTGTTCCTCTAAGGGGGATTGGGCTGCCTTCAGGCCCACCTGCCCCTCATCTATCCATTTAATGCATGTGCTTCCATTGTGGAGACGCTCATAAATTCAGTAGTGTTAGGACTGCAAGCATACACAGGGTGCCGTGAAGAGGCCTTGCAGCTTATGCATGCGTTTGCAAATGCATGCTAACCCCTGTTTTTTACGCAGACTGTTGGACAGGTTAATTTGGTCAGTTGGCAGACTGGCTGGTGAGTTGAGCTATGGAATGTTCTATGTATGTATGTATGTATGTATGTATGTATGTATGTATATATACATATACACACACACACACACACACACACACACACAGTGTAAAATCTTGGATTGCGAGCATAATTAGTTCCAGAAACATGCTTGTAATCCAAAGCAGCCAATCGGGTGACGGCTCTCAGGAACTGCTTCCTGATTGGCTGGGAGGAGAATCAGGAAGACAATAGCAAATATGAATGCGCTAATGTCACACAACAGGGTGGGCTCACCCTTTTTTGAAGCCTATTAGAGCCTCTGGCTTCTAAAGAAAAAAAAAAAAAAAATCGCCCCTTGGAATCCATGCGCTTGGCATGTACTTTAGGGGGCCAGACACATGGATTAGAGGCACAGCACTCCATACGGACGGGCCGCCACTGCAGCTCAGTCACTGTTTTGGGAGCGTGGAATGAGCGAACCTCTGTTGCCAATGAATGCATATGTGTGGCATGTGGGTGTTAAAGGCCACCCTCTTTGCCCCCGTACACATATCTTCCAACATCCCCTGCCACACCCCCTTAAAGGTGAATTATACAAAAAAAGATTAGTTAAACCCAGAAGTGCTTTTTTTTTTTTTCTTTTTTTTTAACCACTACTTTTCCTTTATATTGGCTTTTAAAATTCACAAATGCAGCAATTTAGAAATTGGATGAAAGGTTTGGCTCTGGGAAACACTTTTTGAAAGATAAAAAGTGCATCTTTTATGTAACTATATAGATCAGACCAAAATGAGGAGGAAAGAGGGACTGAGGGACTTTGTTCCAAATCAGGGCCAGTCCCTCCAAATCAGGGCCAGTTGGGAGCTATGCCCGTACATACGTGTTGCATAGATGACAACAGGTTAACTTTTATTCAAGCAGTTTGCTATATTTGCGAAATGACCCAACATTTATAAAGGGCTGTAAGTTGAATTCAAAGTATATTTAAACCCAAAAGGAGTAATGTGATTAATTGCAGCCAATCGGTCCTTGTGGTGCCTGCATTTGTTTGTTTTCTTCTCTAGAAGAAAATAGTGTACAGATTTCAATGAGGCCCTGAGGTTCCTATAATGTATTCTGTAAGAGGAAGTCCTATATTACTTCCGTAAAAGATAAACAGTTTATGACTTTAAACGTTGCAGGAAAGTACCCTCAGTATTATTGTAAGCAGGCCATTTCTGTATTCTAGTTCGGTAATGCCGAAAATGAATTGGACAGTTGGCATTTACAGTAAAAGAGTTTATCATTTGAGAAAAATATCCTACACCTTATTTCAATATCATTGTCAGCAATTTGGTGGCTTGAATCTCGTCTTGCATAGCAACTAACAAGACCACCACCTGCAAAGCACAGGTTTACTTTAAAAGAACAACTGTACCTTTGTACAATTGTCATTTAATAATTATCCCCCCCCCTCACCCCCCCCCCCCGAGTGAATCCCACTGGAACAAATACCTTCAACCCAATCTGGAGATCTTCACTGTGCTGACCTGATTCTCCAAATTTAGGGTCAACTATACCATTTTCTTTGTGTGGTCCCATTCTTTTTTTCATATAAAAGGTCAACTGTACATTTCTACTTTGTCCCATAATAAGTTTCTCTCTGGGGACGTTCTACTGGGACAAATACCTTCAACCTAACCCAGTGATCTTCGCTGTGCAGTCCCATTCTATTCTCCACCTAAAGGTCAACTGTACTTTTGTAAATATGTTCTCCCACCCCATGAATACATCCCACAAGGATAAATACATACCTTCAGCCTGATCTAGTGATCTTCACTATGTGACCCAATTTAATTTATCTAAAAAGGTCAACTATACCTTTCTAGGTTGTCCTATAATAAGTTACCCCAGGAATGCATCCCACTGGGAAAAAATCCTTCAGCCTGATCCAGTAAATCTTCACTGTGCAACCCGATGCTTTTCTCCAAAGGTCAATGGTACCTTTGTACATTGTCCCATAATATGTTCTCCCATCTCACTAGGATATATACCGACCTTCAGCCCTAGTCCAGTGATCTTCACCGTGTTGCTCTCCACTTTCTCATTTCTCCACTTAAAGGTCAACTGTACCTTTCTACATTGTCCCATAATAAGGTTCCCTCTGAGTGCATCCCACTGGGACAAATACCTTCAGCCTGATGCAGTCCAACCCCATCCTTTTCTCCAATTGAAGGTCAACTGTGCCATTTTACACTGTCCCAAAATAGGTTTCCCCTTAAGTGCATCCCACTTAAAAATCTTCAGCTCTATCAAGTGATCTTCACTGTGCAGTAGAGCTGCACGATTAATCATTAAAATATCGTGATCTTAACTCAAACCCCCCCCCCCCCCTCACGATCTTAATTCAGCATTTCCACGATTCATGTAACAAGTGCAGAGCAGTTCTCTGCTCAAAGCTATCAAAAAAAAAAAAAAGGCGAAGTTTATCACAACATTGCTCTACGGTCTGCGAATGAGGGCAGTTTAACCACTTAAAGACTAAGCCATTTTCTGACACTTGTTGTTTACAAGTTAAAATCAGTCTTTTTTTGCTAAAAAAAAAAAAAAAAAAAAAATTACTTAGAACATAGAAACATTCTATATAGAAACATTCTATATATTTTTAGCAGAGACCCTACAGAAAAAAATGGCTGTTCCATTTTATGTCATGCTGTATTTGCGCAGCGATCTTTAAAACGCAATTTTTGGGGGGGAAATACACTCCAATGAAAAAAAAAACAAAAAAACCAAAAAAAACGAAAACAGTAAAGTTAGCCCATTTTTTTTTTTTTTTTGTATAATGTGAAAGATAATATTACGCTGAGAAACGTGAGAATCGTGATCTTTATGCTAAGCAAAAAAATTGTGATTCTCATTTTATCCAGAATCGTGCAGCTCTACTGTGCAATCTCATTCTTTTCTCCACGAGGTCAAGTTTTGCTTTCTACATTGTCCAATAATATGTTCTCCCATCCCCCTAAGTGCATTCCAATAAGGTAAATATTCACATTTAGCCCCAATCCAGAGATCTTCACTTAGCTGCCCCAATAATTTCTCCACTAAAAGTCAACTGCTACTTTCTACATTGTCCCATAATAAGTTCCCCCCTGAGTGCATTGCACTGGGACGAATACCTTCAGCCCGATCCAGTCCAGCCCCATTCTTTTCTTCAGTTAAAAGTAAACTGTACCTTTCTACATTGACCTATAATAAGTTACCCCCTGAGTGCATCCTACTAAAACAGGGGTCTCTAAACTTTATTAACAAACGGCCAGATTACTGTCCTTCAGATTTTAGGGGGGGGCAGAGTGTGGTCAGCATGAATTAAGAATGTCCCAGTGAAAATTTCATGACACCTGTGGTGAGTAGGAGAAGAAATACTGATCAATCATTGGTGCCAGTGGGTGGAATAGTGCCCCATCATTGGTATCAATGGCAAAAATAGTGCCCTATCATTGGCATCAATGTGAGGAATAGTGCCGCATCATTGGTAACAGTAGGAGGAATAGTGGCCCATAATTGGTATCAGTGGAAAAAATAGTGCCCATCATTGTGCTCATCATCAATATCATTGGTATTAGTGGAAGAAATATTCCCCCATCATTGGTATCAGTGGGAAGAATGATGCCCCATTGTTGGTATCAGTGGGAGTAATAGTGCCTCATTATTGGTGACAGAAGAATAGTGCCCCAAAGGTTGGATAAAAGGCAAACAAAGGGCTTCAGTTTGGAGACCACTGTACTAAAACAAATACTTACCTGCAGCCCGATCCAGTGACCTTCACTGTGCAGTCCTGTTTATTTCCTCATTTCAAGGTCAACCGTACTTTTGTACATAATTGTCCTACAAGTTTCAGCCACACCCCTGAGAGACCCCCACTAGGACAATGGCTTACCTTCAGCCTGATCCAGCCATCTTTACTGTGCACCCTCGCTCCTCACTACAGAGCCTTTCTCCTCTACATCGTATTGTGTCTGCATGCGAAAAGCCCCATTATTTTTCTATGAAAAAGCCATACTCTAGAGCAGTGGCGGCCCACCCATAGGGGGCGCAGGGGCATCGCCCCCAAAGCTACTTAAACTAAAAAAAAATACTGGCTCTTTAAGTGTGTGTGGGACGCTGGACACACAGGTGTATGGGAAGCATGATGTGCTGCAATCACTGAAAAAAATAAATAAAAAATGATGGCCCTTTAAGTGTGTGCAGGGCGCCAAACACACAGCTGCTTTCGGAAGCATGACGTGTTTGCAATCACGTGATTGCAAACAAGAAGCTCTATTGGCTTCCTTTAGAAAGTCCCCGATGCGCAGAGCTCTGCGCCCTGTACACTCCCCCTATAGCATTGCTCCATGCTGTGGATAGTGATTGGCGGGTCCTGTGCCTTCACTTCTGGTTTATGACTCATCCTGGCCGTTCCGAAGGTGGATGACAGGCAACTTGCTATGAGAGCTGTGAGTACGAGGGGGGGACATCTGCTGTAAAGGGGGGCTCCGATGGGGACACCTGCTGTAAAGGGGGGCTCCGATGGGGACAAATGCTGTAAAGGGGGGCTCCGATGGGGACACCTGCTGTAAAGGGGGGCTCCGATGGGGACACCTGCTGTAAAGGGGGGCTCCGATGGGGACACCTGCTGTAAAGGGGGGCTCCGATGGGGACACCTGCTGTAAAGGGGGGCTCCGATGGGGACACCTGCTGTAAAGGGGGGCTCCGATGGGGACACCTGCTGTAAAGGGGGGCTCCGATGGGGACACCTGCTGTAAAGGGGGGCTCCGATGGGGACACCTGCTGTAAAGGGGGGCTCCGATGGGGACACCTGCTGTAAAGGGGGACTCCGGTGGGGACACCTGCTGTAAAGGGGGACTCCGATGGGGACACCTGCTGTAAAGGGGGACTCCGATGGGGACACCTTATGTTAAGTGGTTTTATTTTCTTTTACTTGAAATGTGGATGTGATTGGCTTACTGTGACGGGCACAACGAGGCTGCATATGACGGGCACAACGAGGCTGCATATAACGGGCACAGTTCTATCTAGCAGTAATGATACATAATGACCTGATAAATGGCTATTTACAGTCCTGCATTACTAACAGTTTCATTTTTCAGTTTGTTTGCGCCCCCCAAAAATTTTGAGCACCAGCCGCTACTGCTCTAAAGAGACTGCTGAAGGCCACCATGACTACAGCTTTCCCATAGAACTAACTGGGGCCACCATGCACATGTGCACTACGAAGTGCCCATTTTTGGGGAGAAGGGAAGGGAGAAAGGCTGTATGACTATATGCAGGGTCGCACAATTAGGATTACTGGATTGCAATTAGTAGACCTCAGACTGGGGGAGGAAGAGGCAGCACAAGGAGCCAATTAGCTATGCTGCATTGCTCATGTGCTAACAAGGGACATACTGATAGGAAGGGAGAGCAGAGTGACAAGCTCATCAGTCTGCTGATTCTCCTGCACTGTCCTATCCCAGGCTTGGATCAGAGACAAGTTAGTGTAGTTGTAATAATTAACTGTAGTAGATAAAAGCCAAGCCACCAGTCTCAGGAAAGAATATGCAGAAATACAAATCATTTAGAAGGTAAAAACAGCTGCCTTATATGCATTTTATTTGTGTATTATAAGGTGTTTGCCTGGAGTTTGGCTTTAAGCTAAACTAAGTTGACCTTCCATCTTGAGCACGGTTCCAGAGTTTGCTAGACAGTATTAAATGGTAAAAGATTTGTTTCCCTTCTTGCCTGGAATTGTTCTTAAAGATGTCAATCTTATTTCTCCATGATTTCAGTTATCTGTTCAACACTGTGATCTGGCTTAATATAAGCCAGATTTGCTTTAAAAAAGAACATATGTTTGCCATGTACAACCATGTCTTTACTTATAGAATTACATGTGTTACTAAGTATCAAAGTAACACAAGATCAAAATATGCATTTCCTGAAAAATTTTATGCTCCAGAAAAAAATTCTGATAATATGATGTGAGATACGCACCTCCCCAGCTTCTACAAGACCCAGAGATCAAATAAATAGTGACTATTCAATTCAAGTATAAAGGAGATAGCATGTACAAAAAGATAATGGTGGCTTCTACATAATATGCACATCATCGCACTGCTATGGATATAGCAGGAGGGGAAGAAAGACTCATTTGCTTGGTTGCTGGGAAGCAGAAGCAGGAACTTGGGTGGGGAGATCTCATTGCTGGCAAGTCCAAGACGTATAGGAATCCCGTGGGTGATTTAGCTCACCAGTATGCACCAATAAATGAAATTTCAGCTTTCAGTAAATGTAACCAGGCAGTCTAATTTGGTAGCATAAAAGACTTCAGAATAGCAAGAATCCATCAGATTATAGGACATGGCATGTACTTTTGCAGGTTCATAGTCTTATAACAAGATGGAAATGGCTGTCAATAAAAGAGACATCCCAAAATGCAACTCCTTATATTCCAATCTCTCTCAAGCACAATGACCAAGACCATGAAACCCTAGGGTTCCTCCAAAGGTTGCTAGGGGTTTCCCGAGTTGTGGCTGATTGGGTTTCCATTTGATGGGCCATCTCACTTAGAAGAAGCAGCAGCATGACACCAATGATCTTTTTAGCTTTCCGTAAGTATGAAATTCTGACCAACACATTCTTCTCAGTAGTCACCAATGTAGAGGGTCATTTTTGCCATTAACCCTCAATTAATTGCTCTTAGTAGAAGCTCTCCAGGACCTGAAATTATATTGTAAAAGAGAAAGGCTGACCTAGGCACTGGACATTAGGTCTCCAAACTACAGCAAGATTTTATCAGGCCCACAGCAGTCCTGGCTGGCTGGTAGTGGATATTCTGGTATGTGTATTATAATATGGAGACTGCCACATCTACAGCTTGCCAGCCATGACCCTGCAACAATTCCTAACAGATTTCCCCCCCCTCCCCCTACACTATGGTTGATTGCTAGGACTACCAACGTCCTAGCAACTAATGACAAATTGCCCTGCCTCCAGCATTTTCAGGAAAACCAGACTTCCTCTGTCCAGCCTTGCTCTGCCTCCCAGCTTCTGACCTGCTGCTTTGCCACCTGAAAGCTAAGGGAGGACCCTGCTGGGCAATCCTGGATGAAAGGGGGACTCAGCCGTGCACACATGGCTGTAAGAAACGACTCTGTTGGTCACATATGGTTATAAGGGGGGGGGCTCTGCTGCGTACTCCTGGATGTAAACGGGGCCTCTGATGAGCACGCCTGGATGTAAGAGGGGGATTGTGCAGGGCAATCCTCGATCCAAGGGGGGACTTAGTCATTTACATTTTATTTATTAAATTTGTTAAAAAAAAAAACAAGTTTTTTTTCGCTCCATGAATATTTGCAAAATTAATTTAATGTGGCCCTTGTACTAAAAAATTTGTAGATGCCCACACCAAACCAAAAAAGTAAGAGTGAGCAAACATTGTGACTCAACTGAAAGACAAATTATTATACAACTGAAAAAGCGAATACAAATACAGGCATACATATTACATAATATTACATACATGTATTACATACTGTATGTTATGCATCACTCCTAATATCAAGTCAGGTTTACATTGGTAATGCCTCAAAGTCAAACATGGCATTGAATAACCTCAGTCTTTGGGCAACCTTCATCTGCTGGGCTTGTCCAAATGTAAAGTAGATGTGTAAACCCTTATTTAGTTTGCTAAAGCACGGAGTAGTAAAAAATGCTCCTATTTGCAGCTACATAGTTGTTACCATGACCACAAATCTATGCAATAGATATCTGCTCCATCAAAGGAGGACTGGAAACTTTTGTCTTCGGGACAAGGACAACCAACTGTCCTTCTCATAGTAGGTAGAGAAAAAAGGAGGAATAACCCTGCTTCCCGATTAGTTGCAGTCAATGCCAGATGCTAAGTAATATATAAAATAGCTGTTCTCACATTATTTGAGAAAGGGAAGTCTTTCTGCAGCAGCTTCCATTGTGGCTTTTCACATTTGGTTACGTGATATCACAGAACACCAAAAACCTCCTCAGCTAGGCGCTAGGATCACAGGTCTGAACAGGCTACAGATATGTACATAATATCCAACAGTAGTCACTAAAAGTGGGTCTTGCACTGATCCAGGTGTAAATGGGTTACCAGTCCAACATGTCTTATTTGTACTGGTCCAAGGGGGGAGCAAATGTCCTCCAATTAGCCACATCCATGAACACAAGATATGCCACCCTAACCTGTGACTATTTATTACACAACTGAGATCCATTTAAAGGCTTGTATTTTGTAGTGTAAAGAAAGTCATTATTTTAAGACAAACTTTTGCAACCAAGTACTGCCACTACACATTACATTTTTGACCACCAGTGGTAGACCTTAAGATTTATCACAGTTGCCTATGGTTTTCTTAAATAGGCTCTAAAAACCACAATGGCCAATAGGGAAATTAATTAGATTTGTGGATAGTTTGATCAGTAAATTCGTTAGTATTCCTTCCCCCATTCAGAGCCTGGGGCTGAGATACCAACTTCAAAAACTGAGATTGGTTACCAACCGCCCCTCAAATCCAGGGCAAACCAAGGTTCTAAAAATGTGTCTCTAGCAATGGGTACAAAAAGCTGGCAACAAAACATCTTTTAGTTTAAAGTTGACCTTGAGCCAAAAAAAAAAAAAATCTCTAGAATCACTTGTCCTATCCAAAAAAACGGTTTGCTAGAGAGTTCTCGTGCCAAGGTTATATGGAAACCCTAGGAGTCCTCCGGAAGTTGCAAGGAGTACTTGAGCTGTGGCTGATTGACTTCCCAGCTGATGATGCCTGCATAATTCCAGGTCCAAAGGCATATAGCAGAACAAGTAGCTTGATACCAATGATCTTTTTAACTGTCTATAAGGGTGTTTTTTTTTATTCACCAATGTAAGGGGGGGGGGGGTGACTCTTACCACTGTCCACCAATGTAAAATACTCTGACCCCAATTATTTAAATTTAACTGGGTTTCCCTAAGACCTGAAGGAGTTTATGGCTTTGAAACTAGTCCTAATATTAACTCAGTAGCCAATCAGTTAAATCTAGTAGTCTAAAGGAGCCCGGAAAATTATACCTCCTTTGACAACATAGAAAAGGCTCAGTAATGGCTACCAGGTTTCAGGAGGGTATCTATCCCTTAGAATTATCATTATTATTATTAATAATACTACTATATTTATTGCACTGATGCCTTCTATATAATGTGAAATGGTGCTGATGTTATCGCATGAAGAGCCTCTGCTGCAAGACTTGTGATAAGGAAGTTCAGGGAAATCGCTCTTTGCAAAATATTAATTGCATAGGAGATGAGGCCTTGAGATACACAGCAATGTGGAGCCAGAATATAATCCAATTTTTGTGTTTATTAGATTGTAGATTTTGCGTTGGGCTGAGCAGCTGAATTGCAGTGACAGATTTCATTTCTATATTCATGGTGAGCCTAGCGTGCCATCCTCCTCACACTTCAGGATCTGACCAATCACAATACAGACCAGAGAACATCCCAGCCAACCACAGTGATTTCTGGTAGTATTCAGCGTCTCAGTCTGTCTGAGACTACATAGCAATAGCAGAGCATCAGCCAGACAAGGAATGTCTACGATGCAATCAGAAGACACATAGAGGAGTATGTACTCAGCAACATGCCCCCACCATATACACAAGGATAGCAACACAGGGTAGGAATTAGGTTTTCTAACCTAGCCGGGCAGGAATCATGGATGGGGGCCAACAAACTCAGAATGGGAAATGTTTACACCACCTGTGTAATTAGAAAAAAAAAAAAAAAAAACAAACAAAAAAAAAAAACAATGTAAGGCTAATATTATATGCTTATTAACAGGCCGATGAGCACATCTTTCTGTCACTCTGCTCTCTCCTCCTATCATGTTCATTCCACTGCCTGCAGAACTGACTGGTTCCTTGTGCTGCTTCTCCCTCCCGGATCTTTGCTGTACAGGGAATAAAGGATGCTGATATCTACTCTAATTCAGGTAGTTGCATTGCTTGCATTTATAAAAAATATTAAATTATGTGTTAATGAATACAGAGCTAATTTAAAGTGAGTCCATTTAAAAATAAAAAAACATGTTATACTTATCTGCTCTGTGCAATGGTTTTACACAGAGCAGCCCCGATCTACCTGTTCTTGCGTTCCCCACTGGTGATCCTGGCTCGCTTGCACCGTTGCATGCTCATTCCCAAACCAGCTCTCTGTGTCCATTAACACACAGAGCAAGGCTCGGCCCTGCCCCCATTCCCTCTTCACTGGCTTTGATTGACAGCAGCAGGAGCCAATAGCTCCCACTGCTGTTTCTGAGCCAATGAGGGGGGACAGAGCCAAGAGAGCCACTGCATATTGGTGCATATCACTGCTTATTGGTGCATATTGCTGCATAGAAATTAGGCTCGGGTAAGTATAAGGGGGGGCTGAAGGGATTACTGCATGCAGAAGTTAAAAGTTTAAAATAAGGACACTTACCTGTCCAGGGCGCCCACGATGTCGGCAACCGAAGCCGATCTATCCCTCAGCTGTCAGGTGCTGCCGCCACCATCTTCGGTAAGGGAAGCCTTGCGGCTTCACTTCCTGGTTCCCTACTGCGCATGCGCGACTCGCGCTGCGCTATCCCACTGGTCCTTGCTGTCTTCTGGGACCTGTGTGTCTCCCAGAAGACAGCGGGGGGGGGGGGGGATGGAGAAGGCGTGGGTGGCTCGGGTATCTATGCCCGGAAGTGGGAGCAAAATACCTGTATTAGACAGGTATCTGTTCCCCCCTTAAAGGTGCCAAATGTGACACCGGGGGGGAAGCGGAAGTTCCATTTTTGGGTGGAACTCCGCTTTAAAGTGGTTGTAAAGCCTTAAAGTGTTTGTTAACCCAGAAAAAAAAAAAATACAGATCCTGGTCCCTAAAGCAGATTACACAGAACAGTGCTTGTGCTGTGTAATCTGCCTAACTCTAAACTGTAAAAATAAAAACTTCCCTGAACCTCCTCACCCCCCCCCCCCCCCCCCGCTGCTATTAGTATAAATAAAAAATGATAAATGGTCCTTGCCAGCCCTGTATTATAGGCAAGCATAACATACTGTATAAATCTTTTAGAATACAGATTTAACACGATCTTCGGGTCGGTCACGTGACTCTCGGGCCAGTTTCCAGGACTACTGCAGGAGGGGCTGAGCGGCCATGCGATCTCCCCGGCTGACATTAGAGGGAGATCTCGGCCCCTCCTGCAGTATCCATGTATCGGAGGTATACAGCGCCCGCGAGTCATGTGACCGGCCTGAAGATCATTCTAAAACATTATTTACAACGCTTGTTTTTATAAGACAGGTACAGTGTGCTATGCCTGCCTATAATAGAGGAGCTGGCAGTGCTTTACATATGAGGGTTAACACTAAGGTTTTCAGAGAGTTGGTTAAGAATTCTTACTCGGAAAGGTCTAAGGTTATCAGTGGTGTACCCCAAGGTTCAGTGCTGGGACCCTTACTTTTTAATATCTTTATGAATGATATTGGGTCTGGGATTAAAAGTACCATTTCAGTCTTTGCAGATAATACTAAGCTATGCAGTGGAATAACGTCCTTACAGGATGTCTCCAAATTACAAGCCGATCTCAATGCACTGTCTAATTAGGCGACTATGTGGCAGATGAGGTTTAATGTTGATGAATGTAAAGTTTTGCACTTGAAGGCTAAGAATATGCATCATACATACTAGGGGGAGTACAACTGGGGGAATCCATAGTGGAGAAGGATCTGGGGGTTTTGGTAGATCATAAGCTCAATAATAACATGCAATGCTAAGCTGCAGTTTCCAAAGCAAGCAAAGTCCTTTCTTGTATGAGGAGAGGGAGAGTTAGAGGGAGAGAATTTTGCCCCGGTACAAATCATTAGTAAGACCTCATCTGGAATATGCAGTTCAGTTATGGGCTCCAGTTCTCAAAAAAGGATATCGGGGAACTGGAGAAAGTGCAGAGAAGGACAACAAAACTGATAACAGGCATGGATAATTGGTCTGGCGGCGAAGGAAGGAGGAGAGACCAAACCGCGGGCCCGTCTCCCGGAAGTGGGGAACAGTACCTGTGAAAAATAGTTCCCACCTCCCCTCTGAAAGGTACCAAATGTGGCACCGGAGGGGAGGGAGGGGGGGGGGGCAGATAAGCAGAATTTCCACTTTTGAGTGGAACTCCGCTTTAGGGGAGATATGATCATAATGTACAAATACATAAGGGGTCTATATAATGAACTTGGTGTTGAGTTATTCGCTTTAGGATCATCACAGAGGACAAGGGGGCACTCTTTACATCTAGAGAAAAAGAGATTTCATCTCCAAATACGGAAAGGTTTCTTCACAGTAAGAGCTGTGAAAATGTGGAATAGACTCCCTCCAGAGGTGGTTCTGACCAGATCAGTAGATTGTTTTATAAAAGGCCTGGATACTTTCCTAAATGTACATAATATAACTGGATATTGACACTTATAGATAAAGTTGATCCAGGGAATATCCGATTGCCTCTCGGGGGATCAGGAAGGAATTTATTCCCCTGCTGGAGCAAATTGGATCATGCTTTGCTGGGGTTTTTGCGCCTTTTTCTGGATCAACTGTGGGTATAGGATTATGTATATGGGATTGTATGGTTGTTTTTTTGTTTTGTTCTTTTATTTTTTTTATTTGTTGAACTAGATGGACTTTTTTCAACCTGACTAACTACAGTATGTAACTATAGCTGCCTGTTCAGCTTGTAATCACTGCAGTTTGCAAAAATGATATTGTTAATAATGATATTTAAAGAGGAACTTCAGTCCACCTTAGGGTTGGTCCCACCCCCTCCCCCCCCCCCCCACCCCCTTGTCGCCAAACTCTTTAAAAATACTCCTCCTCCTGGTGACATCATAAAAAACATGGTGGCGCTGGACCGAGCGATGGCAGAAGAGAAGAGAAGAGAAGAGGATCTCAGCAGGACAGCACTGGATCAGCTGAGTAGGTAAGGGTCTCAATTGTGCAAAAGGTACCTTTCAGGAGTGTCTTTTTCCTCAGAGAAAAGGTGCGGGTACTCTCCACTACTGAGTCACCCCTCGTCTCTACCCCCCCACCCACCTCAGAGCAGAATCCCCTGCAGCCAGCAACAATAGATTCCCCCCAGAAACAAAAAGGAACCACCCAGCAGCAATAGATCCCCCTGCCACAAAATATCCCCCCCCCCCATCAACAATCCAGGAGATGTCCCAGCACCTAGCATCAATAGAATCTTCAGCAGTCAGCAATAATAAACCCCTCCCTCAACAGTAGATCTCTCCCTGCAACAATTGAGCCCCTAGCGAAATAAGATTTCCTTACCCCCAGCAGCAATAGACCTCCCAAACAACCACAGATCTCCCCAGCCACAATAGATCCCCCAGAACATCCCATCACTCCATTTAGGGCTAGAAATGCCAGAACTGCATTCCCCTGCATTCCCACTGAAACAATGCCTTGCCTATCGGTAAGCAGGGGTTCAAAAAAAAAAAAAAAAAGAAGGAGGGGGAGGGCGACGATCCACTTTAATAGGCAGTTTTATCTCATTCTTTCAATACTGAAGTCTCTTTTACGCAAGGTCCATTATTCATATCCTATGTGATCAAATCCATACCACATATGGAAAAAACCCCACCATAAACAGACATGCACAGTCCCAGGCCTCATTTCTTTCAGGTGCACACAGGGGCGGGCTGATAACTCATGGGGCCCCCGGGCAATAGGAGATTATGGGGCCCCCAGGCAATCAGATTATGGGGCCACACAGTATACACACACAGTATACAATCACACAGTATACACAGACAGATGTAAAAAAAAAAAACCACAGATTTATACATACTGTCCCTGGTTTTACTGAGGCTGGTAACCCTGATGGGGCCCCCTAGTGGCCCAGGGCCCTCGGGCAGTGCCCGAGTGGCTCAATGGTCAGTCCGTCCCTGGGTGCACCATTCAAATTCACTCGATTAAAGCAAGCCTTTATGGTTCTGCACTCACATCCCCTTAATTCTTTAAAACTTCTACTCCATTTGTGCAGTGAAAGTTTTTCATGAGTTTACATTTTTTTTCTAGTACCCCCCCCCCCCCTCCCCTCCAGAAAGGCTACATCACCAGGGCCTTCCAAAGAGGTCTTGCCTAATCTTGCACATCGGCTGAAGGGGCCTAGCATGGTTGGTTATTTTATCCTATAACAAACCACGCCAGATCTCATGTGGCACAGATTTGGATCTTGCACATCGTATAAGACCTGGCGCAGTTGGTTCTTGAACAATAATCAACCTCTCCAGGAGCATCTAGAACAGTGATGGTGAACCTTGGCACCCCAGATGTTTTGGAACTACATTTTCCATGATGCTCAACTACACTGCAGAGTACATGGGAAATGTAGTTCCAAAACATCTGGGGTGCCAAGGTTCACCATCACTGTTCTAGGAGATCTGGCACGGTTTATTATTGTTCAAATACAAACCGTTCCATATGTCCTATAGTACATGCGCAAGCTCATCGGTGGGCCGGCACTGAATAAGGAAGAAGCTGGCCGCTGATGACTTTTTTTAAAGCATGGTGGGTCATCGTCAGAGGAGAAAGACCCCCAAGACTGAAAAAAAAAAAATGTAAAAGAAAAAGGGGAAAACAGCTATTAGTAACTTTATTGCTTTTCCAATTAAGATTGCATTGCTTTTGCCAGTTTTTTTTGGGGGGGGGGGGGTCCAATTTAAAAGAGCAAGAACTGCAACTTTACATAAAACATTTTAACCACATGTATTTTACGTGTTACAATTGTATATTACTGAACAAGCATGACCAGGTTGGTTTTGTGGTAAACTATACCAATCGCTGCAGTATTTTCTTGCTCAGGAAACAACACGCGGCACTCAGTCGACCTCTGTACTGCTATACTGTGCACACCATGCTCATCCGCAACCAGAATGCCTAGATCACCTGCTGTTTTAAATATCAACAATGACTCCCCACTGTCCTATCCTCCACACAACGCCAGGCCGCCCATGGTGTCATTTCAAACATTTCCTGAATCAGCCTAATTTATAATTTACTGACCTACATAGTGCTGACCCCTGCGGACAGATAATCACTTTAGCTCAGGCTGTCAGGTACATATTCACTTTTTTATGGCTTGGCTGCATTTTTTTACAGCTAGTACTATCACGACCAAAGTCCTGTGGGGTTAATGTAAAGATTTCATCACCCAAGATTCCCACAGCTTGTACACAAGATTCACACATCTTGGAAAGATCTGTGGAGCCTGGGTGAAAGTTGGGTAAAAAAAAAAAAAAAGAAGTATAAAAAAGGTCTCGGTGTTACTTCAATCCAGAACAAAATTAGTAGAATTTCACATTTTAATTCCATTCCATTTTAATACTCACCCCAGAGTCCAGACCTCCTCCATGGGAGCCACTTGTGCAGAATAATCCCATTTATACATATGAGCTGCCTGCTTCCTAGCAATGATGGACCCTAGGCAGCAACAGCCACCTGCATCCTAGCAACAAAAAGCCGCCTACTTCCTAGCAATGACGGACCCTAGGCAGCAACAGCCACCTGCATCCTAGCACCAAAAAGGCGCCTATTTCCTAGCAATGACAGACCCTAGGCAACAGCTACCTGCATCCTAGCAACAAAAAGGCACCTACTTCCTAGCAATGACGGACCCTAGGCAACAACAGCCACCTGCATCCTAGCAACAAAAAGGTGCCTACTTCCTAGCAATGACGGACCCTAGGCAGCAACAGCCACCTGCATCCTAGCAACAAAAAGGCACCTACTTCCTAGCAATGACAGACCCTAGGCAACAACAGCCACCTGCATCCTAGCAAGGAAAAGTTACCTGCTTCCTAGCAATGACATACGATGGGCAGCAACAGCCACCTGCATACTAGCAGCAAAAAAATGCCTGCTTCTTAGCAGTGATGGACACTAGGCAGCAACAGCCACCTGCATCCTAGCAACAAAAAGCCACCTGTTTCCTAGCAATGACGGACACTAGGAAGCAACAGCCACCTGCATCCTAGCAACAAAAAGCCACCTGCTTCCTAGCAATGACGGACACTAGGAAGCAACAGCCACCTGCATCCTAGCAAGGAGAAGCCACCTGCTTCCTAGCAAAGATGGACTCTAGGCAGCAACAGCCACCTGCATCCTAGCAACAAAAAACCGCCTGCTACTTAGCAATGATAGACGCCAGGTAGCAACAGCCACCTGCATCCTAGCAACGAAAAGCCACCTACTTCCTTGCCATGATGGATGCTTGATTCCACACTATTGAGTTCATATGTTCATCCTGAATATCCTCCAGAAACTTAGTGTAGCGCTACCTCCAAAGGGGCTGCAGTAAATTAGACAGGTTCTTTCCCCAGAAAGTGCAGGGGCAGCCAGGCACACAGCAACAATATCCACTCCAGCTCATTAAACAGTCTAGGGGTTGTCTTTTTATTATTTATTGCTTGTCCAATAGGTAAATATGTCCCTATGCTATATACTGTGCACATGTAAATGTTAGCGCAGACGTTACATGCATACAATGTGCATTAAAGCTTTTATGAATGAAGGATCTTGCTGCAAACAAAAATTTTACAGAAAAAAAAAAAAAAATTAGAAACGTGTGTGGGTTGATTTATCTGTTTTCTGTACTTTCTGGGACAATTCTTTACTAATAAAAACTATCTATTCCATTATATTAATAAAGCATTCCTGATTTCTATAACTGTGTTAAAGGGTCTCACTTTTTTTGCATTCTACATATTTGTCATTATAACTAGGCAACAGTACAATCATACAATCATATTCAGAATATCAAAGTTCTTCCTGAACTCCAAATATACTTCCTCTGTTTAGGGTGGAAACCATGGTACCAAGAGACACAGGAACTGAAACTCTGCTTCTGCAGCCCCAGGCTCATTGCCAATAAGTTGGTAGGACGGTTCTTACAATTTCTTACACAATAACTACAGAGATAGTACTCACCATTACTATGTAAATTATTAGGGCTCCTTTTTTTATCATTGCCTAGTCAAAACGCTTATGATTTTTTATTTTATTTTTTTGGGATAGGAAGATTTGGGAGGTGTCCCCTCACTTCCTGTCAGTAAAATTGATAGGGGACACAAAAAAAAAACAAAAAAAAAAAAAAAACACACACACACACAGATCAACTGTGGCTATAGGATTATGTATATAAAAAGTTTTCCTATATTTATTCAATTTTTTTTACTGGGTGAACTTTTTTTGGGACTTTTTTTTTTATTCCCCAATCAGACTATGTAACATCTTTATTGATCCAATACGAGCACTAGATCAATTGTCGTAGAGACCAAGTTCATTTTATTATTTCATATTAGGGTCCCATAAAACTGCCAACACATTTCAAAGGCCCCAGAACTTCCTCTTCATCAGGGCTGAGCAAATATGGAAGTTACATAGTTACACAATCAGGTTGAAAGGGGACACATATTCAACCCAATCTAGTTCAACCAAAGAAAGAAAAAGAAATAGAATAAATAAATAGAAAACTTCCATATACACAATCCTATAAACAGAGGAACCCAAAAAAAAAAAACATAGGAAGCATGGCCCAATTTTCTCTAGTGGGGGAAAAAATAATTTCTTCCTGATCCTTCAAAAGGCAATTGGATATTGCATGGATCAAACAAACAAGTTATGGTTGGCATTCATCAGACAGCTATATGGACAGCAGATAAAAACAGAGCAATGCTTTCATTGCTGCCCATGCTGTCCAGTGATGACTACTTCCTTCATTTCTTGTACTGGTGTGAAAAAGGCAGGAAGTGAAAGAAGTTATCTCTAATGGGATCATCTGACAGAAGTTTCAACTCTTGCCCATTCTATTTAAAATGTAAAAAAAAAAAAAAAATTAAAAATAGAGTTGGACTTTAAGGTTAGCAATCAAGAAAAAGCTGGACAGCTGCTCTCTGATGCAACACCTTTATTGTGCAGAAGCAATGCTTCTGCACAATAAAGGTGTTGCATCAGAGAGCGGCCGTCCAGCATTTTTTTGATTGCTAATCACGTCTTCAGAGCCAGCACCTGTATGCTTTAGAGTGGGATAGGTTGCTATGGGATTGCATGCCTGGAGCGTTGAGCGTGAATTTGTTTGCTTCAGACTTTCACGTTAATTGAGGTTCTTGTGGTTTTAATGGAGAAATGGCCCTTGCAAGAGGTGTGAAACTTCAGGTTATGACAGATAAGAATGAATGAGATAAGAAGCTCTGTAAATGTCAGGCCCATCAGAAAGATATAGTTGCTGTTTGTGTAATACAGAGAGTTCGTATGTTACAACAGTGTTTCTCAACTCCACATCTGACAGAACTCCTCAATGGGTTATATCTTTAGAATTTCCATAAAAAGTACAATGCAGTTAAAGTTGAGGATCAAGCCTTCCCTGCACCTCCAAATTGCTTCAGAGGATGTAACACATTTTGCTCACTTATTCGTATCTGGTGTGAATGCTCTAAGGTAGGACGTTATGGATAAGGGTCTATGATCCCATCAGTGCTCCATATCTACCTCTAGGAACCATCTCATCTAGAAACCCTTGGGAAGCTCTATTACATGGACCCAAACAAGAACCACTTACCTAAACACAAACCTAATCCTGTATCCTTTATATTGCTGGGTATGAAAACAGACAATCGCAAAAGCATGGAGGCAACCAACGGAAGGTAAACAAATCATGGGCGCTATGATTAGGAGATGATGAATTGTAAGAGTCGCCGCAAGAGGAAATCGGTGCCAACTGAGCATGTGCCAAAGACACCTCAGTGCACCAACCCGCACCTGCGCAGAAGACCTGATGGAAAAGGCAGGAAAATCCCCAGGAGGTGCACAGGAAGTGACCTCATACTACCCTATGTAAGCCCAGCCCAGACCCTGCCAAATTGCTGGATTATCTTCAGTCCCCCCCCCCCCCTTGTTCCTGTGCTAGTGTGTGATCTGTCTGAACTATTTGTGACCTGGAAACCTGTTTGACTACTCTTGATTGCTGCTTGCCATTGACCTCCGAATTGTACCTTGACCATTCTACTTGTTTTTGCCTTATGTACTCAGCTGCCCATTGTAACCGACCCCGGCTTGGATCTCGACCATTCTTCTTCTGAATAACCCTTTTATACTTCATTGCCAAACTGGACTAGACCTCAGCTCAGATCTCGGACTAAGGCTTGCACAGTACCCCGCACCCCTGGCACCCTTGTCACTCGGTGTCCACCAAGTCTCTGTCTCCATCTCTAAAGTCTTCAAGGACCCGAGGTGCAAGGGAGGCCTCCCCAATACTTCGGTCTCACATCAGGTATGTGGCTGTCAGGAAGGGCATGCCAGCATTAAAGATGGCGACCATGGACACGTCCCTGTTCTGCATGTCCCACTGAGAAGGGCCGCGCGGGCACATTTGCGTGCACCTGCGAACATGCTTGCGCACTAGTGCTGCATGAAATGCTGGCGTTGGCGCGCATGTCCAGTGACGTTTGTTTAAACTGCCTTACTTCCTTGGATCGGTGCTGCCTGGTCTACAGCGTTATCTGTGATCCCTAATTATCATTTGCCTGTACCTGCTCCAGTTGACCCTACCCAGCTTGCTCCTGACTACCCCTGCTTATCTTCCTGCACCTGACCTCGGCCTGTTTTGACTAAATCCCTGTCTGCTCCTTCTGCCACCTAGCTGCCAGCCTGTTGCCGAACCTGCCTGTACCTGAGACTACGTTCCTGCCTGCTCCTTCTGCTACCTCGCTGCCAGCCTGTTGCCGAACCTGCCTGCACCTGACCCTGCTCCAGTGTCCACCTGCTCTGGACTTGTGTGCCTACACTTACAGTTCATCTGCCTGAGCTCCAGTTTCCAGTCCGACAGCTGTTCCTGGGTCCGTTCCAGTTCCTGTCCAGATAGTCTACCAGCAACCTTGCCTCCTGTTCTCTCTATAAGGGGCCTCAAACCGGAGGTGTAAGAGAGGCCTCCCTCTGCATACCAGTCTCTACCACCAGGTATGTGACAGTGGCCCTCGTGCCATGGATAGTCTAAAATGGATACCCAAAAAAGTTTCTTCAAAGTCTGATCTTCTTGAATGGTTCTTCTGGTTTCCTTAAATAGAACTTTAAACCTCATAAACCGTATGACCTCAATAGAACTTATGACCTTATGAGCTATACTCTATGCATTCTCCCCTAGGCGCGTTTCCTTCATATGATCCTATTTTCATCCTACCGTTACCCTCCTCCCTTTTTTTCTTAATTTCTCTTAACCAGGCCCCTATTCCCCTAATGACACCAGTACATGGGGTCATGTCCTACTGCTTCTTTAATTAGTCATCCCTGTTCTTCTGAAAAGTGACTACACCCTCCCCTCCTATGACACATATCCATTTAGTGATTGCAAGCACCTGCTGGTTTTCAGTTCCTCTCTTCTGCACACCAAAGCTGGCTATATAGTATGTGAATTTCAGCCACCTCCTGATAAGCTGGCCGAAATTCACTCAATGGGTGGGCCTGTGGCAACCCTCCTGCCTGATATCATTTAATTGAAAGATCTGGGGGAAAATTATCAGCTATACAGTGGCTGCATCCAATCAGATGAAGCCACTGTTAGGGTATTCTGACACCCTCTTTATCTGTCCTGATCGTCAACAAAGTAATGGGAAATCCCATATTTCTGTCAGGGCTGGGCTCAGCCCTTCCTTCTCAGAGCTGACCGCTCACCTGTCGGCGAATTGCCAGCTCCTATCTCTCCACAGTTACTCAGCTGTTGCTGATATCCTGCTCGTCAGTCCTGCCTACTTAAACCGTTCAGCCCAGTGGATCTCTGCCTTTGCCTTGGTCAACATCGCAAGAAATCTCCTACGTTCCTGTTTAGAGACTTGCTTTGCTGACATCCCTTCTGGCTCCAGATCCTGCTTGCTGTTCCACTACATTGATCCCTGACTTCTGGCTTGGCTGACTATCCGTTCCGGTTACTAAACTTTGGCTATGTTTTGACTATGTTTGTTCTTTTTACTTTCTTTATTAAACAAGTGTGATTTAACTGTACTTCTGCCTCGGTCTGATTTCATGGTTTCTGACAATTTCATAGTTCTCACCCCAACAAGAGTCGAGGGTTAATCCCTCAATGGGGTCACCTGTTCCAGAGATTACTTTCTGAGAGGGGAGTTCCTCTTACTTTATACATATAGCCTCTCACTTTCTGTTGCATCTATGGGACAGGAAGTAAAGGAAACCTCCCTGATGGGTCAACAAAAAAAAAAATGATAGGGGTGTTAACCATTCCCTATTCTATCCAAAAACAAAAAAGTTCTGGATAACCATTAGGCTTCATGTGCACGGCTGCTGATAAACGGACGTTTAGGAGAAGTCGGACGTTTTTTTTTCAGCTGCCCCTGAACTCTCCTCTGTTATCTTATCAGTACATATACACAGGATCTTTATAGGACTATATAGTCCTTTCTAGGCAGTTGAGATTAGAAGCATTTTTTGGAAAGCAAACAAAAAAAAAATGCATTAAGGACAGATGTTCAGAGACATTTGAAATGCCAAATGCCTGTAACAGCTTGCAAACGCGGTAAGTCGTGTTTAGCAGCATTTTGTTTATAGGCGTTTTTTAATGGAGATACATTTTTGACTATTTGCAAAAAAAAAACGCTTCTAAACCCAAACGCGGCTAAACGCGGCACGCAAAAGAAGAAAATATTACAGCACACACATGCAAAAAAGACATTTACCTCCAGCAAGGCTAGTTTAAAAACACCTAAACATTTTCAAAAAAACATTATCAAAAAATATGGGGATTTGGTCACACCATATTGCTATATGGTGCTAAGCCCACTTACTGCGACAAATATCTTGTTTTTAAACGCGGCACGCAAACGCGGCAAAACAGACGGAAGTTAACGTCCCGTGTACATTAAGCCCTACAACTGAACGTCCGATATGAGCAAAACTTCATTGTTTACTAGATAGCATTTTTAGCTCACTGAGGGACTGTCTAGTGTTTTTTTTTTTTTTTTTGGTATCATTAAAATAACATTTTTGTAACGTTGTATAATATTTTCAAGACAAAAAAAAATATGTAAAACACAATGTTTTTAGTAAGTTAAAGCAGAACAACAATAAAATGCATTGCTTATTAAAAAGATAAACTAACCAAACCAGCCTTTTCCAGACAGTCATCTCCAATACAGAGATTTCCCTGCAGTACTTTTTTTTTTCTGCTGCTAGATGTCCTTTGACAGCCAGTATCATTCAACCTACTTCGTCTGAGCCCAGGCTGTCCTAGAACCATCCTCAGCCTGCTATTGGACAGTGCGAAGACAAGCCCCACAGTGATTAGCTCATCTATCGTTCCCTCTGCGCTCTCCTATCCTATCAGCATGCTTCTTTTTCAGCGCATGAACTGATTAGCTCCTGGTTCTGCATCCTTCTCTCATATTCCAGCCTTGCTGTACAGGAACGGCAAGCGGCTGATACCAACTAAAATTCAGGATCTTACAATGTTTGCTTTTAAAAAAAAAATACTTAAATGATGATTTTAAAGTGGCTGTAAACCCTTTACAACCACTTTTTGCTGCAGGTAAGCCTATAATTAGGCTTACCTGAAGCTACACTGGACGGTTTAGGAGATATCCCCTGTATTTGCATGTGCCAACGTCATCGGCACTGAAGCAATGGCACGTAGGCACGTACGTGCTGTTGCTTCAGTTAGACTGTGCCGCTACCGGCGGCTCCCGCGCGGGAGTGACGTCATCGCAGCTCCGGCCAATTACAGCGCCGTAGCCTGCGATACCCGGAAGTAACTCCAGGAGTGGCCGGAGCGGGGTACGAGGACTGCTGCAGGGGCTTCGATCCCAGGTAATTCATAATGAGCTAGTATGCTATGCTAGCTAGCTCATTATTGCCTTTGTCTTGCAGGTATTTTTTATTTTTTTTTCCCTAGGGTTTACAACCACTTTAACGATAATCATTTAATGATCAGAGTTGTATTTCATTTGTGTCTTTTACATATAGCTGCCTAGAGTTCAACTTTAAGGCTGGGTTCATGCCATCTTTGGATGCGGCTCCCAGCAGGGGTCGGGTGCGTCCCTGTTCACCGTTTTAGGTCCGATTTCAGCCCGAATTTTTGGCTGAATTTGGACCTGAAATGGACCAAAAGACGCACAGGGCTCCTGTGCAAACTCGCACCGGAGCCACAGTGGAGATATGTAAACCGGCTTCATAGAGAGCCGATCAAAATCTCCTCCAATTCACAATAGTGTGAACCCAGCATAATAGTTACATCTGGTTGACATCTAGTTCAACCAATAAGAGAGGGGAAAAAAATAAATAAATCATACAATCCTATATACACAATTCTATACCCACAGTTGATCCAGAGATAGGCAAAAAAAAAACAGCATTCTATTTGCTCCCGCAGGGGATCCCCGGATTCAATTGTACCTATAAAATGTCAGCACCCAGTTATATTATGTACATTAAAGAAAGAATCCATGTTTTTTTTTTTTTTTTGCCCCTACATACACTTTTTAGATTTTCTGTATTATCACCTAATGGCGACTGCAAGCTGCATTCTGATTGGATCCAATACTGAACCCCAAGAGTCAGGTCAGATCCTCATAAATAAGCTGACACATAAACTGACTAAGGAGCTTACGAGAATATCACTGCTGACTTCTCACTTCCTCTTTCCAGTGATACTGAAATGGCCAGCAGCCATTTAGCAGGAATCCTTATCTTTAAAAAAAACAAAAAAACAAAAAAACAAAAAACAAAAACAAAAAAAAAAAAACTTTCAAAATACTCAAATTCCTTATTTTGTGTTTTTCTCCAACTTCAACATTTTAATTAAAAAAAAATCTATATCTGTAATGGAAATTCCCAAAAAGTATTTCCAATCAGTGCTGAAAAGTCCATGTTAGAATGCACAGTCCTTCTCAGCTTCTAATATTAAAGTGTTACTAAACCCAGCAGCCTGCATTCTCTATATCTGGTCTCTCACAGTACACACAACATGGAAATGCAATTATTTTAGTAAATATAAACTGCTAAATACCTTTTCTCATCAGCAGTATACAGCAGTCTTGCGACTTCTATCAGTGTCTGGTTAAAGCTTGTACGAGGAGTTTTCTTTCTGCCCTAATTGTCCTATGAGGCTGCAGGACCCCTGACCCTCTGTCTGAGCAGTGCTGATTGGCCCTGTGCCGATCGCATGCACTCTCCCACTCTCTAGCAATACACACAAAAAACTGAGCATGTGTAGCTTGCCCCAAAGGCTCTGTTGTATCAGGAGATGGATTGGGAACAATGGAAGAAGAGGAGGATCAGAGAAGAGAGAATCAAAACAGCCCTTTTACACAATGTAGAGGATTAACTCCCTAGGTTCCACAGTGAGTATACCAAGCATGCTTTACTGCATATACAGACTGATTTTATTGACACTTTAGGGTCTATCGCTTTGGTGCCATAGTTCTCTTGTACTACCAGAAAAGCGAGGTCATTCGTTAATCTTTGCAGCTTATCCAATAGCCTGGATTTTTTGGGGGGATAGGGAAAGTTAGCATCTTTAGTACCCAAATCTCATAATTTTTTTTTTTTTTTGGGGGGGGATAAAGGTTTTACATAAATGAATAAAAACCTGGTCATTGTAAGCACTCCCTGTCAGTGATAAATGGTTTGTCTCAACCCTCTAACTGCCATTTTTGCTGGACAGCTTGGTCTGTTAAAGTGTATCTATGGTCAAAATGTGAAATCATGTATTCATTTCCACGTTGTATTTCAATTTTTTTTTCTAGCCTTCTCCTATTAATCTGAACGATCCTGAGGTTTGAAAACTTACTTTGCGGATCCCCACATTTACTTCCTGGAATTCTGTGACACATATGCACTATGACCTGTGAGTAGGCTCTGCTGTGTCACCCATTTCACAGAGCCTGCCTCCTGGACTACAGAGGTGCTGAGAGGAGGAGTTTCAGAAGGCGGAGTCAGGACAGGAATCACTTCCTGTAGGCAGCAAGGTACCATGGGATATGTAGTCCTTAGAAATAAAAAGTAAACAGCAGAGGAGAAACGGAAAACCACGCAGGGAATCCAGGAAGTTGTGGAAAGAGATAGCTAGCAGACAGGGAGTACTTACAACATGAAAGGAGATTTTACAAGAAATTGTATACTGGATCATAGAAATAAGTAAAGTGAGTAAATCTGACAAGCGGATTGTTGGCTGTCAGGTGTAAGGGTGGCTTTATAACCACCCAAAACACTCCCATACACCCCGGTACATTGCCTCCCACCCCATGTACACCACCATGTGTCCTGGGCTCTACACTTCAACCTGCGGGCCCGGGAACCCAATGGCGGGTGTCACAAAATAATTTTGAGCCCCCCCCCACCTCTAACTACGAATATCAACACATGTGTCAGGGACCGCTGCTACATATTGTGACTTCTATCAGTGTCTGGTTAAAGCTTGTAGGAGGAGTTTTCATTCTTCCCTGATTGTCCTGCATGACCCCTGACCCTCTGTCTGAATGTGCCGATTGGCTCTGTGCTGATCGCATGCACTCTCCCACTCTCTAGCAAGACACAAAAAAAAGAAACACATAGAGGACCAAAAATCCCCTATGTGATAAAAAAAATGAAAGTTTAGAAAAAAAATATATAAAAATTATTTACACCCAAGCACTTAAACGCTCCCCAAAATAAGCTTGACATATTTTGTATCTACTTACTCAATGTAATCTCATATTTTATGTTTTACCAAAAAATTGGGTAATACATTGCGTTTGGGTGCCATAAATTGAACTTCAGTGTATTTTTTACTGAAATGTTACATAGTAGGTGAGGTCGAAAAAAGACACAAGTCCATCGAGTCCAACCTATGTGTGTGATTATATGTCAGTATTACATTGTATATCCCTGTATTTTGTGGTCATTCAGGTGATTATCTAATCGTTTCTTGAAGCTATCGATGCTCCCCGCTGAGAACACCGCCTGTGGGAGGGAATTCCACATCCTTCCGGCTCTTAAACTACGTAGTTTAAGGTTAAACCTCTTTTCTTCTAATTTTAATGAGTGGCCATGTGTCTTGTTAAACTCCCTTCTGCAAAAAAGTTTTATCCCTATTGTGGGGTCACCAGTATATTTGTAAATTGAAATCATATCCCCTCTCAAGCGTCTCTTCTCCAGAGAGAATAAGTTCAGTGATCTCAACCTTTCCTCATAACTAATATCCTCCAGACCCTTTATTAGCTTTGTTGCCCTTCTCTGTACTCGCTCCATTTCCAGTACATGCTTCCTGAGGACTGGTGCCATACTCTAGGTGCAGCCGAACCAGAGTCTTGTAGAGCAGGAGAATTATCGTTTTATCTCTGCAGTTGATCCCCCTTTTAATGCATGCCAATATTCTGGTTGCTTTATTAGCAGCAGCTTGGCATTACATGCCATTGCTGAGCCTATCATCTACTAGGACCCCCAGGTCCTTCTCCATCCTAGATTCCCCCAGAGGTTCTCCCCCCAGTGTATAGATTGCATTCATATTTTTGCCACCCAAATGCATTATTTTACATTTTTCTACATTGAACCTCATTTGCCATGTAGTTGCCCACCCCATTAATTTGTTCAGATCTTCTTGCAAGGTTTCCACATCCTGCGCAGAAGTTATTGCCCTGCTTAGCTTAGTATCGTCTGCAAATACAGAGATTGAACTGTTTATCCCATCCTCCAGGTCGTTTATAAACAAATTAAATAGGATTGGTCCCAGCACAGAACCCTGGGGAACCCCACTACCCACCCCTGACCATTCCGAGTACTCCCCATTTATCACCACCCTCTGAACTCGCCCTTGTAGCCAGTTTTCAATCCATGTACTCACCCTATGGTCCATGCCAACGCACCTTATTTTGTACAGTAAACGTTTATGGGGAACTGTGTCAAATGCTTTTGCAAAATCCAAATACACCACGTCTACGGGCCTTCCTTTATCTAGATGGCAACTCACCTCCTCATAGAAGGTTAGTCGATTGGTTTGGCAAGAACGATTCTTCATGAATCCATTCTGATTACTGCTAATAATACCATTCTCATTACTAAAATCTTGTATATAGTATATATGTATATGTTGTGCTTGATAAATCGTTGCGCTAATATTTTGTGATTTAAAAAAACTGGACCTACCACCATTTTTTTCTCTAGGATGTCTGCTTTCATAAAATATATGTTACTTGGGCGTTTTAACTAATCTTCAGGCCTAAATGTTTTGTTTTTTTTTAAACATGTGCAAAAAAAAAATATAGGAAAAATGTCTGGCAGCAAAATTAAAAAAAAAAAAATTAATATATATATTTTTTTTTTTACAAAGCTTCCCAAATTGACATATATTTGAAACTGCCATTTAACTTCAGCTCATGGTAGTTAAAGTAACATACATCACACTGCAGTAAATATATATTTACCTTCAGTAAATTGTAAAAATCATTTTTAATTGTATGAAGTAGAAAATAACATAGTAGTATGAAGACACTGCAGGGAACAAGTACTAAGAAAATGAGATGTAAATCAGACTACAGTTCAGTTCACAAAGTCTATGCAACATTGTTTTGTATATTTTTTTTGGCAGCCAACTGAGACAGTTTTGAATAGGTCTGCAACAAAATTAACACTGTGGATTAGACAGATTTTCATCAAGATGAGACAGATTTTTACTCTGAACAGACATATAATTAAAGAGCCCCTGATGATTATGAATTTCAACAGCAATCCTCCATAAAATCATAAGAGCATTTAACATTTTAGGCGCAATATATGCCTGCGTAGACTTTCAAAGACCGCAAACTTTTTGGGTGCCCTCATCTTGGCGGCGATGCCATCAGACTCAAGTGAGGCTCTATAGCAGCCATTCTCAACTGGGGTTCCTCCAGAGGTTGCTTGGGGTTCCTTGAGCTGTGGCTGATTGACCTCTTGTCTGATGGTGCCTACATAGGTCCAGGGTCAATGCAGAGCCAGCTGCATGACACCAGGGATATTGTTAGCTGTCTGTCTACCACCACACGCTGCGCTTTTGACCACGAGTGGTAGGCCTTGAGATGCGTCATAGTTGCCTATGGTTTTTCTTAGCCCTAAAAACCACAATGGGCAATCGGGACATAAATTCGATGTATGGAGTTTGATCAGCAAATGCATTAGGCTATCATTTGCCCCTTAAATCTAGGGAAAACCAAGGCTCTAAAATATATGTCTGTAGCAATCATCTGACAACGATACATGCTTTATCTTCTATTTTAATAGTTGACCTTGATAAGGTTCAGACTAGTGCGATCTCAGACAACGCATGCATTTTGCACCCGCACCGCAGGTGCCGATCACATGCGATGTCTGAGCAATGCGAGTTCAGCCATACAGTTGTATGGCTGAACTCGCATCGGATTCGCACAAAAAAAAGTGCAGGAACTTGTTTTTCCTTGCACTGGAATCAGATCGCATGGATGTTCTTACCTATATTTTCCGATTCCTGTACGAATCCACAGTTCGCACTGCGATCTGTGAACCATTCCAAGGGTGTCATTAACAATGTATTGACACCCGCAGCGGTTCGCAGAGGGCAGTGTGAACTGCCTGCGAGAGAGAAGCGATGCGGGAACCGGCGCTGTAATCGAGCTGGTTCCCGCATCACACTAGTCTGAACCTAGGCTCAGCCAAACAAAATTACTCTAGAATCATTTGTCCTAGCTTAGAATCGTAAAGAAAAGGCCTTGAAATACTCATCACTTTGCTGGAGAGTTCTCTGGACCAACTACTCTTGACCAAGGGTCTGTGAAACCATAGGGTTCCTCCAGTGGTTTCAAGGGGTTCCTTGTTCTGTGGCTGATGGACCTCTCACCTTATGTTTCCTTTATAATTTCAGGTCCAATGGCAAATAGCAGAGCTTTTGACCATGAGTGGTAGGCCTTGAGATGCCTCACAGTTGCCTATGGTTTTCGATTCGATTTATGGAGTTTGATCAGCAAATGCATTAATAATCCTTCCATTTTCAGAGCCTGGACTGAGATACCTGCACCTAAAACTGAGCTTGACTCTTGAAATCTAGGGCAAACCAAGGTTCTAAATGTTTGTTTGTAGAAATTGTCTGAAAGATACAAGTGTTAGCTTTTAGTTTAAAGTTGACCTTGACCCAAACCAAATTACTCTAGAATCATTTGTCCTAAAAAAAATAAAATAAAAAAGAAGGGACTTGAAATACTCATCAGCTTGCTGAAGAGGTCTTTAGACCAGTCACTCCTGACCAGGGTTCTGTGAAACCCTAGAGTTCCTCCAGAGGTTGCAAGGGCTTCCTTGTTCTGTGGCTGATTGACCTCTCACCCAATGGTTCCTCTATAATCCCAGGTCCAATGGCACATGGCAGAGCCAGCTGCACGGCACCGGGGAATTTTCTAGTTGCCTGTAAGGGTGAAATTCCCACTACCACCACCATAAGGGCCATTCCTCTCACTAGCCACCAATATAAGGGGCATTTTTTCCACAATGGCACATGGCAGAGCCAGCTGCATGGCACCAGGGAATTTTCTAGTTGCCTGTAAGGGTGAAATTCCCACTACCACCACAATAAGGGCCATTCCTCCCACTAGCCACCAATATAAGGGGCATTTTTTCCACCTACCACCAATAAATTGGTTTTTGGAAGGGCTCTCTGAGACCTCAAAATTATTTCAAGGGTTCATTGGGGGTAGAAAAAAAAAAGTTGAGAAAGGCTGCTCTATAGTATTCCCTTCACTCCTCCCCCTGCAGCTACACCAAAAGGTTATGTAATGGAAGTGATGGGAGGGGTGAAGGAGCTGGGAGATGGGCCAGCACAGACAGAATTAGACACTCCCACAAGAAGAGAGGGCTATGACATGCAAGAAACGAGGAGGCAGTGCCAGGAGACTGACTCTTCCTGAAGTAGCCAACTTCATTAGCAAATTCAGAGGCACACTGTAAAAAATCTTTAAGGGCCCATTAAGATTTTTGCAGTGCATTAACATACGTTATATATCCCACATTAGCAAGCATTGCATTAAGATAACTCATTAAGAAACAGTGTACTGTAAAACCCACCAATACGCCCCATAAACTCTGTAATGCAATGCACTAGTGTGTAGCCGCATGTTTTGGTATGCTTCAACTCAACTACTTTGGGTTGCCATTAAAAATCAATGGCAAGGTAATGCATCAACACATGTAACATATGTACCACAACACAAAGATATAAATGGGCAGTTATGTAGAGGAAAAACACAGCAAGCAAGCATGAAATTCTCATTTAAGTCTTTGCGTTGAAGCCGTTGCTGCATTGTGTTGTGTTACAATACAAATTTTGCAACATTTGTAGCCTTTTTCAAAGGGTTGCCTTAAGGATAGGCCTGTTAATTAGTGCATGTTAGTGATTATAAAGGTCTTGTTTTTATTTGTTTTTTTAAAATAACAAACATGTTATACTCACCTGCTTTGTGCAGTGGATTTTCACAGAGCAGCCCAGATCCTCCTCTTCTCGGGTGCCTCTTCAGAGCTCCTGGCCCCTCCCTCCTGTCGAGTGCCCCCACAGCAAGCAACTTGCTAAGGGGGCACCCAAGCTGTAGCTCCCTGTGTCCATTCAGACATGAAGCTGCGGTTCGGCCCCTCTCCCTCTCTCTCCTGATTTTTTAACTGACTTTGACAGCAATGGGAGCCAATGGCACTGCTGCTGTGCCTCAGCCAATCAGGAGGGAGAGTCCCGAATGCCAGAGGAACTCGTGGACATCGCTGGATAGAGAGGTGGCTCAGTTAAGTATGAGGGGGGCTGAGGGAGGTTGCTGCATACAGAAGGTTTTTTTTTATCTTAACCACTTCCCTACCCACATATAGTCATATGACGTCCTGGGATGGGATCTCCCATCCTGGGTGGACGTCATATGACGTCCTGGGATTCCTGGCCGTCTACGGGGCGTTGCTCGGGACCCAGTGCGTGTGCCCGGCGGCTGCGATGTCCGCCGGGCACACGCGATTGCCCGTTAAAAGCATCGGCCAGCGGTTCTTCTCCTCCTCGCTACCACTGTGTGTCTCCTCCCCTCCTCCTAGGCATCCAATAGGATCGCCTGTCCTTTCAGCCAGCCAAACGAGTGACGGGTATGAGACCCGCTTCCCGATTAGGCGGGAGGAGGATCAGTGTTGCAACAGCAAATATTTATTCACTGTTGCAAAACACCTTGGGTGGCTCCAGACGCATCCTCTGCGACCTGAGCCATTCTATTTTGAAGCCTATTAGAGCTTCTGGCTCCAATCAGGTGCTTAAAAAAAAAAAAAAAAAAAAAACCCTGGCCACTGTAAATCATTCGCCATGTTATGCATGAATCTATCCATTGCATATAGGGGGTGGCCTGGAGAGAGGGGGCGGCGCCTGGGCGTCCCTAATGTACCGGCCGCTCCTGGTCCACCAAGAACCCCCCCAACAGGTCAGGTTTGCAGGTTTTACTTTATCTTGCACAGATGCTTTAAATCCGAGTCAATGGCTTGGTATTTTGGACAGCTGTTTTATCCAAGAGAAATTCCCAAAACATGGCCTGTTGGGGGTACTTGAGGACCGAGGTTGAGAACCACTGTCCTAGACCCAAATGAGCGCCCACACTGCAAGGGATCATTTTTAAGATTCCCGGAGTTGGGCTTTAACATACTTAATTTTTCTGTTACCTGCTATTTTTAAGATGGTGACATAGGGGGTTATTTATGAAAGGCAAATCCACTTTGCACTACAAGTGCAAACTACAATTGGAAAGTGCACTTGAAATTGCAGTTGCTGTAAATCTGAGGGGTAGATCTGAAATGAGGGGAAGCTCTGCTGGTTATTTTATCCAATCACGTGCAAGCTAAAATGCTGTTTTTTTATTTTCCTTGCATGTCCCCCTCAGATCTACTGCGACTTTACTTTCAAGAGCACTTTGCAATTGTAGTGCAAAGTGGATTTGCCTTTAGTAAATAACCCCCACAGTCTCCATTGCATAGTCAGGGACAGGTTTTATCCTGACACAATGGTATTTTTGGTATTTTTGATCCACTGTGGATCAAGGAAGCTGCATCATTAGAATAAAAAATCCAGTATAGCATTAAATGATACAAGTCCCCATGTATGTGTTACAGTTTAGTGCATTACAGCATCTATGTCTTCCATGGCTGTCCGTCCGTCTACGTTATACGTATAGCTCTACAACACTGTGCTTTGTGGTGAGCGGCTTTGCCGCGTCAGCTTTATCTTGGTTCAGGAAGGTGGCTGAGGTGCATGCATGTGTCTGCGTAAATATAGTAAGCTGTGTCTATGGTTATTTGAGTCAGGAAATCTGTTGAGGTGAGTATGTCTCAGTCTATAGTCAGTATGTAAGCAAAAAAAAAAAAAACGTGCAGCCAATAAGTCATTATTACATTGCACTTTGCCCCTGAGCCATGAATGTGCACAGGCCGCACACTGATAAACACATTTCAAGAAGTGGGGTGAGATCCGGTGTAGAGCGATAACGATCAGGACATGATAAAGTCTACAGACCTTCCTTCATAGAGCTTTCCAGAATACATTGTTATATAGTACAGCTGTGTATACAATAGTAGAATTTCAGATAAAAATTTGTAAATTGAAAATTCTCAGCAAGTTCAAACGTCATTCGAAAGGTAGATCAAAACTGTAATGGTGACTCTACCATAGGGAGAAAACTATTAATTCTCAGACCGCTAAAGGAGACACGCAGCCACTTAACAAAGCTGAAAGAGAAGAGGTTTAGCCTTAAACTGTGTAAGGGGTTCTTTACTGTTAGAGCAGTAAGGATGTGGAACTCCTTTCCACAGTTGGTGGTGCCAGCAGGAATTTCGCTAATCAGTGGCGGCCGGGGCTGTACAGGCGGTCCCCTACTTACAAACATCCGACTTACAAACGAGTCCTACTTACAAAACGGAGGGAAACAGGAAGTGAGACGAAATCTACCCCTAGGAAGGGAAATTCTCTCCTGTAAGAGTTAATATGGTAAAAAGGTACCTCCGCTGATGCTTTATCACCAATCCTTGTTTCCCTAATAACCCAAATTTTTCAAAATTGTCATTGGGACAGAAAGTGAGGTGAAATCTTCTGAAGAGGAGCACAGACAGCAAAACAAATGTCACAGGGGTGATGACCCTTCCCTATGTTTTCCAAAAAGCTTAAAAATAGATTTTTTGGCCGCAGCTACACTTAAAAAAAATGTACCTGTTCCAAATTAGAAAACAGGTTCAACTTAAGAACAAACCTACAGTCCCTATCTTGTTTGTAACCCGGGGACTGCCTGTATATTTATTTTGGGGGGGGCAGCAATAAAGACATCCCGACACCATCCCCCCTCGGTCGGTTGGCCCTGCACTTACCCCATTTAAGTCGCAGGCAGCTTTGGCTCCTTCCTGCGTCTCCTCCTCCTCCTCTGCGTCTTGGGCTTCACTGCGGCTTCCCTCAGCGTGGCGGCCAATACGATCAATTCTCCTCTCGGCCAATCGGGTCTTGGGACCCGCTTCCTGATTGGCAGGGAGGAGAATCAGGAAGACAACAGTGAATATTAAAATTTGCTTTTGTCACACAACTGGGTGGGCTCGGGGCGCAGTGCTCTAGGCCCTGAGCCCGCCCTTTTTTGAAGCCAATTAGAGCCTCTGGCTCTAATCACGTGCTTCTAGAAAATAAAAACCCATTAGAATACATGTGTCTGGCACCCTGCATGTAGATTAGGGGCTGGGCGCATAGATTAGGGGGGCTGCGCCCCTGATGGAGGGGCTGCCACAGTCGCTTATTTCAAAAACTCTTAGATGGGCATCTTAAAAAAAAAAAAAAAAAAAAAACACACAAAAAACAGGGATATGGGAAATGGCAGAGACACAAATACATAAAACCCACACAGGTTTCAACCTTACCAACTATGTAACTATGTAAATTTTGTAATGAATTGACTATGCTCCCTAACAGTTAAATAGTTCTAAAGGGATGCAGACCCTGCAGCTTTTCTCATTATAACACTGAGGGAGCACCAAGTGATCGTAATGAACGAGGCCCACCCATTCAGAATCAGTTTGCAATGGACATAGTAAAACAAACAGCTATTTCTTAGGAGAAACAGGAAGTGCCTTCTTATGGGGCCAGAAAAAAGGTTGAAGCCCCCCCTTCTCCATTTTAAAAAAAATATGTGGTTAATATTTAGTAAGGGAACACAGTAATTAGGGTGGAAACATGGTGAAAGCTCGTTGCAGTTATCGAGATTCACCCCTTAATAATTGATAATTCACAATTTTTAGGCATTTATGTTTTTTTTGTGATTATAAAAGAGGGTGTGTTTTTGTTTGTAGTGAGTATTTTGGTTGGAGATTGAGAAATGGGTATTTTTGATAGGTGGAACTGGGGAGATATTCAGTAGGGGGGCCCCTGGCTTCTTACACTAGTAAATATTATTTTCACTTTTTCTCCCTTCCTCCCCCCTTTTTTTTTTTTTGGAGAGAGAATCTTAGACTTATATGTATATTTCAATTTTTTTTTTTTTTTAGTAAGCATACTCTAGGGGTGTTACATTTTCATGTATAAAAAAGATTTAAAAAAAAAAAAATCAAAAATTGGATGCAATAACCTAACATTATGTTTTTTCTTCGGAAGAATGATTAGGGATGTCACATATAAAAACTCACAAAAGAATATTTATTTCTTTATTAGTCACATAATACTAACGGTTTCTTCTTGCTGTGACTGTTTAAAGAAAAGAAGAAGAAAAGAAGAAGAAAAGAAGAAGAGAAGAAGAAGAGAAGAAGAAGAGAAGAAGAAGAGAAGAAGAAGAGAAGAAGAAAAGAAGAAGAAAAGAAGAAGAAAAGAAGAAGAAAAGAAGAAGTGGAGCCAGGAGTGGTAGCGGGGAAGAGGAGGTTCAAGGCTGCTCTGTGCACTGGTTTTGCTTATAAATACACACACAAAACATGATTTGTATTAATAATGTATTACCTAAAATATTAAAATAAAGATCTGTATTACCTAATAATTACTGTATGTATTTATGTAATGTGTCTTTTATATCTGCCTGGAGTTCAACTTAAAAAGTAATTTTAAAAATGCAAATAGAGGAAATACTTGAATGTACTTCTAACATGAAAGGCATGAAATATAAAATTATATTGCAGTCCCGAGGGCACTGGTCATAGGACTGAGGAGTGTCTATCCACATGGTGGATACAGGGAACGTCCTTGGTGAATCAAGGAAACTTAGATAAGTACTTATCAATGTGAACTTAATTAAATGTGGATGCCAGCTTGCTAAAGGAAAACTCATGTGTGTGTGTCACGTTACTGAAAATCTGGAAATCCAGCGGAGACACCCTAAATGGGTATGATATGTAGATGGGCACGATAGCATACACTATTTGATGCTTCGTGTATGAACATACAGACATACATGATCAAAGTTGCTAGTATGTTCTATGGAATATAACACAAAGGGTGTCCTGTGTGATAATTTGGGCTGTGTTTAGGATCACGTAGTTAGTAGAAAATGTGGAGTGGACTTAAAGAAGCACAGTTGATGCAAGATTAAGCATTGCACAGGGGCACATAATGAATGTGTGCACTGCATGTGGTGCACATGGGCCAAAAGCATACTCATTGACTGCTTACTTTGGGGATTAAGGTCAGCAGGTGCTGGCTGTGGTTTTTGCGCCTCCCCAACTGCAGCCTCCACCACAAGGAAGTACTGTTGGGTTCCCATCAGGGGAAGCTTTGCTGTGTGGGAGGCCTCCTCGCTAGAGTCATTGAGCTTGTTTGAAGTTTTCCTTTATTACACATGTAGCGCCCTCTACCTTTAGGTAGGTGCTTTATGGTATTTTTTTGATAGAGTAGGATATAGAGACAGGTAAATTTGTCCATTCGGAGTTGGAAGTGTCAGAATAGAAGGGGGTGTGGCCGCCTACATTTGGGCTCAGGAAAACCTTCTCTTCTTGACGGTGGATTTTGCTGGAGAGAGAGAGAATGGGCTGAGACCTGAGTGGCAGGAAACCCATGTAAGAGGATTGACCAATGGTTAATTTCTTCGGTCAAGGGGAGGTCTCACATAAAAGGGGGGGTCACATGCTCTGGAAGGAGTTTGCAGATTCAGTTTGGGATTCAGAGTCCACAAGTTAGGCCCAGAAAAAAACCTGGGTGATCAACTTTCTGTGAGTAGAACCTGGACTGTTGATTGGGAGAGAGAGCAAAGCGAGTGCAAACCCAGAGGAGCCGAGAGAGTAACTTATATTGTAAATTCAAGGACCACAATTTCTAATACGTTCAAGTACCTAAAGGACGTTGGTATGCGGGTCATAAGGAAAGTGGTGTAGGTGTTGACCTTAAAGAACCAATACCCCTAAGGAAGCATATTGAGTTAAGCGGAGGAGCTATTCAGAGTAGTAAATCCTCAGCCAGATATCTTAAAGAAGAAGCAATAAGCTGCAGTGGGAAATCATTACAGGAGACATTATTCAGAGTAATGTTCACCTGTGGGATTCAGGGAGTGCTGCATTACACAAAATGAAAGGAACCAGGAAAGGAACCAGGAAAGGATTAAAACAACTGCCCGGGAACAATACGGGGCCTCATGGGACATCTCATATACTTCATTGGAGAGCCCACGGATTTAATCCCAAATAAAAGAAACTTAAAGTGTAACTTTGACTGCTTGGTGTTAGGTGGGTGCATGGGAGATCGGAAGTGGAACGATTGGCAAAGGTAATGAACTAAAACTCAGCCGCTCCTAAGGGGGTAATGCGCTACAGACAACATGACAAAGTTCTCAGCGCCTCTTGGAGTATGTTGTTTTGGTGTTTATCGAGCGCTGCTTTGGCTACCATCCTCTGCCATTGCTTCATATTCCAATACCAAAGGGTATTGTGGGGCAGTTGGGGGGGGGGGGGGGATATAATCTTACTAGCATGACATGCTGTTGGACATGACTGCCATAAATCTTGAGGGCCGCTGATGCAAACACGGTTGCAGACCTTTGATTCAGGTTCTGTAGAACTATTGTTTACTTTTGTCAGTATGGAGGAAATTGGTGTGGGGTAGTCAAATCCAGTGATATTTTAAAAAGAAATAAAATAATATTTTAGCAATAAAAAAAAAAAAAAAAAAGAAAAAAAAGGAGAATTTTTTAATTAATAGGATACCCCTCCATTTGTGCCCCGCTTATGCCAACCAGGTGTCACACCGCCAACACCCCCTTTGCTTCCCCATTTCTTAGAAAGCGGTTTGGAGACTTCTGACAGGTCACAGTTTCGATGTAGGAAATCCACCAGATCATAGGCAGACGATACAGAATTATGTCAAGTTTTTGTAGTGTATAAATAATAAATTGCACAGTTAAGTACATTCTTAAAAAGGGTAAACAAACAACCACTTAAAACAAAAATGCAATTCCCTGATAGGACACATTAAAATGTGCTCCATAACTAAAAGCTTCCAAGATACATCTGCCAATGCATTCGAAAAAACAAAATCACTTATCGTCTAATTGACCCGTACAAGACAAACAAAGCCATTCATTACAGCTGTTTACTTTATAGCACATAGCCGTTATATGATAAGTTGGAGAAGGGGGGGTGAGTAAATGATTAACACCCCGCTAAAGGTTAAAGTGTATGACAACCCTTTACTTGTAAAAAAAATAAATAAATAAAAATATTAATTGAAACCAATTAACTTCCTTTATTTGCTTCATTTTGGACTGCTAAAGTATAAGATCCCCAACAAATAAAAAAGTGAACCCACTCCAAAATATATTGGCCACCCCTTTGGACCCCACTGCACATAGCGTCTGCGATGCCCCACAATGTAAGAGACCCTGCGCCATACACAACCACAGAGTGTGTATTCATAATAATGCTTTTTTCAATAAATACAAGGTGTTCTCTGAGTGGAGAAAGGGAGAGGAGGGTTGGCAACATCATGATTTCCATCTTGTCCAATCAGAGATCATCATATATTCATTGAAAAAAAAAAACAAAAACAAAAAAACAAAAAACACAAGGTGTTCTGTGAATGTTGGCATTGCCAAGCAAGCAACCCTCTGTGGTCAATATGCTGTGGGGCAGCTGCTCCGTATAGAACCTGGAAGATTGCGGCTATCACTGTAGTAGCACCAACTACTACAGTGATTAAAGAGGAACTGCAGTCTGCTCACATAATTTGTAATAAAAACCATCTTTGCCATTCGGAAGCTTCCCTCCAACCACTTTGCATATTATTTTATACATACTGTGATGTACTTGCCAAATATGCTGCAGAAATCTCCCTCCACTGAGTCTGGCTGCATCCATTTTAACTGTGGGCAGCTGAAGCTGCCGCCTGTTCACTTCCTGGATTTACACAGACACACAGCTCCAGCTCTGCAGCTCTCATTGGCCCTCTTATGACTCACCCCCCCCCCCCCCCTTCTGGCAAACTCTCTCAGGAGAGTGAGAGAAAGAGCTGTGCATGGATGTCATAAGCCTAGGCTTTTTACCAGACAAGAAACAGGAAGGGAGCTGTATAAAAAGGTATTTACTGGCAGAAAAAAAAAAAGGTTTTACTATCCAAAGTTAAAACAACAATAAGGGCAGAAGATTTAGAAGATGGAAAGATGAAAATATTACTGAAGATCCGCTTTAAGTTTCCACAGCAGTCCCCACAGGTATGAGATAAGCATACACAACCAACAATAATAAACTAACGTCAGCACTCAGCAGTGATGGAATCTACAAGTGTATGTCTGCCAAAGTTCTAATTATTGGCACAGAGGCTTTTTCTGCAACCTAATGTACTGTAGTAGAAATAAAACATCAACTTCCTCGCAGCTCTCTCCAGACTGGGGAATCCTCAGAAAAACTGTAAATGAAACAGAGAACACAATGGAAAAAAGTGCGAGATTCTCGCAAAATCTTTAAATCGGTTAAAATAAATATATTGTACCCAAAAAGGTGGTACAAATATATGCTTTTCACATCGATTCCATAAGGAACATCTCATCGACCAACAAATATACTCATCGTTGACTTGGCTCTGATAAAGAAGTGCTACCTCGAAATGTGTTAGCCAATATATCAGGTTGGTATTCAAATAAAGCACTAATGGACAGGGAGTTGGCTGTGGTAATTGAGATGCTGCCCTAAGATGTGTTAAGCTGGCCATAGACGGTGCAAAATTCTTTCCTGCAGCCACAGGTTGCAGAAAATTTTTTTTTGCACAATTCCCCCATCAACACAGACAATGCCGAGAGGAGTATTCCTCCTCCTGTAGAGGACATTGCCTTCTCCAGACAAGGGGGTGGGGGGGGTCAGGAGCAGGCAGAGGAAGCCGTCCACACCAGGCGAGGACAGAGATTATTGCTAGCGGCTATGGCAGCCGTTTGCAACAACCGGGCACAGATCCAGCAGGCTGGTTGTACCCAAGTTGATTGATCGATCAACTTGGTACATTCAGCCTGCCCATTAAGGGTTTGTATCTCGGCCGGTTCAGCATGATGGCCGTGAATGTCCGGCCTTAACAAGTATATTAGAGGTTGGTTTTCAAATAAAGCACTAATGGATAGGAAGTTGGCTCTGATATAAAGATGCTGCCTCAAAACATGTTAGCCAGCATATTATAGGTTGGTCTTCAAATAAAGCATTAATGGATAGGGAGTTGGCTCTGACAAAGAGGTGTTGTCTCGAAACACGTCAGAGTATAATAGAGGTTGGTCTTTAAATGAAGCACTAATAGACGCGGAGTTGGCTCCGATTAAAAGGTGCTGCCTCAAAACACGTTAGACAGTAAATTAGAGGTTGGTCTTTAAATAAAGCACTAATGGATGGGTAGTTAGCTCTGACAAAGAGGTGCTACCTCGAAATACGTCAGGTATATTATAGGTTGGTTCAAATGAAACACTAATGAACAGGGAGTTGGCTCTGATGAAGAGGTGCTGCCTGGAAATATGAAAGACAGTATATTGGAGGGTGGTCTCTAAATGAAGCATAATGCACAGGGAGTTGGTTCTGATAAGGGAGGTGCTGCCTCGAGATACGATAGCCAATATATTAAGGGTTGGTCTTTAAAAATCAAGCAATAATGGATGGGGGAGTTGGCTCTGACGTTCTCATCAGAGCCAACTCCCCATCCAATATTGGGGAGGTGCTTCAAAATGTGTTACCCAGTATTTTAGAGGTTGGTCCTCAAAATGAAGCACTAATGGACAGGGAGAGTTGGTTCTGATGAAGAAATGTAGCCTCAAAATGCATTAGCCCATATATTAGAGGTTGGTCTTCAAATGAAGCATGAATGGACAAGGAGTTGGCTCTGATGAAGAGGTGCCTTTCCTGAAGCACATTTGCAAGTGTTTTAGAGGTTGGTCTTCAAATGAAGCACAAATGAGTGCATTCATTGGTCGATGAGATGTTCTTTAGGGAAATGATGTGAGAAGTGTGTCGTTACACCAGCTTTATATTTATTTGAACCAATTAAAAGGTTTTTTGAGGATACCAGTACTCTGTTTCATTTACAGCTTTTCTTGAGATATGTATACTTACCTTGGTCCAACTTAGTCAAAAGTAACCCTGCAATGAAGAACAATACGGATGCCAAGACAGCGAGAGTTGAGATTTGCATTCTCTAAGATTAGTATGCAAATGAGATGCAAATATGTCATATGCAAATGATCTTTGCTTAAAAAAGAAAAGCATTTCTGGATAATACGGACCCAGAGGCATTACAGCAGCCAGGGATTCAAGGCTCGATTTTCACTGTGACCCGTAACATCAGTTATGGCAGCGCATTCATCCAGATATAAAGCAGTCATAGATTCATTTTGAAGGTCTCCGATTTTGAAAAAGAAAGCAAATTTAGAATGAGAATTCTGCTTTATACAGATTAGACCTGAACTGCCCATTGACTAATAGCTGCTGCTACAACACTGAGCAAGCCATACACTTGGCCATGGTATACTTCCCTAACCAATCACCCATTGGGGGTACAGTTCAGTTGCCAATGGTGGTTAAAAAAAAACAAAAAACAAATCAAAACAAAAAAAACACTGTCCCCCCCCCCCCCCCCCCCCCCCCGGAATTGGGGTTATTTTCATTAAATCATTCAAACTGATAAAATATCAAAAAGCCGTAATTTCCCCAACTATGCAAAATTTCAAGTTGGATCGGATTCAAACAGAGCCACATCTATCGGTTTCACTGAAATGCTTTTTTTCCTCTAAATCTGTATTTTCAAACTAAGTCACATTTCAGTCACCCAAAACTGAAAGAGGGAACCGGTCACTTTTCCCCTTATCTGTCATGGACTAGGTTGTCTACGAAGAAGAGATGCCGATGTTAAAGCTGCTACTGATCCTCCGCCGGTCCCCTCCCCACCCTGTAATTGGACAGTGAAAGGAGGAGAAGCAGCAGACTGATGAGCCACTCTCTCTGTCACTCTGCTCTCTCTTCATATCACAACATGTTCCTTGTTAGCATATAAGCACTGCAAGGCAGTTGATTGCCTCCTTGTGTCTCCATCCCCCAGTGTGAGCTCTGCTGTACAGTGACTGTGAAGAGACCAACGCCAAGCCAAATACAGGTACTTGCATTGTTTGCATGTAAAGAATAATTCCACTGTTCATTGAGGGAAAAAAAAAAAAAAAAAAGCACTTATTCCACTCTGGTTGATTTATATACCGTATTTATCGACAAATAACACGCACCTTCATTTTAAGAGGGAAGTTTTAAGGGAAAAAAAAAAAAATGGACATTTTAAATAAAGAACTTAAAACTTAAAATTAGGGCCACAGCCCATCAATGCACCCTGCTCAGTGCCCATCTGCAGCCATTAAATTGCCCAACAATGCACCCTGCTCAGTGCCCATCTGCAGCCATTAAATTGCCCAACAATGCACCCTGCTCAGTGCCCATCTGCAGCCATTAAATTGCCCAACAATGCACCCTGCTCAGTGCCCATCTGCAGCCATTAAATTGCCCAACAATGCACCCTGCTCAGTGCCCATCAGCAGCCATTAAATTGCCCAACAATGCACCCTGCTCAGTGCCCATCTGCAGCCATTAAATTGCCCAACAATGCACCCTGCTCAGTGCCCATCTGCAGCCTCGCCTTTCCCATCATTGCAGCCTCGCCAGTGTTGGATTATCCCTGCTGTCTCCGAGGGAAGAGGAGGAGTGAGCGCCGCTGAATTACACAGAGCCGCTATCTCCTGTGTACCCGGCGCTCCATCACTTACAGCCACGCCTCCTGGCCCTGCTCATATGACAGACAAAACAGTGGCCCAATGCGGGGCCAGGAGGCGAGGCTGTGAGTGACGGAGCGCCGGGTACACAAGAGATCGCGGCTTTATGTAATTCAGCAGCGCTCGCTCCTCCTCCCTCAGAGACGGCAGGGATCGGTGTATAACACGCACCCACATTGGCACATTTCCAGGGGGAAAAAAAGTGTATGTTATACGCCAATAAATACGGTATATTGCAGGGATTTGAACAAACTTCATTGCAGATTCCTACCTTTTGATATTCTGAAGAAACAGCTGTTTGTTTGTGTCCATGTGCATCTAATGGGAGTGATTTTATAAGTATCAGTCATTTGGTGCACCTGCATGATTCAAATAAGGAAAGTGGCAAAGGTCTGCATTCACTTAGATGTGATTTTTCCTCTGGGAGTATCTCACCAAAAATGACATTTTTGTTGCAGCGGATGCCCAAAATCTGACTTGTATTTTAGTGCAACTTCTGGGAAAATCTGTGAGCCAATCACACAAGCAGAAAATGACATTTCTAGGGGGAGTTCTGCACAGCATCTGTGTAGGTTAGCAGGTAGCCATAATGTGTTGTACTTTACAGAGAATTACAGCAGCTGCAGATTGAAAAGGAAAATTACTTTTACTAACATTCAATTACAATATGACTTGTGTTGCAACTGTATATATGCTATTCAAATTTTTTCCCCCTAAGAAGGTGGAGTTACCCTTTAAAAGCATTTTTAATTGTTACAGGCTGCATTCATTTGTGCCCATTATATCTGCTTGGTCAGTCTGCAATGGGAGTTATAATCATTTTTTGTGTGGGGGTCAGGGGGTGATAAAAAAAAAAAAAAAAAAAAAGAGAACGATCGTTCTTGGGTATGAGATATGCTTGCTACGCTACGGTGCTTGGTGCCCATCTTTAGGGCTGGACGAGTGGCATTTCAGGTACTAAAAACGCTAAACCCCTCCCCCCTTTGTGAAATGAAAGCTCTGAAGACGCCACAAGCAATAGACACCAAAATCACCATTTCACACTTCTGTTTTTCCAAGGCTGAGATTATATTTATATTCTTTTTTTTTTTTTGCCGATCCATCACTTTTCATTTCCTCCTTTCGGCCTTATTTCCTCTCTATTGATTCTGCCCATTTCGCCATATCATTTACATATTTTTTTTTTGTTCATAGGGTATTTCCAGTCTTACATTACCGTCAGTATTACATTATTTATGTTCTGTTTATCGTTTATGTATTTTACACAAAAGATATATATAAAAAGAAGCCCCTGTGCAAAATACTGCCATTGTTTGCAGCCCATAAACTTGTGTTATACGTATTATGGGTGGCTTGTGACTTCTTTACAATCACTGTGTAAACACTGCATTGATTATTTACGGGGGTCGATGAAATTTCCTTATATGGAATTACTTATATCAATACTCTTTACACAAAATTTGCAGTGGATTGCTTTTTGGACTGCAGTTGACAGCCGATTTACAGGCGTTCAGAAGTCGATACTGCTGTCTCCTGCACAACTATTAAATCAACCCCCGGGTGGATTTTTAACTGTCCCAAAGGGGATTTTACACTGAAACAAAGGGGGTTATGTACTAAAGGCAATTCCACTTTGAACTACAAGTGCACTGAAAGTGCAGTCGCTGTAGATCTGAGGGGGAAATGCATGGAACATAAAAAAAAAACAGCATTTTAGCTTGCACGTGATTGGATGATAAAATCAGCAGAGCTTCCCCTCATTTCAGATCTTTCGCTTGGATCTACAGCGACTGCGCTTCCAAGTGCACTTGTAGTGCAAAGTGGATTTGCCTTTAGTAAATCAACCCCACCAGGGGCGTAACTAGAAATAGCAGGGCCCCATAGCAAAATGTTGTATGGGGCCCCCTGCAAACAGCCCCCCCCCCCCCCCACAGCTGCCCTAGTGTCAATACAGCCTGACCTGGGCCCAATGCAGCGTGACCTGTGCCCAATGCAGCGTGACCTGTGCCCAATGCAGCCTGACCTGGGCCCAATGCAGCCTGACCTGGGCCCAATGCAGCCTGACCTGGGCCCAATGCAGCCTGACCTGGGCCCAATGCAGCCTGACCTGGGCCCAATGCAGCCTGACCTGGGCCCAATGCAGCCTGACCTGGGCCCAATGCAGCCTGACCTGGGCCCAATGCAGCCTGACCTGGGCCCAATGCAGCCTGACCTGGGCCCAATGCAGCCTGACCTGTGCCCAATGCAGCGTGACCTGTGCCCAATGCAGCGTGACCTGTGCCCAATGCAGCGTGACCTGTGCCCAATACAGCCTGGTCTGCCTGTGCCCCATACAGCATGACCTGTGCCCAATACAGCATGACCTGTGCCCAATACAGCTTGACCTGTGCCCAATACAGCCTGGTCTGCCTGTGCCCCATACAGCATGACCTGTGCCCAATACAGCCCCACCTATGCAGAGGAAGAGGCAAGCCACCTGGATCAGCAGAGAGCAGGATTGCCCGCTGTAATAGCTTTCATTTGAATTTCCTGTCTTCCCGGGGCTCATCGTCACATAGCCCCACCTCTTGGCCCAACGCCTTTGATGATGTCACATGTCCCGCATTGGATCGGCGTTCTGTCTATCAAAAGGCACCGGGCCAAAAGGTGGAGCTATGTGACGTGAGCCCCAGGAACACTGGAAGTTCTAATGAAAGCTCTTACATCGGGCAATTCAGCTCTCTGCTGATATGGGCAGCTCGCCTCTTCCTTTCCTCTCTCTTCCCCTGGCTGGGAGACTGTGCTGGCGGTGCTCTTATCCTCACTGGGCCCCACTCGGCTGCGGGCCCCATAGCGCCCGCATGGGTCGCTATGGTGGTAGTTACGCCCCTGAACCCCACAGTGTTGCAACCGCTATAGCCATGGTTGAGACACGGTTGCAGTGCAGTCCTATTGACTTCAGTGGGCGAGTCTGACGGGATTGATGTGTTTCGCATGCATTGCCCTTCCATGTGCTCTTTGCTACAAAGGCTAGTTATAGGTGGGGCAGCTTCAATTTTTGTACTATTGAAATATTGGTGAGGGGACGCACTAAACACCTTTGCTGCCATGGTGCTATACATTGCTCCCAACTGTCACTGATTTCAAGGGACTGTCCCCTATTTGGAGCAATGTCCCTCTTTTGTCCCTCATTTTGGTCTGATCTATATAGCTGTATAAAAAAATGGACTTTTTAGCTATCAAAAAGTGTTTTCCAGCACTAAACCTTTCATCTGATTTTTAATTTGCTGCATTTGTAAATTCCAAAAGCCAAAATAAAGGAATAGTAGTGGTAAAAAAAGCACCTGTAGGTTTAATCAATCTTGTTTTTTGTGTACAATTCTCCTTTAAGGGGGCGTGGCAAAGGGTGTGTCTTATGCTTGCATCCTTTTGCCATCTCAAAAAGTTGGGAGGTATGGCTATATGCTGGATTTCCAATGTGCCCCTGTGCCTTTAAAGGAGGACTGGGCTACCTCCAGGCCATCTATCTATCCATTAGAATGCATGTGCTTCCACTGTTGGAGACTCAAAATTTACAAGGGTTAGGACTGCAGGTAATACAGGGTGCCGCGAAGGAGCCCTGCAGCTTACGCATGCGTTTATAAATGTGTGCCAACTAAACCCTTGTTTTTAGGAGGAGTGGGCTCCTTGCAGGCTCACCTCGGCCTATCCATTATAAATGCATGTGCTTCCACTGTGGAGGTTTCCAAAATTTAGAGTTAAGACTACAAAAAATAATGGAGTGCCTTGATCGGGGCTCTGTAGCTTATGCATGTATTTGCAAATGTGTGCAAACTAAACCCCTGTTTTTAACACACACACTGATAGACAGGATAATTTAGTTGGTTGCAAGCAGGTCAGTAAGTTGAGCTTGCAATTTCTTTGGTTTCGTTTTGCATGCGTTGCCCTTCCACATGCTCCTTGCTGCAAAGGCCAGTTATAGGTGAGGGCAGTGGCCATTTGTTTGTACTGTTAAAATATCATTGAGGGGACTCACTGGACCCCTTTGCTGCCATGGTGCTATATGCTGGGTGTCCAGTGTTACCCCTGTGCCTTTAATGAGGGGTGGGCTCCCTCCAGGCTCACCTGCCCTCTTCCCAGCCATTATAATGCATGCACAGTACTTCCACTGTGGAGGCTCCCAAAATTTAGAGTTAGGACTACAGAAATAATGGGGTGGGTTGATAGGGCTCTGTAGCTTACGCATGTATTTGCAAATGTGTGCAAACTAAACCCCTGTTTTTAACGCAGACTGCTAGACAGGATTATTCAGTTGGTTGCGAGCTGGTCGGTAAGTGGAGCTTGGAATTTTTTTGGGTTTTCTTTTGCATGTGTTGCTGCAAAGGTAAGTTATATTGAGGGCAGTGGCCATTTGTTTGTGGGATTGACAGGAAACCTGTCAGTTTTTCAGAGAAGAGGGCTGTGTTTGTTACGAGAGGAATCAAGGGAGATGTGTACATCACACAGGGTGAGTGGGGTATAAAAAAAAAACAGGGGGAGTGCTAACCTGATCTACAGCACTCACTAAGGTTGCCCCATAGCCGAATATCAGAACATGGCCCCGGCAGTGTGTTTAAAGGAGAAACGTCATGACATTTGACAATGTCATTAGCATGCATGTTTAGACAGGGTTCTTTGCCAACTACCCATGCAGCAACAGGTCACTGCAATAGTGATCCATTTCTTGCTGATAACTGCAAGCTATAGATCACTATTAGGGGCCATGCACACTGGGGGCAGAAAAAATGCCAGAACTTGTTGGTTCTGTTTGGAACATGTGTACTTCTTGGACAAAAAAAAAAAAAAAAAGAGACCATTTTATTCATCATCACCAGGTTGCTGACTTTATCTAAATGGAAGGACTCTTGTGTTGCAGGGTGTAGACCACAAGTCAGGCATAGTGAGTGGAAACAGCAAGTTCTTTCCGGCCCCGATTGCATGATTGGGTTGTAGTGCCATTATCTTGCACGTGTCTCTGGCACAAAAAAAGCGACAATTCTGAAAGGTTTTTTTTTCTGCCTCTAAACAATGCTCTGTAAATATGCATGTTAATGTGCATGGACACATAGGCCAACATAGAGCTAAAGAAAAAAACAACTAAAAAAAAAAAAAGAAGAAGAAGTTTAGTGGACAACAAAGAATATGTAAAAAAGAAGAAAAAAAAAAAAAAAGGAAGGATTGGTAAAACCACTTTTTCTCAAGCAGGCTTCCTCCAGAAGTTGCTAAAAGGTTTGTTGAGCAATGAGCCATTTCTGCCCCTCAGATAACATGCCACTGACACCAATAATATTTCTAGCTATTTGTAAGAGGGGGTCGTCCTTTCACAATGCCCTCCTATGTAAGTAATACTTTTCCTACTAACCATGAATGTAGGGGGCGTACTCTTCCCACTGGGCACAAATGTAAGAGGCCTATTCCTCCCACAGATCACCAATGTAACACATTCTTCCCACTAACCACCAATGTAAGGCGCATTCTTTTATATACCACCAATGTATTGAACATTCTTCCCACTAACCACCAATGTAAGGCGCATTCTTTTATAATATACCACCAATGTATTGAACATTCTTCCCACTGACCAGTAATGTAAGGAGCCTTCTCCTCACTGATCACCAATGTGGTGATCATTTGGAAAAATGTTCCTCAATGTAAGGAGCCTTCTCCCCACTGACCACCAATGCAAGGAGCCTTCTCCCTAGTCCCTACTAATCATCAATGTGAGGAGCATTCTTCCTACTAATCACCAATGTAATGGGGCATGTGGGGCTTCTGATGACCACCAAAGTAAGATGGTCATTCTCCTACTCATCACCAGCTCAGGCCCTTCTCCACCGACAAGCAACCACCAATTTAAGAGAGCATTTCACAGACCTTCATAATAAGTTGGCATTTTTTTCTTACTGACTGCCAGTGTCAGGGAACGCTATAATTTTCACGGTCTGCATTTATTTTATGATCGTTATTATTCTTTGTTCCATTATATTAGCATTGCTAAGAAATAATTTTGGTTCTATAGAGCAGCCCTGGGTATCAAAAACACTAAGTACAACACATCCATTATTCTTTTATTCATATATTGTAACTGCTCAAACTACTGTAACGTGAGCTATAGTAATTATTAGCCGTGGTCCCCTTAGACCTGAACATTATTTTAAGGGTTCCCCTGCGTTAAGAAGGTTGAGCAAGGTTGGGTTAAACCAACAAGTGCTCCTTTCACTGCTACATTTCCTGTATTTTTTCTTCTCAAGATAACAAATGCAAAAATAGGTTAACGTATAACACATCTGATAGTTAAACAGTCCATTTTTTAAAAGGAAGTCTATTACATCAGACCAAAAAAAAAAAAAAGAGACAACAGAGGGGAAAAGGAGAGTGAGGTTTGGTTCCAAAAAATGGACAGTCTCCCAAACATTCCAGGAGTCGGTTTTCCAGTGCAGTTATGAACAGGAAAGACTGGTATAGCAATATGCAACACAGACAGTTCCGATTTCAGATACTGAGAGCTAATTTGAGATCTGAAAAAAGGAAACTTCACCAGTGACTGGAAATACTAACTGCAAGGCTTACAAGCCAGGCCCCTCAATAACAGAAGTTGTGTTTTACATGTTAAGATCATGCCCTATTTGGATGGCTAAAAGTATGTTGTGTGCCAAGTAAAAGACAGTTGGGTAAGCACAACTGAAGCGTGGCAGGGGAAGTGATCGGTGTGTCACTTCCTGTCACTAGCACCTGATGCAACAGCTGTGTTACACACACATATTGTAATGTGGAAAGGAAAATACTAATTTCTCAATTCATCAGTAACAAGCTTTTATCTTGCGCACTTTTATTGCGCCGGGTGCCATCGTTTTGGCTGTAATCTACACAAAGCACTGAACCACATTGTTTCCTCACCCCCAAAAAGTCTAATTCATTCATTATCAATCAGGGTTCCATGTAATTCTTAAGAGTTACTAGGAGTTCCTAGAGTTGTGGCCGATTGACCCCAAGCCTGATGGTGCCCCCATATTTCTTAGGTCAACGCCACTTAAAGACTGCGGCATGAGACCAATGATATTTAGAGCGGTCTGTAAGGGGAATTCTTCTCGTTGACCAACAATAGAAAAGTCGTTCTTCTCATTGACCACCAATGTAAGAAGCGTTCATCTCACTGTCCACCAATTTAAGGAGGCATTCTGCTCATTGACCACCAATATAGGAGACATTTTTCTCACTGATCACCAATATAAGGGGCATTCCTCCCACTGACCACCTATACAAGAAGCATTCTTCTCACTGGTCACCAATTTAGGGGGCATTCTTTTCACTGGCCACAAATATAAGAGGCATTCTCCTCACTGATCACCAATAAGAGAGGCATTCCTCCCACTGACCACCAATGTAAGGAGCATTTGTCTCACTAACCACCAATGTAAGGAGCCTTCTTCTCAGTGACCACAAATGTAAGTGTCATTGTTTGCACTGACCACTAATGTACATAGCATTCTTCCCACTGACCACTAATGGTCACAAAGAGCAGAGCCACACCCTGGTGAAAAGAGAGAGAGAGAGGAGAAGGAAGGACCCAACATTTCAGTGCTAAAAAACCCTTTCCGAAGAACCTCCTGTCACCTTGATTTTCTCCAGAGGTTGTTAGGGGTTCATCGAGTTGCGGCTGATTGACTTTCAACCTAATGGGAGCCCTCATAGTTCCTGGGCCAACACCCCTTAACAGAGCAATCGGCATAAGACTAATGATCTTTTTTGCTGTCTGTAAGGGGCATTAATCCCACTGACCACTAATGTAAGGGGCATTAATCTCACTACACAAAGCATACACCACTTTGTGTAGTGAGATAAAGCATAAAGCGCTGCGTAAAATGTTAGCGATATATACCGTATTTATTGGCATGTATCACGCACTTTTTCTCCCTGAAAAATCTGGGGGCAAATCATGTGTGTTATACATCGATTCTTGGCTGCCTCAGAGAGGAAGGAGGGGACGAGCGCCGTCAGATTACACAGAGCCATAATCTCCTGTGTACCCGGCTCTCAGTCACACAAAGTCCCGCCTCCTAGCCCGGCATTGGAACACTGTTCTGTCTATCATAGGAGCCGGGCCAGGAGGGGGCACTGTGAGTGACGGGTACACATAAGATTGTGGCTCTGTGTAATCTGGCCCTGGTGAACCTGCAGTGATGGGCAAAGGCAAGACTGCAATTAGGCATGGGTCAGGCTGTAATGATGGGCAATGGAGAGGCTGCAGATGGGCACTGATCAGGCTGCAATGGTGAGGCTGAAGATGGGCACTGATCAGGCTGCATTAATGGGCAATGGTGAGGCTGCAGATGGGCACTGATCAGGCTGCAATGGAGAGGCTGCAGATGGGCACTGATCAGGCTGCATTGATGGGGGACTGATCAGGCTGCATTGATGGGGGACTGATCAGGCTGCATTGATGGGGGACTGATCAGGCTGCATTGATGGGGGACTGATCAGGCTGCATTGATGGGGGGCTGATCAGGCTGCATTGATGGGGGACTGATCAGGCTGCATTGATGGGGGGCTGATCAGGCTGCATTGATGGGGGGCTGATCAGGCTGCATTGATGGGGGGCTGATCAGGCTGCATTGATGGGGGGCTGATCAGGCTGCATTGATGGGGGGCTGATCAGGCTGCATTGATGGGGGGCTGATCAGGCTGCATTGATGGGCTGTGACCCTTAGTTTGCTTCAAAATTCTTTATTTAAAATGTACGTTTTTTCCCTGAAACTTCCCTCCTAAAACTAAAGTACCTGTTATACGCCGATGAATATGGTAAATCCTGTATAATAATAATAATAATAATAATAACTCATTCCTCACAGATAAAACCTTTTGTATTACTTGCCCTCTTATGAGCAGGGCCCTTTTAACCCTCTTGTATTTTATTGTATTGTAACTGTACTGTCTCCCATTAGATTGCAAAGTGCTGTGAAACCTGTTAGTGCTATATAAATCCTGAATAATAGCAAAGAACGATGTATGAAAGCATACATCAGTTGTCATCAGGAAACTAGGACTAGGAAGGCAGCCTCGACATGTTCAATGCCCAGATGGGCCAGTCAGGCATCCTAGTCAGGATGTCCTGTACTGAGGCTAGCCAAGTTTCAAGGTTCTAAAAGGTTGATTGCTCTCTTTTCCATACATTTGAAACACATATTTTGCATTGCCATACTTTTGTTGCATGAGGATAAACTTTTTGGAAGAATTTACAGGGCCTTGGTCTTACTAAAGTGAAAAACCACTGGCTTTGGGAATTTTGTTTTGCTTGACCCAAACCGCAGGAGATATCAGAGGCTGAACTTGGTGGACCTAAGTTGTTTTCAACATAACCATGCATTCTTGAACTATGATCATACTAATTCAACAAGTCCAAATGTCAATACTGGGTTTTTAAAACGTGACCAGATCGGGAATATAAGCATATGTTTACGGAGTTTCTAACCACACGCACACACACAAGCACATGCTATAACGGTAGAGATTTTTTACTCAAAATTGCGCCTGACAGATTCTTCCCGCAGACTTACAATGGCATTAATTCATAAGGCCCAGGTTAAAAAGGAGGCCTTGTCACCTTGTAGGGAAAAAATATGCTCTTAACAGTAAACAATGCTTACTGACTCATACACTGAGTGCAAAATATGAAGACTTAAACTGGACCTATACTCAAATAAAAGGGAAAAAACATTTCATTTCATGGAGAAAATGCTGTTCCGTGTTCTCTTCTATTCTGCTTACATAACCAAAACCCAGGCATTTGGTCACACAATCTCCGGAGCAGCTAATCTCAGCCTTGATCCTCCCCTTTTGTAGCAATCACATGGACAAAGGCTCAGGCTTTTGGTTGCGTTAGCAACATTGAAGGCTTATTAAAAACACTGAAAGAAACTTGGAGCAGCATTTTCCCCAGGAAATGCATCTCAATATTTATGCTAGCCTTTATTCAACCATTCAGCACAACAACAGGTCCATTTTAAAGCTGAACTCCAGGCATAATTGTCATTACATAGCTCAATTGATCCAGCCCGAACCAATGGAAGTATGCAGATCTTAAACCTCAGAAATCCCCATGGAAGCTGGAAATGACTAATAGTCGTTACTACTACACTGATTGCTGCAAACTTCTGGGTCCTGTGCCAAGGGGCTTCCCTTCTGCACAGTGACCACATTTTTTCCGCAATGGCATCTTTCATAGAAGGCCTTTCATTTTCAAGAAAAATATAAGGCGTTCTGCAAATGGTGGCAGTGCCACGCAAGCGATCCCCTGTGGTTATTTTGGCTTATTGACCTCCTATTTGATGGTGCCTGCATAACACCTAAATTTCAGCTTTGAGGCCCATTGTGTGAATATGTATGATCTTTCTAGGGCTGAAACTAGAACTATCATTTGGATCAATTAAGAAATGTTCTAATGCTTCCTGCTATATGGGAATTGCGGACTTGTGATACAAACAATCCATAGACTACTGTAAAAAAATTCTTTACAGTTGTGCTTATAGTGCTCTCTTGGCAATGAGCAGTGAACATTTCTTCACAACTGAATTGGATCCAGCCATTCTCAACCAGGCTTTTGTGGAACACACTAGGGTTCCTCTATAGCAAGGGTGCCAAACTCAGTTGCATTGTGGGCCGCATCAGCATTATGGTTGTCCTCAAAGGGCTAGTTGTGTCTGTAAGACTAGATGTCTACCGACATATAATTACACGTGTAGGTTGGACTTGTGTCTTTTTTCGACCTCACCTACTATGTCCAGAGCACCCCACACCCCCTTACAGTAGATGTCAAGAGCCCCTCACCATCAGAAGCCAAGAGTCCCCTACCATCCCTTACATCACAGTGCACCCCCCTTACCTTGTGCTGCTGCTGAGAAGAAGCTAGGGGTTGAGCTGGGATTCAGAAAGTGTAGGGTCTGGAGGAGGACTAGAGGAGGGCTGAAGTCAGCTGCCGGAGTCTGCTAAATGCTGAGACCAGGAGAGACAGAGACGAGGGGGTGCTGCGGCTGCACTGAGAAGCACAGGATCTGGTGGAGGGGTTCTGTCCTCCTCTCTGCTGCCAACTGCTAAGACAAGAAGCGAGTGGAGACAAGCGGGTGCTGCAGCTGCAGGAGGGGAACGAGGGCCACATGAAAAGGCATGGCGGCCCGCATTCGGCCCGCAGGCCTTGTGTTTGGACATGTGCGCTAGAGGTAGCTAGGGGTTTCTTCAGCTGTGGCTGATGACCTCCTATCTGATGGCACCTACATAGTTCTGGGACCAATGCCACTCGGCAGAGCCAGGTGCAGAACACCAGGGATATATTTTGTTGTCTTTAAGGGTGGCATTCTGACCACCACTGTATGAATTGCATACTTTCTGCTGACCACCAACGTAAGGGGCATTATTCCCATTAAATGGAAAAATAATTGGTTTTAGTAGAGGTTCCCCCGAGACCCCAAAATTATTTTGGGGTTCCTCTGGGATAAAAAAAGTTGAGATAGGCTTGGATCATCTGTTTTGCTATAGAAGAACATAATAAGCAAATCAATCACAACATATTCATAATAAATTGTAGTTTAATACAAAGATTTAAGAGTAAGGCTAAGTTTACCCCAACGTCAACAGCAGCCATTTTATCTGTGTTTTTGAAGCCTCTCAAACGCGTGTCAGTGCTCTGTGTCAATTATGAGCTTTGTAGCGGACCGTGGGTCACATGGTCTCGCTTGCGTTGCACCAAAATGTATCCAACATGTAGTGACCTCCTCATTGCCTTTCCAATGCCCTCTGAAAAGCGATCCATTGCAGATTGCTCTTCAAAAGGGCACAGCTTGTGTGAACAAGCCCTAATAAAAAAGAAACCTGCATCATCATTATTTGTACTGTAACACGGCTTTGCATAGGCTATGTACAGCACAGTGATGATGTCACTGCTACTTTACAAGGTAATATCTGGGGTTACAAAGCCGTATGGTGCACACAAAGTTTGTATGCCCGGAGTTCACCTTTAAGTAGTAAGTCATAAAACTGTTCCCTGTAAGTGAAGTGTTACAACAGAACGATTCTTGTAAGGCTCCATATTGTTTTTTCCCCCCCTAAGCATGACTCACGCCATGAGCTATATCGTTCTACAGTTACATTGAAATGTCTCCAGATCAGACCGGGTGCTTACTCATACTGTACATATGTAAACACTTTGAAAACGTTGATGCATGAGCAAAAAAATGTATGATATCATGTGCTGACTTTTCATCGGTCTAATACAGGGGTAGGCAACCTTTGGAGCACAGTGTGCCGAAAAATGTTTTCAAAGAAATTGTGCATGACGATTTTATACCAAAGAAATGTAAACTTCACACTCCCAATCACGAAAAGGATTTTATATAAAGCAAGTGCTGTATACTACTTCAGTAGTGAGAAATTAACATCCTTCACCTTCACATCTGCCCCACCACTGCAACCCCCTGCTCATCTGCCCCACCACTGCAACCCCCTGCTCATCTGCCCCACCACTGTACCCCCATGCTCTTCTGTCTCACTGCTGAACCATTTTCTCATCTGTCCTAACACTGAACTTATCTGCTCATATGCCCCACCAGTGTACCCCCCTGCTCTTCTGCTCCACCACTGTAACCCCCTGCTTATGTGTTCCAACAATGTACCTCCTTTCTCCTCTGCTCCTCTTCCCCCCCGCTGTAACCCCTCCTCATCTGTCCCACCAATGTACCTCCTTTCTCCTCTGGCCCAACACTGAAGCCCCCCTGCTCATCTTTCCCACCGCTGTAACCCCCTTATCATCTGGCCCAACACTGAACCCCCCCCCGCTCATCTGACCCACCACTATAGCCCCCTGCTCATCTACCCCATCACTGAACCCCCTTTTCATCCCTCCCACCACTGTACCTCCTGCACATCTGCCCCACCACTGTACCCCCTTGCTCTTCTGTCCCACCACTGTAACCCCCTGCTCATCTGTCCCAGCAATGTGCCCCCTTTTCTCATCTGCCCCACCACTGTACCTCCCAGCACATCTGCTCCACCGCCATATCCCCATGCTCTTCTGTTTTACTACTGAATCACCTTCTCATCTGTCCCAACACTGAACCCATCTGTCCCACTAATGTACCTGCTGCACATCTGTCTCACCTCTGTTCCCCCTCTCCTGCACCTCCATGGTAACCCCCTGCTAGTCTGTCCCACCAATACACCTCATTTCACATCTGCCCCACTGCTCTACCCCCCCCCCACTTTTCTGTCCCACCACTGAACCCCCTTCTCATCTGCCCCAACACTGAACCTCCCTGCTCATCTGGCCCAGCGCTTAACCCCCCCCCGCTCATCTGGCCCAACACTGAACCCCCCTTGCTCATCTGGCCCAACACATAAACACCCCCTGCTCATCTGGCCCAACACTGAACCCCCCCTGCTCATCTGGCCCAACACTGAACCCCCCTGCTCATCTGGCCCAACACTGAACCCCCCCTTGCTCATCTGGTCCAACACTGAACCCCCCCCCTTGCTCATTTGGTCCAACACTGAACCCCCCTTGCTCATCTGGTCCAAGACGGAACCCCCCCTTGCTCATCTGGCCCAAGACGGAGCCCCCTCCTGCTCATCTGGCCCAACACTGATCCCCCCTGCTCATCTGGCCCACCACTGAACCCCCCTGCTCATCTGGTCCAACACTGAACCCCTCCTTGCTCATCTGGTCCAACACAGAACCCCTCCTTGCTCATCTGGTCTAAGACAGAACCCCTCAGCTCATCTGGCCCAACACTGAACCCTCCCTGCTCATCTGGCCCAACACTGAACCCCTCTGCTCTTCTGTCCCACTACTGAACCACCTCCTCATCTCTTCCACCACTGTACCTCCCTGCACATCTACCCCACCGCTGTACCCTCCTGCTCTTCTGTTCCACCTCTGAATCCCTCCTACTCATTTTCCCCACCGCTGTACCCACTTCTCATCTCATATGTGTGATATGCAGAGTGTTGAAAGGAAGCAGAGATGAGACACATCTACCTGTCCTGGCACACTCATCCTGCTGATCCACCTCTCGCATCCAGCCCATGTACTTGTATGGGATGTATGTGAATGAATGCCAATGATGAGCTCAGGTCAGGGGCATTTTCTGAAAGCAGTGGGACTGTGTGAAGGATCATCAGTTGGGCCCCCGCAGATGAGAAAAAGTGGTTGGGTGTGATTTTCATTGCGCTGAATACTGGCTCTGGCTTACAGGGACGGAGAGTGCAGGCGTTCAGTAGTAAGTGACACAGAGGTTCAGGAATAATGTCAAGTTCCCAGAAGCTCAACAGTAATTCCACAAGCGGTCACCTGATTGTGGTTTTCTCAATCACAGGGAAATCCCTTCTTTCTGAGATTGGTAGTGGCAACCAAGCAAGTCATCTTCCTCCAGATGGTGGACGGGACTAGCAGGACTGTGATTGGCTTTTATCAGCGGCCAATGACAGTCCTCCTCCTGGAAACAGAGACCACCCCCTCCTACCAGAACTGCACCCAATCTCTTCCCCATCACAAAAGCTGACAATCGCAGCTACAGCAAAGTTAGAGAACCAAACAATGTTTTCCCATCTTTACAATCTGTGGGGGCACAGGGCCTCCCCCTCAGTGCAGGTGCGGTGTGGGAAATTCTGAGACTGGAATGCATTTGTGTCTCACTGACACTTCCCTGCGCTGCTCTGCTGATGGGGGAGGGAGTCGAGTTCCGGCAAAAGAGGCATGGAGTGCCGCTTGTGGAACCAGTGGTGGGGGTTGCCTACCCCTGGTCTAATAGCACGCTTGCATACCAGTATCAAGAATAACTTAAAGTTTAAAAATATGCAGAACATGAATGAAGAGTCTGCATGAAACTGCTACAACAACCAATGTGAAAGTTCCAAATTACAGTTGGCTGGAAATTATGTACTATGTATCAATATTTTTTTTTATTATTTATTTAATGAATCAGTTATGTTTCTTCATATCCAACCAAAAACTAATATGCTGTATAATAACACAAAATAATAGCAGTATTTCCATTAGCAACCAGTCTGGTTTCACTTTCATTCAAGAACCTAGTGTTTTTTCAGTCCCGCCATCCTTTAAATGTATGTACAGTATAAAACCTGGAGGCACAGCAAGTCTAAAATGTAAATAAAGTAAATGTTACTTATCCATGCGAAACCTGAGCCTGGACAATGCACACAACCTCCTTGATGAAATGAACATCACATCAGAAGCCCCCCCTTCAGATCAGAATCCCTCCAACACAAGAGAAGTCACCCTTCACATAAGAGGTTTGTGTATCACATCAACTTCAGAGGTTCCCTCATCACATCAGAAGTCACCCATCACATCAGAATCCCCACACCACAACAGAAGTCCCCCTTCACATAAGAGGTTCACGTAACACATCAGAAGTCCTCCATCACATCAGAATCCCCCTTCACATCAGAGGTTCCCCATTGTGTCAGAGGTTTCTCCATCACATCAGCAGCCCCAATTACATCAGAAGCCCTCTCTCACATCAGGAGGTCCCCCTTCACATCAGAGGTTGCCCCATCACATCAGAAGTCCCCCTTCACATAAGAGGTTCACCTATCACATCAGAAGTCCTCCATCACATCAAAAGTTCCTCCATCACATCAGAATCCCCCTTCACACCAGAGGTTCCCCATGGTGTCAGAGGTTCCTCCATCACATCAGAAGCCCCATTACATCAGAAGCCCTCTTTCACATCAGGAGGTCCCCCTTCACATCAGTGGTTACCCTATCACATCAGAAGGCCCCCCCTGCACATCTGAGGTTTCACTACCACACCAGAAGCCCCCTTCACATCAGAGGTCCCCTCCATCAAATCAGAAGCCCCCCCATATCAGAGGTTAACCCTTCACCCTAGGAGGTTCCCCTATCACATCAGAGCTTCCCCATCACATCAGAATCCCCACATCACAACCAAAGTCCCTCTTCACATAAGAGGTTTATCGATCACATCAGAAGCCCTTGTTCACATCAAAGGTCCCTCATCACATCAGAAGGTCTCTTTACATCAGAGGTCCCCCCCCCCCCCCCAAATCACATCAGAAGCCCCACATCACACCAGTGGTTCCCCCTATCACATCAGAAGTACCCTTCACATCAGGAGGTTTCCCCATCACATCAGAGGCCCCCTTCACATCAGGAGGTTTCCCCATCACATCAGAGGCCCCCTTCACATCAGGAGGTTTCCCCATCACATCAGAGGTTCCCCCTGATAACTGTTGATAAGCTTCTGGATCCAATGCCGTGCGGCTGCTCTGCTGCTTTTTAAACTCAGGAGGGCACCTGCTTGAGACATGAATGCCATTCAGAGAATACTTTGCATTTTCTCAAATATTGAGAATGATTGGAGAATGATTTGCAGTCATTGAGAAAATGCAAAGTGTTCTCTGAATTTTGATTAAAAATAAATAACAAACATGTTATACTTACCTGCTCTGTGGAGTGGTTTTGCACAAAGCAGCCCAGATCCCCCTCTTCTTGGGTCCTATGCTGGGGCTCCTGGCCTCTTCCTCCTGCCAAGTGCCCCCACAGCAAGCAGCTTGCTGTGGGGGGCACCAAAGCGAAACCTCTGCTCTGTGTGTCCATTTTCTGTCTCCTCATTGGCTTACTGACTTTGATTGACAGCAGTGGGACACATTGGCACCCTGCTGTCTCAGCCAATGAGGAGGGATAGTTCTGGACAGCCGAGACTCTTGTGCAACATTGCTGGATCGAGATGGGGCTCAGGTAAGTATTGGAGGTGGGCTCAGGGGGCTACACACAGAAGAAGGTTTTTCTGTGCATTAAGAAAAAAACCTTCCAACTATAAAACCACTTTAAGGTCATCACAAAGGAAAGTGGGGGGGGGGGGGGGAAATCTATATATCTGGAGGAAAAGAGATTTAATCTCCAAAATATGGAAAGGCTTCTTCACAGTAGGAGCTATGAAAATGTGGAGTAGACTCCCCCTTAAGAGCTGGTTCTGACCAGCTCTGTAGATTGTTTTAAAAAAAGGTCTGGGTTTTTTCCTAAATTTGCATAACATAACTGGATACTAATATTTATAGGTAAAGTTGATCCAGGGAACATCTGATTGCCTGTTGAGGGCTCAGGAAGGATTTTTCCCCCAACTGGAGAAAATTGGACAATGCACTGATGAGGAGGCAACTAAACAGGCTGCACTGATGGGCACTGACTGGCATCACTGATGGGCACTGTACTGATCATCAGGACACTGATAAGCGACAAATACTGTTTACACTGTGATCAGCTGTGATTGGACACAGCTATTCACATGGTAAAGAGCCGCTGTTATTGGCTCTTTACCCTGATCTGTGATCAGCTGTGTCTGAAAGATTTCTATCAAATTTCTCAAATGGGAAAGTTACAAAGATTTCTATGTTGGTTTAACTGGACAGACTTGTGTCTTTTTTCAACCAAATTAACTATATGCATGGTTACCTTGGTCCAAGCTAAACTAATGTAACTAAGTAAAAATATACCATGCCTGGAATGTATCTTTAAAGTGTGATGTATGGTAAAGTGGACTTGAACGCAAAAAAGCAAGACTATTTCTTCGAATACTTGTTTCTTGGATATATTCATGTAAGCCTCCTAATTAGAATGATTTGCATATTTGCACAAACACACCCACTCACAAGTTCTGCCACTTGTGTACTTTTCAAATTGTATTCAAAAAACACCCTTCTCCATCCCAGCCTTAGCAGAAGTGCTTCAGTGAATAAAGACGGAAGGCTTCACCAAGAACACAGCAGGGAGTTAAAAATAAATCTTGCTAATTGATTTTATCCACAAAGGCAAAATGGACTTAGTTTGCATGCATGAATTTCAGGTCATTACTTTTACATCTAGACAGGAACATAGATCACCGCCTATTCATTTGTGCAGGATTCAATCCATTTACAAACTGGCGCATGCATTAACGCTACGAAGATAGACAGTCCAAGATAATGTATACGGTCCTGCAAGGATTCTGGGGCACTGACAGACAGGTCCGCTGTGCCAAAATCCAACAACAAGCATTATTTAGATGCTGAACATGACTCGTTCCCTGACATAAATATTTTTTTGCATTGTTCATTTCCAATACATACAACCAGGCCAATGCAGCAAGCTAAAAGGCAACTGGAGCAGCTTGAAGCCAAGTCTCTGCACAAAATGAGCTGGAAACTCCACCGATCTTACCCTAACCCACTCGCTAAAGTCGGGTACACACTGGCTGAATGTTGAGAGACAGTTGGCAGTTCAAAAAAAATCCCAAAAACTGACATTCGGCCCTTGTGTATGTCGGTCTGTCCAACAGAAGGAGGCAAAACGGCTGGCTTCTGCCGGACGAGCATCCTGGCAAACCAGCAGCCGACCGACTCCCGAACAGTGCTCTCAGCCAATGGCAGAGAGCGCTGATCGGAGGTTTTCTGGCAGGGGGGCGTCCCCCTGTCAGAACACAACAGTTCAGCGGGGGGAGATCGCTGTACTAATGTTGGATGGTTAGTACAGCTGCTCTGACTGGAGTGGAGTGTTTACCAGGCTTTAGGTAACTCCCTAATCCTATGGATTATTTTATTTTATTGACTTAATATTTTTTTATACACAATTTTGTTTGTGTTTTTTCTTAGATTATTTATGTGATCCTTCAGAGATCCATACACAATTTGGTTACAGCGCGGTTCCTACCCACCCACTAATCCTATGGATTACCTGCATTTTTATGTCATCATCTGCTCTTGTGATGTCATGTGTGTGACATTCACCAGCAGTGAATGTCACACACATGACTGGGGGGGAGGCAAACTAACGCCAACCCCCCCCACCCCCTGAGACAGACGGAACGGACAGGAAGGCGGCGAGTTCTGCAAGCACCCCCTCGGGAGACGAGCCTTACCTTAGGAGGTAGGGCTAGGGAAGGGCCAGGGCCGTTGTATCTCCTTCCCGGCTGAACAGGAAGTGTGTCCTGAGACCCGATTGGCCACGGAGTCCTAACACTCCCTGGCCAATTGTGTCTCAGGACCCGCTTCCTGATTCCCCCCCCCCCCCCCGGCCAATCGGGAAGACAATAGCGAATATTAAATTCGCCATTGTCACACAACTGGGTGGGCTCAGGGCGCAGTGCCCCAAGCCCAATGTTTTTTGGAAGCCAATTAGACTTTATTCAACCTTACCCACTATATAACTACATAACTATGTAGTAGAGGAAATGAGAGTCAGAGTGTGGACATGCTTTGTTTTTGGCTGTGGACAAATTTGTCTCAATACATGAGCCCCAGGTGCATGGGGGCCCAATGATAATCTTGCATTACATCATACTTGCCAACTGTCCCGGATTTTCTGGGACAATTACGTATTTTACTAAGCTGTCCCGAGAAGGCTGTGCCCCCCCCCCCCACCTTTACTGTTACCTTTGTGTTGGTTAATATTCAATTCATGGCAGTTTTTTTATTGTTTAAAATCAATTTTATTGAATGTACTAATAAATGTAGGTTTCATTATATCAACTATTTATACTTTTATTCTTGGGAGTAGGTGTGTAAATTGGGCCAGGCTGGTATAGGACCCAGTGCATTGCTTTGGCCAGGGGCCCATGATGCTATTAAGATGGCTCTGGCTGGGGATATGCTACAGAAGACAATACAAAAGCGGGAACAGGTTACATGAGGCTAATATAAATGAATACTATTACCCTAATCAATATTCCCACTACAGACTAGAGACCCAAGGGCCGTACATCAAATACCAAAGGGCCACATGCGGCCCTCAGGTTGGGCACCAGGGCTCTAATCCTCATATGTAGGTGATTTATGCATAAATATTGTTACTTAGAAAAGACTAGTTTTTTTGTTTCACATTTTTTTTTTTTTTTTTTTTTTTTAGTTCTCGCCAGTAATATCCTGTAGTGATGCTGCATCCCTTTGACCATTGCTGCTCCCCTACTGATTTTTTATCCTGCAGTGTTTGATGCAGCAGGAATACGAGGGTGGCTGAGCTATTGGCAATCATGTCACTGAAAAATAATTACTGTATGGTTGACTTTGAAAACTGGAATCTAAAGCTGGTCATTAGGGTTGCCACCTGTCCAGGATTCACCCAGACAGTCCAGGTTTTAAAAAAAAAAAAATCTCTCTCCAAGGTCAGATGATCATTTCTGGCTCTCCAGGACACATGTATAGCTTTCACTTTCCATGCAAGCTCCTCGCGGAGATGCATACTAGTTCTTTCCAGGAAATGGCCCATGAGTATGCATTACTAATCAGGTTCAGCTCTTCCCTTTTAAAGTTTTCAGTGCTGACTTGGTTTTATAAAGTTTTGGTGGGTTGTTATGAAGGGCCTGTAAATATAAAATGTAACCTGATCTATATTAAAAAAAAAAAAAAAGGGTAGTGGTTAAATGGGTCATGGGTTTGGTAGCTTAAGAATGATAGGAAATGCGAGAGTAGCATTGCGGTGAGGAGATTGTCTGATATACACCTGACTTCATATCATGTAAACTTCCTGCTAAAGCTTCTTTTAGCCTATAAATGCTGACAGAATAGAGTTATTTATAAGCCTCCAACAATAATTTGATGAAGCAAAACATGCCTTCAAACAAAAATTAATCCAGGTAAAAGGTCTATGACTGCCATTCTCACCTAGGGTTCCGTAATACCTTAGGCTTCCTCCAGAGTTTGCTGGGGGCTCCTTGAGCTGTAGCTGGTTGATCTCCCATTTGATGGTGCCTTGATAGTTCCAGGGCCATCACCACTTGGCAGAGCCAACTGCATGTCACCAATGATCTTAGGTCAAAATGTCTTTTTAGCTGTCTGTAAGGGGACAACGCTTCCCACTGGCCATTGACGTAAGGGTCATTTTTCCCCACTGTTCCCCAATGTTTTATCAGAAGTCCCCAACACCTGAAACTTATTTCAAGGTTTCCAATAGGGTAAAAAGGTTGATAATGACTGGTCTATGCAACAGAACCGGGGTCAGACTTTGGGGGGGGGGGTTGGTCGTACTTTGGCCAGTGGGAGTAGAAAATATCCTGGAATCAGTGGGAGTAAACAATGTCCCATCTTTTGTATTAGGAGCAATATATTAGTGCCCCACCACTGGCGTCAGTGGGAGGAGTAGTGCCCCATCATTGAGGTCGATACAGGAATAGTGCCTTGTATCAGTGAGATGAATAGTGTCTCAAGTTCTGGATAAAAGGTATGCAAAGGGCCACATTTGGTCCCTGGGCAGCAGTTTGGAGACAACTGCAATAGAAGTACTTTTATACTCACTCTCCAGCAAACCCATGTCTCCTATCTGCAGTAGAACACTTCAAGTGAAGACACATTGAGGAAAACGGCTAGAGTGATAGGATGCACTCCTTTTTATGAATTTGGCTATGTGAGAATATTCACAATGGAATATATGTACCACTATAATGTGCATTTTTGGCTGATGTATGAATATTATGAATCAGCTTCTTATTTTAAATTAATTATCCAATGTTTGTAATGCCCCGTACACACGGTCGGACATTGATCGGACATTCCGACAACAAAATCCATGGATTTTTTCCAATGGATGTTGGCTCAAACTTGTCTTGTATACACACGGTCACACAAAGTTGTCGGAAAATCAGATCGTTCTGAACGCGGTGACGTAAAACACGTACGTCGGGACTATAAACAGGGCAGTAGCCAATAGCTTTCATCTCTTTATTTATTCTGAGCATGGGTGGCACTTTGTGTGTCGGATTTGTGTACACACAAACGGAAATTCCGACAACGGATTTTGTTGTCGAAAAACTTTATATCCTGCTCTCAAACTTTGTGTGTCGGAAATTCCGATGGAAAATGTGTGATGGAGCCCACACACGGTCGGAATTTCCGACAACAAGGTCCTATCACACATTTTCCATCGGGAAATCCGACCGTGTGTACGGGGCATAAGAGATTTTTTTATATACTGTTCTCTAAACTGATATTTTATGTACAATCTATTTATATGTCCACTGTTATGCCTCACTTAAAGTCCCATGGGCAAATGACCTGTTTTATCTACCTGTTATATTGCAGCTTAGCAATCATTGGATGTGGTGGTTGCATTTGTTTTCTTTTCCTTTTTACCCCTACTGTTTCACCGGGATGTGGCCAGTAATACACCTCCTGTATTAGTTTGACACCTCAGTACTCAGGGTGAAAAAGCACAGGAGGCACAGCAGTACTGTCAGTCTGGGGGGGGGGGGGGGGTAGTGTTTAATGTACCCCGTTTCCCCGAAAATAAGACCTAGCGTGATTGTCGGTGATGGCTGCAATATAAGCCCTACCCCGTTTCCCCAAAAATAAGCCCTACCCTGAAAAGAAGACCTACAAGGACTTTAACTAGGGCTTATATGGGGGGTAGGGCTTATATTGCAGCCATCACCGACAATCACGCTAGGTCTTATTTTTGGGGAAACAGGGTATTAGCAAATTTAAAGCAGAGGCTCCACTCCTTTTTTAAACTTTGCACCCCCACATATGTGATCCCCTTAAACCCTTATTTTTCTTTCCTTCAATGTTAGTACCTTATTTTAAGGTCGAAAATGCCAATTCTGCCTGCCCATTGGCCTCTGGCTTATGAATGTCATCAATCCCAGGAGTCAATGGACATCCGTCGCTTGTAGCATCACCGCGCTTTGTACGAGATCGGGAGGTGCATGCTGGGTAGCCAGCAGCGCCATATCCTGGAACAAAGGAGTGGGCTACAGATGCCAGCAGCGGTGGAGGCGATCAGATCCTCCCCCTGTTATGTATGAAGATGAGTGAGGGGAAGATGGCCCCCACCCATCTCCATACCATTGCAGAGCGGAAGTGACGTCAAAACGTCACTTCCGCCCATAGCTCTTAAAGGGACATTTTTTTTTTAAAGAAAAGTGTAAAAATAAAAAATAAAAAGTTAAAAAAAATAAGAAAAGATTTTTTTTTAACACGCCCAGTCCTGCTCAGCTCGCGTGCAAAAGCGAACGTATACGCAAGTAGCACTTGCATGGGAAAATGGTGTTTAAACCACACACGTGAGGTATCACCACGATTGTTAGAGTGAGAGCAATAATTCCAGCCCTAGACCTCCTCTGTAACTCAAAACATGCAACCTGTAGAATTTTGTCACCTATGGAGATTTTTTTTAAAACGTTTGTCACCATTCCATGAGCAGGCGCAATTTTGAAGCGTGACATGTTGGGTATCAATTTACTAGGGGTGCAATGGATCAAAAAACTCACTGTTCGGATCGTTCCTCGGATCAGGAGTCACGGTTCGGATCAACAAAAAAAAAAAAAAAAAAAATCTCCCCCACTGTAATATTCACAATCTCCCTATTGGCAGGGTGTGGCAGAGTATTGGCAGAGTATGGCAGGGTATTGGCAGGGTATTGGTGGGGATATTGGCAGGGTATTGGCAGGGCATTGCAGAGTATTGGCAGGGTATTGCAGCAGAGCATTGCAGAGTATTGGCACTGCTGCCATCCGATCTCTCCCCTCCACTGTACAGATCAGTACACAGAGGGGAGAGAGGAACCGGCGTCATGATATGACGCCGGTTTGTTACAAGTGATCGCTCCGTCATTTGACGATGCGATCACGTGCTAAACGGCTGCTGAGTGTACCAAGATGGCCGCCGCTCCGGAGCTAGGCCGAAGCCACGGCCTTTCCTATGGCCGAGGCCACAAAGCGCTCCACGGATCGTGGGTGTCCCGATCCGCGGAGGTTGATCCGTACGGATCGATGACGATCCGTTGCACCCCTACAATTTACTCGGCGTAACATTATCTTTCACAATATAGAAAAAAAAAATTGGGCTAATTTTACTGTTGTCTTATTTTTTTCATTTTAAAAAGTGTACTTTTTCCAAAATACGCAAATACGGTGTGACAGAAAGTATTGCAACGACCGCCATTTCATTCTCTAGGGTGTTAGAAAAAAATATATATATAGGTTTGGGGGTTCTAAGTAGTTTTCTAGCAAAAAAAAAAAAAGAAAAAAAAAAAGATTTTAACTTGTAAACACTAAATCTCAGAAAGACACTTGGTCCTTAAAGTGGTGTTCCACCGGAAAAAAAAAAAAAATTTTGAAAAAATTTTTTTTTTTCCTCACCTCTAAATGGCTGTTGCTAGGGGGTCCCTCATAGTCTGCCTCCTTCAGTGCCTGGGCTGGTGACATCACTTCCCCTCAGTGCAGGAAGGGCTCAGCTCTGCTCCCTCCCTCTTGTCAATCATCTGGGAAACATTACAGGTCCCAGATGACTGAGCGGCCAATCATGGCGCGCGGCGCCGCTCGCGGATGCGCAGTGGGTGCCCGGTTGTGAAGCCACAGCCGGGCGCCCACAGTAACAATGCCAGCACCGCCGAACGGAGGGGGAAACGAGCGGAGCTTCTATCCCCCGCATCACTGAATCCTGGGACAGGTAAGTGTCCGATTATTAAAAGTCAGCAGCTGCAGTATTTGTAGCTGCTGACTTTTAATTTTTTTTTTAAAAAAATGGGAACTCCTCTTTAACCACTTGCCGACCGCCTCACGCCTATATACGTGAGCAGAGCGGCACGGGCAGGCAAAATCACGTACCTGAAACGTGATTGCCTTCCCGCGGGTGGGGGGTCCGATCGGACCCCCCCCGGTGCCAGCTGCGGTCGGCATTTGGTTGGGAGCGATGACAGACGAGGGGGAGGCCATCCGATCGTGGCCCCCCCCTCGCGATCGCTCCCAGCCAATGACAAACATCCCCTGCCTCTGTATAGTACACAGAGGCAGAGGATGTGATGTCATCTCTCCTCGGTCTGGCAGTTTCCGTTCCAGCGCCGAGGGGAGATGACATGTAAGTGCACACAACACTCACACACAACACAGTAGAACATGCCAGGCATATATTACACCCCGATCCCCCCCCGATCGCCCCCCGATCCCCCCCAATGTCACAAACTGACACCAAGCAGGTTTTTTTTTTTTCCTGATTACTGCATAGTGTCAGTTTGTGACAGTTAGCAGTGGTGGGACAGTTTGTATTACCCCCCTGTAGGTCTAGGGTACCCCCCTTACCCCCCCTAATAAAGTTTTAACCCCTTGATCACCCCCCCTCACCAGTGTCACTAAGCGATCATTTTTCTGATCGCTGTATTAGTGTCGCTGGTGACGGTAGTTAGGGACGTAAATATTTAGGTTCGCCGTCAGCGTTTTATAGCGTCAGGGACCCCCATATACTACCTAATAAATGTTTTAACCCCTTGATGGCCCCCTAGTTAACCCTTTCACCACTGATCACCGTATAACTGTTACGGGTGACGCTGGTTAGTTCGTTTATTTTTTATAGTGTCAGGGCACCCGCCGTTTATTACCGAATAAAGGTTTAGCCCCCTGTAGGTCTAGGGTACCCCCCTTACCCCCCTAATAAAGTTTTAACCCCTTGATCACCCCCTGTCGCCAGTGTCGCTAAGCGATCATTTTTCTGATCGCTGTATTAGTGTCGCTGGTGACGCTAGTTAGGGACGTAAATATTTAGGTTCGCCGTCAGCGTTTTATAGCGACAGGGACCCCCATATACTATCTAATAAATGTTTTAACCCCTTGATGGCCCCCTAGTTAACCCTCTCACCACTGATCACCGTATAACCGTTACGGGTGACGCTGGTTAGTTCGTTTATTTTTTATAGTGTCAGGGCACCCGCCGTTTATTACCGAATAAAGGTTTAGCCCCCTGATCGCCCGGCGGTGATATGCGTCGCCCTAGGCAGCGTCAGATTAGCGCCAGTACCGCGAACACCCACGTACGCACCGTACACCTCCCTTAGTGGTATAGTATCTGAACGCATCAATATCTGATCCGATCAGATCTATACTAGCGTCCCCAGCAGTTTAGGGTTCCCAAAAACGCAGTGTTAGCGGGATCAGCCCAGATACCTGCTAGCACCTGCGTTTTGCCCCTCCGCCCGGCCCAGCCCAGTCCAGCCCACCCAAGTGCAGTATCGATCGATCACTGACACTTTTCTTTGTAGCGTTTTGGTGAACTGGCAAGCACCAGCGGCGTAGTACACCCCGGTCGTAGTCAAACCAGCACTGCAGTAACACTTGGTGAATGTTTTGAACGCTACCATGCACTAGTTGAGTATTAGCGTAGGGTACAGCATTGCACAGACTAGGCACACTTTCACAGGGTCTCCCAAGATGCCATCGCATTTTGAGAGACTCGAACCTGGAACCGTTTACAGTTATAAAAGTTACAGTTACAAAAAAAAAAGTGTAAAAAAAAAAAAAAACACAAACAAAAATAAAAAAAAATAGTTGTCGTTTTATTGTTCTCTCTCTCTCTATTCTCTCTCTATTGTTCTGCTCTTTTTTACTGTATTCTATTCTGCAATGTTTTATTGTTATTGTTATTATGTTTTATCATGTTTGTTTTTCAGGTATGTAATTATTTATACTTTACCGTTTACTGTGCTTTATTGTTAACCATTTTTTTGTCTTCAGGTACGCCATTCACGACTTTGAGTGGTTATACCAGAATGATGCCTGCAGGTTTAGGTATCATCTTGGTATCATTCTTTTTAGCCAGCGGTCGGCTTTCATGTAAAAGCAATCCTAGCGGCTAATTAGCCTCTAGACTGCTTTTACAAGCAGTGGGAGGGAATGCCCCCCCCCACCGTCTTCTGTGTTTTTCTCTGGCTCTCCTGTCTCAACAGGGAACCTGAGAATGCAGCCGGTGATTCAGCCAGCTGACCATAGAGCTGATCAGAGACCAGAGTGGCTCCAAACATCTCTATGGCCTAAGAAACCGGAAGCTACGAGCATTTTATGACTTAGATTTCGCCGGATGTAAATAGCGCCATTGGGAAATTGGGGAAGCATTTTATCACACCGATCTTGGTGTGGTCAGATGCTTTGAGGGCAGAGGAGAGATCTAGGGTCTAATAGACCCCAATTTTTTCAAAAAAGAGTACCTGTCACTACCTATTGCTATCATAGGGGATATTTACATTCCCTGAGATAACAATAAAAATGATTTAAAAAAAAAAAAAAAAAAATGAAAGGAACAGTTTAAAAATAAGATAAAAAAGCAAAAAAAAATAAAGAAAAAAAATAAATAAAAAAAAGCACCCCTGTCGCCCCCTGCTCTCGCGCTAAGGCGAACGCAAGCGGCGGTCTGGCGTCAAACGTAAACAGCAATTGCACCATGCATGTGAGGTATCACCGCGAAGGTCAGATCGAGGGCAGTAATTTTAGCAGTAGACCTCCTCTGTAAATCTAAAGTGGTAACCTGTAAAGGCTTTTAAAGGCTTTTAAAAATGTAGTAATTTTGTTGCCACTGCACGTTTGTGCGCAATTTTAAAGCATGTCATGTTTGGTATCCATGTACTCGGCCTAAGATCATCTTTTTTATTTCATCAAACATTTGGGCAATATAGTGTGTTTTAGTGCATTAAAATTTAAAAAAGTGTGTTTTTTCCCCAAAAAATGCGTTTGAAAATCGCTGCGCAAATACTGTGTGAAAAAAAAAAATGAAACACCCACCATTTTAATCTGTAGGGCAATTGCTTTAAAATAATATATAATGTTTGGGGGTTCAAAGTAATTTTCTTGCAAAAAAAATAATTTTTTCATGTAATCAAAAAGTGTCAGAAAGGGCTTTGTCTTCAAGTGGTTAGAAGAGTGGGTGATGTGTGACATAAGCTTCTAAATGTTGTGCATAAAATGCCAGGACAGTTCAAACCCCCCCCCAAATGACCCCATTTTGGAAAGTAGACACCCCAAGCTATTTGCTGAGAGGCATGTCGAGTCCATGGAATATTTTATATTGTGACACAAGTTGCGGGAAAGAGACAATTTTTTTTTTTTTTTTTTTTTTTTTTTTTTTTGCACAAAGTTGTCACTAAATGTTATATTGCTCAAACATGCCATGGGAATATGTGAAATTACACCCCAAAATAAATTCTGTTGCTTCTCCTGAGTACGGGGATACCACATGTGTGGGACTTTTTGGGAGCCTAGCCGCGCACGGGACCCCGAAAACCAAGCACCGCCTTCAGGCTTTCTAAGGCCGTAAATTTTTGATTTCACTCCTCACTACCTATCACAGTTTCGGAGGCCATGGAATGCCCAGGTGGCACAAACCCCCCCCCCAAATTACCCCATTTTGGAAAGTAGACACCCCAAGCTATTTGCTGAGAGGTATAGTGAGTATTTTGCAGACCTCACTTTTTGTCACAAAGTTTTGAAAATTGAAAAAAGAAAAAAAAAAATTTTTTTTCTGGTCTTTCTTCATTTTCAAAAACAAATGACAGCTGCAAAATACTCACCATGCCTCTCAGCAAATAGCTTGGGGTGTCTACTTTCCAAAATGGGGTCATTTGGGGGGGTTTTGTGCCATCTTGGCATTTTATGGCCTTCAAAACTGTGATAGGCAGTGAGGAGTAAAATCAAAAATGTATGCCCTTAGAAATCCTGAAGGCGGTGCTTGGTTTTCGGGGCCCCGTACGCGGCTAGGCTCCCAAAAAGTGCCACACATGTGGTATCCCCGTACTCAGGAGAAGCAGCTGAATGTATTTTGGGGTGCAATTCCACATATGCCCATGGCCTGTGTGAGCAATATATCATTTAGTGACAACTTTTTGTAATTTTATTTTTTTTCTTTTTTTTGTCATTATTCAATCACTTGGGACAAAAAAAATAAATATTCAATGGGCTCAACATGCCTCTCAGCAATTTCCTTGGGGTGTCTACTTTCCAAAATGGGGTCATTTGGGGGGGTTTTGTACTGCCCTGCCATTTTAGCACCTCAAGAAATGACATAGGCAGTCAGAAACTAAAAGCTGTGTAAATTCCAGAAAATGTACCCTAGTTTGTAGACGCTATAACTTTTGCGCAAACCAATAAATATACGCTTATTGACATTTTTTTTTACCAAAGACATGTGGCCGAATACATTTGGGCCTAAATGTATGACTAAAATTTAGTTTATTGGATTTTTTTTATAACAAAAAGTAGAAAATATCATTTTTTTTCAAAATTTTCAGTCTTTTTCCGTTTATAGCGCAAAAAATAAAAATGGCAGAGGTGATCAAATATCATCAAAAGAAAGCTCTATTTGTGGGAAGAAAAGGACGCAAATTTCGTTTGGGTAGAGCATTGCATGACCGCGCAATTAGCAGTTAAAGCGACGCAGTGCCGAATTGTAAAAAGTGCTCTGGTCAGGAAGGGGGTAAATCCTTCCGGGGCTGAAGTGGTTAAGTGGTTAAAAAACAAAAAACAAAAACAAAAACAAAAAAACAAGCTGGAACTCCTCTTTAAAAAACAAATTGAAGCCAAACTCTAGCTAACACTTTATAATCAGTTACAGCAAACAGTTTTTTTTTTCCTTTTGGGATAAAGATTTTAAATAAATAAAAGCTTATCATTGTAAGCAGCCCTGCTAGTGTTAAATGGTTTGTCTCATCAATGTAAACTGATACATTCTGCTAGAGAGCTTGTGCTTTTGAAAAACAAAAGGCTTGCTGGCTGGATCACCTGATGAAAATAGAAGAAAAAAAGCCAAGATAGAACAAATGCAGCCATCACTTCTAAGAATTGGTAAGCTGCAATATAATAAAAAGTTTGTTTTGGGTTTAGCGCTGTTTTAAGTTTTTTTTTGGATAATATTGGTACTAGCTGGAAAAAATACAAATATATACAAAAAGGGTTTATGTATCGTCTGCACACAAACATATTTGCTCCAGGAGGAAATCAGTAAGTATATCTCAACCAAAACATAGCCTGCTTATAGTAAGAAGGATGGTTGCAACATTGTATTTATATACAGTATGTATTGTATTATATTGTATGGCTGCAACATTGTATTATTATGCATTGTATACCTGATATCATAGAGAAATGATACATAAGTTGGCTGTTGACAAAAAGTTATTTTAGCTATTATGCTCCATTCACATTTCGCATAGCAGAAACTCACATTCCTGCTCATGATTTTCTGTGGGCCATTTTCATGCGATTCCCCATCTCACATATAGGGCAACCCATTCACTTCAATGAGCTGCCCTATATGCCCATTTGTTACCCAAAAGAATCTCCTGCCCCTTTTTGGGTGACAAGCTTCACACGATTTTGCTAAGACTGTAGCAAGACTCTGGTGTGCGCCAATCGCAACAAAATCGCACCGCATTTGGGGTGCCCCATTTAGAATGAATGGCACCCAATTGCATTTTGCAGCAATTGCCACGTGATTTGGAATTGCATACTGAACTAGAGGAATGAAAGATGAATTTCACGCATGAGAAAGTTTTACGCACATTTACGTGTCTCATTGAGTGTAAACAGATGCACTCGATGGACAATTAAACTAGGTTCACGCCATACAGGTGCGACCAAACGTATGTGCGTTTCTATGCATTTTACAAATGTGTGTTTAGGGCAGCCTATTCATTTTAATGGACTGCCCTATGTTTAAAGTGGAGTTCCACCCTAAAGTGGAACTTCTGCTCATCGGATTCCTCTCCCCCTCCGGTGTCACAATTGGCAGCTTTCAGGGGGGAGGGGGGTGCAGATACCTGTATAATACAAGTATCTGCACCCACTTCCGGGTATAGCTAGCCGCAGCTAGCCGCAGACTCCCCGTCCACCCCCGTTGTGTTGTGGGAAATACACAGTTCCCACAACACAACGGGGGCCAGTGTAGACGCGCAGCGCGACTCGCGCATGCGCAGTAGGGAACCGGGCAGTGAAGCCGCAACGCTTCACTTCCTGATTCCCTCAGTGAGAATGGCGGCGGCAGCACCCAAGAATTGAGGGACGGTTCGGTCTCGGGTGTCGACATCGCTGGACCCCGGGACAGTATTTGCAGCTGCTGACATCCAAAATATTTTTTTTTTCCGCGAAACTCCGCTTTAAGAAACAGAAAAGAAAAGTCCTCGATTCTTTTCCAAAAAAATGCCACACCAAATCACAGGGTGCTGCGGCACCATGCGGTTTGGCATGCACGAAAATGCTCAGGTCAGCAGATGCATGGAGTGCCATTAATGGTACTGACCAGTGTCTTACAAAGGTCTATGTATTTTTGCGCCCGATTTTACGTGCATTCCCTTGCAAGCCTTGCATGTATTTTTTTTTAATGCAGGATCGTTTTGCTAGCAAAATCCTGAATAGATTTCAGTATTTTATTACTCCTGTGTTCACAAGCACTAAGAATACAATATACTAATAACTGAAATATGACTATTGTACTGTATGTACCCAAGGGTAGTAATTTAGAAACTGCATTTTTATTGCAGGTATTTAGCCATTAGGATGCATTATATTGGCTTTTCTTCGCTAATAACTTAACTGTAATATATTGTATTAAAAAAAAAAAAAAAAAAGGTAATTTGGAGAAACATACATATACACACATATACATACACATACACACAACACTGAAGAAATGACACTTTGCTACAATGTAAAGTAGTGGTTGAAGGGGTGGGGGGTCAGCCTGTCAGTGCTCAGACCATACGCCGCACACTGCATCAAATTGGTCTGCATGGCTTTCATCTCAGAAGGAAGCCTCTTCTAAAGATGATGCACAAGAAAGCCCGCAAAAAGTTTGTGAAGACAAGCAGACTAAGGACATGGATTACTGGAACCATGTTCTGTGGTCTGATGAGACACTGGGGAGCTACAGTTCTATGAGGGAACCATAAATGCCAACATGTACTGTGACATACTAAAGCAGAGCATGATCCCCTCCCTTCGGAGACTGGGCCGCAGGGCAGTATTCTAACATGATAACGACCCCAAACACATGTCCAAGACGACCACTGCCATGCTAAAGAAGCTGAGGGTAAAGGTGATGGACTGGCCAAGCATGTCTCCAGACCTAAACCCTATGGAGCATCTGTGGGGCATCCTCAAACAGAAGGTGGAGTTGTTCAAGGTCTCTAACATCCACCAGCTCTGTGATGTCATCATGGAGGAATGGAAGAGGACTCCAGTGGCAACCTGTGAAGCTCTGGTGAACTCCATGCCAAAGAGGGTTAAGGCAGTGCTGGAAAATAATGGTGGCTACACAAAATATTGACACTTAGGGGTGTACTCACTTTTGTTGCCTGCGGTTTAGACATTAATGGCTGTGTGTTGATTTATTTTGAGGGGACATCAAATTTACACTGTTATACAAGCTGTACACTCACCATTTTACATTGTAGCAAAGTGTCATTTCTTCAGTGTTGTCACATGAAAAGATATAATAAAATATTTACAAAAATGTGAGGGGTGTATTCACTTTTGTGAATAAATATATATATATATACACATACATACATACATACATACATACATACACACACACACACACATAAACCATTACTGAAACATACTGGCTGTCTGCACTAACAACCAAGCTGCTATATGTGATACAGCGCACTCGTAGTGAGTAATATACCGTATGCAGAAATAGTAATTTGGAGCGTGTCATTATAATGCAGTTACCTAATTAGCTATTAGAGTGCAATGTATTGTTAATAACATAATTGATATGTGTTACAATGCACAAGTAGTGAGTACTATATTGTATGCAAGCAAAAATAGTAATTTGGAGATTGCATTTTGTATGGAACCACTATTGAGCCATTAGGGTGCAATATACTGGTCTACTGCACAAATAACTAAGCAGCTCTATGTGATCCAATCCATTGCTGGGGAGTATTATACTCAAGGACAGTCTGCAGTGTAAAAGCTGAAAGGTATTACAAAGAGATGCATGATATAAATGAAACACTCCTACATGTCTCCTTGCCATTGGACTGTTTGTATGAATCAGTAGAGCCCAGTGATGTGAAGTCTGCCATGGAGATGCAGCAAATGACAGTGCAGGCAGAGTACTATGCACAGAGCCCTGCAGTGTCAGGACTGCCCTATACCAGCACAATGCATTCCAGTCCTGTGATGGATATGTACTGACTTAGTACTGCATAGTGACAGAGGATCACACATCACAGTGATTCAATGCACAACACCTTCTCTGCCCCCCCTGTACAGAGAATAAAACAACATTTCCCAGACCCCCATTTACCTTTAATCTGACTCTCATAGTCTGCAGTTCTATCTTTCCTTGGTTTTCCGTGAGATGCCATCCTTCTGATCTGCTGTCAGTGCCAACTCATAGTAAACAGCAGCTCAGAATAGTGGTGGGTGCAGCTAGCAGGGTCCCATCCACACCAAGACTCCTTTGGCTTTGCTGCTTCTGGGGTCGTTGGGTGCCCTGTGGCTAGGACAGTACAGGTCTTGGGGGGGTCCTTGGAGGAGGTTAGTGCTGCTGGGCAATCTGATGGCAGGATGTAGTTGTGTTCCAGGTAGAGGCTGTGCCCTATGCAGTAAGTGCCCCAGGGGTGCGGAGCTATCAGTGCGCAGTGCTAGAAGTGCGGAGCTGTCAGGAAGGGGAGTAGTAAGTCACTAGGGGTACAGATCGGCCAGGGCAGGTAGAGTGCTATATGTTGGGGTTCAGATCTGTCAGTAAGGGCGCCTATATGTTGGGAAGGTTGCAGGGCTGTTGGTAGGGGGTGCAAATCTGTCACTAGGGGTGCAGATCTGTAGGTAGAAGAGTAGATCTCTCAGTAGGGAGGCAGATCTTTTGATAGGGGTACAGATCTGTCAGGAAAGGTGCAGGACTCTCGGTATTGGGGTGCAGATCTGTCTGTAGGGTTGTTGGTAGGGGGGTAGATCTCCTGGTAATGGTGCAGATCTCCTAGTAAGGGGGTTCAGATCTCTCTGTTAGGGTGCAGATCTGTCAGGAGGGGGACTAATCTGTCGGTAGGGGAGCAGATCTCCTGGTAATGGTGCAGATCTCCTCCTGGTAGGGGGGTTCAGATCTCTCTGTAGGGGTGCAGATCTGTCAGGAGGGGTACTAATCTGTCGGTAGGGGAGCAGATCTCCTGGTAAGGGGGAAGATCTCCTCCTGGTAGAGGTTCAGATCTCTCTCTGTAGGGGTGCAGATCTGTCAGGGTCAGGAGGGGTGCAGATTTGCCAGTAAAGGGTTCAGGGCTGTCGGTAGAGGAGAAGACCTCTTGGAAGGGGTGCAGGGCTGTAGATCTATCTGTAGGGGAGCAGATTTGTAAACAGGGATGTAGGTAGGGAGCAGATCTCCTGGTAGGGTGGAGGGCTGTAGGTAGGGAGCAGATCTCTTGGTGTGGGATAAGATCTCCTGGTAGGGGTGCAGGGCTGTAAAGGGTGCAGATATCTTGGTGGGGGATCAGATCTCCTGGTAGAGGTGCAGGGCTGTAGGGAGCAAATCTCTTGGTGGGGAGGATCAGATCTCCTGGTAGGAATGTAGGGTTGTAGGTAGGGATCAGATCCCTCTGGTAGGAATGCAGGGCTGTAGGTAGGGATCAGATCTCCTGGTAGGGTTGCAGATCTGTCGGTGCTCAGTGCAGTGTCCAGGGCTCGGTGCAGGCAGTGGTGACCACACTCCTTCCAGCTGCATTGAGTGCGGTGCACAGAGCCGAGCAGCACCCAGGCCCCGCCCCCTCCTCCCCCCAGCTGTCTCTGTGCGATCACAGATAGATGTCTGTCTCTATATCTCTGTGTCTCCAGCTGTCTCTTTCTCAAGTGTCGGGAGGCAGCCGACTAATTATATATGTGTCAGTAAGCTATACCTGCCCCTGTGCATGTCTGATCTCCATTCCTCCCCCACCCCCTTTGTATTGCAATGCCTCCTCCCTTCTCATTCATGTGTATTATTTATTAATGAATCGCCAACATTGTGGTAGCGGTGTACAAGAAGCGTGCACTGCAGTGGCAGACCCCCCCTTTTCCTGCTGGTTGTGTTGGTGTGTATGTGTGTATGTGTGTGTGTGCCTCTCCCCTTCACCTCCTGGGCCAGCAGCATCTCACACTGTCACTGTGATTGTCTTCATCACACTTCCCCATCTGCTGGACCAATCAGACTGGGCAATGGTGGGCTGATCATAGATGGAGTGGATGGCACCCTAGCTGGGGTATGGGGGGCATTATGGGTGCTGTAGTCCCTGCCTCTGACAAGCTCATCCTTGTTCTGACACAATGGGAAGGACAATGGATCTGCAGGATTCTACAGCAAATACCAGCCTGGGTGCCATGCCATTAAAAGCTTTTCTTACAACATGTAACCTATCAGAACAAGAGATTATTCTCACCAGCACTTGAAGGGTCTTTTTTTTTTTTGTTTCCCGACATTTGGTGTCACTGTATGCAGGCTGAGCATTGATGTGGTCTTGGATGTGCAGGCTATATAAGATTGTACTGTCGATCAATGGGGGGAAAATAAATGAATAAATAAGATTGGAATATTGAAAAGATCAACTGATGTGCCATACACGAAAGCTGGTCATACACCATACAATTTTCTTTAGATTTAGAGCCCATTCACAGGTCGCCTGACAAGTCGCCTCCCGTTCTGTACAATGGAACCGTTCTAATCGGAGTGACGCAAGTCGCTCCGACTTAGAAAAAGGTTCCTGTACGACTTTGGGGGCGACTTGCATAGACCCCTATACAGAAGTCGTTTTGCAAGTCGCCGCGGAAGTCGTTTGCAGGCCGCCTCGCTGAGGTGACCTGCAAGTCGTGCCGCCCCTGTGTGAACCAGGTCTCACCTTCAACTATGTAGTGCAAGGGGCCTGCCTGACTGCATACAAATTGAAAGTGTTTAAAGGTTTGACCTCATAGTATATGGTTTTGGTAAATCTAAAGGAAAGTTGTACAAGAAAACTGTATAATGTATGGCCAGCCTTAGCATTAGCTTTAACCCCGTCATGTTATCACTGCGTTTCGATCAAAACAATTAAATCAGGCACACATTGAATAGCATGTACACTATAGTGCACAGTCCTGGCATCTGTAATAGAGGCAGGTGCTGAGATAATGCCACTCCAGGGCACATGTAAGCAAATGTGTGCACCGCTCCAGGTCGGTGCACACCACTCATGTCCAGCTGGAAAAAGGGCATCAGCTGTCCTGTGGACAGATTCTCCCACCTGAGCTGTGGATCTCTGAAGCTCCTCCAGAGTTACCATGGGCCTCTTGGCTGCTTCTCTGATGAATGCTCTCCTTGCCCGGCCGGTCAGTTTAGGTGGACGGCCATGTCTTGGTAGGTTTGCCGTTGTGCCATACTCTTTCCATTTTCGGATGATGGATTGAACAGAGCTCAGTGAGATGTTGAAAGCTTGGGATATTTTTTTATAACATACCCCTGCTTTAAACTTCTCCACAACTTTACTCCTGACCTGTCTGGTGTGTTCCTTGGCCTTCATGATGCTGTTTGTTTACTAAAGTTCTCTTATGCCCTGTACACACGGTCGGATTTTCCGATGGAAAATGTGTGATAGGGCCTTGTTGGCGGAAATTCCGACCGTGTGTGGGCTCCGTCTGACATTTTCCATCGGAATATCTGACACACAAAGTTGGAGAGCAGGCTATAACATTTTCCGACAACAAAATCCGTTGTCGGACATTCCGATCGTGTGTACACAAATCCGACGCACAAAGTGCCACACATGCTCAGAATAAATAAAGAGATGAAAGCTATTGGCCACTGCCCTGTTTATAGTCCTGACGTACGTGTTTTACGTCACCACGTTCAGAACGATCGGATTTTCCGACAACTTTGTGTGACCGTGTGTATGCAAGACAAGTTTGAGCCAACATGTGTCGGAAAAAATCCTAGGATTTTGTTGTCGGAATGTCAGATCAATGTCCGAGCGTGTGTACGGGGCATTAATATAAAAAAATAAAAAAAACTCTGAGGCCTTCACAGAACAGCTGTATTTATACTGAGATTAAATTACACACAGGTGGACTCTATTTACTAATTAGGTGATTTCTGAATGGAATTAGTTCCACTAGATTTTAGTAAGGGGTATCAGAGTAAAGGGGGCTGAATACAAATGCACGCCACACTTTTCACATATTTATTTCTAAAATATGTTGAAAACCATTTATCATTTTCTTTCCACTTTGCAATTATGTGCCACTTTGTGTTGGTCTATTATCGCAGGGATATGCAATTAGCGGACCTCCAGCTGTTGCAAAACTACAAGTCCCATCATGCCTCTGGGTGTCATGCTTGTGGCTGTCAGAGTCTCGCTATGCCTCATGGGACTTGTAGTTCTGCAACAGCTAGAGGTCCACTAATTGCATGTCCCTGGAACTATCGCATAAAATCCCAATAAAATAAATTTACATTTTTGGTTGTAACATTACAAAATGTGAAAAATTTCAAGGGGTATGAATACTTTTTCAAGGCACTATATGTAACCAATGAAGTCACCGGCACGTGCGCTCTAAAGGAATGGCCACCTGTGCCATAACCAGCAGCTCCCAGTCACACAGCCGGAGTCCGCAGACCCGAACGGAAGACGGGTGAAGATGGATGCGGCCTCCAGCGGTGACAACACATTGGTGGAGGGCTTCATTTGCAGGTAAGCTTCACATAATGTGCTAGTATGCAATGCATACTAGCACATTATGGCTTTACTTTACAGGTCAGAAAAAAAAATAAAAAAACTACAGTTTACTTCCTCTTTAAGACAGATCTTTCTATGTACTGTTCAAGCACAATTAACACTTCTGGATGTTCTTTATAACATAACAAAAATTAATTTGAGTTCAGGTCCACTTTAAAAAAAAAAAAAAAAAACGCAGAAGGTAATGGGTAGAATGGAAATGCAAACAGCAAGGGAAGTTAGTGTTAAAAAGGAACTGCAGCCATGAGGTGCCCATAAATTTAAACTAGTTTAGCTCTGCTTTTGCAAATGCACATATCAGTTGGCCTATGGTTCCACCTCATACTCTGGTGATGCTGCCATAACCTACAGAAGTTTTTCTCAAACAGGGTTCTTCCAGAGGTTGCTAGAGAGTCCTTGAACTGTGACTGATCGACCTACCATTTGATGCTGCCTGCATAGTTTTGGGTCTACTGCCACTTGACCTAAATATCTTTTTAGTTGTGTGTAATGGTGGCCTTCTGATTACCACAGAAAGTTTGACAATATTCCTACTGACCAGTAATATAAGGGGCATTCTCCTATGCCCCCCCCGCCTCCAGTTTTAGTAAGCACCCCTGAGACCTTCCTAAAGTTATTTTAGGGGTTCCCTCAGGATAAAACGTTTGAGAAAATCTGTCCTACAGTGTCCACTACTTTTGCTCCTGAACAGGTAGGAAAGAAAGCCCTGCACATGGGCACAACATCCAAGAGTTGTGATGATGCCAGAGAAGAAGTCATGATATCTACACAGTAGACCCCACGTATTTGACATCTACACATACTGACCACTCAGTTATCTTTTGTCTAAAATAAAGACAGCTTCAACTGCACTTGTAAAAAAAGAAAAAAAAAATAGCAGCACTCTACAGAAGTCTTTCTCAAACAGGGTTCTGTGGAACCCTAGGGTTCCTCCAGAGATTGCTAGGGGTTCCTTGAAATGTGGCTGATTGACCTCACATTTGATGGTGCCTGCATAGTTCTGGGTCTACTGCCACTTGGCAAAACTTGACCCAGATATCTTCTTAGTTGTCTAATGGTGGCATTCTGATTACCACTGTAGGGGTGACATTGTTCCTACTAATGTGACTTACCCTCCTTGTGGAGGGTACCAATGACTGTCTTCTGGACAACTGTCAAGTCAGCAGTCTTCCCCGTAATTGTGTAACCTACTGAACATGACTGGGAGACCAAGGTTCAGGAAACCTTTACAGGTGTTTTGAGTTAATTAGCTGATTAGAGTGTGGCACCATGAGTCCACAATGTATGTTTTTTGTGCATTAATATGGTGTAGGCAGAGTTAGAGATGACTGGCACTAGTTTTCATTTTGTTCAAACAGATCCAAATCTCCATTTTTACTTTACAGGTATTAGCAAATACATTTGATATATTTAATACTGGTTTAGATTAAAACAAAACTTTTTTTATAAGTTTCTTAGTGAATGTAATCAATCAGCATACTATATACCATTCCCCATAGTGTTTGGCAATAGGAGGACATGGAGGAGGATATGTATACACCCACATGTGACTCTATAACAAAAAGGAGGAAGTGAAGGGCTTAGAGGGGAACTGAAATATGAGCATGCTCAGTAGAGGAAACCAGCTGGTCTATACAATCTCAGCCTGCAATGGGGACACAGATAAGATGGGAGGAACAGCTGAAGGAAGGATCAATCAGGTATATTTCACGCTACACAAAACAAATGCCTTGGTGGTTTTGTGAGTATGCACACTCTGTTATATAGCAATGTTCATGGGTTTAAAGCGGTTGTAAACCGCTGGACAATTTTTTTGTTTTTGTACCTGCATACTAGCACATACTAGCACATTATTAAACTTACCTTAAAACAAAGCTCTTCCAGCACCGAGATGTCAGCACTGCAGGCACTCTCATCTTCACCCTACTTGCTTTTGGGTTTGCGGACTCTGGCTCTGTGACTGGCCAGAGCCACGATGACGTCACTCCCACGCCTGTGTGCGGGACCCGCCGTTTACGGCACCGTTTCTTCAGAGTGCATAAATCAGTGATGTCACTGGCTGCATGTAAACTAAATATCTCCTATATGGTGCACGTTTAAGTAAATATTTACACTACCTATAGGTAAGCATTATAGGTAAGCCTTTTTATAGGCTTACCTATAGGTAAAAGCAAAAGATGGAAGTTTACTTCCACTTTAATGACATTTTAAAGTGATTTTAAAGGCAGAAGGTTTTTTAACTTAATGCATTCTATACATGATCTAGCACCCTGATGTTTAGGCAGGGTTGCTCTTAAATTTACCTGCCAGGTATAGTTGCCTTGGCTAATTGCTAGGGATCAATTGGTTTCATCCTAAGTCTGGAATTGCTGCACTTCTCTTTTCTGTCACTAGATGGCCGGGTATCTGGTGACATTAGATAAGACAAGGGCATTGTAAGGACAGATTAGGAATAAATGGGGTATCTCAGCCAATGGGCAGGGATTTTCTTGTGTCCCTTGGCCTGCTGGGAGAGCCTATTTATTTGGGTGAGGTCAGGTGAATGCGGTTCTGTGCCACCTGGACGGCTGTCTGGGTGGATGTGTGTTGTGCTGCCCGGGCTGCTAGGGTGGAGTTTGGGCCTATCCCAGCCACATCTGGCTGCTAGGCTTTCTGAGGGCCTATCTAGAAGCAGGAGAGCAGTGTAGGGTTGGGATTGGTGCTTGCAGTCCAACCAGAAGTGACGGTTCTGCTGGCCGGAGAACCCTTTCGTGGTCGGAGGTAGAGGGGAAGCTGTCGTCACTAAGGGATCAACCACCTTGTTACCAGGGACCACAGTGAGTAACTGAAGCAACCGGAGCAGTATTCTCACCAACCGGGGACGGTGAGGAATCGGGAAACTTCAGCAGGTGCCAAGCCAGGGATCCAGCCAGTGGGGTGACGTTTGAGGAGTATCTGGAGTGCCAAGCTAGGGACCCAGCAGGGAAGCGGGGGTGACACTTGAGGAAGATACTAAAGTAAGAAGATTAGAAGAGCTCACAGGATTCAGTACAGTACAAGTGACTGTATAAAAGTAAAGGAGTTTGTTACAATCTGTGTTAGGAACTGTTCTAAGACTGTGTCCATAGGAGACAGCACTCCTACACATGCAGATGTGGTGTCATGCTGGATGCCTTTCCCTGCATGGCTGTCTACCTGTAGAAGTCTCGGAGTCTGCTAATTAACATTGCGACTTCCTAAGGGTGTCCTGGCCCTAAACCCTCTCTCCCACTGTTCTGTTTAAGAATTGTCCGGCGTCCATGAATCTACCTTACATTACACTCACTATGCCTTGCAACCCACTCTATGCAGATGGATGTCAGGTGTCCCTGGCTCTGAAGGTTCTCGTTAGACGTCGGTCACTGTGCTGAGAGTGCTTATGGTGCACGCTCTCAACACAGCTCTATTGGCGCTATTGCATGCAAATATGTGGTTGCTCGGTGCAGACACAGCTCTGAAGCCCAGGAGCTTTGCCTCCTATTTTCTACCAGGATCCAAGTGTGTCAGGTTATCCATTGCTGGTAGATGTTTCACTGAGAACAGCAAAGAAATGTCTGTTTGTCCCCAAATCAGCCTTTTCTTTTCCATTTCACTTCTGGAGCCATCACTCTACCTTTCATTTTCTCCCCTACTTCCATTCTTCCTTCCACTCTTTTTCCTGCTTTTGCTCTTTACCCACCTTGCCCCGTATATTCTGTCTTCTTTTTATCTCTTCTTATGCCCCCACTTCTTTTTCTTTCTGTTTTACATTTTAATATTTCCCCTGCATTTTCAGCTCTCAGTATGGCTTTGTTCTTCTACCCACCCCATCCCTTCCTTACATAGTAGGTGAAGTTGAAAAAAGACACAAGTCCATCAAGTCCAACCTATAGTTCATACAGTATTTGCAGACTTACTGGTTTTTACCCTCTTCCCTTACCCCCAATGATTAGCAGCCCCAAGTTTCAAAAGCTAATTTACCATGGTTTGCTGTTCTTTTCATATGAACCCTGCTTTAGTGACTATGGCAGTGCCAGCTGCCCCAACTACCGATGGGTGATCAGCAGGGGCGTAACTAGAAATAGCAGGGCCCCATAGCAAAATATTGTATGGGGCCCACCTGCAAACAGCCCCCCCCCCCCCCCAGCTGCCCTAGTGTCAATGCAGCGTGACCTGTGCCCCATACAGCGTGACCTGTGCCCAATACAGCCTGGTTTGCCTGTGCCCCATACAGCCCCTTTTATGCAGAGGAAGAGGCAAGCCACCCGAATCAGCAGAGAGCGGGATTGCCCGCTGTAATAGCTTTCTTTTGAATTTCCTGTCTTTCCGGGTCTCATCGTCACATAGCCCCACCTCTTGGCCCAACGCCTTTGACGTCGTCACATGTCCCGCATTGGATCGGCGTTCTGTCTATCAAAGGCAACGGGCCAAAAGGTGGAGCTATGTGACGTGAGCCCCGGGAACACTGGAAGTTCTAATGAAAGCTCTTACATCGGGCAATTCAGCTCTCTGCTGATACGGACAGCTCGCCTCTTCCTTTCCTCTCTCTTCCCCTGGCTGGGAGACTGTGCCGGCGGTGCTCTTATCCTCACTGGGCCCCACTCGGCTGCGGGCCCCATAGCGCCCGCATGGATCGCTATGGTGGTAGTTACGCCCCTGGTGATCAGATCTTGCCTACACAGTCAATTTTCCTCCTATGGTGGTGGCCTGCCCTTGGTGTATACTGCCAGATCTTCTATATATTATCTGTATGGTGAAAGAAAAAAGGATGTGAGTGTGGTGCCGTCCCAAATCCTATTTTTAAGACCAGCTTCTCCCAAAAAATTATAAGTATAAAAATGATATATTAAATTCAAAGTGACTTGTGCTTTAATTCATCAAAACGATATTCTGATAAATAAACAAGTAAATCAACTCCTCCAATAAATTATAAATACCAAAGTGACTTGTGCCATAATTCATTGAAAAAAATAAATAAACAAAATAAAATGTATCACACGTGACATGCAAAAATATCATAAACCATAAATGATGTGGTTACTAAAATTTTAATGAACAGTCCGTATAAATAGTGTTGCTTCGTGGTAAAATTGCTATTTAAAGCTGGCTGTGATACGTGCCCAGTGCACCATAAAGTGAAAAACAATGTTTGCTGTGAAATTTCCTGGTGTATCTCCTTAAACCAGGTGTATTCCAAGTGCTAGTGTCCCGCGCTGTGATTGTGCAGAGACTCACCAGCTTTTTATCCCCTTCAGGGGTAGCGTGCAGTCACAGTATGTGCCACTGTGCGGCAGTACTTGGCAAGACCAGGATCAAGGTGATATCGTTAGGACATGAAGGAGAAAAAAAAAGGGTTCCATAGTGTAAAACCGTTTAACACTTTTTATTAGGTCAGATACAGGTGGTACTCACATTGTGGTAGATCAAAATGAGCGATAAGCAATAGGCTATAAGATGTTCCAAAGCGTCAGCTACAAGGAGATGTCTGCAAGGCGTCCAGATTAAGCCACGCCCCATCCACAGTCCATCATTTAGGTTTCCATTTAGTTTCCCACCCAATTCCGCAGGAAAAGTCTGACGGAATCTTTTCATAAGACATTCCGATCGTGTGTGGGCCTCATCTGACTTTCTTTTTCGAAAATTCTGACGGACCTAGAAATAGAACATGTTTAAGGCTATGTTTCCACTATTGCGTCCCCAAAGTCGCGCGATTTTACCGCGACTTTTTACCGCGATTTGAAGCAATGCCTGTGTCTATGGACCTCAAGTCGCATCAAAGTGGGACCAAAGTAGTGCAGGGACTACTTTGAAGTCGCTGCGACTTGAAGTCGCACAGATATGAACGGTACTCATTGGAAATCATGGGGTACTATTTGTCATGCGACTTTTCAGTCCCAAGTCGCATGAAAAGTCGCACTAGTGGAATCATAGCCTTAAATCTTTCCGACGAATTCCTACTCGCTACTGAACTTCCTTTTCCTAGTCCCGTCGTACGTGTTGTACATCACCGTGTTCTAGACGGTCGGACTTTGGTGTGATCATGTGTAGGCAAGACAGTTTCAGCAGAACTCAGTCGGAAAAACCTTCAGAGTTTATTTCGACGGAAAAAACGGCCATGTGTACGCGGCATAAGGCCTCATGTACACTGGCCATTTTTTACAGCTGCCGTTTTTGGCTTCAGGCATTTTTTTTCTTCAGCCAATAAACTCCCCAGCATGTTATCCTATGTGTCCATGGACACATAGGCTGTTATCAACGTTTTTTGGCAGGGGGGATTCTAGCTGGAAAATAACCCAGAAGTAGTGGGTTTTGAAAGGAGTTTTTTTAGCTGTAAAAACACTCCAATTATGATAACAGCTGAAAAATGCGGCTATTCCGCGTTTATCAGCATTTTTGAGCCATAAGCTTTGGTGGGAGTATAGTTTTGCTAAAAAATGCTGGAAAAATGCTACTGTAAAAACACTGAAAAACTCATTCTACAGCTACAGCTTTCTACAGCTAACACTACTGGCATTTTGTTATAACGTCCAGTGTGCATAAGGCCTAGTACTCAATTTGACCTATGCTGAAGGGTTCGCAGAGCACCCCTTACATCAGAGTTCCCCTTTACACCAGAGGCCACAGTGTTTCCCCTTACATCAGAGTCCTCTCCGTACATCAGAGTTATCAGTGTTCCGTCTTAAATCAGGGTTCCCAGAGCATCCCTTATGTTAGAGTCCCCAGAGTTCTCCCTTATATCAGAGTCTGCAGAGTCCCCCCTTACAGTGAAAGGGAACTCTGCAAGTTCAGATCTATAAGGGGAACTCTGTGGAGTCAGATGTAAAAGGGGAACTCTGTGGATTCAGATGTAAAAGGGGAACTCTGTGGATTCAGATGTAAAAGGGGAACTCTGTGGACCCTGATGTAAAGGGGGACTCTTGTTATTAACTTCATATGATTAGAAATCCTATTTAATAGCAAATTATATCTATAGTTTATACTATAAAAAAAAAATTGCTGTGCGCCGCTAAAGTGTTTACTCATACGCTCCTTCTAAATATTTGAAAAGCAAATAGACAACCCAAAATAAATTCCTTGACTTACTAAGGAGGTGTGATGGAGATGTGGCAAGTAGCCTTGAGTCTGGCATCTCAGAACAGAACCTTGGAATGATATCACTGCTGCTGAGCCTTGCTGTTGGCCATGAGTGGGGCTCCGGAAGTTATGTGAAATGCCTTTTGATAAGTACAACCCAAGTCCAGTCTCCTTCGATCAGCTCTATTAAAGAGACCCTGTCTCTAAAAAAAAAAAAAAAGGGGGAATAAATTTGTTTCCTGTAAGAAGATAGTAGATAATTATCTCTCCTGATGCTCACACCAATAAAAGCTGCTGTAATGCAAAGAATCTGCCAGAAGACTTGTAGGCAGGTGCATGTATACTTCCTTCTTGTAGGTGGTACTGTGCCAAGGCTACAGGGCGAGAAAACACCAACTGGATCCTAACTGGCTTACATGTTTCGGGGGTTGTACCCTCTTCCTCAGACCCAAGCCGTTTAGGAGGAAGAGGGTACAACCCTCAACACGTGTAAGCCAGTTAGGATCGAGGTGGTGTCCTTCCAAGCTAAGGAGCATGTGCAGTGGATCAAGCAAGTTTGATGTTGATGCTTACTATGATGGACTTAGTTTATCATAGTGTTTGTGAGTATATTCATTTTGGTTTATCAATAAATGATTTATTGGGATAACATGCTAGGTCAGGGCGCCATCTCTTCTTTGTGTTTTTTAGAGGAAGGTATCAGGGCACCTCTAGTCCTAAGAGGGCCTCAAAGCGTGGAACATCCCTGTTTTCTATCAAGAAGTAAATGTGTGATAAATTGGTGTCAGACTATCACACATAGGGGTGTGCAGCCTATTGCATTAGGGTATGCACCCCACACATGCCTTTCTCTGCAGTCTCAGCTGCCCTGGACAATGAATGAATAGAAAGTTCTCTGTGCTGAGCTGCTTCCTGTTCATTCACAAATTGAAGCATGGTAAACACAGTTTACTATGCTTCAGTTATGAATGAGTGCAGCGAGTGAGTGTGTTCACTGTGTTCATTTAGAAAAAGAAGGGGGTGGTAAATGACATATTCACTAGCCTCTTCCCCAGCTCTCCATCCTGAAACATCCCACTCAGCACCTGGAGGGAGAGGAGAGGAGGGAAGCCAGCTGCACTGCTTTGGGGAAGGGGAGATGCAACCTGGGGGAAGCCTGGGCAGTAGGGGCAAATGGCACTGCACGTAGTAATTAGGGTGTACCCAGGCACACCCCCTGCGCACGCCTATGCCATCACACTTATGCGCAGGGGGTGTTCTGCTTTGCTACAGGGAAAGGGGAGCCTGTTCCCAGGACAGTTCAGGCAGCCATCCTAATGATGGAGCTTTTAATTAGGGGATCCCATGTAATTTGGGTGCGCTTTCAACAAGTGGCTGGTTAGGATAAGGAAACTGCTAGTTAAGAACAGTGCTTAGCACAGGGAAAGGTTCCTAGTGAGTAGAGACAGTGTAGGGAACACTGTCCAATGCCGCAAGAACCTTCTGAAATTCCTCCCTAGTGAGCCAGAACAGTGTAACTATACCAGATCCCTCCACCCCTCCAGTAGAGGCCTTTCTCTGGTGACATTACAGTAAATTACACTACCAAGAGCTGTGCTTAATCCGTCTTGTTCTACATTGTGCCAAACATTCATCTATTGTGACTGTTATAAAGCTGAAACAAGTACTATTATAAAGCTTCTACAGGGCCGAAGGCCCTGTGTGTGCATGTAGTCCCTCTCGAGTAGGTACCGTGTTCGAAGCCCCAGCTACAGCCTTTTTTAGCAACCAATGCGTCTGTGTGTGTCGGATTGCTGACCCCCCGCTGCTACAACAGGATTTTGTGTCATTCCCACTTTGACAGAATCTCGTTATCCATTTACACTCATATGGTTTCAGTTCAGCCATTCATTAAAGCGGTAGTAAACTGTATAAAAAAAATAGAAATAGGCACCGGGCAGTTTAAGTCATAATGTGCTAGTATGCATCGCATACTAGCACAATATTGACAGACTTACCTGAAAACGAAGCCCTCCAGTGGCACGCTGTCACCGCAGAAGGCGCTTCCATCCTTATCCCATCTTCCTTCCGGGTTCACGGGCTTCGGTGATATGAATGGCTGAGCCAGCTATGACGTCACTGTTTGCGGCACGGCTCTAAACAAACGGTGTGGGTATGACGTTCCTTCAGAGTGCATGTGCCGGTGACCTCACCGGCTGCATCTAAAGTAAATATCTCCTAAACGGTATAGTAGATATTTACTGTACCTATAGGTAAGCCTTGTTATAGGTAAAAATCATACAGGGAAGTTTACTCCCACTTTAAATGATCCATGCAATGAGCCAGCACAGCCAGAAATATTAGTTTCAGTCTGTTTGCAAACATATGATATTCTCAGTAGAGTGTGTATAGATAGGCCCAACGGGTTGGAGAATATAGGCAAGGGCCTACACTACAGGTATAAAGACGGCTGGCAAAACAAAGGTTGGGAGCTGAGTATAAAAAATGTGGTACTTACCCAACTGGATGTGCAGGGGAATGACTGGAGGGTCCTCAGAGATGGGCTGAGGGAAGATTAAAGCAGTCCTCAGTGGGTGTTTAGCTGAAGTTGGGTAAATGTAACACCGACATGCAAGTAAAAATGAATGGGTCACACACTGATGCCATCACTGATGTAAAACCAGCTTTAATATAATGAGTAAAGGATTTACAACATATAGTCTCACCAAGGTGCCCCGGAAGAAGTCCTCTTGTGACGAAACCGGTCGGGCGGAGTTATGCATCTACATCATTGCATCTTTTCTGGAAGTGCTAGCGATTGCTATTGGTGTACACCGTGCTTGTTAAATGCCAATTTGATTCATCGATTATGTAAGTGCAATACTTCTATTAAAGTTAGTTTTAAATGGTTTTACACTAGTAGGATTCGTCTCTTTATTGGTGACCAAACCAACAAGTGTGACGGCCTAGGACAAGAGAGGCGTGGCACAGTGGTGTAGTGGGTAGCACTCTCGCCTAGCAGTAAGAAGGGTCGCTGGTTCGAATCCTGACCATGACACTACCTGCCTGGAGTTTGCATGTTCTCCCTGTGTCTGCGTGGGTTTCCTCCGGGTACTCCGGTTTCCTCCCACACTCCAAAGACATGCTGGTAGGTTAATTGGATCCTGTCCAAATTGGCCCTAGTATGTATGAATGTGTGTTAGGGACCTTAGATTGTAAGCTCCTTGAGGGAAGGGACTGATGTGAATGTATAATGTATATGTAAAGCGCTGCGTAAATTGACGGCGCTATAAAAGTACCTGAAATAAATAAATAAAAATAAAATTTGAATGGACGGTCTGGAACGATCCCTGTGGTTTTCTCTGTGCTTGGAAAGCAGGGAATGAGATATATGAGCTTACTTTGACCACCCGTAATAGCAGGTCTACGTTCTCTGGTAAAAGCACATCCATATATGTGGTGGCGGTGAACATACAAAGCGGAGGGAATCTAATTTAGTTTTGGTTCATTTTCATTTTTTCTTCACTATTTGGGTATTTATTTTTGTATTATATTATTAATATTTTGGACTTATTTAATGTTTTTATATCTTTTTTTTATTTAGCGCAACTGTTTTTGTATTTATGACTTTATTGTGAACAATATCTCACATGTGTGGTGCAGCTTTTGTTAATTGTTTTTGCTTGAACACTTCACAAGCGCAGTTTTATTTTGTTGACCTATTTATATATAGTCTCACCTGTCCACCTCCCACTCCAACGCATTTCACCCCACAACTAATGTCCAAGTACAAATACCTACCCACTGTTGAAAGGAAGATAGATAGATAGATAGATAGATAGATAGATAGATAGATAGATAGATAGATAGATAGATAGATAGATACATGAAGGGTAGCCGTAGTGATACCATGAACTCTTCTTTCACTTTCAACCCACATAGTGTAAAGAGGAAATAGAAGAAGAATTCTTCGTGTCTCAGTCCTGCTCAGGCAGAGGGGGCAAATAAGTCTGTTGTACAGTCTGTAGATATGGTAGGTCTTCCTTTACCACCCAAGATCTTCAAGGGGTTCTTTTTATTGTTAAATGTATAAAGTTACTCAAATCAAAGTGGCTTGTGGTGTAAGGGCTGTAGGATCTTTGCAGGTGGTAATTTTGGTCAAAGTGTAAACTGGACAGAGCGTGGTTGATTGGCAGTGACCTGGTAATTGACACCATGGGCTGTATGCGCAGTTAATTATGCAATTGGGGTGATTTTCATTATGGGTTTATACAGATACAGGTAATTTTATGGTAAAGTGTCTTCAAAGTTATTCTTAATAATGTTTTAAACCGAGCTTTAACAGTTGCTTAAATTATCTCTAAAATTATTGCAAGCAATGTCTATCACATGGCTTCACTTTGTGACCAATCCAATGACAAGACAGATGGAAAATAACAGATTACTACACACAGCCAGCATAGGCGGCCTGTGTGTGATACTTGTGCTTTGCAATGTTATTTAGTCTTATCAGTGTTCTAGGCTGCATTGACCTCTGCAGTTCTGCTTCCTGGTTTGTAGCTGCGGTTACCTTGAAATCATATCTGAAGAGAGACTTGGAAATCCAGACACACTTCACATTTACTGGGCAAAAACACAACAGCAGTGTAGTGTCATACTGCAGAGACAAAAGAGACATAGACATTGACATCATGTCCAATATCAGTAGTGGACACTATTACCAAAGGGCCCCACAAACCTTATTTAGTGTAGATAGATAGATAGATAGATAGATAGATAGATAGATAGATAGATAGATAGATAGATAGATAGACCACAAACCAGGAGAATGGTTGGAACAGCCTTTCTTAACCTTTTTAACATGGAGGAAACCTTGAAATAACTTTTCAGTCTTGTGGAACCCCCTGCTAATAGTTGCTATATTCGGGGCGTGGCCTGAAGCTTCATGGAGTGAGGAGTGCGGTGTGAGAGCTCCGGCTGCAAATATCCTGCAAACTCATCCTTCGGGGCTGAATCACCCCTAAAACTCGGCACCAAGTACCACAGATCATCCAGCCATCCACCGTGATCATGTCACCGCCTAAGCGAAACACTGGGACGCTTGGGAAGCTGGACAAATACCGCCATGAGGAGCGGGAGTCCGCGAGTGAAGATGGCGCCCCCCCGGCTTCAGGGGAAGAGGCCCCGACATCCGGAGACACTGCTCGGATCCTGGAGGCAGTTTCAGTCTGCCAAACGACCCTCACCTCAAAGATAGAAGAGGTCAAGGTGGATATCTCACTTATCCGGCAAGATATCCACAAGCTAAGGGAGAGAGTGTCCGAGACAGAACGCAGGATTGGCCAGGCAGAGGATGAACTCCCGCCATTGCAGATCAATGTAGAGGGGCTACAATATCAACTGAACACAGTCCTAAGCAAACAGGACGAAATGGAGAACAGATTGCGTCGCTGTAACCTCCGGTTTGTGGGACTTCCAGAAAAAGCGGAGGGCTCTAACCCCCCGACGTTCCTGGAGAATCTCCTGATTAACAACTTCGGCAGAGAGGCCTTCTCCTCCACCTTCGTGGTGGAGCGCGCGCACCGGCTGGCGGCACGACCACCTGCTCCTGGAGCCCCTCCGCGAACCTTTATCGCGAAACTACTAAACTTTCGAGATAGAGACACCATCCTGCGCCTTACCCGGGAAAAGGGTAACATCCCATTAGGAGATGCACATGTAGCGGTTTACCCCGACTTCTCCGCCGAGGTGCAAAAAAATAGGGCACAATTTTCGGAGGCCGAGCGCCAACTACGCAACCGTCACCTGGCATACGTTTCCAGCGCGCCTCCGCGTAGTCCGGGACGGCAAGGCGCACTTTTTTTTTTTTTTTTTTAGCTTTTTCAGCATTCCATCTTTTATTGAAATTTTAAATTTACATAAAAAAAAAGAAAAAAAAAAAAAAAAAAAAAGGGGAGAAAAAAAGAAAAGACAAGCATTAATCTCATCCAATGGGTGCCAAAACAAAAAATACACATATATACACACATATATATATATATATATATATATATATATACACATATACACACACATAAATAAATACCACATTACAATAATATATATAAAACATAAAACAAAGATATACCAACACACTGAAGGAGTCTCTGAAAAGAGAAGCAAGAAAGAAAAAAAAAAAAAAAAAAATCATAAACAAACAAGGGAGAGAGACAACCCCTGATCATACTCCAGACCCGTGATGGCGGACCCCGGGACCCCAGACACTCCCCTACCCTCCCCACACTCAAGGGAGGCATGGTCCCAAAACATCCCCTGCACCAAGTTCCGCCACCACCGCCCAAGACCATATATCCCTAAACCCTAATAGGGATAACCCTGTCTTATTTTCTTTCATCCATTTAGAAAAATAAGATATATAATTTCCTACTCCCTTTCTTCAACTCCCACAGTAATATTAGCTCTAATCACACAAAACACACACATAGACACAACACAAAAAAAAGTAAATGGAGAAAAAAAAAAAAAAAAAAAAAAAAGGGGACCGTAATGTTCTAATTAAATACACTGCCCGAAGTAGTTACTCAAACCAGGATCGCCTCACTCAAACCATCTCTCCACCAGTTTCATATCCTACCTCCAAACCACATATAGATTCCGTAGTTCAGGGGACTCCCTTAGCACTTTCCAAGGAAGCCAAGTTTGACGACATTGTTCGTACGTGTCCAATTCCTGTGATAGAAGAGTCTCCATCCTCTCAATATGGTCCATCTCTAGAATCCAATCAGTCAACGGTGGAGCATGTGCTGACCGCCAGTGGCGCGGTATTACTGCCCTTGCAGCTGTCAACCAGTGTCTTAAAAGGCCTTTTTTAATGCTTTTGTACGAGCCAGGTAAGATGGATAACAAAGTAATTTGAGGTATGTTGGGAATAGTCACCCCAGTTGCACGGGTATGAAGCTGCAGTATCATGTCCCAAAAATTATGTACCGAAGGACATTCCCACCAAATATGTAATAAAGAACCTTTGGCAGAATGACAGCGCCAACACAGGTCTGAAACATTTGGATATATCCGGTGAAGCAACACCGGACATCTATACCACCGAGAGAGAAGCTTAAAATTTGTCTCGTGGGCCTTGATTGCTAACGACATACTATGTGTAAGAATGAATGCTTTTTCCCATTCCTCTGGCTTAATTTCAACATTCAAGTCCATTTTCCACTTATTTGTGAACTCCGGGAGACATGTATGGAGTCTAAGAATAAGAACCCCATACACGGCAGACAGAATATGTTCTGGTGTATTTTGTTGCAACAGAAGAGACTCAAAGGTATCTGGCTCTCTATTAAACACATCTATAGAAGGAAAAGAAGAAAGAAAAGACGTTATTTGCCGATATTCCAACCAATGTTTAATTGATTGTTGCTGAGTAGGGATCAAATCTGAAAGCAATGGGAGATCTCCCTGATAAATAATTTGGGATATACAACGATTTGACTCCTTACTCCATACCAGAAAATGTCTCCGTGCCATTGCTGGTAAGAACCCTGGGTTACCAGAGGTGTCATTAATCCCACTTTAGGCGAAAGTCCTAATTGGGCTTGTAGTTTATCCCAGGTACGCAATAAATGTGCTGTAAGAAAGGATACCGAGGAAGGTGGGCCTCGGGCAGAGATATCTAGCCAGGGAAGCGCCTGGAGATCCAAGGGAGCAATTGACTGTTCTATGTGTACCCATTGTTTAAGATGGGAGTGATGGAACCAATTTACTAGTCTAGTTAACACTGCTGCAGCGTGGTAGTAATATAGGTCGGGTGCCCCTGCGCCCCCCTTTGTTTTGGGGAGAGATAAAATTCTCCTTTGCAATCTAGGTCTATTACATCCCCAGATAAACCTTGTAAAGGTAGATTGTAGAATGGTAAAAAAGGAACGGGGGACCGCTATAGGTATGGTTTGGAAAATGTAGAGAAAGCGTGGTATTATATCCATTTTTAATATATTGATCCTCCCAAACCATGAGTAATGGGCTCGCTCGTATTTCTTAATGTCCTGTATTGTACGCTGCATGAGAGGATAATAATCTTCTATGTATAGCTTAGTAAGATCTTGTGGAATTTTTATGCCCAAGTATTGAAGTGTCGAAGTACAGATCTTAAATGGGAAATTATTCCCTAGAGCTTGAACTTGACGTGGTGATAGAGAGATATTAAGAATTTCTGATTTGGACAGATTTACTTTAAAATTGCTCAGAGCTCCAAAACGCTGAAATTCATACAGAATAGATGGCATGGAGACATGTGGGTTGGTAATATAGAGTAGCAGATCGTCAGCAAATACTGCCAGCTTCACCTCCTGTCCGTCTAATGGTATGCCTGAGATACAAGGATTTTGTCTAAGAGCAGTTACCAAATGTTCCATTACTAAAACAAACAAGAGGGGAGATAGCGGACATCCCTGACGTGTACCATTTTGAATAGGAAAGTTAGGGGATAATGATTGATTAATCCGTATTCTTGCTCTTGGCTTGGTATAGAGTGCCATAATTTTTCTTAACAGAATTGGTCCTAATCCTATTTGAATCAAAGTTTGTTCCAAAAACAGCCACCCAACACGGTCAAATGCCTTCTCAGCATCCACAGAGAGAAGGCAAGCTGGTATCTTTGCCGATTGGGTATATTCGATGAGTAAAAGGGATTTAAGCGTGTTATCGCGTGCTTCTCTCCCCTGTACAAACCCAACTTGGTCTGTATGTACCAAATTGGGAATATGGGATTGAAGACGTGAGGCAATCAATTTGGCATATATCTTGATATCTACCCCAATTAAGGCTATAGGACGATAACCAAAACACAAGTTTAAATCCTTATCAGGTTTAGGAAGTAGTGAGATGTGCGCTTCTAATGTTTGGGGTACAAACCCATTAATATCAGATATGCTATTAAACACTCGAAGCATAAATGGTGTAATAGAATCCTTGTAAGTCTTATAAAATTTCGATGTAAAACCATCGGGGCCGGGACTTTTACCTGATGGTGTATTCTTAATCACTTCCAGTAATTCCTCAAGTAAAAACGGGGAGTCCAAAGAATTCCCACTATTTTCATCTAATATTGGTATAGCGGTTTCGGACACATATTCCTATATACGACGACCAAGAGAGTCTGGGTCGCAGGATGATGGGGGGGTTAGATTGTACAACGCTGAGAAATAATCACAGAATGCCTTTTGAAGAAGGGTTGGATCTGAAGTAATTTCTCCAGATGGTAACGTAATGCTAGGTATAAAAGTTACTGGGGGTCGGGGATGCAAAGACCTTGAAAGTGATCTCCCAGCCTTGTCTCCATACCGGTACTTTCCCAGGGCATATCTATATTGACTTTTACAGTGGGAAACCTCCAAAGACTGCAGCAAAGATGATCGTACCAAAGATATATCAGCCAATAGCTCTGGAGTTGGGGTCTTTTTGTGCGAGATCTCCAACACCCGGAGTTTTGACAGGTCGTCCTGTATAGTTGCTGATCTTTCTTTTTTTAAGCGAGCTCCATGTTGGATAAATAGTCCTCTTACTACTGCTTTCAAGGCCTCCCACTGTATAGGTAATGGGGTCTCATCATGTTCATGGTCAGCGATAAAATTCTTAATCGCTGCCAAAACTGCCTGATGACATAATGGGTCTTGCATAAGGGTTTCGTTTAAACGCCATGACCAATCAGACCGTGGGATCTGGGGAGGTTGTACTGTCAAAAAAAGAGGTGAGTGATCAGACCAGATGAAAGACCCAATGTCCATTATTGGGTTCCATTCCAATAGTTGTGTTCCCGTGAAAAAATAGTCTAGCCTACAATAGGATTGGTGGACTGGGGAATAGTATGTATAGTCCCGCTTTTTAGGATTTAAAATACGCCATAAGTCCAGCAATCGGTGTCCAAACAACTCTTTTTTCAGGGCTCTCAACCGCCTGTAAGAGATATTTGATCGCTGAGAGGAGGTGTCCAGTTGGGGTTCTAGAACCATATTAAAATCTCCTCCTACAAGGATTGTACCTTCTGCAAATTCTGTCAAGAGATGAAGATATTGTGTAATTGCCGTTATTTGATCATAATTAGAAATATAGAAATTGGCGAGTGTATAGACTCTATTCCACAGCCTGAATTTGAGAAAAAGATACCGGCCATTGGGGTCAGTCACATGCTCCAAGACCGACACTGGTAGACGTTTATGGATAGCGATGGAGACTCCCCTACTCCTGGACGAGGACAAGGTACTATGAAACCAACTTGAAGGCGCACTTTTTCGAGGATCCCTCGGCGGTCATCTCCTGGCTGGAGGGCTGAGCCACGCCAATCCAGACGACATTATGCACTGAACACCACTTCTTCGCTCTCCCATCCCGCGATACGCAGAAATCTACCATCCTGGAGACTTACACCATCCTAACAGTGAGTTGCCCTGTTCGCTCTCCCTCCCCCATGCTAAACCCAAACCCCCTGCTGCTTTAAAGGATGCCTGTACTGTTTGACTGCATATCTCTCACTTTCAACACCTAACCGGCTTTAAAGCCATCCCCCAATTTTTGTCAACTCGACATCTTATTCAGCCCCCCAAGACGAACTGAATGCCCAGCCGGGCTCAAGCGGGGTGAGGCACCCCCCTCAGACGTTCGGATGCTGATTTGTTTAGCACCGCCATGTTCTTCAGTTAACTTTTGTTCGCCCTCAACAGATTATGAGGTGGCACCTGTTCCAGCTATATCCCTGGTTTTGAATCCCCTGCATATAGTACTAATCGATCTGGGTGCCCCCCTGTATCTGCATAAAGCAATGTTTCCCTGGCCAGCAACAACCCCCACGGCTGTGGAGGGTTGCCACAAGTTTGATGAGCCACGCTGGTCCAGAGTTGGCACAGTTTTTGTTTTTTTTCTTCTTTTTTTATTCGTTAATGCTTTTGACTTCTTTACATACGAGCAATGTCTGACACTATATGCCATACAACACACAGATAGTCTGTTTATGTCTGCATTTACTGTACCGTTGTTATGTGGGGCTTCCTACAGACTGGCGGAGCCTACACTATGGTGCTGGTTTGCCGGTCTGCGGGACATCCCAGCCAGGACCTCTGAGGTTGGAAATGTTTATTATTTTTATACTATGATACCCGGTGCGGGAATGTCTTTGATAGCTGGGGTGGTGGGTCTTCTCCTGCTGGTCCGACTTGTCACCACATTTCACTTAATTACCCGATGGCCTCTTTAAAGATAGTCACATGGAATGTGAGGGGGTTGTGCGATAGGTCCAAACGCTTAGCCGTACTGTCTCACCTTAAGCGCATGCGCGCGGATATATCTGTATTAATGGAGACACACATCACAGGGCAACTTCAAATCGCCCTAAAAGAACCATGGGTGGGCTGGATATACCAGGCTCCATTCACCAACAACTCCAGAGGTATAGCTATCCTCATAGCCAAAACAGTTAATCTCCAACTACACAATATAAGGTCGGACCAGCAGGGGAGGTTTTTATTCTTGCATGTAACTGTGGGGGGTCTTGAAACCCTTTTACTGGCTTTCTATATACCTCCACCCTTCCAATTTACTGCCCTCAGAGAGGGGCTAGCCTTTATGTCTGAACACCCCACGGTACCAGCGATCTGGATGGGGGATTTTAATATGGTAATTGACCCTTCCCTGGTTAGGCTTCACCCAACAGATACGCCACAGACCAAGCAGACCCTCACCAGATTTGGTAGATTCCTTTCGGAGTTTGCCCTATCCGACACGTGGAGACTTAAGTATCCCAACACAGCTGCATACTCTTGCTTCACACCTGCACAAAACTCAATGTCTCGCATAGACATGATCATGCTCACCCCCACTCTCATTCCGGGCCTCCTTGCAGCGGGATTCGGCGTGAGAGTCCTCTCTGACCATTCACCCTACTGGATTACTCTGAGGCTCCAGTCCTCCCCGTCATCTCGCCTGTGGAGACTAAATCCATTCTGGCTCACAACCCTCACTGACATAGAGATCATACAGCGCGAATGGTCTCTCTATTTCCAGACTAACCAGGGGTCGGCCTCGCCCAGAGCGGTATGGGAGGCCTTCAAGGCCCATGCCCGCCTGATTCTATCCACCCACATCAACAGGCACAAAGCCTCCTCTAACAACATTCTACTACAGGCCGAGGAGCACCTGGGCTCCCTCGAACAGGCTTTCCTGTCACACCCAACTCCCTCAAACTCTGCCCAACTGCGTTTGCAATCTAGGCTTACTGATAACTTACACTTTGAAAAAGCAAAAAAGGGAATATTTTTTAGAAAACAAAGGATCTTTGAGCATGGAGAACGAGCGGGGAAACTTTTAGCCTACATGGCCCATCTGGACCATTCGCCTCCGGTGGTGGTTCAGCTCCGCTCACAAGATGGTACCATGCTCACAGACCCTGAACAAGTTGCCCACGAATTCAAAAGATTCTACGCCGACCTTTACACCTCTAGGACCGACCGCCCTATGGACGAGCTACATCTCCTCCTAGATAGTATAGACTTTCCCTCCCTCTCAACCACTCAGGTAGAAACCTTGGAGGCACCTATAACCGAGGAGTGCATCAAAGCGGCGATAGCGAGCCTTCCAGCGTCAAAGGCCCCTGGTTCAGACGGCCTTCCTCTGGAATTTTACTCCCAGTTCCAGGAGGTCCTCATTCCCAGATTGGAGGCTTTATATTCACACATATACGCATCAGGCACACTCCCGCGCACCATGAGTGAGGCATTGATTGTCCTCATTCCCAAACCCGGCAAGGATCCCCTCCAACCCGAGTCCTATCGCCCAATTTCTCTCCTCCAATTGGATGTGAAAATTCTCGCTAAAATCCTAGCCATGAGACTCAACAAAGTCATTCTTAGCCTAATCCACCCTGACCAAACAGGCTTTATGCCCAATAAGAACACTGCATTTAACCTGAGAAGGCTATTTACCATTCTTCAAGCTACACATGATGAGACTGGGTCCAGGGTAGTGGTCAGCTTGGACGCCGCCAAGGCGTTTGATTCTGTGGAGTGGAGCTACCTTTGGGAGTGCTTCCATAGGTTCGGCTTTGGCCCCAGGTTCATTAAATGGCTCCAGCTCCTTTACCAGGCCCCCACTGCTCGGATCCAGGTCAACGGGAAAATGTCCACCCCATTCTTACTGTCAATGGGAACACGACAGGGTTGCCCAATCTCCCCCATGTTGTATGCCCTAGCCGTTGAGCCATTGGCCATAGCCATCAGAGCGCACCCTGGCATTAAGGGCCTCCGTCGGGGGCAGTTCAACGAGGTACTTAGTTTATATGCTGACGATATGCTACTCTACTTATCAGATGGTGGTCCCTCGCTGGCTGCGGCCCTGCAGCTTATTCAGCAGCATGGGACCCACTCAGGGCTACAAATCAATTGGTCTAAGTCCCAAATACTCCCCATCGATATCTCTGTTCCAGCAAATACTCAGGTGCCCCTCCCATTGGTAAGAACTAACCAGCTCAAATATCTAGGCATACAGTGCTCACGATCCCCAGCAGATTTCATACACCTGAATATTGAACCAATTTTCAAATATCTTAAAAATAAGACGCAAATTTGGTCCAGACTCCCTCTGGGGGTGATTGGTCGCAACAGCTTGGTGAAGATGATTCTACTTCCCAAGCTGCTGTACCTATTCTGGCATGCCCCTTTGTATATCCCAGCTCATGTGTTCAGGTCCCTTGAGTCCATACTTAACACATTTATATGGGGCACATCCAGACACAAGCTATCATGGCAGACCCTTAAATGCCCTACCCGCCTGGGGGGCACGGCCACCCCAGATCTTGCACTTTACTATTTAGCTTCCCAGCTGTTCCACTTTTACTATTTTAGCAAGCACGACAGGCTTCGCTACACTATTCTAGCATGCACACGAGCCTCTGACGTTGTGGCTCATCCCTTCCAGATAATCTTCTGCAAACACAGGGGTATCTCTAGCCCTGTGGGCGGGAACCGACTATTACAACATCACAGCAGAATTTGGCACCGTGCACTCACCACTATTGGAGCTCCCCCTATCCACGCTCATACTCCGCTATGGGATAATCCTCAGCTCCCTGAACTATTGACTATCCCTGACTACAAACTATGGATCATCTATAAAATCATATATCTGCATCAGGTCGTTGCGGGGGGAGAGGTCAGGCCCTTTCAAGCTCTGAAAGATGAATTTGCCCTTCCTAACCATATGTTTTTTAGGTATCTCCAGATACGCCACGCCCTTCAATCCCAGTTCAACAACTCTATCCCCACGCTAGAAGTGATAACAGTCACGGATCTACTCCTGGGTGATGACCCCAAAAAACTGATCTCCACCCTATACAATATCCTACTCCTACCCGCGGCCACCAACCACACACAAAAATTAAGAGCTAAATGGGAGGCAGACACCGGAGCCTTTGACGATGACCAGTGGGGGGACATACTTGAGACTTGCACAAAAGTTTCCCCGAAATTATCAGACCGCCTCACTCACTTATATATCCTCCACAGATCTTATCTCACCCCCGCACGCATCCTTAAATATAGGCCAGAGGCTACTTCAGACTGCCCTCGATGCAGAAGCACCCCCAGTACATACTATCACTTAATATGGTCTTGCCCAATTATTCAGAACTACTGGATGCAAGTAGTCAAATTTCTTCACGACCAAATGGGCTCCCCTCTGACACTATGCCCTCGCCAATGTCTACTTGGTTTGCTCGTGGTCTCAGAGGAGGAGAAATATTTATCAATATTTATGCAGGAATCCCTCTTCATAGCCAGGTTGCAAGTTGCCCAACTATGGCTTCGGCCTGACCCCCCCACGGTGCAACAGTGGAAGAGAGCAGTGAATCTTACCCTACCCTACAAAAAAGTTCTGTATACCCACCGCGGCTGTCCAGCCAAAAATCACAAAATATGGGATAGATGGATAAACGAGGCCTCTACGTGCACGGACGGGTAATGCATAATATGTATATGACTGTTGGTTTAATGGCATTTAACTTTACTTATGACCAAACCTCTTACTAATCCAATTAAAAGGTACACCCTGACATTGGTTTGTAATAATCTGTCAAGACTTTCAGTATAAAAGCTAGTCCAATTGTTTCCAGTGTATGATATACATTGTACTTTAATATTTTCAATATGTACTGTCTATTATGCTCAATAAACTTTATCTTTGATTAAAAAAAATAGTTGCTATATTCAAAACTCACCGAACACTATTGTGATGGTCAGTGGGAGTAATGCTCCTTACATTTGAGGTTACTGGGAAGAAGTCCCCTTTACAGATAGCTAAGAAGATCAATGGAGTCAGTGCGAGCTTATCTGAGAGGCAGAAATTCCTCAAGGAACCGCTAGCAAGTTCTGGAGGAAACCTGGTTAAGAATGGCTTGGTTAGAACATCATAAAGAATGCCTTTCCGTCCTATAACAGAACGGTATCCATGTCCATGTCACAGCCAGTGGGTGTCCCAGCACCTGTCTGACTAATTGAATATAATATAAAAGGGCCCCAAAGCTCCAAAGGGCCCTTTTCCAGCTGCAGAGTCTGCATAAATGGTAGGTCTACTCATGGAGCCTATAATAAAGTTAAACAGTCAGTGTACTCAAAACTGATATTGTATATTTTTGTAGATGCTGGAGAGTTAAACCACTTGAAGACCATTTTTTTAAAAAATATCTCCATTGGTGAAATTTCTGCACGTGCGCAACCAGATCTGCATTGCATGTGGTTGTGGGTGGTTGAGGCATGGTCCCGTTTACTTGAGTGGGTCACAATTGGCAGGTGGTACTGCCAAATTTGTGCTAAAAGTTATCCTTGCTGTCACGTTTGGCGTATACCCCGATACAGCTGCCTTTGCAGCTGAGGGGTAGTGATTGGGGCAGCATAAAAATGTGGACTCAACCACGTGTCCCCCCCCCCCTCCCCCATGCAAGTGTAAAAAAAGCCTAACAGAGCTGGGATTTATGACACGAAGATTTACTGTTTGGGTATTCCCGGCATATAAGAAGCCATGGGTGAACTCATCAGACTTCTTCTATAATTAAATATAAGTTATGGCTAGACTGATCAATTAAAGAATTGTGCAATTGAGAGCAAACTTGTTTTCTGGCAGGATCAACAGTTATTTTTTTGCTTAGTTTCAATGGTGTATTTAACAGACCAAAAGGGTGCAAATGAGCAAAGTTCATTGTTTGGGTTAACACACACTTTATCCTACAATAATGTATTTTAATAATATACAGTATATAGTTTATATACAAGAGAGGTGAACATTTTCTGCATTAGTTGTGCTGTTCTTAAGGGATTTACAAGCGCGTCATACAAAATGAACGTGTAACAAAAGGGTAAAGAAGGCTCTGTTCATTACTATGCATTAGCAGCCGTCCTGTCCCCATGGCTGCACCACAAAAATGGGCATCGGAGAAGCAACAAAGAAAAGCAATGAATGTTCTGCTTCTATCTACACTCTTCTCAGTATGGAGTAAAACTGAGCCTTTTTCTGTTTGGGAAATACTGCTTGTGAATTATTAAGCCAGGACAAAAATGACACAGAATAATCCATAACCATTATATTTTGACCATTTGGCCGTTTAAAAAAAAAAAAGACTTTGCTTGTTTCTTATTGTTTACATTGCTTTTGACCTATCAAGCTGAAAATTTTGCTCCTTATCATGTTGTTTTCAGACAATACAAAAGTAGAAAAATTAATATATTGTAAGTAAATATGTTGTGAGCTAAAGTAAGCTATACGGCCTTCAAAATATAGAATCTTTATGCATATTGCGGTATAACTTTGTGTATTGCTATTTGCAGACTTGGACCTGTCCCAGATATGCCTTAGATGATCTCCTGTTCTGGCAGCCACAGGCCACTTTTGATTTACCTCTCCCTTGACTCTTCTTTTGGCTGCTCACTTGTCATTACTTTGTAACAGAATCTGTAATTGAAAGTAGAGAATAATAAGATGTATTTTACTTTCAAAGACCTATTCTGTTACAAAGTAATTCATATATATCTCTGTTATAATCTGCTGCCGCTTTAGGCTTTGGGTCCTTAAATTAGAACTAAAAGTGAAATTAATTTTGCATAGCGTGAATGAGAGGTATAACCCCTGTTGATTTTTAGAAAAAAAAAAAATTGCCACCTGTTTCTTATTTGGAAGATTTCCCTTTACTTTCTGTCTCATAACCAAAACAGGAAGTGACAGGAAATCTCTGGTTGCCACCAGAACTAGTGTCCCTATTACTTTTTTTTTTATATATATATGAATTTTTAACATATCATTTTTTTTTTTTAACCAACTGGTTTGTTGCCAGTGGTGGAGGATATAAACATTTGGGGTGACCTCACTGAAAGTTTTTTTGCTCTTGCCTCCTTTTGCCAGAGGATGCTGTGGTGGAGGCTTCCATCTGGGAAGAGTGAAGCCAAGAGTTGCCCCCAGGGCTTGCACCACCTTGCTGGAGGATACATCCAGGAGGCAGTGCACGCCCTTGAGGTGCCAGACTCAAACCCAATCCTGGTTTCACTCTTGCTGGCCATTGAAGGAAGTCTGGTGGTACTTGTGCTACCTACAATTTCTCCACATTTTTCAGAGTACAGACCAATGGTCTTAAAGCGTTTTATTTTTATATAGACTATAGCTAAGGGAAATGCATTGAGCAGGATTTTTTTTTTTTGGGGCAACATTTTCTTCTTGAATTTACTAAGCCCTAATAAAACTCTGTAAAGTTTCTATTGCAACTGGAAACCAATTTCTGGGAATGCCTAACCACCTCCCAGAAGTAAGGGGCCTACAAAAAATGGAAGAAGCAAAGTGCTAAGTATACAGTATGATATCCAAAATTAATTTTATAGTAGTCTGATGTTATTAAAGCAAACTCTGATTGGGAGCTTTGCTCCTTACGCTGATGTTACTCATTCTGGGTGGAAAGCCTGAAACAGCTGTATGCAATTTGGATCAATGTCTCTGTGTTTCAGGCTGTATTTCTGTTATAAACGTCTGAGTACACAGTTGGCCCCTGGGGAATAATGATTTTTATGGCTCCCACTATTCTAAAATGAGGGATTCAGTTTGTGGCAACTACATACTTTCTATCTTACAAAGGCAATGCTGTTACTGGAAATAGAACAGTTAGTCCTATTTTTATTTTACAATTGATAAAAATTGTGAAAACCCTGTTTGCTTTGCACATATTCAAAAAAAAAGGTTTCATTGGCAAGACACAATGATAAGCATGAACCTTGTACTTTCTCCTATCTAAGATATGTGGACGTTCAGAATAAACAGCAGCACACACTAGCAAAACTGCATTTACACGATACACTCCCCTTGGCATATGCCATATACCTTTTGATCTCCCACCACAGCTTGCTACGTTTCTGTGGAGAACAGAGACCCTGAACATTATAGGAGATTACCTGGAGCGCTGCCATGACCAACTAGAAGGCAAGGTAATCCACGAAAAAACACCAGCGGGCACGGTGTGAGCGATGAAAAAAAAGGCACGTCCTCAGAACATGAAAACAAAAGTAAAAAACATTGAAAAGTGAAAAGAGTAAACATAGGAATACAACATAAAACACACAGTGGACTGGTGCTAACCAAGCCCATAGTCGATCTATGTGTAGGTACAGTACTGGGTGCCACCCCACATTGAAGGAGACACGCAACCTCCACCTGCGATCTCTTCTGGCATCCACACCTATAGAGGTTTGGCCTACGGGGTGTACGTGAACTGGCATGAAAGGGTCTGAGGGGTTCATCCTCCATCCACCGCACCTGACTATTATGGCATGCCCAAGGGGTCCAATCCGAGGCATGTGCGATGGGTCCACTGCTCATGCAGTCTAAACAAAAACAGTAACTTTGCAATATAAGTTCAAGCTTGGACCAGGCCTACCAAAGCTGGCCTTGTACGCTAGAAAGTAGAGATGATTGATAGAGACCAGCAGCAACATGGAACAGAGGAAATGGGACAATTTGCAGTCAGTCCTTTATTCCCTGGGGGTAGAGGGACCAGGAGAGGAACCCAAATCAGGACACTGGCGGCCTCTCTTGTAAAATTTGTGTCTGGCGGGCAGCCATGGTTGAGGGAGCTGAATTGTGGGGAATTCTGGGTCCAACTCCAGATCGGCCAAAAAGTTTGTAAGGTCATCCTTGGTGCGCAACGTGGTTTGACGGCCTTCCTTAGTAACCTGCAAATTGAAGGGGAATCCCCAGCGGTAGGTGAGGCTTGCCTCCTAAATGGCGGCCAGTAGGGGATGAAGCGCTCTACGCTGCATAAGGGTACGTCTGGAGAAGTCTTGATAGAAGAAAAGATGGGCCCCATCAAAATCAAAATATGGTTTCCCTCGTATTTTTTTTGCAGAATGCGGTCTTTAAGGGTACAGATAACATCCCTTGGGTTGTTTACATCTTGAGATGGAGGCCTGAGTGCCCTGTGGGCCCAGTCAATTTCAATAGGGACCATATCAGGTAGTTCCAATATTTCCTGAAACACACCAATCAAGTTATGGATGATATCTTTAGGGCCCATGCCTTCAGGCAGGCTGCGGGTGCGGATATTTGCCTGCTGGCTATGATTTTCAAGGTCATCCATCTTGCATAGCAGGGACTCAATTGTCTGATCCTGTGCAGCACATCTATCTGTTAGCAAAGCTATAGTGGTAAGTGTCTCATCAAATCTCTGTTCCAGTGTCTCCATCCCGTTTCCCAGATGTGTAGTGTCAGATTTGAGCTGTGCTATGTCCTGTTTAAAAGCCTTCTCCACCCCGTCAGCTAATAGCTTCAGGTTCTCTTCTGTGGGGAGAGACCAGATATGCGTTTCAGGTCTCCATCCCCCTTAAGATCTGCTAAATCCAAGCCCCTGTCAGGGGAGGTCGTGGAGCCTGAGAAGGCTGAAGGGGCAGAATTGCTTAGCGACATCAGAGAGGGTATCGGGAACACCGCAGCCTGAGATAGCTGGGCCACATGGTCATGAAGGGGGGTAAATCTTCCGCAGGTCATTAAAAAGTGGTTTTAAAAATTAAGAAGAAAACTGACCAGCAGCAGGACATATTAATGAGGTATTCAGTCCCCCAACTAAATTAAAAGTCAGCAGCTACAAATACTATAGCTGCTGACTTTAAGACCCCTTTCACCCCGAGCCGCCTAGGGCATCAGTGGTAAAGCGGCGCTATTTTTAGTATCGCAGAGCTGCCCCCTTGATTTCAATGGGGAGCAGCGATGGAGGAACGGTGAGTTCACCGCTCCTTCACCGCGCCAAAGAAGCTGCTGGCAGGACTTTTTGTGACGCCCTGCCAGCGCATCGCTCCAGTGAGGAAGCCCTGGAGCGTTCTTGGATAATTGAAAGCCTCCTTCCAATATCTTCCAGACACCTCCCATGAAGACTTCAGACAAGATCCCCAAAAAGAACGTCCCTCAGTCAGCTCCAGCAGGGTTTAGCAGAATAGCCCCCCCCCCCCAGCTAGCATAGCTGGGACCTTGATAAGCAGCAGAATCATGCTGGACTGTCCGGAAGGGCAGCAGCCCTTTAGGCTGGGATCTCCTCTTCCTGGATAAGAACTGGGCAGCTCCAGGCTTCCCCCAGGTATCAGCTGAGAAAGTATAAATATTCAACTGTCGATTTGACTCTACGAGCTAAGCTACTTTCTTGAACCATTCAGGAAACGGGAAGCAACTTAACCCACAGCCTGTGAAGCTCAGAGCAGACCAGAGCAATCACAAGCATCTCCACTGTAAGCTCTAATGAGCAGGGCCCTCTGATTCCTCCTGTATTGATTTGTATTGTAAGTGTACTGTCTGCCCTCATGTTGTAAAGCGCTGCACAAACTGTTGGCTAATAATAATAATTACAGGAGAGCCAAAACTAAATTTACCTAACCTAGCACCTATCTAGGAGGGTGCTACAATTATCTCCTAGTAACACATGACTGTGGCCCTATTCTGCGTAATGTCACTGGGTGCAATGTTAGTACCTATAGCCTCCTTAGCTAAGCCTTTCAATGTAATATCATTCTTTGTAATTGCTTACTGTTCACTGAATATGGAGCTGGTTGACAGGCTATGCAACATCGATCTACAAAACATGGTAGGGTCAAATCTGAATTTTATTCCAATTATTTTCCTTCCATAACTGGAAACAGTCTGATCCTTAAAGATACCCGTTTAGCAAGCATCAACTACTTATCACAGACAGCACATTTTTTATAGTAAATCTTAAAGAGGAAGTGAAATCTGTTTGCCAGTAAGTGTTGACAAGGCAGTCTTTTTTATGACAGAAATAATTGTATATGTCTCTTCTGTCATACAGTAGATACTTCTATCTGCCTGTCAGCACTTTATTTCTGTACATTTTTCCACGTATGCCCAGCACAGTGTACAGTCTTGGTATGATTCTGTGCTATGAGGAAGTAACTTTCTTGCAGATGTTCAGGAGTTACGGTATGTCACTACAGCTCAGCCAAACAAGATGGTTGAAGAAGATTAAACCTTGGCCATCACAAAATTCACGTTCTAGAAATGCAGTAGCAATGGAGGCTAACTATAAAGTATTGCTCATATGGTACACAGTCCCCAGCAGACTAGCACATTCCTCCGCCCACTCTTCTGCCTATTGTTTTTGAGGTTTCCCAGAACATGGAACCCCTTTTCCACACTTCATGGTCATGCCCAGTGGCCCAACCATTTTGGCAACAAATACATCAACTCCTTGATGCTCTTTTTCACCCAACCCCAGTCTTAAGTCCACCTGAAGCCTTATTAAACTGCAAACCAGAGGATCTTACTAAATCCCAGTTTATTCTTATAACCCACACTCTAACTGCTGCCAAGCAAGTCCTAGCCAAAGCCTGGCAATCACGGAATACCACTTTGCCGGAACTAAAAACTAAAGTGCATTGGACCTTGATAAAGGAAAATTGATTGCCCAGTATACCATGCCCGGATTCAGAAGTGTCTGAGAACCCTGCATTACATTGTTTTCCCTGAGCAACTTTGATCGCAGACTGCTGGATTTGTAAAGACCCTATCTGCGTTATGATATCACCAGTTACCTTGATGCTCACCAGCCCAACTCTTCCTCCAACCTTCCCCTTAGCCCTCATCGTGTATTGGATCGCCTTTCTCCCTTTACTCCTCTTTCACTGTTCTACTTTAACTTTGTGTCCTTTCCTTCCTTTTCTTTTCCTTTCTTCCTTATAGCGCTACAACTTTCTGGCATAACCGAGAAGTTTATTATATTTTATGCTGCCTACCTGTCTAGTTGGTTTGTGCAACTGTTCCTGAAGACTTAGGCCCTACTCCTGTTTGAGTACTCTGTACCTTCTATTACTCAATACTTCCGATACAGTTATAACATACCCCTTTATCTTTACTGATGCTATGTTTTATACCATAACCTATAAAACTCAATAAAAATTATTGAACAAGAAGATGGCTGAGGACATCAAGCCTGGATGGCAATGGTCATGGAGGGGAGCATGAACATCATAGTGTTCAAATATTTATATTAAGTATATAACATGCCATCATATACAGAGCAGTGTGTACTTGAGGCAACAGGAGCCTTCACACAGGAAGCATAGTACAAAGGTCTACAGGTAACAATATTGGGTAATGAGCTGAGCCCTCTTTGAGGGAAGAAAACTGAAGTACAAACATTGGTCCGCCAAGTAACAGAATCAATTGAACATTAAACACGTAGCATAAAATGGGGGTGCTCAACCTTTGGAAGAGTGAGGGCCACTTAAGTGATTTGGTAACCGGTCGCAGGCCACAATGAGGTATGGGGTTTTACTGCCGCCCAAATTGCAAATATAAACAAGTTACTGTCCTGAGCCCCCCAATAAGGCTGCATTAACACTGATGGCTTCAGTTTACCCGCAGCGCAGGTGCAGGGCAGGGCACCTGCGTGTTAACTTTCAGAAAGTGCACGAAATCCACAGGATATAATAGAAGTCAATGGCTTAATGCAGCTTACCCACAGGAAAGCCACAGGTGCACTGCGTTGCACCTGTGGATCAGTGTGAAAGCAGCCTGATTGCTGTTAATACTTATATAGGTGCTGATACGCCCATTGAAAAAGCTATTATGCCCAGTGTATGTAATGTTTAAACACTGACCTTCTTTTCCTCTTGCAGCTGTTGCTGGCATTGCTCTCCAGGCTGCTAGATAGGATTATAGGTGGAGTGCACTTGGTATCACTCTGCTTGGGACAGGAGCTGGTGCTACAGAGGAAACATCAACTTGTGTGGTTCCTGTTCCCTACAGATAGCCAAGCTATCAATCAGTTCATGGTTCCAAGAAAGTACTATTGAACTGGGGTGCAGGTATTTATCGATCCAAGGTTGCCAGACTCTTGCAAAGGGCCGGGTCTTGTCCTGCAACGTGGCCGCATTGTTGGCAAGTATCATCACCTGCTTCCTGCTTACCCATTTTTGTGGGCGATTGTCGTGCCAGCATTTTCCAAGATCTAGCAATGGTCTGTTTTGCTGCAGTTGTGATGTAAAAGAGGTGGCAAGAATGTTTCCAGGTCAGTTCAGAGGGTGCAACATTCAGCAGAGTTATTTGAGGGTCAGGTTGCATAGTTTTGTCAAATAGATTGGAGAGGATTTAGAAGATTTTGACCCAAAAGGACTTCGAGAGGACAAGTCGACCATGTGTGAAGGCATGTTTCAGGCTCACCAAAGCCCTGAAAACAGGTGGGTGAATAACCCGGATAATATTTCACTATCTTGTATGGCACTAGATACCATTTCGACAGTACTTGTTGTTGATGTTTTTTTTTTTTTTTTCGTTTTTTTTTTTTGGTTTCGTTTTTTTTTTATCAGCCCAGTGTGTTCAGCCTAATACTTACAAATTACTTTACATATGTAGCACCCTCTAGTTAGGTAGGTGCTAGAGTGAGGATTTTGTGTTGGAGAGCAAGAAAATGTAGGCCTGTTTGTTTTCAATTTTGGCTGGGAGAGGCTCAGAGTAGCAGGTGACTCACAGGCCACATCATTTCACTGTCACCTCCTTCTTCCTTCTAGAAAGTGCTAGAAGAAGAGGAGGGGAAGAGAGGTGGGGCTGCCTGGGGTATATTGAGGAGCCCTGACCAATCCCCAACTTGGATTGGCAGAGGACAGGCCTCTTTAAATACCTGGGGTCAGCCCAGCTGGGGGGGGGTTATTGAAGGTCAAAGGTCGAAGAGCTGCAGTGAGAGAATGCGGAGGCTGTTGAGGCCAAGGGGAGCTCCCCAGTCTGGGGGGGGTGACCCCGGGCTGGGGTGCATCCAGGAGGAATGAGATCATGAAAGAAGGAGCACATGAGAGGGCAATGAGAGGACAGCGGGAGAGAACACTTCTAATACCGCGTACACATGAGCGGACTTTACGGCAGACTTTGTCCGCAGTACTTTTCAACGGACTTTCCGAATGAACGGACTTGCCTACACACAATCAACCAAAGTCCGACGGATTCGTACGTGATGACGTACGACCAAACTAAAACAAGGAAGTTCATAGCCAGTAGCCAATAGCTGCCCTAGCGTCGTTTTTTATCCGTCGGACTAGCATACAGAAGAGCGGACTTTTCGACCGGACTCGAGTCCGTCGGACAGATTTGAAACATGTTTCAAATCTAAGTCCGTCAAACTTTTGAGAAAACAAAGTCCGCTGGAGCCCACACACGATCGAATTGTCCGACGAAATCCGGTACGCCGGACCAAGTGTGCCATAAAGTCCAATCGTGTGTACGTGGCATTAGAGTCTCCAGGGAGGACTATTGGTCACATTGGGAGGGCTGGTGAGTGAGCACAGTCGGGAGGACTGGGGAGGCACGCCTTAGAGAACTGGGAGATTGCAGCTTGAGATGGGTACAGAACCAGAAGAGAGGACTGTGGAAAGAGCAGTGGAGAGAGGTCATTGCAGCCAGGCTGGTCGGCAGGACTAGAAGAGAGCTATTTGAGAGTGGTAGCTGAATGGAGGACAGCTAGTGTCTAAACTTTATCTACACCACAGGGACCCGGGGTCCCTGCTCGCAAAAGGCAGTTCATTGAGGCCTGGCTGAAGCAGTGTCAGGCCTACCCATGCAGTGCTAGCTAGTCTGGAGGAGTAACAGTCTGCAGCAAGTGATGTGCTGGAGGAGGAACAGTGTGCAGCAAGTGATGTGCTGGAGGAGGAACAGTGTGCAGCAAGTGTTTGTGCTGGATAGAAGGTTGAAGTGTATATACTGAAGTGTATATAGAAGTCACAAGCAAGTTTTCATTGAATATTCTGGGGCATCCCATAATTTTCCATTTCCCATCCAACTTTAATCCCCTCAAATAAAAAAAACCCAACAAAGCTATGGACTGGTTTATGTCCGAGTGACTGGGAAATGGATGACTGGCTGGGCAGGGTGACAGGTGAACCACTACATTCAGCAACCCCTACGGGTGCATGGCTACACATACATGCATTAAAATATACTTTACATCTGACAATTGGCTTTAACTACTATTTTTTTTTGTTAATGGTAGGATGTACAGTTATTTTTAAAGATTATATTGTTGCTGTTATTGCTATGACACATAAGGAATTTATTCATGAAGAACTGTAAAATTACCAATAGGATCACTTTAAACCACGATTAAGAATGAGAGACAATTATACTTTATAAAACAATGGGGGACGTTTGTGAAAATCATCTTTCTTGTTGATAATTTGTTGCGCCTTTAATTTCAAGCACGGATTTGTTTTTATGTATATATTTTGCATAATAAATTAGCCAAAAAAATGCTTCTTATGACTTTTAAGTTCTAAGGTTGAATTACATTGTGTTCGCAGTTGGCATGCAACAGAGAAAGGAGGCAGATGCCCCGTACACACGGTCGGACTTTGTTCGGACATTCCGACATCAAAATCCTAGGATTTTTTCCGACGGATGTTGGCTCAAACTTGTTTTGCCTACACACGGTCGCACAAAGTTGTCGGAATTTCCGATCGACAACCACGCGGTCACGTACACCACGTACGACGAGACTAGAAAAGGCCGGTTCAGAACCAAGCGCGGCACCCTTTGGGCTCCTTTTGCTAATCTCGTGTTAGTAAAAGTTTGGTGAGAGATGATTCGCGCTTTTTCAGACTCATGGCTTTCAGATCGTTTTCTGCCGTTCAGTTTGTGCTTGTGGATTTGTATTTGCTCTTCAGTGCGTGCAGTCAGTTCGTATCGGAGTTTTCTGTGCGATCTTGTCCGCTCGTTGCTGTTTTTCAGGTCGCTCTTCACAGGCCTTGCTGTTCTTCAGTGGGTTCTGTTACTTCGTTCTGAGCAGCCGACCGTTTTCTAGCCATGTTTCGTATGCGTACTCCTCGTACAGTTCGTGCTGTGCGGGGGCTTGGTGTTGGGGTCCTGACCTTGACACAAGTCCAGTCCATGAACAGGGCGAGGAGGAGTTCATGGACCAAGAATTGGTTGCTTCAGCGTGACCAGTTCTGTCATATGCCTTTGCTCCGTGAGATCCGTGAGAATAATCCTGGTGATTTCAGGAATTTTCTCAGGATGACGGACCCCGTATTTCACCGTTTGTTGGCTTCGCTGACCCCCTATATCAGCAGGCAGGATACCTGCATGAGGCAAGCCATCACTCCGGAGCAGAGGTTGGTCGCTACCTTGCGGTATTTGGCGACAGGGAGAAGCCTGCAGGACCTCAAGTTCTCGACAGGCATCTCCCCCCAGGCTCTTCTTTGTGGACATTTACTGCTTGTGTTTGTTTGAGCTGACCCTGACAGAAATGTGTGGAGTGCAGAAAATGTCGTGATTGTGTAACCTTATACAAAGCACTGTTGGCTGTTATTTACTAAATGCAAAGACACTTTTCACTACAAGTGCACTTGCAACTGCACTGAAACTGCACTTGCAGTGCAAAGTGGATTAGCCTTTAGGAAATTACCCCCATTTTCTCATCAAACAACAATTACATCACCCCAAAAGTGTTGTAGCGTTGAGACAATAATCCACACATTCTTGATGAACAATCTTTTTAATACCAGCACAATCACAGGTGCATTTACCAAAGGTTTTTCTGACAAAACCAACATGTTTGTTGTATAACAATTTTTGTGGTGTCATTATCCAAAATCAAAATGTGCATTTTATAGAAAACAGGCCTGTGTAAAACCCACAAGAAAGACACAAATCTTGATCTTACAAAGTTCACATTTGGTAGAACTTGAAGGCAATATCAGACATGAGTATTTAGGAACTGTGTTTGATATTGCGTTCAGATGGGGGGAAATCACCCCTGGAAAAGCCAAATTTGGAAGATGCACACAAATTTCACAATGTCAGGGACGTGTTTTGGGGGAGAAAGCCCTTCCTCACCGTTACTTTATTATTGAGGAAGGGGTTGCACCCCCAAAACGCGTCCATTGATCTCCCGTGATGGCAGATAGCACATGTTGGCACACTGTGTGCATCCTCCAAATTTGGCTTTGGGAAAAATCACAAAAACATTTCGCACATTGTAGCAGACAAAAGAAGAAAGTGATTTGGAGGGGTTTTAAACTCGCCCCAAAACATCAATGATGTTTTTATATTTTGGAATAACATCATTGATGTTTTGCTTGATGTTTTCCAATTGTAAATTACACCCCATGATCTCCCCAATCAGGATCTGGGCACTTTCGGATGTGAAAGGATCTTCATCCACAACCTCACGATCACCTAAAAAGAAAGGAAACCCAAAATAAATTAGGTCGAAAAAAAATGCCGCCATCCATCTCTTATCTGAGCCTGTGGTCGCAGACACTCACCTGTTGTGGTGACTAGTTCCACCACGTCTTCTTCCTCCTGCTCATCTTGTGTTGGGGGGATTTTCCCTTCTTCCAGAGGGGGGGGGGCTCTGGTCTCCTCGGATGAGGGGTGTCCTCCGAGTCTTTTCTCCCCTATGTAAAACAAAAATGGTATAATTAGCACACAGATATTTAATGTCAGAACTATAAAGATGAAACATTGCTTGGAAGTGGGGTACAATTCTCTATTTTAGCAGAGTTCCAAGATGTAGCTTTTTTAGTGTCCTTTGTCAAGCTGCAATACTTTACCTGTTTTGTACAAGCTTCACAGATGGAGACCCCCCTATAGTATACACTGGAGCACCTGTGTGGCCCCCTAATAAAAATGGTGTTCTTGTGTCCCACACTAGTGCTCCAGTGTCCAGATGTGAAAACAGCTGCTCAGTGTCCTCTCCTTACACAGAATCTAGTTTGCATTTCATTCTAGTAACAAAGCCATCTACACAACCCAATTCTTTGAAGACAAGTATAGGGCGTCAAAATGGTGGCCAAATGCATATGGGCTAAACAATGGTATTTTATAGTCCGAAAAAAAAATGTGTGATCCGAACGAATAATGTGCCCATGAACATGAAAGTTGCCATTTTAAACTGTACAACAGTTCCTAAAAGCACATGGAGCAGCACGAACGTAATAAACACAAGAACAATAGGAACACAGCACAACTACTTACTTTTTTGCAGCACTCTCCGGATCTTTCTGTACTGCTCATGTTCTCGTAATTTCAGGTCCGACCACCGCTTCCTGAGCTCATCTTTCGATCGTCGTACCCCGAATTTCCGGTGCAGACTCCTGACCACTTTCGCCATGATCTTGGCCTTTCGGACATTGTGGTTGGGGTAAGGCCCATACTTTCCATCATAGTCGGCCTTCTTCAGGATGTCCACCATTTCCAACATCTCCCCAAAGGACATATTTGAGTCCTTTAATCTCCTTCTGGATCGGGACGTTTCAGGCTCCGGCCTTTCCTCCTCCTCCTCCTCCTCGTTGCTGTAATTAGCACGATCCTGCTGTCTATCCGCCATGTGCTCTTCCTCCACTGCGCCGAACAAAAAGGGGCGGGGAATAGAATAGAAAGAACGTCAGGGGCGGGCGGAGTTATACGCATGCGCAGTGTGTATAAATCGTAACGCGCGCGTCTTACGTACGATCTCTGAGCGGAGGAAGGAGCATCGGAGACGCCGATCGTGCTAACGAAGGTAGGATCTAAACTTGGGCCTATACTGCTTCGAAATTGAAGCCTATATTGTAACAAGATTAGGGGAGTTTGGCCTGACATTAGGGTTTGTCTTGTGTTGTGTCTTGCAGAGAAAATGGATGGGTTCAACGACCACAATTTCCTGCCCCTGTTTATTGACAAGTACAGAGAGCTGCCCTGTCTGTGGCAGGTGAGACACCCCCACTATAACCATAAACAGAAGAGGCAGGCAGCGCTGGAGAAACTGCTGGAGTTGGTGAAGCCGGTGGTCCCCACAGCAACCATCCCTTATTTAAAAGCTAAAATTGGTGGCCTGAGGAGCACTTATCTTAGGGAGCGCAAGAAGGTCACAGATTCCCAGAGGTCCGGAGCTGCAGCAGATGACGTTTATGTCCCCAGGCTGTGGTACTATGAGAGACTGCGATTTCTGTCAGACCACACTGAAGTCAGGGAATCCCTCTCTACTCTTCCTTCCACGCTTCCTTCTATCCCAGCTGAGGCTTCTGATGTCCAACCTGTGCCTTCCAGCCAGGAAGAAGTGGAGGAGCCCAGCTGGAGTCAGGTATAGCATACTTCTACAGATTTCTGGGCAATAAATAAATGATGTTTACTAGATGTTATTATTGATCACTAATTGCTGATTTAAAAAAGTGTTTTACATATCAATAGACAGTAGTGGGCACCCAAAATTGGGACAAGAATGAAAACTGCTGGGCTCAGAAGGATAGTCTGTTATATTTGTTAACATTCAATTTGCAGCAGTCAGGAGGTGAAAATTGTGTGTGATTGATGAAAACAATACTAAAACTATGTCCCTTTTTCATACACAGGAAGACCTCAGCCAGGAGGAGGCTGTGGAATGTGGCAATCAGGAGGAGGCGGGGATTAGTGGCAGCCAGGAGGAGGCGGGGCTAAGTGTCAGCCAAGAGAAGCCTGGGACAAGTCGCAGCCTGACTGAGTCTCAGGTCCCTCCCCTCCGCCTGCCATATAAAAGGGCCAGGAAGGCCACTCCCAGTCCTGTGCAGGATTCAGCGTACAGGCTGATCCAGGAGGCTTCGGCGTCCCTCAGAGCCTTCCCCAGTCCTGAAGAGGCCTTTGTCTGCATGGCTGCCACCAAATTGCAGGGCATGCAGGAGGGCCAACGCAAGATTTCTGAGGACCTGATTTATAAAGTCCTTCGTAAGGGGGAGAGTGGGGAACTGACACCCAAGACGGATGTCATTGAGAGGGACGATCCTCCTCCTCCTCCTCCTCCTGCTGCCACAACTCCACCACCACAGCCAAAGGCTGGAAGGAAGCGTGGAAGGAAGACCACAGAGTGATTGCCCTGGGTTCAGTCTGGTCTGACAGAAGATGCAGTCTCTCGTATGACCACAGCCTGGGGACACAGATGTCATCTGCTGCTTTCCGGATCTCTGGGACTTCTGGACCAGACTGCCCTCCCTTAGATATGGACTCCTCAGGCCACCAATTTTGCTTTTAAATAATTGATGTCTGCCCTGGGAGACCAAGGCTTCGCCCACTTCTGCAGTTTCTCCAGCGTTGCCTCCCTCTTTGTTTTTTTATAGTTGTGACCCCTTAATAAAATATTTTTAGGTAAATTCTACTCTCCTGTGTGTGTTTTCATCCAAAAAGGACAGTTTGTTGGTGAGTATTCAGGTACATTTCTAAAGTACAATGTGAAATTAACAAGGGACAACAACACCAAACAATCTCCTCCTACAGATTAAATAGAACAACATATCAATGGTGTTGTGGGAACTTGTCACAAAAAACACACAAACATTTTCGGGAGTACAAATCAAAATCACCAAAAAAATAAAAATAAAAAGAGAAACACAAAAAAAGATTCTACATTAAAGTAAAAAAAAAAAAATATGTTGTCAGATGTGAGAAATCAAAATATATTGAGGGAATCCCGATAAATAGTAACGAAAAAAGTTTGTGAGAAGTGTGTGTGAATATGAGCATCAAAACGACTTAATTCTTGTCACATTATAAAGAAGAAGAGAGTGCGCTGTATTAAACCATTTTGAACATTGCAGCGTGACAAAAGTGCTTTATCCATTACGAACACTAAGTTTACCAGAACGAGCTGTCCCGTGTCGGAATTTCTTCTGAGCATGCGTGGCACTTTGTGCGTCGGAACAGGCCACACACGGTCGGAATTGACGAGATCGGATTTTGTTGTCGGAAAATTTTATCTCCTGCTGTCCAACTTTGTGTGTCGGAAAATCCGATGGAAAATGTCCGATGGCGCCCACACACGGTCGGAATTTCCGACAACACGCTCCGATCGGACATTGTCCATCGGAAAATCCGACCGTGTGTACGGGGCAAGACAGTTGCTATTTGGCCACATGATCATGCAAAACTACGTGGGATGGATTTACTAAATGCAAATAGACTGTGCACTTTGCAAATTCAGATGGTCCAGAGCTTAGTAAATGAGGTGAAGCTTCACTTTGCAAAGAAAACCCAATCACATGCAAGGGGGGAAACAAACAGCATTGGAAGTCAGCAGAGCTTCCCCTTATTTACTAGGTTCTGGGGCAACTGCCCCAATGCCCCGTACACACGAGCGGAATTTCCGTCGGAAAAAACTTGGATGGTTTTTCCGATGGAATTCCGCTCAAGCTTGGCTTGCATACACACGGTCACACAAGTTCTTTCTCTGAACTTTTGACCGCCAAGAACGCGGTGACGTATAACACTACGACGAGCTGAGAAAATGAAGTTCAATGCTTCTGAGCATGCGTCGAATTGTCTCCGAGCATGCGCAGGAATTTTGCACGTCGGAATTGGTACAGACGATCGAAATTTCCGATTGGAACTTTTTCCGACCGAAAAATAGAGAACCTGCTCTTAATCTTTTTGCTGGCAGGAATTCTGCCAGCAAAAGTCCGATGAAGCATAGGCATGGTCGGAATTTCCAACCAAAAGCTCACATCGGACTTTTTCTGGCAGGATTTCCGATCGTGTGTACTGTTAGTGTTCTGGCTAAGGGAAGAAGGTTCTCATCCAAGATTTTACAATACATGGTCCCGTCCATTGGCCCCTCAATGCAGCAAAGTCAGCCTGTACCTTTAGTAGAAACAGCCTCAAAGCATCATATTTCCACCTCAGTGCTTGACTGTAGGGATGGTGTCCATAGGGTCATAGTCAGAATTTTTCTTCCTCCAAACACGGCGAGTCGAGTTAATGCCAAAGAGCTAAATTTTGGTCTCATTTGACCACAGCACTTTCTCCCAATTCTTCTCTGAATTATTTAGATTTTCTTTGGCAAACTTCAGACGGGCCTGTACATGTGCCTTTTTAAGGGGGGGGGGACCTTGCGGGCGCTGCAGGATTTCAATCCATGGCAGCGTATTGTGTTACCAATTTTTTTTTCTGGTGTCTGTGGTCCCAACTGCCTTGAGATCATTCACAAGTTCCTCCCATGTAGTTCTGGGCTGATCCCCCACTTTTCTCATGATCATCCTTACCCCATGAGGTGAAATCCTCTATGGAGCTCCAGACCGAAGACGATTGATGGTTGATTTGTATTTTTTTCATTTGCAAATAATCACTCCAACAGTTGTCTTCTTCTCACCAAGCTTCTTACTGATGGTCTTGTAGCCCATTCTGGCCTTGTGCAGGTCTACAATCCTGTCCCTGATGTTGTTTGGCAGCTTTTTTGTCTTTCCCTTGATGGTGGGTTTGAATTAAAAAAAAAGAGATTCTCTGGACAGGTGTCTTTTATACACATAACGAGTTGTTGTTAAGAGCACCTTCTTAAATTGATAGGACTAATTTATGTACCACATGAGCACATACTGTAGCCAAACTGTGGGAGCCAAAACTATTGTTGGTTGGTAGGGGGTAATATACTTATTTTACTCACTGAACTGCAACTCAATTTGTAATATTTGTATCATGGGTTTTTTCTGGATTTTTGGTTGATATTCTGTCTCTGTCATTTAACCACTTAAAGTGATTGTAAAGCTTCGATAAAAAAAATAAACATAAAAAAAAATAACAAACATATCATACTTACCTCCACTGTGCAGTTAGTTTTGCACAGAGTGGCCCTGATCCTCCACTTCTGGGGTCCCTCGGCGGCTCCTCCCCGCATCAGATAATCCCCTAGGAGAAGCGCTCTCCCAGGAGGATTACCTTGCGGGCGCGCTCCTGAGTCCATCATTCGTCATCCATAGATGCCGAATGTAGGACTCGGCTCGACTCCTGGCACCCGCGTCATTGGATTTGATTGACAGCAAAAGGGAGCCAATGGCTGCGCTGCTATCAATCTATCCAATCAAGAGCCGAGAACCCCGGGCAGAAGAAGAGCGAGTCTCCCCTGTGGGAAATTCCAGGGCTCAGGTAACTAAAATGGGGGGGGGGGCTGGTCATAGGATGCATTAAGGTTAAAAAACTTGAGGGTTTACAACCCTTTTAAGGACCAAGCCTCTTTCTGAGATTTGTTGTTTACAAGTTAAAAACATTCTTTTTTTCTAGAAAATTACTTAGAACCCGCAAACATTATATATATTTTTTCTAACACCCTAGAGAATAAAATGGCGGTTGTTGCAATACTTTCTGTCACACCGTATTTGCACAGCGGTCATACAAGCGCACTTTTTGGGGAAAAATTACACTTTTTTGAATTAAAAAATAAGACAACAGTAAAGTTAGCCCAATTTTTTTTTTATTGTGAAAGATAATGTTATGCCAAGTAAATTGATAACCAACATGTCACGCTTCAAAATTGTGCCCGCTCGTGGAATGGCGACAAACTTTTACCCTTAAAAATCTCCATAGGCGACGTTTAAAAAATTCTACAAATTGCATGTTTTGAGGTACAGAGGAGGTGTAGGACTAGAATTATTGCTCTCGCTGTACCGATCGTGGCAATATCTCACATGTGTGGTTTGAACACTGTTTTCATATGTGGGCTCCGCTTCTGCACGCGAGCTCGGCGGGACGGGACGCGTTTATATATTTTTTTTTCTTATGTATTTTACCTTTTATTTTTTATTTTTACACTTTTCTTTAAAAAAAAAATGTGTCACTTTTATTCCTAATACAAGGAATGTAAACATCCCTTGTAATAGAAAAAAAGCATGACATGACCTCTTAAATATGAGATCTGGGGTCAAAAAGATCTCCTATTTACATTAAAATGCAATAAAAAAAATGTTTATTGTAATTTAAAAAAAAAAAATGTTGCTTTAAGAGCTATGGGCGGAAGTGACGTTTTGACATCGCTTCCGCCCTGCAATTGTATGGAGATGGGTGGGGGCCATCTTCCCCTCACTCGTCTCCATACCAAGCCAAGAAGAGGATCTGATCGCCTCCGCCGCTACCGACGGCTCCGGTAAGCGGCGAAGGGCACCGGAGAGCGTCAGGGGGGGGCCCTTCTCCCATCGCCAATAAAAGTGATCTCGCAGCGAATCCGCCGCAGAGACCACTTTTATCGGAAACCGGACCGCTCATTAAGGAAGAGGATCCTGGGGTTATGGTAGCTAGCTGCTGCCATAACAACGATATCCCTCTTCAAAATGCCAATGTATATCGGCGTGAGCCGGTCCGGAAGTGGTTAAAATACAAAGAAATGAAGGGTCCATAATTTTTATCCTAGGTGTAAGTGGGCAAACTTACAAAATCTGCAGGGTATCAGATAAATATTTTCCCCATGTATGCTTTGTTCAATTTTAATTTCAGATATTTACAACCAGTTTTCAGATCCAGCTGCATGACACAGCTGACCTCACCATCTTCCAGTAAAAGTGTATATTTTGCAAGATGCTTGAGACATAAATATTACATCTTTTTGTATTTTTTGATTAGGTTCCACATCCTTGAAAAAGTATTCATACCCCTGGAAATTTTCCACATTTTGTCATGTTACAACCAAAAATGTAAATGTATTTTATTGGGATTTTATGTGATAGACCAACACATAGTGGCACATAATTGTGAAGTGGAAGGAAAATGATAAATGGTTTTCAAAATTTTTTACCAATAAATATCTGAAAAGTATGGCATGCATTTGTATTTAGCCCCCCCTTTACTCTGATACCCCTAACTAAAATCTAGTGGAACCAATTGCCTTCAGAAGTCACCAAATTAGTAAATAGAGTCCACCTGTGTGTAATTTAATCTCAGTATAAATACAGCTGTTTTGTGAAGAAACCTCAGAGGTTTGTTAGAGAAGCTTAGTGAACAAACAGCATAAAGAAGGTTAAGGAACACACCAGACAGGTTAGTGATAAAGTTGTGGAGAAGTTTAAAGCAGGGTTAGGTTATAAAAAAAAATATCCCAAGCTTTAGCCCGGGTTCACACCTATGCGAATTAGATGTGCGTTTCCGCACATCTAATTCGCATAGCAGGAGAATGTGACCGGAGCCGGTTCACATATCTCCGGGGCGGCTGCGGTGCGCACTGCACAAAAACGCTGTGCGTCTTTGGCTGCGTTTCAGGGCCGAATTCAGGCATAGAATCGGCCCCGATTCGTCCCTGAAATGGTGAACAGGGACGCACAGCGCTCCTGTGCGGTCCGCAGCGCATTATGGTGTGAACCCGGGCTTAAACATCTCAAGGAGCACTGTTCAAGCCATCATCCGAAAATGGAAAGAGTATGGCACAACTGTAAACCTACCAAGACATGGCCGTCCACCTAAACTGACAGGCCGGGCACGAAGAGCATTAACCAGAGAAGCAGCCAAGAGGCCCATGGTAACTCTGGAGGAGCTGCAGAGATCCACAGCTCAGGTGGGAGAATCTGTCCACAGGACAACTATTATTTGTGCTCTCCACAAATCTGGTCTTTATGGAAGAGTGGCAAGAAGAAAGTCATTGTTGAAAGAAAGCCATAAGAAGTCCTATTTGCCAGAAGCCATGTGGGGGACACCGCAAGCATGCACAGCAAACAGCTTCATCTCTAATCCCATTTGCAGATAGGCAAGGATTCTACCCATAACATATTTTCTAGGATGCCAACACCTGGATTCACACCAGGAAGCATAAGCCTTCCAGACTCTATAATAAATGACTCTGGAAGCTGGCTTCCTTGCATTAATCAAAGTAGATATCACTGAGTCTGAAAGCCCACGATTCCTCAGAATGTGGGTTTCAATAGCCAAACCGTTAAATTTAGCGTTTGTAAGGTAGGATGGAATACAGTTCCCTGCGATAGCAGGTCTGGACGTGGTGGTAGGGTCCATGGGGCCTCTACCGCCATCTTTACTATTTCTGCATACCAAGATCTTCTGGGCCACAAGAACCACTGACTTCTTTTCCTGCTTGAAGCTGCGAAGAAGTCGTGGTAGCAGCAGAATGGGAGGGAATGCATAAATCAGTGAGAACTGATCCCACGGGGTCACCAATGCATCTGTTCCGCATGCGAGTGGATTCCTTGTTCTTAACGCAAAGTTGCCGACTTTGTTGTTGAACCGGGACACAAACAGATCTACGTCTGGGATCCCCAATCTTTGGCATATAGCCAGGAAGATGTCGGGGTGATTGGACCATTCCCCCGGGAACAACTGCTGGTGACTTAAGTAGTCCGCCTGCCAATTCTCTACCCCTGGAATGAAGATTGCCGATATGCATGGTACAGGTTAGGATATGGTTTACCTCTCCCTGGGCTGCCTGACTTCTGGTGCCCCCTTGGTGATTGATATAAGCCACTGCTGTGGCATTGTCGGATTGAATCCTGACAGCAGAATCTCGCAACCTGAATGTCCAGGTCTTTAGGGCTAGGTGCGCTGCCCGAATCTCTAGAATGTTAATGGGCAAGGTCCTTTCGGTTCTGGACCATTTCCCTTGATCAGACGCTTCTTCCAGGACTGCTCCCCAACCCGAAAGGCTGGCATCTATTGTTACCACCTTCCAGGTAACTGGTAAGAAGGATTTCCCCTTTTGCAGATTCTCGGATATCCCCCACCAACTGAGGCTCTGGCACACTTTTGGCGACAAACGCATTGGAAAATCTAGTGCTTGGACCTTCTTGTTCCAGGCAGACAGGATACTGTTTTGCAGCAGTCTCGAATGAAACTGAGCATAGGGAACCGCTTCGAATGAAGCCACCATTTTCCTTAACAACCTCATACAAAGGCGAATAGAAGGACCCTTCTTTGTCCTGACCACCCGAATCAGCTCCTTTATGGCGCTGATCTTTGCCTGGGGTAAAAACACCCTCTTCTGGGCTGTATCTATAACCAGACCCAAGTACTCTAATCTTCTTACTGGCTTTAAAGAAGATTTCTCTAGGTTGAGGACCCAACCTAGGTATTCCAGGTAGTTGACTGTGCTGACCATACTTTGGTCCAAGCGGGCTACCGACCGGTCTATCAAGAGCAGGTCATCTAGGTATGCTATTATCGTTATACCTTGAGTCCTTAATCTGGCCAGAGGAAGAGCCAGAAGTTTTGTAAACACCCGAGGTGCAGTAGCTAGACCGAAAGGCAAGGCTACAAACTGAAAATTAAGTTTTTCTACTTCGAAACACAGATATATCTGGTGAGCGGGGAAAATAGGCACATGGACGTATGCATCCTTGATGTCGATAAAGGGGAAAAGGCGGGACTTTAAATGAACCGCGCAGTCGATAGTGAAGGGCCAAAAAATATTCCATACAGATAGGTACATGGGTCACAAAAATTCATCATTTATTACATATATTTATATTATATCGATATTACACATTGCATGTACAAGGGTTAGTAGTTCATCTATAATAAATATATCTGTGTTACATTGGTACTACACATTGTATATACAGTATTCATAGCCACTCTTCAGGAGCGACAATGTGCATTAACTGAAAATAAAACATATAATAAATTTTAAGGTCAAATGCATGTAAAAAATAGGAAAAAAAATATAGAAATGTACATAACTTGGGAATAACCCCTAGCCATAAAAATACTCACAACTACCATGCAGTAAGAGCGCAATGGTGAGGGTTGGTGTAGCTGTGCCGGCGACCGGCGCAAGTGGGACCCCCCCACATGACAACACCAGGGGTGGACAGAATTCCAAAGGGTGGTGGTCCCTGATATGGATTGTGTGGGTGATTTGGAGACATCTTGAGGGGTATCTAGAAAAAATGTGAGAGTGAATGGGATGACTTGTAAAAAAAATAATAAAATAAAAAATGAATAAGTGTAGATGTGAAAATGTATGTCTAATGTGAAGGCAGCATTTGGAACCTGTGTCAGGGATGGTAACCGTGAAAAGCAAAACCAATAAAATCCATTGTAATGTGTGATATGCAAATCCAAAATAAAAATAAAGTCCAAAAAATGTTAGTGAGTGCATTGTCTAAAATGCCTTACCTAGTGCTGGGAGGTAAAAAAATATGGTGAAGTGCTGGGTGCCGACAGTGTGTGAAGGGATGACCAACTCATGCAAAGAGCCAACCGTCCCATATGCCGCTGATGGGAACCACCAGGCGCGACGGCGCTCAGTAGAACGCCACACGTGTGGCGTGTAAGGCGTGACGTCGATGCACAGTGCGGCGGCATCCCAACCCTCTCTTGGATACAAGGGGAGGGGAGGAGACCCCGCAGTGTGCATCGCAGCTCCCGGAAGTGAAGTGAGCTGACGGCTCAAGCATCCAGATCACTAAGCACTGGTAGAGCCGGTGTGGAGATGATATATTATATTGATTGGGTAAAACAAGCATCAACCAACTTTGTAGATAAATAGTTGCTTAACGAAGTTAGGAATATATAAAGGAATTAGACAAACTTGATTGAATATATTAGATAGCATGCACTGCAATAAAATTGTACCGATTACTAGGGTCAGACCAAACTATGCGGAATGCGCGCTTCCATCCCTATTGCACTAGCATCCTTGATGTCAATTGATGCAAGAAGTTCTCCTCCTTGTAGGATGGAGACTACTGATCGGATAGATTCCATGTGAAAAGAGCGGATATTCAGGAACCGGTTTAGATCTTTGAGATCTAGAATGGGTCCGACATCTACATTTGGTTTTAGCACCGTGAAAAGGTTTGAATAAAACCCCAACCCCTGCTCTTCCATGGGAACCACCACAATAACTTTTTGCGACAAAAGTCGGTCTAAAGCTTGAAAGAGACTTCTTTTTCTCTGGATCTTTGGGGACATTTGACCTGAGGAAATGAGGAGACGGGAATTCTTGGAACTCTAGTTTGTCACCTAGAGCTATTGTGTAGACCACCCATCTGTCTGGAAATTCTTCCTGCCAGACCCTTGAGAACTGCAGAAGTCTTCCCCCCACATGAACGAGTGGGGGGCGTCCCTTCATAAAGAGGCTTTAGCGTTCTGTCTTGTAGGTTTCCTCCCCCAGGACTTGTTTTGTCCCTGGGGGTTGACCCTGAGGTTTACCTCTTGAACCTGACGGAGGAGGCCGTTGTGACTGCCTGGAGGCTAATGCCCCTGGCACTGGAGAAAGAGCTCGTTTAAATGAGGGACGTGGGGGGCGTGTCCTGGACATGGAGGAGTGAGGACGTGCTTTGCCTCAGCTCCGCTACACCGTCGCACATAATCAGCTTTAAACAGGGGGAAACTCACTTCCATAAGATCCCCCCATGTCACAACGCTCACGGCAGTGCTCCCAACCGACCAGGACCGACAGATCGCGGCAGGGGCATCTGGATTCTTACATCTCCGGGGCCCGAGGACTAGGCCGGGAAGCCTCCAAGATGGCGCCAACTGGGAAGGCCCAGAAAGCCACAAAATCCTCTCAGCCAGCAGCAGCCACAGCCCGGACCCTGAAGGGGACAGCTTCAGCAGCATCTCCGGTGCCATCCCCAGGGTCGGTGAGTGATTCGGCCCCCTGTGCCTCCCCTGCCTCATTAGATGGCCGCTCTGAAATATCTGACTACCTCTGTGATGAGGATATCAGGCGCCATATTATGTCATTACCCACTAAAGAGGACCTTGAACGTTTTACAAGCAGGGTAGAGAAAGCTTTCACAGAGGACATTGCTCAACTAAAGGCCGACACTTCCCACCTGGGTAACAGGGTAGAATCTTTAGAAGAAAAGCTGGAGGAGGTTCTCCCCACTATTGCTCTACTGCAATCTAAATGTCAGCAGCAAGACCGGCAGATTGAAATCCTATTATGTCAGCTGGATGATGCAGAAAATCGCAGCAGAAGAGCGAACATTAGGATCCGGGGTCTCCCAGAAGCCACAGCCCCGAGGGATATTATCCCCACGCTGACAGATATTTTCAGAGACATATTGGGCCTACCTGCCTCAGCTCCCATAGAACTTGATCGAGCTCATAGGGCACTAAGACCTCCCTCTCAGGAGGTGGACAACCCCAGAGACATAATCTGCAAACTTCATAAATTCACCCTAAAAGACAGCATCATGCAAAAAATGCGCAACAAACCCTTCTACGATTTTGATGGTGCACGTTTATTCTTTTATCAAGACATATCCAGACGCACTCTTATGCAGCGCAGAGCCCTGAAGCCCCTCTTGACGGCGATCCAGGATGCTGGCCTTCCTTACCGCTGGGGCTTTCCCTTTTTTCTACAGGCGACTAAAGATGGAAGACAAGTCACGCTGCGTAACAAAGATGATCTCCCACAGTTTCTGTCCTCCCTGGGCCTAGACCCAGTGGACTTTCCGGATTGGAGAAATTCATTTGGCATTTCTGAGATCCCAGTTCCCACACAATGGTCAACTGCTACCCGTAGGAACCGTAGAAGGAACAGACTGCTCCAGAATCAAGATCCCCCCCCCCCCGGCTCCTCCATTATCCGTGACTGAAGGGGTAGTCCTTCCGGACTCATACAGTGATCATAGACATCCCCTGTCGTTAAGATATGGCCCTTTTTTTGGAACTTAGATCCTTCAATGTCCGCCTTATTTTTTTCCGCTGAAATCCAGTTGGTTGTGACTGCTGATCACTCAAGAGACATGACCAATAACAAACAATTTTTCTTTATATATATATATATATATATATATATATATATATATATATATATATATATATATATATATATATATATATATATATATATATATATATATATATATATATTTGTTATACCTTGGTAGTGGGTGGGAAAATGTGAACCCCAGAATTTACTACAGTAGCTTATCCCCCCTCCCAACCCCTAACACCTTTTAAGATGCGGTGTGTGGAGAGGGGGCCCCCGTTCTCCGCCCTGTGCTTAGGCCCACGTTCCCCCACGTAGGCCACCCTATATTGGGTACAGTCCCTATTTGGGGCATTAGGTAAGGTCTGAGGCCCCCTTCCTTTTTCCGAGGGAGACCTCCCACCTACAGATGTATTATTTACGGACTTCGCTAATGCTTTGTTGCATTGTTTATGTTACTTTAACAGTTCGTTTTATTTGTTTCTTTTTCCATTCACTTTTCTCCCCCCCCCCCCCCCCCCGCTCTGTTCCCCTCCTTCCTTCTTTCCTAGGAGCAACCCAGGACTTTGAATGCTGTGCCGGGCGAGTGAGACCATTCGACACCCATCCTACCATTTATTCTGGCATGTCTACTATTAAGGTAATATCTTACAACATAAGAGGCCTATGCTCCCCTGGGAAAAGAAACAAACTTTGGTGGGAACTTAAGAAATTAAAAGCTCACGTGGTTTTCATACAGGAAACCCATTTTACCCATCAGTCCTTGCCTAGATTACCTACCCATTTATTCAACCAATGGTTCCACAGCACCTCCCCCATGTCTAAATCTAGAGGCACTACAATTGTGATTCACAGGAATTGCCCCTTCCAGCTTTCGGATAGCAAAATAGATCCACTAGGCCGTTATGTATTTCTGAAAGGAATCATAGCGGGACGAAAATACACATTCGCCTCGATCTATGCGCCCAACTCTAACCAAATTACTTTTATTGATAGTGCTCTCGACCTACTAGCAGACTTTAGGGAAGGATATGTCATTTTGGGAGGGGACTTCAATGTTAGCCCGGACCCTCTACTAGACTCCTCCAGCTCTAGCCATTCACACTCTTATGCTTTCTTAAAACACTTCCGAAAGTCTTTTCAGTCCCACTTGCTACTTGATAGCTGGAGGGTCTTCCACCCAAAGGAGAGAGACTTCAGCTATCACTCGGCAGTCCATGATGTATACACCCACATAGACCATATCTATGTGGACCGCTCCACACTAGAGCTTGTGCAATCCGCGTTCATTGGGAACATTACTTTATCTGATCACGCACCAGTGGGGGTGACCCTAACACTCCCTTCCAGTTCCCGTGGAGCCTGGACGTGGAGATTGAATGAAAATTTGTTGGATGATACAGCGGCAGTTGCCAAAGTATCAGAGACCATCACAAATTATTTCAATGAAAATGTGGCGGATGATATCAGCATGGGCATAGTGTGGGAAGGCCACAAAGCAGTGATCAGAGGAGAATTAATATCCCAGGGGGCTAAACTTAAAAAGATGCTTCAGGCGGACTTTGAAAGGGTGCTGGCCGCCCTACAGGATGCGGAACTCAAACATAAACAAAATGGAGGCCTTGAGGCATGGCGGAGGTTAACTGAGTTAAGAGACTTATTTTTACGCCTGCTTGATCGACAGACTCGTAAACAAGCCAGACGATTATCGCACAAATATTACGAACACGGCAACAAGTGTGGTCGTATGCTTGCTAGAGCCATTCGCTAGAAGCATGCGCAGACTTACATACAAAAACTTTGTTCCCCTTCTGGGGAGGTCTCGGCTCGGTCCTCCAAAATTGCCTCAGGGTTTCAAGACTACTACACGCACCTTTATAATTTGCACCCTGACAGCCCTCTAGATGCCCAGCAATCCAGGTCCACAGCCATTCGAGACTATTTAGCCGCAGCTGGCGTTCCAGCATTGAGTGTAGATCAATGTACTGACCTTGAACTTCCGATTTACCTTGGGGAGATTGAACTGATAGTGAAATCCCTTCCTACAGGGAAGAGCCCGGGACCGGATGGCTATTCAGGGTTATACTACAAAACCTTCCTACCCCTCCTTAAACCTCACATGTGCACCTACTTTAATTCCATAGCAGAAGGGACGCCCATACCTTCAGAGGCACTTTTGGCACACATTACAGTTTTGCCAAAAGAAGGTAAAGACCCGACACTTCCTAAAAGCTACCACCCTATTTCCCTCCTCAACGTTGACGTTAAGATACTAGCCAAGATTTTAGCGAACAGGCTCGGGAATCTTCTGCCCAATATAGTTCACCCTGACCAAACTGGGTTTATTAAGGGGAGGGAGGCAAGGGACAATTCCATTAGGGCCATACAACTTATTCATTGGGCCCGCACTAGCCCTGATTCCAAACCTTACATTATTCTTTCTACTGATGCCGAAAAGGCCTTCGACTGTGTCGACTGGTCGTACCTCAAAGCAGTGTTGGAGGCTCTAGGGCTTAAAATGCGCATGTTGACCTCTATCCTGGCTCTTTACTCTACTCCCTGTGCACAGGTCAAGGTGAACGGAGTGCTCTCTTCTAGATTTCCGATTCGGAATGGCACGAGACAGGGGTGCCCCCTATCCCCCCTTCTCTTCGCTCTAGTTTTTGAACCATTACTATGCACGGTTAGAGCGAATGCAGACATAAGGGGTTTGTGAGTAGGAAACACTGAACACAAACTATCCGCCTACGCTGATGACGTGTTATTCCACCTCTCAGAACCCCTGATATCGTTGCCAGTCCTGATGAAGGAACTGAAACTATTCGGATCACTTTCAAATTTCAAAATTAATTATTCCAAATCTGAAATTTTACCTATTCACTTAACCCCTGCTCTGACAAGTAACTTACAAGCCTCCTTTCCCTTTACCTGGGCCAAATCCTCCATTCGATACCTAGGGATTCAATTGACAGATAGTTTTGATACCCTCTATGCCGCAAATTTTCCCCCCTTACTCAGTACAATTAAAAAAGATCTCTCCCTCTGGACCAAGACTGCGTTCACTTGGATGGGCCGCATTAACATTATAAAAATGAATATTCTGCCCCGTATACTCTTTTTTCTTCAAATGATACCAATCCCCCTACCTATCAAATTCTTTTCCCAGATTAATAGCACCTTAACGGGATTTGTGTGGAATGCACGTAACCCTAGAATAGCCATGGGGACATTGAAACGCTCAAAACTAGCGGGTGGCCTAGGGATCCCAGATATATTGAAATATCATAAAGCAATTGCTCTTCAGAGGATCCTCAACTGGCGCTTCCACACCCAGTCCAAAATATGGGTCTCTCTTGAGCAATGGCTAGCTGGCAGGAATTTGGCCTTTGCTCCCTGGCTGCCAAGTGAATATCGCGGGCTATCAGACTCAACATCCCCACTGACGAGACATATTCTCTCCACTTGGGACAAATTGAATTCGATCTTAAACTTATCTCCACCCATGTCCCCGCTAGCCCCGTTAGGGGGATTTCTTTGGTTCTTGCCGGGTGAGCAAATGGCCTTTTTCGCCCCCTGGGTAGATGACGGTAACGCCAGCTGTGGGAAATTGATGAGCAATGGTAAGCTGATGAGTTTCGAATCTCTACAGAGTAGACACAGGGGCTCCAAAATGAACTTCTGGCGATATAGACAGCTCCATCACTTCTTCGAAACTCATGGACGATCTATAAGAGACATCTCCACTCTTACTCCTTTCGAACGACTTTTTGTAGAGGAAGACCCGATCCCACATTTGATATCTGAAATGTATCGCTTATTAAGCATTACCAATGACAACCTTAGACCGACCTATATACGGACATGGGAGAGAGACCTGCAACTTGACTTCTCTACATCCCAGCTAACACACCTTTATCAGCTTACTCACTCAAGCTCTATTGAATCTAGAACCCAAGAAACAAATTACAAGCTCTTGTCGCGCTGGTACAGAGTACCAACCGATTTAGCCCGTATCTACCCCTCGGTATCGGATCAATGCTGGAGGAAGTGTGGACAGAGAGGCACACTCCTTCACATTTGGTGGGAGTGTCCTTTGATACGGCCATACTGGGCAGATATCAAGTCTCTAATAAAAGAAATTTTGGACTTAGATGTTCCTTTGAATCCAGCCTACTTCCTCCTGCATGTCCCTTAGATGCCGATAAGCAGATACAGAAAAAGCGTTCTACCACACCTTTTAAATGCGGCTAGACGCCTCCTCCCAATTTATTGGAAACAATCCAGGGTCCCTTCTAGGGAAGACTGGATTAAAAAAGTCAATGATATCAGAGAAGCTGAACACTGGATAGCATGCTGTAAAGGAAAGTTGGAACGTTTTGAGGTCATATGGGGACCATGGAGAGACTTTATGTTTGACCCAAATCTCATACCCTCAAGCCTAGATCTGGCCCTACTAGCAGAACCAACCCTGAGATCCCGCTTGGACAACAGTAATAAGACCCATTGATAGACATTTTTCATAGATACCTTCTATGATGACAACCTGTCGGTGGCGGAACTCGCTCGGCGCAGATCTACAAGACCCTCTCAGACTCTGAGGTATGCTCCACACCATTCCCCCCTCACCTCCTACCCTTTTCCCTCCCCCTCAGCCTTTCATACCTGTTCCCCCCTTGATTCTAACTATTTCCTATCTCTCTCTTCCTTCTAATTTTACTTTCTAGACTGCATACCGGCTGCCAGTTACCAGGCTGCGGTCATAAGATGCTGATGTTGCACTACTTGGACACGGGTGGCGGCAGACAGCAAAGGGGAGCACAGATCCTCCACATGGGGGTGGACCTTTTTATTTTCCGCCTCTGGTTTGTGGGGGGTGTGAGAGGTGTGCCCTCCCTGAACACGGTGGGACAGACGAGGTTGTTGGAGGTATTTGCCCCCCTCTGTTCGGACCGTCGGCAGGGGGTGCTCGCCCGCTAGCTTTCCTGATCATCTAGCACTTTGAATGCGGCTGTGACTGGGTTACGCCAGCACGCCATCGCATGTTCATCCTGATCCAGGGTGTGTATTATAGATTAAAAGAGGTGCCGCCGCCGTGGGTCCGAAATAATTATTTGCACTAGCTGGTATTAGGACAAGTTTTATATGTGTTTTATCCCGCATTTCTGAAATATGTGTAGTTTTCTACTAAAATGTTGTTAAATAAAGATTTTACAAAAAAAATGAGGGACGTTTACTCTTTTTCCTAACTGGCAAAAGGGTACTCTTTCAGCTTCAGGGAGGAAGAGCCTGCCTGGGCCATAGAGGGTGAGTTCAAAACATTTATCAACTGTCTCAAGTAATGCCAAACAGGAGCAGAGAGACGGGCCATTTGATAGATTTATTACAGGGAAAGTACAGCCAAGCTTGTTTGGTTGTTCTTCTCCTGTGGATCACAGCAGTGCAGATTGTTTTCCACTCCTGTGACTCATTTTCAGCTGACGGTGGGCTGAAGCCTGAGAAAGATCGCAACCATATGATTGGGATCCACCCACATGCCTGGACCGGCACCCAGCTCAGCCTCTCAAGCCGCTGAAAGCCTAAGTCGGCCACTCCTACCCCATTGTGGGGTCACCAGTACGGTATTTATAAATTTAAATCATATCCCCTCTCAAGCGTCTCTTCTGCAGAGAGAATAAGTTCAGTGCTCAAAACCTTTCCTCATAACTAATATCCTTCAGACCCTTTATTAGCTTTGTTGCCCTTCTTTGTACTCGCTCCATTTCCAGTACATCCTTCCTGAGGACTGGTGCCCAGAACTGGACAGCATACTTTAGGTGCGGCCGGACCAGAGTCTTGTAGAGTGGGAAAATTATTGTTTTATTTACCCTTTTTAATGCATGCCAATATTCTGTTTGCTTTGTTAGCAGCAGCTAGGCATTGCATGCCATTGCTGAGCCTATCATCTACTAGGACCCCCAGGTCCTTTTCCATCCTAGATTCCCCCAGAGGTTCTCCTCCAATGTATAGATTGTGTTCATATTTTTGCCACCCAAATGCATTATTTTACATTTTTCTACATTAGACCTCATTTGCCATGTAGTTATCCACCCCATTAATTTGCTCAGATCATCTTGCAAGGTTTCCACATCCTGCAGAGGTTATTGCCCTGCTTAGCTTAGTATCGTCTGCAAATACAGAGATTAAACTGTTTATCCCATCCTCCAGGTAGTTTATGAACAAATTAAGTAGGATTGGTCCCAGCACAGAACCCTGGGGGACTTCACTACCCACCCCTGACCATTCTGAGTACTTCCCATTTATCACCACCCTCTGAACTTGCCCTTGTAGCCAGTTTTCAATCCATATACTCACCCTATGGTTCATGCCAATGGACCTTATTTTGTACAGTAAGCATTTATGGGGAACTGTGTCAAATGCTTTTGCAAAATCCAGATACCCCACGTCTACGGGCCTTCCTTTATCTAGATGGCAACTCATCTCCTTATAGAAGGTTAATAGATTGGTTTGGCAAGATTGAGTCTTGATGAATCCATGCTGATTACTGCTAATGATACCGTTCTCATTACTAAAATCATGTATATAGTCTCTTATCATCCCCTCCAAGAGCTTGCATACTATTGATGTTAGGCTAACTGGTCTGTAATTCCCAGGGATGTATTTTGGGCCCTTTTTAAATATTGGTGCTACATTGGCTTTTCTCCAATCAGCTGGTACCATTCCAGTCAGTAGACTGTCAGTAAAAATTAGGGACAATGGTCTGGCAATTACTTGACTGAGTTCCCTAAGTACCCTCAGATGCAAGTCATCTGGTCCTGGTGATTTATTAATGTTTCTGTCCTCTGTTCCCCTTTGTCCTCTGTTAACCATGGAGGTGCTTCTTGTGATGTATCATGAGGATAAACACTGCAGTTTTGGTTACTGAAGCCCCCCGATTCCCTCGTGAATACTGAGGAGAAGAATACATTCAATATCTTCGCCATATCCCCATCCTTTGTAACCAGATGTCCTTCCTCATTCTTTATTGGGCGCCTTTTTTACTGTTTACATACTTAAAGAATTTCTTGGGATTTTTTTTGCTCTCCTCTGCTATGTGTCTTTCGTGTTCTATCTTAACCATCCTAATTGCACCCTTACATTTCTTGCTACATTCTTTATAAAGTCTGAATGCTGACGTTGATCCCTCGACCTTGTATTTTTTAAGGCCTTCTCCTTTACTTTTATATATATTTTTACATTGGAGTTAAGCCATCCAAGACTTTTGTTCGCTTTTTTTAAATTTATTACCCAATTGGATGCATTGGCTAATGCCCTTATTTAATATGCTCTTAAAGCAAACCCATCTCTCCTCCGTGTTCTTTGTTCCTAAGATTTTATCCCAATTTATATCTTCCTGCAAGGTTTGGAGTTTAGGGAAGTTGGCTCTTTTGAAATTCAGTGACTTTGTATTCCCCTTATGTTTCCTATTTGTGTGATTTATATTGAAGCCAATTGACCTGTAATCGCTATTTCCTAAATTGCCCCGTATTTCCACATCTGTGATCAGGTCTGTATTGTTGGTAATCAGTAGATCCAGTAACACTTTTTTTCTAGTTGGTGCGTCTACCATCTGACCCATGAAATTGTCCTGCAAGACATTTAGGAACTGGCGAGCCTTAGATGAATGCGAGGTTCCCTCCGCCCAGTCTATGTCTGGATAGTTAAAATCCCCCATTATGATAACACTTCCCATCCTTGCTGCTAATCCAAATTGTGATAGGAGATCCGTCTCCACTTCCTCCCTCAGGTTAGGGGGCCTATAGCATACTCCCAGTATTATTTTCCCCTTAGTTTCCTCCCTTTGGAGCTCTACCCATAAGGATTCCACCTCCTCCCTAGCTCCCTTAGTGATGTCATCTCACATTCACTTGTTCATTATTCTTGATATATAGGCATACCCCTCCCCCTTTTTCTTTACCCTCTCTATCCCTGTGATAAAGGGAGTGCCCTTGAATGGTTGCAAGCCAATTATGAGAGCTGTTGAACCAGGTCTCTGAAATTCCCACAAAATCCTCCTCGTACAACAGTATCTCTAGTTCACCCATCCTCTGCTAAGCTCCTGGCATTGGTGAACATACCACGTAGTTTAGACCGGTCGCATACTATCCTCTTATTGGGTGTTCCGAGATTTCAACTAGGACTTGATACTTACCTTGGGTTTATGTGCTTTAGTCAACCTACCACTAATTCCCCTAATACTTTGCTTTTAATTATCCGACATCTCATCTTTCCTGCTATCTGTCCCACATGACAATTAGGCCTTTTTCACATGGAGCATATGCATCCATACCCAGTGTGTTGGCCATGTTCCGCGTGGGGATGCATGGTGTTCTGTGCATCTCTGTGTAGGCAGTCCAGCCAAAGTCAATTGGGACGCAGCAGCTGCATGGACATAGTCGAATGTCAAAATTTGACTTGCAGACAGAAAGAGATGCGTGTATCAAAATGCACAGTGTCTGCATTCGGATCTGTGCACCCACTTCTATAGGTGAAGCTCTCTGGTGGATGCAGATGAAGCAAAAAGTGACTCAGCATACAGGACCTGTCTCAGCACCTGTCTGAATGAGCCCTTAGGGGAATTTATCAAAACTAGAGCATACAGAATTTGGGGCAGCTGTGCATGGCAACCAATCAGCTCATAGCTTTCCATTTCAAAGATGAAGATAGAAGTTAATTGGTTGCCATGCACATCGGTTTCAGATTCCGATTGCACCAGTTTTGATAAATTCCCCTCACTGTATTTTACATTTCTTATTCCTGACTACTGCATTATAAATACAGCACATTCTTTGTTAAAGTGGTTGTGAAGGTACAAGATTTTTAATCTTCAGCAGCAGCCACCCCAAAAAAACTTATCTGAGCCCTCTCTCAATCCAGCTATGTCCACAAGAGCCTTGGCTGTCTGCGGACTCGCACTCCTGATTGGCTTTTGGCCAATGGCTCACACTGCTGTCAATCACAGCCAGTGAACCAATCAGAAGACAGAGGGGGTGAGGGCGAGCCATGGCTCCGTGTGTGAATGGACACACAGAGCCGCAGCTCAGGAGCGTGCCTGCTTAGGTGCTCCCATAGCAAGCTGCTTGCTGTGGGGGCACCCGGGGCCAGTGGTGCCGGTGAGGGATCCAAGAAGAGGAGGATTCAAGCTGCTCTGTGCAAAACCACTACACAGAGCAGGTAAGTATAACATGTTTGTTATCTAGAAGAAAGAAACAAACAAGAATTTAATATCAGTTTAGGGTTAGCTGTGCGTAGTAAAGAATATGCAATAATACAGCTTTATTTTATTAAAATGAGTGTACTGAGGTTTGTACTGTTTTGGCAAGGAGACGCTATATTGCCACATACCATTTTAATGTGCAAAAAATGACGAGCCCCGGGTGCCAGATGTGCTAGCTATGCCACTGGACTTAAGAGTTCCCTTCGCTGAAACTAATGCAAAAAGGTAAGTACCCCCAGTACTAAAATTGACTTTAAGGGCGAACTTTTGAAAAAAATATACAAATATTTAGAAAAATAGAAAAATTACATATAAACCCTATCATAAACAAACATAACAGTGGTGTACAAAGTAGTAGTATACAATCTTCATGTGTCATATATGAGCAAAAGCAACACAACACTGCTCCTGTAACCGACGCGTTTCGGGATATTTGAAGTAAATCCCTTCTTCGGGGGCATGAAGGAGACAATGGTTGGAAACACTCAATATTATTTCACGAAAATTTAACTTTGATGATTGAAGGTAAAACCAACTGGGTATAAAGACAAAAAATCCAGATGGGAAAAATGATTAACCAAGTGGAAAGATATAGATCCTCGAGGCATAGATGGTCCCCCACAAGGAGCCCCAAAAATTAAATAGGTCCTCTCAATAAGGAAGGAAAAAGTGCAGATTGATGCATAGCTGCATTTGTTAGGGGAAACAGGCCTTAATGAGAGATTGGCGGCGTTCGTCTCACAAACACAATCCCGGAAGGTAGCAACCGCATGAAACTCAGGGGCCAAGCCCAACCCCTGAAAAACAACCCAACACCACAATTCAACCAAATTATTTGGACCAGGGCACAAAGCATGGTACAACATGGACATGGATGAGCGAGTTTAAGGTGGAGGAACTTGACTGGCCTGCGCAGAGTCCTGACCTCAACCCGATAGAACACCTTTGGGATGAATTAGAGCAGAGACTGCGAGCCAGGCCTTATCCACATCACTGCCTGACCTCACAAATGTGCTTCTGAAAGAATGGTCAAACATGCCCATAGACACACTCCTAAACCTTGTGGACAGCTTCCCCAGAAGAGTTGAAGCTGTTATAGCTGCAAAGGATGGGCCAACTCAATATTGAACCTTACGGACCAAGTCTGGATGCCATTAAAGTTCATGTGTGTGTAAAGGCAGGCGTCCCAAAGGTAATACAGTGTGTGTGTGTGTGTGTGTGTGTGTGTGTATGTATATATATATATATATATATATATATATATATATATATATATATACATTTTTATTTTATTTTTAAATATGTATAAACTACATATATATGTTTAAATTAATACATTTAAAAAAATAAAATGTATATATTAATATATAATATAAATAATAATATACAAAGTAAATTTATCTTAAAATAGAAATTAGAAATACATGCCTAAGAATTTTGCTGTAAGAATTGTTTTCTTATTTAAAAAGTGTTCATTCATAGTGGCACCAGGGTGCTTCATCTAAGCTTCATCTCACACCTATGAATATTCACACCATTACTAACACCCAGAGATAGAACACAGGATGCTTCTGTTCACAGACTCACACCCACCCACAGAAAGCTTTGCGGAAAGGAATTAAAGCTGCAGCACCTACTCTCTTACAGAAAGCTTTTATAGCAACATTACAAAACTTCTTTAAGGGAGACTGAGCATGTTTAAAAAAAAAAAAACACAGCAATATATTGCATACAAATGTGAACGACCGCTTTAGCAAGGCCACTGAGCCAACTCAACATAACAAATTAGGGCAAAGCTATTTTTTTTGTAACCTCTTGACAGATTAGCTGTTAGGAAAAAAAAAAACAGGTAAACAGGTTGACTGGAGGATGTTTATTTGTAGGCGGAGACATTCACATTATTCTTCTCTGCCCCCTATGTGTCAGGACTACCTTCTGCTTTAAGAACAGAATGCTTTTTTTTCTCAATGCCTTTCCTAGGTTATAGAAAGTTTATCATAACTGACCCCAAGTGGGACACTTTGAAGGCCAAATCGAAAGATTCAAGAACTTCTTTGCTGTTTTAGGGGAAATTCCTTTTACAGAAAAAAATTAAAATGCTGAATGAAAAGAAAGTAAGCCCCCCCCCTCCCCCAAAAAAAAAACAACAACCAAGGTTACACAAGAACTTCTGTGACTTGTAAGAGATAATAAAAATATATAAATGGGGCATTTGCCTACAGGCAGTACAAATATAATTTATTGCAGTGTAAAATATATTTTAAGGTTTCTATCCTTAGCAGTTGGTGAAATAAATCACACAAAGGTGCTGTGTGAAGGTCGTGCCGCCATCTGTTGAAATAAGTCCGCCCATCCTGTGAAAATGAAACACAGTTCATTCACGGACTTACAGGGGAAATGACAGCCTATTGAAGCTGAATTCCAGGGAAAGGAAAAGGATTAAATATCTGTTTAGGTCTAAAGCAGTGGGGGTCAACTTTCTTGATCTAGGGGGCCTCAAGTGCAGCTCTGGGCATTACCAAAGAGTGGGACATAACATTCAGTGAATATTCATTATCAGAAACAGGAGACACACAACAGGATATAGTCAAGGACTATGAACATGATACAAGAGATGGTCAGAGACTGCAGACATGGATACAAGGGATGGTCAGAGACTGTAGACATGATACAGGAGATGGTCAGAGACTGTGGACATAATATATGAGTTGGTCAGAAACTGCAGACACGATACAAGAGTTGGTCAGGGACTGTAGACATGATACAAGAGATGGTCAGAGACTGTAGACATGATACAAGAGATGGTCAGAGACTGTGGACATAATATATGAGTTGGTCAGAAACTGCAGACACGATACAAGAGATGTTCAGAGACTGTGGACATGATACAAGAGATGGTCAGAGACTGGAGGCATGATACAAGACATGGTCAGAGACTGTGGACTTGATACAAGACATGGTCAGAGACTGCAGCCATGTTAATAGAGCTGGTCAGAGACTGCAGACATGTTACTAGAGCTGGTCAGAGACTGCGGACATGATACAAGAGATGGTCAGAGACTGTGGGCTTGCTGCAGGAGACTGTCAGACTGTGAACATGTGATGGGAGTTGCTGGAGACTGGGGACACGCTTCTACAGTAGGCACAGTCATAGACTGGTGGCATACATTGTGTTACATGAGCCTGCTAGAAATTACTATTATAACAGGACAATTGGAAAACAAAGATAAGGGTCTGCACAAAAAGTGCCAAAGGGTCGCAAGTGGCCCCCAGGCCACAGATTGGGGACCAGAAAAATTTGTTTAACTTACCTGATCCCCTGCGCCCACAGGTTCCCTCTAGGCTGTAAGACCGGTCCCCGCATTCAGTGGCTGAAGGTCCTCCAAGGTCATCAAGTCCAATGCAGAGCCCTACAATAAGAACACAGAGGGAATGTAGGGGAGTAAAAGGAGAGCACTGGTCGCCAGGGGAGCGGAGGATCAGTTATGTAAAACTGCTTTTCCTGGTGCATGCATGGCAGCATACCAGTGATAGAGCTGCGTCTCTAACCCCTCTGTCAGAACCAGTGAAAAATCTTAATAAAACAAAAAACATTATAGGACCCCTGGTATCCAACAATAAATAACTTAGCATTTACCCGACCTGTCAATTAGTTGTTAATCACTGGTATGCTGCAATGGAGGCACCAGGAAAATAGAAAATGATACCAATACTTACCTTAATTTTCCTTATCTGTTGCATATTCAGGGCAGCATACATACCCACCCTCCGTCCAAAAATCATTTCACCAGAATACCAGGGGTACTATGCTGTTTGACTTTTAAGCTTTTCACTGGTGCTGAGGGAGGGGTTAGAGGCTACACTCTATCATTGCTATGCTGCCATGGATAGGAACCAGGAAAGGAATATTATGGTAAGTATTGGTACAATTTTCTGTTTTTGAGGTCCGCTGGACCATTTAACCCATACGGTGCAGGGGCAGCCCCACTGCAAGGGAGAATTTTTCCTTTCCTATATAAGTTATATTTCTGAATGTGGTCAGTATAATCTGATGAGTGTTGAAGTTGATGGCACATATGAACACTCTAACATACATTTGGGAGCAGAAGGAACAGGCCTTTCAGAGAACTAAAACCTTTAAAAATTGTTCATTACTTGCAGATCACTGATACCTCGATAGGCCCCTTACTTTCAGGGTCTGCCAATGTGCCTCCATCAACCTGGAGGTAGTGTCAATTCTATGTCCAAGCCAACAATGCCTCTAGGTTGTATGATATGAGCACGATGACGTCAGCCTCTCTCTCTAAGTAACGTTAAAACCCACATAGGAAGGCCAACAACATTGTGGTGAATTCAGTAGTGTGACATTATTGTTGGCCCTACACAGGAAATGCAGGATTTCCTAAGCACTTGTAGAATCAACAGATACATGTTGAAGGGGAATTTTCCATAGAGAATTGTTATGGCTTGGTTAGGAGCATGGATATTTAGAAAGATTTTTTTGTTATTGTTCTAAGTTAAAGCTGAATTCTAGCTTTAAAAAATACTTCCCATTCCCCCAGCACTTATATATATATATATATTGTTTTTTTTTCCCCCTCGAGTCTTCTGGTTCGTCCAGTAACATCAGAGGCCCTTCCTTTTGCACCCAGTAGTGCTCAAATAATGACTTATCAGGAGGGGGTCGTCCAGTGTAGTAATACTCTGAGCACATGCTGCAAGGGTGGCGGATCTATGACACACTGGGCTCAGTAGAACTGGACTGAATGGCTCTGGTCATTCAGTTTGGAAGACTGAGGACATTTATTGTGCGAGGTAGCTATGAATTTCAAAGTGAAGTATTGCTGCAAGAGCTGCTTTTTTTAACTACTAGTCTATAAACAGACCGGTAAAGTTTAGCCCTGATAGGTAAAACACTTGCAACTGTTAAAAGTGTGCAGAAATAGATGCACATAAAGACATATTTGCTCATTTTATATACAAACACTGCTTCTTGGCTAATGAGAATGTACAGTAACTTTGCTTCAATTCTTTATACTGTCTCTCAGAGTCTATGGGTCAGTCCTGACCTGACTCACTATAAATCACAACTTGTAAGTTGTGACTAAGTTGTAACTGGAGTTTTCTTAGCAGTTGATAAAGAGTATCACAAGGCAATAGCTATTAAAAGTAATATAATATAATCAAATCGCTTGCAAAGGAAGTGAGAGGAATTCTCCCCAGCAGCGGTGTGCGGGGCAGTCAGCAGCGAGGTGTTTGGTGGCAGCAGCACCACCCAGTAGTAAAGTGTGTTGTGATGTCAGTGCGGGTTCTGGGGGTTTTAGGGTGTCTGACAGTGTGGGGGGCTATTGACTGCTATGAGGGGAGGGGGCTGTGTATTGGAGCTGCATTTCCATATGACATGGGGGGGCAGACTTGGGCAGGAAATCTGGAGTGATGGCTGAAGTGCCTTGTAATATTTAGTACTTGGCGGTAGTGTAGTGTGCAAGGAGAAACGAGAGGAGCCCTGGCTGCTCCTTGGTCTGGCCTAGAGGCAGTAATAAGCTAAAAGCAGAAATTAGAGAGCAGTAAGCAGTTCCATGCACAAATTCGTCAGTAAGAAGAAAAAGGGGATAACTGCAGAGTAGGGTGAGATGTAAGAGCCGCCACAGGTGGTGATCATTGCGTAGTAGTGGCAGGCCTTCACCTGACTATATGTTGTGAATTCTCGGGCAGGCTCTGGGGCCTTACAATTTCCAGGCCATATCATTTAGGCAGCTGATATTTGGATGGTGAAATTAGCCTTGAACCTGCAGTTTACACTTTCAAAGCCGTGGTAGCAGAGGTGCTATCATTAAATTGCATATGAAAGGAAACCCTGACCTAACTCAACCAAACATGTGTAATGGGCCAGACCTTGATTCTCGGGAGGCAGCACCGAATCATTGAAGTAGGAGGAAAGACATACCCCATTTTGCTCCAGGGCCTGTAATATGTATGTATCTTGAGTTGTAGTGAGAGTAATTTTTATTTGCTAAGATTGGAAATTATTTCAAAGATTCCTTGAGCCTCAACAAGGGGTGTTGAAAAGGTTGAGAAAGGCTACTCTAGGCCAATACATCTACTGCAGAAGTTCCCTAGAGCTGGATAATGTGAAGTAGGTGGGTCATATTCAGAGAGGCCAGTCGCTGTTGATAAATTATGGCCAAGGACTTCTGCATCCCTGGGAGGTAAGAGGTGTTAAGATCCTGTAAACGACATTCCACACAGAGGTCTGCCACCTGAAACAGAAAACGACTGCACATACTGTACCTCTTAGGGTACTACATATGAAATTGCTGTTTTGGTGTCCATTCTCCTTTTGACTCAGCAGCCACATCAAATGGGAAAGAGCACCTTCAAAGCTATGAAAGCCACCTGTAGCTATAAAACCTTGGTCTGTCAAGGGTTTGGATCCTGCCACCTGCCCTGAGTATGTTGGCTCTCACAATGAGTTCCCCAGCCCCGGAGACTGGAATCTGAAGTAACCACAATCCAGTCTCCAGGGCTGTTGGGCTTGTCCCTGGTTAGGTTCACAGGAACTGTCCACCACCTCAATCTCACCCTGATGGTTCCTGGGACAAAGATGGAATACTGTAAGGATGATCAGTTCTACTGATGTAGTGGGCAGTACTTGATCTGACTCTGATACCAGTGTGCTCGTGGCATTGCTGTGATGGTGGAGCACAACAAGCCAATATAACAGACACTCACTGGCGGGGCAGGTTGATGAATGAATCTGAAAATTGGATTTCATGATCACTCGAACAACTTTTCAGTTTGGAAGAAAAGACCCTACCTTGTGCTGAGCTGAATTGCATTCCCAATAATCCATATGCTAGGACAGAATAGCTGACATTTCTGGTGACTGACCAGCCAACATTTTGAACACTATCTTCTTGTGTACTAAGAATTGATGTTTGGAATCTGCTAAAATTAAGGCATCGTACAGATTATAGGGACTATGAATTCCCCAAAGTCTTAGAAGTGCTACCATTGTCAGAGGAATCATTGTGGGGGTCCTCGGCCCTAAACAGAGGCCAATGGGTAAGTATCAAAATTGGTAATAATTGTGACCTATTTTGAACCTCAGATAATGGTGTATCTTTGCCACTGGTACATGCAATTAGACATCTGTCAGATCAACAGAAGCCATCCAATTTCCTTGGATTAACTATGGAAATTATTGCCTCCGCCAATCTTATTCTGAAACTTGCCACTTTCAAAAATGAGTTCAGTCTCTCTGGGGGAGATTTGCTAAAACTGGAGCACACAGAATCTGGTGGAGTTTTGCATGGTATCCAACCATCTTTGAGGTTTTATTGTCAAAGCTGAACTGAAGCAGCTGAAGTTGGAAGCTAATTGGTTACAGTTTACCAGAATCTGTGTGCACCAGTTTTAGTAAATCTACCCCTCTAAATCTAGAACAGGTCTGAGTTTGTTAAACTATTTCTGAATCAGAAATCTGGGAGAAAAAGAAAAAAAAACAAAACAAAACATCTCCCTTCCCTTGCGATGGCACTGCCTTTAATAATTCTAGAATGTATGATTCTAAATACGTCCTTTTCTCTGAACTTTGCAGTACTCATTTTCCTAGAAAAACAAGTCTCTTGACGGGTGAGATGCATTTTCCAGCATGTAACCATTCCCCTTCTTGATTGTCTTCACTTATTATTAGGCATCTGAAATACTGTCTGCTCAAACTTGCTCTAACTTGAAAATCTTGCTCCCACAAGACTGGCTGAGTAGGCAAACCCTCAGGAGGTCCTATTGGCAGATTAGGCTGACTGGACAAGCTTAGATCTGGAAGCCTTGGCAAACACATGCTGACCCCCTGTCCAAGAGGATTTAAAGAACTATATAATGCCCCATACACACGATCAGAAATTATGCCAGCAAAAGTCGGATGTGAGCTTTTGGTCAGAAATTCTGACCGTGTGTATGCTCCATCTGACTTTTGCTGGCAGAAATCCAGCCAGCAAGAGATTGAGAGCAGGTCCTCTATTTTTCGGTCAGAAAAAGTTCCTATCCGAAAATGCGTTCGTCTGTATGCAATTTGGACGCACAAAAAATTATGCAGGCTCAGAAACAATTCGACACATGCTCGGAAGCATTGAACTTCATTTTCTCGGCTCCTCGTAGTGTTGTACGTCACCGCGTTCTTGACGGACTAAAGAACTTTTGTGTGACCATGTGTATGCAAGGCAAGCTTGAATCCCGTCAGAAAAACCATCCAAGTTTTTTCTGATCGTGTGTAAAAGACTTAGCATCCTTGAACTGGTCTTGCTGTCTCTTGTTTTTCTCTTCAATTCTGTGGCAGCAGATCTGACTTCCCACAGTCACTCTCTGGTCCACTTTCACTAGTGTTATAATAAAGATAACCTTACCATTGTATGGAATTGCTCTGACACCCTGCTTTGAAAAAGGCATCTGCCACCCACTGCCTCAAGAACAAGGCTCTGTGACCTTTCACTAAGTGCATTATTAGTCGTGCTGGCTATGTTCAGTTCTTCCTGCAATGTGACTTTGGTTTCTCTTGCCACAATGGATTGCAAGGTTGATTGTAATTTGACAGTCCATATTCTTAGAACTCTGACAACTGAGGTCAAGGATACAGCTGGCTTGCATGCAGCACCTGCTGGGTTTTAAACACTCTTTAGGTCCGAATCTACCTGCCAGTTCATGACGACAACAAATGTAATGTCATCCAAGGGTGAAGCCACCCGTCTTGCAAGCCTCTGGAATCTCTGTCCCCAGTCCCTTTCTGTGTCTCAAAAGGGAGGAGATGTCAGGGGTCTGTTAAAACCCCTGATATCTCACCACAGGGCTGATAAAAAATAAAAAAATAAATAAATAAAAAAAATACAGAATTGTAATAAACAATAACAATAATAAAAAAAAACACACACACACACACACACAGACACCATCCACCCCCCCCCCCCCCCCCCCGCAAAAAAAAGCATTGTAAAAACAAAAAAAATAAAATAAAATAGTCAAAAAAATAAAAAACTACTGACACGGTCCACGCGTCATCAGTGCTACATATTAGTGCCACTGTCACGTGACATTAAATAAGTATCGGTAATCAGTATCGGCGAGTACTTGAAAAAAGTATCGGTACTTGTGCTCGGTCTTAAAAAAGTGGTATTGGTGCAACCCTATCTCTCAGTAGGTTCAGAATGACTTGATAGAGAGAGATATAGATATATATATATATATATATATAAATATATAAAAAAGGGGGGGGGGGGGGGAGTCCACCTAAAGGCTACCTTCTCAGACTTATTTTCTGAACCAAATCTTCCTGCCAGCTACTTTCAAAATCCCTAGGAGGACCTCCCATGGCACTCACAGATTCCCGGAACTTCCAAAGTTCTTTGAGACGATGCTTGGCATATCCTTTTGCCACAAGGGTATTTTAACCTCCAGCCTTTGAAGTGGCTAGTGCTGTGTCCTCAAACCAGCTAACCAAGAGCAAAAGCTATAATGCTGAAGCCTGTTACCCATTATTGCTCACCAGGATTGCCTGACCATTCTCTCAGGTCTTGCCTTCTTCATTGCCAACTAGGACTGTCTGACTACTTGCTGCCCGCCAAGACCCTTTGCTTGCTCCAGACTATGCTTTGGCCTAATGCATCTTATTCATTCTGCTCCCACATCCCCCTAGTAGGGCAAACCCCAAAGGGCTGCAACCTGGTGTCAGCAAACAACAAAGTAGCCTGGGGGCCACTAGGGCTCCTAGCCCATTTCCACCATTAGGAGCTCTGATAAAGACCAAATTAGGTTTAGTCTCTGCACATTGGGGGTGCCCACGTCATCTGCCAGGGGTGACATCCATAATGCACTGCAGCTGCAGGAACAGTTTCAGCAGCCGAGGCAGTGCAGTCAAGCCAGAAAGCTGTGGGCAAGATTAAGTGCAGTAAGGTGTTGACTTGACAAGCTACAGGCTTGAAAATTATCAGTGGCCACACCCTCTGCAGAATCTTCTCAACCCACTCTAGAGCAAGCAAGTCCAGTTTACATGAGAGTGGCACCACCGTTGCCTCAACAAATGTCATACTTGGAGATCCAGCAGCATTAACAATGCTAAGCCACTGCCCCGCAGTTAAAATCTGCACCATCAGCAAACCATCCCTGTGCCTTTTGTCACAGAAAGGTGTGCCACCAGGTTAGAAGTAACTCAAAGAAATTCATTAGGTTTACAGTAAAAGTAAGAGCTCAGAATGCAATGTGGTATTTACTACAGGATCTGTGAAATGCATTTATTAGTGCAAAAAAAAAAATAAAAAAAAGCAAAACAATGCATAAAACTGCTATGTACTCAAACTGTAAATTAAAAAAATTGTTATACAAATAGTATATACAGTCATTTTTTGAACATTTCATTTGAAAATAAGCATTTTTTAAAGACGCAAATTTGAAATTATTTTCTTACTGCATACACTTAATTATAAACAAATGAGGGTCTTCATTTGATACAGCAACTATCCCAATGAAGGGAAAAATGAAACTAGTAAATAACAGCTGTAGTAAAGAAGCTCACAGCATGCATTGCCATGTCTTTTCTGTCACCTATTTCAGCAAAGTACCCCCCATGGCATTCCTCCTCTCTTAGTTAGTGCATACCACCCACACCCCTTCTCTCTCAATGCCAAGGTAACCAATAAACAGGTCAGAGCACTGGATTTTGCCTAAGCTAATACCGATTTAAAGAAAGTTAGTACTGACACCATGGAAGGGGCTAGGCTGTGATTTATAACATATGATGAGATGAGATAGGCAACATATGCGATAACATAGGTAAACAAAAAAAAAAGAAGTTTTGAACAGGCAGCATTAGGTTACTGCATCTCTGTTATGGCTGTTAGTTTATTGGAAGAACTCTCTCAAAGGGTTAGTTCACCTTTCCAAAAACATTACCTATGCATACCAGCTTCATTGGTATATTAAAAAGCAGTCCTCAGGATGTATATACAAAAAAGGGAGAAGAGGGCATACCTGTAAGGCTTGTGCAACCTGTCCCCAAAACTTGTAGAATGGGCGTTGGGGCCTTATCAACGCAGGAATGCGTGCTCTGGTTCATTCTAAACCTGTGGGTGCGCAGTGCATTACTTACTTGTAGCCCTACTTCCAGGCTCTCCCTAGCCTGCCCACAAAATTCCTATGTTGAACAACCTTCACGCAAGACAACCCAGCCATTGGATGTGCAGCCCCATCAAAACACACAGAAACAACTGCTCTGGCTTGATCAAAACCTGTGCAGTAAACTCGCTTCCCTTCTGATGCAGCAGCACCTGAGCTCGGCACTGTGCAACAGGGGGAGAGACATCACACGACGCAGGTTTTGGACAGGCCAGAGTGCTAGTTTGTGCGCTGGTAGGGCCAGGCATCGAAAGAGAAAGAGAGAGAGAGAGAGAGAGAGAGAGAGAGAGAGAGAGAGAGAGAGAAAGAGAGAGAGAAAGAGAGAGAGAAAGAGAGAGAGAGAAGAGAGAGAGAGAGAGAGAGAGAGAGAGAGAGAGAAAGAGAAAGAGAAAGAGAAAGAGAAAGAGAAAGAGAAAGAGAAAGAGAAAGAGAGAGAGAGAGAGAGCGAGAGCGAGAGAGGGGGGGGGGGTAGTCCTCCCCTTGGTTTTTACATGTGTGTTTTTCATACACTTGTGAATATACATTTTTTCATATTTTTTTAAATTAAAATTGGTTGGAACTGACTACACTAGAGCGGTTGCGCTGTCTTCCCTCCCCCCTCATTTGTCTTTAGAGAGGCTGTGCATGGCCTACAGGCATGCCATTATGCATCTATTTAAAAACAAGATGACTGCTTTTTAATATACTTGAGAAGCTGGAATGGACAGGTATTTTTTTTTCTTGGAAATGCAATGTAAAGATGAAATAAACCTTTAACTAATGGAGCTAACAGTGTCAAATATATCCTTGACACCAAACTGTATTCAATGCGCAGTCCCCTGAACCCAAATCATTAAAATTAACAATTAGAAAAAAAAAATAAAAGAGCATTTTTGCATTAACATTAGAGTACAGTATGTATTCAAGCACTAGCACAATTAAATTCTTCATTATGTCACAATACATAAACTGTATGTCCAGCTAAAACTTTTTTCTTCTTTTTAGTAGAGCTCCTGTAGGGTTTTTACTGGTATCCAGGGCTCCATAAGAAAGATCCCCCCTCACTTCCTGTAGGGGGTGACAACGGTTACACCAGCCAGGAGATGAGTGAAAATATCCAACAGCAACATAGGCAAAATACAAAATTAATTAGTAGAACAGGGAAGTTTACAACCTAAATCAGCATTTCATTGTAGCCTGTGTTGTGTTGCAGATTTTCTGCCTGGTCAAACCATTGTCATTAGGACAGGAAGTGAAAATTCTCTAATGAAGCCCCAAATAGCAGTAAAAGCCAACTTTCTCCAACATTAAAAAATAAAAATTAATCCTAGACCAATAAAAGACTATCCAAGCCAACCAATACAGATAAATCAGTAATAAGCAGGTGATGCCCTTTACTGTTCTAGCTGAAGGATGAGGCTGCGTTCTTCCTTCTGGTTTTAGACAGAGCGATGGCGTCATACTCCCCATACTGGCAGCTCCACAGGAATGGAGAGAAAAACCAAGCAATGGAAGTATGATGCCACTGCACTGGCTACAAGCCATCGGGTAAGGTTGGACAATGTTCTCAGGGTATCCTTCAGTTGTTAGAGTATCCTTTTAATCAATCAACTTAATTACACCTACTTAAGAAAGAAAATGTCAGTTTTAGCTGGGGTAAGCTTTGAAGTGCTTCGACCAATCATAACATAATCGGGCATAGAAACACTGATATTTTCAGAAATCTTTTTTATATCCATATTTTTTTTCTATCCATAACCACGCCACAAGGACATCTTATCTGTATCTCCCTAAACAACCAACACACTCAAAACTGAATATTCTGACTAGACCATATTGCGTCTTGCATGTGTTCTTCGCGTACTAGGCGGAGGGTACGCAGCCCGAATATGAGTTGGCTTTTGGAGTTACCAATGAAGTTGTTTGAAAGAAAGGCAGGAAGACCTCCAAAACCATCACGTAACGTATAAAGGGGAACTCGGACTAATCCCATAACCTAAAAGATAAAAATAAATAAAAAGGACTTAAATTATATTATTAGGAACCATGTCTCGCCCGTACAAGATTACCTAGAACCCCCAAACATTATATATTCTATAAAAACTTATAAGAAAAACTTTCTAACAAGCCCGATCAACTTCTGTCAAACCCGCATGGACACACATGGATCAACATTCAGCTAGTTTTTACTGAACCGGATGAATTTCGGTCCATCCAATGCCAGCTTAAAGAGGAAGCAAACCCCGATGGAATTTGCTCCCCGCAAGGCCTGCAAATGACAAGCGATGCATACTAGCCCATTTTTACGACACTTACCTGCAAACGAAGCCCGCGTTACCCCCTGAGCAGGCCATTTTCGCCCCTCTTCCTTCTGGGGCCGCAAACTCCGGTTCTGTGACTGACTGGAGTAGCGTCAGTCACGACACACGATGAGGGAAGAAACGGCACGTGGTCCGTTTCTTCACAGCGCATGCGCCGATGACGACATTGCCGCACTACAAGTGAAATATCTCCTAAACGGGGCATGTTTAGGAGATATTTCCACTACCTATAGGTAAGCCTTATTCTAGGCTTACCTATAGGTAAAATTTAACAAAAAGGGTTTACAACCACTTTAAGGGCTAACCATATTGGAATTTTAGCTGATTGATGCCGAAGCTGAGCACCAACCAGCTCAACAAACTTAAGTTTAAAAATAGTCAATCAACAGTGTTTTCATTGCAACTAATCAGATGCAGACACTGTTCAAGTATTCGCATAGTTGCTGGTAGTATAGATTCCTCTATCCATGCTCTTTAGTTAAGATGGGGGAATCAAGTCATTTTGCTTACTTAAGCCGTGAGGCTGAACGGGAGAAATCTACATTACCAGTGTATGGCTAGCATAGGATTACTGGTTATATGCAAGGATGCGATATCACTTTTTTCAGATATGTGCATACGGGCCTTAACGGCTGAGATCACCTTTGTAGTAAAATTAACTATACAGGCAGTCCCCGAGTTACGAACGACTTCTACTTACGAACGGCCTCAAATGCCGGCCGCTTGTGCTCTACGTTGGTCCTGGATACCTCCGAGCACCTCCGGACACATCCCACACTGCAGTACTACATGTATTGCATGGCCAGAAGAGCCCCAGATAACATAACCGCATGCCCAAAACATCCCACATCCATGCACAGGCGGAATTTACACTTACAAATGCAGTGTTCCGACTTACGAACAAATTCCACTTATGAACAAACCTACAGTCCTTACTGTGTTCCTAACTCTGGGACTTCCTGTACAGTTAAGAGGCCCAAATACTTTTAAAAAACCCTTTTAGCTTGAAAACTTGCAGTTTACCCACAGCCTGGTTGAAAAACTAGTCATGGGAAACATCCAATGAACCCCAGTGTGCTCTGGATTTCCCCAAAGGTTCAGCCACACTCCCATCATAACTGCAACTTGCACATGCGCAGTGCCCCCCTCTTCTCACTACTGCTGCGACAGGTAAAGAAGAGCGAACTGTGCATGTACAAGACTGACGATAATTAAACTTTTCTCCTACTGGACTAAGATGGCTAACTCTGTATATGATGTCACCAAGATAAGAGTACTAGCTCTAGCTCATACTAGTATAGGAATGTGTCCTGCCAAGACATTTGCTTTTCATCATAAATATAAGTGTTTGTTTACTCATGTTGGGCATATGGCTACCAGCTTCTTAAAAGACTTCACAATCTGGATTGGCACGAGGGGCAATCTTCGTTGTGTTTCTCTGGAAAAAGCCAGTAACACAAAACCGTAGTTGGAAGAATTTTAAAGTGTGCCGTCATTAAAAAATGAAAGTACTGCTCATCACCACGTCCCCCCCACGCCAGCAAAAATATGATTTAGGCAAACCACATAACGTGAGCTAGAAAAAGTCAACACTTCATACGTTCCACACACCTCTAATCCATGGTCTTTTGCACTGAAAGCCTCTTTTTCAATGGTTTCCATCTCTTCTACTTTTATTTCTTTGGCAAAGAAATGTGTGACGCCCTTCTGTGGCATCTCTCGGGCCTGAGAACTCTTATAATCCTGTTCCGTCACTTTTAGGGTGTTAAAATAGGGGCCCAGTTCCTCTAGCAGTTCCCGGTTCAGGCCGTCTTCCAGAGAAGCATCTCTTAGATCTACAAATCCTCCTGGAAAACCAAGGCGACCATCAAACCTCATCATCATCTGAGACAGAGAAAAGATACGGAAAAACAACATAGTCAAACCAATTAAGGATTAAAGCCAAAAAAGTACAGTACTCTACAAATGTTGTGAGAAGCCCAGATTGTGCTGCTATGGTCGTTGACCGTAGACCAGCCTTTCTCAAACCTTTAATACGGAAGAACCCATGAAATATTGCTCCAGTGTTTTTAATCAGTGGCTTTGGCATAATTTTGTTTAACCTTTTTGCAGCGCACTTTAAAACAGTGGTCCCCAACCGGCAGCCAATTTACCCAAGGACCCCTGGGGGGGTCCCCTTCACAGCACAGTCCCCCCTTTATATCAGTGTCTGCAGTCCCCCATTACAGTGCAGTACCCTTTACATTAATGTAATGAGGACTGCACTGTGATATGAAGGGGGCTGCACTGCAATGGATTACAGGGCCCCTTTATATCACAGTGCCCCTTGCAGTCATGCCCCCTTCTCCCCCGCTACATTACAGTGCCCCCTCTCACTCTCTGCCTCTCTAATACAGTGCTACATTTGGGAGGGCAGAGGCAGGATTCAGCCTGTGTGTCCTCTCACCCTGCTAACTATGTCATTCTATCAGCAGAGCAGGAGGAGCTGCAGATCTGGACAGAGAGCAGGAAAAAGTCATCCTGCTATAAAAAAAAAAAAAAAAATGCAAGTAGGCAGGCTACCCTACCTGCCTGCTTGCCATCTCCTCTGGCACTGTAAACTGTGCTGTGCACGCAGTGCTGTTCCGGTTCCCTGGGAGTCTCCTGTGCAGCAGTGGCTTCATGCCCCTCCCGCCAATGAAGAGGTCCAAAGACCAGCACAGGACTACCGGACAGGCGATTATTGAGACTTCAGTTCAATTTTAAGCTGTTGGCGCCAGCCGCATGCCAATATGCAGCCTCCTGGCGACATATTTGCATGAATTGGTGTCAATAAAGCTGTGCCAAGAGCGCGCTCCCGGCAGAGTTACTAGCGGCTAATGGAAAGCTCCCGATCGCTACTTGCCAACGGGGGCTTTTCGATCATGTGACCGCAGTGACAGCCAATCACGGCAGGCACATGTGCATAAACCGCCGCCTTACGGCATCCTACACCCCTTAAAGGGCCAGGAGGTGCCAGCTCCATGGGGTTAAAGTGGTTAAAAGGCTAAAGGTTTTCGCCTTAAAGTGGTTGTTAACCCACCAATGTAACTTTCAATAATCCTCTCTCTGTTTATTAATGTAATGGCCCCCTGTGACTGCTTTATGAAAACAATGCTGTATATACCTTGTTTACAGAGCGCTGAACTGCGCTCATTGACCCTCTGCTTCTCTCCTCTCTTGGCCCGACAGATGCAGTGGGCGGTGCCGCTGACATCAGTCAGGAGGAGAGGGGGCGGCCCCGCCCCCTGCATCTGTCAGCCAAGAGAGGAGAGAGGCGGTGGGTCAATGAGCGCAGATCAGCGCTCTGTAAACAAGGTATATACAGCATTGTTTTCATAAAGCAGTCACAGGGGGCCATTACATAAAAAAAAAAAAAAAAACAGAGGATTGTATTAAAAAGAAACACAAATTTGAGCAGCAGGACGGGAGGGGCTGCGCGGATGCGGAGCTATGATTCAGAGAGGGCAGGGGGGAAAGGGAAAGGAGGGCAGGGGGGAAAGGGAAAGGAGGGCAGGGGGGAAAGGGAAAGGAGGGCAGGGGGGAAAGGGAAAGGAGGGGAGGACACAAACACAGGTGGCATAGAGAAGAGCTGCGGCTGACGTAGACAGGTACACTGACTCTGGTGTCAGGGCTCTGCAGCCCTGATATTTTAGAGTCAGCCCATGGGGGGGGGGGGGGTATAAACTGGCAGGATCAGACACGTATTACAGGTGACAGAGGGGGCTAAATGACAAAGCACAAGCACCGTGCTGTAAAACATGCTTTAAAGGAGCAGGATCTTTATTTTATATTTTTGGGTTAAAGAAAACGTGAGCAAAAGGCTTGCTATTGGGGGCACTCACAGAGAGTGGAGAGGAGCCAGGACCACCGGTAGGGGACCAAAAAAAAAAAAAAAAAGGAAGGAGGATCGGGGCTGCTCTGTGCAAAACCATTGCACAGGGCAGGCAAGTATAACATGTTTGTTATTTTAATTTTTTCCTAGCACTTGTGGTGCCATGAAGAATTAAAGTGATTGTAAAGGATCGCTTTTTTTATTTTGTAAATAACAAACATGTTGTACCTACCTCCACTGTGCAGCTCAGAGTGGCCCCGAACCTGCTCTTCTGGGGTCCCCCGGCAGCTCTCGCGGCTCCTCTGTGCATCAGGTAACCCCCTAGGAGAAGTGCTCCCCCAAGGGGGGGGGTTTCCTTGCGGGCGCGCTCCCGAGTCCAGCATTTGTGTCCACAGACATGAATGCCAAACTCAGCCCCGCCTCCGGGGGCCACTGGATTTGATTGACAGCAGCGGGAGCCAATGGCTGCGCTGCTATCAATCTATCCAATCAAGACCTGAGAACCCTGGGCAGAGGAAAAGCGCGTCTCCGCCGTGGGAAATTCCATTGCTCAGGTAAGTAGAAGGTGGGGGGGGGGGCGATTGGTGACTGCCAGGTGTTTTTTCACCTTAAAGCATAGGATGCATTAAGGGGAAAAAACACGCACCTTTACAACCCATTTAAAGGCACAGCATCAAATGCGACAAATGCGCAAAAAAAGTGCATGTAAAAAAAAAAAAACACAGGCAAACCTCTACGTCCCAAAAGACGTGGGAGCTTCCCTGGCGCATATTCAAGTGGACAAGGGTGACCTGGGCGTGTCATGTGAAAACGCGCAAAGAAAACACATGCAAAAAACGCACGTTGCCGCCACGTTAGGGTGTGAATGGGGCCCCGACAGCCCTCCGTATGTAGAAGGCAGAATTACGTCATCTCAGTCCAGCCAATCAAAACGGCCGAAGACTCCTGAACTTGGAAGAATATTGGGGGGGGGGGCGGGGACAGCATCACAGCACCAGAGTGGGCGCTATATAGGGTGATGCCAATAGAGGAGAGGGGGGAGGGGTCGCCTCATATAAAACCCTTTATCAGGCAGTCAGGGGACAGGTCCTCTTTATCCCCCCAGCTCTCACCAGCACAATGTATCTGATGGGGACACGGTCGAAGAGTTTGGCGCTGGACGGCGCATACAGCATGACATGGCAGGCGTGTCTGTATCCCTCCAGCTTCAGAGCCTCCTCCCGGGACACGTTCCGCGGACGGCGCCGGTCCTCCGGCGGGGTTCTGTTGGACTGAGCCGCCTGAGCCATTGCACTCCTCCCCCACGTCGATACACACACATGCACAGCCGCTTCCGCAAACACTGCTCACGTGACCCGAGCAACCAATCAGACCGCAGGGCGACCATAGAAACACCGGAACGATAGATAAAAGGGGGGGGGTAGATAGAGGAGAAAGCTGCTCCACAACAGTGACACCTACTGGGCAGCTCAGGGGCGGCGCTTAACATTGTGCAACAGCTCCAACAGCTCCAACTAACAGCTGCCCAGAAGTAAAACGTCACCTTGTGCACGTCGCCGCCACCTACTGGCACAATATGGTTAGGGCGGATGTTTATTTTTATTAACCACTTGAAGGCCAGACTTTTTCTGGCACTTTTTTTTTTTACAAGTTTAAATCAGTATATTTTGCTAGAAAATTCTTATAACCCCCCCCCCCCAAACATTATAGAGATGCTAGAGAATAAAATGGCGATCGTTGCAAATTTTTAGGTCGCACAGTATTTGCGCAGCAGTTTTGCAAACGCACATTTTTAAGGGAAAAACGTACACTTTAACAGCTTTCCGCCGTCAAATGACAGCTGGGCGGCGCGGCCCTCGTTCTGGGTGGACGTCATATGAAGGCCTACCAGAATGACCGCTCTCGCGCACCCCCTGGGGGCGCGCATCGCAGCCATCGGTGGTGCGGGGTGTCAGTCTGACACACAGCTACACCGATCTCAGTAAAGAGTCTCTGACGGAGACTCTTTACCATGTGATCAGCTGTGTCCAATCACGGCTGATCACAATGTAAATAGGAAGAGCCGTTGATCGGCATTTCCTCACTCGCGTCTGACAGTCGCGAGTAAAAGAGCCACCTCAGTGCCCATCAGTGCCACCTCATCGGTTCCGCCTTATCAGTACCCGTCAGTGCCGCCTTATCAGTGCCCATCAGTGAAGGAGAAAACTTACTTATTTACAAAATTTTATAACAGAAACAAAAGAAAAACTTTTTTTTTTTTCAAAATATTAGGTCTTTTTTTATTTGTTTAGCAAAAAATAAAAAACACAGAGGTGATCAAATACCACCAAAAGAAAGCTCTATTTGTGGGAACAAAATGATAAAAATTCTGTTTGGGTACAGTGTTGTATGACCGCGCAATTGTCATTTAAAAAGTGACAGCACTGAAAGCTGAAAATTGGCCTATTCAAAACACGCTAAAAAGCCGCACAAACTGCAAGTAGGTCTATGCGGACAGTCTTACAACAAACGACAACTGGAGTACCAGCTGCGTAGCAGGCGGAAGTGACGTGTCACACTGAGTGAACCCTACCAGTTTCGTCAGTACGCTTTGATGTCATCAGGGGTCGTAAATGCGGACACGTCGACCTCCATAGAAATACAACCGCCAATCAAGAGTATCCAATCCGGTGCCTTCCCACGTGCCTAAAAAATTTAACTATGATTAGGATAGGCTGGAAGGATGTAGGCTAAAAAAAACAATGTATTATAGTATTAATAGAGAAAATTGAGTACTGTCCGTGATACTTTTTTTATTTGCACTAACATACAATTTTTCAGGACAAGCTTTCGGGGTATGTCCCCTTCTTCAAGGTCCAAGCAGTACTGATTCACACATTTTTAAGCAGAATGTTAAAGAAGGAAAAAAAAATAGGAAAACCAAACACATACAAATCAATGTCAGTACTGCTTGGACCTTGAAGAAGGGGACATACCCCGAAAGCTTGTCCTGAAAAATTGTATGTTAGTGCAAATAAAAAAAGTATCACGGACAGTACTCAATTTTCTCTGTCACAATTGCACTAATACGGCTACAATCAAATCAAGTATTAATAGACAAATAATTTAGGCTGCCCTCTTGTGGCTAAAAGCCAAACTACAGTTACAAGAAAAATTGTATTAAAATATCTAAACTGCCATCTTGTGGATAAATACCAAATGACACAACTTATAAAGGGTATCGGGAACATGATCTTAGGGCTACTCAATTACTCATTTTTCAAATGGACAGAGGCGCACTCTTGAAAGATAAAACTAGGAAAAATATGTGAGTTGGACTATGTGCCTTTTTTGACCAATTTTAATAGGGACTACAAAAGTGTTGAAAAAAATCTTCTTGAAACATTGGCCAGTTTTGTTGACTTTGGTGTTTTTTCGATTAGATCTTTAGTTGAATGGTATTTATGGTTGTTACCAATGTCACAATATTTTTAATTTTTTCATTTTCTGCGTCAGTCATTATTTAATCTGCACTTGCACTTTAGAGGGAGCACAGTTTCTAATTAACTTGTTAATTATTTTCATGTTTGTTTTATTTTAATTCTTTCCTTTAGAATCACTTTAGAATCAGCCCCATGCACAACGGCACATTCTGGGAACACACGGAGAAACAAAAAGCCATTAAGAATTAAAGGCACCATTAAATGCGCACGAGCACGGAAGGATGGGGGCGCTTTAAATTTTTTCTATTATTATTATTTATTTTACTTTTTGTTTTCTATTTTTACAGTGTTCTTTTATTTTTTATCACTTTTATTCCTATTACAAGGATTGTAAACTTCCCTTTTAATTAGGGTTGCACTGATACCGATAATAGTATCAGTATCGGTGCCGATACCAAGCATTTGCACGAGTACTTGTACAAAGCAAATGCAAATGCTCAGATGTTTGACCCAATACCTGGACAGTCAGGGGGTGATCAGTGCGGCGGTGGGGGGGAGTTACAAGCATTGATCTCCCTGTATAGATTTCAATAAAGCAGCTGACAGACACTTTTCCGGTACCAGGGTTATGGCTGATATCTTCAGCCATAATTCCGGTAAACCACCTGAAAGCCGCAACGTAAAGACACTATATTACCAAAAGTATTGGGACGCCTGCCTTTACACGTACAAGAACTTTACTACCGTCCCAATCTTAGTCCGTAGGGTTCAATATTGAGTTGGCCCACCCTTTGCAGCTATAACAGCTTCAAATCTTCTGGGAAGGCTGTCCACAAGGTTTAGGAGTGTGTCTATGGGAATGTTTGACCATTCTTCCAGAAGCGCATTTGTGAGGTCAGGCACTGATGTTGGATGAGAAGGCCTGGCTCACAGTCTCCGCTCTAATTCATTCCAAAGGTGTTCTATAGGGATGAAGTCAGGACTTTGTGCAGGTCAGTCAAGTTCCTTCACCCCAGACTTGCTCATCCATGTCTTTATGGACCTTGCTTTGTACAAGGACGGAAGGATTTTTTTCCCCCTGCTAGAGCAAATTAGATCATGCTTTGATTGTTTTTTTTACCTTCTTCTGGATCAACTCTGGATATAGGATTGTGTATAAACCGTAGGATTGTATGTGTAGCACACTGGGGTTTATTCTGGGAGCTCCTCAAAAATTAACTTGCCAAGAGTAGTTACCCTGGTCAATTGCTAGAGATCCATTGATTTCTCCCTAAGTTTGGCCTTGTTGCACTTTTCTCTTCTACTGCTAGGTGGCCGGGCACTTGGTGGTACTAGATACGAGAAGGGCAACTCAAGGTGAGGTTATGGGTATATGGGGTATCTCAGCCCATGGGCAGGGGTTTTCTTGAATCCCCCTGGCCTGCTGGGATAACCTATATATTCGGGTGAGGTCAGGTGATCGATGTTCTGTGCCACCTGGATGGCCATCTGGGTGGACGTGTGTTGTATGCCCCGGGCTGCTAGGCCGGAGATTGGGCCTATCCCGGGGGCATCTTGCTGCCAGGCTGTGTGAGGGCCTATCCAGAAGTAAGAGGGCAGCACAGGGTTGGGAAAGCGGCTTCCAGTCCAACCAGAAGTGACGGTTCTGCAGGCCGGAGAGGGACCACAGAGAGTAACTGAAGCAAGTACCGGAGCGGCATTCTCACCAAACGGTACGGTGGAGAATTGGGAAACTTCAGGTGGTAATCAAGTCAGGGACCCAACCAGCGGAGGTGACGCTTGCAGAGCAGCCTTGTGTGTCAAGCTAGGGACCGAGCCGGTCAGCAGGGGTGAAGCTTGAGAAGTATCTGGAGTGCCAAGCTAGGGACCCAGCAGGGAAGCGCGGGTGACGCTTGAGGGAGATACCACCGCAAACCTTTGAGGAGCTCCAGGGATTCAGAGTCAGTGATTCAGAGGGTGCGGGAGCTCAAGGGGCTGTAGAACTACAAGTAGAAGTTGTAGTGAAGCAAACAGGTCTGTAACGATTTGTGTTAGGAACTATTAAAGACTGTTGCCATAGGAGACAGCAATCCTGCACGTGCAGATGTGGCGCCTTGCTGGGGGCCTTTCCCTGTACGGCTGTCCTCCTATTGAAGTCTCGGAGTCTGCCAATTGAAATTGCAACTGCTTAAGGGTGTCCTGGCCCTAACCCTCTTTCCCCCTCAAAATATAAAAAGGACTGTTAAGAGAAATAAAAACCTCTTTTACATCCAAGAAGCATCTGGCGCCCAATAACTTTATCCACCTTGCACCCACTATGCCTCACAACCCACCACATACAGAAGGATGTCAGCTATCTTTGGCCCTGAAGGCTATCATTAGACTAGAGGAGGCTAAAGACTTTGCTACATAGGATTGTTTTTTGTTCCCTTTTATTGGTTGAAATAGATGAACTTGTGTCTTTTTTTCAACCTGACTAACTATATAACTTTGAATGCGGCCACCACATGTAAGTACTGCTAAGGTGTAATATATTTCATTTTTGGTTTTGGGTGTAGGTATACTATGTGTATACACTGCTTTAAGTTTTTCCCTGGTGCTGATTGGGAATCAAAGAGAGTCATGGACACAGAGCAAGTGAAGCAGCAGGCTGATGTTATTTGCTTTTTATAGATCCTCTGGTCTCCTTGTGGGCTGTAACAACTCTGATCCTCCAATCAGCAGCCGTCTCCTGTCCTTGTGGGCTGTGACAGCTCCGATCTTCTAATCCGCAGTTGTCTCCTCTCCTTGTGGGCTGTGACAGCTCTGTTCTTGCAATCAGCAGCCAGCCACTTTCCTTGTGGGCTGTTACAGCTCGGGTCTTCTAATCAGCAGTGGTTTCCTCTTCTTGTGGACTGTGACAGCTCTGATCCTCCAATCTGCAGTGGTTTCCTTTTCTTGTGGGCTGTGACAGCTCTGATCCTCCAATCTGCAGTGGTTTCCTCTCCTTGTGGGCTGCGACAGCTCTGATCCTCCAATCTGCAGTGGTTTCCTCTCCTTGTGGGCTGTGACAGCTCTGATCCTCCAATCTGCAGTGGTTTCCTTTTCTTGTGGGCTGTGACAGCTCTGATCCTCCAATCTGCAGTGGTTTCCTCTTCTTGTGGGCTGTGACAGCTCTGATCCTCCAATCTGCAGTGGTTTCCTTTTCTTGTGGGCTGTCACAGCTCTGATCCTCCAATCTGCAGTAGTTTTCTCTCCTTGTGGGCTGTCACAGCTCTGATCCTCCAATCTGGAGTACTTTTCTCTCCTTGTGGGCTTTTTTAGCTTTGATCCTCCAATCTGCTGCTGTCTCCTCTCCTTATGGGCCGTGAAAGCTCTGATCCTCCAGTCTGCAACCAGCTACTTTTTACTTATGAGCTATGACGGCTCTGATCCTCCAATGGGCAGTCGTCTCCTCTTCTCGCAGGCTGTGCCGAATTAGGAAAGGTGCACAGTGCACTCTACAGCATGGCCCACAAGAAGAGGGGAGAAGTTGGAAATCAGACTGGAGGATAAGAGTTATCACAGCCACTGGCAGACCAGAAGAACAGAAGTAAAGATGCAGTGTCCTTGGTCAGTAGAAGGTGGACAATAAGCAGATGATTTGCAGGATCATGGGAGCTGTTAGGGACCTAGGGCCCTGTGCAGTTGCCCAATTTCACCCCATCCCCAAACAATATCCCTTATTACTGCCAAATTGATCTTCTCACAAATAGAAAAAAAAAACAACGAGCCATGTCTCACTTCTAATTGGTGCTTCTATCCATATCACTGCGAACATGTTCACCTACTTCATTACCTGGCCATTTTTTTTTTTATGTAAGAAAGGAAGGCAGTTTCCAAGCAGATATACATAAGTAACAAGATAATACACAAAGGGTCCAGTAGTAACTAATTACCAATGCATTGGTCTCCACTCCTCATTGGCACTCCTATACATATATATATATATATATATTTATATACATATTATATACATCAGGACCCATGGTAGAGCTGCCCAACATACACACATATATATATACATATATATATATGCATATACATATATATATACACACACACACACACACACATATACTGTGTGTGTGTGTGTATATATATATATATATATATATATATATATATATATATATATATATATATATATATATATATATATATATCACACAAAGTGGGGGTTATTTACGATAGGCAAATCCACTTTATCCACTTTGCACTGCAAGTGCATTGGTCTAGACCAGATAAGACAAGGAAAAGACCTATGTGGTCTGTCAAGCAGCAGAAGCATATCAAAAATCAACTAGAATGTTATCCTGTCCCCACAAAGGGAGCTAAGGGGTTAGACTCCTGTAGGTAATGATCTGGCATGTCATGGAGATGCCACGCTTAGCAGTCCCAAAGTGGAACAACCTTTGGAGGAACCCCTTATGTAACAGAAAACTGCCAAAAAAAAGAGTAGAAAAAGAAAAAGCAGATAAAAAAATTAAAAAGGGAGAGGGAAAGGGGGGGTAATATAAAGAGCCAGTCAGTGGCAGAATGCTATAACTTCATCATCCATTACGACCCACATCCATGAGAGCCTTCCCTTCCTCTGAGTAGATAAACATGTTCCATAGGGTCCAGGTTTTCGAATAAGCCTCTCAATTGAGCTGAGCTGTCAAGACCAGATCCTCAATCAGGTTCAACTCCTCTACCCCACCGGGCCATTTCTTAGGTTTTGAGTACTGTGACAGCTACTCGGTCATGTAACCCCGTACCAACATAAATATCATATCTTTTTTGAGACAAATAAAGCTTTCTTTTGGTGGCATTTTCATCACTGCTGAGCTTTTTTTATTATTTTGTACTATATAAAGAAAAAAAAAAAAAAAAAACTGCACGTTTTGGAAAAAAATGTAATTTCTTACCTTCTTGTATAAAACATGTAAAAAAATCTATATAAGTATATATTAATTAGTCTCTGTGAAAGTCAGAGAGTCTACAAACTATGGTATTTACTGTATAAATGGCAGGCTAGTATAAACACTCCTATACATATATATATCACACACAGTATCTAACAAAAGTGAGTACACCCCTCACATTTTTGTAAATATTTTATTATAAAATTTGGTGTTATCGCTCTCACTCTCTCATACTGGTCACTGGAAGTTTAACATGGCACCTCATGGCAAAGAATTCTCTGAGGATCTGAAAAAAGGGATTGTTGCTCTACATAAAGATGGCCTAGGCTATAAGAAGATTGCCAAGACCCTGAAACTGAGCTGCAGCACGGTGGCCAAGACCATACAGCGGTTTAAAAGCACAGGTTCCACTCAGAACAGGCCTCGCCATGGTCGACCAATAAAGTTGAGTGCACGTGCTCAGCATTATATACAGAGGTTGTCTTTGGGAAATAGACGTATGAGTGCTGCCAGCATTGCTGCAGAGGTTGAAGGGGTGAGGGGTCAGCCTGTCAGTAGTCAGACCATACGCCGCACACTGCATCAAATTGGTCTGCATGGCTGTCATCCCAGAAGGAAGCCTCTTCTAAAGATGATGCACAAGAAAGCTTGCAGTTTGCTGCAGACTAAGGACATGGATTACTGGAACTATGTCCTGTGGTCTGATGAGACCAAGATAAACTTATTTGGTTGAGATGGTGTCAAGCGTCTGTGGCGGCAACCAGGTGAGAAGTACAAAGACAAGTGTGTCTTGCCTACAGTCAAGCATGGTGGTGGGAGTGTCATGGTCTGGGGCTGCATGAGTGCTACCGACACTGGGGAGCTACAGTTCATTGAGGGAACCATGAATACCAACATGTACTGTGACATACTGAAGCAGAGCATGATCCCCTCCCTTCGGAGACTGGGCTGCAGGGCAGTATTCCAACATGATAACCCCAAACACACCTCCAAGATGACCACTGCCTTGCTAAAGAAGCTGAGGGTAAAGGTGAGGGACCGGCCAAGTATGTCTCCAGACCTAAACCCTATTGAGCATCTGTGGGGCATCCTCAAACAGAAGGTGGAGGAGTGCAAGGTCTCTAACACTCGCCAGCTCCATGATGTCATCATGGAGGAGTGGAACAGGCTTGCAGTGGCAACCTGTGAAGCTCTGGTGAACTCCATGCCCAAGAGGGTTAAGGCAGTGCTGGAAAATAATGGTGGCCAAACAAAATATTGACACTTTGGGCCCAATTTGGACATTTTTACTTAGGGGTTTACTCACTTTTTGTGCCAGCGGTTTAGACATTAATGGTGGTTTGTTGAGTTATTTTGAGGGGACAGCAAATTTACACTGTTATGCTGCATACACACGGTCTGACTTTTCACCTAAAAAAGTCCGACGGACGCCGCCGGACCAAATCCGGCGGACAATCCGACCATGTGTGGTCTCCATCGGACTTCCGACGAACTGTTTCGGCCGGAAATCCGACGTACTTTAGATTTGAAACTTGCTTCAAATCTTTACATCGTAAGTCCGCCGGACTCAGTTCCTGACGGAAAGCCCGTTCGTCTGTATACTGGTCCGTCGGACCAGCATACAGATGGAGAAGCAGGGTACTGCATCTCGCGCTCGCTGCAATAGGAAAAACAAATTTTCCTATTGCAGCGAGCGCGGGGGGCATCCCAAGCCCTTAGATCTGGTATGGATCTTTAAGGGGAACCCCCTACGCCGAAAAACCGTCGTGAGGACCCCCCAAAATTCATACCAGACCCCGATCTGAGCACGCAGCCCAGCCGGTCAGAAAAGGGGGTGGGGACGAGCGAGCGCCCCCCCCCTCCTGAACCGTACCAGGCCGCATGCCCTCAACATGGGGGGGTGCTTTGGGGGAGGGGGCGCCCTGCGGTGCCCCCCCACCACAAAGCACCTTGTCCCCATGTTGATGAGGACAAGGGCCTCTTCCTGACAACCCTGGCCGTTGGTTGTCGGGGTCTGCGGGCGGGGGGCTTATCGGAATCCGGGAGCCCCCTATAATAAGAGGGCCCCCAGATCCTGGCCTCCCACTCTATGTGAATGAGTATGGGGTACATGGTATCCCTACCCATTCACCTAGGGAAAAAGTGTCAATAAAAAAAACACACTACACAGGTTTTTAAAATAATTTATTAAACAGCTCCGGGGGGGGGGATCTTCCTCCGGCTTCGGGGGTCCCTCCGGCTCATCTTCCCCCGGCGTCCGGTTGGTTCTTCTCCGCTCTCTCCGGCCTCTTCTCCCGGTGTTCCAGTTCTTCGGCCGGCTCCTCCGCTGTCTTCAGGTAGCTCTCTTGCCAGCGGAGGTCCGGACTTCTGGGCTTCTTGTCTTCTCTTCTCTTCCCCAGATGTTGACACGACGCTCTCTCCGGCTGGACTGGTCTCTGAGGGCTGCGTTGTGACTTATATAGGCGGAGACCCCGCCTCCTTATGATGTCACATTTTTTAATTAAAAATTACAAATGGCTTCCTGTCCTACACACTCAGGTTTGAACTGCCCAGACTGGGCTATCACCCTAAAGACATTTGAACCATAGGTTAATTAATAGTTTTATAATAGATAATAGAACACATCTACTCAACAGCTAGATGGTCAGAGGTGGCTTTTAGTCAGTGCTTTGCAGATGTCAATGACACAAACAGTTTCCACTAGGGTGATAGGAATTAAATTATTGAGCCAATATGGCCTCAAATAAGTTCCACATTTAGATGTGACAATCTATATTAACACTTCACAGTTACAGATGATTGTAAGAAAAGAAATGTGCCATAAACCTTTATCTATCCATCATAAGCTAGTATATTAAAGCTCACCATTGGAAAAAATTTGCATGGGCAATGGTGAGCACCAAGAAATTCCATAGATATATTGCAGGGTATATAAGCCAATCACTCTAAGCTGCTATGACACATTGATATTACTAAGAGCAATTTTCCAGCTAGGAATGTTCATGAATCTTCCATAAGAATTAGTTTGTGGCTTGGTTCTCTTCTTCCAGAAGACTGGACAGAATCTCCTCACACATATACAGGCATCGTGGGATGTGAAAACAGCCTAAAATATAATAAAATCTTTGTGTTAACACAAAAGATAAGGAAACAGGCTATGTCATATGCATTTCAGGCTACAGAACAAAGTAAAACATGAACCACATCAAGCATACCCATGATGAAGGAGAAGAGGAGTAATATGAGACCTGCCATGCTATGTATGGAGTCCAATATGATACCCCGTCACCCTTTAAAAGTATGTGAAATCTTAAGGCACCCCAGGCTAAAATGTAGATGTTACTTACCAATGGGAAATTGAGCCCAGAAGACTGCACAGCACTCCTTGATGAAATTCACTTCACATCAAAAGTTCCCCCATCATGTCAGAGTCCTGTCTATCCATTCATATCTCCCATCACATCAGTCACCTCTATATATCAGATGCCCATCATCAGATCAGAAGTTCCCCCATCACATTGGAGGCCACCCATCACACCAGAGGTCCTCCATCATGTCAGAGCCCCCTATACATGAGAGCCCCCCATCACATCAGTGTCACTCCTATACATCAGATGCCCCTTATACATGACAAAGTTGCCCCATCACATTAGTCACCCCATTTACAAACCCCCCTCCCCAATAACAGGGCCCCCCAGTTACACAGTCCCCTCACATCAGAAGAGCTTCTTTTTTCTCGGCTCGTCGTATGCCTTGTACATCACCGCGTTCAGAATTTCGGTCCAACATTTGTGTGACCGTGTGTATGCAAGACAAGTTTGAGCCAACATCCTTCAGAAAAAAATAAATAGGTACTGATGTTGGACGAGAAGGCCTGGCTCGCAGTCTGCACTCGAATTCATCCCAAAACATGTTCCATCAGGTTGAGGTCAGGACACTGTGCAGGCCAGTCAACTTCCTACACCCCAAACTTGCTCATCCATGTCTTTATGGACCTCGCTTTGTGCACTGGTCCAAATCATTTGGTGGAGGGGGGATTATGGTGTGTAGTTGTTTTTCAGGGGTTGGGGTTGGGGTTGGCCCCTAATGAAGGGAACTCTTAAAGCATCAACATACCAGGATATTTTGGACAATTTTATGGCCTCAATTTTGTGGGAACAGTTTAGGGATAGCCCCTTCCTGTTCCAACATGACTGTGCAGTAGTACTCAAAGCAAGGTTCATACAGACATGGATGAGCGAATTTGGGGTGGAGGAACCTGACTGGTCTACACAGAGTACTGACCTCAACCTGATAGAACACCTGTGGGATGAATTAAAGTGAAGACTGCAATCCAGGCCTTCTCGTCCAAATCATTGCCTGACCTCACAAATGCGCTTCTGGAAGAATGGTCAAACATTCCCATAGACACACTCCTAAACCTTGTGGACGGCCTTCCCAGAAAAGTTGAAGCTGTTATATCTGCACAGGGTGGGCCAACTCAATATTGAACCCTACAGACTAAGACTGGAATTCCATTAAAGTTCACGTGTGTATAAGGCAGGCGTCCCAATACATTTGGTAATATAGTTCATCTTGGAGATGCTGGCAGAAGTTTATTAAAATGTTAATCCAAATTGCTTGTGACAATGGTAATCTAACCTTTAAATGGGCCTCCTTTAATACTGAGCGCTACCTTTCCATCCTGACTCAGATAGCCAAACCACTCCCCGTATTCAGGGTCCAAAAACTGAAAAACACAAAACAGAAGAAGGTCTAATATTATGCACATGCCGTAAAATATCACAATACAAAAAGTCAAACCAGTGCTGATACAGACAGGAAGCCTGGTATTTCCCCGGAAAATGCTTGTTGCCAAGCTATCATGCTAATCTTATACGTCTTAAGTCACTGACTTAAGTATGCATACAAAAGTTGTGATGTTATTGACTGCATGCATCTTCCATATTAGTGGCTCCTAAAGTAGTGAAGCTGGAGGATCGGTTACGGTTTTCACAGCATTTTTAGTGGGTCATTCAAGATTCCTTGCAGGTTCTCCGATGGGATTTCCAGGATTCATAGGACCTCCACCACCTCCAGGACTTCCAGAGAACCCTGGGCAAGTCCTCTGATCAGAAAGGTATTCAAGCAACAGCCTTTGAAGTGACTGGTACTGTGTCCTATTGTCAGCTACCTGAAGGCTAAAAGTGCTATTGTACTAACCTGGCAGTTGTCAGTCTGTTGCCAACCTAGATTGACCTGACTATTCTCTCACCTGCCTTGACCTAAATACTCTCTTACCTGCCTCGACCCTTGCCTGGACCCGGCTATTCTCTCACCTGCCTTGACCTAAATACTCTCTTACCTGCCTCGACCCTTACCTGGACTCTTCTATGAACCTGACTATTCTCTCACCTGACTTGACCCTTGCCTTCACCTGACTACTCTCCTACCTGCCCCGACCCCTGCCTGAACCCAATTACTTTCTCACCTGCCTCAAACGCTGCCTAGACCCAATTACGCTCTCACCTGCCTGGATCTGCCCACTCTCTCACCTGCTTGGACTCCTTCCTGGACCTGACTTATCTCTTGCCTGCCTCAACTCCTGCCTGACCCGACTACTCTCTTGTCTTCAGCCTAGTTAACAGTCTGCACACCATAGCTTTTTTGTTCAAGTTACCCCCCCCCCATGGTGGGTTTAATCTTGAAGGCCACGACCCAGTGCCGGTTGTAGTAAAGAAAATCAGGACCATTAGGGTTTCTGGCCATCTCCATTTCAGGAGCTCTGGCAAAGGCCGACTGCCGCTTAAATTCTGTGCCTCAGGTGACCCTGTGCCACTTGCCAGGGGGCACCAGAATAGGGTCAGTTGCTAGCATATTTAGAACCAACCAAGTCAGCAATTTTGCTCTCTACACAGATTTTTTTACCCATCAAAGAAGCACAACTTATGTACTTAAACTAATGTAGCGGTACCCCTGTAGGGGCTGCTGGTGATTGTGGTCCGTCTCCCACCCTGCATAGCCAGGCACATGAATTTCCAGACACACCTTAGTCAAGAATCAGTCCTTGTACTTTGTTTTGTTTTATTGAGGGGATATAACTTGGATGGGGATAGGGTACATATGGGAAGCCCACTTGACTGAGGATAGGAAATTAGGAACTGAAACTATATACACCACTGGTGTATACTGAGGGCCCCCTTGGTGTAGCAAGAATACGGTAGTCCTTAGTGCTAGCTGTCCCACATGTGGCTACTGCTCCCAGTACCACCTCTTCAGGCCATGCCAGCCCTCCTGGCTGCAGCTGCCCCTTTTCTGCTCCGATCCTGAGAAAATAGTCTCCCAAAGTCTGCCAGGAAACCAACACTTCTGAGGGTGTTAATCCTTGGGTCCCCAACAGTTCTCACTGGTTCCTCCTGCTCACCTCCATCTTGCTGTAGGACTTAAGCCTCGTACACACAGTACGATTGTTGGCCAACCGAGCATCTGATTTTTGTCAAAAGGGCGTGTGCCAGGATCTTGTCTTGTATACTAACATTACACAGTTGTTATGCAACAAACACGAACGTAGTGACGTACTACGAGGAATTTCAGCTCGAGCGCCACCCTTTGGGCCCCTTCTGCTAATTTTGTCTTTGGTGAGCATTGATTCCGAGCATGCACGTTTGTACTTTCGACTTTTGTGTGACAGATTTATGTACTGACCATACGAAAATCTGATGTCAAACCGTTGTCCGCCGAAAATTTACTAGCATGTCATCCAACATTTGTTGACCGAAAGTTGGACAACAATTGTCAAAAGGAGCGTACTAATGGTAAGATTTTAGGACAACAGTCTGTCAACAGACAATCCCCTGACAACAATTGTGCCGTGTGTACAAGGCTTAAGTATATGAAGGTTAGCGAGAGGAACCAGTGAGAGGGGACCCAAGGATTGGACCCCTGGGTTGGTTTCCCAGTGGACTGTTTTCCCAGGATTGAAGCGATGTTTGGTGGCATGGCAAGTTACATGGCTTTTACTTTTTATTTTTTAAAACCAAATCACTTTAATGTTACGTACCCGGGTGAAAACATAGTCAAAGACTGTCTGGAAGTGGTCAAGTAGACGTAAATCACGAGTCTCCTGATATCCAAGCAGAAAAGCAATCAGAGCTTCTGTGTGTGGCCACCACATCTTCATACTCCACTCCAGCTGGAAGAAAGGAAACAGGAATTATCCAAATACAGCACAATAAACCCAATCTTCATAAGTTTACGATGATACAAAGGAGATGGTTATAGTTCTTGGGGAATTTACAAGCAGATAAAAGAAAGAATAGATGGGAACTTCGCTTCTCTCAGTAAAAGTATGAAAGCAGAAGGAAGAACTGGCCAGAATGTATCCTAATGCAATAGGGGAAATAACTTGGTTAAGTTGAACTTTGCCCCTCCCCAAACAATCACTACATTAGTTTTTTTTTTTTTTTGGTTCTTTTAACTATTCTATACGTATTTAATCTGTGTATTTAGCCTTTTTTTCAGCTTTAACGCTTCACCATATATTAACATCAGCCTATTAGTAAATGGTGTTAGTTTTGGGCGATAGGCCCTCCTTTCAAACTTTATGTTCACCTGTGTAGGGCAATGCCCATCCACATCTTGAAAGGAGAAGAGACCGCCGTGCTCTTGATCCCACCCTGAGTGAAATGGCAGCAACACAAACTTCTCCACTGCAGTCTGTCTCAAAGTATGGTCAGAGTGCCTGATGGCATGGCGCAGAAGAAACCAGCCAGCTTCAAGGGCATGTCCTGTGATGGGAATAGAAAGATTAGATAAAAGCAAACGGAACAGTTTGTGGCTATGAATGTATCTAAGAACATTCCATACCGGGGTTCTGATGCCGGCCCATACACCCTGGAAGCTCCTTTCCATCTTCAGATACATTCTCCAAAATTTCCTGACCATCACGCTAAATTAAATTTAAGGTTGAACAACGATAACATCAACATACAAGTCACCAAAGGTCATAAAACTTGCAGTAAAAAAAACTTACAGTCCCTGCTGAACTGGCAAAATTTCAATTCATGTATTGCCAACTTAGCCCTGAAATATGTATAGATTAGTCTTTTCCTCCTCATTTCTGACTATAGTAAGTGCTGCCTGTGTAGCAAGATCCCAGGGCTCCTGGGTCCTTAGGGTGACCTCCAGAGTTAGGGACAGCTGGCATCCTTCTATGTAGAGTGGGTTACAAGGTGGTGGCTGTAATGTAAGGTAGATTCATGGGTGCCAGATACTCCTTGAATGCAAAGAGATTTATTTTCTCTTGAACAGAACTGGGGGAGAGAGAGGATTAGGGCCAGGACACCCTTTAGTAGTTGCAATGTTAATTTGGCAGACTCCGAGACGTCTATAGGCAGACAGCCATGCAGGGAAAGGTATCCAGCAAGACACCACATCCAGGATCGCTGTCTCCTATGACAACAGTCTTATAACAGTTTCTAGTTGTAACAAACTCCTTTACTTCTACAATCTCCTCTTGTAGATCTTCACTCCACTGAGCTCCCAGTCTCTCTCACTAGACTTGCTGATCCACTGCCACTGGATCTCCTGAGCTCTTCCAACCTTCTCACTCAGTATCTTCCTCAAGCTTCACCTCCGTGTCCCTGCAGGGTCCCTAGCTTGGCACTCACAGATACTCCTCAAGGATCACCCCACTGGCCTGCTTGGTCCCTGGCTTGGCACACAAGACTGCTCTGCAAGCGTCCCCGGATTGACACCTGCTGAAGTTTCCCAATCCTTCACCGTCCCCGGTTGGTGAGAATACTGCTCTGGTACTTGCTTCAGCTACTCACTGTGGTCCCTGGTAACAAGGTGGATGGTCCCTTAGTGGCGTCAGCTTCCCCTCTACCTTTTGACCACAACAGGTTCTCTGGCCAGCAGAACCTTCACTTTTGGTTGGACTGCAAGCCACAGTCCCAAACCTGCGCTGCTACCTTGCTTCTGGATAGGCCCTCAGACAGCCTAGCAGCCAGATGTCCCCGGGATAGGCCTCAGGCTCTGGCCTAGCAGTCCAGGACAGTACAATATACGTCCACCCAGACAGCCGACCAGGTGGCACAGAACCCTGGTCACCTGACTCCACCCAAATAAATAGGTTCCCCCAGCAGGCCAAGGGATTCTAGAAAATCCCTGCCCATTGGCTGAGATACCCCATATACTCCTAATCTGTCCTTGCAATGCCCTTGTTTTATCTAATGTTGCCAGGTACTCGGTCACCTAACGACAGAAGAGAGAAGTGCAGAAATTCTAGAATTAGGGCAAAGTCAGTTGACCCCCTAGCAATTGGCCAAGGCAACAATCACTTGGCAAATGATTTTAAAAACAACCCTGCCTAAACATCAGGGTGCTACACCTGTGTGACCGGATACTTTATATGGATGGAAGGGCGGGGAAGAGGCCCATGTTGAGTCTTAGCATGGCACATGCATGCACAGACCTCTCTCACCTACAGTTATGGCCAAAGGTATTGGTAATTCTCCACACTGGGCATCGTTCAACCTGAAAGACTGAAGATATACTGTGAGTGCAAGGCGTCATGAACACACCCCTTAAAGGGGCACCATCATAGTACCCTGTACTCACAGAGTAGTGATGCATACAGCATGATGATGTGACCAGCCTGAAGACTTGGGGAAAGGCAAGGAATAAAGTTTTTAATTGTAAAGGGGGTCTTATCTGCATTTGCCGTTTCACAAATTTACCAAAAACAAAAATAACAGGTAGATATTTTTTCATAAATGTCTCATGTCCTACTGCATTATTTCCTGTAAGGAGAACAGTTGACTAACCTGCATTTTACCCAGAAGGATTAGTCATTAAGCCATTCTCTAGCTCTGCTTTTAATTATCCTGTCAATACCGAATTTTTGTGTCAGCATCAACTATAGGTAATCTTTAATGAGTTGAATGCAATATACCCCATATCTAGATTCAGCAGGCTTTTCACTGTGATTCTGAACAGGACTGCAGTCTTTAGTCACATGATTCTATGTTGTCTGAGAACTATTTTGGGAGGAAATTGTAACCTAGTTATACACTGTTGGAATACATTGTTCTTGTGCTGTATTTTTGAACAAGAACTACAAAATTATTCTTCAGCCAGTAGATGGCAGTGTTTACAAGTTTGTAGCTGCATCTATGGTAATACTCCATGTCTTTTCTCTGTATAATAAAGTTTCCAGTTTCTTGTCTGCAGTTAAGCAGCAAAGCCCATGGTCTCTTTTGTAGGGCTATATACAGAATTTCTAACATACACCATGCAGCATTAGGATCAGAAAATAAGGGGCAATAAGGATTAAGCAGCCCAAGAAGCTGGCCGAATAAAATGAATGAAAGCATAAGTAGCTCAAAAAGGTAGGCCAAGCTTTTTAAGGAATTTTTAGAAATGCTCCTTTAATTAGCTCCAGTATTTTTATATTAGTTATACATTCTTATATTATATACATTGCATTATAAAGATAACCTGCACCTTATGTTTTTCACCTACATAAGATGTGCATTGATCATTTCATGGGGTCATTTGTTGCCCCTGTACACACAGCCTATAGTAAAGTAAACCTTAAAGTGGAGTTCTAGCCGCAAATATATATATTTTTAAAGTCAGCAGCTACAAACACTGTACCTGCTGACTTTTAATAAGGGCACTTACCTGTTCACGGGGCCCCCGATGTCGGCCCCCCGAGGCTGATCCGTCCATCAGATGGGGTCCATTCCAACTAAGGGAAACTGGCAGTTGAGCCTTCGCTGCCGGTTTCCTACTGCGCATGCGCAAGTTGTGCAACGCTTCCTGAATGGCCCCGTCATCTTCTGGGACACACAAAGGTCCCAGAAGGCAGCGGGGGAGAAGAGGACATGATGCACTAGGCCGCGGTGAGGCTGGGGCGGAAGTACACATGGTACCTCATAAAAGGTAAGTAAGGGAAATAAATAAATAAATACTAATTATCATCCAAAATCGAGTGGTGGAGGGGTTATCATTCCTTTAAGACAAGGTTGTAAAAGTGGGTGGAACTCCACTTTAATATTGGTGTCAGGAGTTTGTTCAAACATGAGGCATGGCACTGTACAGGTTAATGCATGCCTGTAGTCTAAGAACTGACACTTCCTGTGAAGGAACCACAAATCTCACAATCACGAGATCACTTACTAGTGCTCTGCAGGTGAGAGCTACACAGTATTAAGATTTTACACAGACAAAAGCAGGCAGAGCAACTTACAGAGATCCCTATACACAGTGTTTCATCACATTAGCACACCCACATTTGTGATATAACGTAAAGGAAATGGCAAGGCATGCATTGGACGCTGTGTGACCCGGATTATGAAGTTGACTGTCCTTATGCCAAATAGGAACAAGCTAGGTGAACAGATATATGCACATGGTAGAATCAATCAGCCATAATACTACAAACTGAAGCCAAAACATGTGAGCTCATCATTACAAGGTAATGCAAACAAATGACATAGGAAAAGTATACAATGCTTTTACACGCTTGCTGACCGTATACTGTACGGCGGCAAGGTGGCTCTGCTGCGCAAGATCACAAACCTAGTACGTGATCCTGCACTTTCAGGTCTTATGCCCCGTACACACGGTCGGATTTTCCGACGGAAAATGTGTGATAGGACCTTGTTGTCGGAAATTCCGACCATGTGTGGGCTCCATCACACATTTTCCATCGAAATTTCCGACACACAAAGTTTGAGAGCAGGATATAAAATTTTCCGACAACAAAAACCGTGGTCGGAAATTCCAATCGTGTGTACACAAATCCGACGAGCAAAGTGCCACGCATGCTCAGAATAAATTAAGAGACGAAAGCCATTGGCTACTGCCCCGTTTATAGTCCCGACGTACGTGTTTTACGTCACCGCGTTCAAAACGATCGGATTTTCCGATAACTTTGTGTATGCAAAACAAGTTTGAGCCAACATCCGTCAGAATAAATCCATGGACTTTGTTGTCGGAATGTCCGATCAATGTCTGACCGTGTGTACGGGGCATGAGACGACACAGCGGGAGCTGAGCAGCGGGTACAGCAGACTTGATGTCCGCCAGCACCCGCCAATGCTTTGGTACACAATCAGAATGGCAGTCTGTCTGTCTATGTAAACAAGGCAGGTCGACGTTCTGTCAGTACAAAAGGCATGGATCCTGTGTCTCTGCTAAGCAGGGGCACCGATCCATGCCTTCTCCTAGTACAAGCACCTCCCCCACAGTAGTAAAGCACTGGTCAGGCACACGTTTAACCCTTTGATCTCCCATTAACCCCTTCCCAGCCAGTGTCATTAGTACAGTGACAGTGTATATTTTTTTTAGCACCGATTACTGTATTAGTGTTATTGGTCCCCAAAAAGTTTCAGTTAGTGTCTAGACTGTCTGCCGCAATATCTCAGTCCTGCTATAAGACGCTGATCGCCACCATTACTAGTAAAAAAACAAAATAAATAAAAATAGATAAAAATATCCCATGACTTGTAGACGCTATAACTCTTGCACAATCCAATCATGGGCATTTTCAGCAGCCATTATTGGCACTTTTTTTTTTTCCTTTAGGCACAACACTGAAAACCCCATCTTCGGCCGATAATTTTCAGCGGCCGGAATTTCGGGGCATCACTAGTCTTCACTGCCATCCCCTCCCTGTGTAGTTTAGTTTCTCAGGTACCTGTATATGCTGCAGAATCCTCTCCACACTCCAGGCTCCCAGCTCCTCATATTTCTTTGTTGCCTCTTCATCTTCCTCACACAGTTGGTCCACCAGGTTTAACAGCATCATTGGCACCGCCATGCTATTCACAGGATCAGCTCCCGGCAGCTCCGGCCTTCCCAAATCCGACGGGTCCTCTCTCACCCAATGTACAATCTGGTCCATCATCTCTCGTGCCGCCTTCTAAAATATAGATTGGTAACATCATTGCAGATGATCCTGTCTACAAGTCTGACCATATACAGTACGTGCGTATATTTTACCCAACTAAAAATAAAATAGAGCGACGACTTCTATCATAACCAGAGGCCAGGAGCTGCTTGTGACAGCTCGATCACTGTGCTGGAAGGGTGTAGGCAGGTGCAGGTTTTCCTCCAACCTCTAGGTGGCGCTGTGCCATTGTTACAAGTGGAGTGGAATCTGTTGATGGAATTGTCCCCTTATGGACTGTCAGGGTCTCAGAGAAGGCAGCTATCTGACTAAACACTGCAACCTCTGGAGACCTCAGACAGCCATCTTGACCAGGAACCTTATATATAGGGTCTCCTGTGTCATTTGGGCACGCCTGGAGTGTGTGGTAGGGCAAGGGCCTACTGGCTAGGGAAAGTGATTAGTGCAGACAGAGGCTACTGGCAAGTAGGGTCAGAACAGAGACTAAGCCTACAGAGAGGAAACATCCCAGTATCTGGCATAGCCACGTGGCGCTCACCTTAGCAGCCTTACAGTCCTGTCCAGTGGAAGCCACCCTTCGGTACCACAGGCCTCAAGCCTGGTAATATTGAGAAATCACAAATTATTGCTTTGTCATATATCAGTGCCTACAAGAACTGACTGCCATCATGCATTACTATTATTTATATACAGTTTATGCAATATACCATATAATTAAATCAAAGAACTGTGTGGGGTCTCTTCCTGACTGGGTACCATGGGCCTGGGGCTTGCCTCCAAACAGTCAATGAGCTTTCTCTTAGGCCAGGAACTTCAGCTGCCATGCACACATTTGTGCAGCATGTGGGTGTTAAGGCCCACCTCCCTTGCCATTACATGGTCGGCATGAGGTCAATGTTTAAGCTAAGCATAGACCTATGTTAATGTTAGTCATGTTTTAATTCATGCTGTAATAAACCTTGATTTTTTTTAACGGTTCCTCACTTCTCTCTTTTACCTTGTACTGTTCTTTATGTGTGGTTCTCCAGAGCTCATCCATTGCCATAACGTAAAAACACTCGCTGAAGATTGTGCGCTGGACCTTGACTGCACGACCATCACGTGTCACCACAAAGGCGCATTTTAGGGAGTCAGCGGAGGGTTGAGCATGAGCCAGAAGAAACTCTCCTCCTATGTAGACATATATATAGTTTTTCTATAAAGATTTATATAACAGACCAAGAGGGAGCAAATAAAAGATGTTCAATGTTAGGGTTTACATACAGTACCAATTAACTATTTTTTTTTAGCTCCTTACCCCCAGAGGGGCCACTGAGAATGTACCCAGGTTTCCAATGTAGAAGAGAGGCTACCAGTCACACAAACACAGTCCCACGTGCACTGACAATTAAGGCTCAGTCTAGGGTGGCCTTTGTCAACCTTATTACCCAAAAGGAACCCTTGCAATCATTTTCAGGTCTCAGGGAACCCCCGCTAAAAGTAATCCATTGGTAGTCTTTGGGAATTTGCCCCTTCCCTTGGTGGTGGGCAGTGGGAAGAATGCTCCCTTTACAGACATGGCTCTGGCTGTCAAGTGGTGTTAGACCTGGAACTAAGCAGGCACCATCACATGATAGGTCAGTTAGCCACAGCTCAAGGAACCCTTAGCCACCTCTGGAGGAACCCTAGGGTTCCACGGAACCCTTGTTGAGAATGGCTGGTCTAGGGGATGACTTTTTAGTATTTATTGCTGAAGAACTTTAACAGGACAGAGTTTTAGCATCACAGGATACTCCAAACTGATCAATAGCAAAAAAAAGAGAGGACAAACCTCTCATTAATATTCCAATAGCAGCCTTTCCTGGAGGTAAGAGGGAATGGTCAGTACATCTAGGACCCTACAGTAGCAGTCCAAGTCCATATAGCAGCTTCTGAAACGTGCACAACTAATAGTCCACAGCAAGGTCTTTACTCACAGTGTCACAGAAGCGGTCTGCCACCCAGCATCCACAGGTAGATCCTCAGCGAGGAAGATAAAAAGACCCTTCTCCAGACCAGGATCTCAGGACAGTGTCCTCCAGCAAATTATTCTTTTCCAGGCCCTTAGTCTATCTCCTGCTGAGGCCCAGACTGCAATTGCTTGTGTCAATATGGCTGCCCCCAGGGTCAGCAGCTCCAAGAGAACTGGAACCCTCTTTGGCAAGGAAAGAACACTCTTTCAAAGCCTCCCAAACATTTATCACCTCCCCAGCCACCTTCTGGACGCCTTCTTCCAGGGAATGGCTGGGGCATGATCAATATTAATGTTGGACATTTGAATCTCCCTGCCCTATACTCTAAACTTCTTCCAGAGGCAGGTAAGAGAAATCAAACACCCAGCTCAGGAAACCCTGAACAGACAATCACTGCTCCACTCACTACAGTGAAGTCAAAACCTTAATTTAACCTAGCTGAAAAACTAGAGGAGGGTGTTGCATTTTTTAAAAACGAGTGCACGTATCTGGATTTGTTTTGGTATCAGTCCAGCGCCTGCAGGTAATTGCCCTTGTGAGGGAGCCTAACTTGACTAAAGTTCTCCTTTGACGGTGGGCGGGCATCAAGCAGTTAAATGACGGCGGGGCGGTGCAGCTCTCATTCTGGGATGCTGTCATATGACGGGGGTGCGCAGCGCGGTGATCGTAGCCGTGCCATGTTGCTAGGCCACGGCGCGACCCCAATCTCTGTAAAGAGCCATGTCTGTGGCTCTTTAACCATGTGATCGGCTGTGTCCAATCACAGCCGGTCACATGTAAACAAGGAGATTCGGTAATCGGCACTCCTCGCCTCACACTGACAGTGTGAGGAGAGGAGAGCCGATCAGCCGCATCTCCTCACAGGGGGACATCTAGGGATGTAATCAGGGCACTGATCATCAGTGCCCTGATTACAATAAATAAATACAGTGTTACAAAACAGTGCCCACCATTGCCACCAATGCCAGCATACAGTGCCCACCAGTGGCACCAATCAGTGCCCACCACTGCCACCAATCAGTGCCCATAAGCGATGCCAGTCAGTGCCGCCCATCAATGCCCATCTGTACTGCCTATCCATGACCACCAGTGCCACATATCAGTGCCCATCACTGTGGCATATTAGTGCCTTGTCATCAGTGCCACCTCATCAAAGCCCATAAGTGCCACCTCATCAGTGTCCATAAGTGCCACCTCATCAATGCCCACCAGTTCAGCCTATTATTGCCCATTAGTGCCATCTCATCACCGCACATCAGTGAAGGCGAAAAATGACTTAGTTAAAAAATTTACTGACAGAAAAATGAAGTAAAAACATTTTTTTTTTTTTTAATTTTTGGTCTTTTTTTTTGGTAAAAAATAAAAAAAACCCAGCAGTGATTAAATACCACCAAAATCAAGCTCTATTTGTGTGAAGAAAATGATAAAAAATTTGTTTCGGTACAGTTGTTGCATGACCGCGCAATTGTCATTCAAAGTGCGACAGCGCTGAAAGCTGAAAAATGGCCTGGGCAGGAAGGAGGTGTAAGTGCCTGGTAGGCAAGTGGTTAAAGGGCAAGTTCACCTTTGTACACTTTTTTTTTCTAAATCCCAGCTCTCTAAGATAGCATTCATGTACTTTTTTTGCAAAAATATCAAAACTTTCCATTAAATCTACAGTCACTTACTTTTCTTGTTCTAATCCGTGTTTCCAGACATTTTCATTTGCAATGTCTTTCTTCCTGATCAGACTTTAGGTCATGACACAGGAAGGAGTTGACCAGCTGACCTCATTATCACCCACCCTGCATCATCCACCCTCCCAGTCCCAGGTGCAATGAAATGCAATCAGTGATCACCCTTCTCACTAAATACACAATATACAATCAGATTGCATAGTGTATGGCCATGTTTATACACCTAAAATTACTAGTTACTCAGTGCCATTAGCCGCTTCAGCCCCAGAAGATTTTACCCCCTTCCTGACCAGAGGACTTTTTGCGATTCGGCACTGCGTCGCTTTAACTGACAATTGCGCGGTCATGTGACGTTGCACCAAAACAAAATTGGCGTCCTTTTTTTCCGACAAATAGAGCTTTCTTTTGGTGGTATTTGATCACCTCTGCGATTTTTATTTTTTTGCGCTATAAACAAAAAAAGAGCATCAATTTCGAAAAAAAAAAAAACGCAATATTTTTAACTTTTTGCTATAATAAATATGCCCCAAAAATATATATAAAAACATTTTTTTTCCTCAGTTTAGGTCGATATGTATTCTTCTACATATTTTTTTTAAAAATGTGTATATTGTTTGGTTTGCGCAAAAGTTGTAGCCTCTACAAAATAGGGAAAAGATTTATGGCATTTTTATAATTTTTTTTTTTTTTTTTTTAGTAATGGCGGCGATCTGCGATTTTTATCATGACTGCGACATTATCGGACACTTGACACTATTTTGGGACCATTGTCATATAAAAAAGCACTGATTACTGTGTAAGTGACACTGGCAGGGAAGAGGTTAACCACTAGGGGGCGATGAAGGGGTTAAGTGTGTCCTAGGGAGTGATTCTACCTGTAGGGGGGGATAGGCTACCACTGACATGACAGCAATCACTGCTCCCGATGACAGGGAGCAGTAGATCCCTGTCATGTCATTAGGCAGAACAGGGAAAAGCCTTGTTTACATCTCCCCGTTCTGCGGCTCTGTGACACGATCGCCGGGCACGCCTGCTAGCCCCGCCACTTAAAGGGAACGTACGGGTACACCCATTTGCCCACTGCTGCCATTATGCCGACATATATCGGCGTGCGGCGGTCGGCAAGTGGTTAATTGTCAACGGCGCACCAAACAGAAGCAAACACACATTTTGCCATATGAAAAAAACGATGGAGCAAATGCTGCAAAGTTCGGAATTTCGAAAGTCAAAATTAGGAAATTCCATAATTCAAAAATTTGGTAATTTGAAAATCCAAAAATGAAAATCTGTACATTCAAAAGGATGAAAATCTTAAAATTAGAAAATCTGAAATAACTAATAATAAATATTAAAATTATAGGTATTGGAATTTCCTTTCAAATTTGGCTGTTAGCAGGGGCGGACTGATAACTCATGGGGCCCCCGGGCAATAGGAGATTATGGGGCCACACAGTATACACATACATGTACACACAGTATATACCGACAGATGTAAAAAAAACAAAAAAAACAAAAAAAAAACAAACACATTTTTACATACTGTCCCTGGTTTTACTGAGGCTGGCAACCCTGATGGGGCCCTCTAGTGGCCCGAGTGGCTCAATGGTCAGTCCGCCCCTGGCTGTTAGTGAACGTATTTGAACAAATTATCTAAAATAATGAATGCCGTATCTAAACGAATGGAACGCAATGATCTAATAATAATAAATAACAACAATAATAAAACCTTTTTATTATTTTTTTTATTATCAATTTGTTCCATTCCATTTGTTTGCATTCGTTATTTCGGATAATTCCTAACTTCAGATAAATTCGTATTTGTTACTTTCACAAACAGCCAAATTTGAAAGGAAATTCCAATACCTATAATTTAATAGTTAGTTATTATTTCAAATTTTACTGATTTTCTCTCTTTTTTTCAGACTTTCGAATTTCTGAATTTCCAAAAATTCGGGAATTAAAAAATTCGGAAATTTGAATTATTGAAATCCTGAATTTCCAAATTTCCAATTTCCGAATTTCCGAAATTTGGAAATTCAGGATTTGGATAATTCGGATTTCCGAATTTCCGAATTTTTGGAATTCGGAAATTCAGAAATTCGAAAATCTGAAAAAAAGAAAGATTTCCGAATTTTCTCATTTCCAAATTTCCGAATAAAGCAAAAAAACGAATGAAATGAAAATGAAAAACATTTTTGTCAGTGTGCATGTCTACAAAACGCCTCCCCCCCCCCCTCGCTAAAAAAAAAAAAAAAAAAAAAAAAAGCATGTGGGAATGCGAGTTCCCGTTACGCAGGAGTTGTGAACGGGGCTTGACAGCTGAGTGTTTCTGTCCACTCCCTCCTATGTACTTGTATAAAGATGGCCATACACTATGCAATCTGATTGTGTAGTTAGTGAGAAGGGTGATCGCTGATTGCATTTCATTTAAAAATTATTCATCTGGGAGTTAAAACCACCTGCTTTGCGGGTGGTTTTAACCCTCTCTCGGCCGCTAGCGGGGGGTAAAAGCTCCCCGCTAGCGGCCGAATAGCGACGCGAAATGGACGGTAAAGTGCCGCTAAAAAAAGCAGCGCCGACGCGCCCACCGCCCCAGTGTGAAAAGGGGCCTAATGGAAACATGGATTAGGACAAGAACACTAAGTGACTGTGGAGTTAATGGAAAGCTTTGATATTTTTGCAAAAAAAGTACATGAATGCTATATTGGTGTATAGGGGAGCTGGAATTTAGAAAAAAAAAAAAAAAAAAAAAAGGCGTACAAAAGTGAACTTACCCTTTAAGAAGAACATAGCAATAAACATTGTATCCAGTAATACAGTGATCATACAGAGAACAGTATATGAAATGTATACCTGCAATGGCAGACGTAAGCAGTTCCTGTCTCTGGAACCTGGGCACCTTTCTGTAAAGACGGCAATACATCCAAACCTGGTAGAAAAACAGAAACCTAAAGTGTATGTAAACCCAGCATAGGCCGCACATCATTGCTCCGGACCGGCTTCCTGATAGTGCTTACTCACACCTGCACAGTGATGGAGCACTATCCCTCCAGGATCAAACTAATACCAATAATGGGGCACTTTTCCTCCAAGTTCCAACTAATACCAATGATGGAGGAATAGTGCCCCATGAATGGTATTAGTTGGAACTTGGAGGAATAGTGTCCCATCGTTGAAATCAGTGGGGGGAATAGTACCCCATCATTGGTATTAGTTGGAACTTGGAGGGATAGTGTCCCATCATTGAAATCAGTGGGAGGTATGGTGCCCCATCATTGGTATTAGTTGGAACCTCAAGGGAGAGTGCTCCAACTAATATCAATAATGGGGCACTATTCCTCCAAGTTCCAACTAATACCAATGATGGGGTACTATTTCTCCAAGTGGCAACTAACACCAATGATGGGGCACTATTCCTCCAAGTTCCAACTAATACCAATAATGGGGCACTATTCCTCCACGTTACAACTAATACCATTGATGGGGCACTATACCTCCAGGTTCCAACTAATACAAATAATAGGGCACTATTCCCTAACTAATACCAATAATGGGGCACCATTCCTCCTCCTATTGACTTTGGGTGTTATGTAACTGTTTTATTATCACTTACAACCAAGCTTGAGGTAAAAACTTCTACTGATGCCGTGAGATGTTTTACTCCTTCTGGCCACAATCTGGCCTCATGAATTTTGAAGGACAGTAAACTGGCCCTCTGTTTAGTAAGTTTGTAGACAGCTGGTTAAGATTTATTGAGATCATTAGTGCAAAGCTGCTGTAGAAGGGTCCCCATGGCTTATTGTAATAAAAGCTGCAGATTGAAAACAACTTTTTGAGTTACATTTACGTGTTAAAGTTTATATGAATTTTTTGTGATCAGATTTAGATCTACTTTAATGACTCGTTGACCATATAACTTACATATACAGCGGCAAAGTGACACTGCTGCGCAGGATCACGTACCTAGGACGTGATCCTGCACTTCCGGGTCTGGGGCGCGAATGTGCGCCGCCGGCAACCCGCTCCGGCTGCTTATACACAGCGGGAGCCAATCGGCGGGTACCGGATGTCCGTCGGCACCTGCCGATCCTTCGGTACCGAGGAAGAACGGCAGTCTGCCTATGTAAACAAGGCAGATCGTTGTTCTGTTAATAGGGAAGGCATGGATCCTGTGCTCCTGCAAGGCAGGGACGAGGATCCATGTCTCCCCCTAGTGAAAGCACCTCCCATAGTAAACAGAAACACAAGCTAGGCACTCACCTAACCTTTTGATTGCCCCTGATGTTAACCCCTTCCCAGCCAGTGTCATTAGTATAGAGAGAGCATTTTTTTTTTTAGCACTGATCACTGTATTACTGTCACTGGTACCCAAGAAGTGTCAGTTAGTGTCCGACTGTCCACCGCAATCTCGCTATAAGTCACTGAGATTGGATAGATAGAGATTATATATATATATCTCCATCCAATCAATATAAGCTTATGAGGATTTTGTAGCAGAATATATATTGGCTTAAAATGATGAAGACATTCTATTTTTCTATCCATTTCTGTAGATTTTTCTATCAATTTCTGAAGGTTTTTCTATTTTTTTTTTATTGGTTGTGTTTTATAGCAGAAAGTAAAAAAATATTGTGGCTTTTTTTTTCAAAATTGTTGTTTTTTTTTGTTTATAGCGCAAAAAATAAAAACCGCAGGAGGTGATCAAATACCACCAAAAGAAAGCTCTATTTATTTATTTGGATACAGCATTGCACGACCGCGCAATTGTCAGTTAAAGTAACGCAGTGCCGTATCACAAAAAATGGTCTGGTCATTGGGGGGGGGGGGGGTTAAATCTTCCAGAGGTCAAGTAATTAATAAAGACCTCCAATCAGGGGTGTAACTAATGGCATCTTTAGGCACAAGTTGATGGTCATCCAACTTGGCTGTACTGGACAGTGGTCCTCATGGCTATGGGTACCTGCAGACCCCCCTCAACTGATTTTAAGGGAAAGAATTGATTGATTTCAATTGATTTGGTCAGCTGGTCACTACCGACTGCTAAGCACATCCATCAGCTCACTAGGCTGTGTGCAGAACAATATTTGTCCAATAGGCAATCTTCTACTGGCCTATTTAAGGGGAAGAGAAGGTTGGTGGAGATCTCCACAATGTAACAGATCACAGGATACAGATGGATAAAATAAACTGATGACAGATTCAAATTTACTAGTGAATTGTGTGTTGCTCAAATCTGGAATAAAATCTAACTGTGTGTAGCCAGCTTTAGTCCTGGTAGTCACTGTACCTGCCTGCCTTGTAGCCAAAGGTACTTCAGTGGATCGTATACTGTTCCATCTTGGCCAAGACAAGTGAAGAAACCTCTATAACAGGAAACAAACAGGTGAGTTATGAACATCTTCTTTCTGGATTTGATGGAAACCAATATAATTTTGAAAGTATGTGTACACATTTCAAGCAAAATCTCCCAGCCTTCCACCCTTTCCCCCTCAACACATAGATCTGGGCCCCCCTACCAAGAGTACCTACCACCTCTGATGGCTGTGGCCTCCCGTAATGTCTGTCGTCCTGATCTAGTGCAGGCTGCCTTGTCCCGTAGACTTGAACAGGGACATCCCCAGAAAACAGTGGACACGAAAAAGAGAGCGCCAAATTATTGTCTCTAGTGTCCAAGATCCTTTTTTTGTTGTTATCACACAGAACAAATAGTAACCAACACGTTTCAGGGGTTAACAAGCCCCCTCCATCAAGGCTTTAAAATAAAAAATGATAAATGTAGAGAACAACTAAAACAAGATCAGTAGACGTGCTTCATATCAAAGTCTTGGTAAAGGCTGTGCTGAATGTCCACTAGGGAGCCTAAAAAGCCAAAAATTTGATCCAGTTAAAGAGTAAAAAGCGGTACATGAATCAACAGAGTAATCCTTTATAGTAATAGAGGGCTATGACCTAACAGGCTATCAAACAATTAATTATACATTATGTTCAAAACATCTGTTTGGATATCTGTAAAGTAGGACAGTGTCCCATTTATAGATGCAGCACCCTCCTAGTGTAGAGTAGGTTGGTAGGTAAACTAAGCTGGCTCCTTTGTAATCAGTGGAGCAGGGGACGATTGCTTAGGGCTGCTCAGTGTCTCACAGGCTGCTGCTCTCAATATTTTCCCCTGTTTTAGAGGATTCTAGAATTATAGTGGGAGGAGAATAGAGTAGGAAACTGAATATTTATGGAATTTCAGCCAATCCCTGTGGAGGTGGGCCCAGTAGGTGGTTGGAGAGCAAATAAATAGCCCGAGACCTGATTCGGCAGTGCAGTGTTCCTGGGTCCAGTCCCATTTGAAGTGACCCATGTGCAGGTGGCTCTGCGCCTGGGGCAGGAGTGCTAGAGAAACCCTTGTGAAGACATTGAGGTCCCAGCTAGACTTAACTGGGGGGCCTACTTGCAAGTTTAAGTCCTGGAGTCTATCTGTATCAGGAGAGAGCTCAATTGGAGAGAGCCAAGAGGAAGTTGGGGGAAAGAGTCCAGCTGTCCTATGATGGTGTGAGCCTGCATATCTCTCACTAGAGAGGAGCCTGGTGGATATCGGAAGGAGGCAGCTGATGATCCTGTGGCTGAGTGAATAGATGGTCCATGTGCTGGAGAGTCAGCAACTGTGTCCAGCTTTTAATCCCTGGGAGAATTATGGTTACTGTCAGCATTACAGATTCTGTGGAACATTTTAAAACATTTCAGCAAGATAGCTTAGAAATCCTCAGAATGTTCAGTTCTTCAGATTTGGGGTATCCTGTGCAACTTCACCCTATCAAAGTTTCACATTCCCAATAAAAACCCTAAAAGAAACCTCTAGACCAGGGATCCTCAAACTACGGCCCTCCAGCTGTTGCAGAACTACACTTCCCATGAGGCATTGTAAAACTCTTGACATTCACAGACATGACTAGGCATGATGGGAATTGAAGTTCCTGAACAACTGGAGGGCCGTAGTTTGAAGACCCCTGCTCTGGACTGTTCCTTTAAGTCTGCAGAAGAATTAAGAAAATGTTGTGTGCCCGGCTGTGTGTGCTTTAAGTGGGAGAATAGGACTAAATTCAGCAGCAGCTCCTCAGGGGTGTGCTATATACTGTATATATGGCACGTTAGGGTACAGGCACGGGCAGGCCTGAATTAGATTTTTACGGAGGGGTTATAGCCATCAGAGGAGGTAAGAATGGACCTGTTGGAAAGGGGAACCCAGATCTATGCATTGAGATTCAGCAAAACAATATAAATAGCAGCACACATGCTCCAAACTTCGGATTCGTTTTATAGAATGCCAACAATTAGTTAAAAATTAACTCCAGAAAAAAAAACAAAAAAAAAAAACATTGTTTTTATCCTATTTTTTACACTTAAGCAACTTAAACACCTAAAATGATCAGCGTCATATGCCATTTTTTTGTATTTTATCCATAATCCCACGCTATCAATTCTGTGTCCCTCTGTGGTCTTTGTATATTACGGAGGCAGCACTCTGACAGGAGCTTTTAGAATAATGTCATTGTCACAAGGATGTGGAATTCCATTCCACAGGTGGTGGTCTCAGCGGGGAGCATTGATAGCTTCAAGAAACTATCAGATAATCACCTGAATGACCGCAACATACAGGGATATGTAATGTAATACTGACACATAATCACACACATAGGTTGGACTTGATGGACTTGTGTCTTTTTTCAACCTCACCTACTATGTAACATGAAGTCTTCTCCTGTTTGATGGAGGAGGAGGATCTTCCTTGGATGGTCTAGCAAAGGGTTCTGAATTTTGATTCACCTCTTATTTTCCTTCTGAGATGACCCGGCTAACCCAATGTGGAATTTCTCCTAGGTTTTGCAGTTTTAAAAAAATGGCTGTCATGAAAAGTGCCCATACAACATTTTCCTTAGGTGTAATTGATATGCTATTTAACACTTCAAAACGTCATTATTAGGGACATGGAGGTCTTCCAAAACCTAACCACCTAATTCCAACCTCAGCCAAAATGTATTCATTTGGGATAGGGCAGCAAAGGGTTAGAGTCTGTGTTAGGTTTTTATTCTGTTTGTTTAGGGGGAGGTTGTTTTTTTTAACTTCCTATAAAGGAAACATTGGTGACATGGAGGTCACCCACAACTTAACCACTATCACTGCTCCTCCTCTCCACCTAGTCCAATTAGAAAATACCTTGTAATCAATGAAAATAAAAAAAATACAAGCCATTTTGTGAATGGCGGTAGTGCCGAGCAAGCAACCCACTGAGCAGAGGGGAAGCAGTTTGGCACAGGGCCCGGTAGATGATGGCCGTCCAAATCTCTCAGGATTTCAGCCATATTCTAGTAATATGGCATCCACCTTCCTTAAGATGGCTACTTGGAGCCTATAGCCAGGGACAATTACACTTCAATGGTCTTCTGCCAGCCTGAAAAAAAAAAAAAAAAAAAAAAAAAAAAAAACGCACACTGCCAACATCAGGTTGGAGGATATACTGCAGCCCTCACCTACCCACAAGCTGCTATAACTGTAGTGACACCAGCTACTACAGCGATTGTCAGCTTCCTCAGTAGCCCATCAGGCATGAGATGCATACTGACAGTAATGAGTTCACATGTGTTTGTATCCTGGTCCAGATCCACCTAAGCAAGCCTGCCAGGAATAGGTCACTCCACTCTACCAATCAAAAGCAGCCAAAGTGCCCAGTGACCGCATGTATAGATGCCCCTTGTCTAAGTGTGGCTGCAGGGCAGAAAAAGCCTTGGCCTCTTAGGATTTGCTGTGTGCAGTGACAGCTTCCTGGTGGGCCCACTCAGGTAGGTTTGGACTAAGATCTAAACATGCCTGAGCTAATGTCTCCTTACACTGTGCCAAGTTGGACCAATATAAGTATACAATAAAGATTAGTGATGAACTTGGGCATTTTCAGATCCAAACCCACCTGAGTTATCCTGCCTGATAGCGGTCACTGCACGCCACCAATTGTAAATGGCTGAGGCATTTCGCCGAATGCATACATGCCGCCGCAGACTGGGTATGCCCCAGCCACACATGATTGGCCCAGTACAGGTGACAGCCTCCTGGAAGGTTCACTCATATGGGTCCTGACTAGGATCCGAACATGCCCGAGCTCATCACTAAATGTAGCAAGCCCCCTAAGGAGCTGCTGGTGAACTGACATTACTTGCCAGTTAAAGCACACACATCCAGGCACACAGCATTATCTTCACTCTTCTACTGGCTCAAAAAGAACAGTCTAGGGGTGTTTTTTTAGGGTTTTACTGTAACGCTGAATTTGGATGGGGTGAAGGCAGCATGGGATACCCCAAAACTGGTGAACTGAACACTTTGAGGACTCTTCACTAGCTTGTTGAGCTGCGCAAAAATGTCTCACAGAATCTCTAATGCTTAAAGTGACTATGACTTCTCCCAAAAGACCAAAAGCTACACACAGTGACCAACTTCCAGCACTTGGGTCATCTACTCAGACGGCCACAGGATCACTGGTTCCCTCCTTCCGATATCCATCAGGTCCCTCAGTGAGGGAGATACAGACTCACCCCAACCATAGGACATCTGGACACTTTTCCCCAACTTCCTCCTGGAACGCTCTAGCAAGCTTCTCAGACGCAACTTGATTCAAGGACTAGACTTTACAAATAGCCCCCCCCCCCCCCCCCCTTCCCAGCTAAGGCTCCAGCTGGAACCTCAATGTCTTCTAGATGGCACCTCCAATGATTGTGCCCCAGGGGTCTCCTCCAGCAGGACAGGACCCAGGAATGCCTCAGGCCTTCCACTATTTATGGGCTCTCCGACAACCTACTAGGCACACCTTCCCAGGAATTGGCTGGATTCCCATACATATTTAGGCTGTTTCTCCCATTCTTCCTCCAGATAAAATTCTAGAATACAGATGGAAGCAATCAGAGTAGCAGCCTGTGAGACACTGAGCAGGCCTGGACCATCAATACCTGCTTCACAGATTACAGAGGAGCTAAACTAAATGCACCTAACAACCTACACAAATCTATGATGGTGCTACACCGATAAAGATAATTTCTAGAGTTCAGCTTTAAAGGAAAAGTTCACCTTAAAGAACATGTTACACTTGGGGTGTAACATGTTCCATTACCTTCATCCTGTAAGTGTGTGTGGTGGAGATTCCTCTCCCCTGCCGCCTCTGTCACATTTAAAATCAATGCAGCTGTACAGGGCGCTGCCCACACACCCATGTCATTTATTTCCCTGGACCTGTGAATGAAGAAACTACAAGCACCGGCAGCAGACGTCTTGTAGTTCTCAATGGACTACGAACGCGCTCACTAAAGCCTCGTACACACAATCAGATTTTCGGACGACCGTTCGTCCGTTTTATTTGTTGCATGCTAGTCTCATATCGAAAGTGAAGAAGTTTTTTTTACCATATGAAAATTCTCATGTACAACAGAATACAACTCCAGAAGTGACCTAACGTGTTGAATAGTTTTGTATGTGCTCTTTCGTTTCTGACCATGCACAGTCTTGCTCTTACGATTTTTTTTTTGGACGAAAACTGTACTATCCAAATGAAAATCGGACGTTGAGTTCGCGTACAAAAAATTTTATAGCCTGCACATCCAGCTTTTGTTAGGCGAAAAATCGTAATCAGTTGTCGAACGCACCATACTAACGTTCTGAAAATCGGCAGATCGTTCGTCGGCCGAAATTTTACTTTCCCGATTTTTTTATCGCATGTACAAAAAAAAAAAAAAGGATGATCAAATAATCATGCAAATAAAATCGCCTTTCTGTACAAATATTGCTTACTTGCCGACTGCTGCACGCCGATATATGTCGGCACAATGGCAGCGGTGGGCAAATGGGCGTACCTGTATGTCCCCTTCAATTGACGGGGCTAGCGGGCGCAGAGTGACCGTGCCCGCGGGACCCGTGAACTCGATGTCCGCCGGTCTCCCGGCGATCGTGTCACGGAGCCGCAGAACGGGGAAGTGCCTATGTAAACAAGGCATTTCCCATTCTGCCTTGTGACAAGACAGAGATCTACTGCTCCCTGTCATCGGGAGGAGTGATCGATGTCATGTGAGTGGAAGCCCATCCCCCCCACAGTTAGAATCACTCCCTAGGACACACTTAACCCCTTCATCGCCCCCTAGTGGTTAACCCCTTCCCTGCCAGTGTCATTTACACAGTAATCAGTGCATTTTTATAGCATTTTTATAGCACTGATCACTGTATAAATGACAATGGTCCCAAAATAGTGTCAAAAGTGTCCGATGTGTCCGCCATAATGTCGCAGTAAAAAAAAATTATAAAATCGCAGATCGTCGCCATTACTAATAGAAAAAAAATTAATATAAAAAATGCCATAAAACTATGCCCTATTTTGTAGATGCTATAACTTTTGCGCAAACCAATCAATAAATGCTTATTGAGATTTTTTTTTTTACCAAAAATATGTAGAAGAATACATATCGGCCTAAACTGACGAAAAAAATTGTTTTTTTTATATATTTTGGGGGGATATTTATTATAGGAAAAAGTAAAACATTGCTTTTTTTTTTCAAAATTAACGCTCTTTTTTTTGTTTATAGCACAAAAAAATTAAAAGCTCTATTTGTGGGGAAAAAAAAGGACGTCAATTTTGTTTGGGTGCAACGTCGCACAACCGCGCAATTGTCAGTTAAAGCGACGCAGTGCCGAGTCGCAAAAAGTGCTCTGATCAGGAAGGGGGTAAAATCTTCCGGGGCTCAAGCGGTTAAGCGCTGTGCTGGCCCTATAGAGACCCGGAAGCCTTTCGCGGCATCTATAGACAAATAAACACATTTATATTTTGGAGATCTTCCACATATAAAAAAGGGAGTCATCCTTTAAGTAACTAGTTACACAATTACGACTCCAGGACTAAAGCCCAATTACCCGTATTCTTTGTCTTCAGAGTGCTGAATCCAGAAATCCATGGCTCTGTCCAACTCCTTACTCATCTGGTCTCTCCAGTACTGCAGACGCTTTCTGTCCCCCATCCTGGAACAAACGGGAGTCCTCCACTTTCCGCAACTAGCAACCTCTCACACTCACCACTATGTTCCCTATACAACAGCCAGCCTCCAAATCTTTCACGGCCAGCCTGATCCTCCCCACCATACTCAGTCACCCATCTGCATTCACACAATATGCTGTGCTTGCATTGCACTCAGCTGCTAGGGAAGGAAATCAGCTGTGCAGAACTAAGTCACAGTCAGGTGATCCGGCATCACATGACACATTCAAGCAAAGTCAATAAGTACCATGGCAATGGGATGTAGAAAACAGCACACAATTAATAGGTAACATCTGCTTTAGAAAACAGTGAAACCATCTCCTGTACCACCTGCAAAAAAAAAAAAAAATCAGCTAGTAAAAGAAAATTCAAACACTGTGCAAAAAAAAGGAAAAATTCATGAAAAATGTTTAAAAAAGCATCAATATACAAAATACACATAATAATGTAGATACACAAGATACACTGCCATAACCCATTTGTTGTCTGGAGCAGTTTATTCATTTTTTCTTGTTTAATAAATCCCTTTCATGACTAAGCCTATTTTTGAAATTTGGTGTTTACAAGTTCAAATCCGTATTTTTTGCTAGAAAATTACTTAGAACCCCCAAACATTATATATATTTTTTTAGCAGAGAATCTAGAGAATAAAATGGAGATTGTTACAATATTTTATTATTATTTGTATTTGTTCAGCAGTGTTTTAAACGCAAATTTTTGGGAAAAGGGACACTTTCATGAATTTAAAAAAATCCAAACAGTAAAGTTACCCCAATTTTTTTTTATAATGTGAAAGATGATGTTACGCTGAGTAAATAGATACCAAACATGTCACGCTTTATAATTGCACGCACTCGTGGAATGGCGACAAACTTTGGTACCTAAGAATTTCCATAGGCGACGCTTTAAATTTTTTTTACGGTTACCAGGTTAGAGTTACAGAGGAGGTCTAGGGGCTAGAATTATTGCTCTCGCTCTGACGATCGCGGCGATACCTCACATGTGTGATTTGAACATCGTTTACATATGCGGGCGCGACTTCCGTATGCGTTTTTTTTGCTGCGCGAGCTCGCGGGGACGGGGGCGCTTTAGAACATTTTTTTATTTATTTATTTTATTAATATTAATAAATTGTGTTTAAAAAAAAAAAATTTGATGACTTTTATTGCTGTCACAAGGAATGTAAACATCCCTTGTGACAGTAATAGGTGGTGACAGGTACTCTTTATGGAGGGGTCTAAAAGACACCAAATCCCTCTTTTGCACTTCAAAGTATTCAGATTGCCGAAAACGGCAATTTTGAATACTGTGTATTTTTTTAAAACCATTGGCAGCCAAGTAAACGGGAAGTGACGTCATGACGTCGCTTCCGTGTTTACGATTAGGAGGCTGGAATGGAGCCGCCCACGGCTTCGTTCCAGCCCGCCCCCAGCCCCCGGAGGCAGCCGATTGGTCACCGCTCCTCCGGTATAACAGCCGAGCAGCTTTTAGCCGCATCGGTTGTTATACTCGGATAGCCGATCGCCGGCTCTAAACAAAGGTACTTGGATGATGCCTGCAGCTGTGGGCATCATCCCGGTATAACCCTGGAAAGCCGAGTACGCACATCTGCGTACGCTCGGCGGGAAGGGGTTAAATATTTTATTGTGTTTTACAAGATACAATTTATTTGCATTGTAATGCCCCGTACACACGGTCGGACATTGATCGGACATTCCGACAACAAAATCCTAGGATTTTTTCCGACGGATGTTGGCTCAAACTTGTCTTGCATACACACGGTCACACAAAGTTGTCGGAAAATCCGATCGTTCTGAACGCGGTGACGTAAAACGCGTACATCGGGACTAAAAACCGGGCAGTAGCCAATAGCTTTCATCTCTTTATTTATTCTGAGCATACGTGGGACTTTATGCGTCAGATTTGTGTACACACGATCGGAAATTCCGACAACGGATTTTGTTGTCGGAAAATTTTATATCCTGCTCACAAACTTTGTGTGTCGGAAAATCCGATGGAAATAGTGTGATGGAGCCCACACACGGTCGGAATTTCCGACAACGAGGTCCTATCACACATTTTCCGTCGGAAAATCCGACCGTGTGTACGGGGCATTAGAGTTTTTTATACAATATAAAGTCAAAATATACAACAAAGCATCTCAGAAGAATATGGATCGGTCAGGTAAAATCAGTCAATGGAATATACCGACCGTCTGTATAACAAGTAATGCTTCTTAATATTGGTATTTCTATGTTGGCAATGATAACCATTAAATACAGGATAGAGGTAGTAATATAAAATCAATAAGCAAGTAGATACAGTATATATATATATATATTTCCTGGACCTCCCCATGTCAGCCTACTATGGGTCAGCTCCGCCCCCTCTGACCCCTCCAGGACCACCTTTTTTCTAGCCCATAAAGGGTGGCTGTCGGACCAGCCCAGTGTTCTTTTTTCGTCCTCACTCCGGACGCCTTTTTGAAAAAAAAATTAAAAAATTGTTTTGTTTTTTAAAATTTTCATGTGAGTGAAGAATGGGTCGAGTGAAATCCTGGTCGGGTTAAGCCTCTCCCGATACAGAAGACCCCCCAGATGGGCTGTAAATCTCCCAAGGTGGCGGGTTTCCCTGGTGCAGGGACGTTTACTAAACAGTTTAAATAACTGTGCTATCGCTGGCAGACAGAAACAGGCAGATGTGGGGATGTGTGCACCTGTTTACCTGGCTTTCCCTGGTGGCTAGTGTCTCCTGGGCGCTGTAGTTCGCCCTTTGTGTGTCTAAATGGCGCTGAGCGGGGCGGGGCAGGTGACGTCACGATGGCTTCCCCTTCTCAGGCGGTTGCCAACAACCACGGAGACGCTCCTCTCCTACTCACGCAGCTGCCAGCCTTAAGGGGCGGTGTTCCCAGGGCTCTGGCTTCCCTGCATTCCTCCCAGTGCTCCAGCTTGTCAGGCTGCTCTGCTTTGCTCTAAGGTAGGCTGTCTTATCTATTAAAGCTGCAGACTTGCTGTGTCTAATACTGCTGTACACTCTTTCCTTTTAAAAGAGAGCACCTCTTCTGTCTTTACAGAGAGAAAAGCCCAGTGCAAGCTAAATGCCCGCAAAGAGGCTCTAAGGCTGCTGCAGTGCCTCAGAAAAGTAAGAAAAAAATCAAGACATGCCAAGTCGCAGAGTCGCATGCAGATTTCCTCAAGATCTCAGTATTCCAGATCCCCTTCTCCTGTGCCTCATTGCAGTCGCTCATGCCTGAGCCAAATGGCATTGGGCCATCGAAAAGCTTCCTGGAAAGACCAGTCGCAAGCACAGGGTGCAGTCTTCATCTTCATCTAGGTCCTCCTCTCCAAGTCATTTGGAGGAAGCAAGCTGTTGGGCCTGTGTGGCTGAAGCCCTTCCGGGAAAGTTGGTGTGCGCTTCCTGTCTTCAAGAAGCTGCGCGAGACAGAACATCTGAAGCTCGTCAGGTGAAGTCATGTATTAAATCTGCAGTCAGGGAAGGGCTAAGAGGTGCATTCAAGCAAAGCACTCGACCAGCATCCTCTACGGCAGATTTGGATTTGAGGGCAGGCGGAGAATTCAACTCTGATTCCTCAGAGGCCGAAGTAACCCCTGAATCACGCACCTTCGATTTTACGTTAGTCCCCATATTGGTGGAAGCGGTGAAAGACGCATTGCAATGGCAGGAGGAAACTCCTCTGCCCAAAAAACAAAGGAAATTCTACCCAGAACTGAAGAAGTCCCTGCCTTCCTTTCCCCTCATTTTTGAGATCCAGGAAATATTGGAGGATGAATGGGCTAGGCCGGAAAGAAAGATTAGCATCAATAACAGATTGTCAAAATTGTATCCATTCAGCCAGAAGGATGCGGAGTTGTGGAACACTACCCCCAGGGTGGATGCCTCACTGCAGCGTTTGCCCCGTCATATCAATCTTCCATTAGAAGATTCGGTCTCTTTCAGAGATCCCATGGATTGTAGAGTGGACACAGATTTTAAACGATTATATTCAGTGGCGGGGTCAGCGTGCAGGCCGGCGTTGGTCCTTACCTCTGTGGCTGCAGCCCTCAAAAGTTGGGTTTCAGAGTTGGATGGTGGTTCCTCAGAAGAGCTTGGAGCTGGCGGTCCCTCACCCCTGCAATTAATTAAAACAGCTGTTGAATTCCTGGCAGAATCAGCTGTTGACCAGGTCAGAATGGCGGCGAAGATCATGGCCCACTCCGTGACAGCTCGAAGAGCATTATGGTTAAGGCACTGGTCGGCAGACAATTCTTCAAAACAGAGCCTATGTTCAATACAGTTTGATGGTAAACTACTTTTTGGTAAACCTTTGGAGTCAGCGATCCAACGTGTATCCGGGGGCAAATTGGGCCTAATACCGCAAGAAAAGAGAAAACAGTGGCAGCCTTTTCGCCCAGTAAGAAGGTCCAGGGAAGCTTTTAAGGAAGCAAGTTCCTACAGACCTGGCAGGCCCTTCTTCAGACAATGGAGACCAGCTGGTTCATCCTTTCCTAAGGCCTCCAAGTCCAAACCCGGCCAAGCTACGAAGGCCTCTGATAAGACCTTTTGAAGGTTTCTCCGCCCAAGACCCTCATGTGGGAGCGAGACTTGCTCAGTTCGAGAGGGTTTGGGTGGACGAAATTCAGGACGAATGGGTTTTGGCCATAATTCGAGAGGGCTATCGTCTCGAATTTGGCTCAAGACTGCCACAGTCCCTGTTTATGGAAACCCGACTCCCGCCTTCCTAGGGGGAGAGGCTCTGTTTGCAAAATTATGTAGACGAATTGCTGATAGCGAAAGCCATCATCCTGGTGCTAATACGAGAACGGGGTCTAGGAGTCTATTCTCCGTTGTTCCTAGTATCGAAAGCTACGGGAGGTTTCAGACCCGTACTAGATCTGAAGGCTTTAAAATACTCACATGAGGGTGCCGCCTTTCAAAATTGTGTCGTTGGAGACAATAATATCTGTGGTGAAGGAAGGAGACTGGATGGCCTCCATCGACCTGGCGGATGCCTATTTACATGTTCCCATCCATCCTGCTCATCATCGTTTCCTCAGGTTTGCAGTGGAAGACGCTCCTTACCAGTTTTGGTGCCTCCCATTTGGCCTTTGTACGGCACCCAGAACCTTTTCGAAAGTGCTCTCAGCCGTCATCGCAACCCTCATAATCAGAGAAGTTCAAATTTTTCACTATTTGGACGATATGCTCCTGCTAGCCTCTACAGAACATCTTCTCCTTCAGCATGTGGCCCTCACCTGCGAAACACTGGCTCGGTTCGGCTGGCTAGTCAACTATCGGAAGAGCCAAATGCAGCCAACCCAGGTGTTAGAATACCTGGAGGTGAAATTCGACACAATTCGGGGTCGAATCTCTCTCCCTCGGAGGAAAACCCAGGACATTCAGATCCAAACCAGGAAAGTAATGACCAGTCCATTCCTTGCAGCGAGAGAATGCATATGCTATCTCGCAGTGTTATCAGCCACGATCCCAGTAGTTCCATGGGCCAGGTGGAGAAGAAGGACTTTTAAGTGCAATTTCCTTCTCCAATGGGATCGTCACTCTCTGATGCAGAGGATATACATTCCAAGGTCGATAAGTCAATCCCTCCTTTGGTGGACAGTCTCACGCAACTTGGCCTGGTGTATAGTTCTTTGGTCTCCGGATCCGGTGGTGCTGACTACCGAGGCCAGTCTCCTGGGTTGGGGAGCTCACTGCCTGGGCCAGCCGGCTCAGGGTCGGTGGCCCCCACACATCCCTCAAATGTCAAATTTCCAGGAATTAGAGGCTGTTCGGCGCGCTCTTCTAGCTTTCCGACCACTCTTGAAAGATCAAGCGCTAAAAATATTGTCGGACAACAAGACCACTGTCGCGTACGTGTCTCGCCAGGGGGGCACCAGGAGCCGGGTCCTTCTTCAAGTCGCGTGCCAGTTGTTCCAGTGGGCAGAGAAGAATCTCATTTACCTTACAGCAGCCTATCTCCCGGGGCCCGAGAATACCTTGGCAGACCAGTTGAGTCGGAACTTTGTGGATCCCGGCGAGTGGGCCTTGAATCCGAAATTTCTGCGAAACATCTTCAGACGTTGGGGGTTGCCTGTAATAGATCTCATGGCATCGGTAGAGAACGCCCAGCTTCCTTGCTTCTTTTCTTGAACATACCAGCCACAAGCTTACGGCCAAGATGCTCTGTCCAAACCGTGGGACTTCCCCTTGGTGTATGTGTTCCCTCCGCTTCCTTTAATCCTCAAGACCCTGTTGAAGATTTACAGGGAGAGGGTCACAGCCATAGCAGTCCTACTATTCTGGCCCAGGAGGCCATGGTTCCCGCTAGTATGGAGAATGAAGTTGTGTCAGCCAATCCCGCTGCCACCTTGTCAGGATCTCCTGTTCCAAAACAGAACATATCACCCAAACCCCAGGAGGTTGAGGTTAATGGCATGGAAGTTGAGAGGAGATCTCTCAAGGATTTAGGCCTCTCAGAGCAAGTGTTGAACACCTTGTTACAGTCTTGTAAACGGTCAACAAACTCAACCTGTCACCGGGTATGGAAGGCTTTCCGACGCATCGCAGCAGAAAGGGGGTGGCAGTCCGAATCTCCTTCAGTCTCAAACATCTTGGAATTTCTCCAGCAGGGTCTGGACAATGACCTGGCTTATAATTCTCTGAAGGTCCAGATTTCCGCCCTTTCGGCAATGACGAATTCCAGGTGGGCATTAGATCCAGTCGTGATCCGTTTCCTGAAGGTAGCTATTAAAATCAGACCTCCCTTGAAGTCCTACTTTCCTAAATGGGACTTGACTTTGGTCTTAAAAGCTTTGTTGGCTCCTCCGTTTGACCCGACATCATCTTGTTCTTTATTTCATCTAACACCAAGGACGGTGTTCTTTATGGCCATAGCCTCCGCTAGGAGGGTTTCCGAATTATGCGCCTTTTCATCCAGAGAGCCTTTTTGTGTGATTTTTCCGGACAAGATTGTTCTTAGACCAGTTCCTAGCTGTCTACCAAAGGTCTCTACGGCTTTTCACATGAATTGAGAGACTATTCTGCCAGCCTTCACTGTGGACCAGTTGCAGGATGAGTGTAAGAAGCTAGACTTGGTCTCCTCTATTTCAGCTTACTTGGAGCGGACTGAGGACTTCCGCAAGCAAGATCAAGTGTTCATCTTCCCTTTGGGACCCAAAAAGGGCATGGCGGCTCCACCTAGGGTTGTCTCATCCTGGATTGTGAAGACCATGTAGATCGCTTACGAGTCTCTGGGCCTTTCCTCTCCTGCAGAGATCAGGGTGCCCTCAACCAGGGGCATGGCAGCATCATGGGCAACCTATGCGAAGGTGTCAACCGAGGTAGTATGCAGAGCAGCAAGTTGGAGCGCACCCAACACGTTTATCCAGCATTATAGGCTGAATGTAGCCCTCTCTCCTACAGAAACGTTTGGGTCTTCTGTTATTTCTGTGGCTGTCGGCCATTAAATTTGTTTAAAGCAGCAGTATTATCCCTGACTGGTGTGGTTCTTTCCCTCCCTTATCAAAGGTTGCTTGGTACATCCCATAGTAGGCAGACATGGGAAGGTCCAGGAATAAGGAAAATTGTTGCCCATACTTACCGTAATTTTCCTTTCCTGGATCCTCCCCATGTCAGCCGGGGATTCCCACCATATCTTCCGTCGCGAGGATGCGTATTTTGAACACTGGGCTGGTCCGACAGCCGCCCTGTATGGGCTAGAAAAAAGGTGGACCTGGAGGGGTCAGAGGGGGCAGAGCTGACCCATAGTAGGCTGACATGGGGAGGATCCAGGAAAGGAAAATTACGGTAAGTATGGGCAACAATTTTCCTTAATATATAGTGGGGACGGAAAGTATTCAGACCCCCTTAAATGTTTCACTCTTTGTTATATTGCAGCCATTTGCTAAAATCATTTAAGTTCATTTTTTTCCTCATTAATGTACACACAGCACCCCATATTGACAAAAAACACAGAATTGTTGACATTTTTGCAGATTTATTAAAAAAGAAAAACTGAAATATCACATGGTCCTAAGTTTCAGACCCTTTGCTCAGTATTTAGTAGAAGCACCCTTTTGATCTAATACAGCCATGAGTCTTTTTGGGAAAGATGCAACAAGTTTTTCACTCCTGGATTTGGGGATCTTCTGCCATTCCTCCTTGCAGATCCTCTCCAGTTCTGTCAGATTGGATGGTAAACGTTGGTGGACAGCCATTTTTAGGTCTCTCCAGAGATGCTCAATTTAGTTTAAGTCAGGGCTCTGGCTGGGCCATTCAAAAACAGTCACAGAGTTGTTGTGAAGCCACTCCTTCGTTATTTTAGCTGTGTGCTTAGGGTCATTGTCCTGTTGGAAGGTAAACCTTCGGCCCAGTCTGAGGTCCTGAGCACCCTGGAGAAGATTTTCGTCCAGGATATCCCTGTACTTGGCCGCATTCATCTTTCCCTCGATTGCAACCAGTCGTCCTGTCCCTGCAGCTGAAAAACACGCCCACAGCATGATGCTGCCACCACCATGCTTCACTGTTGGGACTGTATTGGACAGGTGATGAGCAGTGCCTGGTTTTCGCCACACATACCGCTTAGAATTAAGGCCAAAAAGTTCTATCTTGGTCTCATCAGACCAGAGAATCTTATTTCTCACCATCTTGGAGTCCTTCAGGTGTTTTTTTTAGCAAACTCCATGCGGGCTTTCATGTGTCTTGCACTGAGGAGAGGCTTACATCGGACCACTCTGCCATAAAGCCCCGACTGGTGGAGGGCTGCAGTGATGGTTGACTTTCTACAACTTTCTCCCATCTCCCGACTGTATCTCTGGAGCTAAGCCACAGTGATCTTTGGGTTCTTCTTTACCTCTCTCACCAAGGCTCTTCTCCCCCGATAGCTCAGTTTGGCCGGACGGCCAGCTCTAGGAAGGGTTCTGGTCATCCCAAACATCTTCCATTTAAGGATTATGGTGGCCACTGTGCTCTTAGGAACCTTAAGTGCAGCAGAAATTTTTTTGTAACCTTGGCCAGATCTGTGCCTTGCCACAATTCTGTCTCTGAGCTCTTCAGGCAGTTCCTTTGACCTCATGACTCTCATTTGCTCTGACATGCACTGTGAGCTGTAAGGTCTTATATAGACAGGTGTGTGGCTTTCCTAATCAAGTCCAATCAGTATAATCAAACACAGCTGGATTCAAATGAAGGTGTAGAACCAGCTCTAGGATGATCAGAAAAAATGGACAGCACCTGAGTTAAATATATGAGTGTCACAGCAAAGGGTCTGAATACTTAGGACCATGTGATATTTCAGTTTTTCTTTTTTAATAAAATTGCAAAAATGTCAACAATTCTGTGTTTTTCTGTCAATATGGGGTGCTGTGTGTACATTAATGAGGAAAAAAATGAACTCAAATGATTTTAGCAAATAGCTGCAAAATAACAAAGAGTGAAAAATTTAAGGGGGTCTGAATACTTTCCGCCCCCACTGTATATATATATATATATATATATCTATATATATATATATATATATATATATATATATAGATATATATATATATATAGATATATATAAAAAGTTAAAAAATAGGTTAGGGAAAATAGTAATAGTGGAATGACAATTTGAGATATTACGGGTTAGCTGGTGGATACGCTTCTCAAACCAGGGCCAAGATTCAACTCTATCAATTTATTAATTTTTTACACACATGTTACAATCATCATATTTTGCTAGAAAATTCCTTAAAACCCCGAAACATTATATTTTTTTCCGAAAGTAAAGGCCCTGCAAAATAAAATGGTGACTATTGCATTTTTTCTTATGCCACATGATATTTGGGTAGCCATTTATCAAATGAAAATTGCTTAAGAAAAATACACTATAGCGAATTTTAGTACATGCGAAAATAAAAATAATACTCCATTTTTTTTGTGCCTAAAATTGTCCATAGGTGATGCTTTAAATGCCTTTACAGGTTATAAGTAAGGATGAGCTCCGACGTGTTCACACAACCCTCATGCAGAGCCCGCCAGGAAGTCAGGACGGCGCTAATCACAGGCAGTGAGACATTTCCCGATCTCTGCAGCCGCGCATCGGGTAAATGTCTCCCTGCCTGTGATTAGCGCAGCGCAGTGCCGACTTCCTGGCTGGCTCTGCATGTGGGCTGTGCGAACACGCCGGAGCTTATCCTTAGTTAAAGGCTTAGTGTTAAGCATGAATTATGGCCCATGAATTATTGATCTCACTCACATGTGTGGTGCAATTGCTGTTTACATATGCGTTCCAGACTTACGTGCAGGTTTGCATTTGTGTGTGTGTGTGTGCGTGAACATGTTTAAATTGCTAAAAAAAAAAAAAAATTCATTTATTTTATTTAAAGTGATACTAAAGTCTCAGTTTTTTTTTTCTTTAAAAATAACAAACATGTTATACTTACCTGCTCTGTGCAGTGGTTTTGCACAGAGCATCCCAGATCCTTCTCCTCTTGGGTCCCTCGCCGATGCTTCTGGCTCCTCCCCCCTGCCGAGTGCCCCCGCAACAAGCAGATTGCTATGGGGGCACACGAGCCTAGGCGCTGCTCTGTGTGTCCATTCAGACACAGAGCTGCGGTTCTGCCTCAAACACCCCCCCTTTCGTCATTGGCTCACTGACTTTGATTGACAGCAGCGGGAGCCAATGGCGCTGCCCTGCTGTCTCAGCCAATGAGGAGGGAGTGTCTTGAGCAGCTGAGATACTTCTGCAACATCACTGGATCGAGATGGGGCTCAGGTAAGTATTAGGGGGGCTGAGGGGGGCTGCTGCACACAGAAGGTTTTTTTATCTTAATGCAGAAAATGCATTAAAGATTAAAAAAAAAAAAACTTCTGACTTTACAACCACTTTAAATGTATTTTTCACACTTTTTTTAATTTCACTTTATTGTTATCGCATTGTCACTTCTGGGTTCATTTGTCACAGAGGAGATGGAGGAATGGATGTTCCTCCATCTCTACTGTGAAAAGCCACTCCAGCCTTTTACTGTGGTCCCAGGTTCCCCAGAGGCAGTAGGATGATGGGGTACTCCTGTGAAGCACAGTAAAAGTGACCAGGCAGCTGTAAAGCCACTCAGATCACTTTTACAAAACAGCCAATGGCCAGTTGAAAAAAAGGTACCAAGATCATGGCTGCTACTGCGCTTATGTATGTATGTCGGTCAGCAAGTGGTTAAAGTGGGGTTCCACCCAAAAAAACAAAAATACATGAAAAATCCTTAAAAAAAAACAAAAAAAATTTGGATTTTTTTTTTTTAACTTACCTCTAAATGCCTGTTGCTAGGGGGTCCCTCGTAGTCTGCCCCTTCCAGTGCCTGGGCTGGTGACATCCATTCCCCGTCGGCACAGGAAGGGCTCCGCTCTGCTTCCTCCCTCCTGTCAATCATCTGGGACCCATTACAGGTCCCAGGTGACTGAGCGGCCAATCACGGCGCGCGGTGGCGCTCGCGCATGCGCAGTGGGTGCCAGGCTGTGAAGCCACACAGTGAGTTGTGCCATGGTCGCCCGTGAGAGTATGCTTAAAAGAGGGCATACCCTGAGTATGGAATGTGGAAAAAAAGGGGAATGGGTGGGAGGGAACCCGGAAACGCTGGCCGACGAGTATGCAGGGGAGCAGGGGGGATTATATGGCCCCGACTTCTCCTACAAATACAGGCTAGTCAATGGCCAGCCTTCTAACTTGTAGTCAGAGTCTGGATACTGGAGGAGACGTAACCCCAACCAATGGCGACCTGAGGTGTGCCATGGTCGCCCGTGAGAGTATGCTTAAAAGAGGGCGAAAAGAGACAACAACCAGGTACAGTGATGTGAATTTAATGTAACACATGACAAATAATTAATCCAACAAAGTAGCAAAAGCAAGTTTGACCTCCACATGGGGATCAGGAATGTACCGACTGTAACAAGACGATTGACAGCGTCCCATGTATTTGATGACATAGGATGGGACCCCCTGTTTGGATGCTGCAGATGCTGCCCCAATCCTGAAAGAATGACCCGAAAACTGTTTTGGGTTTAACCCCAAGTTACCAATCCTAACATGCGAGATAAAATGACTGGAAGTAAGAGCCTGTGTGGGGAAGGGAAGCAACGGGCTATAGAGAGGGGCTGCTGCAAACATGGAGGAGAGCTGATCCAAAATCTCGACTGGACACCAGACAGCGTTGGTTTTGTAGTAATTGATCACAAAACCCTGCCCCGTCTGCCGGTTCTTGTTGTTGGGGAGTTGAAGTGAAAAATGATTAGGTAGCCCGGTAAGACTACCTTTCAGGAGTACCGGTGCGTTAATTCCAGCTCAGGACACCTCCCCAGGCCTGAGGAAACCAAAGGAACATAGGAAGACAGCCGCCTTGAGGACCAGGCTGGGACCCACCCCAATAGGTGAAAGGGACAACAACTCTGCTAGTTCACAGAAAAACTGACCCAAGGCAAACGTGTCACCCTTGGTTTCCCCTGCATTTTCTGGATACCTTTGAGCATGGCATGGATAGAATGAGCTGCAAAAAAGTGTCATGACAACTTGTCATGACACTAGGCCATGAAAGTCATCATGTACTTAACATCCCCCACCCGGTTGCAGGAATAGAGGGATGTGAAGCCACAGAAAAACCTCCACGCTGTCTTGTACGCCCTGAGCGTGTTTCTTGACAGTGACGCATTTACCAGGATGGACGCCTGTACCCTGAGTGTGCTTAATCCAATCTCAACAGGGCCAAAGGTGGAACCGGCTTGCTCTCCCGATCTGCTTCTGGATGCTGTTGGAATAAACGGCAGAAATCAGAACGAGATAAGGCATCGGCAGCTACATTATAGACCCCACTTATGAACTCCCCTTGGCAATGAAAATTATGCCTGAGGGCCAACCATGTCAACCTAAGCTTGAAAGACATTATCAGGAAAGAATCGGATCTACCCTTATTGATAATCTCAGCAGTGGCCACGTTATCGGTGAAGAAACCACTGTATGCCCAGACCAAGTGGGTCCCCAGGCGACAGCTGCGGCCATTTTTGGATAAATTTCAAAAAAGTGCGGATGTCTGGGCAAACCGGGAATGTCTGTCACCTCCGGGGGCCAAGGACCTGCTAACCACTGACACCCAAAAACAGCTGAAAAACCTACTGAGGCAGCAGCATCCAAAAAAACTCTGGGAGACAAGATCGTAGGTGGATGAATGAAAATAGAGATCCCGTTCCAATCATGCAAGAACTGATCCCACATCAGCAGATCTGCCTGAGTATCGGCCTGCAATTATACCGCCAAATCAGCGTCCTGGTAGAGAGGAAGGAGAGCCAAAAGCCCAGAGACAAATTACCTGCTCTGAGGAATAATCCTCATGGAAAAGTTGAGCATGCCTAATAGTGACTGCAGGTCTTTCTTAGAGCAAACCGAGGATCTGACCAGACTGTGTATGATACCTCGAATCCTGACCAACTCCTCCTGAGGCAGACTGACAATCATGCGGACAGTGTCTAAGGCGATACCTAAAAAGGTAATCATGGTGGAAGGCCCATCGATCTTGAGGGCAGCTAAGGGGATGTTCTTTCTAACAATAAAAAATCATCCAAGTAATGAATGACTTTGCCACACTCTGAGAAGACAAGATCCAATTGAGAGCTGAGGCTAATGTATTAAAGAGCCAAGGACTGCTCTTGGAGCCAAACGTCAATTTCGTGGCAAAGTAATATTGCTACCGCCATTTGAACTCATGCCATTGCCAGAGAGATGGTTTGATTGTGAGAAGTATGAAGGCATCCGAAATATCTGCTTTAGACAGCCATGTGCCCTTACCCATCTGTAAAATATGCTGAATGGCCAAGTCTACAGAAGAATATTGTAATGAAAATTACTCTGATGGAAAGAGCAAATTTAAACTAGGTACGGGTGATGAATGAGGAGCCGACAGATCATAGGATTAAACAAAATGAATTGGAAAATTTACCTTTAACCACACCAATGGGGCTAACCCTCCACATGCTAAATGGTGAAGAAAAAAGGCCCAATGATGAAACCCTTGGTTAACTCGTCCGGCAATAATTCATCTACTAACCGGGAGTTGCAGGCAGCAGATAACAAATTGGCACACTCAAACGGCTCCAAAGGTAGGGTGGTAAGGCCTATGTGAAAACCCTCAGAAAAGCTATCAACAAGAAACTGCCTAAGAGCCTGGGAAGGGTGGTGGATCAACCAGAACTCTAACCTAGGGATATTAACCTGGCTCAATCACGAGGAACTAGACACCTTGATGGGACAGGCGGACTTGGGGTGTGTCCTGAAACAACTGGCACAAATATGGAGGAGTCTGCACTGGTTGTAATTGCAGACCGTGTAGTTAAAGTTGTTACACAGCTGAGCCTTGCCTAACAAATGTATGGGTCTGCCCAATTTATCAAACTAACCAGAAGGCCCTGTGGAAGAACCACTGGGCCCCGGCCTGATGGACCCCGTGGAAACAAGATGATCCAGGTTAAGACACCAGTTAGCAGTGTGGGTAGATGATTGACAGTTGGCACAAGTTGGAGATTTTTGACTGGCAAAATGCCTACAGAACAGCTCAGTGTCAATGTTGCTCCAACATGTGACAAACTGAAACTGCGCCCAAGTAGCAGTGACCTTAGCTGAAAAAGACCGGTCGTAATCGTAGAACGTGGAACCACCATATTTGTGAGCCAGATCTACCATCTTGTGGAGATAAAGGTCCAGCTCCTCTATTCTACCGGGACTGACTGCACAAATAACATCCCTGTAGATACCAAAAGAGGACAAATTTGGCAATGTTCAGCTTTTGGTTAAGCCTAGGATCACGGGTTTTGAGGACCACCGAGACTTCCCCACAAGCATAAGACTTGTTCTCCACAACGTCCTGTAACGCTATGAGAAGGGATGCCAAATTGATGTCTTTCCCTTCCAAAATGTCTTTCTTCAGATTAGTAGAAATGAAATGGGCAGGAGATACAGATGGCAGTACACTTAACATAGAGGGAACAGCCAGAGGTAGTGGTACACTGTGTTACCTACAGAGGATCCGGAAGGCCCAGGGCCTGCGGGAGCTACTGGAACTTTCACTCTGGCTGGCTGGGCCTCCATCACATCCATCCTGTCCTGTAATTGTTGAACAGAAGTGGAGAGTGTGTTTAACACTGCGTGGATCTGAGTTAGTGAAGTAAACAAAGACACGTGCTTCGCACTGGTAGATGACTGTGGCTGAGATGGGTTTGAAAAGAGAAGTCTGAACAACTCCGCTTTCCTGGCCGTGACCGGGAATGGAATGCCCCTTCGTTGGAGCTCAGCAATAAGTTCAGGAATAGTCCAGTTCCTTAGGGATGGAGTACTTCCATGCTCTGAGCCCCTGACTGGCGTAGGAGGGATGAAGGCAAATTCGTCACTCTGACACGTGTGACATGTTCCAATCTGTGGAAAAACCAACTAAATATAGTCAGCCCAACCACCAACCCAGCACCAATCCTAACCCTCGACTATGAAATGGTGAGTGGTGCTGATGAGAAATTAAACAGCGCATAATGATCGTGACCCCCTATGTGAGTATGAAGCGAGCCTGGTGCGCTGAGACAGGCAATTAAAAACGAACACTCAGGGCTTGGTACCTACAGACCGTGGTAGGCAGAAATAGGAATGTATGTGACGTGCACGTATGACGTATGCTGTGCAGGTGAGAAGATTGTAATTATAATCATTAAAAACGAAACCTCAGCCTGCACGGCTCTCTAGACATGACAGATCCTGGTTTGTAATGCCCTTAGCTATGACCCCTGAACCAAAAGACACACAGAACACACCTTGTCGTTCCTGAATGAAAAGTGTAGAATCCACCTGCAACAACACCATGACGTATGCACTGAAAGAAGTGATGGAAAATACAAACCGGAAATTGAAACCTAATGATGACGTGCCGACCAAAAGAAACCACCGTACCAGAGTGAACGTGAGGTCTGTGGTGGGAGAACGAAAGGTGCACCTGTGGCGAAAGCAACCATGAACGATCATTTATTTTATTTTTATTTTTTTTATTTTATTTTCATTTTTTTACAAGAGGTGGATGAACCAGGCTGGTGATCTCTGATCTGCCTGTGACATGTGACATGGTGCCGAACGTACGTGATAGTGGCAGCCCAGAAGGTTAGGGTGGCCACCAAGATGTGGAACTTAAAGACTCAGCAGTCTGCCTGAGCAACACTGGTGAAATGCCGTGACCTGAGGACCCTAGTGCAGGTGAGGCTGGCAATTAACCCAGCGCAACCCCATGACATACCATAACCACATTTTCATACAATGTTTACAGACTATGGTGACTGGGTAAACAGTGAAAAACAACCAACAATGAGCGTGCCTGACAGGCTGTCACATGTGACATGGTACTGAATATGCGTTATGTGGCAGCCCATGAGACTGGGATGAGGCCACCAGTTGTGGAACTAAAAGCCTCAGCAGGTAAGATAATATGCAGCAGATCCTGACAGAGCCACCCTAGAGATCCTGGCAACCCAGCGCTCGTGACCCTCTGATAGTAAGTACCTGCATTACTCCTCCCCCGCCTCCTGCCATCCTGGCCCCACACCTACCTTAACCAGACCGCAGCGACCGTTGCTGAAACACTCGTAGCGGAACTCGAGCGGCCGAGCCGTGCCACCAGCCAAGGAGAGCAGGAGATGAGAGGGGCGTCCTCCCTGAAAAAATGCCCGCTGTCCATTACCCGACACCGGTATGGACCGGTATAAAAGCATTGTGTCAGACCTGAGCTTCCCTTGCTGACAAGCAGCCAAGAAATATACAGACCCACGGCACCCAGGATTCCCATAATCTACCATCTACCAAAAATCCATAAGGACCCCCTGCATCCACCAGGTAGGCCCATTGTAAGCGGGATCAACTCAATAACTTCCCGTATCGGTCGATATGTTGATTCTTACTTACAGCCATTAGTTATGAAAACAAGGTCACATTTAAAAGACACCACAGATACTAATCAGACGACTGGAGGGTGTCCAAATAAAGGGAGACTATCTGTTGGCCACGGCAGACGTGGCATCACTCTACACGTGTATTCCACGTGACTTAGGTATTGAGGCAGTCACCCATTATCTCAATGCAGATTTATCACTTACTGATGGCCACCACGCACAACTATTTTTGGTTAAATGATAAATTTTTTTTACAGCATAAGGGCGTGGCAATGGGGGCGAAATTTGCCCCCAGCCTCGCAAACCTTTTTATGGCCAAGTGGGAGGAGCATGTCGTCTATTCAGAGCACAGGCCCCAGCTGATCCTGTGGGCCAGGTATATAGACGACATCCTCCTCCTATGGGATGGCCCTCCTGAATCCCTTGAAAATTTATTTTCATTTCTTAACAATAATGACAGAGTAATCTCTCTAACTGTTGAATATAGTTACACTAAAGTACACTTTCTGGATTTGGACATAGAGATTACCTCTCGTCAGTTTAAATTCCAAACCCACTTTAAAACAACCGATCGTAACAGCTTCATACCTATGGACAGCTGCCACCATAAATCCTGGTTGAGATCAGGCCCTCGTAGCCAATTCCTGAGGCTACGAAGGAATTGCAGTAACATCGACGCGTTTCAAACACAGGCGTCATCTTTAAAACAAAGGTTCCTTGATAAAGGTTATGATCCAGCTACACTTGAAATAGAGATACAGACAGACAGAACAGACAGGAGATCTCTCTTAAGTCCAAAACCTCCACGTACACCCAGTGACATCTATAAATACTCTCTGATGACCTCCTTCTCTACTCAACATAGAGACATAAAAACTATTGTAGAACGTCACTGGGGGGTACTGATGAGTGACCACGTTCTAGGTAACATTTTACCAGAAAGACCGAAAATTACCTACAGAGGAACCCCCTCCATACAGAATAAGGTCGCTCCAAATATAATTGACCCCCCTGTACACCCTACCTTTTTTCACAACTTGGTTGGTTACTTTCCGTGCAAAAAATGCACAGTATGCCAATACAGCATCGGTGGTAGACAAAAAACATTAGAATTTCGTTCAAACGTGACTAATAAAACTTACCCAATTAAAATGTTCTGCACATGTGCAACAAGGTATGTTGTATACCTTATTACCTGCCCCTGTGGAAAACATTACGTGGGTCGTACCACCCGTACCTTCTCCACACGTGTGGGGGAACATGTGGCAAAAATCATTGGAGGCGATACTAAACATACCGTCCCCAGACACTATCGATTGCATCACAATCGCGATCCGTCAGGAACACAATTCCTCATTATTGATAAATACGTTCCTCCCTGGCGTGGAGGGGCTCTAACCCGTGGTGTATCGCAATTAGAAACCTACTGGATATACGAGATCCAGTCCCACTCGCCACTGAGACTTAATGTCGAGTGGGACATTAACGCCTTTATTAACCAATCATAATCCAGTTTCTCCTTCTCTTTCCTGTCTGTGGTTCCCCTATAATTGTTAACTCTGAATTTTTGTGTTATTTCTTATATACATTTCTCATTGTTAGAGACACTCTGATACTGAGAAATGTACACACTTCTGGTATAACTTGTATTACTACCATGTAATGTGTATTGGCCATAGAGGCCTGGTATTGTGGGATTCCCATGGGTAACCGTGGATTTATATATTTTTTATACCTATGGACCATTTTATTATACCTATGGACCATTTTATATAATCAGTACATAGACCTGACTCATTATATAATTCTGGCCAGGTATTGACGTATTTTTACGCCGTACCATGGCCTCTATCCATATTCTCACATTTTAATTTTTAATTTTTCACATACTGTCAATTCTCTGTCATTCTTTAGTTTATGTTGTCACTATATCAGTTGGGCCATCATTGCCTTACCTATGATATTCATTTATGGTTTACAAAGAATCAGAACCCATAGTATTGTTCTTTTTATATGTATATAAGAGTATCTCTGTGATTTCACACAATATACATTCCAATATATTATTTCCTAACTAAATCTGTTATATCCCCCAACCTTTTAAGTAATTTTTAAACAATTATTACTATTTTTCTATGTTTTTGAATTCGGCCTGGAGATATCCCCCTCATTAGTTCTATTTATTTCTTCCCTTGTTGCCACCTTCGAGAGACAACGTTGTACGTGATGCTACGGCGCTGTTTCTCCCATCTAGTCTAACGCCGCCTATCACAACAGCATACATCCTAAGCCAGCGCTCTTATGGTGAAGAGCAGAGTGTATGACGTCGTGCGCCTCTCCCAGCCTACACCAAAGTGAGGCTTGAGACGCACGCGACCGGCGCCATTTTGCCGGCACACGTCAGTACGCTCCGAATGAACAGTGAGGCTTGTGACGCAGTCCGCTCCACCCAACTCACACCAGAGCGAGGCTTGAGACGCATGCGGCCAACGCCATTTTTCTGACACTCATCAACACTCCCTGATTGAACGGTGGAGTGTGTGACGCTATGCGCTCCACCTAGCTTACAACAGAGCGAGGTTTGAGACGCACGCACCCGGCGCCATCTTCCCGGCACCCGGAAGTAGCTCTAATTGAACGAGCAATTAGATTAGAGCCACGGTTCAACACGGGGGTTTCACAGTATATAAAAAGGCAATGTTTGGGGTGGTGCAGCACCCCAGATGATGTCCCCTTGGACGAAACGCGTTGGGATGAGCTGCTGACACCACCAACATTGCCAGTTATTTGTACTCTAAAAGTGCTGTTTTCTCTACTGAAATATGAGTTTTTCTAATTTTAATAAACGAGTTTTAAACCCCATCTACAGTATTATGCTATGTACTCTCACATCTTTTATATGTATACGCTGGGTAGCTGAGTGGATTTACCCCCCTTTGCCACATCTGAAGTACCGGGTCACCTGGATCTACCCTCATGTTATACAGACATCACTGAAGATCCCCATAATTACAAGCTAGATTGACCCAGTGGGTGTATACCCATCTGTGTCCAATCTCTCTGGTAAACCCCTATCCAATAGGGTGGCGGATCTCCTATCAACACACTTATTTTGTTATCTTCACATCTTCTTGGTGTTATCTACCTATTAAGGACTATAAAAATAATATCATCACTTCACATTACGGACTTTAAAATATTTTTTCTTCTCACAGGAATTTATATATATTTATGTGATTATTTTTTAGTTCAACCATGAATATGGTTATGGACTATGTCTATGGTTGTTAGCGCTACACTTTCTCTTTATATTGCTTTTTTGCAAGACCAGGTCACTTGTATGTGTTAGCTGCTTATACACTTCTCTTCTGACAGCGCGGTATTTGCATACACAAATATACAGACTCACAGACACGCCGAATGGATGGTAGATCATTTGTGCTGCTGCCAGAGACGCCGTCCTAAGCCTGACCCGGAACCGGAAATGACCTGCCGACTGCTATCCTTACCCGGAAACGCTGGCCGACGAGTATGCAGGGGAGGAGGGGGGATTATATGGCCCCGACTTCTCCTACAAATACAGGCTAGCCAATGGTCAGCCTTCTAACTTGTAGTCGGGGTCTGGATACTGGAGGAGATGTAACCCCAACCAATGGCGACCTGAGGTGTGCCATGGTCGCCCGTGAGAGTATGCTTAAAAGAGGGCAAACAGAGACACCAACCAGGTACAGTGATGTGAATTTAATGTAATACATGACAAATAATTAATCCAACAAAGTAGCAAAAGCAAGTTTGACCTCCACATGGGGATCAGGAATGTACCGACTGTAACAAGACGATTGCCAGCGTCCCATGTATTTGATGACATAGGATGGGACCCCCCTGTTTGGATGCTGCCCCAATCCTGAAAGAATGACCCGAAAACTGTTTTGGGTTTAAACCCAAGTTAGCAATCAGAATCCTAACATGCGAGATAAACTCCTCCTACAAATACAGGCTAGCCAATGGCCAGCCTTCTAACTTATCCTTCTGTAGCACAGACCCCAAGCCGGTGTCACTGTTTTCCAGGCCCTAGACTATTTATACATACCTCAGCCCCCTGCTGGTCATCATCTCAACCAGGGATTAACTGAAGCTATATGAATATTCAGTCCAGGGTCTGCCTTCTCCAACCCAATATATTCTAGAACAGGAGTCTCCAAACTTCGGCCCGTGGGCCAAATGTGGCCCTTTGCTTGGCTTTATCTGGTCCTTGCTACACTATTCCTTCCACTGACAACAAAGATGGGGCACTGTTCCTCCCACTGACACCAACAATGGGGTACTATTCCTCCCCATAGATTGGGAACTAATTCTCCCACTGAAATAGTTATGGGGCACTATTCCTCCCATTGACACCAATGATGGAGCACTATTCCTCACACTGATACCAGAGATAGGGAACAAATTCTTCCACTGACACCAATTATGGGGGACTATTTCTCCTACTGATACCAGAGATGGGGGAACTAAATCTCCCACTGACACCAATTATGGGCACTGTTCCTCCCACTGATACCAGAGATGGGGGAACTAAATCTCCCACTGACACCGATGATGGGGCACTATTCTTCCCGCTGATACCAGATATGGGGAAACTAATTCTCCCACTGACACCAATGATGGGGCACTATTCTGCTTGCTGACACTATTTATGTTACTCCCACTGACCATCAAGCCTATGACATTGTTTACTACCATGGATGCCAGGGCATTTTCTACTCCCACTGGCCACAGACTGGCCCCCCTAAAGATTGAAGGGCAATAAACTGGCCCTTCGTTTCAAAAGTTTGGAGACTCCTGTTCTAGAACCTTCTAGAAAACGGGGAAATTATGTTTTTCCATCTTCCTGTTTGGCTGGTTACCTGTGCGCAAGGGGGTTGCTCATCCCTCTAATGGGGACTCATTTTGAATCAGCCAATGGTTCCTAAATAGAATCCTGCATTCCTCAATGGACAATAGAAAAACATGATTTTTGTATAAAACAAAAAACTCTTTTCTGGGAGTCAATTGAGAAACACAAATACTGCTTGTAACAGCTGAAGCGCGGTTGGTGTTGCTCCTAGTGCTAGTGTTTTGTGCCTACAGTCCATTCCTCTTGTAGGCAGCAGTATAACCCACGGCTCCTAAACAGAATCCCTCAATGGACTCCAAGAAAGGTATTTAGGGTAAGTGCAAAAATCCCATTATTGTGTCGCCAGTTAGTAAATTGTTATATAAATTATAATGTATATAAGTTGTCTTTGCTAGGGAGAGATTCCCTCTAAGTTGAACACACTAAGTTGAACAATACAAAATAACTATAATAGTGAATAAAATAACATTTTTGCTATCTTTTTCTATTCTTTCCTTCTTCTCTTTTAGCATACAGAGCTGGTAGGTAATGATTATCATATGGGCTGGAAGCTACCTGCAGTAACTAGACCCACCAAAATACCAGGTGTTGGCTGGTATTGCAACTTAAAAAGAGTACCACCCCTTCCTGTGACAGTGTTTCAGACTAGCAATTGGTCACTAGGTCCAAACAATGCATCATTGGGAGGAAGTCTGTAGGCAGGGCCAATGAAACAATGGTACAATGTTGCATGTAGGTACCTCTAACAGCCCTTTAGCATTAATGTGAGTACCCACTTCCTGTGGGAGCATCTAAAGTATTAATTCACCATCATATGCACAGTACCTTCACAAGGCACCTCCAGCTTCCTTCCAGGCTTAACCAGTACCAGGTCTAGGAATAGGCCACCAACCAAAAACAGAGACGAGTCCAGTCAGTTTTCAATGTTTTACTTTCATTACATTAGAGCATACATCTTCTCACAAAATCCAATTGCCGATTGTCAGCATCTTGCCCATTTCAGGCATCCTTGTTCCTGTCCCTCAGTACCAGTCCTATCTAGGGTATCAGGACTTCTCCAGGTATCACCCAGATGGGGAAAACTACTTGCTCAAATGGCTACATCTCTGAAAGAAGGGCCCCATGTAGTCCCATGGGGGCCACTTTCAGTCTACTTCCTGTCTATTCAGACTCTCCACCCAAACTCTCTTCTCTCAAACTCATCATACTATTTATATAATAGGAAGGGTGCCATCTAGTGGCCAAACTAAAACTATCCCAACACCCCCTTACAGGTCAAATGTTCTCCCATGCCCAGAAGGAAGGGAGATTTTTCAGTTGCTGCCACAGAAGCAATGGGGCAGCATTGGAGAGATGAGTGTAAAGTCAGGAGATTTTTTTTACAGACCCATCACCTCAATCAGAATGGCCCACAAACGTTAGCTAATGAGCAAATATGGCTGTAAAGCATATCACTACATACTACATATAGAAACAAAGATTTTAAAACATTAACACACTTTGATTTTTTACATTAAGCTGATTTTGTACACTTGCAGGATTTCTACAAAATATTAACAGGATTTAATAGGTTCTCTTTTCTTTGAGCATTCACTGGTTGTTGTATAATATATTATAAAGACAAATAAGATATTAAAAAGCTACAAATAAAAATGAGCACTCCAAAGGGATAAAAAGGTGCATAGTCAGGTATAGTGGCTTCAGGACCATAGTACTGCAAAAAAAAAATCAGAATGGGGTTAAGGATCTTTATACATTCAGATAAATGATGTGCATTGGTCCCAGCAGTGTTGGAAAAAAACATGGAAAGGTTACTGACAGAGCACAGTCAATATTTAAACAGTATAAACAATATGTAAACATTAACAATACTCATAACAAATAAACTGCCTGGCTTTACAATTAAAAAGGACAAAACAATCACAAATGTGAGCATGACTGACCTGAAAGACCTAGGGCAACCTGGGATAGCAGAAATGAACAAGGTGTGGTTGGCCAGTTGGAGGTGCTTGAAGAGGATCATTAAACAGAATCTTGCATAGTCACTGTATACACTGCACAAAATATACCACAGTCCTTGTACCCACAGAATACTCATAATTATTGTGCCACAATTAACAGTCTCACAGACACACATAAACCTCAGGACAAAGGATCATTCTTTTCAAGAAAAGTAAACATTTCCATTACATTGGACTTTCTGCACAGAAAAAGATTTTGCTTTGTCTGACTGAGCCTACCTTAAAAAGAACTTAAAACCAACAACTATGAGCACTTTGGTCTCGACTATGCAATGTACAGCATAATGTATAGACAGCATGGCTCAGGGGTAGGGGTAAGTAGCAAACAAAACAACATATATAGTGCAGCAGTCAGGAAGAGCCCCATGTTAATGTGAGACCCCACCTTACATCAGAGTCCTCAGAGTCCCCTCTGATATCAGAGTCCCTAGCATTCCCCTATACATCCAGGTTCCCAGAGTCCCCCTTATATCAGAGTCTTCACTTACACCAGAGTCTCACCTAACATTAGAGTCCCCCATTACATCTGAATCTGCAGCATTACCCCTTACACCAAGGGTTCGCAGAGTCCCCCCGTTACATCGCAATCCTCCCTTACATCAGAGTCCACATTGTTACTCCTTATATCAGATTCCTCAGCATTCCCTCCTACATAATGGTCTCTAGAGTCCCCACTTACAAAAGAATCCCCAGCCTTCCCCCATACAGTACATCAGGGTTCCTGGATATCCCTCACATGAGAGTCCCCAGAGTTCACCCTTACTTCCGAGTACACAATGTTCCCCGTTACTCCAGAGTCCCACCATTACATCAGATCCCCCCCCCCCTTACATCAGAGTTTCCCTCTGCATCAAAGTCCCCTCTTTAATCAGTGTCCCCACTCCTTCCTTACATCATTGTCCCTACTCCCTCATTACATCAGTGTCCCTTTTTACCTCAGTGTCCTCACTTCCATCTTACCTCAGTGCCCCCTCCCTTACCTCAGTGTCCCCACTCCACTCTTATTTTAGCATCCTGGGTCCCCTTCACCTCAGACTCCCATTCCTAGCATGGAGGAAGCTGGGAAGTGGAGCACTAGTACTTAGGTGGAGAAGGTCGGGAGTAGGAAGTTGTATCTTCCTCCTTTGAATGCTGGGGCCCAGGCAAGCAAGTCATTGGTTGCTAGGATACCAGGTAGACCTGGCAAACAATAACCTTAACAGCAGCAAGACTGGGGAGTGTAAACTGCAAGTCCTTGAGATCACAGTGGGGAGCCAGCCAAAGTATTTTCACTGACAATTTCTCTTATCCACTGACTTTTAAGGATGGGGGAAATCAGGCTGTTTTTCACAAACTGTCTTTGAAAATACAGATGACTGTAATGTGTTTTTATCACATTATGACCATCATGACATCATTTTGCATTGGCACAGAGAGTATAACACAAATTCTCCAAACAGATCTCAATTTAACCACTTCAGCCCCGGAAGGATTTGCCCCCTTCCTGACCAGAGCACTTTTTGCGATTCGGCACTGCGTCGCTTTAACTGACTGCTTTTTTTCCTACAAATACAGCTTTCTTTTGGTGGTATTTGATCGCCTCTGCGTTTTTTATTTTTTGAGCTATAAACAGAAAATGAGCAACAGTTTTGGAAAAAAAGCTATATTTTTTACTTTTTGATATAATATCCCCCCAAAATATATATAAAAATGTTTTTTTTTCCTCAGTTTCGACCGATATGTATTCTTTTACATATTTTTGGTAAACAAAAATCGCAATAAGCGTATATTGATTGGTTTGCACAAAATTTATAGCGTCTACAAAATAGGGGAAAGTTTATGGCATTTTTATTATTAATTTTTTTTTTATTAGTAATGGAGGCGATCTGCAATTTTTATCGTGACTGCGACATTATGGCGGACACATCGGACACTTTTGACACTATTTTGGGACCATTGTCATCTATACAGCGTGTAAGTGACACTTGCAGTGAAGGGGTTAACCACTAGGGGGCGATGAAGGGGTTAAGTGTGTCCTAGGGAGTGATTCTAACTGTGGGGGGGATGGGCTTCAACATACATGACAGTGATCACTGCTCTCGATGACAGAGAGCAGTGATCTCTGTCATGACACAAGGCAGAACTGGGAAATGCTTTGTTTACATAGACATCTCCCCGTTCTACCTCTCCGTGACACGATCACGGGCACCCGGCGAACATCAAGTCCGCGGGACCCGTGGTGCTATTCTGCCGACGTATATCGTAGTGCAGCGGATGGGAAGCGGTTAAACAAATGTCCGTACAATAGAATGCTCATTATTTTCAAGCAGGCTGTTGTAAAGGCCGCAGTAGCAGCAATGATCTAAGCAGAAATTTAAAGTGAACCAGTCACAAAACTGAGCATATAATGAAAACATGCAAGCAACATTTTATACAAACATTTTATACACAGCTAAAAATAAAATAGTTGGGCTTAAAAATATATTCTGAATGATTCCTGGTGACAATGGAACACTCAACCATTCTTTGGGATTTAAAGACTAAAACCATGGCTGTAGGATAAGGCAGAGGAGATACATGTCTATGTTTCCATGGTAGCTCCAATCATTACATCTATATCTTCTCCGGTGAATAGAGTAATCTGATCATTTTGTCCCAATTTGACCATCTAAAGATATGGGCAACCTTTATGTTCCTCTCTTTTTCAGAGGGTAAAAAGCACATGTTAATTAGGTCAGCGTTCATCAGTGGTGACCTCTATGGATGTCCTCTGGTCCCTTTAGTGAACATCAGCATTCTGCATCCACAATGGAACTATCCGATCAGTTGGATCCTGTAGAATATAATGGAGGGGAGATTTCAGCTGACAGGAGGTGGGGGGCTCTGAACATCCCTTGTTTTGGATTTCCGAAGATTCTCCCTCACTTTCAGGAACTCATGGACGACAGGACCAGGCTCTTCACTCTTGGCCGATTCCTGCTGCCTCTGCAATGTCAGAAACCAGAGAGGAAACTAAGCTCTTGTTGATTTAACCTTTGCATGCTCCATGACTGTCATTTTCTATAGAAAAATTATGATTGTTAAAAAACAGAAACGAGAACCAAGTTGAAAGATACACTCGTGCTGTAGCAAATTTCAGTTGAAAATTGCAAGATCAAAATTTTTAGGCCATTAAAAGATTAAATAAAAAGAAGAAGTTTTTTCTATAATATTAACCTTCAATCTAGAGCTTCTGCCAAACAGACAACCTTTAACCTTGATGTCCCGCTATAGACTTATGTTTATCCCAAGCATGTTTGAAGCCATTGTTGATTGTCTCACTACCTCTGTTGGTAGTTTATTCTAATCATCAAGTACCCTTTCAGTAAAATAATACAATTTTAATAATTGTTTGTACAGTTAAAGATTCCCAATATCAGGAGGGCTGCAATGCCATTCAGTCTGGGACTAGGTCATTATATTTGGATACTTTATGTTCAGCCTCTCTAGGAGTTCCTAGCATTAAAGTGGTAGTAAACTCCCTTTTTTATCTTTTTACCTATAGGTAAGCCTGTAATAAGGTTTACCTGTAGGTACTGTGAATATCTCCTAAACTTGCACCGTTTAGGAGATATTCAGAGTGTACGCAGCCAGTGAAGTCACCGGTGCATGCGCTCTGAAGGTCCAGCATACTGTGGTGGACCTTCAGAGCCCGTGCTGTAAATGCCAGCTTCCACGCACATGCATGGAAGTGAGGTCATGTAGCTGGAGACCACGAACCCGGAAGAAAGACTGGGTGAAGACAGAAGCCCTCTCAACAGTGACAGCGCGACGCTGGAGGGCTTCGTTTTAAGGTAAGTCTCTCATAATGTGCTAATATGCGATGCATACTAGTGTATCGGTACCCCCATAGGGGCTGTTGGATATTGTGGTCCACCTGCCTCCCTGCCCAGCCCAGCATTCACTTCCCATCCTCCTTCGAAAAAAATGTCCGTATGTTTGTTTTGTATTTTTATTGAGGGATTTTGAACTTGGATAGGGTAAGGGAAATTATGGGATGCCCATAATCAATAATGGAATCAATAAGCTGATCATTTGGAACCTCTATTTACACTTCTAGAGCTTCAGTCTCCTCCAGCACAACGCTTATTTGTAGACCAATTCTCTCTCTCCTGTACAATACTTCCAGGCACAGTTAGCACATGGCCCAACTCTGATTCTGTCAGGCCTCTTCAACTACCATTTTCAGGCAGGGACTGCGGGTCCCTTTTCTGTAGCAACAAGATGGTGGAAGAAAAAGTCCTTTAGTGCTAGCTGTCCTATGGTGGACTACTACTCCCAGTCAGCCCAGCCCTCCCGACCGCAGCTGCCTGACTTCACTGCCCATGACATCACAGTCTCTCCTGCTGGCTCTACATCATCTCAGACTGCAAGCTTCATTCCTCTCTGGCATGCCACCCCAGCTTTTCCCCACTGTGCCTGTCACTCACCAGCCTTCCTGGCTGCACTCCAGTGGATACCTCCTGGAGACTTGCCCGACAACACTAGCTCCCGTTGTCTCTGGGTTCCTCTCTGTGCCTCCTGTCCAGATACTTCTTTGTTTCTCAGCAAGGCTCCGACTTGCACCCGAACCCCTCAGGCCCAAGGTCACCCCCCCCCCCCCCCAGATTGGGGAGTGCTCAAGGACCCCTGACAACCTAGTGCTCCATCTCGAGATTCTTCCACCCAACAACTCCACCCCAGCTGGGCTGACCCTGGGTATATCAAGGAGGCCTGCCCCCTACCAATGATCTTTGGGGATTGGTCAGAGCTCCCTGAGACACCCCAGACAGCTCCACCTCTCTTCCCCCCCTTCCTTCTAGAATCCTCTAGAAGCAGAAGGGAGGTAACCGAAAGATGGTGCTATCTGTGAGTCACCAGCCTACATTGAGCCACTCCCAGCCCACACAGATCAAAAGAGCTAGGCCTGATTAAATTTACCTGCACTTACAAAAATCCTACTTCTAGCACCTACCTAAAGTAGAGGGTGCTACACTGGCGCATTATGACATTGCCTTGCAGGGGATTTTATTTTCTTCAACTGCAATTTACTACCGCTTTAAGGTGTCAAAGTTTTCACGCTTCTAAGTCAAGCTTCTGTTATGAATTTGAAGATGAATGTCCCCACAATGCCTGTAGCTACACAAGTCAGTGAGGGCTTGTTTTAATGTGCTTAGGCTGGTTGTTCAGAGTATGTAAATGTATGTAAATGCTTTACTATGCACAGGCTCACTTTAATTGCTTTATTACTGCCCTATGTCTTTAAACAAAGATGTGGTGGGCAGTTATTTATAAAAGGCACTGAATAAAGCATCAGCTGTTGTGCTTTTTATGTCTGTGAACTGGGCTGTCCGTGGATGGCTCCATTCACAGATACTGTGTACAGAGATGATCTGCAAGGCCCATTATCTTAAAGTGTTACTAAACCAAGCCAGGAGCCTGCATTCACTTTTCTGGATCTTACTGTGTATAGGGAGGGTAACCGTTTCTGGACAAAAAAACAAAACAAAACAAAAAACATGATGATTTTTATTTACAGGCTCAGGTTATTAAACGGATTTGTAGCTAAAGGTTATTCTACTTCATCCTTAGAAGATGATATACTATACTGATGTTTCTTCCTTGGACAGGAATGATTTATTGGCCCCTAGGTCCATAAATGGGTGTAGACTCCGATTTTGAATGGGCCTTTTTGACCACTTTTTTCTGAACATTATGTGGTAAAGAGGTTTTCTTCGGAACAAGATGTTGGGACCCATTTTACCCGATAGGTAATTTAAAAAAAAGCCCTGACTCAATGTTATTGAACATCCAGAATGACCTTCTTTCCTTGCATGAAATGCCCAGTCAATAAATGCGGCAGACACAATATTGTCAGAACAAAATCTTTTCAGTCTGCCATTACCCAAAGATGTATAAAATAGATCAGTACTTTTTTTGTTTCACCAAGAATGTTGTCCATCTCCCCTAAATGTCCGTGCCACCTGCAAAATGTGGGTAGGACTAAAAGAGCACTGCAGGTCAGGATTGGGGAACACTTAACAAATAATTAAAGTGGAGGTTTGCTGAAAAAAAAATATTAAAAGCCAGCAGCTACAAATACTGCAGCTGCTGACTTTTAATATATGGACACTTACCTGTCCAGGGAGCCCGCGGTGTCGGCAGCCGAAGCCGATCCGTCCTTCGGCTCTCAGCTGCTGCCACCACCATCCTTGGTAAAGGGAATAAGGAAGTGAAGCCGTGCGGCTTCACTTCCTGGTTCCCTACTGCGCATGCGCGAGCCGCGCTGCGCGTCCTCTCAGGTCCCTGCTGTATTCTGTGTCTCACAGAATACAGCGGGGGAGGACGGGGTAGGCGGCAGAAGTGGCGTAGGTTACCGCAATCACCGCGGTGATCTATGCCAGGAAGTGGGAGCAAATACCTGTATTAGACAGGTATCTGCTCCCTCCTCCCCCCTGAAAGGTGCCAAATGTGACACCGGAGGGGGGGAGGAATCCAAAAAGTGGAAGTTCCATTTTTGGGTGGAACTCCACTTTAAGAAAGGCCTAAAAAGTTACAGCCTAGCCAAACATTTTACTTTATGTCACCACAGGGGCCCCACTTGTTTGAAAGTGGTAGGTATAGAGGGTTTTAGAGCCCACTGGAGAGGAAGCAATAAGGGAGATTTCACAATGGGAAATACGTTTACCAACTGTAGTCTTATAGTCTATTAGGAATGAATGTTGAGTAAGATGTGAATTCCTTTATTAATAATAGCTAGGTGACTGCTGAGTATTGTTATCTTTTATTTTTATTTTTTTCATGTTTTTTCATGTTTTTTTTTCCGAATTTTGTATTTTTATGAGATTTTTTAATATAATTAGAATTTATACAGTATCTCCCAAAAGTAAGTACACCCCTCACATTTTTGTAAAAATTTTATTATATCTTTTACTGTAACACTGAAGAAATGACACTTTGCTACAATGTAAAGTAGTGAGTGTACAGCTTGTGAAAAAAGTGTAAATTTGCTGTCCCCTCAAAATAACTCACACAGCCATTAATGTCTAAGCCACTGGTAACAAAAGTGAGTACACCCCTAATATTTTGTGTGGTCACCATTATTTTCCAGCACTGCCTTAACCCTCTTGGGCATGGAGTTCACCAGAGCTTCACAGGTTGCCACTGGATTCCTCTTCCACTCCTCCATGACATAAATGGAGCTGGTGGATGTTAGAGACCTTGCACTTCTCCACCTTCCATTTGAGGATGCCCCATAGATGCTCAATAGGGTTTAGGTCTGGAGACATGCTTGGCCAGTCCATCACCTTTACCCTCAGCTTCTTTAGCAAGGCAGTGGTCATCTTGGAGGTGTGTTTGGGGTCGTTATCATGATGGAATACTGCCCTGCAGCCCAGTCTCCGGAGGGAGGGGATCATGCTCTGCTTCAGTATGTCACAGTACATGTTGGCATTCATGTTTCCCTCAATGAACTGTAGCTCCCCAGTGCCGGCAGCACTCATGCAGCCCCAGACCATGACACTCCCACCACCATGCTTGACTGTAGGCAAGACACACTTGTCTTTGTACTTCTCACCTGGTTGCCACCACACACGCTTGTTACCATCTGAACCAAATAAGTTTATCTTGGTCTCATCAGACCACAGAACATGGTTCCAGTAATCCATGTCCTTAGTCTGCTTGTCTTCAGCAAACTGTCTGCGGGCTTTGCTGTGCATCATCTTTAGAAGAGGCTTCCTTCTGGGACAACAGCCATGCAGACCAATTTGATGCAGTGTGCAGAGTTTGGTCTGAGCACTGACAGGCTGACCCCCCACCCCTTCAACCTCTGCAGCAATGCTGGCAGCACTCACACGTCTATTTCCCAAAGACAACCTCTGGATATGACGCTGAACACGTGCACTCAACTTCTTTGGTCGACCATGGCAAGGCCTTTTCTGAGTGGAAGCTATCCTGTTAATCCGCTGTATGGTCTTGGCCACCATGCTGCAGCTGAGTTTCAGAGTCTTGGCAATCTTCTTATAGCCTAGGCCATCTTTATGTAGAGCAACAATTCTTTTTTTTAGATCTTCAGCGTTCTTTGTTATAAGGTGCCATGTTGAACTTCCAGTGACCAGTATGCGAGAGTGAGAGCGATAACACCAAATTTAACACACCTGCTCCCCTTTCACACCTGAGATTTTGTAACACTAACGAGTCAGATGATACCAGGGAGGGAAAATGACTAATTGGGCCCAATTTGGATATTGTCACTTAGGGGTGTACTCACTTTTGTTGCCAGTGGTTTAGACATTAATGGCTGTGTGTGGAGATATTTGGAGGGGACAGCAAATTTACACTGTTATACAAGCTGTACACTCATTGTAGCAAAGCGTAATTTATTCAGTGTTGTCAAATGAAAAGTTATAATAAAATATTTACAAAAATGTGAGGGGTGTACTCACTTTTGTGAGATACTGTATATGCATGAATATCTTTTTGAGGGTGACTTTTATTAATATTTTTATGCAAACCGATGTCGCTATATCCTCAAGTTACACATTGCTTTTTAGTTGTTTATTTGGCTATTTGTTGCTCTTACAGTATATATGTTATCTATTTGTATTAATAATTTTCTTTTACCTTTTACCTATCCCTCGGATTTCCTGTTTGAGGCAGCTGCACTGATTAGTTCATATAAGTGTATTGTATATTAGGAGGATTTGGGGAGAGGATAAGTGCCCTCTGGTGTGGGTTGGCCTGTAACCTATATAGATTTGTTGCTTCTTTTCTCCGCTATGCTGATGCCCTAGGAAGAAGTTCCATTGAACGAAACATACATCAGGTGGAGAATAGCACTGATGTCATCACACCGGCCAGGAATACCGGTGGTAGACTTTTTTCAGTTACTATTTGGACTTTATTTATTCATTTATTTATTAGTAGTTTGTTTATTTTTTTCTTTTTGCCACTGTGGAATTTTTTGTGACAACACTTATCTTTCAGGAGATGTTTGGAAATTGGTGTGTAACATCAGTGAGTGCTGCTGTCATTATTTCACATATTAATGTTTTAGGGTTTGTCTACTGCGGGATACAAATATATTCATTGCTTTATATTTTACAAATATTTGCAGGCTGAAAAAAAAAGTTTTATAAATTAATGAATAATACATAGATGAATGAATAAGTTTTACTTGGAGATTTTTATGTAATCGCCACGATAAAATTCAGAACAGAGAAATAACTTATGTAAAACAAAGCAAAGATTCCAAATAATCTAAAGTCAATAAAAAAGTACTAAAAAAACCCCCAAAAAAACATTTACTTTGCAACTTTCTCATCAAAGTCTCCTTTAGATCAGGATCCTCATCAGAGTTCCTCCTTACATCTGAGTCCATATTAGAGTCCCTCCTTACAATAAGAGTCCCTCCTTTCATCAGGGTCCCCCTTACTTCAGATTCCCCCCTTACATCAGGGTCCCCATTAGAGTTGCCCTTACATCAGAGTCCCTCCTTACATTAGGGTCCCCATCAGAGTCCCTTCTTAAATCAGGGTCCTCATCAGGGTCTCTGTTACATCAGAGTCCCCATCAGACTGTACACATCAACTGTGGGCTGGATAAAATCTTGTAGCGGCCCACATGTGGCCCCTGGACTGTAGTCTGGAGACCCCTCTATTAGACCAATGATATCTTCCTTGCACTGCGTCAGAATCCCTCCTTACAGGACTTCAGAGTCTACATCAGAGTCTTTTTCCTTACATCAGGGTTCACATTACAATCCCCTTACGTCAGAGTCCACATCAGAGTCTTCCTTTATATCAGCATCCATATCAAAGCACCCCCTTACATCAGAGTCCACATCGGAATCTACCTTTACATCATGGTCCCCATCAGAGTCCTCCTTACATCAAGGACCATATCTGAGTCCCTCCTTACATCAGGGTCCCCATCAGTGTCCCTATTACATCAGAGTCCCTCCTTACATTGGGGTCCTCATCAGAGTCCCTATTATATCAGAGTCTACATCAGAGTACCTTCTAACATCAGGGTCCCCATCAGGGTCTCCCAACGGAACGGAGACTGTGCAAATCAGCTTTGGGCCAGATAAAATCTTGTAGAGGGTGACATGTGGCCCCAAGGCCGTAGTTTTGAGACCCCGGTAATAGACCAATGATATCTCTCTTGCACTGCTTCTTAACAAATTGATTACAGGCCTAAGTAACGTTCTGGGTTAAGTTTAGGAGGTTAACATAATCTCCAAATTCCAGATACTGTGAAGCCTCATACACACGATCGGATTGTTGGCCAACAAAACTGTTGAATTTTGTCCGAAAGGCGTTGGCACAAACTTGTCTTGCATACACACGGCCACACAATTGTTGGCCAACAATTACGAACGTAGTGACGTACTACGTTGTTTTTCAGCTCTTTAGCGCCACCATTTGGGCTCCTTCTGCTAATTTCGTGTTAGTAGAAGTTTGGCGAGTGTTGATTTGCACTTTTCATTTCGCACTTTTCAATTAGTTTCTGAACGGACGTTCGTCAACCAGCCATGTTGCGGAATCGGAGGAGATAACGTGTTATTTATTATTGGCCTTGGAGTTATTGCTTTGCAATTTATTTTTTGGTTGAATAATGATTTGATTTGGTATATTTTCTATATTTTTGGATGCATAAAATGCACTTTTTGGTTAAGTTCTATTGGCAGATAGCATGTCTAATTTTATTTGTTTTCTTTTTTTTAATGGTGAATAATACTTGGCTATGTGTTTTACTTCAAATGACAGTTTGGGAGTAGGCAGTTACATTTTAAAAAATACAATGACGAGCGAAATGGGTAGAGATCAGTTTTCCAGAAGTACTGGAGACATTTTGTATGTACCAACATCCCTGAAAGTAATAAAGCAAAAATGTATGTAGAAAGTGGGACTTTAAAGGTACACCCAATATATAGAAGAACACTATCAATTATAAAATTATACCAATATTTATTAAGACAGTTTTACAAAAAGAAGCAATAAAATGTGAAAACGGTTTTACATTCATAGCCAAAGGTAAACATCCTCAACCTAATATTGACAAATGAAGAGAAAGAACTGTAATCACAAAAATTCTAATCATAACCACGTCCGCAAATTTCAACATGTTTCGCCAGGAAGGCTTCATCAGGAAAATGGACGAGGATTTTGACTATTCAACGACAATACACATGATAAGAACAACCTTGGATGCATAGAAAAGAAACAAAATATAGAGATAAATAAATATATAAAAATAACACGTGAAACATTTATGTTTATACAACTTGATAGCTCCTCAGCTTGTATAACCACGACTCCACGGAAACCCCCCCCATTAAACACCGACCCCCTACCGACCCTACCCCAGGCTTTGCACCCTCCCCCTTTATAATCCACAAACTGACACAACCACCACCACAGTATCTGGAACATATATCATAGATAATGTAAACACACATGTTACGGGTGAGGGGGGCAAAAGTCCACAACAGTATCTAGTCAGTGGACCGTACTTACCAACATCCCGTGAAATAAAAGGATATTTATATTGGGAGCTCATGCGGACTATGATATATGTTACAGATACTGTGATCATTTCTCCTGTCTTGGATGGTCTTTGTTCATAATAACACACATCCCTCCCTACGGGTGATCTGGCGTTTTTCTGGACTACAGGGGTGAGTGAACTCTGGGGGTTCCCCTCCTTTCCTCTACTCTCATTTGACGTCTCGGGTCCTGCGACTTCCCTGGAACTATCTTTGAGGTATGGAGTTGACGTAGGGGTGGTGGTTGTGTCAGTTTGGGGATCATAGAGGGGGAGGATGCAAAGCCTGGGGTAGGGTCGGGAGGGGGTCGGTGTTAATGGGGGGGGTGTCGGTGGAGTAATGGTTATACAAGCTAAAGAGCTATCAAGTTGTATAAACATAAATGTTTCACGTGTTATTTATATATATATATATATATATATATATATATATATATATATATATATATATATATATATATATATATATATATATCTCTATATTTTGTTTCTTTTCTATACATCCAAGGTTGTTCTTATCATGTGTATTGTCGTTGAATAGTCAAAATCCTCGTCCATTTTCCTGATGAAGCCTTCCTGGCGAAACATGTTGAAATTTGCGGACGTGGTTATGATTAGAATTTTTGTGATTACAGTTCTTTCTCTTCATTTGTCAATATTAGGTTGAGGATGTTTACCTTTGACTATAAATGTAAAACTGTTTTCACATTTTATTGCTTCTTTTTGTAAAACTGTCTTAACCACTTGCCGACCGCCGCACGACGATGTACGTCGACAGAGCGGCACGGGCAGGCAAAAGGGCTTACCTGTACGTCCCTGCCTGCCCGCGGGTGGGGGGTCCGATCGGACCCCCCCCGGTGCCTGCGGCGGTCGGCAAATGTCCCCCGGCGATCGGTGGTGAGGGGGAGGCCATCCATTCGTGGCCCCCCCCTCGCGATCGCTCCCAGCCAATGGGATCATTTCCCTGCCTCTGTATTGTACACAGAGGCAGAGGAAATTATGTCATCTCTCCTCGGCTCGGTATTTTCCGTTCCGGGCCGAGGAGAGAAGACTGAACTGTGAGTGCACAACACAAACACACACAGTAGAACATGCCAGGCACACATTACACCCCGATCCCCCCCCCGATCGCCCCCCGATCACCCCCCCCCCCCCCTGTCACAAACTGACACCAAGCAGGTTTTTTTTTTTTTTTTTTTCCTGATTACTGCATAGTGTCAGTTTGTGACAGTTAGTGTGTTAGGGCAGTGAGTGTTAGGCCCCCTTTAGGTCTAGGATACCCCCCTAACCCCCCTAATAAAGTTTTAACCCCTTGATCACCCCCTGTCACCAGTGTCGCTAAGCGATCATTTTTCTGATCGCTGTATTAGTGTCGCTGGTGACGCTAGTTAGGGACGTAAATATTTAGGTTCGCCGTCAGCGTTTTATAGCGTTGGGGACCCCCATATACTATCTAATAAATGTTTTAACCCCTTGATTGCCCCCTAGTTAACCCTTTCACCACTGATCACCGTATAACCGTTACGGGTGACGCTGGTTAGTTTGTTTATTTTTTATAGTGTCAGGGCACCCGCCGTTTATTACCGAATAAAGGTTTAACCCCCTGATCGCCCGGCGGTGATATGCGTCGCCCCAGGCAGCGTCAGATTAGCGCCAGTACCGCTAACACCCACGCACGCAGCATACGCCTCCCTTAGTGGTATAGTATCTGTATGGATCAATATCTGATCCCATCAGATCTATACTAGCGTCCCCAGCAGTTTAGGGTTCCCGAAAACGGAGTGTTAGCGGGATCAGCCCAGATACCCGCTAGCACCTGCGTTTTGCCCCTCCGCCCGGCCCAGCCCACCCAAGTGCAGTATCGATCGATCACTGTCACTTACAAAACACTAAACGCATAACTGCAGTGTTCGCAGAGTCAGGCCTGATCCCTGCGATTGCTAACAGTTTTTTTGGTAGCGTTTTGGTGAACTGGCAAGCACCAGCCCCAGGCAGCGTCAGATTAGCGCCAGTACCGCTAACACCCACACACGCACTGTACACCACCCTTAGTGGTATAGTATCTGATCGCATCAATATCTGATCTGATCAGATCTATACTAGCGTCCCCAGCAGTTTAGGGTTCCCAAAAACGCAGTGTTAGCGGGATCAGCCCAGATACCCGCTAGCACCTGCGTTTTGCCCCTCCGCCCAGCCCACCCAAGTGCAGTATCGATCGATCACTGTCACTTACAAAACACTAAACGCATAACTGCAGCGTTCGCAGAGTCAGGCCTGATCCCTGCGATCGCTAACAGTTTTTTTGGTAGTGTTTTGGTGAACTGGCAAGCACCAGCGGCGTAGTACACCCCGGTCGTAGTCAAACCAGCACTGCAGTAACACTTGGTGACGTGGCGAGTCCCATAAGTGCAGTTCAAGCTGGTGAGGTGGCGAGCACAAGTAGTGTCCCGCTGCCACCAAAAAGACAAACACAGGCCCGTCGTGCCCATAGTGCCCTTCCTGCTGCATTCGCCAATCCTAATTGGGAACCCACCACTTCTGCAGCGCCCGTACTTCCCCCATTCACATCCCCAACCAAATGCAGTCGGCTGCATGAGAGGCATTTTTATGTCCTCCCGAGTACCCCTACCCAACGAACCCCCCCAAAAAAGATGTCATGTCTGCAGCAAGCGCGGATATAGGCGTGACACCCGCTATTATTGTCCCTCCTGTCCTGACAATCCTGGTCTTTGCATTGGTGAATGTTTTGAACGCTACCGTGCACTAGTTGAGTATTAGCGTAGGGTACAGCATTGCACAGACTAGGCACACTTTCACAGGGTCTCCCAAGATGCCATCGCATTTTGAGAGACCCGAACCTGGAACCGGTTACAGTTATAAAAGTTAGTTACAAAAAAAAGTGTAAAAAAAAAAAAAAAAAAAAACATACAAAAATATAAAATAAAAAAAAAAATAGTTGTCGTTTTATTGTTCTTTCTCTCTCTCTATTCTCTCTCTCTATTGTTCTGCTCTTTTTTACTGTATTCTATTCTGCAATGTTTTATTGTTATTATGTTTTATCATGTTTGCTTTTCAGGTATGCAATTTTTTATACCTTACCGTTTACTGTGCTTTATTGTTAACCATTTTTTTGTCTTCAGGTATGCCATTCACGACTTTGAGTGGTTATACCAGAATGATGCCTGCAGGTTTAGGTATCATCTTGGTATCATTCTTTTCAGCCAGCGGTCAGCTTTCATGTAAAAGCAATCCTAGTGGCTAATTAGCCTCTAGACTGCTTTTACAAGCAGTGGGAGGGAATGCCCCCCCCCCCAACGTCTTCCGTGTTTTTCTCTGGCTCTCCTGTCTCAACAGGGAACCTGAGAATGCAGCCGGTGATTCAGCCAGCTGACCATAGAGCTGATCAGAGACCAGAGTGGCTCCAAACATCTCTATGACCTAAGAAACCGGAAGCTACGAGCATTTTATGACTTAGATTTTGCCGGATGTAAACAGCGCCATTGGGAAATTGGGAAAGCATTTTATCACACCGATCTTGGTGTGGTCAGATGCTTTGAGGGCAGAGGAGAAATCTAGGGTCTAATAGACCCCATTTTTTTCAAAAAAGAGTACCTGTCACTACCTATTGCTATGATAGGGGATATTTACATTCCCTGAGATAACAATAAAAATGATTTAAAAAAAAAAAAAATGAAAGGAACAGTTTAAAAATAAGATAAAAAAATAATAATAATAAAGAAAAAAAAAAAAGCACCCCTGTCCCCCCTGCTCTCGCGCTAAGGCGAACGCAAGCGTCGGTCTGGCGTCAAATGTAAACAGCAATTGCACCATGCATGTGAGGTATCGCCGCGAAGGTCAGATCGAGGGCAGTAAGTAAGTAACCTGTAAAGGCTTTTAAAGGCTTTTAAAAATTTATTTAGTTTGTCGCCACTGCACGTTTGTGCGCAATTTTAAAGCATGTCATGTTTGGTATCCATGTACTCGGCCTAAGATCATCATTTTTATTTCATCAAACATTTGGGCAATATAGTGTGTTTTAGTGCATTAAAATGTAAAAAAGTGTGTTTTTTCCCCCGAAAATGCGTTTGAAAAATCGCTGCGCAAATACTGTGTGAAAAAAAAAATGAAACACCCACCATTTTAATCTGTAGGGCATTTGCTTTAAAAAAAATATATAATGTTTGGGGGTTCAAAGTAATTTTCTTGCAAAAAAAAATTATTTTTTTATGTAAACAATAAGTGTCAGAAAGGGCTTTGTCTTCAAGTGGTTAGAAGAGTGGGTGATGTGTGACATAAGCTTCTAGATGTTGTGCATAAAATGCCAGGACAGTTCAAAACCCCCCCAAATGACCCCATTTTGGAAAGTAGACACCCCAAGCTATTTGCTGAGAGTCATGTTGAGTCCATGGAATAATTTATATTGTGACACAAGTTGCGGGAAAGAGACAATTTTTTTTTTTTTTTATTTTTTTTTGCGCAAAGTTGTCACTTAATGATATATTGCTCAAACATGCCATGGGAATATGTGAAATTACACCCCAAAATACATTCTGTTGCTTCTCCTGAGTACGGGGATACCACATGTGTGAGACTTTTTGGGAGCCTAGCAGCGTACGGGACCCCGAAAACCAAGCACCGCCTTCAGGCTTTCTAAGGCCGTAAATTTTTGATTTCACTCTTCACCGCCTATCACAGTTTCGGAGGCCATGGAATGCCCAGGTGGCAAAAAAAACCCCCAAATGACCCCATTTTGGAAAGTAGACACCCCAAGCTATTTGCTGAGAGGTATAGTGAGTATTTTGCAGACCTCACTTTTTGTCACAAAGTTTTGAAAATTGAAAAAAGAAAAAAAAAAATTTTTTTTCTCGTCTTTCTTTATTTTCAAAAACAAATGAGAGCTGCAAAATACTCACCATGCCTCTCAGCAAATAGCTTGGGGTGTCTACTTTCCAAAATGGGGTCATTTGGGGGGGGTTTGTGCCATCTTGGCATTTTATGGCCTTCAAAACTGTGATAGGTAGTGAGGAGTAAAATCAAAAATGTATGCCCTTAGAAATCCTGAAGGTGGTGCTGGGTTTTCGGGGCCCCGTACGCGGCTAGGCTCCCAAAAAGTGCCACACATGTGGTATCCCCGTACTCAGGAGAAGCAGCTGAATGTATTTTGGGGTGCAATTCCACATATGCCCATGGCCTGTGTGAGCAATATATCATTTAGTGACAACTTTTTGTAATTTTTTTTTTTTTCTTTTTTTTGTCATTATTCAATCACTTGGGACAAAAAAAATAAATATTCAATGGGCTCAACATGCCTCTCAGCAATTTCCTTGGGGTGTCTACTTTCCAAAATGGGGTCATTTGGGGGGGGTTTGTACTGCCCTGCCATTTTAGCACCTCAAGAAATGACATAGGCAGTCAGAAACTAAAAGCTGTGTAAATTCCAGAAAATGTACCCTAGTTTGTAGACGCTATAACTTTTGCGCAAACCAATAAATATACGCTTATTGACATTTTTTTTACCAAAGACATGTGGCCGAATACATTTTGGCCTAAATGTATGACTAAAATTTAGTTTATTGGATTTTTTTTATAACAAAAAGTAGAAAATATCATTTTTTTTCAAAATTTTCGGTCTTTTTCCGTTTATAGCGCAAAAAATAAAAACAGCAGAGGTGATCAAATACCATAAAAAGAAAGCTCTATTTGTGGGAAGAAAAGGATGCAAATTTCGTTTGGGTAGAGCATTGCATGACCGCGCAATTAGCAGTTAAAGCGACGCAGTGCCGAATTGTAAAAAGTGCTCTGGTCAGGAAGGGGGTAAATCCTTCCGGGGCTGAAGTGGTTAATAAATATTGGTATAATTTTATAATTGATAGTGTTCTTCTATATATTGGGTGTACCTTTAAAGTCTCACTTTCTACATACATTTTTGCTTTAAAAATTACAATGTAAAATTAACAAGGGGCACCAACATAGTTGTAGCTTTGATCTTAAAAACTACGGGATAATGGTGTTGTGGTAACTTGCCCAAATAAAAAAAAAATTAAAAAAAGCATAATATGATTCTTCATATCACTAGAAAAAAAAAGCCTTTGAAAATTAGTTTGCAATAACTCCATCAGTATCACCAGAAAAGCAGCTTCATTATTATCCCATTAAAGACCAAGAGAATTGTGCGCTGCATTTCGAGATTTCATAATTTGCCACGTCACGAATGTTAATTCTCCATTACGAATGCTAGTTTACAAGACCGACCGCTTCTGGCTCGTCCTTGCTTCCCAGCATGCGTGTTTGTACTTTGGACTTTTGTCTGACGGACTTGTGTACACACGCTCGGAAAATCCGACAACACACATTTGTTGGCGGAAAATTTGAAAACCTGCCATCCAACATTTGTTGGCGGAAAATCTGACAAAAATTGTCCGATGGAGCATACACACGGTCGGATTTTCCGCCAACAGCCTGACATCACACATTTCCCCTCGGAAAATCTGATCGTGTATACGAGGCTTAAGGGTTGGTGAAGCATAGCTTGTAATGTTACGGATTCTGCATCAGGGCAACTTTTTGATAAGCAGAGAAAGATGCTAAAAAGCAGTGAATTGGAGCTTTCTTTATAAAGAAGGAAGTAAATACTTTCCCTTTTGTTGCCCACGCCGCTTGGATTATTGAGAAATCACTCACTGAGGTCCTCTTCAGCCAGAAACTGACACTTCCAGGAGCAGCAGGATAGACAGGCAATTCCCATTTAAAAAGAGAGGTCAGCAGCTGTTGTATTTTCTTTAGAACCTAAGAAAGAATACTCTCCATTTACCTCCTCTCGTCGCAGCTGCCACTTCTGCAGCTCTTGCTGTAAGGGGCAGTGTGGCACTTTGGTGTCTTGACTTTCCTGTTGCTGATTCCGCCTCTTCTCCAAAACACGCAATAGTTCAGGCTTACTGTGCAAGACAAGGCCTCTGAAAGAAGAGACAATAAAGTAAATCAGATATGGAAAAAACGCAAACAGCAAAATGACTTCTTGGTTGGATTGCAAGGAGTTTGGAGCTCTTGGGTTGGGTTTATGCTCAGACTCAAACTCCTTAACACTCTAAATGCCAACACATGACCTGGCTATTACCTGAAACTATTCACTTTTACATATGCTGGACAAGCAGTAAAAGCACTTTACAAAAAACCCTAATTCACCTCTGTAGCTATAGGCATTGTGGAGAAAATCTTCTATTGCACTTAAATCAGGAAGACTGGCAACTCGGATGCTCTTGAATAAAAGAACTTTATTAGTTACATGGGTACACGGGTACAGGCTATATGTTGACGCGTTTCGGCTAAGAAGCCTTCATCAAAGCATACATGTTTTCTTTAAAAACTGATATTTATAACAAAGTAAGCCCTCCAAATGGGGTAGGTGCATCCCGATCAGAAACAATCAAATCAATTAAAAACATGGAGAAAAAAGAAAGAGACACAGCAGGTATATGAAACTCCCAAGAGGAGGTGAAACTCATCATATTCTGCTTAAACGTGAAGTGTGGTGGATCCATACCCTCAATACTAAAAAAACTATATGACTTGAATCATAGGATGGACATAAATCTTTTCTTAACATAACCACATTGTTTTGATATATTCATTGGAACACTGCAGAACATGTTTTTTTTGTTCATGATATGTCCTTCATATGCCTGCTGTGTCTCTTTCTTTTTTCTCCATGTGTTTTTAATTGATTTGATTGTTTCTGATCAGGATGCACCTGCCCCATTTGGAGGGCTTACTTTGTTATAAATATCAGTTTTTAAATCAAACGTGTGGTTTGATGAAGGCTTCTTAGCCAAAACGCGTCAGCGTATAGCCTGTACCCATGTAACTAATAAAGTAGTTTTATTCAAGAGCATCCGAGTTGCCAGCCTTCCTGATTTAAGTATCATATATGTGGGGCCTGAACAACCTGGCTAGAGCACCGGATCACAGTTTGTGGACTTTTATATTAGCAGTGGAGCTGGGGGTAACAATTTGTTTCCCTTTCTATTGCACCTGTAGCACCCTCTAGTTAGGCAAGTGCTAGAGTGAGGATTTTCTAGCAGAGTAGGAAAATTTAGAAAGGCCTAGCTGATGGCTAGGCCTGTTTGTTTTCATTCTGGGCTGGGAGTGGCTCAGGGCAAGGCTGGGTGACTCACAGGTAGCATCACTGTCACCTCCCTCTTCTTTCTAGAAGGTGCTAGAAAGAGGAGGAGAGGAGCGGTGGAGCTGCCTGGGGTATATTAGGGAGCCTTGACCAATCCCCAACTTGGGTTGGCAGAGGGCAGGTCTCCTTAACCACTTAAGCCCCGGACCATTTGGCTGGCCAAAGACCATAGCACTTTTTGCGATTCAGCACTGCGTCGCTTTAACTGACAATTGCGCAGTCGTGCGACGTGGCTTCCAAACAAAGTTGACGTCCTTTTTTTCCCACAAATAGAGCTTTCTTTTGGTGGTATTTGATCACCTCTGTGGTTTTTAATTTTTGCACTATAAACAAAAAAACAAGCAACAATTTTGAAAAAAAAACCGCATTATTTTTTACTTTTTGCTATAATAAATATCCCCAAAAAATATATATAAAAAAAAAAATTTTTTTCCTCAGTTTAGGCCGATACGTATTCTTCTACATATAGGAATGGAGCTCTTATCTCATCAGGGATACAGTGGCACATAGCAGCCCACACAGCAGCGATCTGGACACCCCGCATCGGCGACTACACCCCACGGAAGCCGGCCGACATGAAAAAACAAGCGGAAGGGGCACCAGAAGCCACAGAGGCTGACAGCATATTTCACACTGGGGCAGAAGCAAGATGGCGCCGGCCCTCCGACACGATCAGCAGCCAGCACACCCCAGAACATGCAGAAGAAGAATAATCCTCCTAAAAGGAACACACCGCTGAGCATTCAACACTCCCCTCAATCTGCATCTGCCCCTGGGAGCCCTGAAAAGGCCAGATACAGGCTGGTTGACACGGTTCCTGCACAGGAGGTGAGCGTGGGCCTAGATTCTGGGGATGACACCAGGGAGCTCCCTGACTCAATTAATCACTTCCCCAGTATCAGTCAGCCGGTATTAGACACCACCCTCAAGGATATTCTAGTGTCCCTTAGAAGTTCACTCCACTATGACATGATGGCATGTGTTAATCAGTTTGGGAAAGAAATATAGTCAGTGTCAGCAAGGGTGGATCATGTGGAAACAAAGATAGGGGAGTATGCTTCCACAATTAACAGTCTCATTGGTGCACATGACACCCAGGAAGAGGAGATGGAGGCAGTCAGAGTTATGATCACAGACATTGAGGATCGTTCCAGGAGGAACAATCTAAAGATAAGGGAGGTCCCCGAATCTATTCAACAGTCAGAACTGCGCAATTACGTTGCTCAGGTGTTCACTTTCATTCTGCCTGACCTTACAGATCTGGATGTTACAGTGGACAGAATTCAAAGATTGCCAAAACCCTCTTATCTCCCAGATAAAGTGCCAAGAGACCTTATCCAGCGCTTGCATTTCTTTCATTTGAAAGAACGTCTAATGTCTGCTGCGCACAACAAAGATCTCCTCCCTGAACAATACAAAGAATTGCAATTCTTCACTGACCTGTCCCAATTCACTTTACAAAAAAGGAGGAGCCTTAACACCATTTCCAAAGCTCTTGGGAACCACAAGATTACCTATAGGTGGAGGTTCCCAACCAAACTAATCATCACCAAAGATGGCAAACATACAGTAGACACCCTCACTAAAGGCCTAGATTTGACCATCAACCGCAGTCCTGGCCGTCCTATGGAAGACTGGAATCTGGTCACCTCTAAGAACGCTCGTACTCACTGTTAATATGTACAATGGACAGACTACAACCTAAATGTTTTATCCCTGCTCTGGAGACACCCGGCTAAGCTTGACTCTTATTTTTATTTTTTCTCCTCCACAAGTATGAGTGGCTATTAGCTACCCCCAGGTCACCATGACCTACAACAGTTTTTTGCGGACCCTTGTTTTTGTTTGTCTCACTCTATGTTCACCAACACTCTTTTTCGCAGTTAGTCCCGCAGTTACTCTCCTGTCTACTTGGAGTCAAACGAAGGAGCGCATACCTACTTGGATGCAACTTGAAGCTGATACTTCACCCACAGAGATTTGGGAACCCTTGCCACCTGATGTAAGTGTTTCACACACATTCTACACATGCTACCACCTCTGCTCATTTCGCCATGACAATCACCTTTTAACCATTAATGCCAAGGGGCTCAACCACCCGGCAAAGAGGAAATTATTGTGGAATGAGGCAACCCAACACAATTGTGATATTCTCTGTGCCCAAGAGACCCATTTCTATAGCCAGATGATGCCCAATTGCACCCACCCCAAATTTCCCTATGTTTTTACAGCAAATACCTCAGCCAAAAAGAGAGGGGTAATAATTGCTATCAAAGACACCTAACAAGTACCAACTGCGCTTTTTACGCCAGGTTTTTAAAAAGGTCAGTCAGGTGCAAAAGGGCTTTCTCCTGGTCTGCGGAGATTTCAATCTCCCTCCTGATCCACAAATGGACTCTACATCCCATTCAAATAGACACCACCAATCGCTGCAGACAATACTGCATACTCATGAACTATACGACGCATGGAGAGACTACTCTTTTTTCTCGACAAGTCACAGAATCTACACGAGGTTAGATCTCTTCCTCATGGATAAATGGCTGATACCTAAATTCACATCCTCAAAGATCAACACCATCACCTGGTCGGATCACGCCTCGGTGACGCTTTCGGTTGATGATTCGCCAAATGTTAATACTAACTTTGTTTAACCCGAGGCTTTTCCAGGCTGAACCCTCCAAAGGTGCCCTACAGAAAGACCTAACTGATTTTTTCTCCCACAATGTTAATTCTGTGTCAGATCCTTTGGTTATATGGAATGCCCATAAGCCGTATATGAGAGGGGTTTTAATAAAATTGGGAGCAAGGGCTAAGAGACAGAGGAGACAGAATATACAAGATATCATCTCTGAAATTCACATTCTAGAAGCCCAAAACAAAAGAAACTTCTCCGTTAGTTTCAGAACAATTGACGCAGCTTAGGTATAAAATGACCTATTATGTAAGTGGAAACAAGGCAGGGAGACTTTTAGCCAATCGTCTCAAAGGGCAGAGACACAAAACAAAAATTCCATATATACTTCATCCCAAAACTCAAGAAAAGTTACACCACCCACAGGCTATAGCTGATGCATTCGGATGCCATTATAGTTCTCTCTATAATTTATGAGAGAACTCAGCTACGATTCAACCCACAAAATCCATGATATCAGATTTTCTTGATAAGGTTAAACTCCCTCACGTAACAGAAGCTCAACTAGAGGATCTAAATTCCCCCTTTTCAGAAGCAGAAGTTGCCAAAACCATTGATTCCCTCCCCAACAATAAGTCACCAGGGCCTGATGGCTTTACGGGGGAATACTATAAAACATTTAAATCAGTACTAGCCCCACACTTAGCAGAAATATATAACAATGCTGTGTCCTCATCCTCTTTCCCACCGGAAATGCTCAAAGCATTGATAGTGGCTCTACCGAAGCCGGGGAAGGACCCCAATACACCGCAAAACTTCAGACCCATCTCGTTGTTAAACAACAATCTAAAACTTTATGCTAAGCTTTTGGCTTTTGACAGCATGGATTAATGAAAGAGAAGTTGTCAAACAAACCTGATTTCATTTTATGAGGAGGTAAGTAAAACCTTGGACCTTGGAGTGGCTGTGGATGTTGTATACTTGGATTTTGCAAAAGCGTTTGACACAGCTCCCACACACAGCTAATGTGTAATGTAAAGTCTACAGGCTTGGAAAGATCAGTTTGTAAATGGATACAAAAACTGGCTAAAAGACAGAATTCAGAGAGTAGAGGTCAATGATTCTTACTCTGAATAGTCTAAGGTTATCAGTGGTGTACCCCAAGGTTCAGTGTTGGGACTCTTACTTTTTATTATCTTTATAAATGATATCAGGTCTGGGATTAAAAGTACGATTTCTGTCTTTGCATATGGCACTAAGCTATGCAGTGGAATAACGTCCTTACAGGATGTCTCCAACTTAGAAGCTGACCGCAATGCACTGTCTGAGCGATTATGTGGCAGATGAGGTTTAATGTTGATAAATGTAAAGTTTTGCACTTGGGGGCTAAGGATATGCATGCATCATACATACTAGGGGGAGTACAACTGGGGGGATCTGTAGTGGAGAAGGATCTGGGGGTTTTGGTAGATCATAAGCTCAATAATAGCATGCAATGCCAAGCTGCAATTTCCAAAGCAAACAAAGACCTTTCTTGTATTAACAGAGGTATGGACTCCAGAGAGAGAGATCTCATTTTGCCCCTGTACAAATCATTAGTAAGACCTCATCTGGAATATGCAGTTCAGTTTTGGGCACCAGTTATCAAAAAGGATATCGGGGAACTGGAGAAAGTGTAGAGAAGGGCAACCAAACTAATAAGAGGCATGGAGGAGCTCAGCTATGAGGAAAGATTAGAGGAACTGAATTTATTCTCTCTTGAGAAGAGGAGATTAAGGGGGATATGATCAACATGTACAAATACGTAAGGGATCCATATAGTAAACTTGGTGTTGAGTTATTCACTTTCAGGTCATCACAGAAGACAAGGGGGCACTCTTTATGTCTAGAGGAAAAAAGATTTCATCTCCAAATAAGAAAGGTTTCTTCACAGCTGTGAAAATGTGGAATAGACTCCCTCCAGAGGTGGATCTGGCGAGCTCAGGAGATTGCTTTAAAAAATGCCTGGATTGTTTCCTAAATGTACATAATATAACTGGGTACTAACAATTATAGGTAAAGTTGATCCAGGAAAAATCTGATTGCCTCTCGGGGGATCAGGAAGGAATTTTTTCCCCTGCTGTAGCAAATTTAATCATGCTTTGCTGGGGTTTTTCGCCTTCCTCTGGATCAACTGTGGGTATAGGATTGGGTATATGGGATTGTATGATTTTTTTTTTTTGGTTGAACTAGATCAGGGGTGTCCAACTTTCTTCAAAGAGGGCCAGATTTCATGAAGTGAACATGCGTGATAGCCGACCATTTTGCCTGACATTCTTTGAACCATTAAAATTCAGTCTGTGTGTTAGTTTGAGCACTAATACACTGCCCAACAAGAAATCTCTTGCCTTTGTGGCTGTGTGTGAGTAAAGAGATGAGCTCAGGCGTGTTATTTGGATATACCGTATTTATTGGTGTATAACACGCACATTCACTTCAAGAGGGAAGTTTCAGGGAAAAAACTTACATTTTAAATAAAGAACTATGAAGCAAAATAAGGGTCAGTGCCCATCTGCAGCCCCACCATTGCCATGAATGCAGCACCCCCATTGCCATCAGTGCAGCACCCACTATTGCCAGGAATGCAGCAACCAGTATTGCCAGGAATGCAGCACCCAGTATGGCCAGGAATGCAGCACCCACCATGGCCAGGAATGCAGCACCCAGTATGGCCAGGAATGCAGCACCCAGTATGGCCAGGAATGCAGCACGTTCCATTGCCAGGAATGCAGCACCCAGTATGGCCAGGAATACAGCACCAAGTATGGCCAGGAATGCAGCACCTTCCATTGCCAGGAATGCAGCCCCTATCATTGCCAGGAATGCATACTCACAATTGCAATCAGTGCAGCTTGACTGATGCCCATCCATCTGCAGCCAGGGAGGGGGCGGGGCGAGCGCCAAAAGATTAAAAAAAGGAAAAAAACTTCTGTTTTCTCGGCGTCCTCTTTAATAGAAAGTTCCGCCTCCTTTGATGGACAGAACAGTCGTCTAATGGCAACGCCGGAGATAGGACTTCCTATTACAGAGGCTGCCGTGTAAACAGGAAATACTCCTGTGTGCACGGCACTCGTCCCGCCTCCTCCCTGGCCCCTCCAAGGCAGCCAAAATATATATCTTTTGTGGCCCCGGTGCTGGGAGATCGTTGGGGGTCACAAAATATATATATGTCCATATAACCAGACGGGCTGTTCAAAACCGGAAAGCAGGCCGCGATTGGCCCACGGGCCGGACTTTGGACATGCCTGAGCTAGATGGACTTGTGTCTTTTTTTAACCTGACTAACTATGTAACTATGAGTAGGGGGTGAAACCAAGGGACAGTGCTCAGAGGTGGGTATGGGGTTGAGATAAGGGGTAACTCAGAAAGGGGGGTGGGGGGGACCTGCACCTATTCTCTGATAAAAAAAAAAGCCCTGGATATAGTAGACCCACTTTGTCCTAATATTTGCTATGTAAAGTTCTAAAATGGTAACAATGAACTGTAGTAATACATGTAGGTGCACAAACTAGCCATTTTTTTAATACAAGGCTTAAAGCAGCAAAAATGAATTTTAAAAATCCAAAACATCCTTGCATGGTACTAATCCTCAGACCACAAAAGCCTAGAATCAATACATACTTCTTATAGGTGACCAGTAGTTCCCGATGCAGTTCCTGGTGAGTACGAGATGACTTCAAGGAGTTGTCGGGTTTATATGGAGTAATAACTTTGGGAAGTATGGTGATGGAGTCACATGATCCTTCTTTTGCGGCAGCTTAAAAAAAAAGAAAAAAGCAGAGGTCAACAAAACCTGCTCTCAGCTTACAATGAAGATTGCAAAAAAAAGAAAAAAAAATCCTCTTTATAGAAGAACTCTGTCCCCATCTTATCTCAGCAGTCAACAGGAGAGAGGAGGACAGAACTCCACTGCCAGATCCTGCACTTCTCCGACCTGTGCAGCCGCAGGGAGGTTCATCTTTGCCCACCTCCCTGTCTCAGCAGTCTGCAGCAGAGAGGAGGACTAAACTCTTCCTACAGGTCCTTTGTCTCTCTATGCAGCCACAGCACCCCCACATCTCGGCCTCCGCTGGTCTCAGCATTTTGCAGACTTTGGCAACTTACTCCGAGCCCCCTTCAAGAACAGAGGCACTCCTCTGGTCCTCCTTCAAACCTTGCCCTTTTGACGGTGGGGGGCTCTTGACATCTGATGTAATATGTGAGTGGGGTGCTCTGGACATCTAGTCTTACAGATACAACTGGGCCTTTGAGGGCAACCGTAATGCTGATGTGGCCTGCGATAAAACTGAGTATGACATTCCTGCCCTACACCATAAGACCCCTTTCACACTGAGGCCATTTGCAGGCATTTTAGCACTAGAAATAGCACCTGTTTAGCGCCTGAAAACTGCCTCCCATTCATTAAAATGGGTGCTTTCATAAGCAGGCGGTGCGCTTGCAGGACATTTGGAAAAGGCCTGGAAGTAGCATCTTTGGGGCGGTTTGGGAGCACTGCATACAGCACCCCCAAAACGCCCCTGCCCATTGCAATGAATGGGCAGCGCATCCGAAGTGCCTAAAAAGCACTTAGGAAGCACTGCAACACATGAGTTTTTAACCCCTTCTTTGGAATTAAAAGTGCCCCACTAGGGGCCAAATAGCGCAGCTTAAACATCGCTAAGGGGTCGCTAACACGAGCAGCACTTTAGCGCTAATGCGGCCACGGCCCCAGTGTGAAAGGAGTCTAAGTGTATCCTTTATAGGGTAACTAAATTATCTTAGCAACAATGGTAAACTATATACTGTACATGTGAATTTATGGTTAATCCCCATAATTTTTTTATTTTTTTTAAAGTTACCCTTTTTTTAGTAGAAACCTTTTTTATATGTGACTATTTTAAATCTGTATTCTAGCCATGAGAGCCATGGTCAGGGCCTGGCAACTCTTAGTTTGTAAAGTGTTCAGGTCATTCTCCAACTGGTCACCTGATACTCCTTTATGGATTAATCCATTACTCCCGGAATTTCAGACTATCCCTCATCCAAGGGTGTGGGCATCTAGAGGGGTTAAACAATTGACCATATTTGTGAAGGGGGCACCATATGGCCCTTCAACAGTTTAAAGCATCGGTTCGGCCAGCCAATTCTCACCTTTTCAGGTATCTGCAGCTCCCAATCCCTTCTCTCAGTTCGGATCTATGAGTGTGAACCTGGCACGGTCTGACTTGGAGTCGGTATTGCGTGAGGAATCTTTGGTTTAACCTCTCTTCAATATTTACAAAACATTATTGCCCTGGAAGGCTTCTATGTTAAATGGAAGTACAAAAAAGAGAGGTTTGCCCGTGGGACTTTAAATGAGTTGGTCATAGAGGTCATAACAAATAGAGTTTAATAAATTTCCAAACACATGATGAAACATGAACATAAAAACATCATAAGACATCGTTTGACCATTGAAATGTTAAATATGATGGTATGTTACATAGTATACATATACAACTTTGTACTCGACGCGTTTCGCGAGCTCCGCTCGCTTCCTCAGGAGTTGGTGTATATGTGAAGTATCTAAAAGATAATAGGTATCAATAAATAATGGCATACAATGGTAGTTATGGTCTTCCTCTTTGACCATAACTACCATTGTATGCCATTATTTATTGATACCTATTATCTTTTAGATACTTCACATATACACCAACTCCTGAGGAAGCGAGCGGAGCTCGCGAAACGCGTCGAGTACAAAGTTGTATATGTATACTATGTAACATACCATCATATTTAACATTTCAATGGTCAAACGATGTCTTATGATGTTTTTATGTTCATGTTTCATCATGTGTTTGGAAATTTATTAAACTCTATTTGTTATGACCTCTATGACCAACTCATTTAAAGTCCCACGGGCAAACCTCTCTTTTTTGTACTATATGTTTTATAGGGATGGAGTTGTCATATTAAGAGACAGTACCTGGACCGCTCCCTTTTTTGTTCTATGCTAAATGGAGGGAAGATAGATCCAGGCATGGATGAGTAGGATTGGGAGGAGATTTGGGAACACCCCTTTCTGCAGCTGGTAGCTGTGAGAGACCGATTGATCCAGTTTAAACTACTACAGTTACAGCTTGCCTCACAACCCAACGTTTGAATAGAATTTACCCAGATGCCTATCCTCATTGCTGGCTCTAGTAGTGCTGGTTTCCTGCACATGTTTTTGTCATGCCCTAAGGTCCACCATTTCTGGGGAGAGGTCACTCAATTTATTTCCACCTCGACTACTATACCTATACCACTGTCATTGGAGGTCTGCTTACCGGGTTTGGTGGGTTCCCTTAGCCTTCCTACAAGCAACCAAAGCTCTCCTTAACCTATACCGCTGTCAATAGAGGTCTGCTTAACCAGTTTGGTTCGTTCCCTTAGCCTTCCTACAAGCAACCAAAACTCTCCTTAGCCTACCTTTGTTTTACGCACGGAAGGCCTTGGTCTTAAAATGGAAGTCCCCTGATGCTCCCTCCATAGATTTATAGATTTTTGGAAAGCCCTGGTGAATACTTCCATCCCCTTATATCAAGCTACCTATATCTCTTGGTCCCGCTAAATTTAACAGGGTGTGGAATATCTGGACGGAGTCGCCAAATTGTTTACCATTGTTACTAAGATTATTTATTATATCCTTTATAGGGTAACTAAATTATCTATTGGTACTCTCTCTGAGTATCCTAGTGTAGCCACTTCAAGGTGCTGAGGGCCCTGGCCTGCGTTCTGGACATTTTTTGTTACCAAAGCAAGACATGTGAGAGTCTGCAAACTCCTTTTTTTTTTGTCTCCTTTTTCCATCAAGGAGGAATGGGGTGTTGGTGATGACTACATAATATTGTGGTTCTCCTTTAATTTTGTGGAACCCAGCAGAAGTTGTTGGTTGTAATTGTTTACTAGAGTTGTCTTATATACCTTATGTTTTATGTACCTTCAAGCCAGAGAATGCCCAGAGGCTCTGTTTTGTATGCCCTATTTTTTCTATAAACGAAATAAAGAAAATTTATAAAAAATAAAAGAAAAATCTGTATTCTAGCTGCATTGTCAATTTTATATGCGCCATTTGTAAGCTCTCTGTAAAGCCCTGAAGAGATTTTTGGCCCCTGAAATGTACTGGCTGTTCTTTGTTTTCTTGCTGTTAGCTGAATGAATGAATGAATGCGGGTGAGTTATGGAAGGTGAGGTGTTGGATATGGGTAATGCAGTTGGTGCTAGTATTTTTTTCTTTCTCCATATTTTTGGACCATCAAGGCTTCAAGAATATCAGAAACCATGAGGCAAATATGTTATATTTTTCCATCAGTCTAACATACCTTTCTTAAGCACTGGTAGAGTGGCTCTAATACCAAAAGGCATCCGCAATGTGGACAAGACTTGACATTTAGCCCACATCCACAGCTCCTGGGACATCCTGCAAAGAGAGCAGATTTAAAGAGTAACTCCACTTTTGTTGAGAAAAAAAACATTACCCTCGGGGTGATCTATGTACAGTGCAAGGATTTTAACAAACTTTGTTGCAGATTCCTGCCAGTGGCGTAACTAGAACCTTCAGGGCCCCGATGCAAGAAACCATAATGGGTCCCCCTGACCTCCGGACAGGGCCCTTTCCTCCGAGCCCGGTGGCGGAACAGGGCCCGGTCGCAAGTGGGTGACTGCATATAGAGGAACCCATTTCTATTCTCCACCCCCCCCCCCCCGCTTCTCCTCCTCCCGCAGGCATTCAGTGGTGCCATGGTGACCTCAGCGACCCCTATACTTCTGCTACTGATTACAACCTTTTGTTATTCTGAAGAAATAACTGTTTGTCTGTAGCCTTGTGCAAAATGAATGTTCGTGGGAGTGACTTTTTAATGATCAATCAATCTACTTATTTGCAGGGCTCTAATGAGGAAAGTGGCAGGGTCTGCATTCCCTTAGACATGATTTTCCTTTGGGAGTACCTCACCAAAAATGACATTTTTGTCAAAATCTGACTTGTATCTTAGTGGAGACTTCTGGGAAAATCAGTGAGCCAATCACACAAGCAGGAAATGACATTTCTGGGGGGCGTTCTGTATACCATCTGTGTACAGAAGACCTCCAGGTAGCCATATTGCATTGTATTTTATAGAAAATTACAGGAGCTGTAGATTGAAAAAGGAAAGGTCATTTTTAATAACATTCAATTACAATATGACTCGAGTTGCACTTATATATCCTATATTATATTTTTATGTGCTATTTTTTCCCCACAAAAGTGGGGAAAGCAGCCTCTAAACCCATAGCTAGCATTTGGACATCTATCTGTCCGATCGTTGGGCCAAAGGCAGTCCGTAACAGGACCATTTCGTTATTAGCTTTCGACAGCAGCCCTGATGAAGGGGAAGTCCTTGTTCCCCCGAAACGCGTTGGCCTCATTTTATTGTTGTGACTCAAAATAAAACATTACGGGTGGCACAGTGGTGCACTCTCACCTAGCAGTAAGAAGGGTCGCTGGTTCGAATCCCATCCACGACACTAACTGCCTGGAGTTTGCATGTTTTCCCTGTGCCTGCATGGGTTTCCTCCGGGTACTCCGGTTTCCTCCCACACTCCAAAGACATGCTGGTAAGTTAATTGGCTTCTGTCCCAAAAAAATTGGCCCTAGTATATGAATGTGAGTTGGGGACCTTGGATTGTGGGCTCCTTGAGGGTAGGGACTGATGTGAGTGTGTAATGTATGTGTGGAGCACTGCGTAAATTGATGGCGCTATAGAAGTACCTTAAATAAATAATAATAATAATAATAGATGAGCATCTTAATGAGACACAATGTACAGGGATAGGGACAATTGTAGACACGCACCCACACTCACTCAGGATGAACTGGTGTCTTTATTCAACCTTACTATGTAATTATGTTTTAAGAACTGCATCTACTGGGCACCAGGCGTTCCTTTACTTTCACTTCTTAAGCCTATGCGGAGCCTACCACAAGGCCGTACCCTGAGATAGCAGCTCAGGCCCTAACAGGACCCACCTCCGCCCTTTTTCCAAGCCGGGCAAAATTAATTTTGTAAATTTATTGTTTTTGCAGAAACTAGAAACTGTTCACGTTTAACCACTTGACCTCCAGAAGATTTACCCCCCCCCCCCCCCCCATATAGCCACAGGGAACATTGTGACCATCATCTTGTGCCTAAAGATGCCATTAGTTACACCCCTGATTGGTGGTCTTTAATAACCACTAGCTCCCTGGAAGATTTACCCCCCTTCATGACCCGGCCATTTTTTGCGATGTGGCACTGCGTTACTTTAACTAACAATTGCGCGGTCGTGCGACACTGTACCCAAATAAAATTGATGTTCTTTTTTTCCCACAAATAGAACTTTCTTTTGGTGGTATTTGATCACCTCTGCCTCACCTCATTTTTTGCTATGTAAAAAATACCGACAATTTTGAAAAAAAAAATTATTTTTTACTTTCTGCTATAAAACATATCTAATTAAAAATTGTAAAAAATCTTTTCGTCATCAATTTAGGCCAATATGTATTCTGCTTCATATTTTTGGTTAAAAAAATCCCACCAAGTGTATATTGATTGGTTTGCACAAAAGTTATAGCGTCTACAAACTATGGGATATTTTTAATTATTTATTTTTTTATTTTCATTAGTAATATATTGCGGCGAACAAATCGGACACTGACACTTTTGACACCTTTCGGGGACCAGCGACTTGAATACAGTGATCAGTGCTAAAAAATATGCACTGTCACTGTACTAATGACACTGGCTGGGAAGGGGTTAACATCAGGAGCGATCAAAGGATTAACTGTGTGCCTAGCTTGTGCTTTCTCACTGTGGGGAGAGGTGCTTCGACTAGGGGAAGTGCTGTGAGCAGCTGGTCACGACTGAGACTCACATGTGCTCTCAGCAGCTGGTCCAGACCGAGACTCACATGTGCTCTGAGCAGCTGGTCAGGTCTGAGACTCACATGTGCTGTGAGCAGCTGGTCAGGTCTGAGACTCACGTGTGCTCTGAGCAGCTGGTCAGGACTGAGACTCACGTGTGCTCTGAGCAGCTGGTCCAGACCGAGACGCACATGTGTTGTGGGCAGCTGGTCAAGACCGAGACTCACATGTGCTCTGAGCACCTGGTCCAGACCGAGACTCACATGTGCTCTGAGCACCTGGTCCAGACCGAGACTCACATGTGCTCTGAGCAGCTGGTCAGGTCTGACACTCACATGTGCTCTGAGCAGCTGGTCAGGTCTGAGACTCACGTGTGCTCTGAGCAGCTGGTCAGGACTGAGACTCACATGTGCTCTGAGCAGCTGGTCAGGACTGAGACTCACATGTGCTCTGAGCAGCTGGTCAGGACTGAGACTCACATGTGCTCTGAGCAGCTGGTCAGGACTGAGACTCACATGTGTTGTGGGCAGCTGGTCAGGACTGAGACTCACGTGTGCTCTGAGCAGCTGGTCAGGACTGAGACTCACATGTGCTCTGAGCAGCTGGTCAGGACTGAGACTCACGTGTGCTCTGAGCAGCTGGTCCAGACCGAGACGCACATGTGTTGTGGGCAGCTGGTCAAGACCGAGACTCACATGTGTTGTGGGCAGCTGGTCAAGACCAAGACTCACATGTGCTCTGAGCACCTGGTCCAGACCGAGACTCACATGTGCTGTGACCAGCTGGTCAGGACTGAGACTCACATGTGCTGGGAGCAGCTGATCACGACCGAGACTCACATGTGCTGTGAGCAGCTGGTCAGGTCTGAGACTCACGTGTGCTCTGAGCAGCTGGTCAGGACTGAGACTCACGTGTGCTCTGAGCAACTGGTCAGGACTGAGACTCACGTGTGCTCTGAGCAGCTGGTTAGGACTGAGACATCACGTGTGCTCTGAGCAGCTGGTCCAGACCGAGACTCACATGTGTTGTGGGCAGCTGGTCAAGACTGAGACTCACATGTGCTCTGAGCAGCTGGTCAGGACTGAGACTCACGTGTGCTCTGAGCAGCTGGTCAGGACTGAGACTCACGTGTGCTCTGAGCAGCTGGTCAGGACTGAGACTCACGTGTGCTCTGAGCAGCTGGCCAGGACTTAGACTCACGTGTGCTCTGAGCAGCTGGTCAGGACTGAGACTCACGTGTGCTCTGAGCAACTGGTCCAGACCGAGACTCACATGTGTTGTGGGCAGCTGGTCAAGACTGAGACTCACATGTGCTCTGAGCAGCTGGTCAGGACTGAGACTCACGTGTGCTCTGAGCAGCTGGTCAGGACTGAGACTCACGTGTGCTCTGAGCAGCTGGTCAGGACTGAGACTCACATGTGCTCTGAGCAGCTGGTCAGGACTGAGACTCATATGTGTTGTGGGCAGCTGGTCAAGACTGAGACTCACATGTGCTCTGAGCAGCTGGTCAGGACTGAGACTCACATGTGCTGGGAGCAGCTGGTCATGACTGAGACTCACATGTGCTTTGAACACCTGATAGGGCACATTGTTTGTAGAGAAGTCTAGGATCTGGTTACACGGTCACAGCATACCTCCCAACAGTCCCGGATTGAACGGGACTTTCCCGCATTTACAAGTTTGTCCCGCTGTCCCACTGTGCAGGGGCTTTGTCCCACATTATTCTGTTGATTGTCACTGTCTGGCAGGGGTGCCTGAATCACAAGACTGGCCAACCTGAATTACAGATCTTTTGCGGGGTAACACAGTAGACACACAAACACATATACTGTAGAAAGCAGTTGGGCTTTCATGTATAAGTTTAAAGTTGGGCTATAATAACTCATTAGGCTTTGCATTACCTGCATTGTTGTGGAATGGGAGGCGTTGATCCCCACTGCTCGTCTCTGCATGGTAAAGAAGGAAGGAGTTAATAGAAGACTGAGAAGGGTCAAAGATAGGATTATAATATTTCCATATGCACCTGTCAAGCCTGTGGCTGTATGCAGGGATTATATACAATAGCTATTCAACTACTAAACTGTGTCTAGGAAACGGCATCCAGATGTTTAATAATGGATTCAGAAGCTCCAGTTTCAAAGCCAGTGACAAACACTATTTGGATAGAAAATAACCAACCTTCAGCTAGAAGCCCGCTGCTTAATGATATTAAAAGCATGATGATGTCTTGAGTACATAAGTGAGCAACCAAATCCTTTAACAAACCCTACACTCTACACTCCCACTCTTGTCCTTGCCCATATGTACTATGGTGGAGCAATGAACACAAGCCAAAAAATATAGACAGGTGCTTATATTGTGTATTTTAGCTGATAAAAATGTACACGTGACTTACAGACTTGCATTGACCTGCTTATGGCTGGAATACACAACAGCTGTATATACAGTGCCTTGAGAAAGTATTCATACCCCTAGAAATTTTCCACATTTTGTCATGTTACAACCAAAAACGTAAATGTGTTTTATGGTATTTTATGTGATAGACCAACACAAAGTGGCACATAATTGTGAAGTTGAAGGAAAATGATTAATGGTTTCCACAATTTTTTACAAATAAATATGTGAAAAGTGTGGCGTGCATTTGTATTCAGCCCCCTTTACTCTGATACCCTTGACTAAAATCATCAACTTTCTTCCTGACCTGTCTGGTGGGTTCCTTGGCCTTCATGATGCTGTTAGTTCACCAAGGTTCTCAAACACAGTGGTCATCAACCCAGTCCTCAGGGCCCACTAACAGACCATGTTTTATGTATTACCTTGGGGAGATGCAGACTAGAATTCTACAATTACTGAACAGCAAATGATATCACCTGTGATGTATTTCAGTTATCTTGAAAACCTGGCCTGTTAGTGGGCCCTGAGGACAGGGTTGATGACCACTACTTTAACAAACCTCTGAGAGCTTCATAGAACAGCTGTATTTATACTGAGATTGCCTTCAGAAGTCACCTAATTGGTAAATAGCATCCACCTGTGTGTAATTTAATCTCAGTTTAAATACAGCTGTTCTTTGAAGCCCTCAGAGGTTTGTTAGAGAACCTTGGTGAACTAATATCTAAAAACCCACAGGCAGAGGCCAGTGGGTGAAGGAAGAGGAGGTGGGACTTTGAATGAAGCCAATGGTTTGCAAGCCGACACATAACGGTGGGTCAATAAAATTCTTTTATTGCATATTCATACAAACAATGGTATCAGACAATATCAATTTAACACTTGGTAAAATGTTAACAATGATAACCAAGGATGCGCTGCATCGCCTTGGGGGGGTGCCTGTTTTGGTCGCCGCGGCGGGGGGGCCCGCCTCAGCTCCCGGTCCGGCATCAGTCCCGGACGGTTGCCGTACCTGGCCATTCGCCATCTACCCATGCCTGCTGTGAGTACTTCTATTTTTTTGGGGGATTACTTGGCCCCTTGTACCCACTGTAACCCTGACCCATGATACTATTATTATTATCTTTAATTTTCAGAAACATGACATGTCTGCTCCTGATGAGTGGTCCTGAACCACGAAACGCGTCGAGCTACCAGTTGCCCTTTATTGTTACAATCCATGCTATACAGAGTTTTACCCTTTAACAGGAATTTGAGGCCAGCTATCAGGCAGGCATTACTTTGTTTTAACTATCTACGCTTTCTGACACCTGGTGATCCCTTGTCTACCTTCAGTAATATTGCTCATACTCATGTTATTACTCATGTTACCTTTTATATCTTTGATAACTATACTAATGGTCCTCATGCTGATCCTTGGTTATCATTGTTAACATTTTACCAAGTGTTAAATTGATATTGTCTGATACCATTGTTTGTATGAATATGCAATAAAAGAATTTTATTGACCCACCGTTATGTGTCGGCTTGAAAACCATTGGCTTCATTCAAAGTCCCACCTCCTCTTCCTTCACCCACTGGCCTCTGCCTGTGGGTTTTTAGATATTGTGTCATAGGGATGGAAACGTGTGTCCTCTACCCGGCGCAGTTTCATTTAAAGTCCCAATTCCCCTCCCCCTTTTGTTGTTCAACCTTGGTGAACTAACAGCATCATTAAGAACAAGGAACACACCAGACAGGTCAGGAAGAATGTTGTGGAGAAGTTTAAAGCAGGGTTAGGGTATAAAAAAAATATCCCAAGCTTTGAATATCTCACGGAGCACTGTTCAATCCATCATCCGAAAATGGAAAGCGTATGGCACAACTACAAACCTACCAAGACATGGCCGTCCACCTAAACTAACAGGCCGGGCAAGGAGAGCATTAATCAGAGAAGCAGCCAAGAGGCCCATGGTAACTCTGGAGGAGCTTCTGAGATCCACAGCTCAGGTGGGAGAATCTGTCCACAGGACAACTATTAGTCGTGCACTCCACAAATCTGGCCTTTATAGAAGAGTGGCAAGAAGAAAACCATTGTTGAAAGAAAGCCATAAGAAGTCCCATTTGCAGTTTGCGAGAAGCCATGTGGGGGACACAGCAAACATGTGGAAGAAGGTGCTCTGGTCAGATGAGACCAAAATTGAACTTTTTTGCCTAAAAGCAAAACGCTTTGTGTGGTGGAAAACTAACACTGCACATCACCCTGAACACACCATCACCATTGTGAAACATGGTGATGGTAGCATCATATTGTGGGGATGCTTTTCTTCTGCAGGGATGGGAAGCTGGTCAGAGTTGACGGGAAGATGGATGGATCCAAATACAGGGCAACCTTAGAAGAAAACCTGTTAGAGTCTGCAAAAGACTTGAGACTGGGATGGAGGTTCACCTTCCAGGACAACCACCCTAAACATACAGCCAGAGCTACAATGGAATGGTTTAGGATCAAAGCATATTCATGTGTTAGAATAGCCCAGTCAAAGTCCAGACCTAAATCCAATTGAGAATCTGTGGCAAGACTTGAAAATAGCTGTTCGGACGCTCTCCATCCAATCTGACAGAGTTTGAGCTATTTTGTAAAGAAGAATGGGCAAAAAGTCACTCTAGATGTGCGAAGCTGGTAGAGTAGTGATTCTCAAACTGTGTGCCACATGAGATTTGCAGGTGTGCCATGGGAGCTTTGAAATATTTAAAATTGCTAGCATTTTGAAATCTTGAAGATATCGAAAAATTATATGGTAAATCAATGTCTCAAAAGTAAAAAAAAAGTAACATATATAAAAACGCAATCTCTGTCATTCATTGGTTCCTTTGGTAACACGCGACTTGTGCGAGATCTCGGGAGAACTCCATCGCTCTAATTATATTATATTAATAGAGACCATTCCATTCCAAATTTGATGCCTAGAAATAAAGTTTGTTCGTTGTTTAGCGATGGAGAAATACTTATTCAAGTCTGGAACTTTGAAAGAGAAACTGTTAAATGAAAAGAGAGAGGGGGATTTTAGGGACTTTGAGGAAGCCAAAACCTGGTAAGGTCAGGTATTTCCATCCCTATGGATCCCTAACCTTCACCCCCCCACAGATATGCCTCGTGCCCTATATCCGCCCTGATGATTGCCTGTGTGGGTCCTTGGGCTGTCCACCATGGCTCCCGGTTGGAGGTGTCCCCGGATGTTTTTTGGTGCCTCGCCGCTGCACCATTAACTAGCGAACCTTAATTAGTAAGTACGCACTTCGGTGTTGTTGGGGGTTTTACCTTACCCTGTTTATGTTTTTAATGATTATCGATCATTTGCATATAATTTGCATTCTAGATTATCATCACGTGCATGCTCCTGATGAGTGGCGTATCAGCCACGAAACGCGTAGAGCTAGTGTTTCCACCTATCCATATGCAGATTTTTAAGCTACTATACAATCTCTACCTTTACAGGTCCAGTGAGGCCATAGGTCCTTCAGGCATTACCTCGCAATTATGTTTTTTATCCAACCTTGCTTTTGTTGAACTTTGGAATTTTGATATGATCTTATTTGAGACATTATTGCCATTAATCTGTCTGTTGTTTATTATCATGCCTATTTTTTACCTTTGACACCAGTGGTTACATTTTGAGACACTTTTGTTATTATCATGGTTACTGTTGTTACTGTGCTTGTCAATTACCCTGATATTAACATTATATGTATGTCTACAATTTTACATAAATAAAATTCCATTTGTTCAGCTAAATTACTCTCTCGCTACCACGTGCTTCATACAAAGTCCCCACTCTCCTTGCTCCCCTCCTCTTGTTAAATGAAAAGCAAGAAAGCAAGTGAAAGTACAAAGAAGAGTACAATATCTTCAATCTGATTTGCTCTTGAAAGCAGGCACATCCTTCACATTTAAAAATTAAATATATATGTAAAAATAAGGAATTAATATAAAAATATTGCACTATGCACATAAACAAACAATAGCAGCCAGCACTACAATCTTAACAAAAATTGTGTGAATGAATAAAGTGAAAACAGTGCAGCGTTAGGAATCAAATGTTGATTGACATATCAACATACTGTGATATACAAAATAAATTGTAATTAGCATATACAAAAAAAAAAAAATCTAACACCATCATCTGATTGATAGTGTCTTCAAATATAGTGCACTGTGTAAATTGTAAATCAACATTGGTAGTATAGTCCCATTGGTGTTTAAAACATGAATCCATTAATCATACTCCAGTTAAAGTCTTTGTAGACGAAACGCGTCGGGTTTGATGAGTCCTTTCCATGCCGTTGCGCCTTTTTGAATTTTATGCTTTTGTGATCAGAGGAGATTTTTTACTTGATGTAATACATCTTGGAATCTATGTAAAGCCTGAGGTGGCTCAGCTGACCAGGAGGAATTGCACCACTCGCTATCCAAGGGCTTTGATATCACATGCCCAATTAATGTTACCTTCTGGTAAGTGTATTTCATCTTCTCCCCTGGGTGGTGGACGCACACACGGCAGTGACTCCTTTAGTCCTACACTCCTGAGTTCCTTCCCATCAATATATACTAATGGATTCATGTTTTAACCTCTTAAGGACCAGCCACCGACAGTTGTACTGCGGCAATGTGTCTGGTTCCCGCGAATCGCCGTCATTGTACGTTAGCTCATACAATGGTGATTTGTGGGCGTGCTATGCAGGAAGACGGATCTGTGTATTTCCCCAGTCACACAGTCCCCCAAATAGTAAACACACTGAGGGAACACATCTAACCCCTTGATCGCTCCTGGTGTTAACCCCTTCCCTGCCAGTGTCATGAGTACAATAACAGTGCATATTTTTAGCACTGATTACTGTAATAATGTCACTGGTTCCCAAAAAAGCGTAAAAAATGTCAGGTGTCCGATCTGTCCGCCGCAATATCGCAGTCCCGCTACAAAAAAAAAAAAAAAAAAAAAAAAAAAAATCGCTCATCACTGCCATTACTAGTAAAAAAAAAAAAATATGATAAAAGTTCCATAAATCTATCCTCTATTTTGTAGATGTGATAACTTTTGCGCACACCATCAATATACACTTATTGCGATTTTTTTTTTTTTTTTTACCAAAAATATGTAGAAGAATACATATTGGCTTAAACTGATGAAGAAATGCGTTTTTTTACTTTTTTTTTAGATATTTATTATAGCAAAAAGTAAAAAATATTATTCTTTTTCAAAATTGTCACTTTTTTGTTTATAGTGCAAAAAATAAAAACCGCAGAGGTGATCAAATACCACCAAAAGAAATCTCTATTTGTGGGAAAAAAAGTACATCAGTTTTGTTTGGGTACTTCATCGCACGACCGCGCAATTGTCAGTTAATGTAACGCATTGCCGTTTGCAAAAATTGGCCCGGTCATTAAGGGGGCAAATCTTCCGGTCCTTAAAAGGGGTTGTAAACCCTCAAGGTTTTTCATCTTAATGCATTCTATGCATTGGGGTGAAAAACCTCCTTTAGTGTACCAGTCCACCAGTGCCCCACTTTTACTTATCTGAACCCGGTCTTTCCTGCGCTGGGAACGAGCACACCAGCTCCAGCCGGTGTCTCGTGTCCTGATTGGATAGATTGATAGCAGCCATTGGCTCCCGCTGCTGTCAATCAAATCCAATGACACGGGAGCCTGGGGCAGGCCCGAGTCCTGCTGTCTGTGTCAATAGACGCAGCAGCAGGATATGGGAGCGCGCCCGCACGATTGCCCCGAGGGAGAGCGGCTCTCCAACAGGGCGCTCGAGAAGAGGAGGAACCAGGAGCACAGCTGAGGGACCCCAGAAGAGGAGAGTCGGGGCCACTCTGTGCAAAACAAACTGCCGCTATTACAGTAAAGAACCCTTTATGTAGTTTAAGATTAAACCTCTTTTCTTCTAATTTTAATGAGTGGCCACAAGGCTTGTTAAACTCCCAAAAACGTTTTCTCCCTATTGTGGGGTCACCAGTATGGTATTTATAAATTGAAATCATATCCCCTCTCAAGCGTCTCTTCTCCATAAAGAATAAGTTCAGTGCTCGCAACCTTTCCACATAACTAATATCCTCCAGACCGTTTATTAGCTTTGTTGCCCTTCTTTGTACTCGCTCCATTTCCAGTACATCCCTCCTGAGGACTGGTGCCCAGAACTGGACAGCATACTCTAAGTGCGGGCGGACCAGAGTCTTGTAGAGCGGGAGAATTATCGTTTTATCTCTGGAGTTGATCCCCCTTTTAATGCATGCCAATATTCTGTTTGCTTTATTAGCAGCAGCTTGGCATTGCATGCCATTGCTGAGCCTATCATCTACTAGGACCCCCAGGTCCTTTTCCATCCTAGATTCCCCCAGAGGTTCTCCCCCCAGTATTATACAAAGTTACTGTTGTTTGCATAGGTGTGCGCAGCCTATTTCATTATGTGTGCACCCCAAAGCTCAAACACGTGGTGGTGGTGAACCTTGGCACCCCAGATGTTTTGGAACTACATTTCCCATGATGCTCATGCACTCTGCAGTGTAGTTGAGTGTCATGGGAAATGTAGTTCCAAAACATCTGGGGTGCCAAGGTTCACCATCACTAGTATATGACAATATCAGTAGGGCAAAGGTTGCTGTCAGTAGAGCAGAGATTGGTGTCTGTAGCTTGTTTTTGTAAATTGTTTTATTATTACTTTTTTACAATTGTGTATATAGGATAGATAGATAGATAGATAGATAGATAGATAGATAGATAGATAGATAGATAGATAGATAGATAGATAGATAGATAGATAGATAGATAGATAGACTTAGCTCCCAACTGTCCCTGATTTGGAGCAATGTCCCTCTGTCCCTCTTTCCTCCTCATTTGTCCCTCATTTTGGTCTCATCTATATAGATGTATATAAAATGCACTTTTTATCTATCAAAAAGTGTTTCCCAGCACTAAACCTTTCATCTGATTTCTAAATTGCTGCATTTGTAAATTCCAAAAGCCAATATAAAGGAATAGTAGTGGTAAAAAAAGCACTTATGGGTTTAACCCATTTTGTTTTTTTTGTACAATTCTCCTTTAATGGGGCGTGACAAGGGGTGTGTCCTATGCCTGCAAACTTTTGCTGATAGGTGTCCCTCATTCCCATCTCAAAATATATATAAATAAAATTTCATGTATATTTTTTTACAAATATTTGTCTTTTTCTTTTTTTTTTTTTTATAACTTTCTAGGAGCCCCATTTGACTTTGGTGAAATATCAGGGATCTAAACAGACCCCTGATGTCTCACTTTTGAGACAGAGAAAGGGACTGAGGACAGAGCTTCCCCAGCCCCTTTCTCTGCAGCCAAGCAGCAGGGGGACTCCAGGCACACCTATGGTTGCTTAGAACACTGTGAAGGTTCATCAAGGGCTGCTCTAACACTGATCCTATCCCTGTTAGAAGATCACATTATGGGTACAGGATGCCACAGTGTGCAGAAATGGGAGGAGAATTTCAGAGGAACTCTACAGCCCCCAGATAATCTCTACTGTACAGATCTTCGCATGAAAGTTACAAAAGCAAACATTACTCGTAAAGACTCTCTCTCTAGACTGTTGTCTTTACATTGCATCAAAATAAAAGTCTCAGGGTAGTGAGGGGCATTGCAAACAAGTCAGGAAGATTACATGTAGTCTGTTCATTCTGAGTTTATCTCTACTTCAGAACACATCAACAAAAAGAGTCAGGCTCCATTCTCACTTGTTCTACTCCAAAGTTGCACCGACTTTGGAGTGCAACTTTGATGCAACTTGGTTACAATTTTGGCTTTGACCAGTGATAATGGACAACTGTTGCACAACTGTTGCATTGTATAACATACACTATATTACCAAAAGTATTGGGACGCCTACCTTTACACACACATGAACTTTAATGACATCCCAGTCTTAGTCCGTAGGGTTCAACATTGAGTTGGCCCACCCTTTGCAGCTATAATAGCTTCAACTCTTCTGGGAAGGCTGTCCACAAGGTTTAGGAGTGTGTCTATGGGAATGTTTGACCATTCTTCCAAAATCACATTTGTGAGGTCAGGCACTGATGTTGGACGAAAAGGCCTGGCTTGCAGTCTCCGCTCTAATTCATTTCAAAAGGTGTTCTACTGGGTTGAGGTCAGGACTCTGTACAGGCCAGCCAAGTTCCTCCACCCAAAACTCACTCATCCATGTCTTTATGGACCTTGCTTTGTGCACTGGTGCGCTGTCATGTTGGAACAGGAAGGGGCCATCCCCAAAATGTTCCCACAAAGTTGGGAGCATGAAATTGTCCAAAATGTCTTGGTATGCTGACGCCTTAAGAGTTCCCTTCACTGGAACTAGGAGGCCAAGCCCAACCCCTGAAAAACAACCCCACACCATAATCCCCTCTCCACCAAATGATCTGGATCAGTGCACAAAGCAAGGTCCATAAAGACATGGATGAGCTATTTTGGGGTGGAGGAACTTGACTGACCTGCACAGTCCTGACCTCAACCCAATAGAACACACTTGGGATGAATTAGAGAGGAGACTGCGAGCCAGGCCTTCTGATGTGAATGAGCTAGTTTAGGGTGGAGGGACTTGACTGACCTGCACAGAGTTTTGACCTCAATCTGATGGCACAACATCGGTGCATGACCTCACAAATGCACTTCTGGAAGAATGGTCAAACATTCCCATAGACACCTCCTAAACCTTGTGGACAGCCTTCCCAGAAGAGTTGAAGCTGTTAAAGCTGCAAAGGGGGGGCCAACTCAATATTGAACCCTACGGACTAAGACTGGGATGCCATTAAAGTTCATGTGTGTGTAAAGGCAGGCGTCCCAATACTTCTGGTAATAAATATAGTGTACGACTTTCATGCAACATTTGAGGGTTAACATTGAAGTCTATAGCCCTCAAGTTGCATGAAAGTCGAACCAAAGTAGTGCATATATGAATGGTTATTATTAGAAAACATGGGGAACAACTTGTCATGGGACTCTGATGTCCAAAGTTGCATGACAATGTAAAGTAGTGAGTGTAGAGCTTGTATAACAGTGTAAATTTGCCGTCCCCTCAAAATAACTCAACACACCGCCATTAGTGTCTAAACTGCTGGCAACAAAAGTCAGTACACCCCTAAGTGAAAATGTCCAAATTGGGCCCAATTAACCACCCCCCTGCCCCCCTTGTCATGTGACTCGTGTTACAAGGTCTCAGATGTGAATGGGGAGCAGGTGGTTTAAATTTGGTGTTTTGGCTCTCACTCTCTCATACTGGTCACTGGAAGTTCAACATGGCACCACATGGCAAAGAACTCTCTGATTATCTGAAAAAAAGAATTGTTGCTCTACATAAAGATGGCTTAGGCTATAAGAAGATTGCCAAGACCCTGAAACAGAGCTTCAGCATAGTGGCCAAGACCATACAGCGGTTTAACAGGACAGGTTCCACTCAGAAGAGGCCTTGCCATGGTCGACCAAAGAAGTTGAGTGCATGTGCTCAGTGTCATATCCATATATGACATATATATATATATATATCATATATTGTCTTTGGGAAATAGATATATATGAGTGCTGCCAGCATTGCTGCAGAGATTGAAGGGGTGGAGGCATAGGCGTGCGCAGGGGGTGTGCCAGGTGTGCCTGGGCACACCCTAATCACCCCAAGCGCATTAGCATTATCACTCTGTGTGCCCGCGGGGAGATGGGAAATATCTCACTCTGACCAGTTCTGCCATTAATAAAGTGCTACCATACCTCTTTTTCACTGCATCGGCTCTGCCATAAGAGTGAGTGTGTGTAATATACATACACATACATACATACATACATACATACACGCGCATGTGTGTTTGAGCTTTGGGGTGCACACTCTAATGCAATAGGCTGCGCACACCTATGGGTGGAGGGTCAGCCTGTCAGTGCTCAGACCATACGCCGCACACTGCATCAAACTGGCCTGCATGGCTGTCATCCCAGAAGGAAGCCTCTTCTAAAGATGATGCACAAGAAAGCCTGCAAACAATTTGCTGAAGACAAGCAGACTAAAGACATGGATTACTGGAACCATGTCCTGTGGTCTGATGAGACCAAGATAAACTTATTTGGCTCAAATGGTGACAAGCATGTGTGGCGGCAACCAGGTGAGGAGTACAAAGACAAGTGAGTCTTGCCTACAGTCAAGCATGGTGGTGGGAGTGTCATGGTCTGGAGCTACATGAGTGCTGCCGGCACTGGGGAGTTACAGTTCATTGAGAGAACAATGAATGCCAACATGTACTGTGACATACTGAAGCAAAGCATGATCCCCTCCCTTCAGAGACTGGGCCACAGGGCAGTATTCCAACATAACCACCCCAAACACACCTCCAAGACGACCACTGCCTTGCTAAAGAAGCTGAGGGTAAAGGTGATGGACTGGCCAAGCATGTCTCCAGACCTAAACCCTATTGAACATCTGTGGGACATCTTCAAATGGAAGGTGGAGTAGCGAAAGGTCTCTAACATTCAAGAGCTCCATGATGTCGTCATGGAGGAGTGGAAGAGGACTCCAGTGACATCCTGTGAAGCTCTGGTGAACTCCATGCCCAAGAGGGTTAGGGCAGTGCTGGAAAATAATGGTGGCCACACAAAATATTGACACTTTGGGCCCAATTTGGACATTTTCACTTAGGGGTGTACTCACTTTTGTTGCCAGCGGTTTAGACATTAATGGCTGTGTGTTCAATTATTTGGAGGGGACAGCAAATTTACACTGTTATACAAGCTGTACACTCACTACTTTACATTGTAGCAAAGTGTCATTTCTTCAGTGTTGTCACGTGAAAAGATATAATAAAATATTTACAGAAATGTGAGGGGTGTACTCACTTTTGTGAGATACTGTATATAATCATCGTCCGGTTATCTAGCGCCCAGGGCGAAAAAACAAACTTCAACCCCCCACCAAGATATAAAAGCATTATGTGCCAGTAAAAATCTCCCCCTCCCCCACAAAAAAAATCAGGCACTGCTCTGCACGCTGACCCCCCTAAGTATATATTCCCTTTGCCAGCCAAAATTCTCCCTAAATGAAAACTCCCCTGCCTAACGACACAAATCTTTGACCCCCCTCAAATCCTCCCCCCCCCCCAAAAATGCCCTTCCTAACACATAGCCGCTCCCTCTAATCCCTCCTCCTAGAACAAATCTTCCTCCCCAAATTTCCTCATGAGCATAAGTCCTCCCCCCAACACAAATCCTCCCCCCCAAATGTCCCCTCATAGTACAGACCCCCCTCCCCAAATTTCCCCTCTTAGCACAATCCCCTCCACAAACTTCTCCTCCTAGCACAAGTAGATATAGTGACTATTAGCAGGGAATCCCTGAAACATGAAAGTTATTTCAATGGTTCCTCCATGTTTGAAAGGTTCAGAACGCATGTGCAGTTGGAAGCCGGCCGTGAAGCCGCAAGGCTCCACTGCCCATTTCCCTAGTGAATATGCCAGCGCCAGCACCTGAAGCCAATTGAAGAATCGGCTTGGGTGAGGACATCACTGGATCCAGGGGCTTGTGAGTGTCCTTATACAGTATAAAAAGTCAGAAGCTACAGTATTTGACTTTTAATTTTTTTTTGGGGGGGAGACTGGAGCTCATCTTTAGGGCCTGCTAGAAACAGTGATCTGTAACTATTTGAGCTTTTAACTTGGGACATTTATACACCTATGAATACCTGAGAGCAGGCACGCCTTGGAGATAGCCATGTCCTCCTACATGCATCGATACACTAGAACAGCCATTCTCACCCAGGGTTTCCCCAGAGGTTACTAGGGGCTTCTTGAGCAGTGAGCAATGTTTGCCTCCCAGATGAGAAGCCACTGCCACCAATTATCTTTTTAGCTATCTGTAAGGGGAAGATGTTTCCCAATGACCATACATTTAAATGTGGCCATACAGTATATACTCTGATTGTACAATCTTCTTTAGATCTACCATCAACCATGTAGTGCAAGGAACTACCTGATTTGATAAAAATGCAATGAATTGTTAAGGTTTGTCCTCATATTAGGTAGTTTTAGAGGGTGTATAGAGGATTGTACAGAAATGGAATAATGTATGGTAAAAATAAGGAACAATCTTCCAAATACCATCACTGTACTGTGAATTGTAGATATAGTAGTTATTAGAAAGGGTTTCCTGAGACTGGAAGGTTATTTCAAGGGTTCCTCCATATTGAGAAAGGCTGAGTAAAAGCTCAAGCTAGTTGAGGACCCCTAGTGTGTGAATTAGTGACCACACTTTATATAGGAGCAGGACTGGGACAAGGGGTGGGCAGGAGGGACCTGGACACTGTGGTTTCATGTAAGGTGGGGGGGGGGGGGGGGCTGCAAGGAGATTGAGGGAGGGGGGATTTATGTTGGGAGAGCCAATTTGGAGGGGGGGGGGGGGTGGCAGTGGGTAAGATTTGCTAGGAGTTATGACTTAGGGGAGTTTGTGTTGGGAGGGGGGATAGGGGAAGAGGATTAGTGCTGGAAGGGGGGGGATTGTGCTAGAAGATTTGATTTGGTGAAAGAGTAGGAGAATTGTGCTAGGATGGGAAATTTTTGTTGGCGGGGAGGGGGTTTGTGCTAGAAGGGGGAATTTAGAGGGTGGATTTGGATTGGGGGGAGAGAGGATGTGTACTTGGAAGGGAATTTGAGTGGTAGATGATTTATGCTAGAAGGGGTGACTTTTTGGGAAGGGGCATTTGTGTTGGGGGGATTTTGGGGATGGGGGGGCAAAGATTTGTACTGAGAGGAGGGGGGATTTGTGCTTAGGGGGTAAGCATGCAGATTAGTGTTCAATTTTTTTTTTTTGGGGGGGGGGGATTTTTGCTGACACATAATGCTCATACATCTTGAGGGGGTGGCGCAGTATGGCATCTTCACCCTGGGCTCTAGATGACCTTGCCCCGGCACTGCGTAGGAGCCTTGACGTGGTAGTTGTCACATGTTCCAATGTATGCAATGAAAAAAATCTGTTAACCTAAAATGTTGCATTGCCCTGTAAAATCAACTTTCATTTTCGCTTTATCACATAAACAGAAAGAAGCGATTCGCCTCTTTAAATCAAGGGGTTTCTGGGCTTGGTGCTGAGATATTTACAGCATTACAATCACATCCATTACTTGCAGTTGACTTTGTGCGCCCCCAGACGGGCCCACCAATGCCCCCACTTTAAAATGTCCCTGGCCCAGGCCACAGTGACAAATAGTAAATATTTCTGGATAATTTTAATGGACAAAAATTCACTCTATCAGACTGTTTTTATAAATGGTGGCACACAATATAGTAGACCGTAAACCACAGTAGACATTTTCCTTTAGAACGTCAACACTTTTTGCGCTCACCATAGGCATACAATCTGACTGTACAATCTACGTCTTATTATTAATTACCAACAATGATGTATTATGAGGACCCACCTAAACTAGTCAATCAATTTGTATCCAGAGCAGCTACTTACTCTAGAGTTGTTGGTAGATCTAGGAGTTGGTACACCCAGATTGCAATGTGTCTTATGAGTCTAAGAGAAGTTTGGAAAATCAAGGGACCCTAAAACATGGCGCCCTATCAAAAAAAGTTACAGCTCAGAACAAGCCAAAAAAAAATATGTAGGAGAAGAATAAAAGAGAATGAACGGTGTGGAGGAGCTCTGGGGTCTTACATGTCCTGGTGGTGGCTCGCCTCTTCTGGGGTCTGTGACATCGCGAGATGCTGCTGGAGGTCTTGCAGTGACTTTGGGAAGTGTCTGAGCACCTTGACACAGCAGATCGAAACCTACTGTTATTTCTGGTGTATGTTTCCAGTACGTTTTAATTATTAAATACCCCTGATTGTCTGCAATCCACGGTAGACACGCACATACAGCCATTGTAAGGCATCAGATATAAGAGAGAAAAAAAACCATACAGACAAGTAAGGCTGCCAGCATGCATATCAATACAGAAGAGGGGACAGGTGAACTACAGATCTTAGCTTGTACCAGTTCAGTTTCATTAAAGCATTGCAGTAAAACAACATGTGCAAAATGCTGCCATTTACCTGATTTTAAAGTGGAACTTCACTCTCTCAGCTGCCAGCATTAGTAAAAAGATAGGAAAATATATCATATTTACTTGTATTAATTTTTTTTTTCTTGCATTTCTTTAGTTACTTCCTAGTTTCTTTGCCTAGGCAAGTGATGTCACACATCCCAGGAGATTTCAGGAGGGGAGGAGGAGTCTTTTTAGCTAAGCATACCCTCCTGCCTTCATACCTGAGCTAAGGACAGATGGATTCCAGGAAGTAAATCCTACATAAATCATCTGCCCTTACTCAAGATGGCCACGGCCAGAAATGCTAGGAGGTGTTTTAATATGGGATTTCTCAGCAATATAAAGCATGGGTGGATGGGGGGAGTTTGCTTTGAATATTAAAAATGAATTAAAACGGCTTTTGTTTTTTTTGTTGCTTAGATACAGTGTAGTCCCGCTTTAAGTGTATGTCTGGGCAAAATTAAAAAAAATAAAATAAAAAAGAATACATTAATCTATTGTTTGAACGTATCTCTATGTTTACCCATTTAAAAATGCTGCAAGTACAGAAAAATACTAATTAATATCCAGGGGGCTCCAAACTTCCTTTAGTGAGCTGACAAGGATGTACAGTGGAACCTTGGATTACGAGCATAAACCGTTCCAAGTCAATAGAAACGAAGATAATTTTTTCCGCATTAACTTCTATTGCATGCAATACCGCATGTGACCAGAGGTGGGGGGGCACCGGAGAGCCTCGGAAACTGAGTATTTCCGAGTATTCCCAGCACCCCCACCTCTGGCCAAATGCGGTACTGCACACTACATTAGCTTGAATTCTGCTTGTTTTGTGAGACAACACTCATAAACCGAGTCAGGATTTTAAAAAACGTAGTTGCTCGTCATTCAAAACGCTCGTTAACCAAGGTTCTACTGTACTGGAAATGGAAGCGAGTTCAAAGAAGGGCAACTAAGCTAATAAAGGGTCTGGAGGATATTAGTTCTGAGGAAAGGTTGCGAGCACTGAACTTGTTCTCTCTGGAGAAGAGACGCTTGAGAGAGGAAATTATTTTTATTTATAAATACCGTACTGGTGACCCCACAATAGAGGTAAAACTTTTTCGCGGAAGGGAGTTCAACAAGACACGTGGTCAGTCATTAAAATTAGAAGAAAAGAGGTTTAACCCTAAACTACGTAGAGGGTTCTTTACTGTAAGAGCGGCAAGGATATGGAATTCCCTTCCACAGGTGGTGGTCTCAGCGGGGGGCATCGATAGTTTCAAAAAATTATTAGATAAGCACCTGAATGACCGCAACATACAGGGATATACAATGTAATACTGACATATAATCACACACATAGGTTGGACTTGATGGACTTGTGTCTTTTTTCAACCTCACCTACTATGTAACTATGACAATGCTTCCTTGGCTGTGCTGAAATCTCAAGCAGTGTTATCAATTCTGCCTGATTTCTCCCCTGCTGGACTATAGAACACTTACCCCCAATGTCAGCCAATTTGAACCAAGGTTTCATAGAACCCTGGGGTTCCTCCAGAGATTGCCAGGGGTTCCTTGAGTTGTGGCTGATTGACCTCCCATCTGATAGTTCAGGGCCATCGCCACTTGGTAAAGCCAGCATTTCAACAATTGTCTTTTTTGTTGTCTGTAAGGGTGGCAGACTATCCCCCACTGTAAAGGACACTCTTCCCGTTGACTCCAGACGAATTCGTTTTAGTAAGGGTTCCCTGAGAACTGAAAAATATTTTAAAGGTTCCTTCAGGGTAAAAAGACTGAGAAAAGCTGCCCTATGTTATGGAAATGAAGAGAGGGAGGTGTTCTATGATTCAGCAAATAGAAATGGGCAGGGATGGGCAGGGATGACAATACTGCTTGGCACACCAGACGTTTTAACGCAAACAAGGTCTGTCCATAAAAGGCAAAGGAACAGTAGAAGCTGCTCTCTTCAGGGAACAAATTAACCACTTGCCGCCAGCCCTATTGCGGACTGACGGCCGCACTGTGGCTCCATTATCCTGACTGGGTGTCATATGACGTCCAGCAGGATAAACCGCTCGTGTGCGCCACCGGGGGTGCACAGCGTGGCGATCGGTGGTGCTGTGTGTCGCTCTGACTTACCGCATCTCAGATTGAGGTAAAGAGCCCATTATATAGGCTCTTAACCACCTGATCAGGTGTGACCAATCACAGCTGATCGCAGCGGTAACCAGGAAGTCCCGGTAAACGGCTTTCCTCGGTTCGCGCTGACAGGGAGGGCCGATTGGTGGCTCTCCTGACAGGGGGGGTATGCGCTGATAATCAGCGCATTAATTATCAGTGCAGCCCCCATCAGAGGTGCCCACCAAAATGCCAATCAGTGCCCACCAAAATGCCAGTGCCCAACAAAGTGCCAATCAGTAATGCCTGTCAGTGCCCTTCACTGATGCCAATGAGTGTCCATTAGTAATGACTGTCAGTGCCTTCTCATCAGTGCCATCTATTAGTGCCCATTAGTGCCACCTATCAGTGTCCATCAGTGCTGCAAATCAATGCCACCTATCAGTGCTGCATATCAGTACCCGTCAGTGAAGGAGAAAACAAAATGTTATAACAGAAAGAAAGAAAAACAATTTTTTTTTTTCAAAAATTTCATTTTTTTTAGTTTGTTTAGCAAAAAATAAAAAACCCAGTGGTGATCCAATACCACCAAAAGAAAGCTCTATTTGTGGGGGGAAAAAATGATAAAAATGTCAAATGTCAAGAAACTATTAGATAATCACCTGAATGACCGCAACATACAGGGATATGTAATGTAATACTGACACATAATCACACACATAGGTTGGACTTGATGGACTTGTGTCTTTTTTCAACCTCACCTACTATGTAATTATGTAACTATATGGGTACAGCATTGCATGGCCGTGCAATTTTCAATCAAAGTGTGACAGCGCTGAAAGCTGAAAATTAGCCTGGGCAGAAAGGGGGTGAAAGTGCCCGGTATTGAAGTGGTTAAGTATCATCAAAGTTTAGCTGATGTATAAGGGGGAAACAACCTGCACATGGTGCAGATATCGCTGTGCCTGGACAACGGTATGTCAACCAGTGGGAGCTAAAAGGAAGGACAAAAGGATTACCAACAATACCAAAGGGGTTTATGGAGTGTAATGCTAGGAGCACTGTGTCTGTGCAAAGGACTGGAGTTTAGCTTTGAAGTAAGTAGGAACAATCTTTCAAAATGCCTAAATTCTGAAGAATCGCTGTAGGGAAGGGGGTGCAGTTGGTATTAGGAATAGTAAAAAGGCTTTTTAGCTAGGCTTGATCATTTGGCCCATTTAGCCATGGGAACATTTGTGCCTTCAAGAGTGAATTCTAGAGAAAGTTTTTAGTAAAATACCCACGACTCACACGGTGGAGCTTGTAGAAAAAGGTCATCATGCCAGTGTGCCAAGAACAGCATGATGTATGCACTTCAAGGCTACCCTTAAAGTCCAATGTCAGACAAAACTTTTATATTAGTTGTGGATAGAGAGTGGGAAGGGTAAAAACCTCTATAAACATTCTATTGTTGTGCATATCCATATTTGAGAGATTTGTCCTTGTTTTTTTGTCTGTTGATGGGTGTCAGACAAAAGAGAAAGTGAAGAGAAAATCCTAAGTGACGCAGACAATAAAACTGAAAATTTTATACTCACCTTTCCGTAATTTTCCTTTCCTGGTGTATCTTCATGGCAACATACAAAGGGTTGTATCTCCACCCCGACAACCTGATAGGGCTGGTTAACTATAGATCAAATCAATGAGTATAGATGGGTGCATGTATGGTGTGGATGTTGTGTTCATGGAAATATCCCTGCTGTATATAGCATTGAGATTTTAGGTTGTGGTGCCCTACGAGGTCCACACTCATTACCCTTATGTGACCAGTGGTATACTTCATTCCTCCATTGAGGAATTTGGTAAATATGATGTATAACTATAACAGTTGGCCCCGTTGGGCTATTGCACTTTCTTTTCTATTTTGTAAAAGAGATTTGTTTATGGATGCATTTGTACTATCTGAACCTGTAAAGTACTTTCTATCAAAACAAATAAAAACAATTTTGTAAAAAAACAAAAAAAAATAAAAACAAAAAACAAAAAACTATAGATCAAAGACAGACCCGGCTCATAGCATTCTCTGTAACTCTCACCATTTGGGTGGGAATCTGTATGCTGCCATGCAGGTGCACCAGGAAAGGAAAATTACGGAAAGGTGAGAATACACAAAGGTGACTGTACGAGTTGGCGCTGAGTGACCCTGCCTTAAAGAGGGAGTCCCGCGAAAAAAAAAAAATGTAAAAGTCAGCAGCTACAAATACTGCAGCTGCTGACTTTTAAAATAAGGACACTCACCTGTCCCAGGGTCCAGCGATGTCAGCACCCGAGACTGAATCGTCCCTCAGTTTTCGGGTGCTGCCGCCGCCATGCTCTGTAAGGGAATCAGGAAGTGAAGCGCTGCAGCTTCACTTCCCGGTTCCCTACTGCACATGCACGAGTCGCGCTGCGCTTCCTAACTGGTCCCCGCTGTCTCTGGGACCGCGGTGGGGACAGGAAGAGGCATAGACTCCTGTGGGAGTCTATGCCGGAAGTGGGTGCAAATACCTGTCTTAGACAGGTATCTGCACCCCCCCTCCCACCTGAAAGATGCCAAATGTGACACCGGAGGGGGAGGGTTCCAAAAAGCGGAGGTTCAATTTTTGTGTGAACCTCCGCTTTAAGGCATGCAGGAACCAAGCAGCGCAGATTTCTGCTTTCCTGAATGAAAATGTAGATGCCAAGCAAGCCATCAGAGTTAGATCAACATCCTGGAGATGTGGTTATCTCGCTTCATCAAGAAAGATGGTAAATTGACTTCCTGGTTAAAGTGGAAAGAGAAAGACACCTTATGGATAAAAGCAGTCTGCGGTTTTAGGACTATCCTGCCTGTTAAGAACGTTAGGTGAGGCTCCTTGAGTACAAAAAGATAAATAATAATAAAATTACTGCGCCAGCACTTAGATAAGCTGAGCTGCTGACACTGCAATAGAACTGATTGCGTATGTGAATGGTAAATTAAAGTGCAGCGCTGAGAAATGCAAACAAATGAGAGTGCAAAAAAGTATTATAACAAATATCTAACACTGGTATAAGTGTAGAACATACAAACATAATAATGATAAATGAATATAAAAATCGATAAATCATAATGTCAATGCAAAATTAAACGTGATGTGTCTCATCACGTTTAATTTTGCATTGACATTATGATTTATCCCAAGAAAGGAAGTGAGTGACTGAAAATGGAAAAAAAAACAGTTTGTCATGAATTCAAACTTCTGTTTCTGGGAAGAAGTCCTCTTGTGAAAAAGTACCACCATGAGTAGAAATCAATATCAAATATACAGCCACCACCAAACAAAATGATTGGGTACTCTTACCAGATCCGGTGGGCTACTTGCCATCAGCAGGGAGCCAAATGCGCAGAGAAACCAAAGAAAATTGGACTCCACAGGAACCAGCATACAAGGAACCAGCACATAGGAAATGCAGCCACTCCAACTCAACGTCCAAAAAAATCCAAGGCTCCGCCAGACATATAAAGATCAGGGAAGGAAAAAATGGCAACATAGCATTAAATCCTTAACCAGATATGTTTATTGAATAATAATGCACTTACATCAATGTAGATGGATACAGGCACTGTATATATGTGATCACAAAGAAAGGTAATAGGAAGCGCGATAACATGGAGCCAGCACAATACGTTCCAGTGTTTCGTCCACTAAGACATCATCCTTGAGTACAAAGTCTGCAGCTCTGACGACCTTTTCAGAGAAAAGAAGTGAAAAGCATATTGAAAGCAAAGGGAAAAAGCTGCCACTTACGCCAAAGCTTGTTTAAAGCTTTCTTGCCTGCCCCACCAGAAAGGGGCTTCAACCATGTAGCTCATGTAGAGACTGTACAGGAAGGACTTCCACCCAGACAAAGCTGAACTATGCCCCCCAGACCACCAGAATGGGGCTCCGACCACATAGCTCATTTAGAGGCTGTAAAGGAAAGACTTCCACCCAGGAGAGGCTGAACCTGACTGGGGGGGACAAACAGTAAGGGATACCTCGTGACTCCATTTCTGATCAAGTGAGGACAAAAAAGGAGAATGCTGCCAACTGGGTCTGTCTTTGATTTAAAGTTTATCAGTCCTATCAGTTTGTGGGAGCGGAGACGTAACACATTTTATGCTGCCATGATGCACCAGGAAAATAGTTTTAGCTGGAGTCGAATTAGGGCTCCTGTTTCAAATGCCACTTTATGTATTGACATATTTCCAAAGACCTAGTCTGTCTAAACAGCATGCTCACCTGCTTACTTAGCTCTATCCACAGCAGCTTAACTCTTTGATAAGACACGGAAGTTGAATCCAATGAAACTGTACATCAGATAAGTACAGTGCAGATTATGTTTTTACACTTTTTTGAAGTGTAAGAAGACAATGACCCCACCATGTCTGTGAATAACTAACACTGACTGAGGGAACATGTAAGAAACAGGGAAGGTCTAGCTAGGACTTAACTAACACTAAAACAGGAGGGAAGGACAGCGAGCGATACCAAAACACAAAAGCAGACAAATTATAGTGGCCCCAAACCACCACTAGATGTTAGTATACATTAGAACAGCCTTTCTCAACCTTTTCAACACAGCGGAACCCTTGAAATAGTTCTCTGGTCACGGGGGAATCCCTACTAAAAATTAGAAATCTACAACTCATGATACATTAGTGCAGTGTTTCTTAACTCCAGTCCTCAAGGCGCACCAACAGGTCATGTTTTCAGGATTTCCCTCAGATGAAATGGCTGTGGTAATTACTAAGGCAATGAAACTGATCAAATCACCTGTGCAAAATAGTGGAAATCCTGAAAACATGACCTGTTGGTGCGCCTTGAGGACTGGAGTTGAGAAACACTGCATTAGTGTGATGGTCAGTGGGAAGAATGGTCCTTATACTTCCGGTCATTGGGAAGAATTTGCTCCTTACAGATTGCTAAAAAGATCAATGGTGTGAGTGGGAACTTATCTTAGAGGCAGAAATTGCCCAATGCTGAAGGAACCCCTAGCAACCTCTGGAGGAACCCTGGTTGAGAATCACTGCATTAGAACAATAGTAACCTGATACAGTTCAATACAACAGAAAAACATATATAGGTTGGATAGAACAAAGAGGTATAAAGAAGTCATTTGCAAGGCTGTCTCTTATTCCAAAAATGAAGCACACCCTTTATGTTTGGGATTTCTAATGGAAGTGGGACTTGCAAATGCATTCTGTTTCATGAAGGCTCTACAGTGCTTCATATTTGTTTATTGGAGAGGTTGTGGTTCTTTTTGGCCAGCTTTATCATAACCTGTATGGTTATACTGTGTCTGGTTATACTCTGTTCTTCCTCCTCAACCCATGGGAGTCAAAAATGCAGCCCGCTGAGGATCCCATAACCCTCACCTTCAGCAGGAAGAGGAGACCTTCAGCAAACTGCAAGGAATGCAACTGTGGCTGAATACAAATGGTGGCCATGGCTGAATTTACCATAATGGCTTGCTCACCATGCCTTATTTATAATTTCTGATGGATCTTTGTAATACCGGGTCCAACCTCCTGTTCTTGCTCTGCTGCACAGCACACTTGACTCTGACAGTCACTGCAGCAGCCCGTACGAATGCTGCCTGCAGGGTCTTCACACATTCGCCAGTAAGAACACCCAATGCCATTGCTACCACAGCATGTGAAGAAGCAATGGACAGGGTATTACCTATCTTTATTCTTTGATTCACCCATCATGAATTAGGCAGCACATTGGTTTAGTGTTTAGCATGCCATCCTTGCAGCCTTGGGGTACCCAGTGCAAATTCTGGTCGCATGGAGCGAGCATCTTCTCCCTGTGCTTGCATGGGTTTCCTCCCCACTACAAAGACATGCTGGTAGGTTAACTACAGTGGTGGCCGGACCATAACCATTTAAAATAAAAATTGTACTGTGTGGGTCGCCGGACTAATGGGTGTCTATTTAGCCCGTCATTTTTTTGACAAGCATGTGATTAGAGCCTGAGGCTCTAATTGGATTGTCCTAAGATGTCCTCAGGGCACAGTGCTCTGCGCCCTGAACCCTCCTACTTTTGATTTTAGTAAATCAATATTCACTATCGTGTCACTTTCGATTTCTCGTCCCGGCCAATCAAGAGGCTGAAGATTTGGAACCTGGAAAGAGGACTCGGTTAAAGGGGAAGACACGGAGGGGAGCTGTGGTGAGTGCAGACCTGCCTGGAGAAATTTGTTTCCGCCCCCCAAAAACTTTTTAGCACCAGCTGCCACTGGTTAATTAGCTTCTGTCTAAATTGACCATAATATACTGTACATGCATATGAGATAGGGACCTTAGATTGTAAATTCCTTGAGGGCACTAGCTGAAGTGAACATACAGTATGTAAAGTGCTGTATAAATGCCTGTAATAATAATAATAATAATAATAATAAGTGCCCCTGTGCCCACTTGAACAGCACAACAGAGATGACTTGATCTCACCCCAGGCACCTTCTGCCTGCATCTCTGAGCAGTGCCCACAGCAGGGGCGTTGCTAGGTGGCAAAAAGACCAGGGGCTTCAGCCCGAAGTCCAACAACCGGGGGGGGGGGGGTCGCGGTGTTTTTTTGGGGCGGGATGGTGGGGTTACACCATTACACTGACCTATATTATACACTGACCTACATAACCTATATTATACACTGACGTACATACACTGACCTGCCTGACCTACACACACTAACAGTGACCAGCCTGACCTACACACACTAACAGTGACCTGCCTGACCTACACACACTAACAGTGACCTGCCTGACCTACACACACTAACAGTGACCAGCCTGACCTACACACACTAACAGTGACCAGCCTGACCTACACACACTAACAGTGACCAGTGACCTGCCTGACCTACATACACTGACCAGCCTGACCTACATACACTAACAGTGACCTGCCTGACCTACATACACTAACAGTGACCTGCCTGACCTACATACACTGACCAGCCTGACCTACATACACTAACAGTGACCAGCCTGACCTACATACACTGTGTGTCTGACCTACCTCAGCTCAGCCGTGGTGTGTGCACTGTGTGGTCACAGCAGGCAGTCAGTCACTCGTCACCATCAGAGAGGAGCCGAGGAGGAGAGGAGAGCCGCCCGCCTGAGCAGGGATGTAGCGTTCCCGCCTTCTGGAGCCTGCAGGCTAAGATGGACATCACGTCACACGTCCCGCGCTGTCCTGACATTGGCGCTGCAGGCTCCAGAAGGCGGGACCTGCGGCACTCGGCCACTTTCGACCGCTATGGCAGTCGTTTTTTTTCGGCCGCTCTGGCAGTCGGATTCTTTCGGCCGCACTCGGCCGCTCTGGCAGTCAGATTCTTTCGGCCGCTCTGGCAGTCGGATTCTTTCGGCCGCGCTCGGCCACTTTCGGCCGCACTCACAACCAGAACTGTCCTCGCGGCCGGCGCTCGGGGCTAACAACGGAATTCAGCATTCCGTATACTCGGGGCTTTTGGGGGTCACATTCGGGGCTTCAGCCCCCCCTAGCCACCCCCTCCCGACGCCCCTGGCCCACAGAGTATTACAATAATTTTAGAGCTGATTATGACTTTTCCAGAGGAATACTTTTTGTTGGAAAAATATTATATTTAAAGTGTTAGGGAATGTGTCCTACTAACCAGGAGAATTTTACTGATGAGAAAAAGAGAAGTCCTGTGCTGGCTGCCATTGCAGCCCATCCTTGGGCTTCAGTTTGACAAGCCTAACTCTATGGAAGCCATTGTTTTCATGCAATGCACTGGTGATGGCCAACTAGCCTGAAACAGTTGTATGCAGTTTGGAATAATTGGCTCTAGAATATTGGACTGTATCTAAGGTCCTAGATGTATATTTGGTGTGAGGTTTAGGAGTTGTTTAGCTCAGTTGTAGGGCTCCCCAGTGAGTTCTGTCCACTCCAGAGATGGAGTTTAAGGGGCTGGTTGGCTCACTTCTATTAAAACGACTCAGCTCTCTCACAGCTTACCCTTTCTGTTCTTTGCTGCTTTGTCACCATCTGCACCTTGCAGGCATGCATGCCTCTGGCTGCTCCATTGCAACCATATGGAATTCTCGGGAGGATGGAGTCCCGATCTACTGTCAACTCTTAGAATATAACAGGTGTGAACACCTGCATCATCAGTGTGCTGGTTGCCTGTAAAACCTGATCCCGTGATTGGAGATTTCTTCCCTTCCAAATTTCTATGTAATCTCCAGACTCCAGGTTGTCCACCTCATCCCTTTAAACCCGAACACATATGAATTACACATTTTCTGTGGCTAATTTAATGCATATAAGGCACCAAGTGAGTTTAATTACCACCTTAATCAGCCACAGAACCTGTGTAATTAATATGGGTTTGGTTTTAAAGGGATGAGGTGGCAACCCTACTCCGGGTCCCAAACAGGATTTTACCAACTTCTGAGGAAGCTGAGAAAAATGTTTCCTTCAAATGAAAATAAGCACACTGGAGCCCCTCCTAGTTGAAAACCCTTTTAATAAGGTGACTTTGGCCAACAAGCCTAAAAAATGATTTGCATTGCACCACCCAATATACTAAAATGGGAAACACCCTTATCTTTGGTTATTCTGATAGAAGTAAGACATGATTTAACTGATATGGAACACACTGTCATCCATTGTCTGAGAAGCACCCTCGCTCTAGATGTGCTAAAAAATATACTCAAGACACCTCTATTCACCCAAACTTATAGCAACACCTGAGAAGGAGAGGAGATGGTTTGTTCTGTTCAATGGGCTGCTCTCCTAGTACAGCACGGTGGAGGGAGCCTTAAAGGAAGCCTTACTTTAGTTTTACTAAACTAACTGAACAGGACCAGAACCAGATAGACAATCGATGGAGGACGGTTTCTACAGTGAGGGGAAAAAAATGCATTTCAAAAAAGTTATAAATTTTATTTGCATTTTAATGAGTGAAATAAGTATTTTATCCCTTATCAATCAGCAATATTTCTGGCTCCCAGGTGTCTTCTATACAAGCAACAAGCTGAGATTAGGAGCACTCTCTTAAAGGGAGTGCTCCTAATCTCTGCTTGTTACCTGTATAAAAAAAACAAAACACCTGTCCACAGAAGCAATCAATCAGGTTCCAATCTCTCCACCATGGCCAAGACCAAAGAACTGTCCAAGGATGTCAGGGACAAGATTGTAGACCAACACAAGGCTGGAATGGGCTACACAACCATGGCCAAGCATTTTGGTGAGAGGTTAACAACAGTTGGTGCGATTATTCGCAAATGAAGAAACACAAAATAACTGTCAATCTCCTTCGGTCTGGGGCTCCATGCAAGATCTCACCTCGTGAAGTTTCAATGATCATGAGGACGGTGAGAAATCAGCCCAGAACTACACCGGAGAATCTTGTCAATGATCTCAAGGCAGCTAGGACCATAGTCACCTAGAAAACAATTGGTTCAGTCCCTGAAGGACTGAAATCCTGCAGCACCCGCAAGGTCCTCCTGCTCAAGAAAGCTCATGTACAGGCCCATCTGAAGTTTGCTAATGAACATCTGAATGATTCAGAGGAGAACTGGGTGAAAGTGTTTTGGACAGATGAGACCAAAATCCAGCTCTTTGACATCAACTCAACTCGCTGTGTTTGGAGGAGGAATGTTGCCTAGGACCCCAAGAACACCATCCCCACCGTCAAACATGAAGGTGGAAACTTTATGCTTTGGGGGTGTTTTTCTGCTAAGGGGACAGGACAACTTCACCACAAAAGGACGATGGACAGGGCCATGTACCGTCAAATCTTGGGTGAGAACCTCCTTCCCACAGCCAGGGCATTGAAAATGGGCCAAGGATGGGTATTCCAGCATGACAATGACCCAAAACACACGGCCAAGGCAACAATGGAGTGGCTCAAGAAGAAGCACACTAAGGTCCTGGAGTGGCTTAGCCAGTCTCCAGACCTTAATCCTATAGAAAATATGTGGAGGGAGCTGAAGGTTCAAGTTACCAAACGTCAGCCTTGAAACCTTAATGACTGGTGGCCAACTACAAGACACGTCTGACCTCTGTGATTGTCAACAAAGGTTTTTCCACCAAGTACCAAGTCATGTTTTGCGAAGGGGTCAAATACTTATTTAACTCATTAAAAAGCAAATCAATTTATAACTTTTTTGAAATGCGTTTTTCTGGATATTTTTGTTGTTATTCTGTCTCTCACTGTTATAATAAACCGACCATTAAAATTATAGACTGATCATTTCTTTGTCAGTGGGCAAACGTACAAAATCAGCAGGGGATCAAATACTTTTTTCCCCCTCACTGTATATGTAATCAAAAGGGCATTTGATTATTTACTAAGGTGAGAGTACTGGGTGTACTTAGGTGTCAAAACGGATGGAAGCACACCATTTGTTTTATATGTTGTCCCACAGGTATCATAGAAGGAAGTGAACTGCGCATGCTAAATCGTTTTTGGATACAAACTATTGTGCCCCTTTAACACGTGCACTATACCATGGACTGCACAAATGATATACAATTTTTGTGATTTAATTTTGGATATTTGTTGTTGATCACTTTAAGTATGCAATTTTGATGATTATGTATGTATTGTTTGATCACAGAGTTTGGGCAACACCGATTTTATTAACACAACACCTGGGAAATCCTTCTCTTTAATGATCCCAACACCAATGTGATAAGTGTTTGAGTCCTCAGGGAGAAAAGCATAAAGAAATATTATTACTACTATTATTATAGTGATTGTTATTATGGCTCTGCTTTGCTCCAAAGGGTAACTCCACTTTCATGGGAAAAACATAACAGGTAGGAAAAAAAAAATTATATATATATATACATACATACATACACACACACACACACACATATATATATATATTGTAACCTGGGGGACAGGTAGCAGGTACAAAGCTCCCTGGGATGAGCAGTCTTTCAGGCACAGATACCAAATCCAGTGAAATAGTGACAAACAGTGCGGTGTTTATTTGTGATATATACAAGTCTATATACAGGTGCTGTACAGTGTTCCAAAAAGAAACAAGTAGGAACAAAAATAGCCAAAACAAAACCTAGCCGTGTCTCGGCACTAACTAAACAATATTTACAGATCCTAACTACTAAGCTGAGCAAGCCTACAGCTTGTCAGCTTCCACATACCTTTTTTTTTTTTTGCTCTCCTACACAGAAGTTCTCTGAGTATCCCAGGCCAAGAGCAAAGGCTGTCTTGCTCAGGTGAGCTTAAATTAGCCTGGGGGAGAGGACCAAGACCTGAACCGGACCATGGATCAGAGATCCCTGAACCTGTATGAGAGGAGCCTGGGAGATGTATAAACCCCAAACAGGACCTTTCCTGGCTCTCTCTGGGACGCTCTTCTACAATATATATATATATATATACATATACACATATACACATATATATATATATATACACACACACACACATATATATATATATATATATATATATATACACACACACACACACACACACACACACACACACATATATATATATATACACACACACACACACACACACACACACACACACACACACACACACACACACACACACACACACACACACACACACATATATATATATATATATATATACACACACACATATATATATATACACACACACACACACACATATATATATATATATATATATATATATATATACACACACACACACATGTATATATATATATATATATATATATATATATATATATATATATATACACACACACACACATATATATATATATATATATATATATATATATATATATATATATATATATACATATATATACACACACACACATATATATATATATATATATATATATATATATGTATATGTATATATGTACCGTATATACTCGAGTATAAGTCGTTCCGAGTATAAGTCGAGGCCCTAATTTACCACAAAAAAAATGGGAAAAACTTATTGACCTGAGTATAAGACGAGGGTGAAAAATGCACAGCTACTGTAAGTGGAAAAGAGGGTCAACAATGCCCATTTGCATGCCTCACTGTGCCCATTTGCAGCCATAGGTCCCCTGAACTTCAAACTCGGTAGTTAAGGGTTCCTAGATGCCCCCTAGCTGCAGCCATAATTTGGGGTCTCTGAACCCAAAGGGTCCCGAAATGACATTGCTGCAGATGGACACAGTTGACCGAATTTGGGGCCCCATATCTCGGGGCCACTTAGTGCTAAGAACCCCAAAGTTGGTGTGCAAACCCAGTGGAACTAGCACCATAAAATTGCTGGGGTTTCTAGTACCAAGTGGCCCCGAGATACAATGCCCCAAAAATCAGTGAATGTCATTTTCCGAACCGAACCTCGTATCTCGGGGCCACTTAGTGCTAGGAACTTCTGCTTTGAATATGTTGTGGTACCAGTTCCACTGGGTTAGCAAACCAAATTTGGGGTTCCTAGCACTAAGTGGCCCTGAGATTTGGGGCCCCAAATTCGGTTCAGAAAATGTCAAGCACTTTTCTGCAGCAGAGAATGACATTTTCCAAACTGATTTTGGGGCCCCGTATCTCGGGACTACTTAGTGCTAGGAACTTCAGCTTTGAATATGTTGTGGTACCAGTTCCACTGGGTTTGCACTCTAAATTTGGGGTTCCTAGCACCAAGTGGCCCTGAGATACGGGGGCCCCAAAGTCAGTTCAGAAAATGAAATTTTTTGCTGCAGAAAAGTGCTTGACTCCAGTATAAGTCGAGGGGGGCACTTTCAGCACAAAAAAATGTGCTGAAAAATTCGACTTATACTCGAGTATATACGGTATATATATATATATATATATATATACACACACACATATACATATATATATATATATATATATATATATATACACACACATATACATATACACACATACATACAAATAACACAATTATAATAATTACAATAATGTACACAATTGCTACACAACCATTGTACTGTTATTAAAAATGACCTTTTTTTTTAAATCTGTAGCTCTGTAATTTTCTGTAAAATGCAATGTGGCACCCTGGAGGCGTTCTGCACACAGATGGTGTACAGAACACCCCCCAAGAAATGCAATTTCCTGTTTGTGTGATTGACTCACTGATTTTTGTAATTTTTGGTGAGATACTCCCAAAGGGAAATCAAGTTAAAGGGATGCAGATACCAATCTCCTCATTATAGCCCTGCAAGTGCAGCAGCTGATTGTTAGTTATAAAATCAGTCCTATACAAATTCCCTCTGAACATGAACACAAACAGCTATTTCTTCAGAATAAAAAAAAAGGTAGGAATCTGCAACAAAGTTTGCCAAAAATCCCTGCAATGTACAGAGATCACCCAGAGGGAAATGTTTTTATTTTTTTCTCAAAAGGTAGAGTTATATTAAGACAATTGCAGTTCTGAAAAACAAACACTTGGTGGCAGCAACTCATCATTTTTTCACTATACTAAATCTACGCATTCAGAAATAAACACATTTTTTATTTATTTTTTTTTTTGTATTCTTTTTTTATCCAAGGAGGCAGCAGAAAGAAAAATACAAATAGTCAAACATATAATATTCAGGAAAGCAAAATTGCAGCTTTCAACATCAAAGCACACCATAATGCTATGATTTCAACAAAGAACAACGCTATCATTATTCATGGTTGAGTGACCAAAGAGTTGCCCAAGATTTTGTGAGTCCTAATAATTCCACTAACAGAAAAGGAAGGAGTGTCACCATTTATGACAAAAAGAAGGGAAAAAGTGCAGTGGGTAGAAAAAAAGTATTTTTAATTGGGGGGTGAATATAACAAGATACAGGAGAACATGAGAAAATAAAAGTAGAAAATAGATGAAAAAAAATAGATAAGAAAATAGAGTAACTAAAAGCAAAGAGAAAACAAAAGGGAAAAAGGGGTGGAAATTATTGAAAAGGGAGAAGGTGGGAGAAATAAAGGAATAGGGGGCAGGGAAGAATAATATGGAAAGAGATATGGCCTCAATGCCTACTGCCTAAGAGGGGAGTTCCTAGAATTTCTTTATATTTATCTGAGAATTGAAAGGGAGTCTAATGCCCTGTACACATCGGCGGACTTTTTGACTGGACTGGTCCGACGGACCGAATCCAGCGGACAATCCGACCGTGTGTGGGCTTCATCGGACCTTCAGCAGACTGTTTCTGTCGAAAATCTGATGGACTTTAGATTTGGAACATGTTTCAAATCTTTACGTCAGAACTCCGCTGGACCCAGTTCCTATCGAAAAATCCGCTCGTCTGTATGCTAGTCCGACGGACGAAAACCGACGCTAGGGCAGCTATTGGCTACTGGCTATGAACTTCCTTATTTTACTCCGGTCGTACGTCATCACGTACGAATCCGTCGGACTTTGGTGTGATCGTGTGTAGGCAAGTCCAATTCGACGGAAGTCCGTCGAAAAGACTGTCGGACCTTTGTTGCCGAAAAGTCCGCCCGTGTGTACAGGGCATAACAGAACAAATCTTGGGAAAACTCTCTTTCTGAGAGGCCTGGTAAGGTCTTCCATCTTCATAATATCACAGTGCATCCAGAAAGTATTCACAGCGCTTCACTTTTTCCACATTTTGTTATTCCAAAATGGATGCAATTCATTATTTTCCTCAAAATTTGACAAACAATGCCCCATAATATCAACGTGAAAGAAGTTTGTTTGAAATCTTTACAAGTTTATTAAAAATATAAAAAACAAAAAAAATACCATGTACAGGACAGGGACGTGCGGTGAGGTGAGTGGCTAGTATCAGAGCCAGATTCACACAGGTTACATACACCACAATTGTTAGAGCGAGAACCAGGGCCATCTTTGATATTGATTGGGCCCTAGGCAAACATTTTCTTGGGCCCCTCCATGCTGAGACATACAAAAAATAGGTGTACTCCAAATCAGTTTACTGCAGCAGATCACACAGCGATTTCAATTGGTTGCCAGAGGTTACGGCCAATCCTTACTGCTCATTGGCTGGTTGCTAAAGGTTACAACACATAATTTCTGCTTGCCAAATGGTTGCTAGAGGTTACTGCACATTATGAGCGCTCACTTATTGGTTGCTAGAGATTACAGCAGATTACTACTGTTCACTGATTGGTTGCTACAGGTTAATGCACTTCAATTCCACTCACTGAGCACTGGAGCAATTCCAAATAATTGAGAAAGTAAAGGGGCACATTAATACACATACTACAGGAAAGGGTCAAAGACTGCAAATATACTGCAGGAGATCAGAGACTGCGGACATGCTACAGGTGACAATCAGAAACTGCGGACATTATACAGGAGACAGAGACTGCGGACATGATACAGGTGACAATCAGGGACTGCGGCTATGCTACAGGAGACAATAAGAGACTACGGACATGCTACAGGAGACAATCAGAGACTGCGGACATTATACAGGAGACAATCAGAGACTGCAGACATTATACAGGAGATGGTCAGAGAACCTTCAGCAATGCACAGCTTTACAGTTTAACACAGCTCAGGGTTTCAGAAGTCAGGCATTGTATGGGTGTAAGGACATACCTGGCCATCCAAGCAAACTGCATACAGCCAGTGGTCCGGGGGCGGGGCGGGGCTTCCCCTCTGCTCTCACTACAACTGCTCCCCCCTGAGAATACAGGCATGGGGCGGGGTTAGAGCATCAGTGGAGCACCTGGCCCCGCCCCCGGACCTCTGTATTTCCCAGCCAGTATAGAGGGGCGAAGCCGGGAGCTCCACTGACACTCCCACTTTGATCACTGCTCCCACTACAACCATTCTGTTCCGAGCATACAGGCTGCATGGGGCGGGGTCAGGGAGTCAGTGGAGCTCCCGGGCCCCGCACCCTCTGCTGGCTAGCTCGGGAATATAGTCTCCTGTGTCCTCTGTGCGCTCTGCAAAGCCGTCATCGGGGGCCCCAATTCACAGGTAGCGCAGGCTCAATGCTTTGGGCCCCCCAACAAAGATTGGGCCCTGGGCAGGTGCCCCATTTGCCCTGCTTTAAAGATGGTCCTGTCCAGGGGGGTCATCGTCCCAGTTCCATTCACAAAAAGGGGAATCTCAGATGGAGTCCATTGAGGCAGCGCAGACAGCTAGATGCGATTATTGAATCTTCAGGATGCTTACCCACACATCCTAATTTTTTTTTGTCTTCCTCTAGCCAGAGGTCTGAACAATTGCTGGTGCACCAAAAAGGTCTTCATTTACAACCTGCAGAGATATGGCTATGTTACCAACATTTAGGGTACCTGGGGGGGTGCTCTACCGATTCCTCTGTTTTGCTTCCATTGGAGAAAGTGGTGTCAGTCAAGAGGGTAATTTTGAGGACAGAAACCTCTGTATGTTTGGTGCTTCTTAGTGCCTCAATCTTTTGGATACAATGTCATCATGCATACCGATGATTCCTTGGGCACCTGCACCAGTTTTCAGTTGGGATTCTTAACTCAATGGAGGAAACAGAATCTAACACAGTTAATAGTGTCACTCAGTTTGAGTAGGGGTCTGTGGTTGGGGCCAAAACAGAGAGACCTTGAACAAGTCACGTTCCGTTAGACTGGGTTGCTGTTACGAATCATGTCGGCAAGACAGTCTGGAAGGCGCACTGCGAGTGGCTGTCAGTTCAAGGCAAGTGGGGATTCCCAACCAAAAACCAAAAGAGGGATGGTCTCAAATGCGCTTGAAGTTCAAGCAGCCTTTTTTAATTTTGGCATTTTTTGCCTTGCTACACAGAATCTAGAGAAGACCAGTCTCTCTGCATTTGGACAACAGAGCAGAGTTTGCCTATATTCAGCAGGGAGGTACTTGCAGCAATATGCTATTAAGAGAGGTGAAACCCATAATGTCTGGAGCAGAAAATCACCTACAATTTCCAAGAGCAGACAGACTATCATGTAAGCTTCCCAGAGGCATCTTCAAAATGGAGTTGGTGCAAAATACCTTCCAATGGCCAATCCCTCTTCTGTATTAAGATGGAGGCGGCTTTACCAAGAGTGTTGGGGGGAGAATCTGGTCTGCTCCCACAGAACAAGAAACAGAGAACATCAAAGCTTTTCCCCAGTAGGTTCCACCTCTCTGGATCCAGAGATTCCAGATTCCCCCATCAAACCCAGGCATCAGGCAGTGGTTGAGAGGGATACAGGCAACCTTCCTCAGAGCGTAGGAGCCAGGATGGTGCACTTTGCAAGCATCTGGGCAGAAAAGATTTCTGGGTAAAAACAACAGACAGTCCTCTTCGCTTCCCACAGCAATCACACACTTAAGAGAAGTCTGACTCAGTGTTCACATCCCCAGGCAGAGGGAACAGATGCTCTGGTCTCTCTTGGAACTGCAATCTACTCTATATATCTCCCCTGACATCTCTCATAATGGGAATCTCCTGGAGGCTGTTAGGAGAGAGCAGGGTAGCCATGACTATTCCTCCATGTTGCCCGTGAGGGCCTTGGTTTTCCCTGAACACTCACTTCAGGATGCGGAGGCCGATTCCCCTCTGCGCATGTGCAGAATGGAGCTACAGGCATGACATCTGAGGGGAGAGGCTATAGAACCTGGGTTGCTCCAGCGCGATCTCTACTTTGTTGAATGCTAGAGGACACTATGCTGACTACTTGCCTTTTTTTCTCAGCTTTGATCCAGCAGTGCCTCCAGTGGTGACTGCGTTAGGCTTCTTCTAGTCTATATTGGACATGGGCCTTAACCTATACTCATTGACGTTGCGAGGGTCGGTTATATCAGCACAATTTTTGGCGTCACTCATGAGGATTTATCCACCAAGAGGGGGAGTCTTTCCCAAGTAAGATTGGTCATTGTGGCAGGATTTAAATTCAGTTCAACCGGTTGCTTCAACAGAGCAGCGTTCAGCTTGGGACATTGACTGCAGAGCAGTATCTATCGCAATATCCTTAGCCAGAGGGATATCCAAGATTCAGACTCTTGGAGCTTCAGAAAAACAAAGTGCTTTCTTCCTAGAAAGAGTAGAGGTTTTTTTTGGAAAAATAATGAATTTAATCCATTTTGGAATAAGACTAACATAACAAAATGTGGAAAAAGTGAAGCGCTGTGAATACTTTCTGTATGCACTGTACCATCTTCATCCATTGGCCAGTCATGGAAGATTTCCAGTGAAAAAAAAAAAATTATATATATATATATATATATATATTTTCTGATTTTTCTTAGGATCGAATAAATCTTTCACCTTTTACTTTAATTTTTTTTTTTTTTTAAATAAATACCACCTCCAGCCAAAACATTTATTTTTTTAAGTGATGGATGAAGGGCTGTAGGGCAGTGCCTAAGTGCCAGGAGGGATTGGTACTTAATGCCAAAATCATCTTTGTATACAGAGCCTTTAAATCAAGATTGAGCTGAGCCAGGGGCACTGGCAGCGATCACAGTGAGGGATAGGCAGAGGGGTGACTATTGCAGGCATTGGAGGGGGTTTTTAGATTTCCTTATCTTTAGTAATACTGAGCAATATTTTTAGTTTTGGTCACATACATTGGCCCCATTGCCCTGGAGAGGCAATGCAAAAAAGTTTGAGAAGAGCCGCTTTAAAATAACAATTTTTTAAACACTTCATTAGCCATACTAAACGGGTTTAGTGCAATGTGTGCATTTTTGTTTTGTGTGCAAAGAACGCATTCCGTTGTGTTTTTGATGCGTGCAGGAAAAAGGAAGCTTGTTTTGTTTTTTGGAACTGGAACGCACTGGAACTGACTGCACGGATATGAACTATGCTACTGGAAACCACATAGCCTCCTTTCCATGAGTTTTTGATGCAGGGAGAAAAAAAAAACAAAAACGCACTGGACTGCACATGGTGTGAACTGGCCCTTAGGCTTGTACTGTAACTTCATGTTCCATTATCAATAAAAGCTTGTGGTAAAAGACAATAATTTGCTTTGAACTCATTACGTTGAATCGTTCTCTTTCACACTTTCAAGACAAATAAGGGTAGGTCAAAAATTTACGAGGGGAGGTCAGGTCACAAGATGGTCAGCTCTCAGTGGGTTGCAGGCAGATGACCTCCTAAATTATGTATGTCTGCTGACCAAAATAATTTTTCACTCAGTGGGTGCACTGGCCAGTATATTAAAATCTGTACATTCTTTTACCAATTTGGAATGACAGCTGAAGTTATTGGTGCTAAGGTAACATGGGCTATCTAGGCCTCTGTCAGATGCCTTGCATTCAAGTAAGCCTTTAATTTTGAAGGGGCTACCAATGTACCAGCACCTCTTCTCTATACATAAAGATTGCCCCTTGGTCCTCTGTAAAGACCTGAAATTGAATAGTCCCTAATTATTCTCTGCTTCTCAAGAGAGTACATTAAATTCAGCTAATCTTTCACAATGAAGACTCTCGACAAAGTATTCAAAAATACATTTTGAAAATAAGTTACACTCAAGACAAAGATTAGACTCGTCTATGCACTCATTTTCTTAATCGTTAATTACGGTTGTGAATGTTGCACACTATAGAAAACAGGATTAAAAAGAAGATCGACTCATTTGCGCTTTGGTGCTGGAGAAGGATTTCACACATGCTGTGGACAGCACGTAGTTTGATTTTTCTTTTTGGAAGAGATCAAACTGGCTAAGTCTTTAGAAGCCCAAAATGTTGAAGTTACAGCTATCATATTTTGATCACAGTCAGGAGAGAGATTACTGGTGAAGAAAATGTTTGGGAAGATCGAAGGAACCAGGCAAAGAGGGAGGCCAGCTACTAGGTGGTTGGACACATTGGCTACTGCAGTGGGGAAGATACTGGAGGATCTTGCTAGACCAGCACAAAGCTGAGTTTTTAGAGCGCTCATTTGTAAAGTCACTAGGACTGATTTGAGTTGATGGTACTTAAAACAGATGGGTTTACTTCCACTTTAACATTTTCAAAAAATGAATTACATATCTGGGGCGGGACTGTCATTGTGTTCTCAACCAAACTGTAAAACCATCCAATGGCTGTTGTCATAACTGATCACATGTGCAGAATCATGGCAGTTGAAGATTAAACATGGGCTAGGATTGCAGCTTCCCCGGCTAAAAACGATGAGGAGAATTTTTTTCTACAAAAAAAAAAAATTATATATTCTATATCTTTCCTCATAGCTGAGCTCCTTCATGCCTCATCAGTTTGATTGCCCTTAGACCCTTTTCACACTGAGGGCATTTTGCAGGCGCTATAGAATTAAAAAAAAAAATCGAGCCTGCAAACCGCCCTAAAACAGCTGGTTCATTCACCTGAGGGCTTTCACACTGGAGCGGTGCGCTGGCAAGGTGTCAGAAAAAGTCCTGCCAGCAGCTTCTTTGGAGCGGTGAACTCACCGCTCCTCCCCATTGAAATAAATGGGGTAGGGCTTCTATGCCGCTGAGGCAGCATTTTGCAAGCGGATTTAATCGCTTTTCAGCCACTAGCAGGGGGTTAAGACCGCCCCGCTAGCGGACGAATACCACCGCTAAAACAATGGTAAAGCGGTGCTAAAAATAGCGTCGCTTTACCGCTGATGCCCTAGGCGGCACAGTGTGAAAGTGCTCTTATTGACACCTTCCCCAGTTCTCCGATATTCCTTTTGTAATCTGGACTGTATATTCCAGATGAGGTCTGGGCTACACCAACCTAGCAGCCAAGTGTCTTAGACCATGCAGGAGAGTCCCAAGATATCTTCATCCATTATAGTCCCACTCAAGAAGAGAGAGGGTACAGGATAACATCATTAGATACGTAAAACCTCTGACCGCCATTGAACGTTACTGCCACTGACCAGCATTAAAGGAGAAAGGATTGTTACTGCCCTTGATCACCAGTGAAGCAGAGATTGAAAAGGCACTGCCACTGACTATTGATGGGCAGAGATTTCACCACTGAAGAGGTGGAACATTTAACTGCCACTGCCCACCAATGAAAGGGGGGGGGGGGTTATTTCTATTGTCACCAATGTTGGGTTTAGTTTCACTCCCACTAATGCTGGATGTTATTTCTGCATTCACTGACACCATTGTTGGGGGCTTTTAAGGATACACCCACACCCTATTTTGTCTGAATCCAAATTCCATCAAGTGACAAATATGGACAATGGCCACATGTACTAGATTCCCTTCATGGTAGTTCCTTCAAATTTTTCTCAAATCTTGGCAATGACAAGTTACATCATACAGAAAGTAATGAATAATTATGCTATTAAAAAAAAATAAAAACCCACAGGGGTTCTTTGCCTTACTTCTCACACTATAAGTTTGTCTCAGTTTTTACTAGGAGCCTGGATGAAGGACTTTTCTTCAACTCTGTTGTGGGGAAAAGACTAAGCTATTTTTGCTAGCATTCTATTTGTTCTTGCCATTTTCTTCCTCTGTCAAGCACTGACCCAATGTGTACCCAATTAATTCCATAAACTAGGTGGCTTGGACAGACCATCATCCAGTCTTATGGTCTCAAGGGAGTAGGTTCCACCCCTTGCTATTAAAAAGGCACACTACACTAGAGCACTGAGGGGGTTCCTGGACTCAATACCACCTGGTCTTGAGTTCACACATTCTCCAAGTTCTGACAGATGGATGTTGCAGCCTCATTGAGTCGAGCAATGATTTATAGATTTGCTACATCCTGTTCTGAACTTCACTACTGGCCCTTATGCGCAGACAGTGGCATATGCAAGTGAGGAGCGTTAAAGTTTAGTTTGATGCTGAAAGTTAAATTTTTAGTTACAGTTCTGGGGTTTTGGTTATATATCCAAATACTATTCTTCTTTTAGCTGCTCTGGCCTTGTAACTGCTCTAGGCAGGGCTGTTATAGGCTACAGGTACAGGCTAGGCAGGTAGTAATGTTGGAAAATCTGGACAACCGCACTCCGATAAACACCTTTGTGTAAAATGACGAAAAGTTCATACAGCAGCAGGGTACAGGATAAAATACCAACACACTCAATAGTGCTTCATCATAGCTACAGCTTTAAGGTCTATGCTTTACTGTCCAAGCGTCAGTTCACCAACTACTCTTTGAAAAAGGACTGTTTAATCATAGCTATGATGAAGCACTCTTGAAAAAGTACTTCAAATTGTGAAATGCATAAGAGCAAGAAAGTTATCCACATTGTTTGTGCAAAGAATTCATATTCTTGGCAATTCTACTTTAATCTTACTGTAGCTTTACTATAGAACAACCTTTTTAACATGGGAGGTACCCTTGAAATAAAGTAACCAACTATAGTCTCAGGGAAGCCCAAACAAGATTTACAGCTCATGGGACATTAGGGTCATGTCGCTGGGAGGTATGCTCCTTACCCTTGGTCATTCAGAAGAAATTGCCTCAAAGAGGTTAGTGGCTACGCATCTGAGGCACAGAAATTGCTCAAGGAACCCCAAGAAACCTTGGGGTTTCTCAACTCAGATTGAGAAAAGGTTGCTATAGATACATGGCGCCATGAGATTTTTACTAAAACTGTACAGATTTGATGCCCAACCTGCAGTCCTCAAGACCCCAGCAGACAAAACCAGTGTTTCCCTATTACAGTAGGGATTTCAAGGAGCCTCAATAGGTCTCCTGAAGCATGTCCCCAGCTACTCCTATACCATGTCCAGTGTCTCCAACAGTTTGATATCATGTCTGATTCTCTGGCCATTTGTTGCAATATGTCCACAATCTCTGACCATCTTTTACCAAGCCAATAGTCTGACTAGATCATGTGAGTCTTCTGTACAAAAAAGTGGCAACCACCCCATAACTGGCCTTTGCAGTAAGGTGCACATGGAAGAGCAACATATAGCACAAAAAAAAAAAGTTTACACTAACAATTCATGCCAATTCATGTTTTTTTGCACACATTTGCAAAGTGTGCCACTGCAGCTTATGCACATTTTTTTTTTTTGCAAAAACACAATGCAATTTTTTTGCAGGCTAATGGGCAAGTGTGCTGGGGGATCTTTGCTGGTGGTGTGTGTGTCTCCCGCCTCCGATAATGAATATTTACAGCCCTGAGGTGATGTCAGGGGCTGCACCCCCCCCCATATCAAGAAATTTGCCCACCACTGGTATGGATGAGGGTCTGCCCAATGTGGCAAGCAGCTTTTTAATATGAAATGTATAATAGAACAAATGTATAATAGAACAAATGTATAATAGAACACTCCTGTGCTCCAGATCCTGGGAAGAAAAGCACCTCTAACCCAGTAACATCACCAGCCAAAAAAACATTTTGTTCCTGCTGAGCTCCTTCCCATTATATTCTCAAGCCAATTAGTGTGGTTTTGGCTCAGTTATGACCCGTGAGATTTCTTAACATACAAGATTTTCCAGACGATACACAGAAAGTTACAAATTTTATAAGGGTTTATTGACATTTCCTCTGTACAGACTTTGCCTCCTTTTTGGAAAAATAAAATGAACAGATCAGTAAAAGCTTTTAATGGATTACCTTTGCCATTTTATGTACATAAGGAAACAGTCAGAGAAGGCAGTAGATTATATAAAAACCTAAAAATGGACATTAAAATATGGCAGGTACCCAACATCAGATCCATACCCTGCAGTCTGCTTTGCGAGGGATTCAACTTCACATTACCCAAACCTTCTCCTCTTACCCAGAACTCTGAACATTAGCAAGAATGCAAGATCAGTTACCCGGGAAAAGGTTTATTTGTTGCACTTAACTGAGACGTTAAAAGAAATTCATAATCCAAGAACAAGTCCATTAAAAATTTGTTTTGGGCGAAAAGAAGTGCAGTGTGAAGATACACCCAACCACTGAGGCCTTCCGTGAGCTTTCACTATTGTCCCCATTCTTGCCGTTCCTGTTCTAGTAAGGATTCAAGAAAAGCAGCTTAGGTGAATTTAACACTTAGATGCAGCAAAGTCAGAAGGGAAGAGATGGGCGATACCTTCAATGGTAGACAGGCACAGAAATGTTTTAGAATCAACTGCATCTGCACATCAGATACGCCAAATCACTCACCCAAAAACTAAAGAACTTTTGAATAGACCTTCTCTTTAATTAAATTCACTTGCGTTAGCCCTTTAAATCACAAAAACTTCAACTAGTCTTTATGCTGTCTCCCTGCCTCACCTGAGGACAAAAAAAGGTTTACTATAGTTTATAAAAAAAAAAAAAAAAAAAAATTGTGCGTAAATTCTCACCTTTAAAAAAAACAAAAAAAATCCCCCTTAAATCCATCAGAGGATAGAAATTCTTGTTCTTTATATCATACAAAAGCAGGTTTGGATTAGTAGACTGCACCATGCACTGGTGAACATGGCCAATTTATGCATATACATGAAAAGAAAAAAAAAATTAAACAGGTTTTTGTCATAAGTAACAGCTTGCGTCAGTCAAGGAGTATCTGTAAGCCAAAAGGCAAACCATGGATGGTCTAAGCCACCTCTTGCATAGAAACAAAAAAAAAAAATACAAAAAAAAAAAAACAAAAAACAAAAAACAAAAAAAAGGGTAAGACTCCAATGTAGTGCCCTTTTTACCATAGTAGCCTGTCTCGCAATTTTCCTCAACTATCCCTTCCTTTCTACTACTTGGCTTTTACACCTCTCCTCAGACATCGGGAATTTTATACACTGCATTGGTTGAAGGCGAGGAATGCATCAGCCAAGAGTTGCTCCAACGTATGAAACAGTTTTGGCACATTTCAGAGATTTTCAGAGCTTACACCAAATGGACAGATAAAGAAGCTACAAATTGCGGGTTTAATTGAGAAAAGAAAAAAAAAAAAAAAAAAAAAAAAAAAGTGTGTTTCTAGTGGCTGGCAGGTCAAAACTTTGTTGCTTTAAGGCGTTCTAGCAGAATCTTCACGTGGCGCAACCTTCCAGGAGTGTCAGATGCCTGGTGCCCCGCCATCCATAATGGTTCCTTTAGCCAGTCCCTACATCCCTACTATGTCCTGTAGTGAAGAACGACTAGCAGATTGAACCACAACCATGTGGTGGTGGAAGCAGGCGTTTGACACTCCTGGGTCAGCTACTATAGAATTACAGATGGCTGTAGCGCTTGAAGATCGCAAGGTTCAACTCTGAATATTTGCCTCTCCAGCAGGTGGCAGAGGCTGCAGATTCATGCATCTTTACAAGAAATGCATTAAAAAAAAAGTGACCAGTCATGAAAAAATATGGGGAGTCATTGCTAACCCTTCTGAAAAATCCTAGTTAATGTTTTATAATGCAAAAAAAGTCAAGTCAAATTTAGCTAAATACACACCAGGTGCATCAAAACAGTGTGCTAAGTTTAACAGTTCACTCCGTTTAGTTCTACGAGTCAGGGACAAGAGCAAAATCATTCACTTTTGATACACAGAAACACTACTACTTTTCTGCATTTCTCACCTTCAGTCCAGCCAATTTAAAAAAAAAAAAAAGAAAAAAAGAAAAAGGAGGGGTTGGGCTGCCCTACACAATGCATGGAAACACACCTTTGTTCGATTGCATATGCAAGTTTGAACCAAGCCTTAAAAAAGCAGAACAGCCCAAATAGAAAATCCTGACCCCCTGCTAGCATGATGTAGAGAAGGACTCTTGGTCTTTGTGGGTTCTCTGCAGATGACACCTCTGCAATCAAAGCTCATGATGTTGCAAAGCTCAATTTACAGGGACCTCTGCAGAGGTATGTGGACAGTCTGCCTGCATGTTGTAGGAGGGGGGGGGGGGGACACCCTTGCTCCTTGCGTGGAAGCAGTGGTCTCTGCAAAGGACAGGATGCTCTAGTCCACTTTCTTCATATGAACTGTAAGGTTGCCTCTGCAGAGGAGACCACCGCTTCCACACAGTGAACTAGGGCTCTTTTCTACAGCATGCTGGCAGAGGACATTCTAAAGAATATAAAAACTGTAAGACTGCAACTACAGAATGTGAAGTCAGCAATAGCAGCCACCATGTTTGTTTAACCAGTAGGGCCAAGTAACACGTGCTTCAACTGACAACACAAGTGTCACAAATAAATAGGATATCAGAATTTTGGCATATTGCAGACACATTCAACACTGCCATCATCATGTAACAGCTTAATATTTCTCTAGTTATGAAGCTTGGTCATATGAACTCTTTGCGAGAAGCCTACGTTGGTGTAAAAAGCAGATGTTTGCCAACAGATGGTTAAGTCTCAAATATTTCACACATTCTGACAAGTCCAGCCGCTTATTCCCCAGCGGGTGCGAAGCCAAAAGTGTCACTTGAGTAGTAACTAGCAGTCCGCACTGTTCCTCAGCCCCAGAACAAGGAAGGCCGAACACACTGCTTATAGTATGAAAGTCATTTTGAACAATTGTTCCAGTCTTGAATCTGTCCACTGTAAGGGCCAGCTTAACAAGTCAAGGGCCCTAATGGACAAAGGAAGATCTTCAAAGCATCTTAGTTTTTAGTACACCCTGTTACCCCAGCTTATTTATACAAGCACAGATGGTTTAACTGTCCAACACCTGGCCTGGAAAACACTGCGCTCCCCCAATGTGCAAACAGCACAGGTTTAAAAGTAAAACAAAAAAAACTAAAAAAATTAAAAATCATCAAGTCATGTTTAAGTCGCAAGTCTAGATACAAAGGCCTGGTGGCGCTTGTTTAGCGGATGTGGGCCATTTCTTCCAGGAATGGCGTTTTCATGCATCCAGTGCAGAGCTGATCCATCCACAAAGGTGCTTCGTGCTGCAGCGGGGTGCGGCGGGGGAAGAAGATATAGCTTAAGTCGTAGTTCAGGAGGCAGCTGACAGAGGCCATGTAGAGATCAGAGAAGCGGCAGAGGCGGCGGGAGAAGTAAGTGGGGTTGTGGCAGGTGCGGAAAATACTACCAAACTGAGGGTTGAAGAGGTTCTTGGTCACTGCCCTGTAAAAGGAGGCAAAGGAAAAAAAAATTTAAAAAAGCCTCAATTAATTAAAAATAAATAAAAGGGTTCTACTTTTTTGTAACAGGAAAATAAAGCATACTATTAGAACACACAGGACAGTTTCCAGTCCTCCACAGTGGAAAATGTTACAGTGCCACGATTGCTAGTTTAGAATAAAGGCGACAACAGAACTGCCTATTTGAAAGGGTGACCGTTCAGATTCTACCTGGAGCTTTCAGCTATAAGTAGCTATAGCTATTATTGGACACTTTAAAGCGGAGCTGAACTTACTTTTCCTTCAACAGTAACCCACGCTTCATCAGCATATACTGGAGAATGTCAGTCTTGAGCCGTTGCAGGAGGAGGAGTCACTCCTACGCATTCCGTCGATCTTGGCATACAGGGACCATGCCAATGATGCAAGCCATTTTCTATTGCAGAAGAGAAATTGCATGTCTCTTCACAACTGAAGAGCCTGCATGCAGTTTTGTAACAGCGGGACTTTACTTCTATGCTACACATACATGACCATGTAAGAATTACTCAGTTTAGGAGTTTTTTTTTTTTAAAGTGTAACTAAAGTCCACAATAGTTACCCCTCTCCTTCAATGGCTTAAGATCACTCACCAGCATCTACCAGGCTTTCTGCAGGTGCCAGGTTGTGGCCATGTACATTGGCCGGCGCGTGAATGAGTGGAGGAGTTCGGCCATCCCACCACAGGGGTTTTGCTAGAACGTAAACTTAACTGTGCATGCACAGCTCTCTTTAACAATCTAAGGGACTTTGAGCAGGAAAGTAGCTTTATTCTACTGCAGAAGAGAAATTGCACGTCTCTTCACACATTAAGAGCCTGCCTGCTCTTTTTTTTAAATGGTGACTTTAGTTTACTTGAGGCCTGGTTTATACCGGCAGGTGAAAAAAAAAATAAAGGTTGAGGCTGCTGCTCTCTAAAAAGGTTCCATGTCTCCTCATCCCATGCTCATCACCAGAGCCTCTCCCATGCTCTAGAGCAGGGATATGCAACTAGTGGACCTCCAGCTGTTGCAAAACTAAAAGTCCCATGAGGCATAGCATAACTGACAGCCACAAGCATGACACCCAGAGGGGTGATGGGACTTGTAGTTTTGCAACAGCTGGAGGTTCACTAATTGCATATCCCTGCACTAGAAGTCCCTTCCCGAATCTGTCAACCTTTAGGCGATCCCCAAAAGCACATCTCTTCAGGGAAGCATATCCCACCTTCACCTAACTGAATGTCAACTCTCCCATCAGATCATCCCTCACATTTATTAACTTTTCTATCACTTGCCCCTCCATATTAGAGTGCAAGCTCTCAGGACCAAGGCACTCCTATCCCCCTTGTATTGAATTGCACTGTAACTGTACTTTCTACCTTTATAAAATGTAAAGCACCGTGCAAACTGTTGGCGATACACAAATCCTGAATACATTTTTACTGCCTCCTGATAGCAAGTGAACATGTCCAGCAGCCATGTTAGTGCACACTCCCACACTGTGGAAAATGGGTGGGACTTGGCATGGATTTGGCAAAAACATGTGCCTCCAGCCCTTGGAGCAATTGTGAAAACAAAACAAAAAGCCATGAGCATTCCACCTCCTCGGCTGAGTTAATGGCTTCAGTACATTGAGTCTAACTGGAAACAATGCAGACTAGAACGGCTGAGTAATGTCACAAATCCTTATCTGCATACTTTTGTCAAGGCATGGACTCCAAGAACTGTAGCCAGAGGGTCAGTATGACAGTCAAAGTAGCACCTACTTGCTTAATTCAGGAGTGCTGATGACCAGAAGGGAGGAAGAAGTACACAAAGAGGCAGTGAAAATTGAGTACTGTCTGATACTTTTATCACGGACAGTACTCAATTTTCTCTGTCACAATTGCACTAATACAGCTACAATCAAATCAAGTACAAAGAGGCAGTCATATGCGAGTGTAGAGCAGCGCACACAATGGGAAGTACCTGAGCTCTTGTCTTTCCCTCATCCAGTCTTGTAGAATCTGCTGTGACTCCGGATCACGGAAGTTCTGTAAGGGAACAACATTTACTGAGAAATGCCTTTGCAGGTCAGATTTCTGACAGCCCATAAACAGATACAACAACCCGCATCTCCTAGGGAGGAAGCCAACACTCTACTACTGGTAAAATCACACAAGTCAACGCTCTGATGGACTACAAGACAGATTTATGACCTCGAGATACACAAAACACATTTTAGCTGAACAACTTTCTACAAGACAGCAACTCTACAGGACATCAGAAGAGGAACAGAAGAGATACAGAAGTCATTACATCACACTGCTCAACTGAATCCAGAAGAGAACAGGAGTTGAGAAACAGATGTGCAATTTCACACCCTGTAAAAGGGTCATGGTTAACAACCAACAAACACCTTCTGTAGTCTTCCCATTAGTATGTTCATTAGAAAAACAGAACTTGCTTAAAGCAGAGTTCCAGTTTAATAAAAAAAGTAAGCAGAAAAAAAAAAAAAAGTAGCTGCTGACTTTTAAAAACACACCTGTCCCAGGATCCAGCCACCCAAACCCTCAGTTCTCTTCCTCTCCCCGACACCACAAGTGTGGGCACCCAGCTGTGACAGCTTACGGCTTCACAGCCGAGTACACACTGCGCCACCTTAATGGACGGGCAATCCTCTGGGACCAGTGACGTGTCCCAGAAAATTGCAGGGGGGGGGGGGGGGGGGAGAGAGAGGATTACGTCCACTTGAGTCGTCTAGGCTGCCCAAGCGGAAGTGGGTGGAAGCTGGGTATCTGTCAAAATTAAGTAACCACTACCCCCCCACAAAAAAAATGCCATGCCAAAATGTGGCATGTAAGGGGGTGAGGAGTGCTTAAAGCAGAACTTCCACTTTTGGGTGGAACTCTGCTTTAACCACTTGCCTACTGGGCACTTTCACCCCCTTCCTGCCCAGGCAAATTTTCAGCTTTCAGTGCTGTCGCACTTTGGGTACAGTGTTACATGACCATGCAATTGTCATTCAAACAAAGAAAACACTTTTTTTTGCTGGCATTTAACATTTAATTACCAAGGTTTTTTTTTTGCTAAACAAAAATAAATAATAAATTCGAAATAAGTAATTCTTCTCATTCACTGATGTGTGTCGATGAGGCTGCACTGATAGGTGGCATTAGTGGGCACACTGACAAGCACCACGGAAAAAACAGGACACTGATGATTAGCACTCCGATTGTCAGTGTAGATGTCCTGAGTGGATTTGCCGGTTATCGCCTCTCCTCTCATGCTGTCAGCCTGAGCAGAGGATTGCTGATAACCGGCAAGTCCTGTTTACACTGATCAGCTGTGCTTGGACACAGCTGGTCACATGGCAACGAGCCACTGTGATTGGCCCTTTTACCCCGATCTGTGATCAGATGTGTCCTAAGCACACTGATCAGATTCCTGCCGATGCGCAGACGGCACAAACAAGGATGAACGTCCATTAGAGGCAATCCCGGCAATGTGAGCCCGTGCTGTAGCAATCTTTCACCTATGGTGTGGGCGGGAAGAGATTAAACAAGGCTATAAATATATGCATCCTTCTTTAGCAAATACAGATTATCTGGTTCTAGGAAAATGTACAAGGATTGTTAATGGTCTCATTTGTCTCAAATGTAGACAAGGAAAACGGTTTGACAGCAATTTTAAGTGGGTCCCTCACGCTCAACATAAAGCTTCTTTATAATAAATGCAAACAATCAGTTGGGATGCAATGCCAGGCTCCTGCAGATTCTTCCTCCAGCTCTGTCCATGCAAGTTATGGGCTTTCAGTTTGACCCCTGTCACACTGATGCGGTTTTTCGGCGCTTTAGCGCTAGAAATAGCTTCTGCAAAGCGCTTGAAAACTGCCTCCCATTCATTGCAGTGTCTTTTTTCACACTGGGGAAGTGCGCTTGCGGGACCTTCCAAAACGTCCTGCAAGCAGCATTTTTGGGGTGGTTGGGAGCGATGTATTTAGTACTCCCAAAATGCCCTGTCGATTGGAATGAATGGGCAGCGCTTTCTAAGCACCACAAAACGGGAATTAACTTTTTTTGGGTTAAAAGCGCCCCACTGGCGGCTGAAAAGCAATGCAAAACTGCGCATAAAACGAGCGGCGCTTTAGTGCGAATGGCAGGCGCTGTCAGTGTGAAAGGGGTCTTAAAGACCTAGAGAAAAAAAAAAAAAAAAAAAAAAAGAAAAAAAAAAAAGGAAATGGGATTACGATCCAGCTGATAACATCCCATTTGCACCATGTTACACCCCAAGTCGCCTTTCACACAGGCCGGATCTGGTTTTTCTCAGCAGGGCATCTATCTGCTGATCCCTTGAGGAGCAAAACGGCCAGATGACAGGTCTGTGTCCACTCAGACTATGCAGAATGGACACAGACCTCTATGGGTAGTTGGATGTAAAATGGACGGCTGGTTTACATCCAACTGCCCTACGATTCCATTCAGGTGGAGTGTAACAGATCCCCTAGTTTGTTTTTGCCAGATCGGATGTAGCTGGGTGCAAATGGGCACAAATCCCACAGCCCATAGAGAGGAATGGAGTGTCTGCTGAAAAACAGACAGACCCGATTGGACAAATTGTGTCAAAGGGGCCTAAATATGGGTGTAACATGTGGAAAAAAGGTGAATTTAGCCTTTAAAAAAGTTCATATTTTTGGGGGGAGTCTTCTAAAAAGGAATTTAATAAAAAAGTTGTAATTCCTTTGAAAAAAAAATTTGATTTGCTCACTATTGATCATTGTCTATGACAATGAGATGGGAAATTCAAAAATATAAATAGTCACAGGGGAAACCAGTTTTTGATGACCGTTTTTGGGGAGATTACCCTTTACTTTCTGTTGTGTCTCTGGGACAGAGTGACCAGATTGCTTACCCAATTCTCTATTCTATCACAGGAAAAACTAGCTCTGCCATGAAAATGACAAGCTGCAGCCATAGATTTTGTAGTAGAGTACATGCCTACCTGCATACGCTCCAGCAGACCAGTCAGTGCCTGCATCCAAGTCAGGGACTGAGAGTATTGCTCAGTGTTAACAATTTTTGTTTCACTCTCCAACTCTGGTACAATGGCTCCTGTCCTCCAGCCATGACGCAACATCAGATCCTTGGGGAAAACAGCAGAAGGGTTACCAGGAGATACAGAAAGAGGGGGATCTTACATATTTAGAAAAAAAAAAAAAAAAAAAAAGGGTAAGAGGTGACACTTACTGCAAGGTCACTATATAGGTGGTCCCCAAAATATAACACTCTAGAACCTCTCCAGCCAGTCAAACGAAGGAAATCAAATAGGTTTCCCTGAAAAAAAAAGGAAAAAAAAAAAAAAAGACATTAAACTTTGTTAAATGGATTACGGTTTTTACATCATGTTGAGGGTTTTTTTTGGGCAGGAAAAATTAACATATGCAATATTTTTTTTAATACTTTCTACATGAAGCAAAAATGGCGGGAAATGCAAGGAGTTCAGCTCTTGACTACAATGCTAACAGCTTTGGCTGTAAGTAGACCAATGCAGCAGAATATCGGAAAGCACAAAGTCGAAGGAGTTGCATCCTTTTTTTCTTCTCCCTATGCTGGAATAGAGAGAGCATTCATCTACATTTTGCATCTGCAGTTTTATGCAAAGAACTTGGGGGGAGTGAGGTGTACTTGTGCCAATACTTTGGTTGACACATCGTTAATGCATAACCTGAGAGATGGCCTTTCAGCAGAGGTTGGTAATGTGCCCATACAACCCATATTCTATCAATCCAGCCCAAAATCATTTAAGACACACAAAAAAATATAAATTATTTGCAAGTCTACACCACCACTACCATTCACCCATCCACAGACCAAGGTATACCACTGGACACTAAATGAACAAAACAAAAAAACACAATGACTTTTAACTACCAAGACCACCGCTCCTGCTTCTAAGACTTAAAGTTGAACTCTAAGAACAGACTGCTAGCACATTGTCAAGACAAGAACCTAGAGGCATCGCCACATGCCTTTGTTATTTAAGAGCCCCACCAAGAGCTGAGAAAGACAGACACTCCAATATGGAGGAACTGACTGTTTAGTACATTAAAAAGGGGGTACAGAAAGGGCAGGTCAAAAGGCTGACCCCTAGTTGAAGGAAAATGAAGAGGATGGACTTAAAAGCCCAAATAACGTCCTAGATGAAAACTGGCACTTACATATTAAACATACGTTGAGTTATATTTAGTTTTTTGGGAGATTGTGAAAGTATGTGTAGGCATCTCTAGGGACCATCATTTCACCGTTCGGTCTGATCATTATAGTCAGAATTTAGTAAAGATTTGCTTTACTGCAAGGGTGGACAAATATGAAATTTAGGAGCCAGCAGAATTTTTTTGGTTTCCACTTTGGACCAGTCATCTATGGTATGGCCCTAAATACATGTCCATGATATAGAGTTTGGCTGAGCAACCCTTGGTGTGATACGACACCTCATCCCAATAGTTTGAGAATCAGATTGGAGGAGGAAGAAGTATAGGGATTATGGCACCGCCATAATCCCTATACTTCTTCCCCCTCCAAATCTGATGTCCATGATATCTCTGGTATGGCCCTACACAGCCCTTCAAGACCCCTTTCACACTGAGCCGTGGCCTCTGTTTAAGCGGCGCTTTTAACCCAAAAGAAAGGGTTAAAAAGCACCCGTGTTGCGGCACTTACAAATCGCTTTGGAAGCATTGCCTATTCATTTCAATGGGCAGGGCGTTTTGGGAGCTCTGAATACAGCGCTCCCAAACAACCCCAAAGATGTTGCTTGCAGGACTCTTCCTAACACCCTGCAAGCGCACCGCCCCAATAAAGTCATACTGAAATTAATTGGAGGTGGTCTTAATGCGCCATTTCTAGCGCTAAAACTCCTAAAAAAAAAAAAAAAACACCTCAGTGTGAAAGGGGTTTTATTATTGGATCTGACCTTTCCTCTTCAGAAACATTAGCCGTATTGTCTTGTAATAGGTACATTTCCTGCAAATAGATATCCTCTTAACTACTAATTTAGGACTTCCTTCCCATACTTCATACAAGCCTTTAATGTTATCAGCTAGCCTGCCAAAACACAACGTCCTTAGACAGTAGACTATGCCAGAACCTGGACTCAAAGAACATTATTCATAGTTTAATTACTGTAAAGTCTCCTACACCCGCTGTTTGTACAAGACGGGTCTCCAAAACAGCAAACAGGACATACGTGTTCACAGACATGCATAGACGCGCCGCTAACCCCTTTGCGTTTTTGGTTTTTATTATACAGCGATTAGATTCACTGCCAACCTCAGCAAAGCTATGAAATGGAAAACTGGGCAGCGGTTTGTCATTTGACATGCAGGCAGAGGGCAGTTTAAACAAGCCTTTTGTTCCTCTGGCTTCTATAGGAATCACGTAGCCTGCATGCTCAGCGGTGGGAAAACAAGGAAACAGCAGTGACAAAAAGCCAGCATGACCCCCTACTTGTCTTCCGTGCCAGTAAAGGCATCCTCATATACATATAGAATTGTTATACAAATCACTCAGTCACTCTTCAGATTGAAAGTAAACTTGGCCCTTCTAAAGAACACTATCTGCAAATAGAGCCAAGTCTAAAGGAATGGGGAACGTTCCTGAGCTGCATGAAAAATGCCAACGACATCAAGCATGTCAGGAAAAACAAGAGGGCCCAACAGGGCTCTATACACACACCCAAATACATACCGACAGCTCAGCACTGTCAAACTCCTTAACCCCTTACTGCTCACATGTGTGCGGTGGTATACAGAGTGGGCTTTACTGTGAACACGCTGCACATAAAGCTCTGCCGCCTACTGACACTTATGTGTCAGTGTGCTCAAAGCAGTGACCAAGATATGAATGGCAACTCTTGGTTGTTATTGACAGCTCAGCCAATCACAATGACCCCATGAAATCAGCTTTGAGCACCATGGCTAATGCTCTGGCGATTTACTGAAGTGGATGCCGGAATTTAAAGGGGTTGTAAAGCTTCATGTTTTTTTCACCTTAATGCATCCTATGCATTAAGGTGAAAAAAAAAAAAAAAAAACACTTTGCACTCTCCGGCCCCCCCGAGCTCCCGTTTTACTTACCTGAGCCCTGAATCTCCATGGGCACAATCCCGCGCTGCTTTCCCCACAGCTCTTCATTGGGAGGATTGATAGCAGCGCAGCCACTGGCTCCCGCTGCTGTCAACCAAATCAATGACGCGGCACGCCACCGAGTGTATCACAGGGAGCGCGCCTGCAAGCTAACCCCCTTGGGAGAGCGCTTCCCATAGGGGGGCGGGGGGTTAGCTCTTGTGGGGAGGAGCCGAGACAGCCGAGGGACCCAAGAAGATGAGGATCGGGGCCACTGTGTGCAAAACGAACTGCACAGTGGAGGCAAGTATGATGATAGGTTTGTTATTTAAGAAGAGAGAAAAAAAATAAAAAACACGAACCTATACAACCCCTTTAAAGAGCTCATTCTAGCCCAATGAATGATACAGAAAGGAGATGCCACGCACCAATGAGGCGTGTGACATCTAAGGCCTGTTTACAGGCAAAATGAGTCAGCCCATGGCCTCGGAGGAGCCAAGGCCATTCTATTTCTACTCTTAATACATGGGCTGATCGGTGTGTGGTGCTTCTTCATTTCAGTTTAAGTCCATCAGTGGTGACATGATCAGGCAGCCTTTCCTACACCCCAAGGCGTTGAGACCCTGGAGCTGGGCAGGAAGGGGTTAAAAGTGTACAAAATATAAATATAAATATCTACAGTAAATCTCTCTACTCCAAAACTTTCCCCCGTGTTTTGTTTCCACGAACCCTTACAGAACACTACCGTTTATCCTGCCAGAAATCCAGTGACACCACTGTCATTTCACTAAAAATTCAAGCAGCGTTGTCAGCCCTGCCAGAGTTCTTAGACTACACAACTTTTTTCCCCTTCTATTTCTGCACCAAAAGGGGGAAATGTTGTCTAACAGGGGAAGAACTCAGGCAGGGCTGACAACACAACTTGGGATTTCATTGTAGCAGAGGCAGTGCTGTCAAGTTTTTATAGGAAGTTAGGAGCACACTGGCAGGATAATAAGGTACTTTCTGTACCTGCAGTATCACCTGTTGGAACATGTTACATGCCAGGACCCCGGGAAGAGGAGGATCAGAGCTGATCTGCACAAAACCACCAAAGCAGGTCTATAACATGTTTGCCACTTACTAAAAAAAAAAAAAAAAAAGCTTCACAATCAGCAGCAGACTCTCGATATCCTTCCAAGCTGAGCCTCTGAGCTGAGTCAGAGGAGAATTGTTGGATATTTGGAGTAACAACTTCTATGGACAACTTCCAGAGTCTGTGGACTTGGGATCACATCCAAAGCACAAATGCCGGGAAGGGAGGACGGGATTACAGAAATCTTAGTCAGCACCTTTCCCACACAAAGGCATTCTAACACTTTTATAGAAATTTGTATAGGGCATCTTAGCTCAAATATTGCAAAAAAATAAGTTTAGTCGCTAACCCAATCTTCTAAAACTTCAGTAACTGCAGCTAGTTCGACAAAATGCCAAATCTAGATGAAATGCATTTCCTACAGAGAAACACCTTCGAAATCTCTTTAAAACAGAAATGCTTAAATTTAACCCAACAATGTCTTCCCCTTCATAGAATACTCAGTTTCCTATAGACTTATAATGCCGTACAAAACACCATCCAGAGATTTGTTTTGTTGGGTTGGCCAGTTGCCAAACCTCCCCAGAAGACATCCTGTAATATAGTGTGGAGTTCCAGGACGTACAGCAGCAGAGCCACGTATGCACAGATGAGCCTTTCATAGCAGGGAGGACGATGTGAAGGGGAGCTGTCAGAAGTCAGGAAGCATGGCTCCCTATAAGCCTTTGCACACATACAGCTGCCAAAAGAGCTGACACAATGTACTCTCAACTGCTATACAAGCACTGCTGATGTGGCTGTTAGCACATGTGCCAGTGAAGGTCTCCAATCATTTAACCTGCATAACAGACTAATTAGTTTGCTTTACCAGGAGAAAAAAAAAAAAAAAAAAAAAAAAAGACAGAGCAAGTATAACTTCACAATAAAAAACACAAAGAAAGAAAACTAGTGTGATTGATTTTATATAAATATACACACACACACACTTTAAACACAAACGCACACAACATTTAGAGTACAGCAGAACCTGCTTGCTTTCAGACCATCTGTCTGGCTGAAACAAATATGGGTCATGTGAAGTAGGAGGGTGGGGGGGGGAAATAGAAAAAATAAAAAACAGGACGCACCAACCTTGCGCATATAAATCCCCCCCCCCAAGCTGTTATGAGTGGCAGCACAGCTGACATGGTGGTTTGATTAGTGATGATTGTTTTGTTCCACTCTTTCCAATCTACCACACAGCTCTATCTTAAGCACAGGAGTTTTTGGCCATTTTCTTTCTGTACTGCCTCAGTGGCTCACTAAGGGCGAGCTGGGTACCAGTCCAGACACGTGGGCGGATCCCACCCGCATTGCCACGATCTTGCATGAGCCTGGGCCGGCTCTGAGACATCAGCCAGCAGCAGGCTTCAGTGGGTCACAGGAGTCCAGAAAGAACTGCCGCCCCTGTGATCCACAGCAGAAGTACAGCCAAACAAGCTTTGGCTATACTTTAGGTCATTTATTGCAACAGGTACTTTTCAGCAAAGCAGCTAAGAAAAGACCAGTAAATATCTGAAAAAGGGAGCCATTAGCTCCACCTGCTGGCTGAAAAAATAAAATATTTATATTCAATGTGTTCTATTTAACCCAAATATGTTGAATATAGTTTATTGTACATGCCAGTTTATCATGCAGAATTGGTGGGCAATATATGTTTTTCAGCAGTAAATCAGATTACTTTTGGTGGAATAACTGGTTTGTCAACTGAATGCCTGTAATTAACAGCAGTGTCAAAGTGGCCCTCCAGGCCTGGTCTTGCCATACAGCCATGTGTTAAAACAGGAATTGTAAAAGTGATGACTTGAGGCAAAGTACCATTAGGAGCCATCGCACACTGCGCTTTAATCCTCATTCTGGATAAACCTATAACACTGGTGTGACCTGATCTATGGCAAGACAGCACTATACCTCACCCATCCCCAAGCCAGATGTCTGCGTATCGTATCCATACCTGTTTGTAGACTTGTCCTTTCTCCAGCTGGGTAATCCTATCCCACTTCAGATCTCCATTTCCATCCACCCGACGAAAGGGCCTGCACAACATACACAACACCAGTTGGTTAAATCTGGTTTTACATTACCAAACACAAATGTTTTCTGACCGCTTCTAATTTTACAAACCAAAAATTATTCAGGAGGTGTTAAAATCTCAAACACCTGTAGCCCAATTGCAGCCAAAATGCTTGAATAAAAAGCTTAGAACATCTGTCAGAATTATTCTCACTTCGCATCTTGGAGACCAAAAGAGGGTGATTTACTAAAAGCAAATGGGTTGTTCACGTTGCAAGGGAATTTGCCCCATTGCTTAGTGAATGTTGTGAAGTTTCTCTTTTGAAAATACCCAATGACATACGAGGGGGTAGGGGGGGGAGAAAGACCGCATTTTTGCTTGCATGTAATTGAATAATGAAAGCCAGCAGAGTTTCACTCCATTCATCAAGAATCTCCGGTACTTCAGTAAAATCCAAAAAACAGTTTTCAATACAACGGAAACAATCATAAAATCCAGACAGAGGGTCACCACATTTCAACAATCGGGCCTCAACTATGATTAAGGCCGAAACGCGTTGCACTGTGTGGATTTTGTGCTTGGTTTTATTTAATGAAGGCCATCTGTGGATTCTACTGAATTGCTGGCATTTAAGATTCAGATTCTACGGGGCTTACAGCATTCAACAGCTTGAGCACCAGTAAAACACACTTAACATGATTAAGGAGAGGAGATAGAGCTGTAAATCTTGCCTTCACCCATTCATTAAGCTCTGGGGAAAGTTATTCCTGCATTTTTCCTCCTGTCATAATGACACCCATTCGCATAATTTCACTGTCCTGGTGTCACTGGACGGGAATCTCCTCAATGGGGACCTAAAGAGCACTAAATGTCCATCAGAGCTTTTAACTCTTCCACACTTCATCCAAAAACTTTAAAAAAAAATATTGAAATTTCCATCAATGGATGGCTACCAAAACCAAATGGTTGACACATTACTGCTCTAAACTAGAACGAAAGGGAATTTAAATCAAACAAAAAAAAAAAAAAAATAAAAAAAAAAAATAAAAAGGATATTCTAGTTGAGTGTCAAGAAGACAGCCGAATATAGAATGAAAATCCACATACACTATCATCAAAAGTATTGGGATGTCTGCCTTTCCACGCAACTATAATGGCATCCCAGTCTTAGTCTGTATGGTTCAATATTGAGTTGGCCCACCTACTCCAGCTATAACAGCGTCAACTCTTCTGGGAAGGCTGTCCACAAGGTTTATGAGTGTGTCTATGGGAATTATTGACCATTCTTCCAGAAGAGCATTTGTGAGGTCAGGCACTGATGTTGTGCCATCAGATTGAGGTCAACACTCTGTGCATGTCAGTCAAGTCCCTCCACCCTAAACTAGCTCATCCACATCTTCATGGACCTTGCTTTATGCTCTGGTACTCAGTTTGGGCCATCCCCAAACTGTTCCCACAAAGCTGGGACCATGAAATTGTCCAAAATGTCTTGAAATGCTGATGCCTTAGCCTCCCTAGTGGTAATCCCGAGTGTGGCTCGGGGTGAATTTTCATTACCAAAAGCGCTAACCCCGAGCCACACTCTGGATCGCATCGCAGTATCCAGGTAAAGTTACTTACCTTGGCCCCAGGATCCTGTGATGTCCTCTGTTGTGTACTCCGCTCAATCACAGTACAGGGCTCCATTCCCTGCGAGCGTCTCAACGCATGGGGATGGAGCCCGGCGCCTAATTCAAAAAGTGAAAAAAAAACAGTACACTAATTTTACAGATTACATTACTGTATCACATCCCTTTTGTCCCTAATGTTTTGTCCAGTGTCCTGCATGCAGTTTTATTTTATAGTATGTATGCATGTATACGCTGTTCTTTCTGCATGGATTGTCCATAGCAACCAAAAAGTGTCCCTTTACGGCAAAAGCAGTTTTAGACCAGCTAGAAAACAGTGATAATTAGAATTACTTGCAGAATTGAGCAATACTGATTCCTGGAGAAATTCATCAAACACTGAAAGTAACGACAGTGACAATTCTGCAACTGATCAAATTTCAGTATTTTTCATTTGATTTGAATATTTATTATTATATTACTTGGTATTTATAAATTATATTGCAGGCATACCCCACTTTTTAATACACAATGGGGTTTATTTACTAAAGATGTAAAGTAAAAAAAAAAACAAAAAAAAAAAACACAGGCTCACTTCTGCATAGAAACCAATGAGCTTCTAACCTCAGCTTGTTCAATTAAGATTTGATAATAAAATCTGGAAGCGGATTGGTTTCTATGCAGAAGTGAGCCTGATTTTGCACTTTACAGCTTTAGTAAATAAACCCATTGTGTACTTAAAAGTGGGGCAAGCCTGTATAGTCATTATAATTTAGAGTTTCAAAATGTATTATACCCGGGATGTCTAGACTCTTGTTTGGACAGATTGAAGTGTTATTCCTAAGAACTACAGGCCTACAATATAAAAAACGCCAAATTTCCATGCGAAAAAAATGTACCACTTTGAGCATCAAAAATCTGACATAATCATACCGCCAGGGGAGGTTAAGAGTTCTTTTCACTGGAACCAAGGGGCCAAGCCCTGAAGAGAAAAAAAAAAAAAAAAAAAAAAAAAAAAACACCCCACACCATAATTCCCGCTCCAGATGATTTGGACCAGTGCACAAAGCAAGGTCCATAAAGACATGGATGAGAGTTTGGGATGGAGGTACTTGACTGGCCTGCACAGAGTCCTGACCTCAACCCGATAGAAGACCTTTGGGATGAATTGGAAAGGAGACTTTGAGCCAGGCCACCTCATCCAACATCACTGCCTGACCTCACAAATGCGCTTCTGGAAGAATGGTCAAACATTCCCATAGACACACTCCTAAACCTTGTGGACAGCCTTCCCAGAAGAGTTAAAGCTCTTGCAAAGGGCGGGCCAACTCAATATTGAACCCTACGGACTAAGACTGGAATTCCATTAAAGTTCATGTGCGTGTAAAGGCAGGCGTCAAAAATTTTTGGTAATATAGTGTACATGGTCCGTTTTGTCTGCCAAAAGATGGCAATCTTCACACATGGCATCACAGCCAGGAAGAGGACGCCACAATTTTAGTTTAACAGTTCCTGGTGTCAGCTCCCTGTCCATTGGGACATGAAATAAGCAGAGTGATAATAGAAGCCGATTCTCCAATAAGAAGGCAGGCAGCACATAAAGCAGGAATAGAAAAATAAAATAGTGGGGTCACCTGCCTAACTATAAAGTCACATTGATTTGTGAAACACAAGACTGGCTGAGCAGAATTACACTGTTCACGGTCGTGCACCCGATCGAATGTCAAATAGGGAGCAGCAGCTGCGTCCTACCTGAATGGGACAGCCTCTAAGAAAAGGACCTTAACACCTACCTGCGCATCCCTGTGGGTAAAACGTAGATATTACATGGGCCTAGACTCGCTGTAGTGAATGAGGTCTAAGGTAGTAAAACGTGCGCTTATTTCCACCATAGCGGCCTAACCAGGGTGCCACTTTAAATCATTTCCATTTAGCTTTTAGGACTTCTGTTTTTAAACAGGAAAATCATAATCCCAATTCCAAACAGGAATAGGCGGCTGAAAAATAAAAGTCCTTTGTTGTTGCAGCCTTTTTAGAGAAGCAAGCCGTGCAGGAACGAACAGGAAACCAACTCTAATCTCAAGAGCGATCGGCCAGAGCAGTGATAAAACAAATTGTTTAGCTACGAATGTTCCTGGGCTTACGGAGCAGCAGCTAAGTGACTCCAGAAAAGTCCTCATGTCTACGACGGACCCATTGCCAGGCATTACCCGTTTGGATGATTACTAAGCACCTGTCTTGGCCAATCGCCATGATTTCAAATGCGGGAATGGCGCAACCTCCATGCAGAGCAGGGAATCCACGGCACGTTTTCATAAATCTTACTCGTAAAAATGTGTAGTAAATCATTCCGTATAATATTTACGCCGACGCTGGTCTGTTCACTTCTACATGCCTCACACTGCTTAAGCAACCTGACCGGCTGCTGACGTGACTTCTCAGAACAGGCTGATGTAAATAGATTAGTGCAAAAAATAAATAAATGACAGCAAGCCAGACGGTCACTTGCAACATAACAGGTGACAAGTTAAATGAATGAGACAGTAACCAGGGATCAAGGCAAACCCAGGAAGTTACCGGAAGATTATGCAAGACTTATGTCTCTAGGGCAGGGGTCTCACACTGGCGGCCCTCCAGCTGTTGTGAAACTACAAGTCCCATGAGGCATTGCAAGGTTGACAGTTGCAAGTATGACTCCCACAGGCAGAGGCATGATGGGACTTGTCGTTTTGCAACAGCTGGAGGGCTGCCAGTTTGAGACCCCTGCTCTATGGTATTATGAAAAGTTAGTGGGACTTCAGCCAGAAATATATTAAAATACAATATATACACTCACCGGCCACTTTATTAGGTACACCTGTTCAATTGCTTGGTAACACAAATTGCTAATCAGCAATCACATGTCATTTAGGATTCTAGCTGTGGCGAAGACAACTTGAAGTTCAAACCAAGCATCAGAATGGGGATTTAAAGCGGTTGTAAACCCTCTTTTTTTAAACATGTCATACTTTCCTCCACTGTGCAGTTAGTTTTGCACAAAAGTGGCCCTGGATCTTGGCTTCTGGGGTCCCACGGCAGCGCTGGTGGCTCTTCCCCACATAGAGTGTCCACGTTGGAGAAGCGTTCTCCTTGGTGGACATCCGTGCGGGCGCACTTAGAGTCCCGCATCTGTGTCCATTCACACAGAATACAGGATTTGGCCCCGGCCCCATTGGATTTGATTGACAGGAGTGGGAGCCAATGGCTGCGCTATCAAACTATCCAATCGGGACAAGACACCAGCTACAGATAGCACGCTTGTTCCCGGACAGAGGATGACAGCGTCCAAGTAATAAGGGGGCGGGGGCTGCAGCACTAAAGGTTTTTCAACCTCTTTAAGTGACTTTGAACGCAACGTTGTTGGTGCCAGATGGGCTGGTCTGAGCATTTAAAAAAAAAAAAATAAATTTAAAAAAAAAAAGCTGATCTACTTGGATTTTCAGGCACAGGCATCCCTTGGGTTTACAGAGAAGGTTTAGAAAAAGAAAGTATCCAGTTGTGTGGAGGAAAAAGCCTTGTTGAAGTCAGAAGAGAATGGGCAGACCGGTTTGAGATAGAAAGGAAACCTTAAAAATGAACACTCGTTACAACCAAGCTATGCAGAATTCCATCTCTGAACGCACAACACATCAAACCTTGAAGCAGATAGGTAACAGCAGCGGAAGACCACAGTGGGTGCCACCCCATTCAGCTAACAGGAAACTGAAGCTACAATTCGCACAGGCTCACCAAAACTGGACAATAGAAGTTTGGAAAAAACATTGCCTGGTCTGGCGAGTCTCGATTTCAGCTGCGACATTGATAGTTAGGTCAGAATTTGGCTTAAGCCTGAAAGCATGTATCAACAATTCAGGCTGAGGATGGTGGTGTGGGAAATATTTTCGTGGCACACTTTGGGCCCCTTAGTACCAATTGACCATCGTTAAAACATCACGGCCTACCCGAGTATTGTTGCTGACCATGTTTATGACTACAGTGTCCCCACATCTTCTGATGGCTCCTTCCAGCAGGATAATGCACCATGTCACAAAGCTCCAATCTCACCACTGGTTCCTTGAAAAGGACAATGAGGTCACTGTACTCCAATGGCCTCCACACTCACCAGATCTCCATCCAATAGAGCATCTTGGGGATGTAGTGGAATGGGAGATTCTCATCATGGATGTGCAGCTGACAAATCTGTGTGATGTTATGTCACTATGGACCAAAATCCAAGGAATGTTTCCCACAACTTGTGTATGTACCCAAGTGGCCGATGAGATATACATAGATCTCTCTACACATACACTAATCCTTTTCTTCCCTTCAGGATACAGTAAGAAATGGGATAAAATCCAGTTATTAAGTTTTGCTGTTCAGGTCCCTTTCACAGGGTGGAAGTGGCTACATTCTAAAAACAAAGTGGTGTTTGGGGGTTGCTTGATGTAGGTATTATAGCAGAACTTTCCTTTTATGGGTGAAGTTCTGCTTTAAGTCTGTATTTACATAGCAGCCATCCAAGCTTTGATTATGTACAGGAGGAAAAAAGGGGCACCAAAAAAATTAACATGTGGTTCTGGGCAGAAGTTACAGAAAACCCAGTTCTCCATCCTGCTCTCAAAAATCACATTATTCAGTCTTCCAACCACTCACTTGATGCAATCATTGAAGAAATTAGGTTTGTCCGCTTGAACGATTACCACGTCGAAAAAGTCCCTCCAGTCTTTACCCACCATGTACTTCATCCCTTTGTCTCTACAAGAAAGAATTAAAAGATCAATAACCAAACAAACATTACTACATTCTGGCAATATATTACAGAATAAAAAATAAAAGCTGCGTCTGCTCCATACTGGCACTATAAATCCAGACTGAAGAATAGTCATTTGAGCAAATAAGAGTTGGCAAATATGCAAGATAGTGTAGGGACTGCCCAGTGAGGGATCACTGATGCAGTTGGCCAGCTTGAACATGCATTGAAATATAGGCAAGTAAAAGGGACAGGGATGCCTGAAGTTTCAATACTGGCTATAAAGGTTTATGCTTTGTAAAATTTCTATACATTACACACCTAAAGGCTAGAATTTGTTTCTCTAAACCAGGGATATGCAATTAGTGGACCTCTAGCTGTTGCAAAACTACAAGTCCCATCATGCCGCAGCCTCTGGGTGTCATGCTTGTGGCTGTCAGAGTCTAGCAATGCCTCATGGGACTTTTAGTTCTGCAACAGCTGGAGGTCCGCTAATTGCATATCCCTGCTCTAAACTAAAAAAAAGGGAGGAGGTTTACACTGGAGGGGAGATGCAATGGCCACCCAAGTGGGGCGTCCATGGGACATTCATTGCATAGCTGTAATTTTCAGTCCAATACATTTATTTTGGTAGCCCCAGAAGTGCAGTATCCTTTTTGGCATTTGTCTCATGTATTTTGAAAGCGATATAGGGTATTGGCACCAGTAGGGATTACTTACAGAACACACACACGTATTATACTTACCTGCTCCATGCCATGATATTGCATAGAGCAGTCCTTTACCTCCTTTTCTGGTGCAAAGCAAGCTGCTTGCTATGGGGGCACATGTGCAGGAGCGCTCCAGAGCCAGCCTGTGTCAGTAGACAGTGTGGTTCAGCCCCGCTCCCAGTCCCTCATAGCATTTGATTGACAGCAGCAGGAGTCAACGACTCCCCTGCTGTCTGAGAGCAGGAAGAGAGACCAGCTGCAGACAAGCACAGCTTTGGATCAATCTAGGGCTTAGTTAAGCATTTAGTGCAGAACATGGATCCTGCCTGCCCAACATGGCACTCATAGCAGAGAAAAAATGCACTCCCCCTGAATGGACATTCCCAATAATGTAGGATATGTATGACCACAATGTAAACATTCCCAATAGTGTAGGAATGCACACCCCCAACATTCCAGATAGCAGAGACCATGCACTATCCAAGGGAAATATTACCTATAGTGGAGGACACGCATTCCCCATGTGAACACTGCCAAGAGTACAAAGCGCGCAATGCAATCCCTAAATGTTAAACACAACCAATGGAGGACATACATTCCTCCAATGTCAACACTCGATAGAGGAGAATGTGCATACCATCCATGCAATAGTAGTAAGGTGTTATGTACTAACAGCTTATGCTGCCGTCTGATGCCCTTTACCGTTTAGTACTTTTTCTTCCCGTTTCATAAAAAGCGCCAAGACCGATAATGCCCTTCACTGAAAATGAATAAATGCACCTACCGTATATACTCGGAGTACAAGTCGAAATTTTCAGCCCCTTTCTTTGGGGCTGAAAGTGCCCCCCTCGACTTATACACGAGTCGCCGCCGTCTGCCTATATGATCAGCGTGTAATGCAGGCATACGGCGACCAGGGTGTGCTACATAGCACTCGGCAGCCTCTCACTGTTCCATAGCCGCGCCTCCTCGTCTGATAGGCAGTCAGTGTACAGCCTATCACGGACATTCTCTCATCCTAGTCCATAGTATGAGGATGAGAGAATGTCCGTGATAGGTAGAAAACTCCATTTCCCAGCAGTCAGCCTATCACGGACGAGGAGGAGGCGTGGCTTTTGAACAGTGAATGTCTGCCGAATAGTAATAGCACACGCTGATCGGTGCAGAGTGGCACACGGAGGCATGCACAGGACACAGGTAGGATGCACAGACACAGGTATACAGCTGCAGATGTATTGTTGACCCTCTTTTTTCACTTACAGTAGATGCTGCATTTCTCACCCTCGTCTTATACTCAAAGCAATAAGTTTTTCCCATTTTTTGGTGGTAAATTAGGGCTTCGACTTATACTCGAGTATATACGGTACCTTATTTCAGAGTGTGTTATGGTGCCAAAAAGAAAAAATCTACATGGGAGAACTTACACAAAACTAAAAGGACTGTTGGTGATGAGGAAAAGCTTCTTCCCCTGACTGGCAAGACGGTGCAAAACGGCATAGGTCTCCTCCCCACGTAAGATGTATTTTTCTAAAGGAGACAGTGACACGTTAGAGAATAGTTTGCACAGAATAATATGTATTTTTAGGTACCCAAAAATTTAGAAAAAGCCAAAAACACCAATTTTATTCCATCAATGAATTTATAAAGCTGCAAATATCAGATGAGAAAAGGGATATTACATGTTTTGCCCCCACACCAAGCATTCTGCCATCAGCTGACTGCGCTTAAAATCGCTAATCTATACCCCACCACCCAACCATTCCAATTTAACCTGCAATACACCTCACCCCCATACCCAACTGCTTACTGACCTCTACTGCAGAACTGCAACTCTGTAGTTACAGCTTTTCCTAATGAATATCATAGCGTGGGCCAAGACTGAGGGCCTATGACATTAATGGAGCCATTTACCAAGGGGCTGCTGTGGCCTCATCCAGGTCAATAGGGTCTTAGTGCATCGCAGCAGGCAGCGCTGAAGAGAATTTTGTTAGGACGGGCCGTAAACACTGGTGGATGCTTTGGCTCTTTAAAAAAAAGGAGGTATACAAGCAGCTAGGGTAGAGGGGAAGAAGAAGTATGTGCAGTTTAGCTTCGAAGGAATGTGAGACGAAGCTGTGGGTGTTGGTAGCAAAAAGCTTGTTTTTTTTTTTTAAGTGGGGGGGTGCCTTGAGTGCCCTGCAAAGGTCAGCACAGAGCAGATAAGTATTAGTTTTTTATTTTATAATACGTTCTTAGACCCCTTTCACACTGGAGGTGTTTTTCAGGCGCTTTAGTGCTAAAAACAGCGTCTTAATAATGCCTCATCTGCAATCCCAGCGTGAAAGCCCGAGTGCTTTCACACTGGAGTGCTGTGCTGGCAGGACGTAAAAAAAAAAAAAAAAAAAAACCTGCAAGCAGCTTCTTTAGGAGCGATGTGTATAATGCTCCTAAAGCACCCCTGCCCATTGAAATCAATAGGCAATGCGCCTTGGCAGAGGCAGTTTGTGGGCACTTTTAACCCTTTATTCGGCTGCTATCGGGGGGGTAAAAGTGCCCTGCTAGCAGCCAAAAAGCTCCTCTAAAACTAGCGGCATTTTACTGCCCCCCCCCGCTGTCAGTGTGAAAGGGCTCTTAAAGCATCTGTTGAGGGTGAACATTGGGAACCATTGCTTTAAAAAAAAGGTGCATTCCAAAGAACCTGTCATGCTCAAGCTTCTGCCCCAATTTCTTGCTCTATTGCAGCGACTGCAGGGGGAGGTGAATAGATGAAGCGCCCTTGCCCCAAATCTACACACACAAGTTCACTTGTCAAAAAGCAGTCTGCACAGACATGCCAAAGCAGCAAACTATGAAATCACGAACAACCTGCATCTACCAAAATAGAAATGCTGTTATTTTGCTAATGCCTTCATAAAGAAGTAGAAAAACCACTTGAGAGATCTCGTGAGGATCCAAGAGTACCACCACACTGTTTACTCTTCCTGCAGTAATAAAAATACAATAAGCCCATCACTCAAAGCTGACATGTGATGTGACCAGGGCTGGGTGTGTGCATTCATCTCATCAAGAATGCAGAGAAACGCAAGTTTTCGTTAGTTTGTGTGACCTTCCTAGGCGATGACAAGTCAAGCCCCAGGGCTGATGTGTAGACCTTCCAGGGATTATAAGAAGTTCTGTTCACAGGCTTCTGAAAAAAGGGTCTATTGTTTGAGGCATTTGGAGTACACATCCCATCCCCCTAAATAACAAGCTTGACCATGCACAGAGAACTCCAAAAGCCTGTCGCAGCCTAGAGATTAGATCTTAGAAAGAGGGGCGGGACTTCTATCCAGGACGGAAAGACAGACATCTGATATGTCCTCACTTTACAGACATACATCAGAATTAATAACAGATACTCACCAAGATCTGCCATGATCCATTTGTACATAAAGCCTTTAACATGGACATCTCTGATTGCATCCTGCAAGAGAAAATGATGCACGATTACTGGGTTTTTCCTCTTTAGAAAGTTAAGCTAACATTTGCCAAGACCAGTCACACATGCACAGATTCCTACATCCTATCTGATGTATGGGTATTCACTGTGTTGTAACTACTTGAATACTATAGCCGGCAGAGGAGATGCCATCATCTACACAATTAAGCATGGAGGAATCTCTGCTGCCGGTGTTCTGGCACTTTGCCAGAACACCGGCTATAGTATCCAACAGCTGCGACACCATGAATACCCAAAAATCTGATAAAATACATTTACTTGTTTGGCCAATTTTCCAATTAAAATTGGTCAAGCTGAATGTTGCCAAACACAGCAAACCACGGCCTGGAGTCTGGAAGATTTAGCAGAACAAATTCAAGCCATGTGCAGCCAGTTTAAAACTCAAAGAATAGCTTTATACCATAAAGAAATGGGATTTCTGCGGTTCTACAATTTCTTAAAACAAGGCTAAAGTCTTGCATTGGGTCAAAAGGTAAGAAAATTATTATGAGAAAATATATAAATACTCAAGTTTCCAATAAATCATCTGAGTAAGGCTAGCCATAAAGTGTTTAGATATCCCTCAACCACGTGAGCTCAAGAGAAACCAACAGATTCTCGCTAAAGAGCATGTATGGAGGAATTCCCCTACTGGAAATTGTATTCTAAGAACTGTTGCTCCTGCAGCTGTCTGAATACCCCCGAACATACGATTGGTGCAGCCAGTCGCCAACAATTTTCCACCTGGATCCTTTGATTTTTTTTGGGGGGGGGGGGCCCACAGGGCCAATCACAGCTCAAATGTCACCTGCTGGACTGGCCACATTTCGGTCTGAGTATAGCCAGCTTTGTCACCAGAACAAGTGTCCCCATTAGAAGATTCCCTGTTTATGGGGTAGTTGCTCCAGGGAATACCAAACTGCCTCCTGAAGGATCAGGAAAGATTTTTTTCCCTCCACTGGTGCAAACGGGATCATGCTTCAGTAGGATTTTGACCTTCCTCTGGATCAACTATGGGTATGGAGTTTTGTATATGGAGGTTTGCAATTTTTTTTCTATTGGTTGAACTAGATAGTCCTATGTATTTTTTCCAACTAAACTATGTTACCATAAATATTGCTGTTTTGTTGGCAAATTAAAATCTTGGATTTGCTCCAAACTTACTTTCCCAGTGATATTGGGAATCAAGCTAAAATTGAGAGAGACTGAAATGTCCCAACAGGGACACAGAGTGAAACAACCAACCACGACCGACAGGAGGCATTGAGCCCTCACCACTATCCAAAAAAATAGAAGAAAAAAAACTAACCAAATGGAAGGGTTCCGCTATGGCCTTACATGCATTCTATTTCTATTTAAAAAGGGGTAGTACATTAAAATAGGAAATATCAAATACCATCACAGAACAATATGTGATCTCAGCCATTTCCTGGAGATAAAGGTTCTCTAGCCCAGCAATCAGATGGTCCCTCTTGGTTTATTAAATGAAGTGTGAATATATAAACTTCCACTTGGTCTGTACTGGAATTATGAAACAATTTTTTGCTTACGCAAGCTCTGCCCTTTCCCCAGTGACTAAACACCAAGAACACTTTTAGGTTACATCCAAGATGCTTCCTGTTTACACAATATACTGATTGTCACAAAACAGTTTACTTGATGCTTTACCAAATAACTCTAGAAAACCTCAGAAGAGAAGCGACGGAAAACATTAATAGGACCATTAATCGATGGTGTGTGTTGTCCATAAAGACAGATCTGATTTCACCATGTAAATTTTCCAGAGCCATTTAAAGAAGAAAACTGAAACCTGATTGACCCATATAACGTAATGGCTCAACTTCTCTCCAATTCAATCATGGGAGGATCAGTCTCAACACTAAGGCTGCATTCACACCTGAGCATTTTCAGCTTGTAAAACGCTCAACAAAAAATCCCATTCAATTTAATGGCCCCTGTTCACATCTCAGCGTTTTCGCAGCCTAAAGCAAAATGCTTAGAGCTCAAAAAAAGTACATGAGCTTCTTTTTGGGCAGATTACGGGAATTTTTCTGCTTTTTACATTGGCGACCTTTGGACCCGTGCAAAATCACGGCAAAAAAAAAAAAGAAAAGAAAAAACGCGTGTCTTTCTGCCTGAAAACGAAATGCTCAGGTGTGAATGCAGCCTTAAGTAAACTTTTGAGGTCCCATGTAATTTGGAAACCAAGCAGTATTAAATGTGCTTCATTTCCTAAGAAACCTATGCATTTTCCATATTAAAACAATAAAACAAATACTGCAAAGGTCAACAAGGTTTACCAACACCATACAAATGAATCTTATGTCCATTAATATAGTGAGACATCTGGCTGTTGCCCCAGCCTAGCCCTTAGCATTCCATGACCCCAACTGAATGATGGGCAAAGTTCAAAGTAAAAATTCTACTGATGCATTTTAGGTTTATATAGGAGAGGCCAACCACTGTACAATCCTGCCCAACCTGCCACCATATACAACCTTGGAATGCAACCTGTGGCCCTTTAAAAAGGTATAGTGTGGCTCTTGGGCCCCAGCAGCCAGTAAGGGCTTTTTTTGGGGGATGTAACGGCAGTAATGTCTACCAGTCTCACGGAATGCATCCCTAGGCTCCAACAGTCTCCTGAGCACACAGTCAGCACGTGAGTGCTAAAGGATATACAGTGGATATAGTAAGGAATGGAAACTTTTCATACAGTAGTTTCACATTAAGTCAAATTCATTCTTGTAGCTCCTTTCGGATCAGGAAAATCTTCAGCCTAGAATAAAAACAAGGAGCACCAGCCTCATGCATCACCTTTGGTACCACTATTAAAACCAATAAAATACGCTCAAAATTCTAACAAACGCATATGCAAAGTATTTTGCCGTGTGGAAAACTTATCAATGTATCAATTTGAGGATGGAGATGAGAAGGTCCTGTCCACAGGATGTGATGCATAATTGCATGGCTGTTATTTAAAACACTGAGTATTTGCTTGGATTTTTTTTTTTTTTTTTTTTTTTTTAATAAAGAGAAGCACAAGGCCAGTGTAAACTCTCCCAGTTTACGATTCTAGTAGTCTCCAGCAGCAAATTTCAAGTCTTTAACATCTGTTGCAGATGGGCAAATACTATTAAGGTGACCCCTACAGATTTAAAACCCTACTTCCACATAATAATGGTGGGTGCAACATGGTAAAAATGGTGCTGCCATTGAGTCAAATGGACTTGAATTTCTCAATGGAACACAAGTGCAGTAATCACTGCATTCGTAGTCCATAGATACTTCCTGCAGCTCTGTACCTATATGGACAAAGCGGGAGGAACAATCTTCAGGAACATGACACTGCGTCAGCTTATCCACCAAATGTAGGTGCAATGCTTTACAGGTTCCTAGGAGAGAGAAAAAAAAAATAAAAATAGGTAAACTAAGCCTTTAAAACCTATGCTCGCTCATGGCCATTTCACAAGCACTATATATGAATTGGCTAGAAAAACTAAAACATCCTGCAAGAGAACATCTAAACCCAAAGTGTTCTAGGAAAAACCCCAAGGATCAGGACCAACAGAGATGCCATGCAATGTCACCATAACCCTGGTGTGGCCAAGAACAAACCTGTGTAATGAGCAAACACCATACTCCTAAAACACTTACCACAGAACAGCTCAGGGCTCATTAACCACAATCCATTGTACTGCATGCCACTGAAAATTGGCTCCAGGTGAAAGCACAACAATCATGTGCTTTCAGGGCAAATATAAGGAAAAGCCCTCACAGGTGTGAAAATAATGAAATCCAATCTTTTCAGCATCATCAGGGGAGGCGAGGGCAGGGATCATCTCTGCACCTTTCTCCCCAGGGTAATCCTACACACAGAAAGAAGACCATGTTGACTGAACAAATCCATAAGCTACATGTCTACCCTCACATAGGCTTCTGCAAAGTATTCTACGGAGGTTACACAGCAGCAGCAGAAAAAAAAAAAAAAAAAAGTGGTGAACGCAGAGGTCTCATAAATGGGCACAAAAAAAAAAAAAAAAATTAATAAGCACAGTTAAGCTATCCATTTATCTTTTTTGTATTGGGGGGTAGCTCAATGGGGACCACCTTCCCTGGGAAAAAGGTTAGTCCAAACAGCAGGTTCTCTTAATCTGATTTGTAGCCAGTTTTAGATTTTTAAAAAGGTTGCTTGGGAAACCCCCCCCCCCCCCCCCCCCAAAAAAATATAAATAAAAAAAAAAAACAACAAAAAAAAAAAACAGAAAATAAATCCTTGCCATCTAGGCACTAAACAGTTCAGGATCCCAACTCACAGGTGAAGGGCTTCTTCCAGTCATCCACAAGACAGACCATCACTGTGCTTGATTGGCCAGCAAACTCGCCTGACCCAAACCCCATAGAGAATCTGTGGGGCATTGTCAAAAGGAAGACGCCAAACCCAACAAAGCAGATGAGCTCAAAGCCACCATCAAAGAAACCTGGGCTTCCATAGCACCTCAGTGTTACAGGCTGATCACCTCCATGCCATATTGATGTAGTAATTCATGCAAAAGGAGACCCGATCAAGTATTGAGTGCATACTATATTGTACATGGACATACTTTTCAGTAAGCAAACATTTCTGTATTCATTTTTTTTTTTATTGGTCTTAATATTCTAAATTTTCTGAGATACTGAATTTTGGGTTTTCAGTAGCTGTAAGCCATAATCATCAAAATTAAAAGAAAGAAATGTTTGGGGTGTGTTAAAAATAGGAGTTACACTTTTTTCAATTGAATTACTGATGTAGCACCCTGTAGTTTAGGTAGGGAGTGCCTCACAAGAGTAATTATCCTGGTTGATTGCTAGAGATTCATTGATTTCTCCCCAAGTTTGTCCTTGCTGCACTTTTCTCTACCACTAGGTGGCCAGGTACTTTATATGAGAAGGGCAACTCAAGGTCAGGTTATGGGTATGTGGGGGTATCTCAGCCAATGGGCCAGGGTTTTCCTGAATCCCCTTGGCCTGCTGGGAGAACCTATATATCCAGGTGGAGTCGGGTTATCTAGGTTCTGTGCCACCTGGACGGATGTCTGGGTGGACGTGTCGTATTGCCTGGGCTGCTAGGCTGGAGCTTGGGCCTATCCCGGGGGCATCTGGCTGCTGGGCTGTCTGAGGGCCTATCCAGAAGAGCAACGCAGGTTTGGGATTACGGCTTGCAGTCCAACTAAAAGATTGTTCTGTCGACCACAGACCCTAGAGGAGGTAGAGGGGAAGCTGTCGCCAGTAAGGGACCATTCGCTTTATTACCAGGGACCACAGTGAGTAACTGAAGTACCGGAGCAGCATTCCAACCAGAGGTGGGACGAATCCAGAAACTTCAGTGGGAATCAAGCCATGGACTAAGTCAGTGGGGGAAACGCTTGCAGAGCAGCCTTGTGTGTCAACTAGGGACCGAGCGGGCAAGTGTGGGTGAAGCTTGAGAGGTATTTAGCGTGCCAGGCTAGAGGTGACGTTTGAGGAAGATACCACCGTTTAGATTGGAGGAGCTCAAGAGATTCAGTGGCAGTGAATCAGAGGGTCTAGTGAGACACCAGGAGCTCAGTGTATTGACAAACTATAAGGAGAAGAAGTAGTAAAGCTGAAAGAACTGTTACGCTTTGTGTTAGGAACTGTTCAAGACTGTTGCCATAGGAGACAGCATCCCTGCATGTGCAGATGTGGATTCTTGCTGCATGGTTATACTCTTGAAGTCTCAGTCTGCTAAGAGCTTGCAACTATCAAAGGGTGTCCTAGTCCTCCTCCCCCCCCCCAAAAAAAAAAAAAAAAAAAAAAAGGACTGTTAAGAGACATAAAACCTCTTTTACATCCAAGAAGGGTCAGGCGCTCAATAACTCACTATCTTTGCACCCACTATGCCTCATAACCCACCACATACAGAAGGATGTCAGCTATCACTGGCCCTGGAAGTTCTTAGGCTGAAGGACAGTGCACCTAATCCAGACTTATTGCATTCCAGCATTCATGCTAGAGTACATACTACCCTAAACGTTCATACTGCCAGCTGCACCATTCATGGAGGGGTAAAAAAAAAAAAAAAAAATTTGGGTACAGCAGTGACTGAACATGCAGTTGTAACTTAAAATAACGCAGTGCAAAAAAATGGCCTGGTCATGAAAGAGGGGGGGGGGGGGGGGAGGTAGATCTTCAGGAGGTCAAGTGGTTAATGGCCTGAACCTATAACAAGGGAGTTATTCAACAAAACTTCAGCTTGCTTTTAGCCACAGATGTCCGTTTTTTTGGTAAAGTTTTTTTTGGCAAGGCTTAAAGTACATGGGACATATTTACAGCCTCTCCTGAATGACTTAACTTGATAGGATAGTAACCAACGTTTAAAAACATCCATTTTGCCGTGTTTAAGTTTGGAAGCTTCTAGAAGTTCCCGCTTGAAATGCCTGTAAACACAGCTTCTGAACGCTTTTTTTTGGCGTTCAAAAAAATGCCTCCAACACAACTGCCTAAAAATGACTTATCTGTCCGTGTACACAGGGTCGTTTACAGAGGAGAGTTCAGGGGCGGTAGAAATAAAATGCCCAACTGCTCCTAAATGTCAGTTTACCAGCAGCAGTTGACATGAGGCCTAAAGGTGAACTAAACTATGCCTTCAATAGGTTGCTGCCAGTGGAGCTTGATGCACATCTGTGCCCTCCACCTGCAAGTAAAAATCAGAGTCCCATGCACCAATGCCAAATGCCCAGCGTAAATGGGGCTTAAATGGATGCTCTCTGTTTACATCTGTTCATACAATATCTCACAAGTGTGTGCACACCTCACATTTTTGTAAATATTTTATTATATCCTTTCATGAGACAACCAGGTGAGGAGTACAAAGACAAGTGTGTCTTGACTACAGTCAAGCATGGTGGTGGGAGTGTCATGGTCTGAGGCTGCATGAGTGCTGCCGGTGTTCAGTTGAGAAGTGCCCGCTATGGAGAAGTGCCCGGGACGAAAGGCGTATGCGCCGCATGGAACAGCACAACAGCTGATTTTATGATCAGCTGTTGTGACGGCGCCTGCACACAATAGCCGACAAAATATATTTTTTCTGTCAGATTGCGCTCCCGTGGCGAGTTCATGCCGGTGAGGGGCAGATTTATAAATGGGCAGTTGGGGGTGGAATTTTAAAGATGCCCAGTGCTGCAAAACAAAAAAATTTATGCTATTCGAAGAATAGCATAAAAAGTTTTGTAGCACCGAGCATCTTTAAAAATTCCACCACGGTTATGAAGTCACCACAGGAGCGCGGGGCACAATCTGACAAACATCTGTCAGCTATTGTGCGCAGGCGCCGTCACAACAGCTGATCATAAAGTCAGCTGTCGTGTTGTACTGTTCGGCGCATGCGCCGTTCGTCCCGGGCACTTCGACACAACACAGGCACTGGGGAGCTACACTTCATTGAGGGAACCATGAATGCCAACATGTACTGTGACATACTGAAGCACAGCATGATCCCTTGAAAAGAGAATAAAATATTTACATATATGAGGGGTGTGCTTGCGAGATACTGTATATACCTTTTGACAAGGTTTCTAGTTTTGTCACATATGACTAGCTATAAGGAAAAGGGGGAAAAAAATAAAAATAAAAAAAAAAATTTAAAAAAAAAGGAGGGAAGAGTGATGCAAAAATGGATGTAAACAAACTGAACACAGATGTGAAAATTGATTTAGATCCGAATCAGTATTCCTCATGTACACACACACACACACACACACACACACATAACCGTGTGCAAAAGGGCCTTTGTGAGGCCTAAAAGGTTTATATTTCTCAGATTAGTTCTAGATTGTAAGCTCTATTGAGCAGGGCCCTCTGATCCCTCCTGTATTGATTAGTATTGTAAGTGTACTGTCTGCCCTAATGTTGTAAAGTGCTGCGCAAACTGTTGGCACTATATAAATCCTGATTATTATTATTAATTGGCTTTTCTGAATGCAGGGGAAGCGAGTGCAGGAATGTCAGTGTAAATAAGGCCAAATGTTTCTTTTGGGGTAAAAAACCATCTGAGGTATCACCATAACAAAAAAACTGTTATTTCCTCTTCGCACAATGCCCAGGGTGCGAGCTCTGCCAGGGATACCAAGGACAGCGTGGAGTCAATTTTCCTTTAATTGAAAGGCACAGAACCCCCATTATGCAAAGTTCACAAAGGCTGCAAACATTCCGGATAAAAAAAAGGATTGAATCTCTGAACATTGACTGTTGCCAGAAAGACGTTTTAGTCAAATTCTTATTCAAGAGTCCCAAAACCAAACATGGGGCTGCGAAGGAACCAAAAACCACAATTGACGATGAAGTTGCTCCTGAGAGGAGAGGAAAGACCCAGCAAACTGCTTTCCTCAGAATTTTCCCTCCTATCACTCAGCCATCTGCTGGACTCCACACCCAGTTCCCCAACCCCCTCCTTGCTACGACTGAGAGTCGCTACCGTGCTGGTCAGATAATAAACATATGTGGGAGGGTGACGTCACACGCCTCACTTTCTGGTACAAAACGTTCCCCGTCAAGCTTGAGGGAGAGTCAAAAAACATACAATATAAGCGAAGGGGGGAGGACCCACTGCAGACCAACACAAGGACACCATGCCCCCCACCCCCTCCCATTATCCAGTCTGCACTGGTTTCAGTCAGCCTTGTTTTTCATTTTTTGGGGAGAACAGGCCTCCCTCGTTCTCTTCATGAAAAAAAAAAAAAAACCACACATGATACGGTACAATAAACTACTATATAAAAGAAACAGATTTGTCTGTGTCCCTACAAGTTTGTTTGCCTGTTCACCATACACTTTTTTGTAAAAAAGCATTCTAAAGAAAACAAGCATGATAAAACTCATGAGTCTGCAGATCACCCCAACAATAATCACTTTATTATGGAAACTATTTTACATTCAATCTGTCTGCAGCCCTTAGGCTCCATAAACACTTGTCATGCAACTTTGGAAATCAGTCGCATGACAAGTCGTTCCCCACGTTTTCCCAATAACCATTCATATGTGTGACTTAAAGTTGCAGCTTCAAAGTACTTCATAGATATCAGGCTCGGTTCCCACTAGCGTGATGCAGGAACCAGCGCAACTCCAATACTGGTTCCCGCATTGCAGATGGTTCACACTGCCCTATGCGAACCGCTGCGGGCATCAATAGAAAGTTAATGACACCCCCAGATCGGTTCACAGTGCGAACTGTGAAATTGCACCCATGCAATCCGATTCTGGGGCAAAAAAAAAAAAAAAAAAAAAAAAAAAAAAAAGTCCTGCACGATTGTGGTCCAAATGCTTTCAAATTCAGCCATAAATATCTGTATGGCTGAATTTGCATCACAGACACTGCATGTGATCTGCACAGCAGTGCGAATCACATGCGATGTCTGACTCGGCACTCAATGTTAACCCTCGAAAGTTGCATGGAAGTCATACCCAACTGTCAGAGCCGGTTCACACGGGGGCGACTTGTCAGGCGACCTAGCCGTCTGACAAGTCGCCTCCCGTTCTGTACAATGGAACCGTTCTAATCGGAGCGACGCAAGTCGCTCTGACTTAGAAGAAAGGTTCCTGTACTACTTTGGGGGCGACTTGCATAGACTATACAGAAGTAGTCTTGCTAGTCGCCCCGGCAGTCGTGTGCAGGTCGCCTCGGTGAGGCGACCTGCAAGTCGTGCCGCCTCTGGTGTGAACCGAGGCTTACACAATGCAACAGTCGTCCATTATCACTGGTCAAAGCCAAGAGCCATATCCAAGTCATACCCAATCGGCACAACTTTGGAGTCGTACAAGTGTGAATGAAGCCTTAAAGGGTTAGTTGACCTTTACCAAACAAAGACTATGCAGAGAAAGGGCATCTGTAGAAAAACCAACAAGCTGTGTAGCTCCGACTAAAGTTAAATAGCGCCCTTGCTATAGGTGTAGGCAATTTAGATGCCTCCTGAAGACTGACTGGAATACTCCCATGATTTTGCCAAGTGAGGCCTAGTCATTACTGCTCACCTCCTCCATCACAGGAGTGCGCACTCAAAAGTTGAACTCAGAGCTACTGCCTCAGGGAAGAGAAAGTGCATGTGAGGAGGTTCAAGAAGAAAAAAAAAAAAAAAAAAAAAAAAAAAAAAGGGAAGAAGTGGAGGGAGAAGAAGCTTGCATCGGTGATGGTGGAAGTGCACAGTAATGACTAGGCCTCACTTAGCAATATCCTGGGAGTATTCCAGTCAGGCTTTGGGATGTATGTAAATGGTCTACACTTATAGCAAAGGCATTAGTCAAAACCGCACAGTTGGTTTTTATCTACAAAAACCACTTACCTGCAGTTTTTGTAAAGGTGAACTAACCCTTTGTTTTTAACTAGAACAGCTTATATATCAAACACAAAAAAGACAGACAACTTACGGTGGCTACACATACTTTGATATTATTGGGTTGATAGGAAATAAAAAAAAAAAAAAAAAAAAAAAAAAAAATCAAAAAAAAAAATCTGCAAGCCATGTTAATATCTATAACTCCCCCTTGCAATCGATACAAGCCCCATACACCCCATTAGATTTTCTTCAGGTTTACCAAAACCATAAACCTTAGGAGTTTCAATTTGTATGCAATCAGGCAGGCCTTTACACTACATGGTTTTGGTAAATCTGAAGTCAAAAATCTGCAGAAAATCTAACAGTGTGTATGGGGCTTTAGATTAGGTTTGATCAAACCCAGTCATTTGGTTATGGAGGAAAATCATTTTGCATGGTCAGCGGTACACAGATACTTTATTTACAATTATATTTCAAATCGACCATATGAGGATTACAAGGTGGAAACAGATGTGATCGATAACCTCCTACGCTTTGCATCAAAAATGATCCTCGCCGTCCTGACCCATTATGCTGAACGGGGGCGCCCTGCAGCTGCATGCAATTAGGACAAGCTAGTACAGGGTTCAAGCAGGCGATGAGGTAATACATTACCTCTGAAGAGAGCATTGCTAAGGTAAACAAGGCCTTAAAGAGAATTTGAAAAAAAAAAAAAAAAAAAAAAAAAAAAAAAAAAAAAGGCATGCTGGTCAATTAAATCTAAAATCTCTAAACTTCTGCAAGAACCTCCAGCTGTTTACTCAAGATAATCCATCTGTACACAATCCTACAAATGCCGTATGTGGTGAGACCATCAATAAACAAAACCACCATGTGTGAAGACGGTCACAGCTACTCATGCAGAGCAATTCTTTATCTATGGTCCTGTGGTCAGGAACCACACTGCTAAGGTCTTCTACAGTCATGTGTCTGTCTGCTAGTAGAAGCAGCGCACAAACTTTTACAAGTCAAATACTTTTCCGACAAAGCTTTGGCTCACAGACGTTTGAGTACTACAGACTAAAGCTGCCCATAGATGGATTGAAATTCTGCCAGTTCAGCAGGGACCAGACAAATTTTGATCCATCTAAGGCCAACGATCAACCTCTGTCGAACGGGAATGTTGGAAAAAACTTTAGGCGACAACGGCTTGCAGCAGCTGCACAGTGTATTCTGATAGCAGAGGACTGTTAGAATAGAATTGCACAGCAGGGATGTTTCTTCAATCCACCTCGATTGTATGGAGGAGGGAATCTGGGTTTTATTCTCAAGTTGGCCAACGTCAAACCTCTACAGAAAAGCATTTGATTCTTGAGTGCAGTTATACCACTTTGATGTCTCAATCTTGATTCCTGCAATGACCACCTCTTGTGTGCACACATAGTTTTCCTTGGTGTATACGCCCAGGAGCGGGAAGGACTGCACAATCATGTGACCATTAATTGGCATTCACAATGGTCACAAGATCAGGAGTCTGTTTGGCTGGCTCCTAATCACCCGTAGAGTCCAGAAGCTGTATGTCACTTTGCTGGGAGCTCATGCTCAGTACAGAAAACCTCAGCTGCCCATTGATGCATATGTGCAGCATGTGGGGCGTTAAAGCTCACCCACTTCAGCATCACATTTAATTACTACAGGTACAGTAGTTATATAGTGCCGACTTTACAAAGCCCTTTACATACATGTTCTAGATTCACATCATTCCCTGTCCTCAAGGAGCCAAGGTCCCCAACTCACTTTCATATACTAGGACCAATTTAGACAGGAGCCAATTAATCTACCAGCATGGTCTTGAGTGTAGGAGGAAACTGGAGTTGTCCCCTCTTACCCGTAGCAGGAGAAAACCCACGCAGGCAAACTCCAGGCAGGTAGTGCCAACCCAATAACAGCTAGGCGGAGGTGCCAACCACTTAGCCACAGTGCTGCCCACATAGGCATTACATGGAAGGCAGATGGATAAGCCCCTAGTATTATCATACAGGGACAATGCCACTAAAACTCAAAACCATTTAAGACCAACCCATGGTTCATCCCCATGGGCAATGCTGTGGGCTTCAGTATAGACTGCCTGCACACAGCTTCTTTCAAGGAAATTGAGATGCACTGGCTATAAAGACTTGCCTGCACATGCTTCCTGTGCAACTTGGGGCAGATCAAGGCGCAATAAACAGCCTGCACGCAGTAGGGGCGTCAACACCCACCTGGACTAAGTGTTATGTGCTTAGAACAACTAAATTCTTCTATAAGTATACAGATACTAAAGCTCGTTTCAGATACTTACAGTGACATCTTTGTACAGATGGACTGGATCGTAGTCGATGTCATTGGAAATAAAGAAGTCATTAGCCACAGCCAGAAGTGTCATTTCAGGAAGAGAGAAAATGTCCATGTACTGCTTGACAGCAGGACCCTAAAAACGGGAAAGAACGGCACAATCAGAATGGACAAGCAGTGAACTGGTTCACATTCTACAACAAGAGAATCAAGTGGAACTCCAGACAAAAATGTATTTACAGTTGTTGGTAGGAGTTTTGAAGGGTTTCTATCAGAATTTTACTGCTGGGTGTCCAATTGAGATTTTGCATCCATGCCTGTCCTGGTGACCACTGTTTGAGAGAGGCAGTGGGATTAGAAAACATTTCTCCCCCGATTGGGACTCAGACAACCTAACATAGCCTAAGCTCCACTCACGCTAAAGTATTCTTTTCTGTCTGAGTAACGTTTGAGAGATGTCCTCTTACCCGTCTGACCACCATCCCTTATTTATAAATGGATGGTTTTTCCTAAATGTTTTTACAATTTTTATCTTGTAGCCCTGAGGAAGCCTCCTGAAACAAGTTAGCCATTTTGTGAGTCAAAAGCAGTTTTGGCCTTTACAAGGTCTGGCACTCCTATTGGTTTATGCTCTGAGCAACATTTCTGGGAACCCCTTGGAGGGTAGCCTTGGTTGCATGTGAAGCTGCCGACCACAAGCAGTGAGCTCTTTGAAGGTCTTTTCCCCTTTAATACTCTTAATAACCACCTCTTTGAACCCAATGGGGCAAAGACAGCAATAAAATCAGATTCTCCACCATGCAGAAAGTAAAACATTTGTCTTGAGTTCTACTTCACATACCAATAGGGAACTGGAGAAAAACAGATATCAAAACCAGTAAATGACATATGAAGTATGGGCACAGCAATTCATGTTCGTTCTCAGGCAAGTAAATAATGCAACAGGCCAGTTTTGGCAAAGTTCCTTTTCATTGTAAGCAACCTCGAAATGACTTCCCTCCTTTTTAGGCAAAACTCTTGTTTTTCGGTTTTATGCCTTCCAACTAGATTAAATACACAACTCCAGGACCACTTCACATAAGCTGTAGACTTCTCTTGCCTTCATCTGACTTTACTAATGAATCTGATAAACAGGTTTCTTGTGCAATAGACAAAACTAAGTACTGAGTAGTGTATGGCTATCCCAATTGTTTGTCAGCCATGAGAGCCAATGATGGGATAGTAAAAAGGTAACCTGAACTGTTCTGTCTTCAGGAGAACTGTTTAACCAGACATGTGAGACACAACACCCCTACCAGACAGCACAGCCAGCTCCTGAAACTCTACAGACTACACAGCATAGGAATTGACAGGGTTGGTTCATCTTTACAGAAAAAAAATAAAAAATAAAACACACAACCCCACCACTACTCGACAACTCCCTTAATCCTCATCTCTAATTTACATTTCCCTGGGGTTTCCAAGCTGTCAGCACCCCATCGCTGCAGTCACTCCAGGGATCTGAAATGCACACTTATCTCTGTCAGTGCTTCCAGGATGGATGACCCTGACCAATCAGAATCCATCTGGTCTGGAAGCATTTACTGAGAAGAGTAGAGGTTTCAAAATGCCAGCAGTGCTGAAATCTCAGCAACCCTAGAAGCGAGGACAGCGGGTAGGGCACCCAGTGTTAGTTCAAAGAAAAAAAAAAAAAAAGTAAAGTTGAATACCTGAAGCACCAGCAAAGAGGTCATCTCTCTGCTCCCACATCCTGTGAGCATGCTCCCTGTGTCACATTAACACATAGAAAAGCACACAAACTCAGATTTAAAGAGCTGATGTGCAGAAGGCAGACAAATATCGGGTGCTTATGGTAGGTTAAATACATTTAATCATTTTGTAATATAACTGGAAAAGAGATTTGTCTTGAGTTCAGATTAATGACTTAAGACAGTGACAGGTTCTCATGTTAAAACCACCACCCACCCCCCACTGATCCTTGCCTTCCCCAGGCTTTTCTGGCTCTCGCAATGCAGCATCCTAGCCCTGTGTCAAAACTCATTCAGGGTTGGGCTCCTTCCTCCTCCTGGTCAGGTAGCCCACTTTGGGATTGGCCACTCAAATCTGAGCACTGCAGCCTAGGAGGGAGTCAGATGCTCCTCCATAACTGGAAGGCCAGATATTTACTGAAGGCTCAGAGTAGCGGAAGAGCATGGTGAAGGTGTCAGCGGGTGTTGTGGTGGGGAAGGTTCTAAATCCCAAGGAATGTTTTAGCGGCCATGCTTTTTTCTAAGAAAGGAATGGAATACACAGCTTGGTCAAAAGGATCTGGTGGATAGGGGATCACACCACTCCTCTGTCAAACTGATTATGCCCATCTCAGAAAAGCACACAGCACAGAAGAGACTTACCTTGCCATAGAACCCGCTGACTTGGTGAAGTGGGATGTGGTGTGTTCCCTGGTAGAGTTCCATCACCTCCTCATCTGGGACCGGCTTCAGGCCCCTAGTGATTGGGGAGGGAGGCACAGCACATTAAGGTTACAGTAGGAAAGGTTAGGTGAACACACCACACTGCAGGAAGACCATTTCCCCAAATACACAAGCAATCATAAACCAGAACAAAAAGTGCAGCAGTGTAAATTTTCAGTTAAGGGACATGGACAAACATCTCACTCAATTAGTCTACCTGAAGCATGGCAAGACATACCATGGTCATATTTAAACAAGGAAAGTAGTACTGTACCAACTGACAAGTCAGCCTATCCTGGTATGGTCATAAAGTCTTACTTAATGGCTAGTAAGAGTTGAGTAATGAGTTTGTTACAAACCCATGTTGGCCCAAACCAGAAAGGAAGCTGTCAGAGCCGACCTAAGCCGTTGAGGCCAGGGCATCCCCTGCCCCACCGTACACAAAAGGGTGGGGTAGCTCCTGACATCACTGACCAATTGTGGCCACGTGACCATATTAGGTCCCAGACATAGCCCCAATATGGCCATATTAGCTCAGTTTGGTGAAGAACAGCCATGCCTCCATGTGTATACAGCTGTGGTATGGGGGAATGCCCCAGCTGCAGCTAAAATGAGCCATCACTAACACCTTCCATCTGGGTTCGCCCAAACATGGGTTTAGACCTCGACCCAAGCTCATTAGTGTTAAGGTGCCCAGACATCAAGATGGATGCACAGTTCTGACACAGGCCGACCTATATCGGGGGGGGGGGGGGGGGGAATATTTAGCAATAGAATCAATTCTCCCAAGATATCAAATCCAGGGTTATTCGAACAGGTTGGGGTACCCAAGGATGATGGTTTTCCAGTCTATTTTTTTATCAGGCAACATATCTGACCCAAGAGAGGGAAAAAATAAAAAAAAAAAAAAAAAAAAAATAAGGGGGGGGGGATTGTGGAAGAAAACACAATTTCAAGCATGCACTGTCCCATATTGCAGTGGCAAAGAATGCCAGAGTTGTGTACTGTGACCAGAGGAATAGGGGCATGCCTAACATCAAGCGAACTAAATGTTTGGGACTTTGGGGGAACTTGAGCAGCACACTAGGTAGCATTTTGGAAGCCTGTGGTCCGTCGTTACCCTTACTTTCCATTAGAAAAATGAGAACATAACATCCACATGGGGATTCAAGCAGTTACAAAGACTTAGACCCTACAGTGCTGACATCTTAGGAAAGGTTAGGTCATTAAAGTAATAGTTTTTTCTACATACCTGTACACTGTGCCCAACTCAATGTAATGATATGCATCTATCTTCATCAGCAGTCCCTACAAAAAAAAAAAAAAAAAGTCAGAATGCTTAAAATGAATCCAAAAGAACCAAAATCTATTCACAAAATACAGGAAGAGAGGAAGTTTATTCTAAGATGAGGCATAATAAGGCATTTCCTGAGACTCTACAAACCATATACAGTTGTGCTCATGAGTTAACATTCCCTGGCAGAATTTATGATTTCTTGGCCATTTTTCAGAGAATTTGAATGATAAAAAAAAAAAAAAAAAAAACCTTTTCACTCATGGTTAGTGTTTGGCTAAAGCCATTTATCATCAACTGATTACCCTTTAAAATCATAATCAGAACAGAAACTACCCAAATGACACTGACCAAAAGTTTACATACCCCAGTTCTTAATACCATATATTGCCCCCTTTAACATTAATGACAGCATGAAGTCTTTTGTGGCAATTATGGATGAGGCTCTTTATCTTCTCAGATGGTAAAGCTGCCCATTCCTCTTGGCAAAAATCCTCCAGTTCCTGTAAATTCTTGGGCTGTCTTGCATGAACTGCACGTTTGAGATCTCCGAGTGGCTCAATGATATTGAGGTCAGGAGACTGAGATGACCACTCCAGAACCTTCACTTTATTCTGCTGTAGCCAATGACAGGTCAACTTGACCTTGTGTTTTGGATCATTGTCATGTTGGAATGTCCAAGTACATCCCATGCGCAGCTTCCTGGCTGGTAAAAGCAAATGTTCCTCCAGTATTTGATAACATACTGCATTCATCTTGCCATCAATTTTGACCAAATTTCCTGTGCCTTTGTAGCTCACACATCCCCAAAACATCAGCGATTCACCTCCGTGTTCCACAGTAGGAATGGTGTAACTTTCATCATAGGCCTTATTGATTCCTCTCCAAATGAAGCGTTTTACGGTTGTGGCCAAAAAGCTCTATTTTGGTCTCATCACTCCAAATGACTGTGCTAGAAGGTTTGAGGTTCATCTCTGCTCTTTGGCGTATTGCAAGAGGGATACTTTGTGGCATTTGCGTAGTAATGGCTTTATTCTGGCAACTCGACCATGCAGCCCATCTTTCTTCGAGTGCCTCCTGATTGTGCATCTTAGAACAGCCACACCACAGGTTTTCAGAGTCCTGTATTTCACCTGAAATTTGTCGGTTTTCTTTGCATCCCAAACAATTTTCCTGGCAGTTGTGGCTAAAATTTTAGTTTGTCTACCTGACCTTGGTTTGGTTTCAACAGAACCCCTCATTTTCCACTTCTTGATTACAGTTTTTGAACACTGCTGATTGGCACTCAATTCCTTGGATATATTTTTATATCACTTTCCTGTTCTATATAGTTCAGTTCAACCACCCTTTCCCACAGATCCTTTGACAATTCTTTTGCCCCCCCCTCCAATGAAACATCAGTGCAGCACTGGATTAAAAGGTGCAAGGGTCTGCCAGGAGTCCAGAAACACATTGACCTTTTATATACACACACACACTAAATTACAAGCAAACAGATCACAGGTGAGGATGGTTACCTTTAAATAGCCATTCAAACACCTGTGTGTCAACTTGTGTGCATGTTATCAGGCCAAAATGACCAGGGGATGTAAACTTTTGATCAGGGTCATTTGGGTAGTTTGTTGCGATTATGAATTAAAGAGTAAACAGTTGATTTTTAATAAATGGCTTCAGCCAAATATTACCCATGAGTGGAAAATGTTTGTTGTGTTATTCATATGCTCTGAAAAAATGGCCAAGCAAGCAAACTCTGCCAGGGTATGTAAACTTATGAGCACAAGTGTAAACTGGAAAGACACATGGGGGGGGGGTAAGCAGGCTATATCAAAATGGACAACACTATTAACCCATACTACTGCAGTGTGGAGGATTTGGTTTTAGTGCTTAGGGACACGTTCTGCATAATGTTTTAATGTCTCCCCCAGATTTGCTTGAGATGACAAAACACGCTACTTACTGGGGGTGATTTATGGTCTTCCAAACTGACATGAGCATGAATTTCACCATTTTATAGTTCCTGCATAATACACGTGTTCAGCATTTAAGCCTCAAAGATTTCACCTCAACTCTGGATGAACACATCAGATTGGGTCCCTTACCAGTAAGCCCAAAACAACTATGTATGACCATTTTAAAAGTAAACATGTTGGTGAACTAAAGCTGCTGCCAAACAGGAGCCTCCATAAGTCCTCCCTGTTCCAAGGCCTCACTCCACCCTAGTCTTCACTGGAAAATCCTGACCTAGTATTGGGAAAATAGACGTAACCCCTCCCAAAATGCAGTACCCGCCACTCAATTAACCTACTGCCAACCTACCCACTGAAGAGAATGCCTATTTGTTGTTTTTATTGAAATGCGCTTTGTCTAGATCTGCAAGGGGCACTGGTAGTCCATGGAGTGTTCTGGATTACCCCAACTACTAAAAATGTATGGCCAGCTTAAAATTACACCTAAACTGGCCATACATTTTGCAAATTCTGGCCTGGTTCCTAATCAACCAGACAAAATTTGCTCTTTGAGTGGCCTTGTAGCCACCCTCCCACCCAACATCCTTTGAATGAAAAATAAAAAAAATTCCAAGGAGCTGGGCAGAACATTGTTGACACAACAGTGGCTGCATCCAAGCAGATGCAGCCGTTTTCCAGATATTTTAATAACCACCGATGCCTGCTGCCAGAATAAAAAAACCACAACGGGAGAATAGTCCATGTGTACTGTAGAGCGTGGATAGAGGAATCTGTTATTTTTGGTTCAGTTCGCAGGCTGAACGAAAAAGATCTAACTTGGTATGGCCAGCATTAGGTTACAACTCTGGAACCATACTGTACATCATGAAAGTTAAAATTTTCAAGAGTAGCTTAAAAAAAAAAAAAAAAAAAAAAAAAAAAAAAAGCTAGAATCAGCATTGCCATCTTATCTTGCAAGAGTGTGGATGACCATCAGAAGCCTGAGTTAAAAAGCAGTGATGAAGAAGACATATGTAAGGCAGTGTAGAAAAATAGTGTGGAGGGTAGAGTGCGGTATCAATCATCCCCCCAACATCCTAAATATCAATGAAAAAAAAATTAAAAAGTCTGCACCAGAATGCCTCATGGACCATGGAGGCAGAACCACAAAAAAAAAAAAAAAACCCCACCACACACACGTAAAAATGACATTACGAGAAACAGTACATGCATTGATATATTATACCATACAATCAGATGTATTCAAAAAGTTGTTAATGCAGAGGGCAAGGTCAAACCAAATGAAGTGAATTGATTTGATGATACCCGACAGGTTTTGGATCTGTAGTCCTTCCTCAGGGTTGATAGTGGGCATTTGTATTTAGGAATCAACCTCAACATTAACTTTTGCTTGCTAGGATAACTGCATGGCAACCCTCAAAGGACAGGAAAGCACAACAAAACGGCCAGATATGCACTCACAAAGACCCCAATGGGGCAAAGAAGCCCCTGTGGCCTCACACGGCAGCAAGTTTCTTGGTAGGATTGTTACAAGTGACCACAATCAGCCTGCTCATGCAGAGTGGGTTCTGCCTCCATAGTCCATGAGGGGTTGTCCTGCGCAAACTTTGTTTCACATGTAAGGAAGTATAAAACTTGTTTTAAAGGAATCCCCCAAATCCAGATCACCATTCAAGATAAGCAGATCTTCCCTTTACAAACGAAAAGCTAACGTTCAGCAATTACCTTATTCATGTCGTAGTGCAGGCCTCGTACAGCAAAGTTGGGCAGATAGTCGTACTTCAGGATTGCTGCTGGGTACTAGGAAGCAAAGAACAAAAAAAAGTTTAGATTTGGATATCAATGAGAACCTATCTACAATACAGGTTTGCATTTCCATTACATGTTCATGCTGAGTAAAAGCATTGCAACTCTAATCCTGTGTCGCTAAAGTTACTACAAACTTAAAAGAACTTTGTATCCTACCATCTGATCTTCTACCTGACACCATCCTGAAACCTGGGCCTAAAGCTGGCCATACACTAGTAGAATGTTTTTTAGATTCCCAATTCCAATGGTAAAGGCAAGCAAAATTTTGAAGCACTCAAGGAAATTTGTCATCAAATGCACAGAGAATTTTCATATAAATGGTTTCTTCAAAAATCTACTAGTTCATGACCAGATTAATTGTGCAAGTCTTATCAGACATTCACAGCCAGGGTTCTGTAGCATCTAAAGCAGGGGTCTCAAATTGGTGGCTCTCCAGCTGTTGCAAAACTACAAGTCCCATCATGCTTCTGCCTTGGGATTCAGGCTTGAAACTGTCAGTCTTGCAATGCCTCATGGGACTTGTAGTTTCGCAACAGCTGGGGGGCCACCAGTTTGAGACCCCTGATCTAAAGAGTTCCTTCAGAGGTTGCTAGGGGTTGTTCGGAGCAGTGGCTGACAGACCTTCCATTTGATGGTGCCTACATTCCAGTGCCCAGCTGCATTAACACCATTTATCTTTATCTACAACCAAGGGTTGTATTTTTGCACACTGACCGCCATCAATTTAAAGGAAGCCTCCCCCCCCACTGAATTGTTTTTGCAGGGGATCCTTGAAAATCAAGGGTTCTCCTGGAGTAAAAACAAAATAAAAAAGATGCAGTGAGCACATGTTGGACTAAAACTTGCATCCCCTAAATGCAGCATCGTTGACCTTCAGGACAGGTTCCGGGCCCCCCATCCAAGGAGGATACCTTCCGGTGCACAACCCATCTTTACACTGTCATTCATCGTGAGACAGTACAAGCTCTTTTGACTCACCGCCCACGGCTTGTGAGTCCACCGAAGTTGGTAAGAGTATTCTACCTTTCACTTTGATTTGGAGTCTCTTTACTGTGAGGATATCTGACTTGGGTTCCATTTGTTTCAACTGCACTATGCAACATATGGACTAAATTATTAAGTCTTTATTATTCACTTGGGATTTACACTTCCCCACCATTATTGTGGACATTGTTTATATTTCTTTTTTTCTTCACTATCAAAAATGTGGACTTTTGAGAATATTATTTGTTGATTTATTTCACTTCATTTTTCACCTTCATGTATATCTGCATCTCTCCCAAAGGAAAGAGCATTGCACCCTTTTATGTAGGTGGTGATATTGTTTGTTTACACACCTATTTGGTTTTGGCCTGGATGGGGTTACGTGCCACTTCAAATGTGGATTGACCTCCCTCTGCTCTAAAACCCCCTTTCTTCGCAGCATATACTTTAGCGCTACACTTTTTTGTTTATTTATTCTACACAGTCCTAGTCGTTCTGTAGTGTTGGCTGCTGCTTTGATTTATTAGATTGGCGCGGTATTTTACCTATCCATTAATTTATATTTAATGGTGACCTGACTAAGTAGACAAAGAATCTGTTAATGCATATTGCCTACAGATCCTCTCATTACATTTCAAGGCTCTTTCACGGAGTAGCAAATAACTTTCCCATCTTTAGAAGTGGTCATCAGCAGGGTCACAGGTGTCAGATTCACACTGTCATGGCCATTGGTTGTACCATGAATCCGTGACTTACTTTGTACTGCTCCACCAAGATGTCTCGGGCAGTGTTGAAGATCATGGAGTGCAGCGCATTGGAGTAAAGTGCCAGCGTGTAATCATAGTCAAAGCCATAGACTTCTATGTCACCTAAACAGACCTCATTGTTGGCATAGATGGTGGATGAATTCAGAAGGTTACATACTCCCGGAGGTAAGAGATCTAAAAGATAAAAATTAGAACACGGATTAGATTTCATCCAATCATGAAAGTTTCATTGTTTTAATCAATACAGCGGTACTTTAGCTAATAAAATATAGCTGGTAGGAAGGTTTTTATTGCAGGCACTCTGCAGATGTCTTCTGTAATGAAGACTTCTTACCGGCCTCCAGCTTATTTATATAGTGCTGACAATTCTAGGTAGCCTTTTCATACTGTAAACTCATGCCTAGGTGCCAGGTTGAATTAATTTGAGAGCGTTAGGTTATAACCTATCAAGTTGGCCACAGACTGATCCCAAAAGAGGGCTGAGCAAAAATGGAAGGGATGGCTAATCAAGTCGGCCATAAACACTACCCAAAAGATTATGGACCAAAGACGGAAGGGGTGGTGAATCAAGATGGCCTTTGGCGGCAATCCCAAAAGACTGAGCCAAGATGGAAGGGAAGCAAGTACTGTAATTGACTTTCTGCTTTGAGTGAAGGAAAAACAAAAAAAAACAAACAAACCACAACCTGCTGCAGCAAATTTATATGCAACCATTGCGATCTCAACATATAGAATATACAATGATTATGCTTCTAAAGCTGGCGATACACTGGTAGGTTTTCCTGACAAACGTCCAAAGGGAACGTCTCATCAGTACATTTGATAATGTCAACAGACTTGACAAATGTCATCGAAAAGCACTTCAAAAACTTTTGTCTGCTACAAAAAAAAAAACTTAAAAAAAAATTGACTGCTCTATAAAAACAACAAACATTTTCAGAACCCATTACCCATTTCAGAAAGCGCTGTGCAAACTGTTGGCACTATACAAATTCTTTACAATATAAAAATATAAATTAAATAGAACAGTAAACTAAGAGCTTAGACAATAGCCTCATAATGGGGCTTTGTAACCATATCAGAAAACCATCTAACGTGTTTGATCAATGCAACAAGATTCTGTCAAAAAGCAGGAAGGCTACAAAACTCAATTATGTAAGGATCTGCAGAATTTCACTCCAGAGGGAGGAAAAAAAAAAAAAAACCAAACCACACACCAACCCACAGGACAAGTATTTTGACTGCAGGAATTTTCTTTCAACTTCTGCTGCTCCCATTCATTACAACGCCCCCCTCCATCTAAAATCCTTTCTAAACAAGATTTGCTGATGGGGGATGGGATCACAAATCCATACCATGTGCTAAGAAATGAGCCTCCTTAAGTCCTGCAACATGGAAACTCGAAAAAGGTTATTGCTCCAGGTTTCGTCTTTAAATGACATTCATCTGTCAATGCAACAGAAGTGTAGAAAACCCATCAGTCATACTCTTCATGCAATAGAAAAAACAACCTGGAGGTAGAAAGGATCCGCTGTAAATAAAACTACTATAGGGGCTTGTTCACACAAGAGAGGTGATCCTTGGCAAAGGTGGAAAAACAAATGCTGCTTTTTGCTGTATTTTTTACATTTCTCCATTGAGATTTGACAAATGAATCCCTCCAATAATAAATACCACCATTTCCTAAGGCCGGCCATACATAAGATTTATAGAACATCGAGCCGCTTCCACTGGAAAAACACAGAACTCCAGCAGAAGCAGCCATTTTTAATCTTAAGGCTAGTCATGCCTTACATAGGCTATTTGATCACCCCTGTTTATTTTTAAGCGCAAAAAACAAAATTCTCATTTACTTAGGCCAATATGTATTCGGCTACATATTTAAAAGTCACCAAAAGGGATGCACTAATACTTTTTTTTTACAATGGGTCCAAGTGCCAATACCAATACCTACTGCAACTGTTTTGTTTTAAAGCGGAGGTCTGGCCGTAAGAAAAAAAAAAAAAAAGAAAAGTCAGCAACTATAAAAACACTAGCTGCAGTCATTTAATAAGGGTACTTACCTGTCCAGCGAGCCCACGATGTCGGCCCACCGAGGCCGATCCGTCCATCGGATCGGGTGCCGCCATCCTAACTAAGGGAAAACAGGCAGAGGAGCCTTGCAGCTTCACTGCCTGTTTCCTACTACGCGAGTCGCACAGCGCTCTGTGAATGGCCCTGTGGTTTTCTGGGACACGCACATGTCCCAGAAGACAAACGGTGCAGCTGGCCAAAGAGGATGAATTGAAAGAGTAGCGCCGCGGAATAGGAAGAGGCAGATTAGGAAGACTGCCTAGCAACAGACATTTCTGGTAAAAAAAAAAAAGTCTCAATTTTTTTTTTTAATATTTTTTTGGTAGAATGTTAATGTAATTTTTAATTTTATTGTGGACCTCCACTTTAACTTTCAGCTGTCAGCAATGATAAAACACAGAAAAGGAAAAAAAAAAAAAGCCAAGAAAATAAATGGAGAATACAGAGTCAATTAACCAGTTAAGCCCCAGACCATTTGGCTGGCCAAAGACCAGAGCACTTTTTGCGATTCGGCACTGCGTCGCTTTAACTGGCAATTGCGTGGTCATGCAACATGGCTCCCAAACAAAATTGGGGTCCTTTTCTCCCCCCCCCCCACAAAGCTTATTGGTGGCATTTGATCACCTTTGCGGTTTTTATTTTTTGCGCTATATAAAAAAAAAAAAACAAACACACATTTTTTTTTATTTTGCTATCATAAATCTCCCCAAAAGATATATAAAAAACATTTTTTCTCCTCAGTTTAGGCCAATATGTATTCTACATTTTTTTTCCACCCAAAAATAAGTGCACTGTCACTGGCAGGAAAGGGGTTAACATCAGGGGCGATCAGAGGGTTAAGTGTGTCGCTAGGGAGTGCTTTCTAATTGTGGGGAACACAGACTTGTGTTTCTGCTTAGCAGAAACACAAGATCTCCATGTTCCCCTCTGACAGAAGGGGGAATCTGCCTTGTTTACATAGGCAGACGGCCATTCTGCCTCTCCTCAGAATGATCAGCGTGCCGATTTGCTCCCGCTGTGTCCAATCACAATGGGAGCGTGTCGCTGGCAGCGCGTGCCCCAGACCCCCGCACGTAATCACATACAGGTACGCAATTTGGCGCAGGAGGACCGCCTGCTGCAGTATCTGTGTGGTCAATGACTGCTACTGCCAGACTCATCCAACTTACCAATCGTTCAGTGTCTGCTACCCCTCTCTGCCAATCACGCCTACTGGCTTCTACTCACCCAAGAAATAGAAGTTCAAAATACTAACAAGAACTGACAAAGCTCCCACAACGCTGCTCCCAGCTACACCACTAACCTGGTCTCAAGGTACCAACCAAATCGCTCTTTGTTCTTCTCAAGACCTCTCTAACTCCCTTATCACCTTCTCCCATGCTCACCTCCAGGAATTCACAAGCTTCTCCCATCCTATGGAACTCCCTACCCCAATCTGTCTATATGCTACTCTGTCCACCTTTAGGTGAGCCCTAAAAACAAAAAAAAACAAAAAAACACTCTTCAAAGACTATTCTGCCCCCCGACTAACTATACTTTTAATTTCTCCATCAGCTCATCCCCCACTGGTATTGCCTTTTGTATCACTTGACCCTTCTTCCTAGATTGTAAGCTCTGAGGAGCAGGGCCCCTCCAACTCCTTCTGTACTGAATAATATTGTAATTGTACAGTCTGCCCTCATGCTGTAAAGCGCCGTGCAAACTTTTGCCGCTATATAAATCCATACCAACCAATACCCAAACATGGGCTGCAGTCATTGTTCAGTAAAGAATTTTTGTCTGGCTCCTACGGATTTTCATATCAAACTTTGTCAAGCCGGGTGGTGCACTTGATGCAACTGCTGCCATGAACAAGCCCCAAAAAAAAAAATTAAATATGGCTGGAGTTAAAGTCCACTTTTAGAAAAAATAAATTGCAGCCATGATTAGTAGATGGCGGGTGCAGTGCCAGGCTCCTGACGAGTTTTCCTCCAGCTCTATGTGGAAGCTGGAGGTATGAACTTTAGTTTGGAGAGCTGGAGGAAGCGTTGAAGGACTAGGACTGTGGTGATCACAGCACTTGTATTCCATTAAAGCTGGCCATATAATATCCAATTTTCTTATTCAACTTACTTTAGATGTGCCTTCATCCATGTAGTGCAAGCGCCTGCCCGATGGCATACAAAAATTTTGAAGCGTTTAGGTTTGACCTCATAATTTTGGTAAATCTAAAAAGGAAAATTGTACAAGAAAATTGTATAATGAAAGGCCAGCCTTAGAACCACTGTCCACGTGCCACTGGCAACAGGTTTAAAATATTACACCCTAAATACGAGTGTAACATGGTGCAACAAATGACGTTGGCCTTTACACGAGCACATGCAGTAGAAAACAAGATAGGCCCTTTAAATGACGTAGGATGAAGCAGCTCTTTCTACAGTCCAGCAATGTATCTCACACCATATGTACAGTCTTTCAATGGAAGATAAAGCTTAAGCTGCTGAGCAGTTCCTGGGTAGAGTACGCCTGGATATGGCAGCAGACCGATAACGATCACTTCGCTAACAGAGCATACCTAGACTGAAAAATAGTTTACAGCATATACGACACCCGTATGCATGTCCACGTCAGATAAGACTGCTGTTTTCATTAAAACACAGAGGACCCAAACATGAACCTAAAACAAAACTGATAGGTACAACATGCCAACAGCTGCCACCCCCATGCCGTTAACACCTCAAAACGAGGGCTTTACAAACCAACATCATGCGTACCCACAACAGACTGAAGACCAGGGGGTGCTCAACTGGTGGCCCTCCAGTTGTTGCAAAACTACAAAGTCCCATGATGAACTTCAGTTACAAGCCCGACTCTGAAAGGCAGAGACATGTTGGGACTTGTAGATCCACAACAGCTGGAGGGCCACAGGTTGAGCAACCATGTGAAGACTATGGATTGTTGAGGGACATTCTAGATATCACAGGGCAAGTTTACTTTCATGTTCATTCCCACCTGTTAATCTATATACAAAAAGGAGATCAGCCATTATCTGGAATGTCTCGGAATTGACAGTTTCCAGAGAACTTCTGCCTTGCAGCACTAGGGTCATCAGTTCGAGACACACACACACACACACACACACACACACTACGTGCATGGAGTCCACGTTCTCCATGTGCCTGCATTGGTTTTCTCCGGGTACTCCAGACTTTCTGGTGGGTTAATTGGCTCTAGTACAGTGTGTATGCATGTAAGGTAGGGAACTTAGTCTGTAAGCTTCTGGAGGGCAGGGATTGATGTACAGTACAGTATATGCTAGTGCTGTGTAAAAGGTCAGCACTATAAAAATACCCGCAATGGGAAATAATAATTTAAAAAAAAAAAAACTAATTTGTCAGGAATACACAGGGTAGGGCACTTTCCCCAACATGGAGTCCTTTAGCAGACACCCAGCTCCATCAATTCTTAATGGCACAGCACCCCCATGCATCTAACCTGCGAGCCAAAATGCATGGCGCTGCAGCACTATGTGGTTTAGTGCAGCTCAATCTTGCACAAGGGTCAGGGTCTTTTGCACTTTTTTCCCCCCACAGATAGGCCAGCCCATTGGGCATGTGTGGCACTGTCATTGGATGTAGGAGCCAGCTGCTACCTTCTGAGAAACCACAGCAAGCGCCACCACCCCCCTGTGCATGAGTGAGCTGTGTAAATGGTCTAGCAGCAACCTGGGACATGTGACATGTCCCAGGGCGCTGCAGGAGGAAGAGCAAGGGGTGGAAGAGGCATGTTCACAGCAATACATAGCAAAGTCCATAGAACTGGATACATTAAGGGGCAAATGCTTCAGGCTCCTGAGATTTGTCCAGCCCTGTGTTAAAAAGCATTGCAACATGGAATGGCACCACAACACACAATCTTGGGTGGCATTCATTAAAGGCCAACACCTTGCAAACATGCATGCGTTGCAGCACACCGAAACTTAGATAGGACATAGTAACCGTTACTATGCAGAGCTGCACCAGCTTTAGTAAATCTCCCCCCTATAAGTGGTAGCTCTTGCAGTGTTTTTTGTGAGCTACAAAAAATAAAATATAAAATAAAAACCCTGCAGCAGAAACAGAAAGCAGAAGAAAACTAACCTTGATATGATTCCAGAACCAAAATACTCTTCCCAGAGTGACTGGCATCTTTATAGGTTTACAGAAGACATACCAAAAGTTTGTTAATTGTATACAGATGGTATTCAGTCCAAAAAAAAAAATGACCCACACACCCCACAACCTTGTTTAGTTTATACTACTTCGATTAGATTAATAGTCTAATTGACGGTTTAGAGACAGGTTCTCATGCCTCTGACACCATTTTTAATATGCTACATCAGTGTTTCTCAGCCACCTCCTGTGGACCCAGGAGAAACCAACTGTCGCCCCTTTAATTAGACACTCAGCTGGGCACAACAAAAATGTACAGCTCTGCAACTAGTGGACTATTAATCACTTAAGGAACGAGCCTCTGAGATTTGGTGTTTACAAGTGAATAGGTTTTTTTTTTTGCTAGATAAAAATACGTTTTGGGGGTTCTAACCCCCTAGAGAATAAAACGGCAGTCGTTGCAAAACTGTCACACCGTATTTGCAGAGAGGTCTTACAAGCGCACTTTTGGAAAAGTTTTTTTGAACAAAAAAAAAAAAAAAAAAAAAAAAAAAAAAAAAAAAAAAAGTAAAAAGGTTAGGCTAATTTTGTTTTATTATCCTGAAAGATAATGTTACGCCAAGTAAATTGATACCAAACATGTCACGCTTCAAAAATTGTACCCGCTCATGGAATGGCGACAAACATTTACCCTTAAAAAAAAAAAAAAAAAAAATTCTACAGGTTGCATGTTGCGAGTTAGAGGTCTAGGGCTAGAATTATTGCTCTCGCTCCAACAATTGTGGCGATACCTCACATGTGTGGTTTGACCACCGTTTTCATATGCGTGCGCTGCTCATTTAAAAACATGTTTCTTATTTTACCTTTTATTTTTACACTTAGTTTTTTTTAAAAAGGTATCACTTTTATTCCTATTACAAGAAATGTAAACATCCCTTGTAAATAGAAAAAAAAATAAACACACGTATGACAGGACCTATTAACATGAAATCTGGGGTCAAAAAGACAGATCTCATATTTACACTACAATGCAAAAATATATTTAAAAAAAAGTCTAAGAGCTATGGACGGAAGTGACATTTTGACGTTGCTTCCGCCCTGCAGTGGTACGAGATGGGTGGTGGCCATCTTTCCCTCACTCATCTCTGCCACTACCGGCAGTGGGAGGGGAGGTGCCCCCTCCCGCCACTAATAAAAGCGATCTTGTGGCGAATTCAGCACAGAGACCACTTTTATGTGAAAGCGGACCGCCCGCTAAAGAAGAGACAATAATTTTGTTTATTCAGCATGAAATGGAGCATGAGGCTGTATATACTGCAATATTTACCTTTTTTGGTAAACTCATTCAATGAATCCAAGTTCTGCAAGCTGGGATCTCATGCACTGCATTGATGCATTCACACAATTTCACAGTAACCATGAGATAAAAGAAAAAAATTCAGGAATATTTCTTTATCCCATGGTTTTGCAAAACTATGTACACTACAAACTGTATGATTGGAAAAATGCATCTGTACAAGACTCTAAAAAAAAAAAAAAAAAAAAAAAGTGTGAGGAGGAAGGGCAAGCAGTAAATGTAAAAACATTCTGAGCAGCTTATAAACCTTGTAATCTTTCTGCACATAACTTGAAATGCTTTATTCCTCCCTTGAGGAGCAAAATGGCAGCAGGCTGTAAAAGAGACCCAGTTTGGGAATATTTTAATGAAGTTCCTCTACCGATTATAATACAGGATTTATATAGCGCCCAGTTTGCGCAGCACTTTACAACATAGGAGGGCAGACAGTACAGGAGAAATTAGAGGGTCCTGCTCATTAGAGCTTACCTATGGGTAAAAGCGGGTATGTGTGCAAAATGCAACAAAAAGATGCAAGGCCTGGTGACCCAAATGAAACATCATGAGAAGACGTGCAGTGATGAAAGGACCGTGTTTATGTGGACCCAGCTGAGATATTCCATTCAAAGTTCGTTTGTTTTTTTTAAAAGATTTTGTTTATGCACTTCAGTTACTAAACATTGAAGTTTAAGCAAATACAAGAATATGTAATATATTAGGGTTTTGATTCAATAAAAGAATTGGGAGTAGTTCAACTAGTGTCATTAACCCATTAACCCCCCAATATCGCTGTTTAACCTGACATATTATTCTAAATGGGAAACCTTCATTTTGTTTGCAGATATTAAAGATTCTAACTATCAGCAAGAATAAGTCCTTACATTTAAAGAGCACCTGTCATTTCAGATCCATCATGGCAGCGCATGTTAGCGGGTATCCACCAACCTGCTGCCGCCACGTCCCTCACCTTGTTGTGTCACTGCCCCATCACCAGACATACCATTAAAGTGAATGAGACTGTTGGTGAGTCAACTGCGGGGCAAAGATGACAGTTGCCCTTTGAAAATCATTTAAATGAAGCCTTTTTACTAGAGATTTAATCAAATCCACTCTGATGCACTTATTCCCATTCATAAAAAAGGGGAAGAATCCACACACTAAAATGTGATAAATATAATTTCTTCATGAAAAAAAAAAAAAAAAAAAAAAAAGTAAGAAGATTCTAATTTTTTACATGAATTATATATAAAATTATAGCGTGGATTCATTTTTTTTTAATTACTGGGAATAAGTGCATCACTTTACTTTTTTTATAATGCATATATGCACATTTTTATTTGGAACATTGAAACCATTATATGCATTGTTAAAAAGAACCCCACAATAGATTGATATTAATTCAATTTGGCAGAATGTTTTTATTAACACCATTTCCACATCTTAATTTTTTAAATCATTTCTTTGGACTCTTTGTACCCATCTGTGTAGACAAAGGCTAGCATTACAGTTGCACTTTGCTGTCTCATCACTGCAGCCACCCCAGTCTGAAAACAGAATGTCTACAATCTCTAAACATGAAACCCCTATAATACTCATGTCAGAGACCTTCGCCTAATAGGATGTTTGGGTGCGGTTTTCTGCCATGACAAAGTGGTACTTTTATGGTTCTCAATTTACTTTTTTTCCCCCCTGTAAACCAGGAGAAAAACAAATGGTTTAATTTTTCAGAAGATGAATTGCACACAGAAGTGCCAGCACAACACATTCTACGATTCTTATTTTAGACTCAATACAAAGACAAATTCCTGAGCAGAACATACATTGGGAGGGAGTGCAGGTTATCCTCCCTGTACGTGTTTCCTGGAACGTAGCTGAGCACCCTCTGCCAGCACTGAGCCCGGACACAGAGAAGGCCAATGTGAGCCGAGTGCAAGGATCAGAGCTCACTGGCAGAACACGACAAAATCAGCCTACTAATTAAACTAATTGGATTTCCTCCCAATTGTAAAAAGTGTCTAATAAATGAGCAGCGTATGACTCTACATCTCTCCTGCTGATCAGACCGGCTTCTATGTTCTGTAGACCAGAGTCCTCCTCTTCCCATTGACTGGCAAAACAAAAAAAAAAAACCCACACAGGATTAGCTGACGTCAGCAGAAAATAACCAAAACATCAAGCCATAAGACTTTAACACTTAATGTGAGACAGCCCAGCAATTCAGCTTTAGGTGCAACTTATTTTTGCAGTGTTTTTGGCCCCTTTAACTTTTAAAAATGTGCAGTGCCTGAAAACCCATGTATAAACCTGCATTTTTCAGGCACTCCAATTATGGGGAATCAAACATGCCATTTTTCCCCCAGAAAAAAAGAGCCCATGTACTTTATATACTAGGATGTGACAATCCTCAGGTATGAATGGACCCGACATGGCTGTTTTACACTGGGTGTACCCGTGGTATTCATGCAGACGGTTTCCCATAGACTTTCTATTAGGTTACACGTTTTTGGTGCATTTTCTGAAAGCGCATGCAGAACTTTCTTTTTTTTTCCAAAAGCTAACAATCACCAAGAACAATGTGATCTTATAGAAAGTCTACAGCAAACCACAGGTTAACTGCATGAACACTGTGGGTACCAAACCACAGGAGTGTGAAACGGCGTTTACCAAATGCATAATACAGTAAAACCTTGGTTTGAGAGCGTTTGCAAGACCAGCAATATTAAGCTTTGACTTGATATACAAGCAATGAATTGATATAAAAAGTAGCATCATGTCACAACTGAGTATAGAACAGAGGTGCCTCCAAGTGTAGCAATATGGTTACATTTAATGAAGGTACAACATTTAGAAACTCACATGGTTTAGGATTAAAAAAAAAAAAAAAAAAAAAAAAAAGGAGGCACATCTAAGTATGCAGGCATCCGGGGTAAAGTTGTCCACATAGACCGTCCTCCGCACCGCCATCATCCCTTCCACGCTGCACTCCAGGAGAGCTTCAAGCCTCGCTTTCAGATGGCTCTTCTGCAGGGTAGTCTTCCCGGTCACCATTGCAGACTGACAGCTGTGAGGAGGACGGTCTATGTGGACAGCTTTACCCAGGATGTCTACATACTTAGATGTGTATCTTTTAATTAACCATGTGAGTTGATAAATGTTGTATCTTCATTAAATGTAACCATATTGCTACACTAATGCAGCGTACACACGATCGGAAATTCGGCCAGCAAAAGACTGATGTGAGCTTTTGGTCAGAAAACGCGACCGTCTGTATGTTCCAGCGGACTTTTGCTAGCCAAATTCCAGCCAGCAAAAGATGAAGAGCATGTTCTCAAATTTTTTATTCGGAAAAAGTTCCTATCTGAAAATGCGATTGTCTAACAATTCCGACACGCAAAAATTCTACGCATGCTCAGAAACATTGAACTTCATTTTCTCGGCTCGTCGTAGTGTTGTAAGTCAGAGTTCTTGACGGTCAAAAATTCAGCAAACTTGTGTGACCGTGTGTATGCAAGGCAAGCTTGAGCGGAAATTCTGTCGGAAAAACCATCATATCTTTTTCCGACCAAAATCCTGATCCATCATTAGTGTTGGTTCACACTACAGGATCTGACTTGTAAGTCCTCAAGTCGCTGGACATAAGAAATCCCATATAAGTGAATGAGAGCTGCCTTAATGTACACTACTGAAGTTGCTCCGACTTCAGAAAAAGGTTCCTGTACTACTTCTAGGCAACTTGCACCCATAGATTTCAATGGAAGTCGCCTTCAAGTCAGATCTCCATCTACACTGGAGCGACTTTACAGGGGGGGGGGGAATTTACCCGGGCAACACCCCCTTCCTCCCACAGAGCTGATTATTCTGTGATTGGCCACAGCTAAAGTCGCCTGTCTTGGAAGAGACTAAGTCGCAATGCAAGTTGCTCAAAGTCACGCTGAAGTCGCCTCCAAATCACCTTTCAAAGTCGTGCTGTAAGTCGGATTGCCCTTGTGTGAACCGAGACTAAGAGGCGCCTCTCATCTTTTATACTCTAACTCCTGATGGATATTGCTTCTATACCCCTTGTGGAGGCTTCCATTTGTGGATGGACATTGTATGGTTACACAACCTGGTCACATCGCTATAATCTTTATATGGACTATAAAACAGAAGGACCTATGAATTTCCATGATCTCTTATGGGGAAATTTGCTTTGATATACAAGTGCTTTGGATTACAAGCATGCTTCCGGAACGAATTAATCGCAATACAAGGTTTTACTGCATTTATGTTTTGTGATATTTGTTGCTTAAATTTAGTGTCATTTTTAGCGGTTTTACTTTTTTACATGCCAACACAGCACCAGAGGACAACAGTTCTGTAAATAGATGCACACAGAAATCTTGTGAAACTGAAAACTTTCTGGCATGCTCACATTCACAGAACATTCTCCTTCTGGTGAAATGTTACAATGTATTTTCATTTGAGCTCAGGACAGAACATTTCCACACTAATACATTGTGTACTTTTAACTTAGTGGCCAGTGCAGAGTTCCCCCTCATTGTTATTTTGTACATTGCCAACATACAGACTTTCCTACTGCCAGGTGATTAACAGAATGTGTGTTCTTTAGTCATTTTTTTCCCTGTATTTACCTGACATTTGATGAATTGACTCTAGATACTAAAAATTAGGTGGTTGATCCATGTTACCCCCCCCTCCTTCCCCAAGCCACAAAGGCAGCTGAATGGGGTTGTATGCATTAGGAATCTATTCCTTAATAGCCCTTTAATTTTGCATTAAATACATTTTACTGCCCTTTTTTGCAGGCTTTTAACATCCCTGTGAGCTCCCAAACCTCTCCCCCCCCCCCCCCCTCACTTCCCTTTGTTTGAAACCAGCTTTGCACTTCTCTCTATATACACTAAAAATCCCAAAGCCCATCTTGGGAGTGAGCAACAGAGGGCGGCTATTTTCCTACATACAGTGGGACCATGGAGAACTAACATCGGCACCCTCTAAACAGGAATCGCACATTGGGGTTGATTTACTGAGACTGGAGAGTGCAAAATCTGGTGCAGCTGTGCGTGGTGGCCAATCAGCTTCCAACTTCAGCTTGGATCGGTTTCTATACAGAGCTGCACCAGATTTTGCACTCTCCAGTATTGGTCGACCAACCACAGAGTGCCAGGAAAATTTAAAAAAATAAATAAATATGTATATATAATGGCCAAGAGCAATAGAAGAGGACTTGAGTTATGAATATATACTTGAATAGAAATTACTTGTTTTGAACCAGTATTAGGTGTCACTTTAGCGCAAAGTATTGTAACATTGCCCTTAAATTGTATATTCCCGCTCTAAATGTATTAAAATTGTATATATTTTAATATTTACAATAATGTAATAGCATCAGTTCTTTCACAGTTGAAGGAAGATCTGTATGTTTGGCCAGACCAAAACAATAAAATTAAAAAGTCAGAGTGGTATTGGGCTACATTGCCACCCAGTGATCCTTCATGAAGTGCTATGAAATGATAGCCACGTGTACTAACATAGAAAATAAAAAAAGGTGACGTCTGCACTAGTCTGACTAAAGGGGCAATAGAAAAATGACTAATATCCTGCAATGTCTGAAAAACTCCTAAAGCTACTGCATACCAGATAGTCCTGACTGCAGAACAACAAGCCCCAAATAAATCTAACATGTCCAATAAAATGACTCTGCTCTGACTGTGCAAGATGCAAAACATCCTGTCACAAGAATGAAGGAATTATTTTTTTCTTATTTATTTAAAAGACAAAAAAGCGAGACAAAACACTGTCTGCAGGTTGTATGCAATGATGATCTAAAGTACAATTCACAGATCAGAACGTTTACACAGCAAATAAGACAATGAAGTCATTTGTTTTATCAGCTTCTAGTTAATTGTTTTGTTTGCCAATAAAACATCTAAATGAACAGCAATTCACAAAGCAGACTACAGGACACAAGCGCGTCGTAAAGCAATCACCACCAGAACTGACAAATATCGTTCTCATTCAATAAAACTGCAGAAGAGATGACTTCGTGCGCTGTGTGTGTCACCACCACACTATGGAGAGATTTAGAGTCGAGAATTTTTAAGAAAGCAGAATCACGGACAGTACTCAATTTTCTCTAAGAAAGCAGAAAAAAAATCATTGAATAAATATTTGTTGTAGCAAATTGGAACACGCTTTTTCCTACTGGTTGATGGATTTGTGCCTTTTTTTCTTTTCAATTTTGTATAGAGTGGAGAGGGGTTAGAACCCCCAGATTTTATTTTTTTTTTTTAAAGGGAAAGCCAACACTCAACCAATATATCTCAGCTTTAATGTGTTATTACTGTGTGGGACCCGTTAGGAAAAACCACCCTCTAGTTGTTCCATTTATCACTGAGAAAAAATAAATAAATAAAGGGGGGGCCTGCCCCCCTATTTTGGGTTGTCACCAGAAGAAGAATAAAAAGGGGAAATAACCAGGGATTCCCTCTGACTTGCTTTTGTGGCTACCATGGGACAGGAAGTGAGGGGAAGTGGCAAAAAACCAAAACCCTAAATGGGGTTAGAACTCTCCCTTGTACTAGCTAAAATGAAAAAGGAAAACCTTTATTAGGCTGGATTCACACCTATCCATTTTTAGTGCTTTTTGCATTTTGCAGATTTGCACTACAGAACATGTTCCATAGGAAACCATGTTAAATGGACTGTAGTGCAAAAAGCACAAAAAATGCATAGGTGCGAATCCAGCCTTATAGGTCACCCTTCACTGCAATAATAGGTGAACCCATTCAAACACTCATAAATCGAATTCTCCATACCTAGAGATGGTGAGGGAGGGAGGAACACAGTCGCACCATTATAACCAGAGCATCATTACATCCAGGGTCAATTTGTCCCCAGCTGCAGGTAAGTGCTGGTTGTGGGGACACCCCTCAGTACAGCCTCCAGGCCCAGCACATCTCAGCCAGCCATAGACTGACAGCAGGTAAGCACCTGTGCCACCTGGGTGCATTGCAAAAACACTAGGATGTGACACAGGGGGACAACAGAATGCATGCACCCCCCCCCCCCCCATCCTACAGGCTGAGGAACCTTTTCCCCACCAGCTCCTAAGTGAGAACTGAAGAAATGACACTTTGCTACAATTTAAAGTAGTGAGTTTACAGCTTGTATAACAGTGTAAATTTGCTGTCCCCTCAAAATAACTCACACAGCCATTAATGTCATGCTGGCAACAAAAGTGAGTACACCCTTTCACACTGGGGCGGTGCAGGAGCCAGCGACATAACTGCGATGTTTTTAGCGGCGGTATTTGGCTGCTAGCGGGCGGTTTTACCCCCGTTAGCGGCCGAGAAAGGGTTAAAACCACCACAAAAGCGCTGCTTCAGCAGCGCTATGCCGGCGGTATAGCCGTGCTGCCCCAATGATTTCAATGGGCAGGAGCGGTATACACACCGCTCCAAAGATGCTGCTAGGACTTTTTTTTACCGTCCTGCCAGTGCACCACTCCAGTGTGAAAGTCCTCGGGGCTTTCACATTGGAGACACAGCAGCTACTCTTTCAGTGCGCTTTGCATGCGCTATTTTTTAGTGCTGTAGCGCCTGCAAAGCACCATAGTGTGAAAGGGGTCTAAGTGAAAGTATCCCAGTTGGTCCCAAAGTGTCAATATTGTGTGGTCACCATTTTACAGCACTTGCTTAAAGTGGTGTTCCGGCCGAAATTATAATTTTTATATAAAAATACCCCTATAATACACAAGCTTAATGTATTCTAGTAAAGTTAGTCTGTAAACTAAGGTCTGTTTTGTTAGTTTATAGCAGTAGTTTGTTATTTTATAAACTTACAGCAGGCTGTGGCCATCTTAAGTGTGGGCATCTGAAGCCAGACTGTATTTCTTCCTGGATCTCATCCTTGCAGATCTCGCACATGCTCAGTGCAGCCCAAGCAGTGTAATAGGTTTCAGGTCAGGTTTCCATAGCAACGGCAGTGTCAGAGGAAGTTGCTTCCCCTTCCCAGAAGGCATTGCAAACAGGAAATGATGCGATGGGCCGCGGCCAGGGAGGAGGAAGTGAAAAATGAATACAGCAGATATACAGTAAGTGCTGAGAAAAAAAATAAAAAAATATCCAATTTGTTTACAGTGCACAGTTTAGTGAGGGATGCTGAAGAGTTGTAAAAGTGGGTGGAACTCCACTTTAACCCTCTTGGGCATGGAGTTCACAGGTTGCCACTGGAGTCCTCTTCCACTCCTCCATGACAACATCACAGAGCTGGTGGATGTTAGAGACCTTGCGCTCCTCCACCTTCCGTTTCAGGATGCCCCACAGATGCTCCATAGGGTTTAGGTATGGAGACATGCTTGGCCAGTCCATCACCTTTACCCTCAGCTTCTTTAGCAAGGCAGTGGTCATCTCGGAGGTGTTTGGGGTGGTTATGTTGGAATACTGCCCTGCGGCCCAGTCTCTGAAGGGAGGGGGATCACGTCTCAGTACATGTTGGCATTCATGGTTCCCTCAATGAACTGTAGCTCCCCAGTGCCGGCAGCACTCATGCAACCCCAGACTGACAATCCCACCACCATGCTTGACTGTAGACAAGACACACTTGTCTTTGTACTCCTCACCTGGTTGCCGCCACACACTGGACAATCTGAACCAAATACGTTTATCTTGGTCTCATCAGACCACAGGATATGGTTCCAGTAATCCATGTCCTTAGTCTGCTTGTCTTCAGCAAACTGTTTGCGGACTTTGTGTATCATCTTTAGAAGAGTCTTCCTTCTGGGACGACAACCATGCAGACCAATTTGATGCAGTGTGCAGCGTATGGTCTGAGCACTGACAGGCTGACCCCCCCACCCCTTCAACCTCTGCAGCAATGCTGGCAGCGCTCATACGTCTATTTCCCAAAGACAACCTCTGGATATGACGCTGAGCACATGCACTCAACTTCTTTGGTCAACCATGGCGAGGCCTGTTCTGAGTGGAACCTGTCCTGTTAAACCGCTATATGGTCTTAACCACCATGCTGCAGCTCAGTTTCAGGGTCTTGTTATATCTTCTTATATGCTAGGCCATCTTTATGTAGAGCAACAATTCTTTTTATAGATCTTCAGAGTTCTTTGCCATGAGGTGCCATGTTGAACTTCCAATGATCAGTATAAGAGAGTGAGAGCAATAACACCAAATTTAACACACCTGCTCCCCATTCACACCTGAGACCTTGTAACACTAACGAGTCACATGACACCGGGGAGGGAAAATGGCTGATTGTGCCCAATTTGGAAATTTTCTCTTAGGGATGTACTCACTTTTGTTGCCAGCGGTTTAGACATTAATGGCTGTGTGTTGAGTTATTTTGAGCGGACAGCAAATTTACACTGTTATACAAGCTGTACACTCACTACTTTACATTGTAGCAAAAGTGTTGTTTCTTCAGTGTTGTTACATGAAAAGATAAAAAACATTTACACAGATGTGAGGGGTGTACTCAATTTTGTAAGATACTGTAAATCTGATTGGGGGGGGGACACACCCCACCACTAAAACTTCCAATAGCTCATTTTGTCAATATGGATGTATTTAAATTTGCAAAAAAAGTGGCAAGTTTATTGAAATACAGGAAACCAAATGCTGATCAAGGTGGCTCTGCAGGACTAACATACACAAAATATTACAGTAGTATATTTTTATTATAATGGTTTTTTGTATCACTAATATACAACTGATACAAAAAACAAAAAAATAAATACCAATAACAATGTTTTTTCATCAGTATTTATAAAATACTCACATTTCACTTACATCACCCTTATTACTAAAATGCGCAATTATTTTAGTAAAATTAGTATATTGCTATAATACTAATGTATTATTGTTTTAGTGGCATTAGTATTATAGCAATATACTAATTTTACTAAACTAATTGTGCATTTTAGTAATAAGGGTGATGCAAGTATTTTATAAAGATACCGATACAAATTATATAAAAGAGAATAAAAATGATATACTACTGTAATTGGTATTATTAGTCTATTATAGCAGAAAAAAAAAAAAAAAAAAAAAAAAAAAGTAGAAATTATTATTTCTACATTTTTTTTTCTGTTATAATAAAATAGAATACCAATTACAGAATAATAATAATAAATAATAATAATACTACATTTTGACAATATGGGTGCAGTTCTTCAACACCCCTCCCCCTTACAAAAGCTGGCATTCTCCCCTAAAATAACCCAAACACAGGATGCGGATGTGATCATAATTGAGAGAAGAAAAAAAATAAACAAATATTGGTGAGATGGGTGGAGGTTCACCAGACCCCCCCCCCCCCTTCCTAAACTTATGGGGTCCCTTACATAGATGGGGAGGGTTACAATTGAGCAGCCCAGGATGTACAATGCATAGGTGACCGTGCAATCTGCATCTATCATGTAGTAGAAGGATACAGACTGATGGGATAGGTGTGTCTTCAGTGAATTGTACAATCCGATTGTATGGTCATAGGGCTGATCAATTCTAACTTGTTGCATGTATGAGGTCATATTATACAATTACTATGATGATGAGGATGAATCCCCCATGGACAGAGGTGTATATATAGAGGAGTATACATGGATTCCCTATGGACAGACGTGTATATAGAGTATACATGGATCCCCCCATGGACAGAGGTGTATATATAGGAGTACACATGGATCCCCTATGGACAGACGTGTATATAAAGGAGTATACATGGATCCCCTATTGGCAGATGTGTATATAGAGGAGTACACATGGATCCCCTATGGACAGACGTGTATATATAGAGGAGTATACATGGATCCCCTATGGACAGACGTGTATATAGATGAGTACACATGGATCCCCTATGGACAGACGTGTATATATAGGAATATACATGGATCCCCCCCATGGATAGACGTGTATATAGATGAGTACACATGGATCCCCTATGGACAGACGTGTATATATAGGAATATACATGGATCCCCCCCATGGATAGACGTGTATATAGATGAGTACACATGGATCCCCTATGGACAGACGTGTATATATAGAGGAGTATACATGGATCCCCTATGGACAGACGTGTATATAGAGGAGTATACGTGGATCCCCCCCCCCATGGATAGACGTGTATATAGAGGAGTACACATGGATCCCCCCCCATGGATAGACGTGTATATAGAGGAGTATACATGGATCCCCCCCATGGACAGACGTGTATATAGAGGAGTATACATAGATCCCCTATGGACAGACGTGTATATATAGAGGAGTATACATAGATCCCCTATGGACAGACGTGTATATAGAGGAGTATACATGGATCCCCTATGGACAGACGTGTATATATAGAGGAGTATACATAGATCCCCTATGGACAGACGTGTATATATAGAGGAGTATACATGGATCCCCTATGGACAGAGGTGTATATATAGAGGAGTATACATGGATCCCCTATGGACAGACGTGTATATAGAGGAGTATACATGGATCCCCTATGGACAGACGTGTATATAGAGGAGTATACATGGATCCCCCCCATGGACAGACGTGTATATAGAGGAGTATACATAGATCCCCTATGGACAGACGTGTATATAGAGGAGTATACATAGATCCCCTATGGACAGACGTGTATATAGAGGAGTATACATAGATCCCCCCATGATCTCTCACCTTGCACCAGCTTCTTCATCTCCCCATAGCGGGACCACAGGAAAGTCTTGTTGTCGATCTTGGGGGCGATGGAGGAGGAGAAGCGGCGGCCCAGGTTGGGGGGATGCGGAGGGGAAGGGGGAGAGGAGGAGGATGGAGATGCCGGCACAGGGGGTACCTGGGCACAAGGCGGAGGAGATCCGCCCTCCCCGGCAGTACTATAGGCAGCAGAGGCGGCCCCCCTCCAGGCGGAGGAGCGCAGTACCCGACACACCATCACCGACATGTCCGAGCCGCACACTGACACACGCTGAGCCCAGCGCCACAAACAAGCCCACCGAGGCCACGCCCACACCGCACAGCGGCTGGTTAGGAGATCTGTGAATGGGCGGAGGCACAGGAGGGAGGGTCCAATAGAAAAAAAAGAAAAGCAAAGGGGCGTCTCTAGACGGTGACTTGGGCGGAGGGTCCAATAAAAGAAAAGCTGAAAGCCAAGGAAGGGGCGTGTCCAGACGGTGTTTTGTTTGTTGCTTGGCTTGCTTGTCACGCCCAGAGTTCAGAAAAATAGACTAAGATCCAATAAGAAAAAAGCACAAAGCAAAGGGAGGCGTGTCCAGACCCAGGCTTCAGAGAATGGACCAATAAGAGAATAAGCAGAACGCTAAGAGGGCGTGTTCAGGACTTGTGCATTGTTGTCTGGTTGGCTCGCCCAGTGATATGATCTACGTGATGGTGATGAGTCCCATGTGTGGCATCTGCCAGTAATGAGCTCATCATCCCCTCCACATCCCCCTATACAGAGAGGAGGGAATTCTACCAACCAGAGTGCCAACCCTCCAACTGACCAATAAGACGGCTAGAAATGCATGTTAACCTCTTCCCAACTACATGAAAAAATCATTTTTTGCGAGAAAATTCATAAGAACCCCCCAAACATTATATATATATATATTTTTTTTTTTTTAGCAGAGACCCTAGGGAATAAAATGGCGGTCATTGCAACTTTTTATGTCACATTGTATTTGCGCAGCAATTTTTCAAATGCATTTTTGCATTTTTTTGGGGGGAGGGGGGGGGAGCAGTTTCATGAATTAAAAAGAAAAACAAAACACTCAAGTTAGTCCGATTCCTTTGTATAATGTGAAAGATGATGTTACCGCCAAGTAAATAGATACCCAACATGTCATGTTTTACCCACTTAAGGGCCGAGCTTCTTTTTGATAATTGTTGTTTACAAGTTAAAATCTTTTTTTTTTTTGCTAGAAAATTACTTAGAACCACCTCCAAACATTGTATATACATTTTTTCAGACATTGTGGAGAATAAAATGGCGGTCGTTGCAATACTTTATGTCAAATAAGTAAAAAAAAAAAAAGTGTATTTGTGCAGCGTCTTACAAACGCAATTTTTTTAGGAAAAAATACACAGTAAAGTTAGCCCAATTTTTTTTTCACTATATTGTGAAAGATAATGTTACGCCGAGTAAATTGATACCCAACATGTCACGCTTCCTAATTACGCCCGCTCATGGAATGGTGACAAACGCTTATCCTTAACCACTTCCCGCCCGCCGTATGCAGAATGACGGCCGGGAAGTTTTTCTGACTGGGCGTCATGACATCCAGCAGGATAACATGTTGGAGCGCCCCCATGGGGGCGTGCAGAGCAGCGATCGCGAGTGCCGCGTGTCAGTCTGATAAGAAGCCTCTGTCAGAGGCTTCTTACCATGTGATCAGCTGTGACCAATCACAGCTGATTATCGTGTGAACCAGGAATTCCTCGGTTCGCGCTGACAGAGAGAGCTGATCGGCGGCTCTCCCTGTCAGTGGGGGGGGTCTGTGCTGATAATCAGTACATTGATTATTAGCACAGCCCCCGCAAATGTACAAATCACCTGCCAACCAGTGCCCAGCAATGTAAAAACAATAAGTTCTGCCAGTGCCCACCACAGTGCCAATCACAGCCCCCCACAGTGCCAATCACTGCCCAGCAGTAACACCTGTCAGTACTTATCAGTACTTCATCATCAGTGCTGCCCATCAGTGCCAATCAGTACCGCCTATCAGTGCCGCCTGTCAGTGCCCATCACAGGCTCCTGTCAGTGCCACCTGTCAGTGCCCATCAGTCCTGCTTGTCAGTTCCCATCAGTGCCACCTATCAGTGCCCATCAGTGCTGCATATCAGAGCCTCCTATTGGTGCCCATCAGTGCTGCATATCAGTGCCACCTATCATTGCCCATTATTGCTGCATATCAGTGCCGCCTATTGGTGCCCATCAGTGCTGCATATCAGTGCCACCTATCATTGCCCATCATTGCTGCATATCAGTGCCGCCTATTGGTGCCCATCAGGGCTGCATATCAGTGCCGCCTATCAGTGCCCATCAATTCTACATATCAGTGCCTGCCCATCAGTGCCCATCAGTGAAGGGAAAAACAAAATTTTATCACAGAAACTAAAAAAAACTATTTTTTTCCCTAAAATGTTGGTCTTTTTTAGTGTGTTTAGCAAAAAATAAAAACCCCAGTGGTGTTCGAATACCACCAAAAGAAAGTTCTATTTGTGAGAAGAAAGTGATAAGAATTTACTTTGAGTACAGTGATGGATGACGGCGCAATTGTCATTCAAAGTGCGACAGCGCTGAAAGCTAAAAATTGTCCTGGGCAGGAAGGGGCGTAAGTGCCCGGTATTGAAGTGGTTAAAAATCTCCATAAGCGACATTTAAAAGTTTCTGCAGGTGACCAGTTTTCAGTTACAGAGGAGGTCTAGGGCTAGAATTATTGCTCTCATTCTGATACCTCACATGCGTGGTTTGAATACTGTTTACATTTGTGGGCGTGACTTACGCATGCGTTCGCGCCTTCGCGCAAGCACATAGACCTGGGTTGCGTTAAATTTTTTTTCTTTATTTTTTCTTTTTATTTCTACACTGTCCCTTTAATTTAATCTTTTTTTTTTGTGATCACTTTTATTGCTGTCACAAGTAATAGGCAGTGACAGGTCCTCTTTATGGAGAGATCGGGGGTCTATTCTACAAGACCCCAAATCCCTCCTCTCCACTTGAAAGCATTTTTTGAATACTTTTGATTTTTGAAAACTGGCGCCGTTGGTTCCCAAGTAAATCGGAAGTGATGTCATAACGTCCCTCTCTTTGTATTGTTTTCTTTCTGTGAAATCTCTGGCGTTCCTGCTAGTCCCGCTGCTTTCCTATTAAAAACTGACCACACTAAGCAGAACACACCGTGGTCAGTTGTCTAGCTATGATGGGAACTCACTGTGCTCTCCTCCAATGATCAGACTTGTCCTGACACCCCCCCCCCGCCCGCACAGCCGTTCACTGGGAAGATCAGTGTACTACTGCTTCTCCTCCCACTTTAAAAAGGGAAACAAGGTATTTATAATGTTTTTTTTAATATCTATACAAAAATGTTTTGCCTTTCATTTCTATTTTAACCTGAATGGGTTGTTTTACAAGGTGACTGTTTGCAATTACATTAAGAGGAGACGTGATGTTGCCGGAATTTCTAAGTAACATCAATCCCGGGACTATATGGGCACTATTGGGTGGAGATCAATTCACCCACGATGGGTACATTCATGTACTGGTCCCGTCCAATACCTTTTTTAAGGGCATTTTTATTTACCAGCCCAGAAAAGTAGAGGGGGGTTCAGGTTGTCCATGCAATTGTTATAACTGGCAACCATGAGCAGAAGTGATAGCGCAGGAGGATGTCCTTGACAGTCATCTTCACCTGAAGACATTCTAAGGTTCTTCTTTACCTTAAGGCTGCATTCACACCCGAGCGTAGCGTCTTTGAGCGCTTTTTCAGCATTTTTGTGCAACTTTGCGTGTTTGTATGCAGCATTTTGGGGCTGTTTTTTAATTAGCCAATAGAGGAAAAAAAAACTGTTATCTGTTGCGTCATTTGTTGCTAGGTATTTCAGCTTTTTTAGCTTTTCCATTAGCTACTTCTTCTTTTATTATTATTCATTTATTATAATGTTTTTTCGTTAGGGTAAGGGGTTTGAGTTCACTTTAAGGTTAGGATTAGGAGTTGGGGTTATTTATTATTATTTTATTTATTAGGAGGTTAGGAATAGGGTTTAGGGTTAGGATTAGGAGTTGGGGTTATTTATTATTTTTTTATTTTATTTATTATTAAACGAATAATAATAAATGAATAAGTAAATGTAAAATAAATAAACAAATAAATAAAAATCGTAGGTAATAAATTAAATAAATTCATACTAAGTAACAATAAATACATAATTAACCCTTAACTTTAACCCTTAACAAATAAAATAATAATAAATAGCTAAAGATCCTAACACAAAATAAATTATTATTATTATTTTTAATAATATATTTTTTTGTTCGAGTCTGGGTGTTTATTGTTATTTTATTATTATTATAAAAATAATAATAAATAACTAAACATCCTAACCCTAACACAAAATAAATTATTATTATTATTATTCATTTATTTTTTGTTTGAGTCTGGGTGTTTATTGTTTTTTTTATTATTATTATTAATAATAACAATAATATATTTAATATTTTTTGAGGTTAATTATTATTTATTATTGTATTATTACATATTATTCATTTATTTTATGTATTTATGATGATTTTTAGTTATTTGTGCATTTATTTTACATTTATTTATTCATATATTATTGCCATCTTATTTTTAACTTTTTTCATTTGAGCAGAAAATCGCGCAAAAACGCGCAAATGGCACGTTTCCATTAATTCCTATAGGAATGCAAATGCGCCAATAACGCCCAAATCTGCCCGATTCGAGCGACAAAAAAATCTCAAGAACTTGTTTGAGCTTCAGGCGACACGGAGTGGAGATGTGAACCAACTCCAGTCGCTCAGGTGTGAATGGGGTCTAATGCATTCTCTTCATTAAGGTAAAAAAAACAAAGACAAACTCCCCACTACTTGTTGTGCCCTCACCTCTTATCCCTAAACACTTACCTGACTTCTCTTATCAATCCAGCTCTGTCCCGGCTGCAGGCGCCGTTATCCCCTATTCCTGGACTCATAGGAAGCAGCGAGAGCCGTAGGGTGAGGACCTCCTCCCCCGATGGTCCACCATTAGACCACCTGAGAAGGTGCAGGGCCTTCCCTTTTACTCTAACCACTTTAGGACCGAGCCTCTTTCTGAGATTTGGTGTTTACAAGTTAAAATCATTTTTTTTGTTAGAAAATTACTTAGAACCCCCAAACATTAGATATATGTTTTTTCTAACATCCTAGAGAATAAAATGACGGTCGTTGCAATACTAAAAAAGGAAGATAAGGTCTGGTGTGACCCCTCTGACACCTCCATCCCTAATAGTGCACAAAAAAACAAGAAAAATAGCCCTAGGACTTTAGATGAGGTGAGAGAGGTTTAGCCAATGTCCACAATGAACACTGAGACAAAATCAATTTATTCATTTCAAATTGTTATGTAACTGAGCGGTAACAACAATGATTGTGAGTTACCAGGCATAATAGCCAATGTACACAACACAGATGAACGTAAATATACAAAGATTTATTACAAATGTTATACATCAATAAGCAACAATAAAACTTGAGAATTGCTGGGTCAGTAAGTACACATACAAAATAAGATGATAAAATGTACATACATGTGGACAGGGAAGTATGTAAACATAATGCAGACATCAATAATACCCAGCATGTACCGGCATAAAATAAGCATCAATGAAGCCCTATGCATTTCGCGAGACCCTGCTCGCTCTTCAGGGGCGGATGCATGAATGTGGTATCTGCAATGTAAGTAATAAGATCAATAAATGTATGTGGTTGGTAAATGGGGGCAGATGGAATGATTAGGAAGAGAGGCCTGATGCAGAGACCTCATACTTACCGGAGTCTGAGATGAATCGCCAAACGCTGGATATCAAGATGGCAGCAGTGTAATGCATCCAGCTTGGGAGCTGAGGAGGCGGAACAAAACAAAGGCCACAATAGGGGAACATCCGGAGGATCAGCACGGACTGGATAGGGGTATTTCTCACTGCGGTCTCCACTTAGCCCCTTAAAATTGTGTCTGGAAAATGTCTGCAAGGATGCATATATATATCAGAAGGCATCATAACTGCAAAATGAACTTAGTGTATAGGGTTCTAAGCTTTAATTTATATATACATAAAGATGTAAGTAAGTGAGTTAAGCTTATAAGGGTATCTTAGTATGAACAAACTAGCCGAGATATGGAATATAGTAAATGCATGAATGCATGGTTATAAAACTGGAATGGGCAGAGAGACTACGGGGCAATGTAGAATGATATAGTATTACATGTGTATAAAAACAATGTAACAAACCCAATGGGTGTCAGGAAAGTAAAAAAGTTGTACCTCAATAGGAGTGAAAAACATCCAATGGTTGTCAGTAGGTTCTTAGAGATGTGACCGCTCTATCCAATCGCCAAGTAATGAAATCAGAATCCCAACCGTGCTGAACATCCAGATATACCCACAAGACCCCCGAAGGCTACACCCCCAGCGTCATGTACGGGCGGTGACGCATGGGCGTCCAAAGACATCCACCATCAAAGGGGGGTGCACAGATGCAACAACCACCCAACCGTCCGGGATGACCCACACAGCCCACACCTGAGTTACCTCATGGAGACATCAGTGTATGGGCGTGGAAAACATGGCGCCGATGTGCAGGTGGCCACCCCCGTCAACAGACAGGAACAATTTGAAATGAATAAATTGATTTTGTCTCAGTGTTCATTGTGGACATTGGCTAAACCTCTCTCACCTCATCTAAAGTCCCAGGGCTATTTTTCTTGTTTTTTTGTGTCGTTGCAATACTTTCTGTCACACCGTATTTGCGCAGCAGTCTTACAAGCGCACTTTTTTTGGCAAAAATTTTTTGAATCAAAAAATAAGACAACAGTAAAGTTAGCCCAATTTTTTTATATTGTGAAAGATAATATTACGCCGAGTAAATTGATACCCAACATGTCACGCTTCAAAAGTGCGCCCGCTCGTGGAATGGTGACAAACTTTTACTCTTAAAAATCTCCATAGGCGACGATTTAAAAAATTCCACAGGCTGCATGTTTTGAGTTACAGAGGAGGTCTAGGGCTAGAATTATTGCTCTCGCTCTACCGATCATGGCGATACCTCACATGTGTGGTTTTTTTACCACTTGAGCCCCGGACCATTATGCTGCCTAAGGACCAGAGGTCTTTTTCCAATTTGGCACTGCGTCGCTTTAACTGCTAATTGCGCGGTCATGCAATGCTGTACCCAAACGAAATTTGCGTCCTTTTCTTCCCACAAATAGAGCTTTCTTTTGATGGTATTTGATCACCTCTGCGGTTTTTATTTTTTGCGCTATAAACGGAAAAAGACCGAAAATTTTGAAAAAAAATGATATTTTCTACTTTTTGTTATAAAAAAAATCCAATAAACTAAATTTTAGTCATACATTTAGGCCAAAATGTATTCGGCCACATGTCTTTGGTAAAAAAAATGTCAATAAGCGTATATTTATTGGTTTGCGCAAAAGTTATAGCGTCTACAAACTAGGGTACATTTTCTGGAATTTACACAGCTTTTAGTTTATGACTGCCTATGTCATTTCTTGAGGTGCTAAAATGGCAGGGCAGTACAAAACCCCCACAAATGACCCCATTTTGGAAAGTAGACACCCCAAGGAAATTGCTGAGAGGCATGTTGAACCCATTGAATATTTATTTTTTTTGTCCCAAGTGATTGAAAAATTACAAAAAAAAAAAAAAAAAAAAATATTTACAAAAAGTTGTCACTAAATGATATATTGCTCACACAGGCCATGGGCCTATGTGGAATTGCACCCCAAAATACATTTAGCTGCTTCTCCTGAGTATGGGGATACCACATGTGTGGCACTTTTTGGGAGCCTAGCCACGTACGGGGCCCCGAAAACCAATCACCGCCTTCAGGATTTCTAAGGGTGTAAATTTTTGCTTTCACTCTTCACTGCCTATCACAGTTTCGGAGGCCATGGAATGCCCAGGTGGCACAAAACCCCCCAAAATGACCCCATTTTGGAAAGTAGACACCCCAAGCTATTTGCTGAGAGGCATATTGAGTCCATGGAATATTTTATATTTTGACACAAGTTGCAGGAAAGTGACACTTTTTTTTTTTTTTTTTTTTTTTTCATAAAGTTGTCACTAAATGATATATTGCTCACACAGGCCATGGGTATATGTGGAATTGCACCCCAAAATACATTTAGCTGCTTCTCCTGAGTATGGGGATACCACATGTGTGGGACTTTTTGGGAGCCTAGCCGCGTACGGGACCCCGAAAACCAATCACTGCCTTCAGGATTTCTAAGGGTGAAAATTTTTGATTTCACTCTTTACTGCCTATCACAGTTTCGGAGGCCATGGAATGCCCAGGTGGCACAAAACCCCCCCAAATGACCCCATTTTGGAAAGTAGACACCCCAAGCTATTTGCTGAAAGGCATGGTGAGTATTTTGCAGCTCTCATTTGTTTTTGAAAATGAAGAAAGACAAGAAAAAACATTTTTTTTTTTCTTTTTTCAATTTTTAAAACTTTGTGACAAAAAGTGAGGTCTGCAAAATACTCACTATACCTCTCAGCAAATAGCTTGGGGTGTCTACTTTCCAAAATGGGGTCATTTGGGGGGGTTTTGTGCCACCTGGGCATTTCATGGCCTCCGAAACTGTGATAGGCAGTGAAGAGTGAAATCAAAAATTCACGCCCTTAGAAAGCCTGAAGGCGGTGCTTGGTTTTCGGGGTCCCGTACGCGGCTAGGCTCCCAAAAAGTCTCACACATGTGGTATCCCCGTACTCAGGAGAAGCAACAGAATTTATTTTGGGGTGTAATTTCACATATTTCCATGGCATGTTTGAGCAATATATCATTTAGTGACAACTTTGTGCAAAAAAAAAAAAAAAAAAAAAAAATTTGTCTCTTTCCCGCAACTTGTGTCGCAATATAAAATATTCCATGGACTCGACATGCCTCTCAGCAAATAGCTTGGGGTGTCTACTTTCCAAAATGGGGTCATTTGGGGGGGTTTTGAACTGTCCTGGCATTTTATGCACAACATTTAGAAGCTTATGTCACACATCACCCACTCTTCTAACCACTTGAAGACAAAGCCCTTTCTGACACTTATTGTTTACATGAAAAAGTTTTTTTTTTTTGCAAAAAAATTACTTTGAACCCCCAAACATTATATATTTTTTTTATGGAAAGGCCCTACAGATTAAAATGGTGGGTGTTTCATTTTTTTTTTTCACACAGTAATTGCGCAGCGATTTTTCAAACGCATTTTTTGGGGAAAAAACACACTTTTTTAAATTTTAATGCACTAAAACACGCTATATTGCCCAAATGTTTGATGAAATAAAAAAGATGATCTTAGGCCGAGTACATGGATACCAAACATGACATGCTTTAAAATTGCGCACAAACGTGCGGTGGCAACAAAATAAATACATGTTTAAAAGCCTTCAAAAGCCTTTACAGGTTACCACTTTAGATTTACAGAGGAGGTCTACTGGAAAAATTACTGCACTCGATCTGGCCTTCGCGGTGATACCTCACATGCATGGTGCAATTGCTGTTTACGTTTGACGACAGACCGCCGCTTGCGTTCGCCTTAGCGCGAGAGCAGGGGGCGACAGGGGTGGTTTTTTTTTGTTTTGTTTTTTTCTTTATTATTTTTTTGCTTTTTTAATCTTACTTTTAAACTGTTCCTTTCATATTTTTTTTTTTAATCATTTTTATTGTTATCTCGGGGAATGTAAATATCCCCTATGATAGCAATAGGTAGTGACAGGTACTCTTTTTTGAAAAAATTGTGGTCTATTAGACCCTAGATCTCTCCTCTGCCCTCAAAGCATCTGACCACACCAAGATCGGTGTGATAAAATGCTTCCCCAATTTCCCAATGGCGCTATTTACATCCGGCGAAATCTAAGTCATGAAATACTCGTAGCTTCCGGTTTCTTAGGCCATAGAGATGTTTGGAGCCACTCTGGTCTCTGATCAGCTCTATGGTCAGCTGGCTGAATCACCGGCTGCATTCTCAGGTTCCCTGTTGAGACAGGAGAGCCAGAGAAAAACACGGAAGACGGTGGGGGGGGGGGCATTCCCTCCCACGGCTTGTAAAAGCAGTCTAGAGGCTAATTAGCCGCTAGGATTGCTTTTACATGAAAGCCGACCGCTGGCTGAAAAGAATGATACCAAGATGATACCTAAACCTGCAGGCATCATTCTGGTATAACCACTCAAAGTCGTGAATGGCGTACCTGAAGACAAAAAAATGGTTAACAATGGTTAACAATAAAGCACAGTAAACAGTAAAGTGTAAATAATTACACACCTGAAAAACAAACATGATAAAACATAACAATAACAATAACAATAACAATAAAACATTGCAGAATAGAATACAGTAAAAAAGAGCAGAACAATAGAGAGAGAGAATAGAGAGAGAGAGAACAATAAAACAACAACTATTTTTTTTTATTTCATATTTTTTTTTTTTTTTACACTTTTTTTGTAACTAACTTTTATAACTGTAACCGGTTCCAGGTTCGGGTCTCTCAAAATGCGATGGCATCTTGGGAGACCCTGTGAAAGTGTGCCTAGTCTGTGCAATGCTGTACCCTACGCTAATAGTCAACTAGTGCATGGTAGCGTTCAAAACATTCACCAATGCAAAGACCAGGATTGTCAGGACAGGAGGGACAATAATAGCGGGTGTCATGCCTATATCCGCGCTTGCTGCAGACACGACATCTTTTTTGGGGGGGTTCGTTGGGTAGGGGTACTCGGGAGGACATAAAAATGCCTCTCATGCAGCCGACTGCATTTGGTTGGGGATGTGAATGGGGGAAGTACGGGCGCTGCAGAAGCGGTGGGTTCCCAATTAGGATTGGCGAATGCAGCAGGAAGGGCACTATGGGCACGATGGGCCTGTGTTTGTCTTTTTGGTGGCAGCGGGACACTACTTGTGCTTGCCACCTCACCAGCTTGAACTGCACTTATGGGACTCGCCACGTCACCAAGTGTTACTGCAGTGCTGGTTTGACTACGACCGGGGTGTACTAGGCCGCTGGCGCTTACCAGTTCACCAAAACGCTACCAAAAAACTGTTAGCGATCGCAGGGATCAGGCCTGACTCTGCGAACGCTGCAGTTATGCGTTTAGTGTTTTGTAAGTGTCAGTGATCGATCGATACTGCACTTGGGTGGGCTGGGCCGGGCGGAGGGGCAAAACGCAGGTGCTAGCAGGTATCTGGGCTGATCCCGCTAACACTGCGTTTTTGGGAACCCTAAACTGCTGGGGACACTAGTATAGATCTAATCGGATCAGATATTGATCCGTTCAGATACTATACCACTAAGGGAGGTGTACGGTGCGTGCGTGGGTGTTAGCGGTACTGGCGCTAACCTGACGCTGCCTGGGGCTGGTGCTTGCCAGTTCACCAAAACGCTACAAAAAAAACTGTTAGCAATCGCAGGGATCAGGCCTGACTCTGCGAACGCTGCAGTTATGCGTTTAGTGTTTTGTAAGTGTCAGTGATCGATCGATACTGCACTTGGGTGGGCTGGGCTGGGCCGGGCGGAGGGGCAAAACGCAGGTGCTAGCAGGTATCTGGGCTGATCCCGCTAACACTGCGTTTTTGGGAACCCTAAACTGCTGGTGACGCTAGTATAGATCTGATCGGATCAGATATTGATCCGTTCAGATACTATACCACTAAGGGAGGTGTACGGTGCGTGCGTGGGTGTTAGCGGTACTGGCGCTAACCTGACGCCTGGTGCTGGTGCTTGCCAGTTCACCAAAATGCTACCAAAAAACTGTTAGCGATCGCAGGGATCAGGCCTGACTCTGCCAACGCTGCAGTTATGCGTTTAGTGCCTTGTAAGTGACAGTGATCGATCGATACTGCACTTGGGTGGGCTGGGCTGGGCCGGGCGGAGGGGCAAAACGCAGGTGCTAGCGGGTATCTGGGCTGATCACGCTAACACTGCGTTTTTGGGAACCCTAAACTGCTGGGGACGCTAGTATAGATCTGATCGGATCAGATATTGATCTGATCAGATACTATACCACTAAGGGAGGCGCATGCTGCGTGCGTGGGTGTTAGCGGTACTGGCGCTAATCTGACGCTGCCTGGGGCGACGCATATCACCGCCGGGCGATCGGGGGGCTAAACCTTTATTCGGTAATAAACGGCGGGTGCCCTGACACTATAAAAAATAAACGAACTAACCAGCGTCAACCGTAACGGTTATACGGTGATCAGTGGTGAAAGGGTTAACTAGGGGGCAATCAAGGGGTTAAAACATTTATTAGGTAGTATATGGGGGTCCCTGACGCTATAAAACGCTGACGGCGAACCTAAATATTTACCTCACTAACTAGCGTCACCAGCGACACTAATACAGCGATCAGAAAAATGATCGCTTAGCGACACTGGTGACGGGGGGTGATCAAGGGGTTAAAACTTTATTAGGGGGGGTTAGGGGGGTACCCTAGACCTACAGGGGGGTAACAGTAACTGACCTAACACAGTAACTGTCACAAACTGACACAGCAGTAATCAGAAAAAAAAAAAAAAAAAAAAAAAAAAAAACTGCTGGTGTCAGTTTGTGACAGGAGGGGGGGGGGTGATTGGGGGGGGGTCGGGGGGCGATCGGGGGGGGGATCGGGGTGTTTAGTGTGCCTGGCATGTTCTACTGTGTGTGTGTAGTGTTGTGCACTCACTCACATGTCGTCTCTCCTCGGGCCGGAACGGAAACTACCGACCCGAGGGGAGATGACATCACTTCCTTTGCTGCTGTTTAGCATACAGCAGCAAAGGAGTGTTCCCATTGGCCGGCGGCGATCGCGAGGGGGGGGCCACGAACGGATGGCCTCCCCCTCGTCTCTGATCGCCGGGGGACAGAACGGGACCGCCTCGGGCGGCGGGGGGGGGTCCGATCGGACCCCCCACCCGCGGGAGGCAAATCACGTACATGTACGTGATTTTGCCTGCCCGTGCCGCCTTGCCGACGTACATCGGCGTGAGGCGGTCGTCAAGTGGTTAACAACATTTTCATATGCGGGCGCTGCTCACGTATGCATTCGCTTCTGCACGCGAGCTTGGCGGGACAGGGCGCGTTTACATTTTTAATTTTTTTCATATTTATTTTTCCTTTTATTTTTACACTGTTCTTTTTTTTTTTTTTTAACAAAATTGTGTCACTTTTATTCCTATTATAAGGAATGTAAACATTCCTTGTAATAGAAAAAAAAGCATGACAGGTCCTCCTAAATATGAGATCTGGGGTCAAAAAGACCTCAGATATCATATTTACACTAAAATGCAATTAAAAAAAATTAAATGTCATTTAAAAAAAAAAAAAAAAGTCCCTTTAAGAGCTATGGGCGGAAGTGACGTTTTGATGTCGCTTCTGCCCTGCAATGATATGGAGACGAGTGGGGGGCCATCTTCCCCTCACTCGTCTCCATACCTAACACGGAAGAAGAATCCGATCGCCTCCGCCGCTACCGACGGCTCTGGTAAGCGGTGGAGGGCACCGGAGCGCAGCGGGAGCCCCTCTCCCGCCGCCGCTAAAAGTGATCCCACGGCGAATCCGCTGCAGAGACCACTTTTATCTGAAAGCGGACCGCCGGCCGAACACGAGGATACTGGGGATATGGCAGCTAGCTGCTGCCATAACAACAATATCCCTCTTTAAAGTAGCGACATAAAAGTGATTAATTTACAACAAAAATGACTTTGATATCAATTTAAAGAGGTATTAAACCCAAAACCAATCATTAGATGTGGTGGCTGTATTCAGGTTTTTTCAGGCTTATCTTCCCTCCGTTTTCACCTGCTGATCTGGCCAGTAATACACCTCCTGTATTAGAGTGCCTCCACTCTGGATGAAGGAGCACAGAGGGCACCTTTGGAGAGCATCTTTGTGAGTCTGGGGCGAGGGGAGTGTTAGATGCTCTAACACAGTCGTCTCCAAACTGTGGCCTGCGGGCTGAATGCGGCCCTTTGCTTGCCTTTATCCAGCCCCCACTATTCCTCCCACTGACAGCAACAAGTGGGCACCATTCCTTCCACTGACACCAACAGTGGGAAACCATTCCTTCCAATGACACCAACTGTTGGGAACCATTCCTTCCAATGACACCAACAGTGGGGAACCATTCCTTCCAATGACAACAGTGGAGAACCATTCCTTCCAATGACACCAACTGTTGGGAACCATTCCTTCCAATGACACCAACAGTGGGGAACCATTCCTTCCAATGACAACAGTGGGGAACCATTCCTTCCACTGACACCAACTGTGGTGAACCATTCCTTCCAATGACACCAACAGTGGGGAACCATTCCTTCCATTGACATCAACAGTGGGGAACCATTCCTTCCCCTGACACCAACAGTGGAGAACCATTCCTTCCAATGACACCAACAGTGGGGAACCATTCCTTCCAATGACACCAACTGTTGGGAACCATTCCTTCCAATGACACCAACAGTGGGGAACCATTCCTTCCAATGACATCAACAGTGGGGAACCATTCCTTCCCCTGACACCAACAGTGGAGAACCATTCCTTCCACTGACACCAACAGTGGAGAACCATTCCTTCCACTGACACCAACAGTGGGGAACCATTCCTTCCAATGACACCAACAGTGGGGAACCATTCCTTCCACTCACACCAACTGTGGGGAACCATTCCTTCCAATGACACCAACAGTGGGGAACCATTCCTTCCACTGACAACAACAGTGGGGAACCATTCCTTCCACTGACACCAACTATGGGGAACCATTCCTTCCAATGACATCAACAGTGGGTAACCATTCCTTCCACTGACACCAACAGTGGGGAACCATTCCTTCCAATGACACCAACAATGAGGCATTTTATCGTCCCACTGACAGCAGTGTTGGGACACTATTCCCCCCACTGACTCCAGCAATGGGACACTATTAATCCCACTGACTCCAGCAATGGGACGCTATTCCTCCCACTGACATCAATGATGGGACACTATTCCCCCCCACTGACTCCAGCAATGGGACGCTATTCCTCCCACTGACATCAATGATGGGGCACTATTCCTCCCACTGACATCAATGATGGGGCACTATTCCCCCTCCTACTGACTACAGGCACTATGTAATTTGTTTACTTACACTGACACTGGGGCATTTCCTATTTCCACTGGCCACTCCAGCCCCCCTAAAGTCTGAAGGACAGTAAACTGGCCCTTTGTTTAGAGATCCCCATGAATAAGCTCCGGAGGGTGGAACGAAACGCGTTGGAGCCGTGGCCTGGTGGGAGCCCAAGCTAAAGTTGTCTCTCTCATACCACCATAAGACTCCGTGGATGTGCGGCACCAGGGATCTTTCATCTCTTCCTTCCTTTGTTTAGAATGTTTGGAGACCTCTGCTCTAACAGATTTAGATACACTAACAAATTAAAGCCAAACTCCAGCTAATACTTTATAATCAGTTACAGTAAACATAAAATCTGATCAATGTAGGCACCCCCTGTGAGTGGTAAATGGTTTGTTTCAACCCTCTAACTGCTACATCTGCTGAATAGCTTGTTTTTTTTTTTAAACACAACAGATTTACTGGCTGGATCACTAGGTCTGAGTTTAATACTGCTTAAATTGTATTTAGTAAGTTCAACAATATTTTGCTTTACTATTAGATTATCCTGTAGTTCTCAGGTTGATAAATGTTAACTGCTGCCATCTAGTGCTCATTTTGCAGAATGCAACACAGCTGTCATTTCTGTAGGAATTTATTTATTACATGTGCTTATATAGTGCCGGCAATGCACGGAACATTTTACATATATATATATTTTGTACATTAACATCAATCCCTCCCTCAAGGAGCTTGCAATCTAAGGTCCCTAACTTTCATACACATACCAGGGCAAATTTAGACAGGAGCCAATTAACCTATCAGCATGTCTTTGGCGTGTGGAAGGAAACCGGAGTTACTGGAAGAAACCCACGCATGTACAGGGAGAACATACAAACTCCAGGCAGGTAGTGTCATGGTTGGAATTCAAACCGTCAACCCTAGTGCTGTCAGGCGGAGGTGCTAACCACTTGGCCCCTGTGCCTTATGCATTTTATTTATTACAAATACATATGCAGGGCCAACAGATTTACACATCTCTTTACATACTGTACATTCACATCAGTTCCTGTCTTCAAGGCGCTTACAATCTAAGGTCCCTGTCTTACAAGCACAAGTATACATACTATGGTTTCAAAGCTGCATAGTGATCTTCTTACCACTACATTCCTATAGAACCCAGTAGTGACATAGCTAGGAGGGTGCCTAGGTTAAATGCCCCCCAAATCTCCCTTTTAATACCAAAAGCATTTAAAAGCCGGTGTGATCTCCGGCAGCCACAATTTTGCATGGGTTGCCAATTTAATAGGAAATTTTGTGGGAGATCGTACAAGCTTACGAATATTCTGGTGACCCTGCTATACTGTGTCCCAAAGACACTCCAGATGCCCCCCCCCCTTCATTTTTGCCACCCCATGCAGCCATTTTTGCTGCCCCCAGTTGTCTGGACACTGGCACAGCAACCAATGACACTGTGGCCTGGTCGGCAGTATCCTACCAACCAACGATGATGTTCGCCATCAGTTGCTAGGACACAGGCAGCTGGCCCACTCAGCATCAGTGGTTGTTAGGGTGCAGGCAGCACTAGCACCGTAGCAACCAGCGCAGCAATGCTCAGACCTGTAAATACCAATGAACGACACTCTGGCACCCCCTACCATCTGAGGCCTCATTGGCAGCACACCTGTGGACATAACAGCTGCCCAGCAGGGGCAGAAAAGTGTAAAATAGCAGCAGCATCCCATGTTTTGCAAGAGATCAAAGATTTAATACACCACCAGTTAAAAAAGGTAAGTAGTGAGCTCCATCTAACTTAATGTTGACAACCGCTGCAGATTTCTATTGCCGTGCATTTTGAACACAGCTTTCTCACACAGCATTCTGGTGTGAACTGGCCCCAAAGGAGAACTCCACAGAAAAAGTTAAAAAATAAAATTGTAATTAAATGATAAAATTCCTCCTGTCAATTCCTCCATGCACCAAACACATACAAGTTCATAAACCCATTCCAATATGGTGGGAGTATGAGTAGATTTCTAATGTCTTGGAATCACTGCTTGAGTTGCTAATATAAAAAAAAAAATCATAGTATTCCTTTCTTAGCCCTTATAGTTGTTTAAACATCTCCCAAATCAGGGGCCAGGCTGACAAGATATGGCATTTTGCAACATCTCCAAAATAGGGGGGCAAGCCCACCAGATATGGAGTTGTTTATACATCCCCAATATCAGGAGACAGACTCACCAGATATGGAGTTATTTCTACATTCCCAAAATCAGGAGACAGGTCCACCAGATACAGAATTGTTTCTATATCCCCAAAATTTGGAGACAGGCCCACCAGATATTGAGTTGTTTCTACATGCCCAATATCGAGAGACAGGCCCGCCAGATATGGAGTTTTTTCTACATCCCCACAATCAAGAGACAGGTCCACCAGATACGGAGTTGTTTATACATTTCCAGAATTGGGGGACCCAACCAGATATTGAGTTTTGGAATCACTGCTTGAGTTGCTAATAAAAAATTTAAAAAAATCATAGTATTCCTTTCTTAGCCCTTATAGTTGTTTATACATCTCCCAAATCAGGGGCCAGGCTGACCAGATATGGCATTTTGCAACATCTCCAAAATAGGGGGGCAAGCCCACCAGATATGGAGTTGTTTCTACATCCCCAATATCGGGAGACAGACTCACCAGATATGATGTTGTTTCTACATTCCCAAAATCAGGAGACAGGTCCACCAGATACAGAATTGTTTCTATATCCCCAAAATTTGGAGACAGGCCCACCAGATATTGAGTTGTTTCTACATGCCCAATATCGAGAGACAGGCCCACCAGTTATGGAGTTTTTTCTACATCCCTACAACCAAGATACAGGTCAACCAGATACAGGGTTGTTTATACATTTCCAGAATTGGGGGACCCAACCAGATATTGAGTTTTTTTTCACATCTTCAAAATCAGGGGATAGGCTCACCAGATATGGCATTGTTTCAACATCTCCAAAATTGGACAAGCCATCAAGATGAGGAGTTGTTTCTACAGCCCCAGAATAAGGGGACAGCTCCACCAGAAATGGAGTTGTTTCTACATTGCCAAAATCAGGGGACAGGCCCACCAGATATAGAGTAGTTTCTACATCCCCAAAATCGGGGGACAGGCCCACCAGATATGGAGTTGTTTCTACATCTCCAAAATCGGGGGACAGGCCCACCAGATTTAGAGTAGTTTCTACATCCCCAAAATCGGGGGACAGGCCCACCAGATATGGAGTTGTTTCTACATCTCCAAAATCGGGGGACAGGCCCACCAGATATAGAGTAGTTTCTACATCCCCAAAATCGGGGGACAGGCCCACCAGATATGGAGTTGTTTCTACATCTCCAAAATCGGGGGACAGGCCCACCAGATATAGAGTAGTTTCTACATCCCCAAAATCGGGGGACAGGCCCACCAGATATGGAGTTGTTTCTACATCTCCAAAATCGGGGGACAGGCCCACCAGATAGGAAGTCATTTCCACATCTGCAAAATCAGGAGACAGGTCTGCCATATATGCAGTTGTTTCTATATCTCTAAAATCTGGGGACAGGCCCACCAGATAAGGAGTTGTTCCTATATCTCCAACATTGTTTAGAATCTGAGTGGAATATTCAATGTAGATCATATGGGCAGCTATACCATCACACCAAAATCTTGAAGTTTCTTTCTTGGGCCTTAATTGCTATTCCCCTTTTTTTGGGGGTAAGGTCAGTTTCCCTTTCCCAAGCTGTTATATAGTAAGGTATAGTCAAATATGTGTAATGCAATTGAATGGTATCTGTTATATAAGGAAGGTCCTTTTTCCTGTGTGCGAAGATGCTCAAACAAGGTTTTGTCTTGAGTGATGGCTCCATGATTTTGGAGGCATTGAATAATTCCTGGTAGGTAAAGTAATAAAGCCAATGACCCAGGATAATGTTTGCATTAGATGAGAGGGAGGTTAGGGGATGCAGTTTTCAATTTCGTAAAGCTCAGGCTACTGAGGAAAGCTGTGTGAGTGACCAAAAAAGAAAAAAAAACAAAAAAAACAATGCAGGCTCGGGAGGAACTCAGATTTTTTTTTTTTTAATTCTTGGGTCATTGGGTCTGTATCTGAGGATACTTAGTACATTTAAAATACATACTAATCCAACATTGCAATCTGTACTCATTATTGTATTGGAAAACAATAGCAGGCGTTGCTTCTTTCTTTTCCTTTTTTTTTTTATAACAGCGGCTGCTCTCTGTCATTATAATGACACTTACTCAGCCTGCCTGTTCAGCATAAAGACGTGCTCTGCATGCTCACCAAGAACTGCTAATTCTGTACTGACAGAGAGCTAAACGAAGGACACTGGCTGGAAATGTGACTTATGTCCCAGATTATGTTTTCAAATAATTTTACCCAGCTTTTGATCACAAAGACAGCTGAACATAAGGTGACCAGACGTCCCCGTTTTCCGGGGACAGTCCCCGTTTTCCGACTATGATCCCCGGACCCCGTTTGTCCCCGCTTTTGTCCCCGGTTTTGCAGGTCGGCATTTAGGCAGCGGCAGTTTCCCGATGTATGGGGGCGTTTCCCGATGGATGGGGGCGTTTCCCGATGGACGGGGGCGTTGCCCCAAGAGGTAGCACATGCAGAGCTATGTAAAGTGACTGTAGAGGAGGAGCTGGAGCGTCTCCAGCCTACCTATGCTGTGCTAGTGTAGTTAGTAGCTGCCACTCCTCCTCAGCTGAAAAATCCATCAGGTGACTTTTCCAGCATCCCGCCCCTCTCCTCCTACCTCTGCTCCCTCCTCCAATCGCGCTCCTGGCAGCATAGGGGAGAGGACAGATTACAGCGTTCCTCCCCTTCCCTCTGGTCCTGCAAGGCACTATGGGAATTGTAGGCAAGAAGTAGTACAGAGTGAATGGCCACAAGCAGGTGAGTTTTTATGCTAGCAGCTAACATGATAAAATTTTTCTCCTTCACTGGTGGGCACTGACAGGCAGCACTCATGTGGCACTATCTATCTATCTATCTATCTATCTATCTATCTATCTATCTATCTATCTATCTATCTATCTATCTATCTATCTATCTGTCTATCTATCTATCTATCTATCTATCTATCTATCTATCTATCTATCTATCTATCAAATATGCTTATGATTATATAAAAAAAAAATCAAATATATGTGATAGTTTTCTTTAACTAGCATTGCAAGAAATGTCATTCTTGAATGTGTGCGCTGTAATATGTTTCTCCACTAATTCAGGGTACTTTGTCGTAGTAAGACCCCTTTCACACCGAGCCGCCTATAGCGTCGGCGGTAAAACGCCACTATTTTTAGCGGAGTTTTACCGTCGGATTTGCGGCGCATTTCGGCCACTAGCGGGGCGCTTTTACCCCCCGCTAGCGGGCGAGAAAGGGTTAAAACCGCCCGCAATGCGCCGCAATGGCGGGGTTTTGCCGGCGGTATCCCAGCACTGCCCCATTGATTTCAATGGGGAGCAGCGGTGAAGGAGCGGTAAACACACCGCTCCTTCACCGCTCCAAAGAAGCTGCTGACAGGACTTTTCCTGACGTTCTGCTAGCGCACCCCTCCGGTGCGAAAGCCCTCGGGCTTTCACACTGGAAACAATAGAGCAGCTGTTTGAGTGCGGATTGCAGGTGCTATTTTTAACGCTATAGCGCCTGCAAAACGCCCTCGGTGTGAAAGGGGTCTTAGTGGGCTTAGCACTATATGACCATATAGTGTGACCAAACCCCCGTATTTTTTTTAATATGTTCAGGTGTTTAACTAGCCTTGCAGGAAATGTCATTCTTGAATGTGTGCGCTGTAATCTGTTTTGTACTGTTTGTAGGTCTTATAGCAGCACCATCTTGAATTTAAACGCATTGTAGGGTGTGCCCCCCAAATATGTTTTTGTATATGTGATAGTCAATCGTGCAAAAACCATACAATTATAGTCCAATTAGAGCTGTGTATATCAAAACTGTCCAAAAAAAAACTGTATTCGTGAATCCAATGAAACATACAGGAGCTCAGTCCACAAATGACATCTGCTCTAAGGCTGCTTTCACACTGGGGCGGGGTCGGCGGTAAAGCACCGCTATTTTTAGCGGCACTTTACCGTACATTTGTAGTCTTATAACAGTTAGCTATTAATATTTTATTATTTATGTTCGAAGATATCCTACATGTTGTTACCATGTATTCTTTTACTGTTCTGAATTGTTAATTTATTGTTCATTGTTATTGTTGAACCAAAATTCTTTGGCAAGAATAAAATACAAAATATGCATTGAAAAGTTTTATCTCCATCTTATCTTCTTAACATTTGGTAGTCGTATCCCAAAAAATTCTAAGAATTTTTTTTTTTAATCTCATGGATGAAATGTGAGAAATAACGTATATATCGTATAATCCTTCCATAAACATATACCACATACACTGCATATATAATTTGAGGAATATATGCTTATAAAATCGTTTACCATTTGCCAAAAAAAAAATGTCCCCGGATTTCATTTTGAAAATCTGGTCACCTTAGCTGAACAGATCAATGCAAACAATTAAATAATTACATCCATGGGTGTCTGGTAGCCCTATGTACAGTATAGAAAGCGTTGACCTGTAATAAACACTTCGAGGAGGTGAGAGTAGAGCCTGACAAAGCCATTCATTTTTTTCTTTACTTTGGTGGCTGATACCGAGCATCTGACAAGGTTGCTGGGTGGTCCCATGGTAAACACTGAACATTTGAACCATATGTGTTATCCCATTGGAATATAATGGTACAATTGATATTTCCACAAGACGTCTTGCCAATCAAGGCATCGGCAGACCTAGCTTTGGCTTCTGCACCTCTAAGGAATATCCACATGTTTTCCTAATCAGACATTTTACTGTCTGCAGCATAGTTACAGTGCCTTGCAAAAGTATTCACCCCCCTTGGCTTGCTTTTTAACTATTTTGTTACATTACAGCCTTTAGTTCAATGTTTTTTTAATCTGAATTATATGTTATGGATCAGAACACAATAGTCTAAGTTGGAGAAGTAAAATTAGAAAAATATATACATAAAACTATTTTTTTAGAAATAAAAAGATTATAATTGGCAAGTGCGTATGTATTCACCCCCTTTGTTATGAAGCCCATAAAAAACTCTGGTGCAACCAATTACCTTCAGAAGTCACATAATTAGTGAAATGATGTCCACCTGTGTGCAATCTAAGTGTCACATGATCTGTCATTCCATAGACACACCTTTTTGAAAGGCCCCAGAGGCTGCAACACCTAAGCAAGAGGCACCACTAACCAAACACTGCCATGAAGACCAAAGAACTCTCCAAACAAGTAAGGGACAATGTTGTTGAGAAGTACAAGTCAGGGTTAGGTTATAAAAAAAATATCCAAATCTTTGATGATCCCTAGGAGCACCATCAAATCTATCATAACCAAATGGAAAGAACATGGCACAACAGCAAACCTGCCAAGAGACGGCCGCACACCAAAACTCACGTACCGGGCAAGGAGGGCAATAATCAGAGAGGCAGCACAGAGACCTAAGGTAACCCTGGAGGAGCTGCAGAGTTCCACAGCAGAGACTGGAGTATCTGTACATAGGACGACAATAAGCCGTACGCTCCATAGAGTTGGGCTTTATGGCAGAGTGGCCAGAAGAAAGCCATTACTTAAAGCCAAAAAACAAAATGTCACGTTTTGAGTTTGTGAAAAAGGCATGTGAGAGACTCCCAAAATGTATGGAGGAAGGTGCTCTGATCTGATGAGCCTAAAATTGAACTTTTTGGCCATCAAAGAAAACGCTATGTCTGCTGCAAACCCAACACATCACATCACCCAAAGAACACCACCCCCACAGTCAAACATGGTGGTGGCAGCATCATGCTGTGGGGATGTTTTTCAGCAGTCGGGACTGGGAAACTGGTCATAGTTGAGGGAAAGATGGATGGTGCTAAATACAGGGATATTCTTGAGCAAAACCTGTACCTGTACCTGTGTGTGATTTGAGGCTAGGACGGAGGTTCACCTTCCAGCAGGACAATGGCCCCAAACACACTGCTAAAGCAACACTTGAGTGGTTTAAGGGGAAATATGTAAATGTGTTGGAATGGCTTTGTCAAAGCCCAGACCTCAATCCAATAGAAAATCTGTGGTCAGACTTAAAGATTTCTGTTCACAAGCGCAAACCATCCAACTTGAAGGAGCTGGAGCAGTTTGGTAAGGAGGAATGGGCACAAATCCCAGTGGTAAGATGTGGCAAGCTCATAGAGACTTATCCAAAGCGACTTGGAGCTGTGATAGCCGCAAAAGATGGCTCTACAAAGTATTGACTTTAGGGGGGTGAATAGTTATGCACATGGACTTTTTCTGTTATTTTGTCCTATTTGTTGTTTGCTTCACAATAATAAAAAAAAAATTCAAAGTTGTGGGCATGTTCTGTAAATTAAATGATCCTCAAACAATCCTAGACCAACCGCCATACAACTGCCTAGTGCACTAAAATCGCATCCCAATCAAAACAGCACAAAGTAATCTGGTTACATATGCACACAAAAAAACCCATTGCATTTGTTCCAAGACCTCTGTATATCTTGCATTTTAACTGCCTTTTATGTTACAAAACCTCAATAAACATTTTGAACAAGGAAAAAAAAAATCATTGAATTCATGACGTGGATATGCCCAAAGCTTTTGATACTGAGAATCAATATTTCAATTTATTGCCAACAATTTCACACTGAATTTAGCAATAGACTCCATAATAGAGATTATCTGTATTTTATGCAACAATGTAGAGTTGAATCGGCTTCACAAGTCCATTATTCGATTGCTTTTCATAGCTCATAAATTAATAGCCCAAAAACGGATTTCCCCCACCAACCCATGACCAGTGGAGGTCTACTGTTAAAGAATAATTCAAGGCATTGACATATTATACATACAGTATCTCACAAAAGTGAGTACACCCCACACATTTTTGTAAATATTTTCTTCTATCTTTTCATGTGACAACACTGAAGAAATGACACTTTGCTACAATGTAAAGTAGTGAGTGTACAGCTTGTATAACAGTGTAAATTTGCTGTCCCCTCAAAATAACTCAACACACAGCCATTAATGTCTAAACCGCTGGCAACAAAAGTGAGTACACCCCTAAGTCAAAATGTCCAAATTGGGCCCAAAGTGTCAATATTTTGTGTGGCCACCATAATTTTCCAGCACTGCCTTAACTCTAATGCCGCGTACACACGGTCGGACTTTTCACCTGCAAAAGTCCGACGGACGCCGCCGGACAAAGTCCGGCGGAAAGTCCGACCGTGTGTGGTCTCCATCGGACTTCCGACGGACCGTTTCGGTCGGATTTTTGCGGAAATCCGACGTACTTTAGATTTGAAGCCTGCTTCAAATCTTTACGTCGTACCTCCGCCGGACTCAGTTCCTGACGGAAAGCCCGTTCGTCTGTATGCTAGTCCGAAGGACCAGATACGACGGAGGAGCAGGTTGCTGCATCTCGCGCTCGCTGCAATAGGAAAAACAAATCTTCCTATTGCGGCGAGCGCGGGGCATACCAGGCCCTTAGGTCTGGTATGGATTATAAAGGGGAACCCCTACGCCGAAAAAACGGCGTGGGGTCCCCCTAAAATCCATACCAGACCCCGATCCGAGCACGCAGCCTGGCCGGTCAGGAAAGGGGGTGGGGACGAGCGAGCACCCCCCCCTCCTGAACCGTACCAGGCCGCATGCCCTCAACATGGGGGGTGGGTGCTTTGGGGGAGGGGGGCGCCCTGCGCCCCCCCCCCCCCCAAAGCACCTTGTCCCCATGTTGATGAGGACAAGGGCCTCTTCCCGACAACCCTGGCCGTTGGTTGTCGGGGTCTGCGGGCGGGGGCTTATCGGAATCTGGGAGCCCCCTTTAATAAGGGGGCCCCCAGATCCCGGCCCCCCACCCTATGTAAATGAGTATGGGGTACATGGTACCCCTACCCATTTACCTAGGTAAAAAGTGTCAGTAATAAAACACAACACAGGTTTTTAAAATAATTTATTAAACAGCTCCGGGGGGGTCTTCTTCCGTCTTCGGGGGTCCCTCCGGTTCATCTTCTCCCGGCGTCCGGTTGGTTCTTCTCCGCTCTCCGGCCTCTTCTCCCGGTGTCCCAGGTCTTCGGCCGGCCCCTCCGCTATCTTCAGGTAGCTCTATTGCTAGCGGAGGTCCGGACTTCTGGGCTTCTTGGCTTCTTGGCTTCTTGTGTTCTCTTCTCTTCCCCCAGATGTTGACACGACGCTCTCTCCGGCTGGACTGGTCTCTGAGGGCTGCGTTGTGACTTATATAGGCGGAGACCCCGCCCCCATATGATGTCACAGTCCCTGGGCATGCTGGGACTGTGACGTTTTAGGGGGCGTGGTCGACCACGCCCCCTAAAACGTCACAGTCCCAGCATGCCCAGGGACTGTGACATCATATGGGGGCGGAGTCTCCGCCTATATAAGTCACAACGCAGCCCTCAGAGACCAGTCCAGCCGGAGAGAGCGTCGTGTCAACATCTGGGGGAAGAGAAGAGAAGAGAACACAAGAAGCCAAGAAGCCCAGAAGTCCGGACCTCCGCTAGCAATAGAGCTACCTGAAGATAGCGGAGGGGCCGGCCGAAGACCTGGGACACCGGGAGAAGAGGCCGGAGAGCGGAGAAGAACCAACCGGACGCCGGGAGAAGATGAACCGGAGGGACCCCCGAAGACGGAAGAAGACCCCCCCGGAGCTGTTTAATAAATTATTTTAAAAACCTGTGTTGTGTTTTATTACTGACACTTTTTACCTAGGTAAATGGGTAGGGGTACCATGTACCCCATACTCATTTACATAGGGTGGGGGGCCGGGATCTGGGGGCCCCCTTATTAAAGGGGGCTCCCAGATTCCGATAAGCCCCCACCCGCAGACCCCGACAACCAACGGCCAGGGTTGTCGGGAAGAGGCCCTTGTCCTCATCAACATGGGGACAAGGTGCTTTGGGGGGGGGCGCAGGGCGCCCCCCTCCCCCAAAGCACCCACCCCCCATGTTGAGGGCATGCGGCCTGGTACGGTTCAGGAGGGGGGGGGCGCTCGCTCGTCCCCACCCCCTTTCCTGACCGGCCAGGCTGCGTGCTCGGATCGGGGTCTGGTATGGATTTTAGGGGGACCCCACGCCGTTTTTTCGGCGTAGGGGTTCCCCTTTATAATCCATACCAGACCTAAGGGCCTGCGACGGGGCTCGCAAGGTTTCAATCTCGCCAAAAAAAGCGGCGAGATTGAATTCCTTTTCTAGTCCCGTCGTACCAAAGTTAGGTTCAAAATGAACGGACTTGTCCGTGTGTGGGAAAGTCCGTTCGTTCTGAAAGTCCGGCGGAAGTCCGTCGGGAAGACCGGATTCCGGAAAATCCGGCCGTGTGTAGGCAAGTCCGGCCGTTCAGAAAGTCCGGCGGTAGTCCGCCGGAAGTCTGGCGGCAAGTACGTCGGACCTAGCTTTCTAGAAAGTCCGACCGTGTGTACGCGGCATTAGGCATGGAGTTCACCAGAGCTTCACAGGTTGCCACTGGAGTCCTCTTCCACTCCTCCATGATGACATCACGAAACTGCTGGATGTTAGAGACCTTGCGCTCCTCTACCTTCACCTTCCATTTGAGGATGCCCCACAGATGCTCCATAGGGTTTAGGTCTGGAGACATGCTTGGCCAGTCCATCACCTTTACCCTCAGCTTCTTTAGCAAAGCAGTGGTCGTCTTGGAGGTGTGTTTGGAATACTGCCCTACTTTACATTGTAGCAAAGTTTCATTTCTTCAGTGTTGTCACATGAAAAGATATAATAAAATATTTACAAAAATGTGAGGGGTGTACTCACTTTTGTGAGATACTGTAGTTACCTTGATTCAGCTGGGACTTTAGGTTTTCTTCACTCTGGTTGTGGGCTGATTCTAAATGCTGCAGAGAGTGGAGACCACGTAATGAATTGGTGCAGCTCTAACAGGAATTCCCCTGTGAGCCCATTGTGGGAGATGGAACTTTGGCTTCCTGAGCACACAAGAAGTGGGTAGGGTAATGCTGGGTGTCATTCGACAAGCAGGTAAATGTGCAGGGGACAGCTCTGTAGAAAGCATGAGTATTGCAGCTGGAGCTGTGTTTTATGTTTTTCAGATGCTAGGGATGCTCTGGGTTGTTTTTTTTACATCCCCAATTCCAAAAAAAGTTGAGATGCTGTTTAAAATTTACATAAAAACATGCATTGATTTACATTTACTTTGCCAGCTTTTTGTTGCCCTTTTTTGAGACCTGTTGCTGCCATCAATTTCAAAATTACCTTATTTTTTTTCTTTTGTTTCATTTTAAACATATGATATGTTTTTTTTTTCTATTGTGAATTAGATATGGGTTAATGAGATTTGCAAATTATTGCATAAAGATTTTACACAGCATCCTAACTTTCAACCAGGGTGCACAGGCACCCTGGGGTGCATGGAGGCTTCTTCTTCACGGATGCCTTGGCAAAATGCCTAAAAATTGACCAAAGATTGTAGTCAAGATGGCTTGTGGATGAAGGCTGCCTTTTAGTTACACTAGGGGCTAGTTTACACTTGCTTCAAAACAAGGCTTCAGACAGGCTTTGTTAAAGCTCTCTGAACACCAGTCAAAGCTCCTGTCACTAAATAAAATGGTTAGCTTACAGTCCTGTTTACACCTTGCTTTTGCTTGGTGCTTCGATGAGGCTCCGGTGGGGCTTCGAGCGAGCTTTGCCATAGACTTCTATGGAGGCTTTGAAGATGCTTTGAAGCACCACTAAAGCTACATGGGGTATAATTTTTGAAGCAAAGTCGAAGAAAAGCAAAAGCAAGGTGTAAACAGGACCGTAAGCTAACCATTTTATTTAGTGACAGGAGCTTTGACTAGCTTTCAGAAAGCTTTAACAAAGCTTATCCGAAGCCTTGTTTTGAAGGAAGTGTAAACTAGCTGTTAATGTGTGTTGAAGCTGAAGCAAGTGTAAATGAGCCCTCAATCACAGGTTTTCATTGTGCACTATTACAACCTTCTAGCTGCCGCCGTCCTAATGACCAATGGCATCATCAGTTGAAAGGAGGAGAGCATCCTTGTTTGACTCTACACTGCCTCTCTCAATCAGCCTTGGGGACACATTAGCTGAGCGATGGGGAAACAGTGGAATACTAGTCAGTACCAATTTGTAATAGCGTATTTGCTTTGGAAGAATAAATCACCTCTAACGTTGGGTGTCTGATGGGTGTCCATCAAGTCCAACCCATGTGTGTGATTATATGTCAGTATTACATTGTATATCCCTGTATGTTGTGGTTGTTCAGGTGCATATCTAATAATTTTTTGAAACTATCGATGCTCCCCGCTGAGACCACTGCCTGCAGAAGGGAATTCCACATCCTTGCCACTCTTACAGTAAAGAACCCTCTATGCAGTTTAAGGTTAAACCTCTTTTCTTCTAATTTTAATGAGTGGCCACGAGTCTTGTTAAACTTCCTTTTGCTGAAAAGTTTTATCCCCATTGTGGGGTCACCAGTACGGTATTTGTAAATTGAAATTCTATCCCCTCTCAAGCGTCTCTTCTCCAGAGAGAATAAGTTCAGTGCTCGCAACCTTTCCTCATAACTAATATCCTCCAGACCCTTTATTAGTTTTGTTGCCCTTCCCTGTTCCTGAGAGCCAATCAGCAGGTCCGGCGGACTCGATGTTTACTGGCCACCCACGATCGCTCCACAGAGAGGCAAAACAGGGTTCTGCCAGTGTAAACAAAGCAGATCCCTATTCTGTCAGGGGAGTAGAGTGAGATCTGCTTTTCCTAGTGATCAGGAACAGCAATCTCTTTCTACTCCCTGTCAGTCCCCTCCCCCCACAGTTAGAAACACCTCTCTAGGAACCATTTAACCCCTTGATCGCCCCCTAGTGTTAACCCCTTCCCTGCCAGTGTCATTTATACAGTAATCAGTGCATTTTTAACGCACTGATTGCTGTATACATCACTGGTCCAAAAAAATGTCAAAAGTGTCCACTGCCTGCCGCAATGTCGCAATCCCACTAAAAATTTCTGATCACCACCATTACTAGTAAAAAAAAAAAAAAAAGAATTTAAAAAAATGCCATAAATCTAGCCCCTATTTTGTAGATGCGATAACTTTTGCACAATCCAAATCAATACACGCTAAAAGGGATTTTTGTTTTCCCAAAAATATGTAGAAGAATACATATTGGTCTAAACTGAGAAAGAAATTTTTTTTTGTAGCGCAAAAAATAAAAACCGCAGGAGGTGATCAAATACCACCAAAAGAAAGCTCTATTTGTGGGAAAAAAGGACAGATTTTGTTTGGGAGCCATGTCACACCGCGCAATTGTCAGTTAAAGCGACCCAGTGCCGTAACGCAAAAAATGGCCTGGTCTGGAAGTGGGTAAATCCTTCTGGGGCTGAAGTGGTTAAACGTTTTATATGTTTTCTATTTTGTTTTGTGAAATAAATATGGTTTGATGAGATTTGCAAATTATTGCATTCTATGTTTATGTAGATTTTACACAGCATCCCAACTTTTTTGGAATTGGGGTTGCAATTTTTTGTTCAAGCTGGACTTGGCTTGATGGCTAAAAACACAATGAAAGCTAAAATTGCAAGTGATTTTACATTAGCATGATAGCCCTTCCAAATACAATCACCTGGGGGACTTGGCATGCCTGTACAAGCTGTCTTTATGACCTGATCAATCATAAATCAAGCACAGCAGCTCCTGGCCCAGGTACTGTAGCATTTAAGCAGATGACAGATTCCATTACCTCATTCATTACCAGCTTGTAGGTCATTTGAGGTCAGTAGTGGCTGCTGTCCCATCCATAGTAAACTTTTTTATGATTGGAAAGCATCACTTTAAAAAAAAAATTGGGCTTTTGTTTCCAAGGGATTGTATTTTGGGGTTCAATGATTTTGGGGATATATTGTCTTTTTTTACTTACATTGACAGGGCCTTTATCTTAGGTTAAACTGGTTGAGCTGGTTAAACTGGTTTGTTGGTTAAACTAGACTTGTGTCTTTTTTTTAACCATGTAACAATGTGAAACTGCTTTTGATTTTAATGCAAGTCTTCCTCTAAAAAAAAAAAGTGAGATTTTGTTTTTAGGGGTAGAATTTTGGGGGTTTTATTTCTTTGTGGGTATTTTTTTTTTTTTTAGTTTATGTTGATAGGGCTTTTTGTTCCAATAAGCTACTGAAAGTGGAGCATTCACTTGTTACTGACCATCTGTCTTTGGATCTGCCTTTTGTTTGCAGCATGTTGGTGCATCATTTGGAAGAAAAAAAAAATAAGTGCAAGAACAGTGTAAACAGTGGTGGCCCGTAATGCAAGGCGCAGGGTCACTACCCCCCTAATCCATGCCTCTAGACCCCTAATCTACATGCGGGGCACCGGACACATGGATTCCAATGGGTTTTTTAATTTTTTTTTTCGAAGCACGTGATTAGAGCCAGAGCCATAGGATCCCCCATAAAAAAACTTACCACCAGCCGCTGCTGAGTGTGAACCTAAACCACCCAAAATTATATCACTCACATTCACCCCCCCCCCCCCCCATAGATAAAATAAATGTTAGGCATACACCAGTTAAGCATATTATCCCCCATTCAAATCTGCAGCATTCTATTCCCTACCTCCCCTCTGAAAATTGTTCCGTGGTGAACACTTTTGAGAGGGCAGTACAGAAAGGGCTGCCAGGTATACAGCCTCCTCCTCCTGAATGCCAGTTTTTTGACTGCCAAACAAGGATTTTCTATGCAAGTGTTGCATGAGCCAAGTGTTCGCACCGTGGTCCTATTAAAATTGAATCGTGCTTGGCAGCGGCACTGCGCACCGAACGTAGCAGCAGGTAGCAGCCACATTGTCAGATTTCTCTGCAAGCTTCTAAAGTTTGCTATTAGACTGTCTATCAGAGGCCGCCCAATGGCAGGCTGCTGCCAAATTTCAGACTGTTGTTTAGGTTTGTCAACCTACAGCAAGGAGTATTATGCAACCGGGAGGCAGTGACAGGTGATGCATGTGCCCCTGGGTGTAGACAGCTCGCATCTAGGACTGCCCATTCTTCCCTGTTTTTATTGTTTATTTTGCGTTTTTTTTTATGCAAGCCATAGACAATTCGAATCTCGGCCAGTTCAGCAGGAACCGGCTGAGATTGGAACCATATAGGGGCAGGCTGCATGAACTTGTCAGAAAACATGAAATCAGACCGAGACAGAAGTACAGTTAAATCACACTTGTTTAATAATAAAAGTAAAAAGAACAAACGTAGTCAAAATTCAGTAACCGGAATGGATAGTCAGCCAAGCCAGAAGTCAGGGATCAAAGTAGTGGAACAGAAAGCAGGATCTTGAGCCAGAAAGGATGTCAGCAAAGCCCGTCTTTAAACTGGAACGCAGGAGATAGTTTCCTGTGATGTGACCAAGGCAAAGGCAGAGCTCCCCTGGACTGGACAGCTTAAGTAGGCAGGACTGACGAGCAGGATCATCAACAGCTGAGTAACTGTGGAGAGAGATGGGATCTGGCAATTAGCCGACAGCTAAGCGGCCAGCTCAGATAAGGAAGGGCTGAGCCCAGCCCTGACAGTACCCAAGTTAATAGATTAACTTGGGTACAACCAGCCTGCCAGACTTTACATGCAATTATCGCTAGCAACTGCTATACCCGCTAGCAATAAGCACTGTGTTCTCCTAGTGGGGGCAGGCTTCCCCCACTGGCAGAACACAATGACTCAGAGGGAGGGATTTCCTTGTCAACACTGTGTGTGTTGATGGTGGAATCAAGGTTGCAGGAAAGAAATTGGCCGTCTATGGCCGGCCTTACATTTGTTTGCCCTTTTATATTACTTTAAAACTTTGGTACTGGGATCACACACAGTATACAGAGGTGACCAATTCCATTTATTAAGACACCAGCCGTTTAAAGTGAAGCACTGAAGTCTCCCTTGTGTTCTGTAGATGGAGACAGTAGTATAAAGTAATCCTTGAATTCAGAATACTGTAGTGCTCCATCACTGATGTTAAGTGGGAAGGAACCTTTTTTCATCATTGGTGTTCAGTGGGACCTTCCTGTGTTTGGGCTCCATGTCTCGTACCACTTCTCATGATGATGTCACAGACAAGACAATACAGGTGCCATCAGGCACAAAAATAACGCACCCAATAGAGCAAGATAAACTGCAAGGTGCTGGAGCAATGACCAGTGACAATGGAGTGCAATGACCAGCCATAGCTTGGGAACCGCTAGTTTATAGAATCTAGATAAGCTTTTCTTAAACCTTTTGTTCTCTGAGGAACCCCTGCAATAATTTTCAGGTCTTAGGGAACCCTTGCTAACAAAAAAAAAACAATTCATCAGAGGTCAGTAGAAAAATTCTATAATGCCATGTACACACGGCCGGACTTTTCAACCAAACCGACGGAACGAATTCGGACAATTTGACCATGTGTGGGCTTCATCGAACCTGCAGTGGACCTTTTCTGTGGAAAATGTGACGGACTTTAGATTTAGAACATGTTTCAAATCTTTCTGACGGACTCGATTTCGGTCAAAAAATCCGTTCGTCTGTATGCTAGTCCGACGGACGAAAACCGACGCTAGGGCAGCTATTGGCTACTGGCTATGAACTTCCTTATTCTAGTTCGGTCGTACGTCATCAGGGTCGAATCTGTTGGACTTTGGTGTGATTGTGAGAAGACAAGTCAGATTCGACGGAAGACCGTAGAAAAGTCCGGCGTGATTCAGTCCGTCAAAAATCCGGTCGTGTGTGTACACAGCATAAGAGACTTCAACTGCAACACGTTCTAATTTCCTTCCAATCCCCCGCCTAATGTGCTTGACACCTAAAGATCTTCCAAACCCTCTGCCCAGAATTAGGCCCAAAGAGACACTCGCTTTCTGTACTATACCAGTTACTCATGACCCCAGCACCAGATTTTTTCCCAGTGCTTCTTCCAGAAATGGGAGGGGAACTGGGAGATCAGTTTTTCTCCTGTCCAAACTGATTTACTTTACTCACAAATCCTAAATAAGCAATTCAGCTAGGAAACAATGTGTAAACAAGATGATACAGGGTCCCCTCCAGCTTGCACCATATGTTTCCCTTAATCACCAATAAGTGTTGCTGAGTGCACCATCCTTTATCTTCTGGGGATGTGCCAAATGCCAACATTTTTGGTGCTTAGTTGGATCCATTCTTGAGAAATTTCAGACTTACCAGTTCCCTACGACTCAACCTTCATCCTTCTCCATCATAACATGATCCTTGGGAAGACTTAACGCTCAATTCTTATTCATTTAATCAACACAACCAGACTCCCCAACCTTGGCACAATGGTTTGCCAGAGCCAAAGCTATTAAACTAATGGAGGATCTCATGTCCACCATTAAAGGAGAAGTCCAACCTCGTTTGGCTGGACTTCTCCTATGAGTGCAATTGGTTCGCTCTCTGCTGACATCACGGATATCAGTCCAGGCACAGTGTCATCCCGACAATGGAAGTCGGGATCCGCCAGGTGCCTGGACTGACTCCCATCTCAGCGAGCTGCTGAGAGACTGAGACGGCAGCTCCCCGCCCCTCCACAGCTCACCGTTCCAGTGAGCGAGGAGGAGCAGAGTGGAGACTGCCGATTGACAGTCAGCAGCTCTCTGCTCGGGGAGCTGTGAGAACCAAGCTATCGGCGCTGTCCCATGGCTCAGTTCCCAGTGCAGAGGCGCCAGGGGACACCTAGGTAAGTATAATGAAGGGGAAAAAAAACCTTCTCTTTTAAAGAAACAAAGGAAGCCTTTTGCCAGTGGTGGTTTTATTGGTGTGAATTTACATTTTCATAGGATTATTGTACACCTCCTTACATGAAAGGCCCAGCTGTTAAAGGCAGACTCACACCTTTAAGGGTTTCCTTATGGAAGCAATATTGCTATTCTGCTTTAACACTGTTTACTTGTATTTATTGTCATGTGCATATGTCAGTGCAAAGACAATGTTGTATTTGTAACAATAACCATTTTGTAACTTTAATTTGTCAGTCTATAAAAAAAAAATGTATATATTAAAAAAAGCTCTAGACCCTTGTAAAGGTTTAGACATGTGGAGATCAATGCATAGCCAACGTTGAGGGGGGGGGGGGGGAGGGGTGGAAGACAGAGAGACTCCCAATACATGATGACCACAATGACCATGCTATGCTGAATTATGCCACCTACAGTGCCTTGCAAAAATATTCACCCCCTTGTCATTTTTCGTGTTTTGTTGACTCACAACCTGGAATTAACATGGACTGTTTGAGGATTTGCATCATTTAACTTACAGAACATGCCCACAACTTTGAAGATGTTTTTTTTTTTTATTGTGAAGCAAACAACAAATAGGACAAAAAGCAGAAAAAGTCAATGTGCATAACTATTCACCCCCCCCTAAAGTCAATACTTTGTAGAGCCACCTTTTGCTGCTACCACAACTCCAAGTTGCTTTGGATAAGTCTCTATGAGCTTGCCACATCTTACCACTGGGATTTTTGTCCATTCCTCCTTGCAAAACTGCTCCAGCACCTTCAAGTTGGATGGTTTGTGCAAGTCTGACCACAGATTTTCTATTGGACTGAGGTCTGGGCTTTGACTAGGCCATTTCAACACGTTTCCTCTTAAACCACTCAAGTGTTGCTTTAGCTGTGTGTTTGGGGTCATTGTCCTGCTGGAAGGTGAACCTCCTTCCTAGCCTCAAACACACACAGAGTGGTACAGGTTTTGCTCAAGAATATATCCCTGTATTTAGCACCATCCATCTTTGCCTCAACTCTGACCAGTTTCCCAGTCCCGACTGCTGAAAAACATGCCCACAGCATGATGCTGCCACCACCATGTTTCACTGTGGGGATGGTGTTCTTTGGGCGATGTGATGTGTTGGGTTGGCGCCAGACATAGAGTTTTTTTTTGATGGCCAAAATGTTCCATTTTAGTCTTCTCAGACCAGAGCACCTTCCTCCATACATTTTGGGAGTCTCCCACATGCCTTTTCACAAACTCAAAACGTGCCATTTTGTTTTTTGGCTGAAAGTAATGGCTTTCTTCTGGCCACTCTGCCATAAAGCCAACTCTATGGAGCGTACGGCTTATTGTCGTCCTATGTACAGATACTCCAGTCTCTGCCGTGGAACGCTGCAGCTCTCCTCCAGGGTTACCTTAGGTCTCTGTGCTGCCTCTCTGATTAATTCCCTCCTTGCCCGGTCCGTGAGTTTTGGTGTGCGGCCGTCTCTTGGCAGGTTTGCTGTTGTGCCATGTTGTTTCCATTTAGTTATGATAGATTTGATGGTACTCCTAGGCTATAAAAACATATCAAAATCTTTGATGATCCCCAACTCTGACTTGTACTTCTCAACAAAATTGTCCCTTACTTGTTTGGAGAGTTCCTTGGTCTTCAGGGCAGTGCTTGCTTAGTGGTGCCTCTTGCTTAGGTGTTGCAGCCTCTGGGGCCTTTCAAAAAGGTGTGTCTATGTAATGACAGATCATATGAGACTTAGATTGCACACAGGTGGACATCAATTCACTAATTATGTGACTTCTGAAGGTAATTGGTTGCACCAGAGCTTTTTATGGGATTCATAACAAAAGGGGGTGAATACATACGCACATACAAATTATCATTTTTTTATTTCTGAAAAATAGTTTTATGTATATATTTTTCTAATTTTACTTCACCAACTTTGACTATTGTGTTCTGATCCATCACATATAATTCAGATTAAAAAAACATTGAACTAAAGACTGTAATGTAACAAAATAGGTAAAAAGCCAAGGGGGGTGAATACTTTTGCAAGGACTGTATATATGGGGGAACCAGGCTCTCTGGTCCAGAATATAGCACAGACACTTTTTTTTAATACAAATTTTGCACAGCTGAATATACAGTTTTACAAAAATGTAACCACATTATGTAAGGGTCCCTTTAGCGGGAGTACCCTTTGGTGTCTATGTACAATTGGTGAGAACATTGTGCTAGATGAAATGCAGTTGAAAACAGTTATAAATTATGAAGCTGTTAGAAAAACAAAAAATAATCCCAGCATTTACCAACTGGTAAAGTGTTGCCAGTATCGTGAATTATTTTTTAACAAACTCTGTAAAAAGAAAAAAAAAAACCCTACAAAATGTTTTAATACAAAACCTTGATTTTTTTTTTCTTAAGACTAATAACACCTGAAATGAAACAAATGTTAAAACAATTTGTGATGATACATTTGAACCTTCGGGCAAGAATAATACAAAAGGGTGAATTCACAAAGCAAACACCCTGGGAGAAGTATACTTATTTTCAGATAAATTAGTTATTTTCAGCAGAGTCCAATAAGTCCTTATGCACACTTGGTCCGTTCACACATAGGCTTTTGGAGGAGTTTGGGAGCTCAGAAGCTCTTATGGAACGCTCTTCCGACTCACATCCGCATGGAAGAAAAACATCTGGCCTTCAGGAAAAAAAAAACTCAAGACCTTCCTCTCCTAAGAAGCCGACAACACAAAACGCATTCAGCGCCTTGAGGTGATTCAGTTCGCATTTGCAGCTCTTTACAAATTATTCATTCAGAAGCAGTCAAAGATCATCTCCTGAACGCAGATGAATTGCATTCAGAAGCTCTTGGGCATAAAAAAAACGCCAAAACGCGTCTAAGCGCATTTATTTCAATAGCCAGAATAAATTATTATTCTGGCCAATGAAATAAATGCTTAAATACGCCTAAACGCATTAGCAAAAACACGGCTTAGGTGCATTTTTAATGCCGGTTTGCATCTGTTAGGAGCATTTACAATAAACGAGTGTGCATGAGGCCTTAGATTTGAATTTTAGTCATGTGGCTGATAATAGAGTGCCTTAGGCTTGTGTAAAGCTTTGTGAATTGCGTTTATAATCTGTAATCCACATTAAGACATTATACTTCCATTTAGAACATTTTAGGAATCTTCTCCAGCTGAGAATGGTAGTGGAGTCCCCACAACCTTTAACCTCATTAACATTCTGCATAATAAGCACTACTCTGATAATCCAAAGAGCCTGAGAATATTACTAACATTTTGACATGCTGTAATATATAAGGTAGAAAGAAGGAGGGGGTACCACTTGTCATGTCTCAAGCACAGGAGGGGTCCTTTACCCTTTAAAAAGCATCAATAACTTTGATCCTTAAAAGAAAAACTGAGGACAAAATAAAAAAATGACGTGTGATACCATCTGTCGGTAGCATTGATACAGCACTTTTTATGTGTCTTCCCTATACAAAAGTTTTATTACCTTATGACCATTAAATCATGACTCCACTTTTGTTGAGAAAGAAGCATTCCCCTCTGGGTGATCGACGTATATTGCAAGGATTATAACACATTTTGTTGCAGATTCCTTCCTTTTGTTATTCTGAAAAAATCCCTGTGTGTTGATCTGTGCTTCTGTTCTGAGTTGGGTCTAATGGGAGTGGTTTCATAATTAACTGTCAGGTGTGCATCTGCAGGGCACTAGTGAGGAAATCTGCTGGGCCTGCATCCCTTTAGACGAGTTTCTATTGAAACTATCTCTCAAAAAATGAAATTTTTGTTGCAAGCGATGCCTGAAATGTAAATGGTATCTTAGTGCAGACTTCTGGGAAAACTGGTGAGCCAATCACACAAGCAGGAAATGATGTTTCTGAGGAGTGGTCAGTACACGTTCTGTGTACAGAACAACTCCAGGTAGCCATATTGCAATAAATTCTCAGAAAATTACAGAGCTGCAGATTGAAAAGGAAAGGTCATTTTTAATAACATTCAATTACAATATGATCAGTGCCGCAATTATATGCGCTTTATTATTTTTTCTTTATTTGCTATTTTTTTTCCCCACAAAAGTTGTTATTACCCTTTAACTGTAATAGGATGACAACACTGTACTAATCTACAGTGAAATTGCACAGTAGTGTTGTCATGCTGTGGACATGGAAGTGGAATGGATGGATGGATGGATATGTAGTTATAAGGCAGAGCTCCAGGGAAAACCATAAAATTTTACAGGCCCCTGTCCTGACGGAACGGAGACACAAAGACAGATCATGCACCTAAAGCCATGTCATATTGATGATGTAAACCTATATAAAAGCTGACATCCACTTGCTCAGAATTACATAATGAAGTGGCTGGTGATATTGTCTGAACCAAATTTAATTTTCATTTCTTGCTCCAGAGCTGCAAAGTCTCATACTGCATAATTGGAGCTTACTCTATCATCCCCTACAACTTTGTGAGATGTAAGGCATGCTAAAATCAATGTACAGCCAAAGCTGGGGAAGGGGGAGAGACCACAGTATCCCTCCTCCATCACATGACCAACAGCCCAGGAACTCTGGGCACATTTTTTGCTCAGCACAAATCTATGGAGAGATGAAGTCAGCCACATACAGCATCTATGGTGGAGCCGGCCTGACAGTTCAGGAACCCCCTAGACCATGGATATGCAATAAGCGGACCTCCAGCTGTTGCAAAACTACAAGTCCCATCATGCCTCTGCCTCTTGGTGTCATGCTTGTGGCTCTCAGACTCTTGCTGTGCCTCATGGGACTTGTAGTTCTGCAACAGCTGGAGGTCCGCTAATTGCATATCCCTGCCCTAGACCAAACAAGCTTTTATTCTGGTAGTGTAATGGGTGCCCTATGCACTGCAAGAATTACTTGTTTAGTCCAGAGGTAGGCATTAATACATACCTTATTTCTCCAGCAATGGTGGCAAACATTTGGTCGAGTGGCACAGAGAAAGGGCATTTGGCAGGTGGTGAGGAGATGGTATATCACCTCCTCATTGCCCGTTTTACCTCCTAAGAGCCGCCACTGATGTGCCTCAACTGCATGCATTGCAAAGCAGTAGTGGCATAGCCCCATTTACTTGAGCTGTAATGGAGGGGATAATGTCCCATTCAATTGAGCCCACCAAACGCAATGATGGGGGGTTTTCCCAGTCGCAGCATGTGCAACTTAAGGCTCAACCGTCACTTTTTTTACAATCCCCACCCACCCAACCGCAAGTGTAAACTAAAGCTGACCATAGACAGATTGAAATTCAGTTGGTTCAGCAGAAACAAGCCGAATTTTGATCCGTCCACGGGCTGGCTGGTTGTACTGAAGTCAAACCAACAATCAACTTCAGTATGACCAGCCTGTCAGGTTATTTTCACCCCGATCACTGCCAGTGGCTATAGCGACCAGCAATGATCATTGTATTTTGCTGGTGGGGAAGGCTCCCCGCCAGGAAAGAACACAATTGGGAGTTTAACAAGACTCGTGGCCACTCATAAAAAAATTAGAAGAAAAGAGGTTTAACCTTAAAATACGTAGAGGGTTCTTTACTGTAAGAGCGGCAAGGATGTGGAATTCCCTTCCACAGGCGGTGGTCTCAGCGGGGAGCATCAATAGTTTCAAGAAACTATTAGATAAGCACCTGAATGACCCCAACTTACAGGGATATATAATGTAATACTGACACATAATCACACACATAGGTTGGACTTGTGTCTTTTTTTGACCTCACCTACTATGTAACTATGTAATAGCGCTGAGGGACCGATTTCCCCATCAACACAGTGAGTGAATTAAGCAATTTTCTTTCCTTCAACCCGTGGTTGAAAACAAGAAAATTGCATATTGTATGGCTTGCCTTAGCAAGAGACAAACAGGCCTAACTCCAGCAAACACTTCTAAAAGCGTATCCCTTCAGTCATTTTTTTCAACTTTCCATCTATTAAATCCTCTACCCTTGTTGTTTTAACTTTGGATAGTAAAACATTTTTTTTCTGCCAGTAAATACCTTATACAGCCCACTTCCTGTTCATTAGCCTACATGACATCATGCACAGCTCTCTCACTCACTCTTGTGAGAGTTTGCCAGGTAGGGGGGGGGGGGGGTGAGTCATAAGAGGGCCAATGAAGGCTGCAGGGCTGGAAAGCTGGAGGAGTGTATGTGTGTCTGTGTAAATCCAGGAAGTGAGCTTCCTGGATTTACATAGCTTCAGCTGCCCACAGTTAAAATGGCTGCAGCCAGGATTCAGTGGAGGGAGATCTCTGCAGCATTTTTGGCAAGTACAGAGTCATAGTATATATGAAATAATATACATAAGTGGTTGAAGGGAAGCTTCAGAATGACAAAGATTGCAGTCCCCCTTTAAGCAGTTACAGAAACCATTTTTAATTTTAGAAAAAAGGTTTAAGCCATATAAATAAAAGTTGGCCATTAAGTACCCCTTGCAGTGCCATTTGGTTTGTCCCGGTCATTACTGTCACTTTTGCTGGACTATAAATGAGTTTACTGACAGAATCAAATGGTAATGGATCTACCGTATGTTACAGAGAGGGGCTCCGAAAAAAAAAATACTGTTGTGTTAATGCTACTGACAGACTGTATAAAATACGTCACCTTTTACTTTGCCCATAGTTCCACTTTAACATATTGTACATATAGAACACTACGAAGGAAAAATGCATAACAATCAACATACAAACACTTGTCTATGAACATATACATCTTCATAACACATAAAAAGGTAACTGACAGAGTATCATCTGCAGCCTGGAGACAAAACATGATTAAGACTATAAACATGGATGGCGATCGTTTAAAATAATTTAGTTAATAAATCGGCACTTTCCTTTCCGATTTTCCTAGTTAATAACTATTTAAGGCACTTTTGAAGTATATACATTTATACTTCCATTTCATCAAGTTTAACGAATAGGGTTCCAAGTTAAAAACAACTTTTTGTAATATAAATATACAGTAGAACATTAAATGGTAAAGCTCAACTCCCAGGATTGGTAAAAAAAAAAAAAAAAAAAAAATCTACCTGTGCAGTGGGCCCCCCCAATCTAGGGGTGTTGGTCCCCTGCAGCCTCCTCTCTAGGGCACTCCAAGATACAGTTGCATGCTCGCTCCAACCCCAACCAATACAGGGGTAATAGCCCCGTATTATATGTGATGAAGCCTAGAGACCACCTACAGAGCGGAGTGCCAGGGTGAAGGCGGCAGCGCTGGAGTGAGCCAAAGAAGGGCATAGGGTAAGTAATCCTGCCTGTTTCTGTATCCCTAGACATAATGAACACCGAACCCTTTCAGTGTAGGGCATTTAAAGTGCAAGAGCAGACTTTTTTTTTTTTCTATTCCCTGATGTTGGGCTTTAATACATGACAGGGGGGCAAAGGATAAATTGCAATTACGTTTGCTCCAGCCACAGCAAAGTGCTGCTCCAGCAATAATGCAGGGACCTCCTGCTACCCATGCATGCAGTTCTATAGAATTGGATTTTGGATGCTGCAGAACATGGAACAGGGACAGGTTACTTCCTGGTTGCTGTGTAAAGCACATTTATCCTTCACTCCTTTTCTCCCTACTTGGCGCAGTAGAAAAGGGCTTTCCCAATCAGGGTTCTACAGAACCCTAGGGTTCCTCCAGAGCAGACTTTCTCAACCTTTTCAACACAGAGGAACCCTTGAAATATCCTTTCGGTCTCAGGGAACCCCTGTTAAAAATGGCTATATCTACAACTCATGATAAATTCGTGGGATGGTCAGTGGACGAGTGCTCCTTACATCTGCGGTCTTGGGGAAGAATTTCCCCCCTGCAGATAGCTAAAAAGATCATTGGTGTCACTGGGAACTTATCTGAGAGGCAAAAATCGGTCATTGTTAAAGGAACCCCTAGCAACCATTGGAGGAACCATGGCTAAGAAACCCTGCTCCAGAGGTTGCTAGGGGTTCCTTGAGCAATTATATATCTATATCTCTTCCATATCTAAGTTCCTACTGACACCACTGATCTTTTTAGCGATCTGTAAGGGGGTAATTCTTCCCAAAGACCACAAGTGTAAGAATTCTTCCCACTGATGTATTGTGAGTTGTAGAAATAGTCATTTTTAGCAAGGGTTCTCAGAGACTGGAAAGTAATTTCAAAGTTTCCTCTGTGTTGAAAAGGTTGAGAGAGGCTGCAGTAGACTGTAGCCAATAGAAAGGAGGAGAACAGGAGATCTGGTAGCTTTTGGTGTAATGCAGCATCTGGTTTTAAAGTGGAAGTAAACTTCCATGAATTGTTTGTACCTTTATGCCGCGTACACACGGTCGGACTTTTCAGCTACAAAAGTCCGGCAGACTTTCGACGGACTTTTGGCGGACTTTCAACAGACTTTCTAACGACTGGACTTGCCTACACACGATCACACCAAAGTCCGACGGATTCGTACGTGATGACGTACACCGGACTAAAATAAGTAAGTTGATAGCCAGTAGCCAATAGCTGCCCTAGTGTCAGTTTTTGTCCGTCGGACTAGCATACAGACGAGCGGATTTCTGGGTCCAGCAGAGTTACGATGTAAAGATTTGAAGCATGTTCCAAATCTAAAGTCCATCAGATTTGCGACTGGAAAAGTCCACTGAAGGTCCGGTGAAGCCCACACACATGATCGGATTGTCCACCTGATTTGGTCCGTCGGACAAGTCCGGTCGAAAAGTCCGACCGTGTGTACGCGGCATAGGTATGCCTATAAGTCTTACCCATAGGTACTGTAAATATCTCCTAAACGCCCGCCGTTTAGGAGATATTTACTGTATATGCAGCCGATGACGTCATATGACTGTATATGCACCTGTGCCGTTGCCGGCAGCTCCAACGTGCATGCGCAGGAGTGCCGTCATGTGGCACCGTCCAGTCACACTGCCGGAGTCCGCGGAATCGGAAGGAAGATGGGTGCAGATGGCTGCGGCCTCCAGCGGTGACAACGGGGACTTCTTTTGAAGGTAAGTTTCACATAATGTACTAGTATGCGATGCATACTAGCACATTATGGCTTTACTTTACAGGTAAGAAAAATGTTTTAAAAAACACAAGAAGTTTACTTCCTCCTTAAAGGGGTTGTAAACCCTCATGGTTTTTCACCCTAATGTATTCTATGCAATAAGGTGAAAAACCTTCTCTTCTGCTGCAGCCCCCCCAGTGCCCCCGTTTTACTTACCTGAACCCGGTCTTTTTCTCCCCGGGGATGAGCACACCAGCTCTAGCTGGTCTCTTGTGTCCCGATTGGATAGATTGATAGCAGCGCCTACCGCTGCTGTCAATCAAATCCAAGTACGCGGGCTCTGGGGGGGCGGGGCTGATTCCTGCTTTCTGTGTCAATAGACGCAGAAGCAGGACTCGGGAGCGCGCCCGCACGGGTGTCCTGAAGGAGAGCGCTTCTCCGACAGAGCACCCGAGAAGAGGAGGAGCTACTAGTGCTGCTGAGGGACCCTAGAAGAGGAGGATCGGGGCCACTCTGTGCTTAACTAACTATACAGTGGAGGTAAGTATGACATGTTTGTTATTAAAAAAATAAAAATAAAAACTAACCTTTAGTAACCCTTTAATGGTAATCCCGATTCCCGGGGCTTTACTGAACCAGCCGGGTGGTGCCTGCGCTATAATGGAGGTAGCCTTTGGCTGGCCACAGGTTTGTTTTTATGGGGATTTTTAGCAAAGATAAAAATTCCCTACTGGCTTGTGACTTCTCTGAGTAATAATATGACAAACCCGCTAGTCCTACATCTACTTTTTTTTTTACAGGTAGGGGAAGCAACAATTACCGATGAATACCTGCATCTGGTAAGGTCTAGAAATAAAACAACATAAAACAGCCATAAAGATACATTGGTTACTCATGAGAGTCATTGGGGGTTATTTACTAAAGGCAAATCCACTTTGAACTACAAGTGCACTTGGAAGTACAGTTGCTGTAAATCCGAGGGTGACATGCAAGGAAAATAAAAAACAGCATGTTAGCTTGCATGTGATTGGATGATAAAATCAGCAGAGCTTCCCCTTATTTCAGATCTACCCCTCAGATTTACAGCGACTGCACCTCCAAGTGCACTAGCAGTGTACTTTCAAATGAACTTGTAGTGCAAAGTGGATTTGCCTTTCGTAAATAACCCCCATTGTATTGGAATTGTTGGAAGATAATACTGTGAGCATCCGTACGACAGATCAGAGGTTAAACCATTATTTGCAGAGCAGTGGCAAGACTTGGGCCCCTCCAATAAAGGATCACAAGGAAGAACGTTTGCAATTATGACAGATCCTCTGATGTCATGGCAGTGATGTATATATTTAGCATGTTTTAGAAAAGTATGAGGTTGTATGTTAAGGCAGGATGAATTATGTCTTCAAAATATGTCCACAGCAAGGAATGTGACTGAAACTGTTCAGATGTGCCGAGATCCAGTGGATGGAATGGTTTTTTTTCTGTGTAGAGAAAATATAGAACTGCGATTATTACAAAACGACTCTCAATCCAATGCCGGGCAAACAACTTGTTTCCACTTAGGACCCCTTTCACACATGGCGGATTCCGTTCTGATCACCAGGGGATCAGCTCACAGATCTCCTGCTGATCAGAGCACAGCGTGCGAATAACACATCCGTGTCCGCTCAGTTTCTTTCTTTTTTTTTTTTAAGTGATCTTAAAGTGTTACTAAACCCAGGAGCCTGCATTCACTATATCTGGTCTTACAGAGAACATGGAAATGCAATAGTTTTAGGAAAAATAACCCGCTAAATACCTTTTCCTATCAGCAGTATATAGCAGTTTTGTGACTTCTGTCAGTGTCTGAATAAAGCTTGTAGGAGGAGTTTTCATTTTCTCCTGACCCTTAGTCTGGACAGTGCTGACTGGCCCTATGCTGATCAAATGCATCCTCCCAAAAAAAAAAAAAAAAACTCTCTAGCAATACACACCAAACAGAGCATGTGCAGCCTGACTCCTAATGCTCTGTTCTATCAGTAGATGGTTTGGAGTCAGTCAAAGTGGAGTTCCAGACGTTTCTGTGTTTATTAAAAGTCAGGAGCTACAAAAAGTGTAGCTGCTGACTTTTAATAAACAGACACTCACCTGTCTAGCGATGCGACCACCCAAAGCCTTGGTTCTCTCCCTCTCCTCCCTGCGGCACCAGCATTACTAGTGTGGGCACCCGGCTGTGACAGTCTGCAGCTTCACAGCCAGGTGCGCATGCATGAGTCGCGCTGCGCGTCCTGCATGGCCGGGCAATCTTCTGGGACCTGTGACGTGTCCCAGAAGATTGCAGGGAGGGCCTGCCTAAGCGGTCTGAGCAGAAGTGGGAGCTGAGTACCTGTCAAAACAAGGTACGCGCTCCACCCCCCCGCCCCCAACAGGGGCTCCTCTTTAAGTGCCGATCCTTATTAAACTATGAAAATTTATTTTAACACCCACAGAGACAAAATGTTGGCTGTGCACTCCTGGAAGGTATCTGGCAAAGAATGCAACTGAGAATTTCAGCATCCCTGCAGACATTAGATACCAATTATTAGTAACTAGTATTATTACTAGTAATTAGTATTTGTATAGAAGAAAGAAAGTGGTCCCACACTGGAACGAGAAGTTTACATAACAGGAATCCTTATTGTCGTATGCCAGACAGATGATACAGGACCAAGGTTCTAATTACTATTGGTAACTAGTCTGGCCCAATGTAACCTCTAAAAACATTTTTTTCCCCTTTAAATCTTCCACTTTAAATCTGAGAGTTGTGTGCTCTGCCTTTACTTTCCTCCTTCAGCATATGTTTAGTTTCCTATACTGTCATTAAAATGAGTTAACTAAACCATTCACAGTAACAAAAGCACTGACTTACCAATTAACTTTTGGATTTGGAAGCCCGAGTTTTAGACTTTGTAGTAGATTTTGTCCTGCTAGTTTTGGAGACCTCTGGAGTGCTATCTCGGCTTTCCAAGCGCTGCGTCAGAGCCAACTTTTGCTGGATAGCCATTCGTAGCAGCGAGTTCAATGTCTTTTTCTCATCCTCTGCTGCAACAATCTGGCGTTGCATATCCTCCAACTGATTCACATATTGGTCACACCTGGAAAGTCAATGTAAAGATTCAAATGGACTGCTCTGTATGTCAACTGAACCTCGAAAGCCACCCTCAAACATTTTCATTACGATCGTTTTTGGGCTCAATACATTTCTTCCTATACGTCACTGGTTCTCCTGAGGGCCTGTATGTATAGGTCAGCCTTTTTTAGCCCTAACAAGTACTATACTGACTGGACGAGGGGATGGAGTGTGGGGCTCATCTCTGAGAAGTGCTGACATTGTGGAAGTCAAATTGTTAGCTATAAAAGTAAAAATAAGACCACAGCAGCTGATTTTGGTTAACAAAAATGACATGCAGTTCAGTGGAGGTCTTTTTGGTTTGCTTATAGCCCACCTTACTGAAACGTGTCTTGTTATACGATGTGATCCATCTATGGACAGTCTGACTGTACTCGAGTTGATCCATTGATTGACTCGGGTACAAGCAGCCTGTCGGATTTTTATCATGCGTTAACTGAGTGGTTAAAGTATGTAGCAGCAATTGCTGTGTTCTACCAGCCAGGAAGGCTCCCCCCCACTTCCCCAAGAGAACACAACAGAGCTGCAGGAGGCATTCCCCCATCAACACTGAATGTGTTGATGGGGGAATCAAGCGATGGTGAAAATTGGCCTGGGCAAGAACAGGGTGAAAGCGCCCAGTATTGAAGTGGTTAACCACTTGCCGACCAGCCGCTGTACTTTTACTGCCGCAGGTCAGCTCTCCTGCAGAGAGCCGAGGCCGACAGAGGCAGAACGGGGATCTGCCATTGTAAACAAGGTGGATCCCCGTTCTGACAGGGGACATGTCAGAGATCTTCTGTTCTCAGTGATCGGGAACAGCGAGCTCTGTCATGTCCCTGGCAGCCCATCCCCCTATATATTGATCAGTGCATTTCTATAGCACTGATCAATGTAATAATGTCACTGGTCCCCAAAAAGTATCATTTGGGGTCCAGATTTGTCTGCCGCAATCCCGCTAAAAATCGCAGTTCAACGCTATTACCCTGTCTCCCTGAAAATAAGACTTAGCGTGAATGTGGGTGATGGCTGCAATATAAGCCCTACCCCCCAAATAAGCCCTAGTTAAAGTCCTTGTAGGTCTTCTTTTCAGGCTAGGGCTTATTTTCGGGGTTAACAGGGTAGGGCTTATTTGGGAGGGTAGGGCTTATTTGGAGGGTAGGGCTTATTTGGGGGGTAGGGCTTATATTGCAGCCATCACCGACAATCACACTAGGTCTTATTTTCGGGGAAACAGGGTAGCAGTAGGAAAAAAAAAAAAAAAGTCCATAAATCTATCCTGTAGTTTGTAGATGCGATAACTTTTGCGTAAACCAATCAATATACGCTTATTGCGATTTTTGTTTTACCAAAAATATGTAGAAGAATATATATTGGCCTAAATTTATGAAGAAATTTGTTTTTAAACATTTTTTTTTTAGAAAAAAGGACATACATTTTGTTTGGGTACAACGTTGCACGACCGCGCAATTGTTAGTTTGTCAGTTAAAGAGACGCAGTGCCGTATCGCAAAAAATGGCCTGGTCATTAAGGGGGCAAATCCTTCCAGGGCTGAAGCGGTTAAACTTCTCAAAACCTATGATACCTCAACATTATTAGATTTTAAGCTCTAAGGAGCAGGGCCCTCTGATTCCTACTGTATTAACCGCTTCAGATCCGGGCCATTGCCAAATGACGGCAACAGCGCGGATCTAAATTGCCGGGACTACGTCTATTGACGTCGTCCCGTGCACGAGCGGCCTGCGCGCCATCTGCAGGGCGCGTGCGGTGCGCTCGGTGATCAGCGAGTCTATGACACTCGCCTGATCACAGATCAGAGTAAGGGGTTGGTCCCGACCCCTTACCACATGATCAGCTGTCAGCCAATGACAGCTGATCATGTGATGTAAACAGAGCCGGTAATCGGCTATTTTTCCTCCTCGCACTGACAGCGTGAGGAGGAAAAAAAAAACCCGATCACCGGCGGCCGTGATCGGGACATCAGTCCCGATCACGGTGCTCTTACAACACAAAGCAATAGGCAGCAGTGCTGCCTACAAGTGCCCACCAGAGTCACCCATCAGTGCCCACAGTGCCATCAATCAGCGCCACCCATCAGTGCCCACAGTGCCACCCATCAGTGCCCACAGTGCCACCTGTGCCACCCATCAGCACCCACATCAGTGCAACCTATCAGTGCCCATCAGTGTCACCCACCAGTTCCCATAGGTGCCAATCAGTGCCACCCATCAGTGCCACCCATCAGTGCCCCCCATCAGTGGTACCTATCAGTGCCCATCCGTGCCACCCATCCGTGCCACCCATCCGTGCCATCCATCCGTGCCGCCCATCCGTGGCCATCAGTGCCGCCTTATCTGTGCCCATCAGTACCGCCTTATCTGTCCCCATCAGTACCGCCTTATCTGTCCCCATCAGTACCGCCTTATCTGTGCCCATCAGTGCAGCCTATCAGTGCCCACCAGTGCCGTCTCATCAGCGCATATCAATGAAGGAGAAAAATTACCTGTTTGCAAAATTTTATAACAAACTATTAAACATGATTTTTTTTTTTAAAAAATTTCCATCTTTTTTTGTTTGTTTAGCAAAAAATAAAAATCCCAGCTGTGATTAAATACCGCCAAAAGAAAGCTCTATTTGTGGGAAAAAAATGATAAAAATTTCATTTGGGTACAATGTTATATGACCGCGCATTTGTCATTCAAAGTGCGACAGCGCTGAAAGCTCAAAATTGGTCAGGGCAGGAGGGGGGTTTAAGTGCCCAGTAAGCAAGTGGTTAAAGTGTATTGTATTTGCACTGTCTACCCTCAAGTTGTAAAGCGCTACGTAAACTGTTGGCGCTATATAAATCCTGTATAATAATAATAACATTACACATTCCTCAAACAATATTTCCAGGCATTCAGACCTCCTCTAGTTTATAAAGCACAAGATGATGATGTTTCTAGATGTCCAGGAAGAGAACCGATCCACACCAAATCCATGTCTGATAGGTCCCCCCCCCCCTCGTGTCATAGGCCCAGTAGCTGGTCATCCGCAGATATATGTGTTGTCACATCACCGCCTCTTTTCACTGTATTGGGTAATAATGTTTTCTGAATCATACATTACCTGCTGGCGAATACAGAGCGCATTGATGAAAATGTAGCCGCATCCTCTTTCAGGGCTTTTAACTCATGTCGCATCTTCATCATAGTATCGGAAACCAGGGTCTTCTCGTTCTCATATTTACTCTTCAGGTTTGACATGGCTACCTCAGCCGTCTGTACAGAGATAAGCCAAGAACATATTGGATGAGAGCTTTACTATCACATCGCTAAATGATCATATATAGAGACCGCACACCAATATAGTGCCTTATCACAGCACGTTAACTCAGATTTCCCTGCAGTACTATTTTTTTTCCACTAGATGTCTTCAGTCTGCTAGCCAGCATCATTCAACAATACTTTTTCTGAGCCCGTGTTTTTCCCCACCCACCCCCTGCCTGCGACTGAACAGTGACAAGCTCATCTCTCTGCTTTTCTGGTTCTATCAGAATGCCTCTTGTCAGCTTGTGAACCCCACCGGCTTCTTGTGCTGCTTCTTACTCTCACACTCTAGTCCTGCTGTACAGAAACTGCAAGAGGCAGTTCAAATACCAGCTGAAACTCGGGTACTGCTTGTATTTTAAAATATATATTCAATTATGTATTGATCATTACAGAGCTGCATTAATATGTGTCTTTTATATCGGCCTGGCATTAAAGCGGTTGCATACCCCGCTTTCACATTTTTACTTATCATAGGCTTATCTGTACGTAAAAGTAATATCTCCTAAACCTATATGGTTTATAAGTGCATAGGAGGGATTTTTGGTCTTATAGACCCCCGATTCCTCCATAAAGAGTACCAGTTACCGCCTATTACTGTCACAAGGGATGTTTACATTCCTTCTGACAGCAATAAAAGTGATCAGAATTTTTTTTTTAAAGGGACAGTGTAAAAAAAAAAAAAAAGAAAGAAAATAGAGAAAAAATAATTTAAAGCACCCCATCCCTCTGTGCTCATGTGCAGAAGCGAACGCATACGCAAGTCGCAACTGCAAATGTAAATGGTGTTCAAACCACATATGTGAGGCATCGCCACGATCGTCAGAGGGAGAGCAACAATTCTAGCACAAGACCTCCTCTGTTACTCTATACTGGTAACCTGTAGAAAATTTTAAAGCGTTGCCTATGGAGATTTTTTAAGTACCGTATTTTGCCGTTATTCCAGTGTGCGCAATTTTAAAGCAGAACAGGGGGGGGGGGCTGTGTAATGTAAAGAGGTCCAGAAGTACAAGGCTATGTAATGTAAAAGGGGTCCAGATTATTATATTTATTAGAAGGTGAATGCGGCCCTCCATGCATTCACATACATTGAATCTGGCCTTTAAGTAGAAAAAAGTTGCTGACCCCTGGTCTAGTTTGTTCTCTCCCAATGATGTAATCAGATGTAGCTTTCACTTCTATAGGTGTCAGTAAAGCAGCGTTAGCAGAGAGTCAGATGATGCACAGACGAAGGGGGTAGGTGCTGGCCCAGCTTTGGCGGATAGTTACAGTCATAGCTCTACTATGGAAGCACTGAGAAGGCTGGCAATGCTTAGATATATGCGGGGAAGCTATTTGCACAATAGCCCTGAATAGTAACTGGCAGGATATTATTTATTTGATCGGAATGCAGAAAAGCGCAAGTTATAATTTGTATTTTTAAAAGGAACAGGACCTGCAATGTATACATTTTCAATCTTGGGTTTCCACACACCTTAAAAATACATATCCATATATGAAAATTTATGGTATGCGACTCTTCTGCACCCTTAACAAGTGCGCACACCATTATATTGGATTAGACGTGGTGTAATACTTCTTCTGGCCACAAGGTGGCGGTCAGCAACCAACATACATGTCCATGTTTGCTCAGAGCGTTCTTCCTGTTTAATGGCCACTTTTAAATCACATTAGAATTCCAGTGGTGACTTACCCTCAGAAAACCTGTCTGTCGATGTTATCCTAAAATCAGATCTCACTCACGTGGTATTTTAATTCTCAACTTCGGGCATGATTGGTTAACCGCATTACCATCTCTATCAATCTATATCTATTTTTTTTTTTTTTTATATATGAGACAGATCATCAGCTTTGCATACTACAGCTTCATAATGGAACAGATATAATGACTGACAAATGTGCTGCTGATGCTGTAAAGCGGTTGTGGTCGTCTGTCAGGGATTGCAGTTGCAGAAGTCGCTAACCCTTTGCAAATGAAGAGAAGGGGGGCGGGGTGCAGCTCGATTTCCACTAGATATAAGAAATGACATCCTTGTCAAGATGCTATTATCTGCAAACGTGAGGCGTCTGTTCCTACATACATTCCTTTACCCAAAGGTGAGACACATGAACTCCATATAGAATCAGGACCAGATGGTGATAAGATAACGGAGCGTAGACCTAGCAGCACTAGGGTCGCTGGTTCGAATCCCAACCACAGTACTACCTGGCTGGAGTTTGCACGCTCTCCCTGTGCCTGTGTAGGTTTCCTCCCACACTCCAAAGACAATGCTGGTAGGTTAATTGGCTCCTAATCTAAATTGGCCCTAGTACAGTGATGGCGAACACGTGGCACGTTCCCTGCCGACGCACCTGTGGGAAATCCCTTCATCGGACACCACCGGAGCCCCCGGGAACTGACCCCACACTGCAGCCCAGATTTCAAGGAGTCAAATGTGAGTTATTATCCACTTGCCAACCCGCCATAGCCGAAAGACAGCTACATCGCAGTCGGCTTATTCTGGGAGGGCGTCCATGGACGTCCTCACAGAATATTGCTCCCACTTGCCCTACAGCGTGAGGGGAGAGGGGGAGGGGGAGAGATCGTTTGCAGAGTATGGTTACTGAGCAGCGATGTGGGCACTACAGATCTAGCCCACAGCGCTGCTTAGTACCCATACTCTGCAATACACTGCAGCACCCTGCCCATACTCTGCAATACTTTTAATAAACTTGTGTCCTGGCCTATGGATAACAATGACAAATTATTTTTTTCCATTCCAGCCCTTTGTATCTACAGTGGACCCAATAGAACGGTGTCAGCGGTTTCACAGGACATTCGACAAAATCGTGGGTTGCTCTTCTACAATTCTGTGTTTATTATGTACCTTTTTTGTGAAATGCCCATACTCTGCCCAAAAAAAAAAATGGTTAATGGAAAGCTCTGTTATTGTGTTTTTTTTTTTTTTTTACAAATGCTGTTAATTAGTTGACAACTGTACGAGTTGTTTTCGGTATTCAGGTGTAATTGCAGTGTTAGCACTTAAATAAGTCGTTTTGTGTTGCAGTTTGGGCACTCGGGCTCAAAAAGGTTCGCCATCACTGCCCTAGTATGTCTATGAATGTGAGTTAGGGATCTTCGATCGTAAGCTCCTTGAGAGCAAGGTCTGATGTGAATGTGCTATGTATATGTATAGCGCTACATAAACTGACAACACTATATAAGTACCTGAAATAAGATAAGATACAAGTCCAAAATATTACTTTATATGTTGGTGTTTCTCCAGAACTCCTGCGATTGTCATACTAAAGACTCAGAGTCACAAGTTTTACCCTCTAAACCAGGGATATGCAATTAGCGGACCTCCAGCTGTTGCAGAACTACAAGTCCCATGAGGCATAGCAAGACTGACCGTCACAAGCACGACACCCAGAGAAAGAGGCATGATGGGACTTGCAGTTTTGCAACAGCTGGAGGTCCGCTAATTGCATATCCCTGGTCTAAACATCTTACGCTGTTAAATGTAAGAAGCTTAAAGCAAACCTGTCAACAAGCTGAACTCCAGGTAAAGAGCCAACTACAAGGATAGAACCTGGTTAATCTGCCAGAAGATTTGTGTTTGTCCATCCAGTCCTCGGATTTACACAGTACAACCCTGACTGGAAGGGGAGGAGAGTCGATTTTTTTCTGCTGCACTTAACCAGTTTAAGGCCTCCTGCACACTGGACGTTTTTACAGCTGCTGTTTTTGTCTTCAGACTTTTTTTTCTACAGTCAATAAACTCCCCAGCATGTTATCCTATGTGTCCATGCACAAATAGGCTGTTATCAGCAGTTTTTGGCTGGAGCGTTTTCTGGCTTTAAAAAACAAAACTCAAAACTAGTGGGTTCGGAGGAGGCGTAAAAAAACGCAGGTCACCAGCGGTTTTTTTTTTTTTTTCTTCAATAGATCAAAAACGCTAATAAACACCATTTCAAAAACGTTGACAAACTCACTGCACAGCTACTGGCGGTTTTTATAATGTTATTTTAATGTCCAGTGTACATGAGGCCTAAGTGTTACTTAAGCCTCGCAAACAACCTTGCAACAATCCCGTCTGCTATGTTAAATAATGTCCCCAGTGCATTTGTTTTTTTTAAATGCTGCTGCGTACCTGATTTCAGAGCACCGATCGGCGCTCACGTGACCAACCACCTCTCTCCTCTCTCGAACTGAAAGCCAAGCAGGCGGGGCTGAGAACCCCCATAGATCGTAGAGCTGACAGGCAGGGAGGGGGGAAAGAAAGAGCAGATGACAGAGGCACGCAAACTGACCACGGTGTCAGGGCTCAGCAGCCATGATAAACCGTGGTCAGTTTACATACTGCAGAACCAGGCAGGATCAGCCATGTATTTCAGGTGATACAGGGGGCCAAAATGACACAGCACAAGCACTATGCTGTATAGCATTGAGCCGTACACAAGCTCTCAGCAGAGGATTTGTTCCGTCAAAGTTTGGACCAGGAGAAACCCCCCACCCCCCCCCCCACCCCACCAGACGCAGTGATTGGACTGATATCAGAATACCACTGAGGAAAAGGCCCTGGCTGGGTTTTAGCCACAGGCATTACTTGTCTGTGCAGCTGGTAAGCGCACACTTCTTAGGGTGGTGGGTCCGTTATGCAAAGTCACACCAATCTTTTGGAATTGATCACAATTTGATGTACTTTTGATATCGATTTGCCAATTGGAACTTGGAATTCTGATACACCATCACTGAACTTACAGAATTATAATTTTTTTGTGGGACCATCTTTAAAATTATTACTTGATCACTTATCACGTTCATAAGGTTTAGGGTATAGAGCGCAACCATATTTGTTTTCTACTTCTACCAACATCTGAATAAAGCTTGGAGGAGTTTTCATTCTGCTCTGACTGGCCTAGGAGGCTGCAGGACCCCTGACCCTCTGTCTGGACAGTGCTAATTGTCCCTGTACTGATCACATACACCCTCCCAAGAAAACAAGAAAAGATAAAACTCTCTAGCAATACACACCAAACTGAGCATGTGCAGCTTGCCCCCAAGGCTCTGTACCATCAGAAGATGGATTAGGGACTACAGACCAAATGGAGGGGGGGGGAGAAATCAAACAGATTTTTTTTTTTTTAAGGAAACCCTTAGGTTTCACAGCAAGTATGACAAGCATGCTTTATTGCATATACAGACCGATTTTACGGTTGTGGGTTTAGTAACACTTTAAAAGCCTCACCCCTTTCACACCCTGTGATTGGGCAGCGAAAGGATAGGGACTGCTAAATCGTGGGCAGATTTGCCATGGATCTGCCGGCGATTTGACAGCACTGAGATGTGAATGACAAAACGCGGGACTTGCATTTGCAATGCCATTTGAATGGCACCTCAAATAGCTGAGGTGCTACTTTGAGGTGACTTGTGTCCCACGATGCGGGTTACTGCGATTGCAGCACATGACAATCGCGGTAACCCGCATCGCGGCACGCAAGTCACCCAAAGTAGCTCCTGAACTATTTTTTTTAGGGGACATGCATCCCGCGATGTCGGTTGGCACGATTGCAGCACGTTTTATCATGCAGCAGATCCGCAGAGCGATTTGAGGTGCCATTCAAAGGAATGGCATCTCAAATGCCAGTCCCACGTTTTGTCATTCACATCTCAGTGCTGTCAAATCGTGGGCAGATCCACGGCATATCTGCCCACGATTTAATACGCTGTAGTGCGAATACAACCCAAGTCTGCAACACAACTGATTGGCTTAGACTTCCAGCCAGAGCTCTGTTGCACAGGAGAATACAAGAGGCTGATACCAAGTCACATTCAGGTACTTACACCGTTTGCATGTGGAGGGGGAACACATTTAAAAGTGGACATTTAATAATTTTATTTTGGGGGAGAGTATACAGAAAACCACTCGCACTCGTAAATTGTACTAGTGGTGTGCATCCCATGTCCTGTAGGCTGCTCCTTGAGGTAAAAACGCCCCTTCACGCCGTGTAACGTTACCCTGAGCAGCAATACTATAAGGGGTAATAATAGCTGCTTCTAGTGTGAAGAGATGTATATAGCAAAGAGAATCCCCCACAAAACAGGACTGTAGTGGCAAAAAAAGATGCATTTGTCTAAAAATTGTGTAAACTTTATTATAATAATTTAACTTTTTCATGCACAAGTTGACGAAAATATACAAAAAAAAGTACAGAATATCTTTTGGATGTTCTAAACGGTCATTGTGGCGGCATTTTGCAGGCGGATTTAACCCCTTTTCGGCAAATAGCGACGGTAAAAAAACCTGTATCAGTAAAAGTTAGCCCAGTTTTTTTTGTATAATGTGAAAGATTTTACGCCGCAAGAATCGTGATCTTTTTATTCTAAGCAAAAAAAAAAAAAAAAAAAAAATTGTGATTCTCATTTTGGCCAGAATCGTGCAGCTCTAGTATCTGCCTATAAACCTCGTAGAAATAGGGAGTTACAACGTTCTAGATCCCTGGTATAGTCAAGTATACCAATTAGGTATGTCTTTGGTAGACTTTCTACATCATCTCAAAAAGTCTTACGCCCTCCTACTTGTTGACAAGGACAACAAAATGCTTAGCCTGAAGTAGAGATGTTGGAGTGGACGAGTATAGATCAGTGATGGTGAACTTTGGCACCCCAAATGTTTTGGAACTACATTTGCCATGATGCTCAACTACACTGCAGAGTGCGTGAGTATCATGGGAAATGTAGTTCCAAAACATCTAGGGTGCCAAGGTTCGCCATCACTGGTATAGATAGTTACCCTGTTTCCCCGAAAATAAGACCTAGCGTGATTGTCTGTGATGGCTGCAATATAAGCCCTAGTTAAAGTCCTTGTAGGTCTTATTTTCAGGGTAGGGCTCATTTTCGGCGAAACAGGGTAAGGCTTATTGGGGGGGCTTATGTTGCAGCCATCACTGACAATCACGCTAGGTCTTATTTTCGGGGAAACAGGGTAGTAAGGTTGGATAAAGACACCAGTCCATCCAGTTCAAGCTGAGGGTCTACAAATTGTCCCCATCCCTAAACATTGTGTCTCATTAAGATGCTCATCTATAGCATTATTTATTTATTTAGGGTACGCATAAAGCGCCATCAATTTTACGCAGCGCTCCACACATACATTACACACTCACATCAGTCCCTATTCTCAAAAAGCCCACAATCCAAGGTCCCCCAACTCACATTCATATACGGGGCCAATTTTGGACAGAAGCCAAGTAACCTACCAGCATGTCTTTGGAGTGTGGGAGGAAACAGGAGTACCCGGAGGAAACCCACACAGGGACAGGGAGAACATGCAAACTCCAGGCAGGTACACCATGACACTCATGGTTGGGATTCGAACCAGCGACCCCTTTTACTGCTAGGCGAGAGTGCTACCCACTACACCGCTGTGCTGCCCATAGTTTAGCGAAAGACAGTAGGCAGTGCTGACACCACTCCATTCTCAAAAAAGCTGAGTGTTTGTGGGCCCACAACATGGATTAGGAGCAGAGTGCTTTCTAACTGAGCTCTGCACTTGCGCCATCTTTAAAGGGCGAGAGTGTATAAAGTTTAAAATCCAGTAATAGACACTTATTTTTAATGCAAAAAGGGTCAGTCTGAAGTGATCTAGCAGGACTTATTTTTTCTAACGGAGGTTCCACGAGAACTAGCGATTAGAAGTGCATTAGCCATTTAAACAAATTCTGCAAATAAACCACACCTGGACTCCAATAAAAAAGTTTAATGTTCGCTTTCCTACAATTCTAGAAAACCATTGCTACCTGCCTCAGCGCCAACTCAAATCACCCTCTTGTATGGGTCAATGCTTATTTTTTCAGTTGAGCGAGAGAATGTCACCAGCACACCACGGATCTCAAAAAAAAAAAAAAAAATAGGTCCTAATCTATTATCTAATTATAGCAAAACCAATGTTTTGGAGCCTCGCAGGACCCCTTCATCAGCCATGTGACCTGCCTGATGAAGGGGTCCTGCGAGGCTCCAAAACATTGGTTTTGCTATAATTAATCGATTAGGACCCTTTTTTTGGAGATCCGTGCTAATGCGGGGTTCAAAAGCAGGTGGTGAGGAGGCAATACAACACCTCCTTACTGCCTGTCAGGTGTGTGGGTGCCATTTTGCACATAATAGGTGAGGTGGGGGAAGGATTTACTAAAACTGGAGCACTCAGAATCTGGTGCAGCTGTACATAGTAACCAATCAGCTTCCAGGTTTTTATTGTCAACGCTTAATTAAGCAAGCTGAAGTTTGGTAGCCAATCGGCTTCTAACTTCAGCTTGCTTAATTAAGCTTTGACAATAAAATCTGGAAGCTGATTGGTTACTATGTACAGCTGCACCAGATTCTGAGTGCTCCAGTTTTGGTAACCCCCCCTCCATTTTGTGTGTATATCCATTTCTCAGAAAGGAATATGGGGGGGGTCATTCTCCAGTGATAAGATTTGGAGGTACCTGGAGGAGAACAGAAACATGCAGCTCATAGCAAAGGCTCTTCTATTACAAAGTCAGGTGGTCTCATTTATGAAACGAATCATGCATCCGATTTTGTCCCATTAACCTCTTTGCACCAGCGCCTCACAGCTCTTTTACGAGGTTAATGACGCCAGGGCTTAAGTTCATGCAACCACTGTGATTGGCCGTCACGTGATCTGAAAACACACGATCACAAGTAGCAAGCGGGAGCTTTCGGTTGGAGCCTGTAACTGCCAAGAGTGCACAGGTTCCAAGTTTCACCATCACTTAGTATATGCAAACATGATAAAGTGCTTGTCCTATAGCAGTATTTTTAGTCAACGTACATTCAAAGTGGAATTCCAGGCAAAAACCCATCTACTCTTAAAAGTGCTCCCCATCTTCAGACTGCTTCAGCCAGGTCATATGACCCACCCTGTTGTCAGCCAGCACTGGCTGCAGGGGAGAGGAAAGTGCGCTCTAACAACAGCTAGTAAAGCCTGGAGCAGCAATTTCACCATCCATTGTCAGCACTCCCTTGCCCCTGCAGCCATGCTGGCTGACACAAGTAAGCTGGATCACATAACCGCACCGAAGTGGCCTGAAAATAGGTGTATATACACACACACACCTTCATTAAACAGGTTAGTCAGAATAGGCGTTAGAAAGGGGGGGAACATTTGTAGAATAAGGATAAATCAGTTTTGCCTGGAATGCCACTTTAAAGTGGAGCTCCACCCAAAAAGGGAAGCTTCACTTGTTTGCACCCTCCACTGTCCAACTTGGAACTTTTCTCCATAAAAAAAAAAAAAAAAAAAAAAAGAGTGGGTACCTGGTTTTGACATGTACCCGCTCACACTTCCAGCTTCGATCAATGGAACCGACTGAGCCAGACGTTTGCCCCCCCCCCTCCTTTTCTCCAGTCTTCTGGGATCACAGGTCCCAGTAGACAACGGGACCATTCACAAGGCGACTCGCGCATGCGCAGTAGTAAACAGGCTGTGAAGCCACAAATTCTTCTGTGGCAACCATAAATTATTTCCATGCCACACAATCTGGGTGCAAAGCCTGCTCACCTCATCGATGGACCCCCTTGGGTCAAATCACACTTTAGTGATGTAGGTAAAGGATCAAAGCAAAACAAAAAAAGAGCATCATTGCACAAGATTGTAAAAAAACAAGGCTTGGATTTAAAAAACAAAAAACAAAAAAAAAATAATAAAACAAAATAAAATTAAAAAAAAAAAATATATATATATATAGTCCACTCACAATTGGTATATCTTGTACAATGGCTGCACGGACACACTTTGTACAATAAAATGCTCATAAGACAGCTCTCCTCACCGTGCTTCAGAGGATATGAGCCACAGGAAGTGACGTCACCGGCCCCTGCCAGGAGCCAGTGATTGTTTTTTTTTCAATCTTGCGCAATGATGTTTTTTTTCTTTTGTTTTGAGCATCTAACCCCAAGAAGTGGATCTTAAGGCTTACAGAGAGGAATATACAGGATCCATTTACTTAACAGCGGATGGTCCCTTACAATGTGGTTGATCCTTTACCTAACATTTAACATTTGTATAATTTTTTATTTCAACCATTTTTCGTTTATTGGTGTCCTTTGTATATATGGTACCATCGATTCACAATATCTCACTATGTGTTTTGGGATATTCCAATTAATTATGAATAGCGCACTATTATTTTTATCACATATTTATGATTGCATTAGATCACCATTGAATAGTTGCAACTACTCAATATAACCACAATTAGTTCTTCCTACAACGAGGCTCTTGGGTATTTTAGTATATTGTGAAGCCACAAAGCTTCACTTTGTTTCCTTGATTCTGGTGCCTGCACCTGAAGCCGATTGAAGAATCCGCTCAGGTGAGGACATTGCTGGATCCCTGAACAGGTAAGTGTCTTATTAAAAAAAAAAAAGTCAGTAGCTGCAGTATTTGAATCTGCCGACTTATTTTTCTGAAGGAGCCTGGAGCTCCGCTTTAAGGTCATGCCAAGTACACTTTACCACATCTGCTTTTAAAGGTATTATTAAATATTTAGCAAAAGGTGATATACTTATTAGTACACTCCTAACAGTTCAGTGCTCCATGTAATTTTTAATTTTTTTTTTTTTTTTTTTCCTAGGGCCAGTTCACACCCCATGCAGTTTAAAGCATTTTTGCTCTGCATCAAAAACGCATTGTAAGTAGGTTATATGGTTTCCAATGGCATAGTTCACAGTGTAGTCAGTTCCAGAAAAAAATAAAAAATAAAATAGAAGTAGAACATGCTGCATTTTTCCTACACCGTAAAAATGCACTGGACCCTAGTATAGTGAGGAAAAAAAAAAAAAAAAAAGGCGCACCTGCATTAAAAATAGACTGGAATGCATCAAAAACACGCATGCAGAAACGCATCCGGAACAGATCTGAAGTGCGTTTTTTGTGGTGTGAACCAGCCCTTAATCTGTACCAACATCCGGACAATCTTCTAGGACAGAGATATGCATTTAGCGGACCTCCAGCTGTTGCAGAACTACAAGTCCCATGAGGCATAGCAAGACTGACAGCCACAAGCATGACATCCAGAGGCAGAGGCATGATGGGACTGGTAGTTTTGCAAGAGCTGGAAAGTCCGCTAATTGCATATCCCTGTTCTAGAACATCCATATGCTTATTCCATGCCAAGCAGTACTCCACTGTTATTTTTTTTTTTAAAAACAAAATATTTCAATTAGAAAAAAATATAAAGATAAAAAAAAAAAAAAAAAAAAAAAAGCTTTAAATGGCTCCCGGCTCAATTTTTATGTCCGCATTTTAAAAGCTGCACATCTGCAAAAATGATTTAATATAAAAACGTAAGCACCAAATGGTTAGCTATGTGTCCATTCATGGAGCTTGATGGTTCTTAGGTGTGGTGGCTGCGATCATTTAGTTTTTTTCCCCTGGTATTTCCGCCAGCAACGCATTTCCTGTCCTACACAGCCCCGTACATGAGAATGATCATCCATTTTTTTGTTTTTGACATGCTAATCTCAGATTGAATCTGATGAGTTTACTAAAGTTACGAAAATTCCCGTACGACAAAAGAAAAAAAAAATTCGGAAGTGATGTCATGTGTTGTAATGCATTTGTATTGCATTTACGAACGATAGCTGTACTGATTAAAAACTAAAAAATGTACGATCTGGCATTGTACGAAAAATATTTTCGTGCACGTCCGATAGAATAATAAAATCGGATGAACTGTCATGATTGGCTCTCGAAAGCTCTGTACCAACGATCCGATTATCGTACGATCTCTTTGAAAGCAGTATTTTCCGTACGACTTTCTGATCGTGTGTATGGGGCACTAGGGTGACAACGCGCTCACTGTACTGCATCTATGAAAAAGCAATGTCATCACCACAGGCTGCTCTCCTGATTAGGACTGCTAATGGCCTCTACCAATCCATCTCCATTACATGTGGGGGGGGGGGGGGTAATCTGTAGGTCACAAAAGATAGCCACAAAAACTAAAATGATATTGTGAGATAAAGTGAACTGGGATTCTGGCGGGATCAACAAGCTATTTTCTTTACTTGCAGAAAAATGAATGCAGCAACATCTAAGGAGTGCAGTATAGAAAAAATAAGAAATTCTTTGGGTCGATGAACACTTTAAAGCTGATCTCTGTGTTTAACTCACCTTTAAATAGTTTGGACAGCTTGGTCCAACCAAACCATTTACGTCACTTACAGACACAGCACCTAGGAGCGCTGTGTAAACTGTATATGGCCTCAGCTACACACAGTATACAGCACTCTGTTCCGGCTGCGAGTTTTCCCGTCCTGCTCCCGCAGCAAAATAGAGTTGGGCTGAGCACTGCTCAGCCATTTAGAGGAAGCCTTGTATTTTATAAAGTTAATACAAAGCCTTCTCCGATTGGCCTTAGGCGGACGACAAATGCTGCCTCAGCCAATCAGAAAAAGCTTTGTATTCACAGAATACAAAGCTTCCTCTCAAGTCGAGCTGAGTCCTGCTCAACCATTCACTTTCCCCCAGAAACGGGACAGGGAACAGAACACAGCACTATATACTCTACGTAGCTGTGGTTGCCTACAGTTTATACAGTGCACACAGCTGCAGCAACGGCTAGTGAAATTGTTTGTTTGGCCCAGCTTGGTGACAAATCAGGTTGCAATGGGGCCCTTAAGCAAGTGACTGGGAGGACGTCATGAGGTCCACCCAGGATGGGAGAGCTCCCACTCGGCCGTCATATTATAGGCCGGGTTGTAAGCAGTTAAAGTTAAAACTAAACATGGAGGAGATCAGCCCTAAGAATAATACATTTAGATAAAAAATATAATGCCCAAGCGATAACCTATTTACAGAGCAAAAAATAGCGGGACCCCCTAATCCATGTCAAATAAAAAACACGAATCTTAAAAAGGAGGGCCAAGTTAATTTATTAAATTATGAAAAATGTATAAAAACAAAAACATACAAAACACGAACAATTATAAAAAACATAAGAGCGAGACATTTAAAAAATAAATAGCATACAACCGGGAGCCTTGATTAAGACAAAATGTACCTGCTTGTTAGCCTTCAGAACAGTCCTCAGAGTAGCTATTTGTTCCCTCTTAGTGCTCAGCAAAGCTTTCAGTTTCACGATTTCCTCCACCAGAACCTCTTTGTCCTTTTCCATATCAGAGGCAATACTGTCCAGTGACGTTTGGTGCCACGACACGGCAAGAGCACCTTGCAAGTGTTTAATCTGGTCCTTAACAATGGCCACTAGATGAGTGATACTAAGGAGCTCTCTAGGCGAGTCCGCACAATCTGACCCCAAAGTAGAGTCAGGACTACTCCGCGGGGATCGCTCGCCACTGTGAAGCTCAGTTATCTCTAGGTCAGGGCTAACCATAAGTTTTCCAAAGAAGTCTGAAGATTTTCTTTTTCTGAGAAGCACCTTTGCGCCCTTACCATCTCTGTAATAATCAAGCATGACACGGTTTGGTGTCAGGTTATTACGCATGCAGACATGGTGGTAGAGGTGAGCGAGTTCTTCTATGAATGCCAGGAGCTCCTCTTGGGCTAGATTGAGCTTGCTCTGAAAGTCAAAATAGTGCCTCCGTGCGGTCCTCAACTCTTCCTGAAGATCGGACAACAGCCCTCGGTCATCGGCCTCGCATTGGAAAGATGACCGCAGTTCCTCACGGGAAGCCTGTTTGCTCATTCCCCACCTTTTCTTTTCCTCTTGGTACTTTTCCTCAAACTGTTCATATTTTTGCTGGACTTCTTTTAGCTCTTTTTCAAGTTGGGCCAATTCAGTTTCTTCCTGTCCACAGGAGCATTTCACATGGTTGTTATTTCCATTGTCCCTCTCCTGCCTGTAAAGGTTTTCCTGCTGGAATGCCTTAATTTGCTCTACCAACTCATTATTTCTCTGCTGTTCATTACACAGGTCCTTCCTAACATCATCCAAAGTCTTCTGCAGGTCTTGTAAATTACTTTCCACATTGGACTTTTCACGATCAAGCTGCGAAAAAAGAAAAAAAAAAATTCAAATTAAGCACAATAATATTTAAAGTGAATATTGTTAAAATTAAGAACAAGTTTAGATGTACTGGCACAAGTGAAAACCCATCAGAAAGGGTTAAAGTAGAATTCCAGCCTAAACCTTACTAGTCTTAAAATGCTCCCTCCCGCCTCCTAACACCTATGCCGACTAACCTGTGTAAGAAAGATGTATATATACTTACCTATATTCAGCCCAATCTGGTCATGTGATCTGGCTCCCTCGCGCAAGGCAGAAGCAGCTTCATGGGATTGCAGACAATGGCTGGGACATGGTAGACTATGGGTGATGTTACCACCCCCAAGTAATCCCTGTGGTTGTCGAGTGCAACCCACCCGCCAACCACTCACAGTAAAATATACTGCCAGCGGGTGTCACTTATAAGCACAGTCACATGTACGTGACAGGCCTTATACAAGTTTGGGGCGCACATGCATGTGTCCCATGCCAACTCGTGCTGTGATTGGACACGGCACGAGCTTGGCAGCAGACTTCAACCAATGATTTTGGCTGAAACCTGCTGATCGGTTGTGTCCAATCACACACACAATGCTCTGCGTTTATAAACACGGGACTGTACAATAGGAACAGCAAACTGGCTGTTTCTTCACCTAAAAAGCAGGGAGGAAAAAAAAAAAAAAAAAAGGGTGAGATTAGAAAGTAAAAAGCAGCACGCATTAATGTAGTGCTATGCAGGGGGGGGGGGGGGCGCAGACGAGACGACAACTGTGGGGCCCCTCCCAGGACACTACTTTTGGGGGGGGGGGGGGGCTGACAACGTGTGTGTGCGTGCATGTGGTGTGATTTGAAGCGGGGCACAAGACACATTGGGGGTTATTTATGAAAGGCAAATCCACTTTGCAAAACAAGTGCACTTGGAAGTGCAGTCATTGTAAATCTGAGGGGTAGATCTGAAATGAGTGGAAGCTCTGCTGATTTTATCATCCAATCATGTGCAAGCTAAAATGCGTTTTTTTTATTTTCCTTGCATGTCCCCCTCGGATTTACAGTGACTGCACTTCCAAGTGCCTTTGTAGTGCAAAGTGGGATTTGCCTTTCCTAAATAACCCCCAATGTTTGTAATTTTTTTTTTTTTTAACCACTTCCCTACCCACCCATAGTAATATGACGCCCGCAAAAGGGATCTCCCATCCCGGGCGGGCCTCATATGACGTCCTGGGCTTCCCGGCCGTCTAGGGGGCACACGTCCGCCACGTTACTCTGGACGCGATGCATGTTCCCGGCGGCCGCGATGTCCGCCACACCTGTGATTGCCAGTTAACCGAGCAGGACCGTGGATCCACATCCTGTCAGGTGAGAGGAGACTGATGGTGTGTTCTCAGTACAGAGGAACACCAATCTGTCTCCTCCCTTTGTGAGTCCACTCCCCCTACAGTTAGAATCACTGCCTAGGAAACATAATTAACCCCTTGATCACCCCCTAGTGTTAACCCCTTCACTGCCAGTCACATTTACACAGTAATCAGTGCATTTTTATAGCACTGATCGCTGTATAAATGAACGGTCCCAAAAATGTGTCAAAAGTGTCCGATCTGTCCGCTGCAATGTCACAGTCACAAAAAAAAAAAAAGCCATAAATCTATCCCGTATTTTGTAAACGCTATAACTTTAGCACAAACCAATCAATATAGGCTTATTGCGTATAGGAGGTCAATTTTGTTTGGGTAAAACATCGCACGACCGTCAAAGTGCGACAGCGCTGAAAACTAAAAAAATTGGTCTGGGCAGGAAGGGGGTGAAAATGCCCTGTATTGAAGTGGTTAAAAAGGGCCAACGCCAAATGCCCAAACCCCCTCTAGCCAGGGATCTTTGATTTGCTACATGTTTCCCAGGTAGATCTCAACCGCTGAAAAGTTGCCTACCCCTGGTCTTATTCCTGAATTATTGTCACTATCGATGTCAGTGTCAATTAGTGACCCTTCTAGGCAGTGTGCGTGTTGGCACCAGAATACCCGTCACCCTATCACATTCCCACTAGAAGTTGCTCATTACCACCATTACAGTCTAGATAATAAATATATATATACACACACACACACACACACACACACACACGTGTACATACCCTGGCAGAATTTATGATTTCTTGGCCATTTTTCAGAGAATATGAACAACAAAAAACTATTTTCACTCATGGTTAGTGTTTGGCTGAAGCCATTTATCAATCGTGTTTACTCTTTAAATCATAATGGCAACAGAAACTACCCAAATGACCCTTATCAAAAAGTTTACATACCCCAGTTCTTAATATCATGTATTGCCCCCTTTAAAATCAATGACAGCTTGAAGTCTTTTGTGGCAATTGTGGATGAGGCTCTTTACCTTCTCAGATGGTAAAGCTGCCCATTCCTCTTGGCAAAAAGCCTCCAGTTCCTGTAAATTCTTGGGCTGTCTTGCATGAACTGCACGTTTGAGATCTCCGAGTGGCTCAATGATATTGAGGTCAGGATACTGAGATGGCCACTCCAGAACCTTCACTTTATCCTGCTGTAGCCAATGACAGGTCGACTTGGCCTTGTGTTTTGGATCATTGTCATGTTGGAATGTCCAAGTACGTCCCATGCGCAGCTTCCTGGCCGATGAAAGTAAATGTTCCTCCAGTATTTTTTGATAACATAGTGCATTCATCTTGCCAACAATTTTGACCAAATTTCCTGTACCTTTGTAGCTCACACATTCCCAAAACATCAGCGATCCACCTCCGTCTTTCACAGTAGGAATGGTGGACTTTTCATCATAGGCCTTGTTGACTCCTCTCCGAATGAAGCATTTACAGTTGTGGCCAAAAAGCTCAATTTTGGTCTCATCACTCCAAATGACTTTGTGCCAGAAAGTTTGAGGCTCGTCTCTGTGCTGTTTGGCATATTGTAAGTGGGATACTTTGTGGCATTTGTGTAGTAATGGCTTTCTTCTGGTGACTTGACCATGCAGCCCATCCTTCTTCAAGTGCCTCCTTATTGTGCATCTTGAAACAGCCACACCACATGTTTTCAGAGAGTCCTGTATTTCACATGAAGTTATTTGTGGGTTTTTCTTTGCATCCCGAACAATTTTCATGGCAGTTGTGGCTGAAATTTTAGTTGGTCTACCTGACCGTGGTTTGGTTGCAACAGAACCCCTCATTTTCCACTTCTTGATTAGGGTTTGAACACTGCTGATTGGCATTCTCAATTCCTTGAATATCTTTTTATATCCCATTCCTGTTTTATACAGTTTACCTACCTTTTCTCGCAGATTCTTTCACAATTCTTTTGCTTGCACCATGACTCAGAATCCAGAAACGTCAGTGCAGCACTGGATGAAAGATGCAAGGGTCTGTCAGGAGTCCAGAAACTCATTGACCTTTTATACACAAACCAATTACAAGCAAACAGATCACAGGTGAGCTTTTGATCAGGGTCATTTGGGTAGTTTGTTGCCATTAGGATTTAAGAGTAAACACAGTTGATTGATAATAATTGGCTTCATCCAAACACTAACCATGAGTGAAAGAAATGTTTGTGTCATTCATTTTCTCTGAAAAATGGAAAAGAAATAAAATTTTTTGCCAGGGTATGTAAACTTATGAGTACAACTGTATATGTACAGTGGTATGTATAAATAAAAGCGCGGGGGGGGGGGGGGGTTTGGAGACTCAGGAGAGCAGGGCTGCGGCTGACGGAGGCACGTATGCGGAACACGGTGTCAGGGCTCAGCAGCCATGATACGATTGCGGTGAGAGTATAGTCAGGCAGGATCAACCAGGTATTTCAGGTGATATGGGGGGCCAAATGACACAGCACAAGCACTGTGCTGCATAACATGCTTTGAGGGAACAGGATCTGTTTTTTTGGGGTTAACAAACGCTTTAACTCCTAATCCATTCAATTATTTTCCTGCTGATTTGTTTGCTTCCATTTTCATTACCCATAACATTAAGACTTAATGTACATGGGATGTTTTACAACCTCTCCTGAATGATTTAACCTGACAGATAGTAACCAAAGTTTAAAAACATCCATTTTTCTGCGTTTGGTTTAGAGGATTCCCCCCCCCCTTTTTAAATAATCAAAAATGTATCTCAATTAAAAATGCCAGTAAACAAAACATGGCTAAACACAAGTTACTGCGTTTACAAGCTGTTGCAAGCAGTGTTAATTTTGGCAGCAAAATTTCGATTTAGTTTTAGTCTTAGTCTTGGGACTAAAACTAAAATGCCATTTTAGTCGTATATACTGCTGGAGTGAAAAATCTAATATATTATTATTAGAACATCAAAGAAATCCTGGACAGCCGCACTCCAAAGATATTTGCCTTTATTCATTAAGGTATTATCCAAAATACAGATCACAGCAAAGTGGAACAAAGCTTACGCGTTTCGCACTACAAGGAGTGCTTAGTCATAGCTATGACTAAGCACTCCTTGTAGTGCGAAACGCGTAAGCTTTGTTCCACTTTGCTGTGATCTGTATTTTGGATGATACCTTATTGAATAAAGACAAATATCTTTGGAGTGCGGCTGTCCAGGATTTCTTTGATGTCTAACTGCCATAGCATTGCCAGCACCTGGACTTCTAGACTGAAGGGGATGCCTTTTACCTTGATCTGACCCATCTGGAGCAGTGATATTCTCTCTATAGTTTTTATTATGGTATTGAGGTATGAACATGCACTACAGACTAGTGTTAATTTTGAAGTCACATTTCAATTTAGTCTTTTGACTAAAATGGCATTTTAGTTTTAGTCCCATTTTAGTCTTATGACTAAAATACGACAAAATAAAATGGCATTTTAGGCAGCTCAGTTGATTTATGCCCCGTACACACGGTCGGATTTTCCGGCGGAAAATGTGTGATAGGACCTTGTTGTCGGAAATTCCGACCGTGTGTAGGCTCCATCACACATTTTCCATCGGATTTTCCGACACACAAAGTTTGAGAGCAGGATATCAAAATTTTCCGACAACAAAATCCTTTGTTGGAAATTCCGACGGACAAAGTGCCACGCATGCTCAGAATAAATAAAGAGATGAAAGCTATTGGCCACTGCCCCGTTTATAGTCCCGACGTACGTGTTTTACGTCACCGCGTTTAGAACGATCGGATTTTCCGACAACTTTGTGTGACCGTGTGTATGCAAGACAAGTTTGAGCCAACATCCGTCGGAAAAAAATCCTAGGATTTTGTTGTCGGAATGTCCGAACAAAGTCCGACCGTGTGTACGGGGCATTAGTCTACTAAAATAATATTCATTTAGTTGGCTAAAATTACCACTGGTTACAGGCATTTGAAATGCCTCTGAACATCCATCCTGAACGTATTTTTTTTTTGCTTTCCAAAAAATGTTTCTAAAACGCAAATGCCTAGAAAGGACTATAAAACATCCCTGTGTACATGTACTGATAAGATGAGGAAAGTTCAGGGGCAGGTGGAAAAAAAAAAAAAAAAAAAAAAAAACACCCCACACACGTTCAACTGCTCCTGACTGTTACATTTATCAGCAGCAGCGTACATGAAGCCTAAGATTTTTCAGTTTTTTTTAATGTTTTTACACATTTAACATCCATTTACACGTTTCACATTGCGGTTCGGGAACCCTGCGAATCCAGGGCGAGTTCCCGCATCGCATAGGACGCTCAGGCCGTTTACATTGCTCTATGCAAACTGCTGGGAGTGTCAATAGAAAGCCATTGACACCACCAAATCAGTTCGCATATTGCAGAGCGAACTGCAAATTCAGACAGGTACCGGATCGCATGGGTATGAACACCCATGAGATCCGGTTCTGCTGCAGGGAATAAAAAAAAATAAAAAATAAAAAAATAAATAAAATATCCTGTGAGTTTGCTCCGGATGCGATGCAAATTCAGCCATACAATCTGTATGGCTGAGTTCGCATGGCACAGACATTGCATGTGATTTGCACTGCAGTGTGATGTGAATCACACCCGATGTTGCACAGCAGTGTGAACCGGCCCTTAGTCCTCACCCACACTGGACGGGACGTTATAGAAAAGCCAGTAGCGTTAGCTGTAGAACGAGTTTTTCAGCATCTTTTAGCTTTATTTTAACAAAGCTATACTCCCACAAAAGCTTATGGCTCAAAAACACCGAATAGCCACTTTTTCGGCTGAAAAACTCCTCTTCAAACCCACTAGTTCTGCGGTTTTTTTTTCAGCCAGAAAAAACATCCCAGCCAAAAACTGCTGATAACAGCCTATCTGTGCATGGACACATAGGATAACATGCTAGGGAGTTTACTGGCTGCAGAAAAAAAAAAAAAAAAAAAAATCTGAAGCAAAAACACCTACCACACACACCATTTAATTTGTAAATAACCTTGTAATAAAATCATTATTTTTTAAAATAGAAAAAAAAAAAAAAATTACAGAACACTTTAAACATTGCTGAGGAAAAAAAACAAACAAAAAAAAAAAAACACAAAAAAAAAGATTTAAAAATTGTAAGGATTGCAAACAAAAAAAAAAATATATAAAATAAATAAAGCTCTGTATGACCTAAAAAAATAAATGATATATCTATTCATCCTTCTCTTTAGTAATGAGAAGGATACAGCTGAATAAACAGGTCTATAAAACAATTGTAAAAATTGCTCTGGTCTATAGGGGGTGAACAGGTGTGAGAGGAGAAGTGGTTAAAGTGGATGTAAACCCAATGTCATCCTTTCTAAACTACTGCCATAGGGGTTATCTATAAGGATATACATGTCTCCTGCATGTATCTTTACCTGTCAAATGTCTCCCCTCTGTCTGTTATGAGACCCAAAAAGGAAGATTCTGTGGGCGGGTCTGTTGTCTGGAGCTCGGTGGGTGGAGTCATTATGTCAGTAGACTCCCCGCCCACCTCTACACTCCCCTTGTCAATATGCATTTTCCCCTGTGTATTTCTTACACTGAACTTCTGCTATGATCTCCAACATCCAGTGAAAAGACAGGAAAGTAACTCCATGACTTCAGCATGCCAAATCATGGTCAGGTGTGGAACAGCCAATCCTTGCAGAGCTGCTGAAGAAAGGAGTGGGGGAGGGAATTAAAAAATAATGCATGTCTTAGGCTGTCACTCACAGCAAGGGGGAGTATTTGACAAAGTTTCTCTATTTGTCAAGATTTATCTCACTGGACAATAAAAGAGGATTGCTCAGAGATGGATTAACTCTTTGTGGCAAGACTGGGCTCAAATGATGGGAAATCGTATACTCTACATTAGGGTATCGGGAAAAAATAAATAAATAAATAAATATAATAAAAAAAAAAAAAAAAAAAAAAAAAAAAAAAAATCGGGTTTACATCCACTTTAAGCTACAAAACTCTCAGGTGTGAATGAGGCCTCAGGCTGTGTTGTTATGTATGTATTGTTAATATGCAGCCAACAAGCACGTCTTGTCTTTGCAGTATACATATAAAGCGGGAGATATTTTAGGCCTGGCAATAAAACGGTCTACAAGATGTGCACTGAGTATTCTATCCTTGGATTACAAAACCGCATATGCTACATTCTAATGCTAATCAAATTATATTAAATGAGGCTCACTTACTGACTCCAAAAAAAGAGAAGCTGCTGACAACACTGAAGATAGGGGCAGTGAGTTACTAAGTGGCTGAGTCTGTACAGTCAGCTATTTATGAGCCGACAACACATAAGACTCCATAAACAACATTCTACACCTGGTATGAGATTACATGACCGGCTGATGGCTCTAGATACAGGGCTAGATAACAGGCATAAAGCAGTCATATGTAGCGTGCACGCCATGGTCTGTCTATGGAGAATAAATGAGGAAGTCGTGATTTTCTGCAGATGGTACGGTAGTCACATCACATGAATGGTGTTTACACCCAACAAATGACCTACTAACTCAACCCGCAAAGAAGAACGAACTATAAAAAGGGAACTAAGTACAAGCTGGTCCAGGTCTGTCGGGCTCATCAGATTTCAGAGAATGTGATAATTGAAGTTCCACTCATTCCGTTTCTATTAAACGTTTAATGCGGATCTGTATGAGCAAGTGGTCCCCAGAGCTCTTGCAATAATGTGCAAGTATGCACAGCACTTCATACCCTTTAGTTTATGTCCTCCCAGCTATGTGAGGCTCATTTCCCATCAAATAGCCAGGCATAGTTTAGCTACCATGAATGCCCATTGCAGTCACATCAACCAGCCACCCAGCTCTTCTGATGACCATGCCATCTGACAATCTTGTTTAGATTTTTCACAAAAGATACAACAGAGGCAAACCTGAACAATCCATTCAATATGTATCCAGCCAGGCCGGCCCTTTCACTACATAGTTGTTGGCAGATCTAAGGAAGATTGTACAATTTGATTGTATAGTGTATATCCAGCTTTAATCTGGCATCTTACAGTCAGTGCACAAGGATATAAAAATATAAAACTACTAATAGAGGAGAGACGTTTATGGCAGAGGAGAAAAAGAGTCCCCTTTACTATAAAAGTCTATGCAATAACAAATTAGACTTTAAGGGCCGGTTCCCACTGCTGCCATGTCAGACATCGCAAGTGATTCGCACCACACTGCTGTGCAAATCACATGCGAGATCTGTGCGATGCAAATACAGCCATACAGATTGTATGGCTGAAATCGCATTTGGACAAAACTCGCACAAGACCCCCTTTTTTGGTCCCCACCAGAATCAGATGTGAACACCCAAGTGATACGATTCCTGGCTGAATTGACACTTCACACTGCGATACACAAACTGAAATAGGGGCGTCATTAACTCTGTATTGACACTCCCAGCAGTTGGCATAGGGCAGTGTGAACTGCCTGCGAGAAGTATGCGATGTGGGAACCCGCCCTGGATTAGCAGCATTCCCGCATCGCTGCAGTGTGAACTGAACCTAAGAGCACATCGCATGACATTTAAAAAGCAATGGTTGCCTACGAGAGCAGTCTTAACTGGTCCGACTTTTGAAAAGGTTCCTGCACTAGTTTGGTCCGACTTCAGCCTATTGAATCGAATGGAAATTGTATTCAAGTTGGATTAGCATCTGAACTGATCCGACATGTGCTCAGAGGCAATGTCCCCTCCCCCTCAACCATACACAACCCTTAAAAAGGGGGTGAGGGCAGATTTAACACCCCCCCCCCCACATGGGAATAAATTTGGAGTAGTTAACTGGAAAAAAAAAAAAAAAAAAGGGGCGTGGGGACGGAGAACGAGTCTGGGGTTTAGGCCGATAGCTTCAGTCAAACCCAGTAAATCACTTCAAAGCGGCAAAATTTAATAAATATATATTATAATATATATATCTATATATCTATTTATTTTTATATATTAAAATGCTTTCACACTGGGGCGGTGCGGTTGAAGGACAGGGAAAAAAAAATAAAAAAAATAAAAATAAAAAAAAAGTCCTGCAAGCAGCATCTTTGGGGCGGTTTAGGAGCGCTCCCAAAACACCCCTACCATTGAAGTCAATGGCCAGCGCTTCGGCAGCAGTGCTTTTAATCCTTTTTTGGCCACTAGTGGGCAAAAAGCGCCCCTAAAAAGCTGCTAAAACAGCGCTTTACCGCTAACTGGGCCGACGCTTCAGTGTGAAAGCAGCCTTAAAAGTAGAAAGAAAAATAAGATAAAAATGAATAGCCCTTTAAAAAAGGAACCCAAAACCAGCTTTGCTGAACTATTCACCCCCAAAAGCGAGAGATTTCCCACACAGTACTTTTATTTCTGCTGTTAGATGTCCTCAGCCTAATAGGCAGATCATTTAACCCAGGGGTGCCCAATCGCCGGTCCTCTGATGTGGCCCGGTGACCTCCTGCTCTGGGATAGCAAATCCAGATTGTGAGTTCCCACAGCATCGGTGTTCTGAATGAAGCCAGCGCTAGAGGAAGAACGGCTGCGTGAGGAGTAGCAGAAGCTGATGCTTCCTGTATAGCACCGGCTCCTGTCACAGGTGAAGTGATAATTACACTCTGCCTGAGACCACAACAGACAGCAACACCTGTAGCAAGGAAGATTCCTGAATGGAAGACTGTTATTCAAGGTCACTTTATTCCTTAAAGCGGGGTTCCACCCAAATTTTGAACATTATCTCTATGCATTCCCTTCCTTGCCTAGATGCTGACATGCTGTGTAAAAAAATTTAAATCGCCGTAATTACCTTTTTTTTTCTAATCTTCTTAGCACTTCATGGTTTTCCTCCCATGGGAGTAGGCGTGTTTCTAGCCCCTCCCAGACCTCCCACAGTCCCCTGGGAGCTAGTCTCAGGCTTCCCAGCATGCATTGTGCAACAGCGTCATCACAACATCTCGGTGAATGCTGGGAGTACAGCATTCACCGCATCCAGGAAGTACATGCTTGTGGGCTTCAAATGCCCACAATGAAGATGGAAACCGCCTTCAGTCAATTTTATAAGTTATTCTTTACAACGAAATCGGACACAGGCGGACTTATTACACAGAACATGTGAGTAGATAATCATGAGAAGAAAAGTTTGTAAATGAACTCAAAAAAAAAACAAAAAAAAAAAAAAAATAAAAAAAAATAAACACACACCACACGATAGATAGGTGGACCCCCACTTTAAAGTACAGTATATATCTGGGCATCTCTCTTCTGCAGTGGTTACTGGGCTACTTTCAAGCTGATCTGCAGGCGCACCTGCGGGTTACCTGCACTAAACCATATACTTCGATTACCAGCTGCAGGTTTGGTGCGCTCTGTAAGTGCACCACGCCTGCAGGACATAATAGAAGTCTATGGCAAAGTGTAGCTAACCCACAAGAAAGCCACAGGTCCGCTGCACTGCACCCGTGGTTTGGGTAAACCACAGCCCATCAGAGTGAAAGCAATCTTAGGCCCCTTTCATATGACCGGTCCGATCAGGTCGCCTATCCATTTTTTCAGGCGGTCTCAGACCCTTAATTCGCCCACTATGGAACGGAAGATGAAGACAGACTGGTATCCATTTACACCTGCCTACCTTCAATCCTATCCGCAATAAAAAAGTCAGAAGGGGATCCTTCCCCTTCCTTCTGGGCGGACCAGATCGGAGAGTCCACAGAGTAGAGCAGGCTGTGTGTGTGTGCTCTGCATATGCAGAGTGGACAATGATCTGTCATCTTCCTGCTCCACTCACTGTGCTCTGGTTACCAAGTCGCTTAAAGCGGAGTTCCACAAGTGTGTACCTAGTTTAGAGTGGGACTTCCTGTCCCACTTCCTCCTTCCTGGTCTTGACGCCTGTGGGACTCCTCCTCTCCCCCTAAGCGGCCCCTCTCTCTTCTGGGACATGTCACAGGTCCCAGAAGACTGCCTGGCCACCAACAGAGCGCAGTACGGCTCACTCATGGGCAGTGCATACTCGGCTGTGAAGCCGAAAGCTGTCACAGCCGGGTGCCCACAGTTGCTATGACTGCGCCGAGAGGGGGGAGGGGGGGAGGGGGGAAGGAGCGAGGCTCCGCTGGACCATGGGACAGGTAGGTGTCTGTTTATTAATAAATAGTCAGCAGCTACACTTTTTGTAGCTGCTGACTTAAAAAACAAGTGGAACTCTGCTTTAGGAGTTAAAGCTTAAACCCCTCCCCAGTTAAATCCTGTCCATTTTTTTTTGTGTCCCATTGGGAGGATTTCCCTCAACTTCCTTTAGACCCAACAGTGAGAAGAAAACTCTATAAAGAAAGGGAAATTGCCACACAGACTGTTGTCCCCCGCACACGTATCCTCTTTGGATGATTTCCCCTCTATTTTTCTGGTGAAAACTCAAATTTGTGAATTTTCCTTCACTTTCAGCATGAATGAAAATGGTTACCTGGACAAAGTGAAAGCGTAAAAACTCCAACGGAGAAACATCCAGCAATAAAAAAAAAAAAAAAAAAAAAAAAAGACACACTTGACAGGGGATCAGACACTTCACCACTCCATCTAAGGTCCCATGTACACGGTATGTGTAGCCCCCCCTGGTATATAGGGCTGTTGAGTTCAGCAGCAGGCAGAGGGCACAGAACTCCCATTCAATTCTGCTGCCAGCAGCCTGGCACACCAAATTGTACGGACAGTTACCGAAGTACGTGCTTCAGGCATTCATCCCATACTAACCTAAAAGTGCATTCCAATAGTTGCACCATATAGCCAGTGTAACCCCCTAAAAGAGTTTGACAGTCTGCAGGCAGCTGAGCTGGACAGAAGATTTGTGCCCTCTGCTAAACTCAAGAGCCCCATACAGCAGGGCATCAAATCCAGCCTCTCAGAAATTTGACAAGCTGTTGGAAGCGGGGCTAGACAGGACATTTGTGCTCTCCACCCACAGCTAGGCATGATTACTACATAGAGGGTTCTTTACTGTAAGAGCGACAAGGATGTGGAATTCCCTTCCACAGGCGGTGGCCCTCCAGCTGTTGTGGAACTACAAGTCCAATGAAGCATTGCAAGCCACTGACAGTTACAAGCATGACTCCCAAAGGCAGAGGCATTATGGGACTTGTAGTTCCACAACAGGTGGAGGGCCACAGGTTGAGCACCCGTGGGTTAGACCTTAAGAGTTTTTATTGCTGTGCCCCAGTTTATGAAATTTCCCCTCACTTGCTGTCTTCTAAATAAATGTCAGATAGACGTGACAGATGCCAGTGTTGAGTTTTGACTTCAACACAGTAGTCAAAGCGGAGTTCCACCCAAAAGTGGAACTTCTGCTCATTTGTCTCCTTCACGTCTTTGACAGATAGCCTCTACCCACTTCCAGAAGACCGGGCCAAGGTGAATTTATGGCAGTGGCTTTGCTCCCTCCTCTGCCAGGCCAGTAGGAGAGCGCAGCGGTGCCTCGTGTATGCGCATTAGGGACCTGGCGTGAAGCTGTAATGCTGCGCTGCCGGCTTTGACACAAGCTGCGGTGCCGACATGGCTGGACTCCAGGACAGGCAAGCGTCCTATTAAAAGTCAGCAGCTGCTGGCTTTTAAAGTGGTTGTAAACTCTCCCCCACAACTTTGTTCCATGTAAATCAGCATAAAAACCCTAATGAACACTGCTTGTAGATATCTCCTTACTTGCTTAGTATTGTTGTAATCCTTTTTGTTCTTTAGAATGATGTCACTGAGCATGCCCATATCTCCCCTGATTTACGACACACTCTGTGTGCTCGTCTGTCTATTATCAGGACTTCCTAAGGCACAACACTGAAATCCCACAAGACTGCATTATCACTCAGCTTCCTAATACACCCGATGGAACATCACATGCAGTGTAAACCTGGGCATTACTACAGCATATTACAGCATTACTGCAGTCTTATCAGCTGAAGCTGATAAGACTGACATACTCAAACACTAGATAATTGGCACAAGTAAATACTATGAAATAAAATAAGTCAGCTATGAGCAGGGAAGCAGGGTTGCCATAGAAACGTTGGATTAAGAAGGAGGCTTGGTTAACAGTACAGGAAGTGCTCAATGTAAGAGCGGAAATACACTCTACTGTGGACTCAGAAAACAATACTTAAGATGGCGCTGCCTAACACCTGGAAACAAGTTTTTAAAAGTTTCTTTAAACAGCAATATGCGATTTGGGCTGGATTACAGTGGCTATAGTTTGATTATTTCTTATTATAATGGACTAAAAATGAAAAGAAGCAACAGAGTGGGAGAGTTTACTACTTTAATTTTTGCAGGGGTGGGCAGACCTCCACTTTAAACAAACAGACTTAAAACAGTCAAAAACCAACCAGGCTGGATTCACATATTTACAAACTGGATGCGCTCTTGGATGCCAGTTCACATGTCTGGGGTGGCCAAAAATAAATAAAAGGGAAGAAGGGTTATGTGCGTTTTTGGGCCCAGTTTGGGTGCGAATTCAGGCAAAATAAATTGCAAGGGACTGCAAACTGCAGCCGCACATATGTAAACCCGGCCTAACTTTAAAATCTACTGGCAGTCAAAGAAAAAAGAAAAAGAAAAAAAAGGAGAAAAAAGAAAAAGAAAAGAAAAGAAAAGAAAAAAAAAAAAAAAAAAAAAAAAAAGAAAGAAAAAGCTAGCTATATAGCCGTTTTGAAGCCGATCAAGTTCGGTCTCCAGCGGTGGATACTTTGTGCAAGAGACAGCTTACAACCGCTGGGAAGGGCCGTTACCCATGGAGTTACTATGGGGCATTTGTTGTCAGCTGCCTCTCTTGCACCCGCCTCCACAGAGAAGCCACCACTGACAGCTCAGGACCTGAGCAGCTGCAGAACAGATATGTGATTTTTGCTTTACATTGCTAGATAGATTAGATTTAGAATGTGGCTGCCAGTAGATTTAGGAGTTTGCTTTTAAAGTATAAGTTCAGCCAAAAACTGAGTTATAGCCCTCAGGAACATCTAAAAATGGAGGAGAATTGGCCTTTTGGATTTTGCATATTTTAACTTTAACCTGTAATAAAAACAAAACTTCTGCCAAGCTTTTCAGGCACAAAGTGACAGTGACATAAATGGAACTTAACCAGACCATTCTCGGCATAACATCTTTCATATTATACGGAAAAAAAAAAAAAAAAAAAAATTATAATAATTGAGCCAACTTTACCGGTTAATTTTTTTTTTTTGTTTTTTTTTTTAAATGGGTAAAGTTTTGAGATGTCACAAATTTGTACAACCAGACATTAAAAGCAGGGGCACTTTTTTTGTTACACTGTTTTAAAAAAAAGATTATCACTTATTGTCACAAGGAATGTAAACATCCTTATGACAGCAATAGGCATGCAACAGGTCCTCTTTATGGTGTGATCTGGGGTCTGTAATACCCCAAAATATCTTCTCTGCCCTTAAAAGCATCAACCCCCCAGCCCCCCCCCCCCCCCCCCCAAGATCAGCATTTTTAAATGCTGTTGATAAAAAAAAAAAAAAAAAAAAAAAAAGAGAAGATGCCATTGACATCTGGGTAAACCAGAAGTGATGTCAGGTCATAGCTTCAGGATTACCATAGCGGAGAGCCGATCAAACCGTTCCCAGCTTGATGTTCCAGCTGGTTGCCTGGGTCTCCTGGTAGGGCGGGAGAGTCTTTGAGAGCTGCAGACCCTCATCTCTGACCGCTTGTAAAAGCAATCCAGCGGCAAGTTAGCGGGGTAACAGTACCGCATCATCCCGGTATAACTGCTTGAAGTCCATGTGTAGGTCGCTGGTCAGCAAACAAGTTAATTAAGGTTTGCCAATAAAACCTAGAAGCCGATTGGTTACTATGCTGCACCAGGTCATGCGTGTACCAGTTTCAGTATCTTTCCCTCATACGGTATGGGTGCATGAAATCTAGATGTCCCTTAGGAAAAATCACAGGTCACACATCTGTCCGTCATAAATCACTTCACAGAATTCAGCAACCTACTGCTGTCTGTAAAGACTCATGTTTCCAGGCCGAGGAATAGCTAGTAGTAATGAATCAAATTCATCAGGATGTGTCCTGTAATATTGTTGTCGTCATTTATCCAAGCAGCTTTAGTGGTCAATTACATCAAAACATCTTCAACAATAGAGAAAAAAGTCCAGGTGAACCTGACCAACTACTACTAGCTAAACCTACTCTAAACCAAAAACGACTTTAGCCCTTCTAAAGCTTGCCGTATATGGCTCGGATTTTGGCCATTCCTGGAGAACCGGCTGAAATTCAAGCCATGGCTGGCCCCGCCGGCACCACGAAACATGACCAACCTAAAAATAGAAGTAGACTAGTCAGGTAGAAAATTACCAGCCTCCTCTCAGATTCCATCACTGTTCAGGAATACAAGCAGCCACAGGTTTTGTGGCTGGTTGACTACAATAGGTGGCACTGGAGAATCCTCTATATGCCCATGGATGGGGACTTCTATGCATGCATGGCTAGGATTATACAACCACGAATATCAATAACAGACATCAGATAAAACTATGAATGTTTATTAGGCATTATTTATAAAAAAGCGCTCCATGTAGGCAACATTTATCACATAACCACATCTTGTGATCCAATAACCAAAGTCCAAATTGGAAGGTACCATGCGAGATAAGCAAAAACTACAAAAGACTAACCCACTTATAAGCATAACAGGTAAAATTCTTACACAGGCAAGCCAAGTCAAAAAATACCTGCAGTAGCTGCTGCTTGAGTTTCTGAATCTCGGTCAGGTTGAGTTCAGTGAAGAGATCAGACGCCAGCTTGGGTCCAGAATGAAAGATGTCACTGTTACGTGGGGTGGACATCAAAACATCTCCATTGGACTTGTATCCACTGTCAAAATCTTCTTCGTTTGGATCTTCCAGATTGATTGGCAGGTTCCCTATGGAGTCATAACTGAGGTACCCAGACAGTTCTCTTCGGAGCTCATTCTTTTGTTCCCTCTCACTTTTCAAGGTCTCCAGAGCTTCCTCCAGCTGGCGCTCAGCTATGTCTCTTAACCTCACCAGCTCATCCAATTGTCCATTTAATATATCAATCTCTTCATCTCTTCTTTTCAATTCATGTTTTAATCCTTCATAGTCCACCTTCAGGAACAGAAAAAAAATTTAAATAAAATAAAAGGATGTTCAAGCATGTAGGATATCAACAATTTGTAACCAAATATAGGTCCAAGATCACCTCTGTCACATGATCCAACTGGGACAGACAATTCATTTGCTGGAAGGACAAATGGAGTAGCTCTTGACAAATGTCTAGGAGCAGTAATGTCACCCATAGGCTCCTATGTCCCAGCCGTTGTGCCTTCTTCCTCTCCCCTGCAGCCACTGTTGACTCACCCGGGAGAACTTGAGCTGCGAATCATATGACTGGACTGGAGCAGATTAAAAATGGGTAAGCACACTCCCTTTATAAAAACGCAGGTTATGTAGCAGAAGGGGAGAGGGAACATTTTTAAGACTAGTTTAGTGTTCCACTGGAATGATAATTTGGGGTATGAAAAAAAAAAAAAAAAAAAAAAAAAAAAAAAAAAAAAAAGCAGCACTTGGGGGTTGGAGAAACTAGGTAAAAAGAAAAATTTGAAGCACATTTTGTCCTTCCAGCAAATGAATTGTCTATCCCAGCTGGAACATGTGACAGAGGTGATCTTGGACCTACCAGAATAAAAATGTACTTTTTTTTTTTAAAACATTAAAAACATTTCTTAAACAATACAATAAAAAATGCATTTTTCCTTTTGAAGGAGATAGATAGGATAGATAGATAGATAGATAGATAGATAGATAGATAGATAGATAGATAGATAGATAGATAGATAGATAGATAGGATAGATAGATAAACTATTTCTCACAGAAAAAGAATGTGTATTGGAACAAAACAAAAAAGCAAATTGGACATAATGTCACACAAAACTCCAAAAATGGGCTGGTCAAAATTCTTGGCACCCTTAACTTAATATTTGGTTGCACACCCTTTTGAAAAAATAACTGAAATCAGCCACTTCTTATAACCATCAAGCTTCTTACACCTCTAACCCGGAATTTTGAACCACTCTTCCTTTGTAAACTGCTGGAGGGCTCTTATTGGAAGGATGCCTTTTCTCCAAGAGCAATTTTAAGATCTCTCCACAGGTGTTCAATGGGATTTAGATCTTGACTCATTGCTGGCCTCTTTAGAACTCTCCAGCGCTTTGTTGCCATCCGTTTCTAGTTTCCGTTTCATTGTCCTGCTGGAAGACCCAAGATCTCGGGCACATACCCAACTTTCTGAAACTGGGCTCTACAGTGCGACCCAAAATCCTTTGGTAATCCTCAGATTTCATGATGCCTTGCACACACTCAAGGCACCCAGTGCCAGAGGCAGCAAAACAACCCCAAAACGTCATTGAACCTCCACCATATTTCACTGTAGGTACTGTGTTCTTTTCTTTGTAGGCCGTATTCAGTAAACAGTAGAATGATGTGCTTTACCAAAAAGCTCTATCTTGGTCTCATCTGTCCACAAGACATTTTCCCAGAAAAATTTTGGCTTACTCAAGTACATTTTGGTAAACTGTAGTCTTGCTTTTTTTATGTCTGTGTCAGCAGTGGAGTCCTCCTGGGTCTCCTGTAATAGCGTTTCATTTCATTTAAAAGGTCGACGGATAGTTCACACTGACACTGATGCTCTCTGAGCCTGCAGGACAGCTTGAATTTCTTTGGAACTTGTTTGGGGCTGCTTATCCGCACTATCCTGCGTTGCAACCTTTCATTAATTTTTCTCTTCCAGCCACTCCCAGAGAGATTAGCTACAGTGCCATGGGTTGCAAACTTCTTGATGATGTTGCACTCTGTGGACAAAAGCAAATCTAGATCTCTGGAGATGGACTTGTAACCTTGAGATTGTTGATATTTTTCCACAATTTTGGTTCTCAAGTCCTCAGACAGTTCTCTTCTCCTCTTTCTGTTGTCCATGCTTAGTGTGGCATACACAGACACACAATGCAAAGACTAAGTGAACTTCTCTCCTTTTTATCTGCTTTCAGGTGTGATTTTTATATTGCCCACACCAGTTACTTGCCCCAGGTGAGTTTAAAGGAGCATCACATGCTTGAAACAATCTCATTTATCCCCAATTTTGAAAAGGGTGCCAAGCCCATTTTTGGAATTGTGTGACATTCGCTTTTTTTCCCCCCCAATACACACAAAGGGAATAAACATGTGTATAGGAAAAACATGTGTTACTGCAATACTTTTCTGTGAGAAATACTTGATTTAAAAAAAAATAATAATTTGTACCCTTATCTTTGATTTAACCCCCCCCCCCCTTCAATGAACTTTATTGCCATCACAAGAGATATTTATGGGCCATGACATGTCCTCTCCTTTGCCCTCCAAAAGCGGCCGATCAAACAGAGCAGTTCAATTGGCTGCTTTACAGGGCAGTAAACAGCCTTAAACCAGAAGTTCCTCCCACTCTTCCTAGTGCATTCTATGCAATAGGTCGAATTGGTCCCGGGCTCCCGAGTGGGACAAGAGAGCTTGGGAAAGGTAAGGCGGGCAACAGAGACACACACCCCCACCCCCAAATGTGTGGCCTTCTCATAATAGATAGGGCTGAGGCCACAGTATTTAAGTGGCAGGACAGAAAACTGTCAAATAATTTAACACACATACTCAAATACTAAAGTTGCATAAATAAGCTTCCTTTTTTGCAGTGTAAAGTTAGTTGTGCAAGTTTATTTTTAAGTTGTTGTGAGAAAATGCTATATGAAAAGATCTGTTGTTCCTGACTGTTTCGGCTCACTATTCCTATCTGTGAGGCCTTTTTTTATGGAGATGACCTTCAGCTCCAAAAATCTGCAGGTCAGTGGTCTCTGTAGGCATTCATTCAATCCACTGCAGTTAATGACTCCTGCTAGTTGATTGATGGCCGTTTAATTATTTTGACGAGACAGGGAGTTACTGTAAATATAATGGCCCTTTTGCTGGACAGCTTAACCTGTTACAGTTAGTGGAAAAGTAATAGATCTACATGACAGCTGCTTAGGCTGATACACTCACCGGCCACCTGTTCAATTGCTTGGTAACACAAATTCCTAATCAGCCAGTCACATGGCAGCAACTCAATGCATTTAGGCATCGAGACGTGGTGAAGATGACTTGCTGAAGTTCAGACCAAGCATCAGAATGGGGAAGAAAGGGGGATTTAAGAGACTTTGAACATGGCATGGTTGTTGGTGCCAGATGGGCTGGTCTGAGCATTTCAAAAACTGCTGATCTACTGGGTAACTCAAATAACCAAATTGTTACAACTAAGGTATGCAGAATACCATCTCTGAAGGCACAACACATCTGGGACAATAGAACATTGGAAAAACGTTGCCTGGTCTGGGGTATCTCAATTTCAGCTGCAACATTATAGATAGTAGGGTAAGAATTTGGTTTAAACATAAAATCGTGGATCCATCCTGCCTTGTATCAACGGTTCAGGGTGGTGGTGTAATGGTGTGGGGGATATTTTCTTGGCACAATTTGGGCTCCTTAGTACCAAATTGTGCATAGTTTAAAAACGCCACGGCCTACCCAAGTATTGCCGACTATGTCCATTCCTTTATGACTACAGTGTCCCCATCTTCTGATGGCTCCTTCCAGCAGGATAATGCACCATGTCACAAAGCTCAAACCATCCCGCCACCGATTTCTTTAACGGGACAAGGAGGTCACTGTACTCCAATGGCCTACACACTCACCAGATCCAATAGATCACCTTTGGGATGTGGTGGAACTGGAGATTCGCATCATGGATGTGCAGCTGACAAATCTGCAATGACTGTGATGCCATGTCAATATGGACCAAAATCTGAGGAATGTTTCCAACACCTTGTTGAATCTATTCCATGAAGAATGAAGGCAGTTCTGAAGGCAAAGGGGGGGGGGGTCCAACCCAGGACTAGCAAGGTGTACCTAATAAAGTGGCCGGTGAGTACGTCACAGTGCTTTGCAGAAAACAATTTACAGCAGGTCGAGTTTGGCAGGCAGTTCTGCTCATCAAAATGTGCTTAATGAAGTCAACGGGACCACGCTGCAACCGCACGCCAGGTCCCCTTTGTGATCCTAAACAAAAAAAACCCAAAACACAGGCATTCAGGAGGTGGCATCACCTCCTGAACTGACAAAAGAAAAGGAAAAAGAAAAATCGCTTTTCAGGTGTGTATGTAAAAATGCGCCCCTCCAAATGTGAACAAGGCCTAACATCAATAAATAATTGGGTGTTGCAATGGTGGTTTGATTTTCACAGCATTTGTTAGAAGTTGGATTAAGCATCTAGAAAAAAAAAAAAAAAAAAAAAAAAAAAAAAAAAAAAACACACACACCCTGCTAATGAGGGTGACAGAGTGCATCATACATGTCATTCCCCCCCCCAGTTCTACTTTAAATAACTTCATAAAAGAAGGTGGTCTGCTTCACTTATCTAAAAAAAAAAATTTTTTTTTATTTTTTTTTTAATTTAGAAAAATGGGTACTTGAGAAAGAAAAAACACATTCCTGTTTGTATGAGGACACCATGCTAACAGATACAAAGCAAATGTCGAGAAAATAAATCTAAAAATTACCTGGTTTTCCTTTAAGACAGACACTTGTTTTAAAAGAGAAATATTTTCTTCTTCAAGTTCGGAAAAGTCTTGCAAATGTTGCATTTCCCTAAATTTACACTGCTTTATCTCATCCCGCAACTGTGTCTTCTCCTTATCAATAGCTTGGCATTCCTACGGAGAAAAAGCAGAGCAACCTTTAGGAAGGGAATATATATTTTCTGCTTGACTTGAAGATGTTCTTGGGAAAACTAAATGTAACTAGAATTAATGGTTTTGATTCAAGGTTTTAAAATTTTAATTTTTTACATTTACACATTTTAAAAGCATTCAAAAATGGCACAAAAAAAATATAAAAATAAATAAAATAGAAAGGTTCCCTGCAAAGACCGCATTGAATACTCATGTCTCCTGCTGCCTGCTCCGCCAGTTCCTGCAGTAGTTCAGAGATACGGCCAGAAAAGGATCCCGTAGAATAACATTTCCAGGAGTGTCGGATTCCAGGTTCCTCCACTTGGCTCAGTGGTTCAATTCTCCGGCCTCTATGTTCCTACTGTGTCTTGTAACGAGGGATGGGCAGGCAGGAAAATGACGAGCATGTGGCAAGGAGCAGAAAATTCTGCAGGATCTTCACCTCTCCACTTCTGCGATCACTTGTGACGTAGAAAGCAGGTGAGGTGTGCAACTCATAGCATAGCCTTTACTGGAAACAATAATCGTGGTTCTTCATTGTGTTCGAAAAAATATATAAAAACCACACACACACACACACACACACACACACACACACACACACAGCTGCTGATTAACAAAAGGGACACTCACCTGTCCGCAACCCAAACCAGTTTCTTTACCGGTACCAGCATGTTTACTGTGGTTAGCCGGATGGGATTCCTTGTGGTTTCACAGCTGGCTGCCCACTTCACATGCGCTTTCTGGGTGATCTTGCAGACTTCAGGGACCTGTGACATGTCCCATAGGGCTGTGGGAGGGGGAGAGAGAGGACTTCCAGTGGATCTGCTGATGTAATCCTACTGAAAGTGGGAGCGGGTGCTTGTCAAAACCAGAAGTAGAACATGTTGACTTTCAAAAGTAGATTTATACTTGGCAAAAGGGTATTTTCATTTATGTGAATAAGGCAAAAACGTAAAAACATTCACTTGGCAAAGAATACCCAATCATGTGCAAGGAAAAAAAAAAAAAAAAACAAAAAAAAAAAAAAAAGGTATGCTTGGACATGGAATTGGATGACTGAAGTCAGCCCAAGTTCCTTTCATCCATCAAATCCAGTTAATTTTGTCTTTGCAAGGGGGAATTTTATTCAAGAATCCAATCTACATAACATGAGTTGATCAAGGATGGAGAGTATGGACGTCCCTGTGATTAAATCCTGTTACACCGAAATGCGTTAGAGGGTGGCTTGAGGTGGGAGATGCTTCAGTGTGCGCTGCATGTGATGTTTGCCTGCTTAATAAAGCTTGACTGGAGTTTCATGACATTGTGCAGCGTGTTCTTCTATTCCAGGACGTCATCATTATGCACAGTGGTCTTCTATACCAGGACGTCATCATTGTGCACAGTGTTCTTCTATACCAGGACGTCATCATTGTGCACAGTGTTCTTCTATACCAGGACGTCATCATTGTGCACAGTGTTCTTCTATACCAGGACGTCATCATTGTGCACAGTGTTCTTCTACTTATAGGTCAATGATGGAGTTTACAAAAAATCCTTGGAACGTATTTGAGAGACCAGAAGAGGACATTCTCTCACTACCAAAAGGGAGACTTTTCATCGGGCCTCTCATTGAATGCAGAACAAGGGTGTCTTGCATGTGAAATGAACAGCATTTCTGCTTTTCTTAATAGAATTATTTAGCTCAATTACTTAAACAAAAAAAAAAAAAAAAAAAAAAAAAAGGGAAGAAGGGGTACCAGAGTTTTTGGGTTCAGATTATCTAAGCCACAAGGTTTACAATTTATTGACCAGTTCTGGTCTGGACAGTGTATAGCTGCGTTTCCTTCAAAACGATGGCACATAAAGAGGGAGATTGTGCAGCAAAAGTGTGATCATAGAAATGTACAACGAAGGCCTCTACAGGGTGGGAATGCAGAATGTGAAAGGCTTTTATGCTTTGTGCCAGCCGGAGAGATCCCTGCCCTTTCTGGGTAGTCTTCCACAAGACAGGCCAGTAATTGTACTCTGCAATGAATTAACATTGCAAGGCTCCTGTATAAAGTAAGCTTACACTACAGCTTTATGCACAGCCTCCTTATATTAAGGTTCATTAAGCTGCACAGGACCAAGTGTTTTTTTAACATGCTCATGGCTAACTTAAACGTCCGTCCCCGTCCCCCCACCCCCCCAAACAAAATCATACAGCCAAGGGCTCGTTCACACCATAGCATACACACACACAAACACAACATGCAAATCGTTAACATTACAGTTTGCTTTGCAAAACACTTTTTTATTTCACACTTTATTCTATTAACATTCACAGCGGCTTGCTTAACATGTTCTAGCACACCAGAATGTACTGTGGGGAAGTGCTATATGTCCTACTTTTTCTTTTTTGTTGGTGCACATCAACAGTGTGTGTTTGTGTGAACTGAGCTCATACGGCAAAGTGCCTGTGTTGGGAAACAAAGCCCAATGCTGAGAAAATGAAAATAAACTATTCAAGTATGTATACCAAACTCCCCTCTATTGCTCTCGGCTTGCTCCAAATTCCTTTTTTGCTGCTGTGATCTGACTTCCTGTTAGAGGGTGACGTAACCAGACACTCTTGCCTGCCAGAGATGGACTAGGTATCCTAGTTCAAACCCCACCTGAGTGATCCTGCAAGAAGCTGTCACCTGTAATGGGACAATCATACATGGCCAAAGCATTCCCAGACCCATTCCTATAAAAATGGTTGGCAAAATATTGAACTTCCCATGACTCCCTGTCCTGGAGACAATGGTGAGGGTGAATCTACTCACAGACAGCAATAAACCCTAAAAGGGATTCTGTCACTTTCCCACCCTCTCCAAAAACAAGTTTGGGCTAGAGAGGCACTTTAAAAAAGGAGAAGTAGGTGTCACAGCACTTTTGGTCCTATTTTTCCTATGGATCACAGGATCACTGAGCCGGTCCAGGTTCTGGACAGATCTTGACTTTAAAGTCGGGATCCACCTAGATTCCTGAGCAACTGCTGGCTCAGCCTCTCCGCGAGCCATAGAGCCCGAGCCGGAAGCTCCCACCCCCTCCACAGCTCAGTGTGAGCACTGGAGCAGCAGAGCAGTCACTGGTTCTCTGCTCACTGAAGACCAAGAACTGAGAGATCAGTGGACTTTGATCGCTTGGTACTCCCATCTTATGCCGTGTACACACGGGCGGACTTTTCGACCGGACAGGTCAGACGGACCGAATCCGCCGGACAATCCGACCGTGCGTGGGCTTCATCGGACTTTTTCGTTTAAAAATCTGACGGACTTTAGATTTAAAACATTCTGACAGACTAGAGGCTGGTCGAAAAATCCGCTCGTCTGTATGCTAGTCTGAGAGACGAAAACCGACGCTAGGGCAGCTATTGGCTACTGGCTATCAACTTCCTTATTTTAGTCCGGTCATATGTCATCACGTACGAATCAGTCGGACTTTGGTGTGATCGTGTGTAGGCAAGTCTGTTTGTTCAAAAGTCGGTTGGAAAGTCTGTCGGACAAGTCAAGTCCGCGGCATTAGACGTTGAGGCGGGGGGCGACAGATGCTGCATCCACCTAGGTGGTTATGTTTGTTTATTTTTTTAAATTCCAAACTTTTTTTCACATTTTTTTGTGGTTCCTAAGGCGATGCTTCTCAAATGTATAACGGGTCTTAGTTTTGAGCACCTCTAAAGCTAGAAAACACACCGACTGTGTAAAAGTAGCATGGATCATTGTTGCAGCAGAATTTCATAAAATCGATCATAGAAACACCAGATCTATTATGTTCTCTGTTGATTATGCGCTACCAAAAACGCAGCATTAAAATACTAACGTGTGCTGTATTCTATTCTTGCATTATACTTGTATCCTATAATTGGTATAATTGTTTTAGAAGAATAGTTGTATTGTAATAAATTATAATACACTTGTATGATCTTGTATTCTGGTCTTGGTGTTCCTAGCAATGGCTGCAGTCAAACCACTACAAAACGTTGGAACATGCCAAGGGCGATTATCCTACCTTCTTCAAGTTCTGAATTACTAGGGTGAGACGCTCATTATCTGCGGAGGTGTTGGCAAGAGAGGACTTCATCTGCTTCAGTTCATTCTGGAGGTCATCAATCCTGGTGTTTAGCTTGGCTTCCCTGGAAGCGGATTCCTTCAACAGATTTTCCTCTCGGTTCTCTCCATCAGCTGCTGTTCTTTTATAGCTGCTGTGAGCTTCTGTTAAAGCCTGATTAACACACAAAACACAGAATAGCCCATTACTTTTGTTTAAGATACAAACACGAAAAAAGCACCGCTCTGATCAATGAGGTGAAATGATATTCAGTAAAGGTCAGCTAATGTAAAGAGCCAGGTAATACATGGAGAGGGTTTGGACTACACAGTAAGCAATACAATGCCATCCCCACCTGTTAACACTAAGATGCTCCAGAGACCAGGGAAGAGCGCACATTGAAGCAGGGTTCCATCCAAATTTTGACTATCTGTATGTATTCTCTTCCTTGCCTAGATGCTGACATGCCGTTTAAAAAAAAAATAAAAATAAAAAATTGCCGTAATTACCTTTTATTTTTCTATTCTTCTTTGTACTTCCTGGTTCTCCTCCCATGGGAGTAGGCGTGTTTCTAGCCTCTCCCAGACTCCTTGGAGCTAGTCTCAGGCTTCCCAGGATGTCACTGAGCATGTGCGGGAATGAGCGGTGAATGCTGGGAGCACAGCATTCACCACATCAAGGAAATAAATGCTTGTGGGCTTCAAATGCCCACAATGAAGATGGAAACCGCCTGCAGTGAATAATATAAGTTATTCTTTCCGACGAAATCTGACACAGGCGGACATATTACACACAATATGTGAGTATGTAATGCCAAGTAGAAAAGTTTGTGAATGAACTCAAAAAAAAATAAATAGGTGGACCCCCACTTTAAGCGGGTCTTGAAAGAAGATCGTTCATGCCTGTAATGCCGGGGGCCCCATGTTGGAAAATTTCCCTGGGATCGGTGGCTGCAGCCACTGATCAGTGTATTTGGACAGCAGAGAGTTCCCGCTGTCAGAATACAATGGGGGAGATTCACTGAAAAACTAGAGTACTCAGCTCAGAATCTGGTGCAGCTCTGCATGGTAGCCAATCAGCTTGTTCAACTAAACTTTCACAATAAAAACTGGAAGCTGATTTCTATGCATAGCCGCACCAGATTTGGCACTCTCCAGTTATAATAAATTAGCTCCACTGTCTCAGCGGGGAGTATTCCCCTATTCACCTCGATTATGTGGATTGAGGAAACCTTTTTTTTTTTTTTCCCCATTCAATCTGCTGGCCTTTAAGATAAAAATAGCATTAAATCACCCATATACTCCAAAAAAGCAGCAAGGTAGTTTGCAAAAAAATGTAAAACACACCCCACACACACACAGATTTGGTACCAGCCCTTATAGCTATAATCTGTGTCTCCATATTACTTATGTTTATATTTTCTTAAACAGTCATTCAAATTTTAAAGTTACAGGATGTGGCTTGTTTGTTTAATAACCGAAACTGGCGAGCCCAAAAGGTTTTCACCAACCAAAACTAGCAGGTGTTACGTGTTAGTTTGCACATGAATCAAAGAACTCCAGGCAAGCACAGGAAAATCCCCCCTGTCCGATTTCACACCATGTGCAGAGACCTGTGTTTTTCTGCATCAGTCTCAGCAAGGGAAGAAAGCAAATTTACTATATACCCTGTTCACACCCACCATAAATAATGCTGGTGGTGTGTGTTTTTTTTCTCTCGTGTGGAAATATGCAACCTGCATGTGTTTTTTTACTGTGCAGAAAAATTTCAAAAAAAAAAAAAAAAAAAAAAAAAACCACACACACACACACACACCTTACGTGACATCAGCATTGTGGTGTGAACAGGGCACATAGGGAGAAAAAACAAAAAACCACCACGCACAAGGTGGATGAAGGAATTACCTTGCAGGGACATAGTATTCTGACAGCAGGATCCACCATTATCAGAATACACCAATCAGTGACTGCAGCACAAATAAATAAATATTCCAATGTGTCCTGTCAACAAAAAGCAAATAAATAATCTACTTCTGCTGAGCAGAGGCACCCCCTGATTGAAATTCAGATGGTTCCTGCTGTCCAGATAAAGAATAAAATTCAAGCCCACAAAAATTATAAGACTCAATGGGCTCAATTCACCAAGCGATATTTTATTGCATTTGAAATAACGCACAACCTTTAGGAGGAGAAAAAAAAAAAAACCACAAGTCACAAAGACTCTTCTTGAAATCTTGCATGTGCCATCTTTCTGAAGTATGCCTTACCGCATGAGACCATGCAGAAAGAGATAGACAGATAGATCACTTGCTAAAGAAATATGTTGCAGAAATCTCCCTCCACTAAGTCTGGCTGCAACCATTTTAAACTGGGCAGCTGAAGCTGCTGACTGTTCACTTCCTGGAATTTACACAGACCAGCACCTCCATCTCCGCAGCTCTCATTGGCCCTCTTATGACTCATCCCCCTCCCTCCCTGGTAAACTCTCACCAGAGTGAGAGCTGTGCATGTGGTCATAAACCTAGGGGTTTTACCAGACAAAAAACAGGAAGTGGACTGTTTAAGGTATTTACTGGCAGAAAAAAAAAAAAAAAAATAAAAAAAAAAAAAAAAAAAAGTTTTACTAACCAAAGCTAAAACAAACACAGAAGATTTAATAGATGGAAAGATGAAAAAAAAAATGTCCGCTTTAATTACCGCATGCATTTCCTGTTATGAATTAACTTTAATGCAGCATTTAACAAGCGTTTTTTGGCATTTGCGCTAACTACCGCATACGAGCAATAGTGAATTGACATTTTCGTTATCACATGCATTAAGTGGTCACCTGACTGTCAAAGCGCACGCGATAACCTTTTAGTGAATTGTCTCCAATGTCACTGACTTTTAGGCTCGGTTCACACCTATGCAGTTTTTGCTTTCGATCATTTATGCAATGCTTTCTATGTAGGATAGGGACCTCAGAGATTGTAAGCTCCTAGAGGGCAGGGACTGATGTAAATAAACATTATGTAGACCGCCTTTTAATGACTTGACAGTTCAGTTGAGAGTAGGGTTGCCACATGATCCTTTTAAACCCAAAAAACATAAGAATTACACGGGTTCTGAGGCCAATTTAATGCAAATAAGGCACCAAATTTAATTACCACCCTAATCAGCCACAGAATCTGGCAACCCTAGATGAGAGCAACAGCAACTGTGACGGTTATCATATACAACATGCCTTGAATGTGATGATTTTAGGAAACAATTAAATTGGTGGGTTTGGGTATACTTCAAGAGCAAACAATTGACTCGATCGTAAGAAAATGTCCTGACAAACGATGTTTCTATGATTGTTCGAATGAAACTGTATGACAAGCTTAAAGAGGTTCTAAAAAGCAAAACAAGGTTTTTTGTTTTGTTTTTTTAAATTTAATGCATGCTCTGCATTATAGGAGAATTTTTATTTTTATATTTATCCCCCCCCCCCTTCAAAACTAAAAAAAAAAACACAACAATAAAACTGCATTTGCTTAAATTTTTTTTTTTGGAGCCTGGAAAGCATTGCACCAGTGATCAGCAGATAGCTAATGCAATGCAGACTGTCAGTGTGAGTCGTCTACTCATACAGCCAAGCATTCTAACACCGACAGGAAAAAATAAATAAATAAATAAATAAAATAAAAAAATCAATGAACTATCACAGCGCTCAACATTGCTGTGGTAGTTCGAGAACTACAAGCTGCTGTCGGGACTTGGAGTCCATTCACACACACAGCTCTGTGAATGAATGACATGGCCGTTTCGGTCCCGCATGGGTGCACCATTTTCAAAAAGTGACAGCTAGTACGGGGAACTTCTCCCCATACTGCTGACACAGGGAGCGGCTGCAGCAATGGGAACATGTGCCACCCTAAAAACAGCATCACGCATTTAACATGTTTCCAAAAGTGAACTTATCCTTTCAGCCCCTTTCACACATACGGTTCGTTTTTCATCCATCCCCTGACGGAATGCATCAATGCATTCCTATGGAAAAACAGGCAACGGATGATCATCTATTTTCATCCGCTTACGTCAACATCCATTTTTTTTTTTTTTTTGACGGATAAAAACCCCACTTTTCATCAGAAAAAAAAAAAAAAACAGATGTAAACAGACGAACGGTCCGTTTTGCATGAAAAAAATGACTCTGGGACTCAAGGACTTGAGCTGGCAGACTAAAAAAAAGGGGAAGAAAAACTGATAGTCGTTTTTTTCTTTGAAAAAACATGATTGAACTGATCAAACGAACAGTCCACTTGTGTGAAAGGGGACTTAAGGTAAAAATTATTTTAATAGTGGCTTGCCCTGCACCCCCCCCCCCCCAAATCCAGCTCTGTGTACCAGCTCCCTTACCGGCTCTTGACAGGCTTGGCTGAAAGCAGCGGGAGCCATTGAATCCAGCTGCGGTCAGTCAAAACTTGTCAGCAGACGGCAGGTACAAGCCAGACTTTGTGCCAGAATAGAATAGACGCATACAGCTCAGCTGGGGATCGAGAATGCACAAGTTCCCCCAAGGAAAGCCGCTTCATACGGGGCACCAGAACCGCAAGCAGGGGGACCAGAGAAGAGGAGTATACAGGCTGCTCTTTACAAAACCATTACACAGAGCAGGTAAATATAAAGAATGTATGTTTGTTTAAGGCCCAATTCACACATGTGCCGTGCAAATTGAAGCTCAGGTTTCCCTGCAAAGATAAAAATCAGTTGTTCCGCGTTTCACGTCAGTTTTTGATCAGCATCAGGTTTACATCAGGATTTTATCCTGTTCACAATGGAATGCATCTGCGAAACAGATGCGTTCCCATAGAAGATAATGCGCTTGCAATTCTCACCGCAATGCCCAGAAAACGCACATTTTTTTTGGGCAATGCGGAGTGCGAATGCAACGCACACAAGAGAACCAGACACATTCAAATGAATGTTTTTTAAAGTGTTATGTGAATTGGATGCGGTGTAAGCCGCATCCAATTCGCATAGGTGTAAACCGGGCCTTAAAGCGGGGGTTCACCCAAACCGCCAAAAAAAAAAAAAAAATATTAAAAGCCAGCAGCTACAAATACTGCAGCTGCTGACTTAATACATGCCCACTCACCTGTCCCAGGGTCCAGCGATGTCGGCAGGGGACGCCGAGAACCCGCTCAGTTCTCGGCAGCTACCGCCGCCATCCTAGGTGAGGGAATCAGGAAGTGAAGCGTTGCGGCTTCACTTCCCAGTTCCCTACTGCGCATGCGCGAGTCGCGCATCCCAAGTGTTCCCCGCTCTCTCCTGGGAGCTGTGTGTTCCCAGCAGACAGTGCGGTCAGGACGGGAAGAGGCATAGACTCCCATGGGAGTCTATGCCGGAAGTGGGTGCAAATACCTGTCTCCGAAAAGCAGAAGTTCCATTTTTGTGTGAAACTCCGCTTTAAACAAAATTCAAGCTTTACAAAACACTTCACTGCAGAATCTGTCTCAGCATTGTGCCAAACATCTGTGTATCAGAACTACTTTGACAATAAAAGCCTGACCTAAAAATGGTTAGTGCAAATTAAGGAGAAAAAAAAAAAAAAAAGGGGCATCATATCCGATGCAATATTCAACTACTATAATTGTCATCTTATAGAGAAAGACACCAGAAAGTACACCACAGTAATCAGCTCCTACCTCCTTCATCTGCCTTATCTCCATCCTCAGCTGCTCACATTCGGCATCCAGATCTGAGTAATTGTGCTTCAACTCGGCATTCTGCTCCAACACAGCCAGTCCATACTGAGCCGCCTGGAGCTTCTCCTCCGTTGTCTCCTGCAGCTCCGCAGACACGCGGTCCAACTCTGCCCGCAAAAACGCAACGTCTTCACCCTCCATTGTGCGGCTTTAAAACAAGTCAATATGATCTCTGGTTCAACCTGTAGGAAAAAAAACAACAAACTTTCAGATGGCTGCAGCATTTCTTTTGTTATACGTAAGCAAGGAGGGAAGCTTTTCAAACAGCTAATCCTGCTAAACAAAAATAGGAGGCCGACTATAGAAACTCGTACATAGCAGAGCAGACATAATCCTGTGACCTATTTATCTTACCAGCTAAAGACCTAAACAAGATTCTCCCATCAAAGTGCTTAACCACTCCTATGAAGGTGCCATACGGTCTCTGAATTAACACACTTATGCCCTGTACACAGTCGGACATTGATCGGACATTCTGACAACAAAATCCATGGATTTTTTCCGACGGATGTTGGCTCAAACTTGTCTTGCATACACACGGTCACACAAAGTTGTTGGAAAATCCGATCATTCTGAACGCGGTGACGTAAAACACGTACGTCGGGACTATAAACGGGGCAGTAGCCAATAGCTTTCGCCTCTTAATTTATTCTGAGCATGCGTGGCACTTTGTGCGTCGGATTTGTCTACACGATCGGAATTTAACCGATCGGATTTTGTTGTTGGAAAATTTTATAGCAAGCTCTCAAACTTTGTGTGTCGGAAATTCCGACGGAAAAAGTCTGATGGAGCCCACACACACGATCGGAATATCCGACAACACTATCCGATCGCACTTTTTCCGTCGGAAAGTCCGGCCGTGTGTACGCGGCATTACTTAATCAAACTCCCTCCTGGAGCTTGTGGGCCACATCTGCCTCCTGCAGACATACACGCTCAGACTCCTAGAGACCGCCTGTCTCTTTCGAGCCGTCTCCACCTGAAAGCCCTCCCGACTTCTACACCAGACCACCTGCCTGTAGGGTGGAGCTGTTCCCAAGTGTGAGCCCTGCGCTCTCTTCCTGACGGGAATATAAACCCCGCCCACAGGTGTGCAATCATCATGCCTGTCTTTGCAAAAACCAGGCTGAAGGTGCTAATACACATTGACCTGGGGTCACCTCTCTACATACATACACAGTCATTTTCAAGCAAAAAAAAAAAAAAAAAAAAATATACAATGATTTTAACTTTGTAAGAAACAAAGTGTCAGAAAAAGGTTTAGTCTTTACATGGTTAAACTTCCCTCATTTTCAAACTGAAGTTCATTCCTTTGAACCAAAAGTTAATGTTTATATAGTTATCTACCAGCACAGACAATGTTGTGAAAAACTTGTCAGGTTGCCCAGATTTGTTATTTCCTTTTGACAGCTGAGTGAGCAGAGAACTCTCTACACTTGTTAAATGAATAATTTGGGAAATTCTGCATAGAAATCGTGAGGGGGTTGAATCGAGATCACAATTTTTTTTAATGATTAATCGTGCATCTCTACTGCACAGACAAAGCCACTCTGTACGACCCTGAATGAACCCAGGGCAAGTTTGGGGGCCCATGCATCAGCACCCACACGGATGTCATAATGGGTCGCAGCGGCTGTGCCCATGCAGCCGCGTGTGAAAATCGACATCTAAGAGAGTGGCGGTGTGGGGATGCATGAAGTACCTTGTGCATCTCCATGCCAGCAAGACATAGTAGTCAGCCGTGTGATTGAGGCCTTACTAGCTGGATCACCACATAAAAATAAATGAAAGAAAGCCGTAAAACAAAAATGAATGGAGCCATCACATAAAATTGGTAAACTGCAAAATAATAAAAGGTTTGCGATAGGACTGAATACTGCTTTGAGCGTATGCCCCAGCTAGGCCTGTGTTGGCCAGCACAGGGAAGCACAGGTTTTTCCCCGGGCAGACCGTCCCATTCATGTCACCTGGGATGCAGCAGCTGCAATCACAGAGCCTCTGTTCCCAATTTGGCAGCTGTGAGGGTGCTGGTTCCCGAACACAGACAGACAGTGTATGATCTGCTATTCGTTGCACAGGTCTGACCAGCTCAACGCAACGCATTTGGTGTGAGCAGGTCTTTACGACAAGAGGGGGGGGGGGGGGGCTACATACATGAAGGAAGGGAGCTGTGCTAGGGAACTGACAATTCAAAAATTCTATGGAAAGTAATGCACATTGAAGATGCATACAAAAAATAAACAGTGCAAGTACACATTTAAAATACGTTATTTTCTTGTGCCTTTAGCTGTAAATGTTTAAGTTGGTGACAGGGTCTCTTTATTGGAACCCCCCCTCCCAAGCTGGTCCAATGTTACTATGAAATTTAATATAATATAAATATATATATATATATATATATATATATATATATATATATATATATATATATATATATATATATATATATATATATATATATATATATATATATATATATATATATATATATATATCCAGGACCCAATCTTTAAAAACTACCAGAACATTTGAAAGTGTACAATTCCTTTAGACCCCTTTCGCACTGCTGCGACTTGAAAGTTGCACGATTTTGCCACAATTTCAGGGAATGCCTGTGTAAACTAGGAAAAATACAGACCTTAACTTGCATCAAAGTCAGACCAAAGTAGTACAGGGACTACCTTCAAGTCGCACAGATATGAATGGCACTCATTGGAAATCATGGGGTACGTCATGTCTTGCGACTTTGCAGTCCCAAGTCGCAGGACAAGTCGCACAATTGTGAAAGAGGCCCTAATGCAACTTCAGAATAGCAGAGAAAAATCAGCAGGAAATGAAGACTCTACAAACTGACAAGTCAAATGTAAAGTATCAGAACTGCTATATATAGTTGTATCACAAGGCTTGCTCATGGGGCAAAGGATTAGCTGGCACAGGAAACCACGAACTTCCTCACTGTCTTGGTACGGTTGCTGTGAAGCTTAACATCGCAATTTTTACCAGTTAGAGGACAGCTCACCAATAGTCAGGGCACAAGCAGAACACATGTCACCTATGAAAAGGAGTAGAAGAAAGGAGTAGTTAAAGCTGAACTCCGGAGAACATTCAAAATGAAAAAACGCTTGTTTTTGTCTTCGGTACCATTGGTATACACAGCCATAAAAAAAAAAAAAAAAAAAAATTAGTACACAGGATCCTGCTGGCAGAAACCGGCAGCAAAATTCTCCGTACAAGCAATGTTGGAGCAACATTTACTTGTTTACAGCATAAACAGCCTCCAATGGCCACCACTGCACACAACTAGAATGAAGCCACCTAGCACCCTTCTGTTGCTTAGGACATGAGCCTTCTAGTCTCCTTGGTGGCTGGGAAGTAGGCAGCTCTAGTACACCAGCAATATTACATTTATGCTGTATACTATACAGATGTAAACATTAGCACAAACATTTACATGTGTATAATACATGATGGTCCGTGGACACAGATTTCATTGTATGGATCTGAAATCAGTGCAAGCTGATCACAGCTTTGTGCGTGAGGCCACAGCAAATCACAACCGAGAAAAAAAAAAAAAAAACTCCCACGAAAGCTTATGGCTCAAAAACGCTGATAATCTCTGAATAGCCGAGTTTCTCAGCTTTTATCAGAGTTATGCCGGCCATACACGGTTCGAATTTCCAAAGAATTTTCTTTTGAAAATTGTATCTAAGAATTTTCGTACGAATTTTGCACCATTAGTGGGCTGCAGCAATGGCCGGTTTTCGTGCGGCAATCAAATATGGAGGAAAATCAGACATGTTGGAAATTTTTAGAAAAACAAACGAATTTCTAATCAATGGATGGGAGAACCATGTCAGAAATGTAATAAGAAAAGAAAATTTACGGAGAGAAAAGAAGATTCCTGGCCACGAAAATTCTTTTCTGTAGCAACATGAGGTGAAATTGAAGGCTTGGTCGGCCGACTTTCGAAAAACAATGGTGGCACCATCGGATCACAAATATAAAAACAAAAAACCTTTGATTTTGAAAAGAAAATTTGTTCGAAATTCGACCATGTATGGCCTGCTTTAGAGCGTTCTTACAGCTGGAAAACTCCTGGGTTTTTTTTTTTTTCCAGCCAGAAAAGGAGTGTTCGGAATCGTAGTCCCAAGCCACCAATGCACACCGCCAATCATAGGCGGCGAGGCATTTCCCGGTCTGTACAGCTGTGAACTGGGAAATGCCTCACTGCCTACGACTGGCGGTGTGCAGTGTAGGCTCCCTGGCGGGATTGCTTAGGTGGGTTGGGACTAGGATTCCAAAAACACATGAGCCCATTACGATATGTAGATAAAAAAAAAATCAATTGTGTAGTTTTGACCAAAGTTGAACAATGCCCTTGCTATAAGCGTCACCTGTTACCATACAGTACCTCTCGAAGACTGGAAAGAAAAAAAAAAAAAAAAAAAAAAAAGGACTACCAGAGATAGTATTACACTGTCCTGCCTTGTCGCTAGGATGTTGCCAAGAGACTCCCAGCCATTACTATTCACCTCCACCATCGCAAGAGTGAGCCAAACGCTGAGTTTAGAACCACTGCATCAGGTGAGAGAAACAGCATGTGAGGGGGTTTGAATCAGAGAAAGAAGGAACAAGGAAGTGGGAACGGGTAGCTGGTTTTGACAGGTATCTGCTCCCCCTCCGAAAAGGTGCAAAATGTGGCAGTGGAATGGTGAGAAGAAGCAAACAAGCAGAGCTTCCCCTTTTGGGTGGGGTTCCGCTTTAAAACCCCTTTCACACTGAGAAGCTTGTCAAGCGCTTTGGCAATAAAAAAAATGGCGCCCGAAAAATGCTTCCCATTGAAATGAGTGCTTTCACACTGGGGCAGTGCGGTGAAAATAATCCGGCATGCAGCATCTTTGGAGAGCTAAATAAAAGGCGCCTCCAAAACACCCCTCTCCATTGAAATTAATGGAAAGCAGAAGACACTAAGCTAAGCAGGGCAATAACTTCTCCGCAGGATGTGGAAACCTTGCAAGAAGATCTGAACGAAATAATGGGGTGGGCAACTACATGGCAAATGAGGTTAAATGTAGAAAAATGTAAAATAATGCATTTGGGTGGCAAAAACATGGATGTAATCTATACACTGAGGGGAGAACCTCTGGGGGAATCTAGGATGGAAAAGGACCTGGGGGTCCTAGTAGAGGATAGGCTCAGCAATGCCAAGCTGCTGCAAGTAAAGCCAACAGAATTTTAGCATGCATTAAAAAGGGGATCAGGAGATATAACAATAATTCTCCCGCTCTACAAGACTCTGGTCCGGCCTCACCTAGAGTATGCTGTCCAGTTCTGGGCACCAGTCCTCAGGAAGGATGTACTGGAAATGGAGCGAGTACAAAGAAGGGCAACAAAGCTAATAAAGGGTCTGGAGGATATTAGTTATGAGGAAAGGTTGCGAGCACTGAACTTATTCTCTCTGGAGAAGAGACGCTTGAGAGGGGATATGATTTCAATTTACAAATACCGGACTGGTGACCCCACAATAGGGATAAAACTGTTTTGCAGAAGGAAGTTTAACAAGACTCGTGGCCACTCATTAAAATTAGAAGAAAAGAGGTTTAACCTTAAACTACGTAGAGGGTTCTTTACTGTAAGAGAGGCAAGTATGTGAAATTCCCTTCCACAGGCGGCGGTCTCAGCGGGGTGGGGGGGTGGTCGGGGGGGGCATCAATAGTTTCAAAAAACTATTAGATAAGCACCTGAACAACCGCAACATACAGGGATATACAATGTAGTACTGACACATATCCCGTCTGATCTATCACGTACATAAGATCTCACCTCTATTAGTTAACACCCGTATTCTTCTAGAGAACTGGCATGAAGGACTACACTCCTGGTTTGGCAGATCCAAACTTTATAAAAAATGTGCATTTTACCTGTTCCAGGCTTTGCCCATACAGATACCAATTTCTTTTTCTTTTTTTTTTTTTTAAGCGCATACAAGCCCTCTTCACCCGCTTTGTTTGGGCTCACAAAAAAACCCACCTTCTTTGGACCCAAATGTCTCTACCAAAACAAAAATGGGGGGCTGGCATTGCCAGATATCCACAAGTATTACCAGGCTATCCATCTGGGCAGAGTGCTTGATTGGCAGCACCATGTGGTATCCAAACTCCGGGTACAAATAGAACAAACTCAAACTAAAATACCCTTGAAGAGTGCTCTATGGTGCTACGATTCTTTACCTCAAGAGGTGAAATCTCACCCACTGATAAGGGCCACATTAAGGCAAAGCTCCCAAGCTGCCCTGCAAGCTTCTCTCATGACGAAAAATTTAAAATCACCATAACCTCCGATTTTCGACATCCGCAATTTTCGCCAGGCCTTCAAGCTGCAGATCTCAAATCTTTGCGTAACTCAGGCAGCGACCATACCTTTAAGTTTGTTGCTGTGGGGTGGTGGCCCTCCATTCCGGAGTTAACCCAACACTGCGGGCCCCTACCAACTTTCATTCTGGGAAGCAGCGCAATTGTACCATTTCCTGCACTCTATCCCCCGATACCCAGAGCTTCTCTCCTCAACTGACAACTTTTGAAGAGTCTTGTTCTGGGACCCAAAGTTCTCTCTAAAACGTATTCACTTTTGGACACCCTTGGAACAACCACATCTACCCGGTCTGGAGAGATGGGAGACAGATCTCAGCCGCAAGTTCTCTGCGGCACAAAAACAGTACATCATCAGATTTGCCCTCAAATCATTCCTGTGTACCAAAATACAGCAAACGAATTCCAAAATACTGACCAGGTGGTACCTCACGCCCTCTAGACTACACAGGTTTTACCTGCCACTTCGGACCGCTGAGGGCGTTGTCGGGGGGGGGGGGCTAGACAAAGGGTCTCTGCTGCACATCTTCTGGTCTCGCCCTAGATTGGGGAATTTCTGGGGACAGGTCGCATTATATAGAAATTCAAAGAATACAAGATACCAGACGATGCAGCATTTTTTCCCCCATTACACCTTTCAAAAATCCCTTTGAATACCTACAAGAAAAATCTATTGTACGGCACTTGCTAAACGCCGCTGAGTCTCGTAGACCTCTTTACTGGAAACAGCAATGCCCTCCGACAACCGCGAGTTGGCTGCGGAAAGTGGGAGGATATAAATAGGATGGAGGATTTGGTCCTTACAGCACAACATAACCGTGAGAAATACACAAAGACCTGGAGTCTTTGGAACATTTTTATTCTCTTCGTTGACGTGGAAGACCCTCCTTGGATCATAGATCACTCATGAGCTGCTGCTATGGTCCTGAGCCATAGTCATCCCCTTACCCGCTTCACTTCCCCTTCCCTCTCCCCCTATTCTGCTTCATTTCTGACTAATTTTATTTCCTGTTACTACTTAAGAAAAAAGGGAAATGATTAGGGAGACCCTGTTACCCCTTTGCACTTACGCGATAGTCATGTTACGTTAGTTACCACAGAGCAAGCTAATTGCAATCTGTCTCGTTTTGTACCAATGAGCAATATGATAATGTAATATGTTGATTGATTTATTACGAACTGAAAGTGGTTGTAAACCCACGAGCAAAAACAAAACAAAGGACAAAGGCGTAACGAGTTAGTATACTAGCTTATTATGTATTACTTACCTGAGATCGAAGCCCCCGCAGCGATCCTCGTTCACTGCTCCGTCCGGCGAATCATCGCTCCCGGAGTTACTTCCTGGTATCGTGGGCTCCGGCGCTGTGATTGGCCGGAGCCGCGATGACGTCACTCCCACGCATGCGCACAGGAGCCGCCGGTAACAGCACAGTCTAACTGAGTCAACACATGCAGATACAGCACGGTTTAGGAGATATCCAGTGTAGCTTCAGGTAAGCCTGATTATAGGCTTACCTGTAGCAAAAAGTGGTTGTAAAGGGTTTACAACCACTTGAACTACATGTTTACAACCTCAATTATCTTCATATTATTGTTGTAATAATGGGGTCTCGCCCTTTACTGGTGTTCAATAAAAACTATATTTGAAAAAAAATAAAAATACTGACATATAAATCACACAAATGGGTTGGACTTGATGGACTTGTGTCTTTTTTTTTTTCAAACTCACCTAACTATGTAAAAGTGCTTCAAAATAGTTTTTGGAGAAGTTTGAGTAACATGTCCTTCAAAAAGGTGCACCGCAAATCCCTGCATAACGTTCAGCGTTTCATAGGAAGTTTAGAATCACCTCAGTGTGAAAGGGGTCTTAGGCTGCATTCACACCTGAGCGTTTCAAAGTTTTTACCGCAATTTTGTTCAGGTCACCAATGTAAAAGGCAGAAAAACGCCTGTAATCTGCCCCAAATAAGCTCATGTTCTTTTTTTGAACTTAGGGTCCTTTCACACTGGGGCGGTTTGCAGGCGCTATTGCGCTAATAATAGCGCCTGCAAACCGACCCGAAAGTGCTGCTGCTTTAATTCCAGTGTGAAAGCCCCGAGGGCTTTCACACTGGAGCGATGCGCTGGCAGGAGGGGAAAAAAAGTCCTGCTAGCAGCATCTTTGGAGCGGTGAAGGAGCGGAGCGAATACCGTTCCTTCACCGCTCCTGCCCATTGAAATCAATGGGACGGCGCGGCTATACCGCCGGCAAAGCGCCTCTGTAGAGGCGCCTTGCGGTGGTTTTAACCCTTTCTCGGCCGCTAGCGCGGGGCGGTTTTACCCCCCTGCTAGCGGCCGCATACCGACGGTAAAGCGCCGCTTACAATAACGGCGCTTTACCGCCGACAACGCCCCCGCCCCAGTGTGAAAGGACCCTTAGGGTGTCCTTTCAGGCGTTTTGCTTCAGGTGACAAAAACCCTCAGATGTCAACAGCTGCCATTGAAACGAATGGGATTTTACTTGTTGGGCGTTTTATGAGCTGAAAACGCTCAGGTGTGAAGGCAGCCATAAAGTGGTTGTACAGCCACTTTTTACCTAAAAGGTACGCCTATATTAAGGCTTACCTGTAGGTGCTGGAAATATCTCCTAAACCTCCACGAGATATTTACAATAAAGCTGTGCGTCGATGTCAACGGCGCATGGGCACTTTAGAAACGGCACGATCTGCCCTTTCTAAAGGGGGTCATGCCGTGACTGGCGGCTCCCGCGCGCATGCTTGAGTGTGACGTCACACGACTCCAGCCAGTCACAGAGCCGGAGTTCACAGCCCCCGGAAGGAAGAGGGGTGGAGCTGGACGCTCGCTGCTAGCGGGGACATCGTAGGCTTCATTTTTAGGTAAGCGACGCATAATGGGCTACTACGCGGTGCATAGTAGCCCATTATGCTTTCCCTTTGCAGGGAAGTAAAGAGGAAGTAAAACCCATCAGGGTTGACTTCCTCTTTAAAAGGGGGGTGTAAACCCTCATGTTTTTTCACAAAAAAAAAAAAAAAAAAAAAAAAAGGCACACCTGGCAGTAAACGCCCTCCCCCCCCCCCCCCAGTTTTACTTACCTGAGACCCTTGATCTGTCCGGCGGGGACACGCTGTCTCTCAGCTCTTGATTGGATAGATTGATAGCATTGCAGCCATTGGCTCCCGCTGCTGTCAATCAAATCCGATGACGCGTGCGCCGGGCACGACATTCGTGTCTGTGGACACACATGCTGGACTCAGGAGCGCGCCCGCAAGGTAACCCCCTCGGGAGAGCATTTCTCCTGGGGGGGGGGGGGGGTGTTATCCAATGCGGGGGAGGAGCCGCCGGAGGAACCCCAGGAGAGGATGTTCGGGGCCACTCTGTGCAAAACAAGAGCTGCACAGTGGAGGCAAACTCAGAAACCAACCAAACTTCCACTTTGCGCCATTTTCTAATCCAATCAGCTGCAGGCTCTCTCATCACCCTGCCCCCCCCCCCTCCTTACCCATAAATAGCACATGTAAACAAAGGGGTGGGATGCTGATCACATGACTGACTGTTCCTAAGGGCAACCACATGCTGCCCCCTTTGTTTACATGTGCCATGGAAGGGAGGGGAAATGATCCTGCCAGACGCTTATTGGATATAAAATCGCTTTTAGAGAATGCAACAAGCTCATCTCTAAAAGCCCCAACAGCGGTCAGTTGGAGTGTAACCAATGGAAAAAGCAGCGAGGACAGCAGTCGCACAGAGGGGGGGGAGCCTGCAGGAATGAGGGGGTACAGTAAGGGGGAGGGGACCCAACACCCCATTTAAAGGGACCCTACACACAAAATGAGCATTTAATCCCTGAAGTGCTGAGGGAGGGCACTACAAGGGCAGGTAAGGATTTTCTCCAAAGTTCAGCTGCACAGATCACATACAGACCTCCTCCAGCAGACTACAGCATGACCTCCAATAGAGAAAGGCGGAGGGGACGCCAAACAATAAACACACCAACTTTCTGGCTGCCTTTAGTTACCTGCTCTCACGCCCATAGGGTTACACCGCCGCCAGGTCCATACACAGCGGACAGAACGCGGCCTCGGAACTTTATTTCTGCAGTCTGGGGACGCGCCGGGCTCTTCCCTCCAATTTCCGGTACACCGAGCCCCGCAGTCCGTTTCGTTTCAAACAGCTTCTGCCGACCAATGGCGGGGCTGCAACTAAATACAAAGAGACAGCGATTGGTGAAGGCGCCGTCGCTCATTCCCCCACAGATCCCGCCCCGACGTGAAAAAGTTTGGCTGATTGGCTAAACTCATATAGGGGGGGCGTTGCCTTGCTGTTAGCAGGGTGATGAGGTGAATAAAGAAAAAAAAAAAGTGCGACAATAAATAAAGAAATAACGGGCCCAGTGAATAAATGGTATAAATAAACCATTCATTGTATATGAGTGTATTAGTTATACATATAGTGAATGTAAACACTGAATTCATGCCATTCACTTTTCTGAGGTGAGGAAGGACACCTTTCCGCATACAGTAAAGGATGCATTGCTGCAATTGTCCTCTATGTGGACCATAAAGATGTCACCTTCACTAAGTTCTAGGGTTCCCACCTCATCCCTTTATAACCGAACGCATATCAATTACACAGGTTCAGCCCCGGAAGATTTTACCCCCTCAATGACCAGAGCATTTTTAGTTATATGGCACCGAGTTGCTTTAACTGACAATGGCGCGGTCGTGCGACGTTGCACCCAAACAAAACTGACGTCCTTTTTTTCCCCCACAAATAGAGCTTTCTTTTGGTGGTGTTTGATCGCCTCTGCGCTTTTTATTTTTTGCGCTATAAACAAAAAAAGAGCGACAATTTTGAAAAATAAAAGCAATATTTTTTACTTTTTGCTATAATAAATATCCCCCCGAAAAATAAAAAAAATGTCTTCCTCAGTTTAGGCCAATACGTATTCTTCTACATATTTTTGGTAGAAAAAAATCGCAATAAGTGTATATTGATTGGTTTGTGCAAAAGTTATAGAGTCTACAAAATAGGGGATAAATTTATGGCAATTTTATAATAATTTTTTTTTTTATTAGTAATGGCGGTGATCTGCGATTTTTATCGGGACTGCGACATTGTGGCGGACAGATCGGACACTTGCGACACTATTTTGGGACCATTCATATTTATACAGCGGTCAGAGCTAGAAAAATAGCCACTGATTAATGTGTAAATGTCACTGGTAGGGAAGGGGTTAACACTAGTGGGCGATCAAGAGGTTAAATGTGTTCCCTCAGCATGTTCTAACTGTAGGGGGGTCGGGCTACCTAGAACATGACAGGGATCGCTGCTCCCGATCACAGGCTGCAGTAGCTCCCTGTCATGTCATTAGGCAGAACAAGGAAATGCCTCGTTTACATCTTCCCGTTCTGCCTCTCCTCGACGCGATCGCAGTCCACCGCCGGACATAACGTCCACAGGACCTACAAGCACGCGCGCCGCTAGCCCGGGATTACTAAGGGACGTACGGGTACACCCTTTTGCGCACCCGTGCCATTCTGCCGACGTACATCGGCGTGCAGCGGGCGGAAAAGCGGTTAGGGTGCTAATTAAACTCACTTGGTGCCTTATCTGCATTAAAGTGGTGTTCCGGCAGAAATGATACTTTTTATATAAAAATACCCCTATAATACACAAGCTTAATGTGTTCTAGTAAAGTTAGTCTGTAAACTAAGGTCTGTTTTATTAGTTTATAGCAGTAGTTTGTTATTTTATAAACGTACAGCAGGCTGTGGCCATCTTAAGTGTGGGCATCTGATGCCAGACTGTATTTCTTCCTGGATCTCATCCTTGCACATGCTCAGTGCAGCACAAGCAGTGTAATAGGTTTCAGGTCAGGTTTCCGTAGCAACGGCAGTTTCAGAGGAAGTTGCCGACCCTTCCCAGAAGGCATTGCAAACAGGAAATTATGCGATGGGCCGTGGCCAGGGAGGAGGAAGTGAAAAATGAATACAGCAGATATACAGGAGGTGCTGAGAAAAAAAATTAAAACATATCCAATTTGTTAAGGCCCCTTTCACACTGGGGCGGTGGGGGCGTCGGCGGTACAACAGCGCTATTTTTAGCGCTGCTGTATCGTCGTTTTTGCAGCGGTATTCGGCCGCTAGCGGTTCGGTTTTAACCCCCGCTGGCGGCCGAAAAAGGGTTAAATCCGCTCGTACAACGTGGCTATAGCCGCGGTATTACCGCGGTATAGCCGTGCTGTCCCATTGATTTCAATGGGCAGGAGCGGTGAAGGAGCGGTGAATACACCGCTCCTTCACCGCTCCAAAAAAGCGGTTTGCAGGACTTTTTTCACCGCCCTGCCTGCGCACCGCTTTAGTGTGAAAGCCCTCGGGCTTTCACACTGAACAAACAGCGGAGGCTGTTTAGGGGCGGTTTTCAGGCGGTATTTTTAGCGCAATACCGCCTGAAAACCGCTCCAGTGTGAAAGGGGCCTTACAGTGCACAGTTTAGTGAGGGATGCTGAAGAGTTGTAAAAGTGGGTGGAACTCCACTTTAAATTCAGAACCTGTGTAATTCATATGTGTTTGAGTTTAAAAGGATGAGGTGGCAAGCCTACTAAGTTCTCATATAATCTTTTGACCCTGGGATCTCAAACTAGTGGCCCTCCGGCTGTTGCGGAACTACAAGTCCCATCATGCCTGTGCCTGAGGGATTCACACATGTAACTGTCAGCCTTGCAATGCCTCGTGGGACTTGTAGTTTGGCAACAGCTGGAGGGCCACCACTTTGAGACCTTTGTTAGGGGCTCATTCACACAGGTACAGAGAGGCGCACACCATGAAAAACTAGTATAGCTCTATGCCCGTGTGTTTGAGTACAGCTGCGCCTCATGTGCGATCTCTTACATGCACACACACGGATGTCTGCGGGCCAAATCTCTAGCGTAAAAAATCCCAGCGTTTTTCTGTACCAGAGGCGTGCCCAGACGGCCATAGAGGTGATTTGCCGTGCACGGGTAAACGCCAGTGCTTTCTCGTATCCGCATTTACCCACACACGCACAGATGATTTTTTTCCCCGACCATGGACATTTCGCATTTGGGGAATACGTCATACACACATGCAAACGCGTACGCAAAAAAGTGTATATCCCAGTCCTAAGGCTGCTTTCACACTGCTCGGTTGCAAAAGCGCATTTTTTTGGTTGCCTATCAGGTCAGGTTCACGCTTGCGTGGCTCTGCGAGCTGCGTTTTGTATGGGCACGGCAGCCCAATCGTGTGAATAGACTGCTATGCCTCCTGAAATAGCAGGGAAAAGGTCCTTGAGCTTTTATTTTTTTAAATCAAGGCCCACATGGAAAATGCAAGTGCAGTATGGTTTCCTGTGATGCGATTTCCAGTGCATGGGGGTGCCATTGGGATTAATGGCACCCCCACGCATCTCCTAAGTGGCAGCATGTCTTTCTGTGCCCCACAGCGGCAGTCACCCGCACAGGCGTGAACCTAACCTTACCCAGCATGCATAGCTCCCAACTGTCCTTGATTTCGAGGGACTGTCCCTGATTTGGAGCAATGTCCCTCTGTCCCTCTTTCCCTCTCATTTGTCCCTCATTTTGGTCTGATCTGTATGGTTGTATATAAAATGCACTTTTTATCTTTCAATAGTGTTTCCCAGTGCTAAACCTTTCATCCAAATTCTAAATTGCTGCATTTGTAAATTTTAAAAGCCAATATAAATGAATAGTAGTGCTAAAAATAAAGCCCTTTTTGATTTAATTAACCTTTTTTATTGGTTAATTCTCCTTTAAGGGGGCATGGCAGGGGGCGTGTCCTGTGCCTACATACGTTTGCTAGTAGGTGTCCCTCATTCCCATCTCAAAATGTTGGGAGGTATGAGCATGCACCTGTGAAACTTGGACATGTTACATAGTTAGGTTGAAAAAAGACACAAGTCCATCTAGTTCAACCACATGTAACAAAAAAACGCACCAAAAACATAACGCACGTGCGTTTTTGATGCATTTTTTACGTGTTTCTCTCCGTTTCAATGGGGACATGCATTTTCGGCTGCATGCAGGACTTTTCAAAATGCATGCACCCACAGCACAGCAGTGTGAAGATTGGCATAAGATTTTGGTTACTTTCATACGGATGCGTTTTTGCTGTGTTTTCACCGTGGTAAAAATGCAACAGTAATGCAATCCCTCTAAACCCTATGGGACTCTTCACACCACTGTGCTGCAGGTGCATGCATGTGGAAAAGTTCTGCATGCTACATCTTTGGTGCTGTTTCTAAAACCGCAGCAAAAATGCAGGCCCTCATTGAAATGATTAGAGAACGCATCAAAAAACAACGCACTAACACTGCGTTTTTGGTGCGCTTTTTGAGTCACCTGTCCAAGTTCCACAGATGCATGCTGGGTAATAGGCACCCAGGAAATACATCAAAAACATAACAAAAATGCATATGCGTTTTTACCGTGTTTTTTTTTTTAAACAAAGCAGTGTGAAAGCAGCCTTAAAAGTATTGCGTTTTTGTTGCAAAGAAAACGCAGCAAAAACGCATCAGTGCAAAAACAGCCAAACCGGTACATACATTCTATGGCAAGCAGTACATGCCACCCGAGGCTCAACGGGTGCAAAAAAACACTGGCTTTTTACGCTACAGGAGATTTCCGCCTGCAAACATCTCAGTTTGTTAGATCTTTGTTAGATCAGGTTAGATCAGGTTAGATCAACCAGTTATTTGATGGGGGGCTAACCCGTCATCAGCCCCCCCCCTATCAAAAAATTGACCAAACAGCTAATTTGGAAGCTATTTGTTAGATCCGGATCCGGTAAGATCAAGAGGTTTTAACGTTAAATCTCACATGATTGGAGACTTATTAAGTTATTAATGAGGGGGCGCTGGCCCCCCTTTATCAAATTTTCTGGCCAAAAATCATTCGGTCTAATAGATATTCGTTAGATCCGTTAAGATTGAGTGGTTTTAACAGTAGACCTCACAAAATTTCAGAGATATTCCACATAAAAATAGAGATATTAGGTGGTCTATAAGGATGGGTTGCCCCCACCCCCACATGCAATTTTCTGGCCAAAAATCATTCCAGGAAATAGATATTCGTTAGATCCGGTAAGATCAAGTGGTTTTAACGTTAGATCTCACATCATTTCTGAGATATTCCACATAAAATTAGAGATAATAGGTTGTGGTACATAAGGATGAGATTAGATCTCACAAAATTAGAGACTTACTAAGTGATTAATGAGGGGGGTTGGCCCCCTGTTATCAAACTTTCTGGCCAAAAATCACCCCGGCTAATAATATTCATTAGAGCAGGTAAGATCAGGTGGTTTTAATGTTTGACAGGTGTGTCCAAGCCCAGTGAAGCCTGAAGCACAGTGCCAAAAGCCAGAGGGAAACTTCGGAGGGCCCTGGTGAAGGAGCCAACCGGGTGCCCATCTACGGTAACTGGCTCCAAAACCAATGACACGAAGAGACAGCAGCGGAAGTCCAAACCCTTGCAGAGGGCCCCTCGTTGTTGCCTCCAAGCAACCCAGTGTCCCATTTCCTTGGACACATGCTGCCCGGTGTCGGAGAGTCAATGCACACAAGAATCCCAGAACTTAGCGTAGACGAAAGCGCAATCAGAATCTCTACAAGAGAGGTGCGCGGATACAAACCACCGAACAGGCCAGGGCCACCACTTCCTCCTGACAAGCTGGTGTGACCTTCTCCTGTTGTTCCCATCTAAGTAAAAGGAGTCTACACCAAGGCCCTTCTGGATACTGGAGCTTAAGTGACCCTTCTCTACAGAGACTTCTATGACAAGCACCTCAAGCACCTACCATTGCAGAAGTTGGAAGAGCTGGAGATATGGGGTATTGTGACTCAGAACTTCCTCTATGATGGCTATCTACCGGTCAAGCTGACCTTCAATAACTCAGTGGCTGGGAAAGCCGAGACTTTTGACACTCTGGCAGTGGTCTGTCCTTGCCTGCCAGGGGCCAGTAAGAGTTCTCTCATCAAAGAGACCAATACTGATCTTGTCAGAAGGCTGTTGACACCTCTTGTTCTGGTGCCGGGTACTTCAACTACAAGTGTGCACCCCATGCTGATACAAGCCTACCAGCGCCTGGTACAAAAAACAGAAGGCCGTAGCTGAAGGAGTTGGAAAGATCTGGAGCTTGAACCGATGTGAGAAAGTGTTACAGCCTGGTAAAGTGGCCTGTTTACGAGCATTTGTCAAGCTAAATTGGAAGCAACCAGGCCCTTTCATTGTCCTTGAAGCGGACGGACAGAGAGAAGACATGGGAGTGGAGATAATTCCCGAGGTGGTTTCAACCAGAGGGTTGCAAAGAAGTCACAGGAAGATCTTGGTTAGTGTCTGCAACATAACAGCCTCGCCAGTGAAGATCCTGGCTAAGATGTTGCTGGAAAGTGAATCTGGCCACCCAGTCCCGCTGTCTGATTTGGTGGGGGGAGCAAAGGATGGGATCTCTGTGGAGGAGTTCTATCTGAAGAATAGCAGTCTGATCAATATTCCTATTGCACACGTTCCTGGTAGAAATGGCTCATAAAATGGTGGGTGCTGCAGCAATTACCAGTTGGGTCCTGGAAACATAAAACAAGCGTACATATTCGCCAGCACACCATGGATCAACAATTTTTAATCCAAAAAGTTTTAATGAAAAGGATCACATCACAAAGTAAGGTGCAACATTTTGGAGTCGCTTAGGACCCCTTCGTTAGGCATGTAATTACACCTTCCTTTGTGATGTGATCCTTTTCATTAAAACTTTTTGGACAAAAAATTGCTGATCCATGGTGTGCTGGCGAATATGTACGCCTATCTGAAGAATACTCCTCTTTTGCCAGAATGTAAAGAAAGGGCCAAGACTCAGCTCCTGAGATAGCAGGCTGCATTCTCCAAGAGTAAATTTGATGTGGGGGTGTGCAAAAAGTGCCCAATATTGGATCCATCTCTTCGAGTGCATACGCCATTCAGGGAAAGAGTTTGATGGATTCCTTTAGGGGACATGGAGGATCTGCATGAACAAATGGCAGAGTTGAAGAGGGCAGGTATCATCCGAGAGTCCCAGAGTCTATACGCTTCCCCAATAGTGGTGGTATGTAAGAAGAATGGGTCACTGAGGCTGTGTATTGACTACCGGACACTGAACCAAAGGACCATTCCTGACCAATATACCACCCCAAGGATAGAAGATGCCTTGCAGAGCCTGTCAGGAGCGAAGTCGTTCAGCATGCGGGATTTGAAGAGTGGGTATTACCAAACACCCATGCACCCTGAGGATCGGGAGAAGACCATTTTTATTACCTTGGAGGGGATCTTTGAATTTGACCGTATGCATCAAGGCCTGTCTGGTGCCCCAGCCACCTTACAAAGGCTAATAGAGAAGACCGTGGGTGACATGAAACTGATCGAGATGTTGGTGTACTTAGACAACATCATCGTTTTCGGCAAGACCCCGGAAGAGCACGAAGAGCGTCTGGAGAAAGTCCTGAAGAGAATCCATGATGAAGGGGTTGAAGCTGTCTCTGGAAAAGTGCCAGTTTTATCAACCTTCAGTCAACTACCTTGGCCACATTGTGTCTGCTGACGAAGTGGCCACTGACCCCCAGAAGCTGAAAGCTGTCACCTCCTGGCCGAGGCCTACCAACTTAGGACATTTCTGTGATTCTGCTCTTATTACAGAAGATTTGTCAAGGAATTCGCTAAGAGGCTTAGCAGGAACACAGGATCAGCACATTCCCCTCTAACCAAACGGTGATCTGCCTTGTTTACATAGAACATAAGATAACAATTTGGACCAATAAAAACAAATACATAGCATGTATGACTGCATTGAACCAAACCAAGAATAACCTATTGATCAACTGTCCATTTGTAATGAGAAAGAAGAAATTCCAACTCGTGTCAACAAAGATAGTGGAGGTCTTCTTCAGGGACAATAGGTTATGCAGTTCCAGATTTTTCAAGGTTTTCCCTATGTGCTGATGATTCAATGGATGGAAGTCATAACTCAAGAACAGGAAGGAAAACCGCTATAAGTGTGCCAGCAAGCGAGGGGGGACATCGCTGCCAAACAGGGCTCCAATTCCATACCCCAAAACCCCAAAACGGACCAGGGCAAATGAGGGACTGGTGAGTCACAGCAATGGCTCCAGGAATCTTAATCATATAGAGTGCATAGAGTTACTAGGTGTATGGTTAATGTAATGCACCAATGTGGTCAGGAGGTAGTGTTAATTTAAATTGCCAATATTTTTGCTAAATGTAAAAGGCCCCAGGACTGAAGAGAGGAACGGAGATGAAGCATTGGTTACAAATAGTGTGCCAATCCAGGTAGAGACATGTTACATTGGACTGTAGTGCTCTACCATATCTTGTGATTAGGGATGGTCCCGATGTTTGAGTCAAACATCGGGTTGTTGCCTTATTGGATTATGTGAAATCTCCATTAATCGCTGTAAAATATTGCAATTAGAAATATATTTCAGTTAGAGGGAAATATATTTAAAATACTGAGTGTTGTGTTGGTGTTATTGTAATTAGTTCAACTTCAAAGGTTGGCCTTTTGTTCTCCCTGAGAACATCTTCCCTGGGTAGTAAACAACAGCCTTCTTTGACTCATCCAATCAGGCTGTGCCCAATATACATTTACTAGGTACAGTGACCAATTAGGGAGAATTATATTAGCCACACTACAGAAAGGAGGGGGGGGGGATATAATGCTTTGTGACCAAGCTAACTCACTCTTTGGTGTGGGAACAGACAGCAGTCACCATGGGCTGACCTGAAGTTAACAGGTAATCTAACATACTTGTATTTTATACTGTACTGTAAATATGGGTGTTGTGGGTAATTTGTAAATACCATGTAAGCCAGGAGACCTACACTGTACATTGTGTTGTAAATACTGTTGGGTGTGTACTTTGTATAGATTATGTAACCCTATTAATAAATGTGTATTGCGGAACGAACTACCTCTTTGTTGTAAGATCTCTCAGATCTAGATATGTATATGTCCATACTACTACAATGATTGAGGTGTATGCACAAAATACAGAACTAGGCAACAGGGTGCTCGTTTGTTCGCAGAACAATCGAACATATGGGGCGTTCATGGCAAATTAGAGCACTGCGGAGTGCCCCAAAATGCACTGCGAGATCGCAGTGAATTGATGGCTGCTGATTGGCCAAAGCATTTACCTGACCTGCATGCTTTGGCCAATCACAGCGCGATCTGCTGTGAGAGCAATGATTGGTCAAAGGCAGGGTGCCTTTGGCCAATCATGGCTCAGGGGCCTAAGTCCATGCCTCACACTATATAAGGCTGCTTACACGGCGGCCGTGTATAATGTGCATCAATGGAGAGAGATTGAAAACTTGAGCTAGATTAGGCAGGTTAGTTAGTGGCGTGAAGGCAGTTTAGTATATATATAATATATGTATATATATATATATATATATATATATATATATATATATATATATATATATATATACAGTGTAGTCAGTGTAGAATATATATACAGTGCAGGCAATGTATTAATATAATTAATTAATTAAATTAATATATACTGTGTAGTGTAAAGTGCAAAGTATATAATAGTGCATTGAAGTGGTTAACGAGCGAGCGCCCCCCCCTGAACCATACCAGGCTGCTTCCCCTCAACATGGGGAGGGTGCTTTGGGGGTCCCCCCAAAGCACCTTGTCACCATGTTGATGGGGACAAGGGCTTCTCCCCTACAACCCTGGCCCGGTGGTAGGGGGCTTATCGGAATCTGAAAGCTCCCTTTAACAAAAACAAGTCCGTATCCCCCAGTCCATACCAGGCCTGAGGTACACATCACACAGATGCGCCACTTTACAGACAGACTATGGGGACCCCCCAGGCATGATATTTAAAGGAATATTTCATTTTTATTGTTTCAATTTAAGCATTATTAAAATCACTGCTCCTGAAAAAACTGTCCTTTTAAAAACTTTTTTTTGCATTGATACATGTCCCCTGAGACAGTACCCGGGTCCCCATACACTTTTTATGGCAGTAGCTTGCATAGAAGCCTTTAAAATAAGCACTTTTGATTGATCATGTTCGTGTCTCATAGACTTTAATAGGGTTCGAATATTCGCTCAAACTTTTTGCCTGTTCGCATGTTCTTGTGTGAACCGAACTGGGGGGTGTTCAGCTCATCCTTACTTGTGATGCAGCAGAGCAGTATGCAACTTACATCTCCCACATAAACTTGGTACTTTTACATTACCTACTGTTTCTGGTCTGTTAAAATCCCTCTTTTTTGAGGAATTATTTTTTCTTCATTGTCTGTACTAGGGATGTGGGCAGGAAACAGTATATCCAGTTAGCTGGCAAAATGTATTCTAATCAACACACCCAGGGGTTTTCAAGGGGAGAGACTGTGACATATAGCAACCTTTCTAAAGGACAGTGTTGTGCTTAAAGGCACAGTGGTGCAGTGGTTAGCACTCTCGCCTAGCAGTAAAAAAGGGTCGCTGGTTCGAATCCCAACCACGACACTACCTGCCTGGAGTTTGCATGTTCTCCCTGTGCCTGTGTGGGTTTCCTCCGGGTACTCCGGTTTCCTCCCACACTCCAAAGACATGCTGGTAGGTTAATTGGCTTCTGTCCAAAATTGGCCCTAGTATATGAATGGGGACCTTGGATTGAGGGTAGGGATTGATGTGAGTGTGTGATGTTCAGGGTTAGGGACAAGGGTCAGGGTTGTAGACCCACACTCATTCAGGTTGAACTGGATGGACTGGTGTCTTTATTCAACCTTACTAACTATGTAACTATGTGTAACTCCACTTTTTTTGAGAAAAAATCATTCCCCTCTGGGTGATCTATGTACATTGCAAGGAGGTCTAGGTTGTAGGATTGTCTCTTTTTACCAAACTTTATTGCAGATTTCTACCTTTTTCTACCTTTTGGTATTCTGAAGAAATCCCTGTTTGTTCCCCTGTGCAGTGTGAGTAGTATGGGGAGTGATTATCAACCAGTTGCTTCAGAATCAGGGGCTCTAATGAGGAAAGTTGCTGGGTCTGCATCCCTTTAGACAAGATTTCCTATTGGGAGTATCTTACCCTGTGCTGATCACATGCACTCTCCCAAGAAAAAAAACTCTCAAGCAATACACACCAAACTGAGCATGTGGGGTTGTCCCCTGGCCTCTATAATATCTGGAGATGAGTTGTAGACACTGGAAGAAGTTGAGGATCAGAGGAGACATGATCAAACAGCCATTTTACACAATGCAGAGGATTAAACCCTTATGCAGACGAGCAGACTTTTGACCGGACTGGTCCGACGGACCGAGCCTGGCGGACAATCCGACCGTGTGTGGGCTTCATCGGACCTTCAGCGGACTTTTCCAGTCAAAAATCTGACGGACATCAGATTTGAAACATGCTTCAAATCTTTCCGACGGACTCGAGTCCGGTCAAAAAAAACGCTCGTCTGTATGCTAGTCCGACGGACAAAAACCCACGCTAGGGCAGCTATTGGCTACTGGCTGCCAACTTCCTCATTTTAGTCCGGTCGTACGTCATCACGTACGAATCCATCTCACTTTGGTGTGTTCGTGTGTAGGCAAGTCCGTTCGTTCAAAAGTCCCTCGGAAGTCCGTCAAAAGTCTGACAAAGTCCGTCGGAATGGCCATCGGACTTTTGTTGCCGAAAAGTCTGCTCGTGTGTGCATGGCCTTAGGTTCCATGAAGCATGCTTTACTGCGTATACAGACTGATTTTACTGTTGTGGGTTTAGTAACACTTTAATGCCCAGCCAGCACACCAATGCATTTTAAGATTCTGTGCTGAGCGCACACTTCACGGCATGCTCCCCGCACACTGGCCTGGCTCTCACCGACAGTTCCTGTGGGACAGGCTCTTGATCATGTGACCGCTGTGACAGCCAACCACAACAATCACATGATCAGGAAGCCGCCGTCTCCCACCCACTTACAGGGTCATCCACCTTGGCAGCAAGGTGTTCATCCACTGCAGATCTGTCATTATACAACCACAGCATTGTCATATGTGTGTTGCCTTTAAATCAGGGGTCTCCAAACTTTTCAGTATGAGGGCGACATTATGTATTTTACAAATATTTGCGGGCTGAAAACATTTCTTTCATAAATCAATAAGTAATTGAAAAAATATGTTTTATTTGGAATCGACTTGATATTATTCAGACTAAAAGTGAAGGAACTTTAGTAAAACAAAGCAAAGGCTCCCCTTGCATCAGAGTCTCCATAAGAGCCCCACTAACTTCAAGGTGCCCTTCAGAGCCCCCTTTACATCAGGGTTCCTATCAGAGTCCCCCTTACATCACAGTCCACTTTAGGAGTCCCGCCTTACATCAGGGTCCCCATCAGAGGCACCCTTACATCAGGGTCCCCATTTGAATTTCTCTTTCACCAGGGGCCCATCAGAGCCCCCTTAGATCATGGTTCCCATCAGTGTCCCCTTACATCAGAGTCCACATCAGAGTTGTTGGAGTTTATTACATTGCCGCCTCTCATCAGCAGTGACAGCAGGTAAGTCAAAGGCACTCCATAGACTTTTATGCCAGCCACAGTAAAATGTGGGAGTTGAAGTCCAGAAAGGTTGCACCTTTGTGAACTTCTATTGATCAATGCACTACAGTTCCTGGGTGAGGCAGAAACAGAGGAGGGGAAGAAGCTTTATCTTCCCAAGCTGCAGTTTGAATAGCTCGGTCTTTTGCTGTGGGAATTTGGAGTGAGCAGGTCTCCCTGTATGGACTAGCCGATGGTCGGAGCAGAGGTCTTCCCCTCAAACAGCTGGAGACCAGAGAGAGAGAGGATCAGGGTGCGTGGAAACTGGGGACTGAGTCACTACTGGAGAAAGCCTCACGCTGCACCGATGCTAGAGAACTATGGCCAGGTAAACTGAGTATTAGAGTCACGCTGAACCAAACAGAGGACACCTATCTCGGTGGAATTTCCGTGGTGGTGAGGCCACAACCTGTTGCTGATATCAGAAAGTAAGCTTCTAAGGAGTATAAACTTAACCAATAGCTAAAATACTGCCTGCAGATTGCCATCGGGCCTACACTTATGTGCACCAATGGCAAGATGGGCTCCAACGTTAACCAGCTGGAGGTCTAGGTTGTAGGATTGTCTCTTTTTGGATACGCCGCCCTATAAAGACTTCTAGTATTGCTTGTAGAAGTAGGGGAATTGCTGCAGTAGACCTGGGCTATAGTGGGGACTTTGATGTAAGGGGGAGGCTCTCTGGGGACCCTGATGCAAGACTGAGGCTCTCTGGGGACTCTGATGTAAGGGGGGTCTCTCTAGGGACCCTGGTGTAAGAAGGGGCTCTCTGGGGACCTTGATGTAAAAGGGAGGTTCTCTGGGGACCCTGATGTAAGGGGGGGGGCTGTCTGGGGACCCTGATGTAAGGGGGGCTCTCTGGGGACCCTGATGTAAGGAGGGTCTCTCTGGGGACCCTGATGTAAGGAGGGTCTCTCCGGGGACCCTGATACAAGGGGGAGGCTCTCTGAGGACTCTGATGTAATGAGAAGGCTCTCTGGGGATCCTGATGTAAGGGGGAGGCTCTCTGGGGACTCTGATGTAAGGAGGGGCTCTCTGGGGACCCTGATGTTACTGTTTTTGTGCGTTTTTGCAAAATTAAAGTGGGTCGGTCTGGATGAACTCCAGCGCCAAATTTTTGTCCCAGTCCAGCCCTGTTTGTGGACCACTATAGTACTTGAGGTCAGGTGAAGAGTAAATGTAGACTGTAACCAGTTGCATTTTTTGAATTGCACTCATATACACCTTAACCAATTCCTGACCAGGGCACGCCGATGTGCGTAGGCAGAATGGCACGGCTGGGCAAATGGACTTACAGGTACATCCATTTGAATTCCCCGCCGTGCCATTGCGGAGCTCCATGAGTCGGGTCGCGGGTCCCACGGACTCAATCGCCGCGGGGATACCCGCGATCGCCTCACGGAGAGGAAGAACGGAGAGATGCTGATGTAAACAGAATCTCCCCGTTCTGCCTAGTGACAAGTGTCACTGATCACAGCTCCCTGTCATCAGGAACAGTGAACAGCGTAGTGACACACACAGCCCATCCCCCCTACAGTTAGAATCACTCCCTAGGACATGCTTAACCCCTCCCTGCCCCCTAGTGGTTAACCCCTTCACTGCCAGTGTCATTTACACAGTAATCAGTGCATTTTTAATTGCACTGATCGATGTATAAATGACAATGGTCCCAAAAATGTGTCAAAAATGTCTGACATGTCCGCCATAACGTCGCAGTCACAATAAAAATCGCTGATCGCCGCTGTTACTAGTAAAAAAACAATTATTAATAAGAATGCCATAAAACTATCGCCTATTTTGTAAACGCTATAACTTTTGCGCAAACCAATAAATAAACGCTTATTGCGATTTTTTTTGACCAAAAATATGTAAAAGAATTCGATCGGCCTAAATTGAGGAAAAAAAATGTTTTTTATATATATTTTTGGGGGATATTTATTCTAGCAAAATGTAAAGAATAATGTGTTTTTTTCAAAATTGTCGCTCTTATTTTGTTTATAGCGCAAAAAATAAAAATCGCAGAGGTGATCAAATACCACCAAAAGAAAGCTCTATTTGTGGGAAAAAAAGGACGTCAATTTTGTTTGAGAGCCACGTCGCACGACTGCGCAATTGTCAGTTAAAGCGACGCAGTGCCGAATCGCAAAAAGTGCTCTGGTCAGGAAGGGGGTAAAATCTTCCGGTGCTGAAGCGGTTAAGTGGGAGATTTGCTTTAAGGGCCAGGCGATATTTAAAGCTGAACGCCAGACCAAATACAGAGTTAAATTAGGTGTTTCACCTTTCAAAGGGTTTGTATTTTTGTCAATCTAGTCCTGAGATTTACAGAGCCCCACCAGAATGTACAGCCAGGCTGGCAGTGGTGACTTTTCACTGTTTCAGTTAAGCAATAAGGCTAGGTCACCTCCCTACCCCCAGCCTAGGATAGGACAGAGAAGGAATAGCAGCAGCAAGCCGAATGGCTCACACTAATTTCTCTTTCTGCCTGCATATGCGCGTGCAGCGTGCTGATTGGCTGCTAACACTGACCATCCCTCAACCAGTCTAAGGGCTGCTGTACAAGGAATTATACGATACAGATAATAAGCCATATTCAGGTAATTATAGTAGCCGCATAAAGCTCTTTATTATGTTTTAATGAGTTCATAACTGCATTAATTTTCGTGTTTACATCTACCATTAAAGTAGAAACCATTTAAAGTAGAAACAATTACATGAAAATTGTGTTTGGTAGAATGAAAAGGCCACAGCATATTTAAAGATCTTCAATAATTTATTTAAATATTAGCAAAATATAATTTAAATACTGTTCATGTTTCTACAGCCATTTAGAAGTATTTACTCTTCGCTCTCCTTCTGCAAAAAATAATGAGAAAAAATGTAAGGTACAAAAAGTAAGAAAATTAAGTGGCATAACATTTAAAAAAATGCTTCTATACCTTTCCTCCAATGTCACGGCTTTTGGCCCTGAGCTTGTTGACTTGGGACTCAGCAATGTCAGCTCTCTCTTCGGCCTCCTCAAGCTCATGTTGGACCTTCCTGAAGCGGCCCAGGTGAGCATTGGCTTGTTCCTCCTAAAGAACAAAGTTAGTCAATTTTCAAATTGCAAGTTGTATTAAAAATTTGGTTTAAAGCCTAACTTGCTTATAGTCAGCTAGTGTATGAAGAAAAGGCTTCTGGAAAAGTTTTTCTATAATAAATTAGGTTTGCACTTACAGATTCCTCAGCCTGTCTCTTATAGGCCTTGACCTTCAGCTGCAGTTTATCTACCAGGTCCTGCAACCTCAGGAGGTTTTTCCTGTCTTCCTCAGTCTGCAAAATAAAATTAATATAGAGCATTCAGAATATGAAAGTCATGTTTGTAACAAAAATGGTTTAATCCAATAAATACCTAAAAGCAAGAAGTCCTTAGGGATTTTCCATACTGAGTATGTGTACTAAGTTACTGTACCTGGTAGGTGAGTTCCTTAACCCTCCTTTCATATTTGCGAACTCCTTTAATGGACTCAACTCCACGTTTCTGTTCACTGTCCAGCTCATTCTCCAGTTCACGCACCTATGGGGAAAATTTACAGATAAAAATATTGTTGGAATTTTTATATTTGTTCTCTAATCTTTACCATTTTTGCATTTAAAATACTTACCCTGACTTCCAGTTTCTGGAGCTGCTTCTTGCCACCCTTCATTGCCAGCTGTTCAGCTTCATCCAGACGGTGCTGCAGGTCCTTCACAGTCTGTTCAAGGTTCTTCTTCATTCTCTCCAGGTGGGCACTGGTGTCCTGCTCCTTCTTCAGCTCTTCTGCCATCAGAGCAGCCTTAAGTAGTATAGAAACACAGTCAGTGGGAATGTTGGCTTGGTGTAATCTATACTATGAGTTTGTAGAAGAATGGATACGTACATCAGTGATGGCCTTTTTAGCTTTGTCTTCAGCATTTCTGGATTCCTGAACACTTTCCTCCACTTCATTCGTCAGCTGTGCAATGTCACTTTCTAATTTCTTCTTGCTGTTCAGCAGGCTAGTGTTCTAGAAAAACAAATATGTGGGTCATTAGTTAGCATTTAATGAAAAAAGGTAACATTTATTGCTAAATCTAATGATATTTAGTAGTAGATTGTACCTGTGAGTGCAGGAGCTGCAGACGTTCACTGGCATCCAGAAGTTCCTGTTCTGCCAACTTGCGAGATCTCTCTGTTTGTTCCAGAGCGGACCTAGACTCTTCAATCTCAGCTTGCTGTAGATTGTTTCTGCGTTCAATCACAGCAACCTGTTCCTTCAGGTCTTCCTGTCCTCTCAAGGCATCATCTAACTGCAGCTGGGCATCCTAGATGACAAAAAGTGTGTGATCATAAACCAACAACCTGACTACTTTCAATAGAATGAAACTAGAGCTTTGTATTTTATATGATTTGCACTTTTTTGGGATACCTTCAGCTGTCCTTGCACATTTCTGAGCTGTTTCTGTGCCTCTGAAGCCTGGCGGTTGGCATGGCTAAGTTGGATCTCAAGTTCATTCAAATCTCCTTCCATCTTCTTTTTCAGTCTGAGAGCATCATTTCTGCTTCTGATTTCAGAGTCCAGTGTGCTCTGCATGGTGTCAATGGCTCTCTGGCTGTTTCGCTTAAGCTGTTCAATTTCCTCATCCTTCTCTGCAATCTTCCTGTCCACCTCAGATTTGATCTGGTTCAGCTCAAGCTGGACACGGAGGATTTTGGCTTCTTCATGTTCCAATGATCCCTTTAAAAAAGGAACACAATATTTAAAATTAGGTTGGTAGACTGGCACTCAGGTCATGCCAAAATAAAGCCAATCCATGTTATCAGTGTATTTTTCTAGTTGTATACCTCAGCTTCCTCCAGAGCAGCCTGAAGGTCACTCTTCTCCTGTTCAACCTGCTTCCTGGCCTTCTCCAGTTCATTGATGGACTTTCCAGTCTCACCAATCTGTTCAGTCAGATCTGAGATCTCCTCTGGTGAAGAGATGGTCAAACACATGTTACACATCTATTCAGTGCATATGCCAGTCTCATCAATGAAAAATTATAGAAATACAGTAAGTAAGCAACATACGTTGCAAGTTCTTGTTCTCGCGTTTCAGGGTTTCAACTTGTTCTAGAGCCTCTTCATAAGCATTCTTCATCTTGAAGATCTCAGTGCTCAGGCTACGAGCCTCTTTCTGAGCAGCCTCCAGTTCAGCTTGACCCTCCTCATACTTCTGCTTCCATTCTGCCAGGACCTGAAATCATGGACATATATAGAATATGTATCCAAATAATTGAAAGTTATTACAGTTGCATTATGCCTGCATATTAACCTTATCAAAGTTTCTCTGTTTCTTGTCAAGAGAAGCTGCTGCACTATTTGCTCTCTCCACATCGACCATGAGGTCTTCAACCTCAGACTGCAACCTCTGCTTGGTCTTTTCCAGGGAGGCGCACTTGGAGTTCACAGCCTCAACCTGTTCCTCAGCATCCTGTAAACGCTGAGCCAGCTTCTTCCTGTAAAGCAAATAAAGAACAATATTATGTAATGGTACAATAAGAGTCTGTTAAAAACAAATCTCTTTTTTTATATTGTAAAATCAATAAAAAATATTGAAATAAATACAAATGTCCTGAGTTTCAACTTACTTGGCCTCCTCCAGCTCCTCTGTGCGCTGAATGGCATCAGTTTCGTATTTGGTCCTCCACTGGGCAACTTCACCATTAGCCTTGGACAGAGAACGTTGAAGCTCAGCCTTGGCTTCCTGTTCCTCCTCATATTGCTCTCGGAGCAAGTCATTGTCATGGCGAGCAGACTGCAGGGCATGGGCAAGGGCATTCTTTGCCTGGAATATGCAGATAAGAATTATGTGAAATACATGTAATGGCATTGTAGGAAATGTACTGTTTCAATATTGTTTGTTTAACTTAACATCACAATGTTACCTTTGACTCCTCTTCAAGCTGTCTCTTGAGTTCCTCAACCTGCTGAGTGAAGCCCTGTTTGCCTCTGGATAGCTGAGAAATTAGAGACTCCTTCTCTTCAAGCTGGCGAGACAGCTCACCTAGAATCATATGAAAGCAATATCACATAGCATGAAAAACAATGCATTTAGTAGATACATCACAGCGCATGTAGTCAAGTATTTCTTCACTCTTCTGAATACTCTTGGCATTTCATTGGTTTTGTACAACATTTTAGAGGCTTGTATTTCATCTAATAAACACTTCATTATATTGTTACATGTATTACTTCTATTATATGAGTACAGTAATAAACCTACCAGTCTCAGTCTGCAGACGAGCCTTCTGGGTAGTGAGGTCATTAAGTAAACGCAGATGTTCATCATCCTTAGACTTAACTTCACTCAGTTGGTCCTCAAGCACACGGTTAACTTTCTCAAGGTTGGCCTATAAGAACATTTGGTAAAATCAATGTCTTCATTCCAGAATAAGGCTTAAAAAAAGGATAAAGAAACATCTATTTTCAAGAAATTTCTTACCTTTGACTTAGAGACGCTCTCCAGGTTGCTGGCCAGGTCATCAACCTCCATCTTCAGTTCACTCTTCTCTTTCTCCAGCTTCTGCTTAACACGCTGCAGGTTGTCAATCTGTTCTCCAAGCTCAGCAACACTGTCAGCATGCTTTTTGCGCAGAGCAGAAGCAGTGGCTTCATTTTGAAGAGTAGCTTCTTCTAGGTCGCGTCTCAGTTTCTGGAATTCAGCTTCACGCTTCTTGTTCACCTCAATCTGGGCAGATGTTGCACCTCCAGCTTCCTCAAGTCTTTCACTGATTTCTTCAAGTTCTCTAGAAAGATCAGCTCTCTGTTTCTCAATCTTGGCCCGAGCTGCCCTCTCAGCTTCAATTTCCTCCTCAAGTTCTTCAATACGAGCCTAGATAGAGCAGGTTATTATTATTGGGACTTTAATATTCATAGTTAAATAATGGGAAATTAATATAATGATATTAGAATCCTGTAATCCATCCTTTACCTGCAGTTCCTTTATCTTCTTCTGGAGTTGAGATCCAAGGGATTGTTCATCCTCAATCTTTCCTTGGAGTTGGCTGATTTCAAAGTCCTTCCTGTGAATCAAGGTTAATACAAGTTATAAATGCAGTCTTCATTTTCAGGTTTTTCTTTTAAAAAAAACTAGAGAGCGCTCCTTACTTTTTTAGCTTTTCGTCAGATTGCTGCTTATCGTTTTCAAGATCCATGACGGTTTCCTGGGACAGTTTCAGGTCACCTTCCAGCTTTCTCTTGGCCCTCTCTAGATCAAGACGGAGTTTCTTCTCTTGTTCCAGAGAACCTTCCAGCTAGAAGTACATGCATTTATTTGAATAATTTGGCCACTTTTTAAATAGCCAATAGATTAGAAATCTTATTTCAAGATACTCACATCATCTACTTGCTGTTCCAGCTTTGTCTTTGCTTTGGTCAAGGTGCTGACTTTGTCTTCCTCAGCCTGAAGGTCATCAAGAGTTTGCTGATGGGCCTCCTGAAGAGCTTTCTTTTCCTTGGCGAGTTTGGAGACATTTTCATCAAGAGTTGCCAATTCTTCAGTAAGATTTTTAACCTATAAATAAGGGAACAAAGATTAACATACATAATTATACTGTATTAGAAAGTAGACTTTGCATTTGTGTATTTGAATCAGAAAGTGAACTTTACGTTTCTTGTTGCTTATACCTTATTTTCTGTTGCATGTTTTTCTTTTTCTACTTTTGCCAGAGTGAGTTCTAGGTCATCAATGTCTTTCTTCAGCTCTGAGCATTCATCTTCCAGTTTCCTTTTCTTAGCTGTCAGTTCAGCATTGCTTTCTTCCTCATCTTCAAGTCTCTCATTGAGCTCCTTGAGTTTTGATTCAAGTTGAATCTTGTTCTTGATGAGACTTTCACATCTCTCCTCAGCATCAGCCAGAGTCTCAGATTCCTTTTGAAAACAATTTTCTTTTAGGCTACTGGGAATTCTTGGATTTATCACAACTAGATATCACTATAACTTAGTTTTTAAACAGAGTTTTGCTATAAAACTTAACATACCGCCTGAACATGGAGCTGTAACTCATTCTTTTCCTGCAGCAAGGAAATCATTTTCTGCTCTAGTTCTTTCTTCTTGGCCTCTGACTTTGCCAGAGCTTCCTTGGTCTTTTCAAACTCCTCTTTCATATTTGCCATCTCTTTCTCAGATTCTGCACTCTTCAGGAGAGGCTTAATCTTGAAGTAGAGTTTCATCCATGGCCAGTGTTTGACATTCATGAATGATCTGACATTGTACTGGATGACAAAGATGGCTTCCCTGTTTAAGAAATGTCACATATCAAGTAAATATGTCTGTTATCAAAAATTTTGTTTTGCCTCTATAGCTATCATTACTAGTATACTTTTGTGAGTAGAAAATCATTTTTACCTTCTTTCCGTCATCTTCTTGAACTCAATTCTCATCAAGAAACCTCTGCAAAGAGCCTGAGTACGAGTTATAAGTTGTGCCAGCTTTTCATCTCTCATCTCTTCCAGTGTACCCAGGAGACCAGCTTTGAAGAATACCTTAAAAAAAAAAAATAGTCATTTTAACCACTTCCCACCCAAAGTACATCATATGACATACTGGACTTTGAGTGGGGACATCCTAATGATGCCTACAGGCATCATCCAAATATCTTCTATTTTGGCTAGCGATTCCCTGCACCGTAAGAACAATCATAGCGGCAGTTCAGCTGCTTGATCGTTCTTACAGGCGACGGGATGGGACGCCCCCCGCCATCCTCTGATGCTTCTACTGGCTCGACCGTGCGATCGACAAGCCGGAGAAAGAATCCACCAATGCCAGAAGTTGAGCATAGAGATTTCCAAGGGATAGATGGTCCCCGGCAATCTCTATAACCTGCGGAGGCCCGGGCGGAAGTAAACATTGCTGGGGATTTGGCTGGAAAGGCCGAGATCGTTTATTTTTTCTTTTGATCTTGGTCTTTCCTGCCTGAAGGAGAGATGCGGGGTCTTATAGAAAATAAAAAGGGACCTGTCATGCACTATTCCTATAACAAGGGATGTTTACATTCCTTGTAATAGGAATAAAAGTGATCAAGAAAAATTTTTTAAAGGGAAAGTTTAAAAAAAAAAATTCTAATAAATTAAACAATAAAAAAAAAAAAAAATTCAAGTGCCCCCGTCCCCATTTGCTCGCACACAGAAGCAAACGCATACATACATCGCGCCCACATATTTAAATGGCGTTCAAACCACACATGTGAGGTGTCACCACAAACGTTAGAGCGAGAGTAACAATTCTAGCCCAAGACCTCCTCTGTAACTCTAAACAGGTAACCTGTAAAATATTTAAAACCATTGTCTATGGAGAGCTTTTAGTAAAAAAAGTTTGGCGCCATTCCACAAGTGTGCGCAATTTTAAAGCATGACATGTTAGGTATCTATTTACTCGGTGTAACATCATCTTTCACATTATACAAAAAAATTTGGCTAACTTTACTGTTTTTTTTTTTTTTGATGAAACAGTTTTTTTCCCAAAAAAAACGCATTCGAAAAATTGCTGCACAAATACCATGGGAACTAAAAAGCTGCATTGGCCACAATTTTATTCCCTACGGTCTCTGCTAAAAAAACATATATAATATTTGGGGGTTCTGAGTAATTTTCTAGGAAAAAAATTATGATTTTTACATGTAGGAGCAAAGTGCCAGAATTGTCCAGGATGGGAAGTGGTTAAATGTAAATATTAGAAACGGTTAGAGTTACCATTTTCTGGGAGCTGCTGTCTGCCATACCTTGGTGTGACCAAATTTGTACTGAGTGTGGTCAACATCAATAGAGCCCAATAGTTTTTCTGATGCCTTCTTGCTGTCAATAAACTGCCCATCTGGGATTGCACTGGCATTCAGGACCTTGTAACTTTAGAAAAAAGAAACAGTATGGAATAAATACTGATCGTTCTTGAAGTGTATAACAAACCATGCATATCTAAATAACTAAAATGTTCCCAACGCTCCCAAATCTAATGGCATTGTTCACCCCTAATGATCCAATAGTTTCTATAAGCTATACAGGTATGTTTACAATGTGCATGAAAATTTACCGTTGCTTAAAGTCAGCATAAATAATTCTGCTGGGGAATCCCTTTCTGCAGATTCTGATACCCTCCAATACACCATTACATCTCAGTTGGTGAATGATCAAGTGGTTATCCATGATACCTGTGAGAAATCATAAATATCAATAGTGACCACAAAAATTATAGGGCCTTCCTAATGTTTAGTGTTTGCAGCATGAACAGGAAAATAAAATTGTACCTGGAGTTTTGGTCTCATTGGGGATCAGACAACGCACAAAGTGAGGGTGAGTGCTTCTCAAGTTGGACATTAGTTTGTTCAAGTTTTCCTATAACACACACAATATAAATTAGGATTTTCTGCTATGGCAGAAATGATGTAAGTCTTTATGCAGATAGAACAGTCATACTAACTCTGAACAGGCAAGACACAGTCTGGAAAGAGGATCCCTTCTTCTTCTTTCCACCTTTGCCACCACCGGCGGCAGCATCTGTTAATAAAACATAATGGAAGAGTCATCATAGATCTTTATCTAAATGTAAAAGTACAAAAAAAGCCTAAAATAAGAAAGGAACATGGAAGTTACTCACCATCGGCAGCATTGTAGCTGGAGTACAGGAAGGACAGCAGTTTCATTGAAGATTTCTGGTACAGCTGGATAACAGATTCATTCAATGGATCCTTATTCTTGTCAAGCCAGCCACTGATGTTGTAATCCACAGTACCAGCATAGTGCACAAGAGAGAAGTGAGCCTCAGCCTTTCCTTTGCCAGGTTTGGGCTTCTCAAAGTTCTTGCACTTGCCAAGATGCTGCTCATACAGCTTGTTCTTGAAGGATGTGTCAGTGGCCTTGGGGAACATGCACTCCTCTTCAAGGATGGAGAAGATGCCCATAGGCTGATAATAAACGATAAGTGTTACTTTAAGTCTGTAACTACAAATAATTCTAAATTTTTGGTTTCATAATATCATTTCCATATGTGAAATTACCTTCTCAATAAGCTCAATGCAGGCAGCCAAGTCCATACCAAAGTCAATGAACTCCCAGTCAATACCTTCCTTCTTGTATTCCTCTTGTTCCAGGACGAACATGTGGTGGTTGAAGAACTGCTGCAACTTCTCATTGGTGAAGTTGATACAGAGCTGTTCCAAGCTGTTGAACTGTATGTCAAATAAAGAAATGAGAACAGGTCCTTTGCTTTGAAAGACATACAAACCTAAAACTGTTCAAGAACTTACATCAAAGATTTCAAATCCAGCAATATCCAGCACACCAATATAGAACTGTCTTGGCTGCTTGGTGTCGAGCTGCTGGTTGATACGAGTGACCATCCACAAGAAGAGTTTCTCAAAAACGGATTTGCTGAGGGCACCAACGGAGTTGTTGACCTAAAGAGTAGAGCAAAAATCATGTGTTAATATATTATAGAAAGCATAGTTATCTTTGAGTATGTGGTTATTTTATTTCTTGATTTTATCATACCTGAGATACAGTTTGTCCCTTGGTGACAAACTCATTGCCGACCTTTACTCTGGGGTAGCACAAAGCCTTCAGCATATCAGCAGAGTTGAAACCCATCAGATAAGCAATCTTGTCAGCAACTGGAGATACGACATATAGTATGAAATAAATTCTAAAATGGCATAGATGGAAAAAAAAATCATAAAATAAGTTGAAAAACAAAGGACAAACCCTCAGTGCCATCTGGCTCGGCCTGCTCCTCCCTCTGCTTCTGCTTGAACTTCAAGTTGCCGTGATGCATAACAGCACCAGTCAACTTGTAGATGCCGACCTTTTCTTCTGGGATGAATCCCAGGATGTCAATGGCAGTCTGTTGGAAAAATAGCTCTGGTTATTTAGTGCCTAGTAACACATTCTGTACATCTGTGGAAATTATACTATCTGTGGAAAACTGAAAAATGTTTTCTTGTTCCAAGATTTCAACAACTTACATCTGTGGCAATGAACTCCTCTGTATCATTAATACTCTTCACAACGATTTCACCCATGCTGATTAAGGGGTAGTCGTATGGGTTGGTGGTAATAAGAAGCATCTCTAAACACAAACGACATTAAAAAAATGATAAGTTCTTCATTCAATAACACATGCTTATGGTTTGCAGGTCTAATTTCTCTGGCTATTATCTGAAAGGAAATATGACCGTACCTACAACCTCTGGTTTATGGTTTGTCATGATCTGGTAGAAGATGTGGTAGCTTCTTTCAGCTGACAGCTGGAATGTTACTCTGGACTTCTCCAGCAGATCTATAAAATTGCATAGTAGTAATTGTATGAATTTATGTGAGAAACTACAAAATGAGAAGAAATTGGAGGGTTTCGTTCTTACATGTTTCAATATCAGCTGATGACAGTTTTCCAGTGGTACCAAAGTGGATTCTGATGAATTTACCCTAAACATGACAAGAGAAGATTAGAAAGGAGCTCATGCAATATGAGTTCCTAGAGATGAGTAACCAATGAACATATAGATTTCATATATACTTACAAAACGAGAGGAGTTGTCATTTCTTACAGTCTTGGCATTACCAAAGGCTTCCAGCAGTGGGTTAGCCTGGATGATTTGATCTTCCAGATTACCCTAAATATAAAGGGGTACAAAATATCAGCAGACAGGTAAAAGTGATAGAAACAAGCAAAAAGGGAAGAAAAGCAGAAAAATGCAAGTCCTACCAGTGGCTACTACATGTTCTACTTTGGTGCATTGATTATACAAGTACAAGGCCCTTTAAACTGGCCTGAGCGAGCAGCTTTTTATGTAGCAAATAACATCCCAATTATATTAGCAGTTTCACAGACAGATACCAATACAGTTTTAGCCTGTATATTTCTTGAACACTGCAAAGAATACATGAACTGTGAAGGACAGGACTGTAATCAGAGCATAGCTATATTTCTTGTCGTACTTGGCTTTCACAAATCTCTATGCGTTGACACTCAACACATCTCCCAAATTACATAACTTTGTTAACACATATTTACTATGTAATATAGTCCCTAAGAATGCAAAGAAGCACCTAGAATTTTTAATATGTATACTATGACTTTAGTTTGTTTTCCATCAAGAAGATGTAGCATGCTATTACTTAGGATCATTCAACAACCTAACCACTTTGAGCTTAAAAAACCTTTCCTAAACGAATAGAAAAATATTCTTTTGCTGATATGCATCTTTTATCCCCTTTTTTTCACATGTAGAAAATAATAATTTCACAATTTTTTTACACTGACTTTGGATATATGTATATTCATAATTAATCACCTCTAACTTGTCTTTTTTCCAAATGAGACAAGTTGAGTTTTTTAAAACCTTTCATACAAGGGAGACCTGCAATGCTTTTTACTAATTTACTCGTTTAGACTGCCTTTGTATTCTCTCTAAATCTTTAATGGCCTTCTAATAGTACATTAGCCAAAACTGTATTCCATACTCAAGATGTGACCCTAGTGATTTACGTGGGATAATGCTATACATATATCATGTGTTTTCATCTCATCTTTATTAATTTTAATTCATTTTTATTAAAAGTTGCAAGTTGAGTACGAACCTGCATGCCGCTGCTGGCTTCCTTCTTCTTACCACTGTCACCAATAGCTGCAATTGTTGCAAAGTACTGGATGACACGCTTGGTGTTGACAGTCTTTCCAGCACCAGATTCACCAGTAATCAGGACAGACTGATTTTCACGATCTGCCAAATGCAAATGTAGATTTAAAACATGTATGTGGCTTCTGAACATATCAAACAAACATTCAGAATAAGACAAGCCCAGGTACCTGTGAGCATAAACTGATAAGCATTATCAGAGATGGAGAAGATGTGTGGTGGGGCTTCCATACGCTTCTTGCCTCTGTAGCCAGCAACCACCTTAGGGTCATACACTGGCAGCCACTTGTAGGGGTTGACAGTGACACAGAAAAGCCCAGAGTATGTCTGTTGTATATTATAAAGTATATGATGTTAGTTTGTGAAACAACTTTCTTAAAACATCCCACTCCTTAAACTAAAACTCTATATTTTACCCCAAAATATAAAATCTATTGCCAGGCTGCTCTGAAGCATGCTATTTGCAGCATTTAGGACCCTCCACCTAATAGCAACTTACAAAGGAGGTTGGGTTTTAAAGCTAAGTACCAAGATTTTTTTGTTTGTTTGTTTTTACATTTAGCAATCAAAATTGGACTTTCAGGCTAAAGCTGTTATTTTACAGGGTAGGTTTAACTTTATTAAGAAGTTTGGTTGCCAGTCATCAACTAATGCATAAAAAAAATCTAAAGATTTTTTTATAGGATGAATTATTAGGATTGTTGCAATAGCTCTTATCTACATTTTATTTTGACTCCTGTCATTTTATCTAGATATTGGGACTTACGTAGATCATCCAGGCTGCGTAACGCTCTTTGAGGTTATACAGTACAGAAGCTTCATTCAGGTGAGTCATCATCGCCATGTCTTCAATTTTATCGTACTTGGGAGGATTCTGGGGGTAAACTTGGCTTTCTTTGACTGTTACAGTCTGAAATGGAAAACAACATGTTTAATAAATAGTTTTTAATCATGTTTACTACTTGATTTATTCAGAAAAATATGCTATAATAGTTACCCTGTTATCATCAGTCTTTACGGTAATTTTTCCATCTTCCCGAGCGGTGACCAAACCCTTTACGTAAAGTTCCTTTTGGTCATCTACGAAACAGGTGTTCTTGGCATCAAAAGGTTTGTTCTGGGCTTCCAGTCTTTCTTTGTCAGTCTTACGGAGGTACTGGGCGGCATCGCCAAAAACCGCCATTTCACCGTCACCCATGGCTGCTTGTTTCTGTATGAAAATGTATTATTTTTAATAATGCTTTAATAAGGTGATTTGTCACCTCCTTACTGCCTGTTTTATCCCCTGAAAGCTTGCACCACCACGCCGAAATGCACGCAAATACAATTGAATTGTATCACATTTGATGGGTAATAATGCCCAATGAACACGACGGCGGGATCATTTTTGATGCAAAGCATCATTTTCGCAGCACGTGTATACTCTGTATAGCTGCCTTTGCAGGTTGGGGGGCCAGTTGAAAGGTGGTAAAAATGTGCCTCATCTGCCATTTTTGCTGGCACCCACCAAACTGCAAGTGTAAACTAAGCCATATTGTCATTGGTTAAGTAAATAGCAAGTGCTTATTAGGGCTCAGCTGTGATTATTACTACTATACTCCTTTGAAGCTATACCTTTGCCTTAAGCAAGCCATATATTGTACAATTTTCTTTCCCTCAACCGTTGAGCTGAACTGTTCCCTCTTAGGACTACATTCCAAATATAAACCTATAAAGGTTCTACTCGGATGCCATTGAAAGTATAACCAACTATCAGCCAAGAGAGAATCCAAAGCTGGAAACACACTGTTCAAATTTCGGCTGCTTTCTAAAGCAGATGAAATTTAAAAGTGTGTGTCCAGCTTTAGATTCTCTCTTGGCTATTAGGTTTCCTTATATGAAAGTGCGGTAAAATACCGCTTTTCAGTTCTCAGGCATTCTCAGAGGAGATAGCTCTCCTCTGAGTGCCTGTTTATGAAAGTGTGTAGATCGCTTCCCATGTTGAGTTGGGAAGCGATCTACAAACACCAGGAACTCCTGAGAATGGCTCCTCTCACTATAATCTTGCGTGATATAGCAGGATTACAGTATGAGGAACCACAAAATACAAAAGTGTAACACGAATCAGCACACATTATTCCCCAACATATTAATAAAATAATAAAGTTAAATTCCCCCTACACAATATACATTAACCTAATTATAAAAAAAACATTGTTTTTATCAATATTTAAAGATCATACGTGTGCCTATTTAAATGTGAATGGTGTATAGTAAATGAATGTAATGCACATATGTAATGCAGCTATACACCATTTATATAAATGCAAAATACATTTATAATCATTAAAAAAATAATTTTAATAAAGTATACAAGTATAAATGTTTATTAATAAATTAAAATAAAATATATTTCATAATTGATAAACATAAAAATTGATAAACTGGTGCAATGCGAGAACACTGCGAATCCACTGCCGGTTCCCGCATCGCACCGACTCGCATGTCAGTTCACACTGCCATATGCGAATCGCTGGGGAGTGTCAATAAATTGTTAACGACACCCCCAGTTCAGCTTGCATATCGCACTGCGAACTGACAGTTCGGACATGAATCGGATCGCATGTGTGTGAACACAGATGCGATCTGATTCTGGTCCGAACAGAAAAAAGTGTCCTGTGCGTGTTTGCACCGAATGCGGTGCGATATCAGCCATACTATCTGTACGGCTGATATCGCACCGCACAGACATTGCATGTAATGTGAATGGCAGTGTGCTGCAAATTACTTGCGATGTCTGTGCGATGTCCGGCATCGCACAAGTGTGAACTGGGCCTAAAAGTTAACAACACCCCCAAATCAGTTCGCATATCGCAGTGCGATCTGCAAACTCGAACACCCATGCAATCTGATTCTGCTGTGGACCAAAGAAAGGGTCCTGTATGAGTTTGGTCCGAGTGCAATGCAAATTCAGCAATACTATCTGTATGGCTGAAATCGCATCACACAGAGATCGGATGTGATTTTGCACTGCAGTGCGGTGCGAATCACATCCGATCTCGAACACCGCAGCAGTGGGAACTGGCCCTAAATCATATTGCATTTGCACCAAAATGGTACAGGACCCTTTATTTAGTCCGCACTGGAATCGGATCGCATGGGTGTGAACACCCATGCGATCCGACTCCTGCACCATTACATAGTTCGCACTGCAATCTGTGAAATGATCTGGGGGTGTCATTAACTTTACATTGACACCCGCAGTGGTGCGCAGATGTCAATGTAGGTGCGATGTGAAAACCCACACAGGAATCATGCTGGTTCACGCATCGCACAAGTGTGAACCCAGCCAGAGACGTGAACATCTATCTATCTATCTATCTATCTATCTATCTATCTATCTATCTATCTATCTATCTATCTATCTATCTATCTATCTATCTATCTATCTATCTATAGATATCTATCTATATATATCTATATATATAAATATATATATATAGATGTATCTATATATAGATATATCTATATATAGATATAGTCTATATATATATCAATAAATATCTAGCTATATATATATATATATATATCTATCTATATATATATATATATATATATATATATATATATATATATATAGATAGATATATATATCTATATATATCTGTATATGCAGATTTTTTTATATATATATACACTATAAATTCCTATCCTGCTGGTTTTGGGGTGTGTAATGGTGGGGAAGATGTACTATGACTGTTTGGTGAAAGAAAGAAGTCAAAAGACTTCTTGCTTTCTCCAGAATACTCAGCCAGTTTCATGCTTCTCACTCTGATTCTCCACTTCGGAAATGGTGAATCAGAAAGTGAGAATTCTGTCACAGATCGCCAGTGAGGTGCCGAGATCGCACCTTCATAAACTGGAAGTTTCTGTGACAGTCAGTTACAGATTCTCACTGTGCTGAGATAATCTGCGGAGAACATGTTGTCCGCTGATTATCTCAGTTTCATAAACTGGTAATGACCTAAGATCAGCGGTGAGACTCGGGATCGCCGCTGATCTCAGTTTCATAAAAGGACACCTTATTGCTTTATTTATCAGTTGACTTTGCCTTCCTGGTGACATTAGGGCTTTGCATTACATAGCTACATCGTTAGTCTTGGAAGAAGACACAAGTCCATCTAGTTCAACCAATTCCCTTACATCAGATACAATAAGGGTAACCAAAATAGATATTTTTCACCACATGACAACTGCAGCTAGAACAATTATAGCGCGAAATTGGAAAAAAACAAATAAGCCAACTGTGTTGGAATAGATATGTGAAATGAACAGAATTGAATATATGGAAAAACAGATAAGAGAAGAAGGGTGTGTAGGGGGTCAAGTGCCAGAAATATGGCAAAAATGGGAGGAATTTCGGTCCTCGAATAGATTGATGGACTATTTATAATTGGATGGGAATGGGAAGGATATGGGATGAAAGGGAAGGAAGAAAAAAGGGGGGGGGGAGAGAATTTTTTTTTTTTTTTTTAATGTATAGATGTATGTGTGAGTAATAGGTAATGAATGTTTTGAGGTATGTATGAGTAATAGGAATTTAGTTAGATGATTCTATAGATAACAGGAAGAAGTGGGTATCCTTAAGATTATTTATTATGTAAAAGGAATTTTTAATGTATGTATTTTTGAAGATGGTATGATGTGTATTACTTGTCTTTTTAAAAAAAAAAATAATAAAAAGAAGATTGATAACAATTATAAACCTATAAAGGTTCTACTAGGATGCCATTGAACCTATCACCAGCCTTCTAAGCTAAACCTTTGCAAAGAGGGGAAGCAGAAAGTTCAGCTTATGGCAATGTCATCGGGACAGCAAACAAGGGGGATCCTCTTAGGGGAACCAACAGCATTCTTTTTTCAGCTAATCTAAAGCAATCTATCTAAAGTTAGTCTAAAGTGTCAGTTAATCTACTATACAGTGTTTGACCACTTACCTGTTAGCACTTCCTAAGATGAAAAAAATACGATGGCCCCCTAAAAAGAGAAAAGAAAGACAATTCAAACAAATTAATATTTACAGCATTTTCCTTTGCAGGATCCTATGTTCTACAAAATAACTAATATGTCTTTACATGTGTAATCTAATGCATATTGTGAGCCTCCAAAGTGTGAGCCTCCAGTTTCCATTTACAATGAATAGCTATATTATGTTGTATAACTATTGCTGATTTTGATGCACAGCCTAATTTCTTTAAACTGCTGGCATACTTTTTTTTCTAAGTGTAGGAATGAGCTACAAGATCTGAGATGGTTCTTTAGAATACACAGCTTGCTTGAAGACTACTCACCCAAACTGAGAGGTAACGAGCTTAGGTCTCTGGGGATTCGGCTTATATACTGTACGTCAGCCCCTGTGCATACTCAGCTTGCTCCACATATGGACGTGGGCTTTATGTTGCCTTAACTGAGTGCTCTGACCCATAGTTGTCTGTTCATCACAAGTAAAAATAACCAACACAATTCAGCAGGGCACTCTTCAGTACTCCGTTGTTGAAAGGATTGGTTTACACTGAGCTAAGGAAGCTGTGAATGAAGGAAAACTCGCAACTAAAATAGAATCTCTTATCTCTTAATGTAACGTATATGTAGACTGCTTTTCACTGTCAACAAAAATGGCATTGAAAAAAAAAATAAGATAGACTTTATGTATTTTATTAATGATCCTATAGGTGTGTTGATGACTGATATGAAAAATATAGGGATAAAAAAAATTATTGTTTTTTTCACATCGTGAAAGCAGTTTTTGGATGTAGATAAGGGCTTTTGAAACAGACCCTGTAGGGTTAAAAAAATACCTATTTTCTAAATTCGATTATTAAAAGTTCAGGTTTTAAGCTTATAGTGTTAAAGAGGTTGTAAACCTTGAGGAAAAAAAAGCCAAACCCCCCCATTAGACATAAGGCATCGCATACAAGCTCTTTTTGAAATACTTATCTTAGAACAAAGCCCTCCAGCGTCGCCCGCACACTGCTGAGGCGGCTGACATCTTCCCTGGTGTTTCTGTTTCAATGTTTTTATTACATTTTTCACAAAGTACAAGAATACAATCTTGAATACAATAATAAGCACAATATAAAACGTATACAAAATCGAAGTTATCCGAACAACGTATGGGTATCCTTTCAGAATGCCATATTGCATATACATATCTTTACTATCCATAACAATTAAACTATCCTTATCCATAAGGGGTTTCCTCAATTTTCGCTAAGAAGTTCAGCACAGACTAAAGCTATTATTATGTATCTGCTATATACACTTAAAGTTAAAGCCTCTATGTTTTATAATTCGAGGTCAATCTGCTGTTTACAATTTTATATATATTGTAGCTTCTCGTATTAATCACTATAAGCCTGAGTAAAGGGAGTGGATATCTGTACAATGAGGATTCCACAATACTCGGCACCCTAAGAACAGAATATCATCTTCAGAGGTACCCATTGTTCAGAGACTATAGGAAACAGGTCGGACAACTCACCTATAACTATGGTAAAGACCAGGTTAAGGAAAAAAAGAAAAAGAGAGAAAAAGAGGAAAGGATGAAGAAAAAGTGAGGGAGTGGAGAGGTAGAAAAGTAGAAAGTGAACCCGCACTCCAATTCCCACCGTGCAGGACCAAATCTATTCAGGCAGAGACCTGGGATCTCCCGCTAAGTATTCAACCCATGGGTCCCAAACTTTCTTATACATCTTCATTTTATCTTGTAGTATCGCAGTCATGCGTTCATTTAGTATAATCCAGGAAAGTTTATGCTTAAGTTGTGCGAATGGCAAAGCTGCCGTTTTCCAGGATTTTGCAATAATAATTTTTGCTGATATAAATATAAATGTTATGAGACGTCTCTGGGGCTTTGACGCCGTCTCCACCCTACCGCCCAGCGGTGCCTGTTTCGGGGACTTGACTAGGTTCACTTGGGTGAGAGTGTAGATAAAATTATACACCCTGATCCAATACCGTCTTACTTTAGGGCACTGCCACCACACATGGTACATGGTTCCCTCCTGTCCGCATCCACAGAAGCATAGTGGGGACGCTGTCGGCACATATGTTGCCAGCCTGGCTGGAATCAAGTACCATCTTAAAAGCACTTTATAATTAGCTTCTATAATTGAGGTATTTATAAGCGACTTCGAGGCCTCTTGAGCTATAATATGCCATTCGTCCAATTCAGTATTCTCCTGGAGATCTGCTTCCCATTTTAACTTGTAAATCTGTTTGATAGAGGAATTTGTCAAAACAGTATATATTTCGGAGATATGTCCTCCGATTCTAACAAAATTCTGATACAGGTATTCCATAGGAGACATAGTTGCTTTATCAGAATTTTGCAACAAAATGCTTAAGAAATGCATGATCTGGTAACATCGGAAATATTCCGAAGCCGGCATTTGATATTTCTCAATTAAAACCTTTCTAGGTAGTATACCCTTATGGTCACACAAGTCAGCTATATGAAGGAGTCCTTTGTTGGTCCACCAATCAAACGTTCGGGGGGGTGAGGCCCGGGGTGAAATTCACATTACCAAGTAAAGGGGCTAATGGAGTATGCTGGGATTTAAACTGGTGGGATTTCGTTAATCTATAACAAATATTCAGGGAAAAGGACAATGCTGGGCACAGAATTGGGGGCCATTCCTTTGGGAATAACCATAGGATATGCGATATCGGCCTTTCTTTGCATGCAAACATTTCCATCTGCATCCATATTGGGTGGGGCTTGGTAGAATGGAACCTCTTCCCTGGTGTTTCTTCCAGGTTCACGGGCTCCGGCGCTGTGAATGTGCGCATGTGCGCTGGTGCTGCCGTTTACGGCATGGGCTTTGAAGGTTCAGCACGGTAAGCTGGACCTTCGGAGCGCATGCAGGGCTGGTACAAGGATTTTTGACGCCCTAGACGAAACCTCATTTTGCTGCCCCCTTGGCTTCACCCCAGACTCCACCCCCTTTGCCCTGCCCTTGTAATACATGTGACCTACCTGACCATTACACTGACCTACCTGACCATTACACTGACCTACCTGACCACTACACTGACCTATCTGACCACTACACTGACCTACCTGACACATACAGTGACCCACCTACCTGACCACTACACTGACCTACCTGACACATACAGTGACCCACCTACCTGACCACTACACTGACCTACCTGACACATACACTGACCCACCTACCCACCACACACAGTGACCCACCTACCTGACTACTACACTGACCTACCTGACCCACCTACCTGACACATACACTGACCTACCTGACCCATACACTGACCTAGCTACCTAACCCCTACACTGACCTACCTAACATACACGGACCTGCCTGACCCACCTACCTGACACATACACTGACTCATACTTCCTTCACTACTCACCCCCCAATCCCCCACACACACAGCTCGATGTAGATCGGAGAGGATCCATCCTCCCCCTTACCTCTGCTCTTCATGGCTTGATTGACTATCACATCCGGGCTCTCCTCAGCAGATGGCGGGCAGTATTGCTTAGGGGTCCCTGCCAGCTGCTTCATGGTGTCCCTGCCAGTGCCACCATCCAGCTGCCCCATGGTGTCCCCGCCGGTCAGGAGGTTAGCTAATCTCTCTCAATGCTCCCATCTTCACCGAGCCCCGCCCCTCCGCTGCACTCACACAGACACACAGCGCTGCTCCAGAGGGACAGGCTGGAGTAAAGAGTCCCGGAGCGGCGCTGTGAGATATTACTGTGTGAGGAGATGCGGTATCGGTACCGAGCTCACACGTGCCTGAAGCTTCACCGGCCCTGAGCGCATGCGCCGATGATGCCATTGGCTGCATGCACTCTGAATATCTCCTAAACTGTAGGTACAATTACAATAAAGGACTTTACTTCCTCTTTAATGTGAAATTTGAATGAAAGGTAAAAAAAAACAAAACAATATATATATATATATATATATATATATATATATATATATATATATATATACCGTATTTATCGGCGTATAACACGCGCCAGCGTATAACACGCACCCCAAGTTTAGGAGGGCATTTTAAGGAAAAAAACTTTTAGGAGGGAAGTTTAAGGAAAAAAAACTTACATTTAAATGCCCATCAATGCAGCCTTGTCAGTGTCCATCTGTAGCCTTGTCCATCATTGCAGAATGATCAGTGTCCATTTGCAGCTTGCCCAGTGCCGTTTGCAGCCTTGCTAAGTGCCATTTTCAGCCTTGCCCATTGTCATAAGCAGCCTTGCCCTTAGTCATGTGCAGCCTTGCCCAGTGCAGCCTTGCCCAGTGCAGTCTTGCCCAGTGCAGCCTTGCCCAGTGCAGCCTTGCCCAATGCAGCCTGCCCAATGCCATGTGCTGTTTGCGCCATTTAAATCTGCCGCCGACAGAGCCTGTGTACTTGGGTCGTCACGCCGCCCCGCCTCCCTGCTGAGGATGAGAAGCGAGCGCTTCCGAAAAAGACCGAGCCGAGTATACTGTGTACTCGGCTCGGCTTCGCTCGCAGTCCCGCCCAGTCCTGCCATTGGACGGAGTGTTATGTCCATCAAAGGAGCTGGGCGGGACTGCGAGCAGAGCCGAGCCGAGTACACGGTATACTCGGCTCGGTCTTTTTTGGAAGCGCTCGCTTCTCATCCTCAGCAGGGAGGTGGGGCGGCGGGACGGCGTGACTGCCAGTGAAGCCGAGCACTCGGCTCGGTCTTTTTCGGCGGCGCTCGTTTCTTTTCGTTGGCGATCATTTTTTTTCGCGGCGCTCACTGTTTTTTGGTACACAGAGAGTGGGGATCGGCGTATAACACGCACCCACGATTTTCCCCTGATTTTAAGGGGAAAAAAGTGCCTGTTATACGCCGCTAAATACGGTATATATATATATATATATATATATATATATATATATATACACAGTGGGGATGGAAAGTATTCAGACCCCCTTTTCACTCTTTGTTATATTGCAGCCATTTGCTAAAATCATTTAAGTTAATTTTTTTCCCTCATTAATGTACACACAGCACCCCATATTGACAGAAAAAACACAGAATTGTTGACATCTTTGCAGATTTATTAAAAAAGAAAAACTGAAATATCACATGGTCCTAAGTATTCAGACCCTTTGCTCAGTATTTAGTAGAAGCACCCTTTTGATCTAGTACAGCCATGAGTCTTTTTGGGAAAGATGCAACAAGTTTTTCACACCTGGATTTGGGGATCCTCTGCCATTCCTCCTTACAGATCCTCTCCAGTTCTGTCAGGTTGGATGGTAAACGTTGGTGGACAGCCATTTTTAGGTCTCTCCAGAGATGCTCTATTGGGTTTAAGTCAGGGCTCTGGCTGGGCCATTCAAGAACAGTCACGGAGTTGTTGTAAAGCCACTCCTTCGTTATTTTAGCTGTGTGCTTAGGGTCATTGTCTTGTTGAAAGGTAAACCTTCGGCCCAGTCTGAGGTCCTGAGCACTCTGGAGAAGGTTTTTGTCCAGGATATCCCTTTACTTGGCCGCTTTCATCATTCCCTGGATTAAAACCAGTCGTCCTGTCCCTGCAGCTGAAAAACACCCCCACAGCATGATGCTGCCACCACCATGCTTCACTGTTGGGACTGTATTGGACAGGTGATGAGCAGTGCCTGGTTTTCTCCACACATACCACTTTGAATTAAGGCCAAAAAGTTCTATCTTGGTCTCATCAGACCAAAGAATCTTATTTCTCACCATCTTGGAGTCCCTCAGGTGTTTTTTTTAACAAACTCCATGCGGGCTTTCATGTGTCTTGCACTGAGGAGAGGTTTCCATCGGGCCACTCTGCCATAAAGCCCCGACTGGTAGAGGGCTGCAGTGATGGTTGACTTTCTAAAATTTCTCCCATCTCCCGACTGCATCTCTGGAGCTCAGCCACAGTGATCTTTGGGTTCTTCTTTACCTCTCTCACCAAGGCTCTTCTCCCCCGATAGCTCAGTTTGGCCAGTTCTAGGAAGGGTTCTGGTCCTCCCAAACATCTTCCATTTAGGGATTATGGTGGCCACTGTGCTCTTAGGAACCTTAAGTGCAGCAGAAATGTTTTTGTAACCTTGGCCAGATCAGTGCCTTGCCACAATTCTGTCTCTGAGCTCTTCAGGCAGTTCCTTTGACCTCATGATTTTCATTTGCTCTGACATGCACTGTGAGCTGTAAGGTCTTTTATAGACAGGTGTGTGGCTTTCCTAATCAAGTCCAATCAGTATAATCAAACACAGCTGGACTCAAATGAAGGTGTAGAACCATCTCAAGGATGATCAGAAGAAATGGACAGCACCTGAGTTAAATATATGAGTGTCACAGCAAAGGGTCTGAATACTTAGGACCATGTGATATTTCAGTTTTTCTTTTTTAATAAATCTTTAAAAATGTAAAAAATTCTGTGTTTTTCTGTCAATATGGGGTGCTGTGTGTACATTAATGAGGGAAAAAAATGAGCTTAAATGATTTTAGCAAATGGCTGCAATATAACAAAGAGTGAAAAATTTAAGGGGGTCTGAATACTTTCCGTCCCCACTGGTTCTTCTTTTTAAGGGCTTTGTTTGCCCATTTTTATTAAAAGCAAGTTCAGCAAACAACATAGGTTTCCCTCACAGGGGCTTTCAGCATTCCTTTTTCCATCAACAAAAAAATGACATTCAGCCTAGTTGTCTCTCACTTGCAGCACTGCAGCTCTGGCCTTACACTCCAGGCCCTTGTCTGTCCCGTACAGACTGTTTCACCAACCAATCACCTTGGTGCAGATAGCTAGCAGCCTCTTGCTGCTCTGTCTCCCACATGGAGCCCTCCTGACTCCTGGTATTTAGACTTCCTATCTGTCGGGGTGGAGCCCAGAACCATGGTCAGGTTACTACTAAAAGCCCAGCACACACCTGACCAATCAGTATGCTGGCTGTTCTCAAAATCAGGACCCAGGACTAGGGACTTCATCTCTCAGAAATCCCTGAGCTCCAGGTCCCAAAGTGGACTTTACAAAACACTGAGGAAACTGAAAGGCCAATTTCCTCTTCATGTTACATGCTCCCTGGAGCCCCTCAACCCGTCTGGTTGAGAATTCTGGGTCACATCCTCCTTCTAGACCCTGACAGGGCAACGCTCTGCCACAATATATATATATATATATATATATATATATATATACACACAGTGGGGCTGATTTACGTACATGTTGGCGCATGCTGGGTCAGCTTAAAGGTTCTGGTACTGTGTCATTGCTCATCTAACACTACATCCTGTGGCAGAGGATCATACAACAGATTTGTACAGTTACATCGCTATTCTAAAGTCTGTGGCAGAGATTTTTGTTCGTGCGCTATTCCGGCTGCTAGGTTAGTAAGAGAGACCTATCCGGGTCGGCAAAAGATCTTTGGACTGAAGGTTTCATCGTCTCTAAAATTTCCAATCCCTCAATGACCTAAAGAAAAGGTATTTGAACTTTCCTGCAACTCTTCTTCTACCTCTTTCCTGCTACTTCTTCCAGTTATTTTCTATTAAAGCATTGGAAAATACTAAGTGACTGGTGCCTACATTGTCGGATACAAAGCTCAACATGGACTCTAAGTTCTGGTATTGGTGAAATTACGGGTAAAGAGGTGACGGTAACAGCCCGATATAAATCAGCAGCTCCTTTGGGGGTTAGTGCTACATGTGGGGGCGTCGTCCGGGATTGTTTGCCGTTACCCGAAGCAACTCTGAGAAGTATTTCACCGAGAGTCTATGTTAAAAAGAGGTTTCTGGACTTTGTCACTTTCTCCAGGAAAAGAAGGGGTTAAACTGCAGGATTACATTTCTGACTGCGTAGGCTGTGGGTGAGAAGTAAAAGCCGGGAGCTACGTGACCAGAGGAGCAAGTGGGAGGAGCTACACCTACTTGTTGTTGCGTAAGACACGTGTGTGTGTGTCTGACGCCAAAGGAGAAGAGAGGCCTCGAGTTTGTACTGAGAGGATCAGAGTGCAGCCATGTCTTCTTTTCCATTGATACCGTCAACTATGGGGTCCAAGATGTTTCCTACAAGTACCGCTGCGGGTGCTATGCTAACCGGAACCCTGCTGACGGATACAGGCATTTGTTTGAAGCCGCAGGGGCGGTTCGTACTATACACTGTTGGAGATATTGAAGGGCTGGGCATGCTTTGCCACAAGTGTGAAGGACTGGCCATACATCTCCGTCCATTTGTTCGATGTTTGCAGTGCGGAGAATACCTATTCACAGTGAAGCAACCTACAATGTCGCCCCGTGCTTATCGTGTGGACTGGGCTACAGGGATCACTACGGTGGAAACTACTGCCATTACTGCTGGAGAGCAACAGGCCTTGGTCTCATCCCCATTCCCCAGACGATGTCAGTGACAGACGAAACGTACGTTGGGAGGTTGACGCTATGACGTCATCGCACTCAATTACGAACGGGCGCTTGCTTGCCAACCGGCGATTGCTCCTTTTAACTACCATTTTGTAAGTGTTTTACCATATTTTAAATAAAATACCTTATTGGATTCACGCTATGGCTGCCTTTTTTCTACCCTTATGTGTTTAATTCGGGTTGTTGTATGGTTGGAGCCACGCTGTACGGAGGGATATCGTAGATAGGACACCGAGACCCAGTTACACGCTTATGATCCATAGTGGTATCTGGAGGAGTGGTTTATTGCTTAGCAGCCTGACCTGGATGTAGTCCTGAGACGTGCCTTATTGTGCTTTCCATCTGGTAAACGCATATGTTTGGTGGTGGAGGATCACTGTGCAGGGTGTGTTTGCTTTCCACTTTCTCACTTGATTTTCACAGAGAACTACCAGGGGATTCCTCTTACCTCATTAACATCTATGGACTTTGCTACTATTTTTTACACTAATGATCTGATGTCATTGGATGCATATGTGTGTGTTTATTGCATATATTGATTTTATTGCATATATTGATTTTTTGCATTTTCACTTTATAGCGCAGTTTTTTTCTTTGTTTTTCTTGGTCTCATCTGCTACTGTTAGTGTTCCTGAGGGAGATGTAGCTGTTACTGCTTCATCAGCGGACATCACTTTTGTTTCTACTTCTACTACACCTATTCCCGCTGCACCTGTCCCAAGGAAGGTGGGATATGTGAAGGCTTCTCGCGGCCGTGGTCAAGGCCTACCCCAGAGACTACCCAAACCGGAGCCGGAGGAAAGCATTGATCTGGAGAAGTTCACGATAGGAACGGGTGAGAGATCAAAGGGGAACATATCTGGGACTCTTTGTAAATATTTACCAGCAGAAGAGTTGAGAGATTCGGAGATAGATTCTTTGTCAGATCTCTCCGGTGATGATGATTTGTTTGAGACAATGTCACAGGAATTATTGTGGGCCCAGGGTGAAGATATTGCTTCTACTTTTACCTTCTTAGAATGGATAGCCATGGATTCTGGGAAGACATCACCATGTGTGGAGCCGCACAGTACTATTACAGAGACATTGTCTAAAGTTGCTAGTTCGTTTGAGTCTGAGCCGATACCCATCGGATCTATGGTGCGCAAATCGTAAAATTCTTGTGTGCCTCCTGGTCAGGGAAACCAGAACTTTACCTAGACTCTCTACAGAGAGTGCTCACCAAACTAGTTGCCACAGAGTATGGTCAGGAATCTCCTTATGTTACTCAAGAAGTTATGCAGGAAATTGAGGCTAATCGAGAGCGGTGGTACCGTGAAGCTGTTTGGGACTATTTGTTGGTACCAAAGCCTTTCCGGAGAGGTGGGTATTCTGCTGCCATGGATGAACGTTTTAATGGGTGTCTGTTGCACTGGAATTATGATCGGCACATCTATGCTGACAAAGTGGTAATTTGCAGACCCGAAAAAGATGACATTGTTTATTTTATCACCACCGTGGATAAACAGGGGAAGAAACTGACATTACCGGATCCCCGGTTTTATTGGTGATAATGCAAAAGAGACTGTTGTCTTCTGTTCTGCTAAAGAAAAGAGAACTTTGGGATATATAGCTAGATAATGGCAGGGTTAGAGAACTCCGTGATCAAGAGACTTCATTTATCTCAGCCATTCTATATTAAAAGACTCTTTGCTACACTGGATTATTTCTGCTAAATAGTGGAATCTGCTCAGAGATAGGGATGGACTTTTAAGTTACTTTTAGTTCACCTTGAAAGAAAAAATGTGTGGAGGAAAGTGTCATTCTCTTGGGAGTGAGGCTTTGCTCCCAATTGATTAGTGATGCTAATGCATATTTTGTGTGTTTGATTTTTTGTTTTTCAGGAAGGACCCGGATCTCCTATCAAGCTGTTAGGCCTTACAGTTAGATAGATAGTGGGGTTTTGTGACATGACTAAATGTGAATATGCTGTTGTATTAATGTTTGAAATTGTAACCTTCTTCTTACTGCTTTTCTTCTTCCCTAGTTTTTGGTTGAAATACCTACTCTCAGACTTGAGAGTTATATTTTTGGCAGACGTTGAGGACAACGTCTATTCTAGTGGGGGGAGTTTGTAACGCTGGTAGATTTTTAATCTACCCCTTATATGTAAATTTAGTGGGTCATTGGTTCTGCAAATAGTTCAAATTTAATCTATGGCTAAATTAGCCTCTGTTCCAGCATTGGCTGTGTTGCGTGCAGTTCCACACTGTCACCTGTAGGTGTCGTTGTCACCATAGGTCAGTGTTGGAAAAGCAATAAGCTGAGGTATATTGAGTGCTCTTCTTTCTGGGAGGCAACTCGACAGAGGTGGTCCGCTGCCATGCATTCTGGGAGAGAGTACTTAAGGAGCAGACGCCATTTTTCTTAGTCTTTCACCTGCTGGCCCTCCTGGCCTAAGGGTATGTGACGGAGAGTTCTATCTCGTGGCCCTCCAGGCTGGAGGGCTGCGATGCTGCAGCCGTGCAAGTAGGCCCAGAAGCCTGTCTGGGGCCTACTGCTGCAGAGATGGTCCTGTGCTGTCTGTCCTGCGGGAAGAAGCCGGACAATTGAGAAGACCCAGGGGAGGACCTGTCTTTGGAGAGGACCGTGCGGAAGGCTGGTATCACGAGAGGGGCCTGGTGACTCAATTGGAGGACGCATCTTAATCTAATTTACCACACAAGTACTGCTGGGTCAGCTTAAAGGTTCTGGTACTGTGTCATTGCTCATCTAACACTACATCCTGTGGCAGAGGACCATACAACAGATTTGTACAGTTACATCGCTATTCTAAAGTCTGTGGCAGAGACTTTTGTTCGTGCGCCATTCCGGCTGCTAGGTTAGTGAGAGAGACCTATCTGGGTGGGCAAAAGATCTTTGAAATGAAGGTTTAATCTTCTCTAAGATCTCCAATCCCTCAATGACCTAAAGAAAAGGTATTTGAACTTTCCTGCAACTCTTCTTCTACCTCTTTCCTGCTACTTCTTCCAGTTATTTCCTATTAAAGCATTTTTTTTCTCAGCACCTACTGTATATCTGCTGTATTCATTTTTCACTTCCTCCTCCCTGGCCGTGGCCCATCGCATCATTTCCTGTTTGCAATGCCTTCTGAGAAGGGGCGACAACTTCCTCTGACACTGCCGTTGCTATGGAAACCTGACCTGAAACCTATTATGCCCCGTACACACGGTCAGACATTGATCGGATATTCCGACAACAAAATCCTAGGATTTTTTCCGAGGGATGTTGGCTCAAACTTGTCTTGCATACACACAGTCACACAAAGTTGTCAGAAAATCCGATCATTCTGAACGCGGTGACGTAAAACACGTATGTCGGGACTATAAACGGGGCAGTAGCCAATAGCAGATTGCACTTTGTGCGTCGGATTTGTGTACACACGATCGGAAATTCCGACAACGGATTTTGTTGTCGGAAAATTTTATAGCCTGCTCTCAAACTTTGTGTGTCGGAAAATCTGATGGAAAATGTGTGATGGAGCCCACACACGGTCGGAATTTCCGACGACAAGGTCCTATCACACATTTTCCGTCGGAAAATCTGACCGTGTGTACGGGGCATTACACTGCTTGTGCTGCACTAAGCATGTGCGAGATCTGCAAGGATGAGATCCAGGAAGAAATACAGTCTGGCTTCAGATGCCCACACTTAAGATGGCCACGGCCTGCTGTAAATTTATAAAATAATAAAACTACTGCTATAAACTAACAAAACAGACCTTAGTTTACAGACTAACTTTACTAGAATACATTAAGCTTGTGTATTATAGGGGTATTTTTATTTAAAAAGTCTGCACTGAGGGGGTCTGCAGTGATGGAGGGGGATCTGCACTGAGCTGGTCTGCACTGATGGAGGGGGATCTGCACTGATGGAGGGAGGTCTGCACTGATGGAGGGGGGTCTGCACTGATGGAAGGGGGTCTGCACTGAGGGGATCTGCACTGATGGAAGGGGGTCTGCACTGAGGGGATCTGCACTGATGGAGGGAGGTCTGCACTGATGGAGGGGGGTCTGCACTGATGGAGGGGGGGTCTGCACTGAGGGGATCTGCACTGATGGAGGGGGATCTGCACTGATGGAGGGGGGTCTGCACTGATGTAGGGGGGTCTGCACTGATGGAGGGGGATCTGCACTGAGGGGGGTCTGCACTGATGGAAGGGGGTCTGCACTGAGGGGATCTGCACTGATGGAAGGGGGTCTGCACTGAGGGGATCTGCACTGATGGAGGGGGATCTGCACTGATGGAGGGAGGTCTGCACTGATGGAGGGGGGTCTGCACTGATGGAGGGGGGTCTGCACTGAGGGGATCTGCACTGATGGAGGGGGATCTGCACTGATGGAGGGGGGTCTGCACTGATGGAGGGGGGTCTGCACTGATGGAGGGGGATCTGCACTGAGGGGATCTGCACTGATGGAGGGGGGTCTGCACGGATGGAGGGGGGGTCTGCACGGATGGAGGGGGATTTGCACTGAGGGGGGTCTGCACTGATGGAGGGGGGTCTGCACTGATGGAGGGGGGGTCTGCACGGATGGAGGGGGATTTGCACTGAGGGGGTCTGCACTGATGGAGAGGGGTCTGCACTGATGGAGGAGGGACCGCACTGAGGGGGTCTGCACTGATGGAGGGGGGTCTGCACTGAGGGGGTCTATACTGATAGATAGGGGAACCACACTGAGAGGGGTCTGTACTGAATGGGTCTATACTGATGAGGGGGGTCTATACTGAGGGGGGTCTAAACTGATGGAGGGGGTCTGTACCTAGTGGGGGGGTCTGTACTGAGGGAGGAGGATCTATACTGCTGGGAGGGGCGGTCTGTACTTAGTGGGGGGGGTCTTTACTGAAGGGGGACCATAGTTGGTGGAGGGGGGGTGACACCAATTTTTTTTCGCACCGGGTGACACCAGCTGTAGTGATGCCACTGGCTCTTGTCTCTGCAGCAATTTAACTTCAATGTACAGGGGGGGGTTACTATATACAGGAGGGGGGAGGGTTAACTATGGACAGGAGAGGGGAGGGTTAACTATATACAGGAGGGGGGTTAACTATTTACAGGAGGGGGTTAACTATTTACAGGAGGGATACTATGTACAGGGGGGGTAACTATGCACAGGAGGGTAATTATATACAGGGGGGTAACTAGGGGGAGAGGGGAAACTATGTACAGGGGGAGGGGGTAACTATGTACAGGGGGGGTAACTATGGCTCTGCCTGGAACACTGATTTAAGGACTGAGGCTGGGAACACCTGGTGTAAAGACTGACTCTGCTGGGAGCACCTGATGCAAGGAGGGACTCTGCCGGGGGCACTTGATACGAGGACAAACTCTGCTGGGGGCACCTGACGCAAGGAGGGACTCTGCCGGGGGCACCTGATACGAGGACAGACTCTGCTGGGGGCACCTGATGCAAGGAGGGACTCTGCCGGGGGCACCTGATACGAGGACAGACTCTGCTGGGGGCACCTGATGCAAGGACAGACTCTACTGGGGGCACCTGATGCAAGGACAGACTCTGCTGGGGGCACCTGATGCAAGGACAGACTCTGCTGGGGACCCCTGATGCAAGGAAGGACTTTGCTGGTGGCAGGCGACGTGGCTAGTGACACGCTCAGGGATCCCACTGATTAGGCATTATGGTGAGTTGAATGATTTCATTTTATATTACAATAGTAATAGTAGAAATAATGCGCTTCAATCATCCTGACACCATAACAATCATGGTGTCGGGATGATTGAAGCACTAACACCAGGTGTTGGAGTATCTTTATCTGCTGATTGTTAAACTTTCTAGAATACACATATTTCTATTGTTGTGTAGGATCTGGGGCTGCTGTCCCTTCATTCCTCTCTCCACCTTTCCCTCTCCATCCCTTATTCATCTCAGACTCTAACCACACCCCTTTGATCCACGCTCATTTAAGCCACGCCCACTATTGCGCGTAAACCACGCCCATTTTTCGTAGCGCCGTGCAGTTTTACTTTTTTTACTAAGCCACGCCTACAAACGCATGCCCCGCCCCCTAATTATTATACGGCTCTGCCTACAACCAAAAAAGTGTCCCACATTTTTTTTTTGCAATGTTGGCAACTATGCAAAGGTAGTAATGTTGTAACCCCTTTTTTTGAACAAGCGTGAAAAATATATTGCTCACAAAGAGGGGAGTATTTCCAGCATATTATCTGTGTGATCATGTGTGTGTCTATGGGTAGTCCCCCCCCTATGTATATTATCTATGTGATCATGTGTGTGTCTATATATATTATAATAAATCTATATAAAAAAAAAACACACACACACAGGATATATTTATGCATATTTTGACCATAAATATGTAAGACCCGGTTCACTGGTGCGATGCGAGAACACTGCAAATCCACTGCAGGTTCACACTGCCATATGCAAATCGCTGGGGAGTGTCAATACATTGTTAACGACACCCCCAGTTCAGCTTGCATATCGCACTGCGAACTGACAATTCAGACATGAATCGGATCGAGAAAAGGGTCCTATGCGTGTTTGCACCGAATGCGGTGCAATATCAGCCATACTATCTGTACCGCACAGACCGGGCCTTAAAGACCAAGCCTATTTCTATTTACAATTTAAAATCTGTATTTTTTTGCTTGAAAATTAATTAGCACCCTCAAACATTATATATATTTTTAGCAGAGTACAATGGAAATCATTGCAATAATTTTTTCATACTGAGGCATTTTGCAGGCACTAAAAATAGCGCCTGCAAAGCACCCTGAAAGAGCGGCTCCATACACTCCAATATGAAAGCCCCGAGGGCTTTCACACTGGAGACACAGCAGTGGCTGTTTCAGGGCACTTTGCAAGCACTATTTTTAGTGCCTGCAAAATGCCTCAGTATGAAAGGAGTCTTCATGTACAATCTGTGGCATGTAAACTCCCCCTCAATGTAAACCCAAGATAACAAAAAAACAGGGAAAGTCTTTGGGGTTGATTTACTAAAGGTAAATCTACTTTGCACTATAAGTGCAGTTGGTGGAGATCAGAGGGGGGCATGCAAGGAAGATAAAAAAACAGCATCTTTGCTTCTACATGATTACATGTTAAAATCACCAGTGCTTCCCCTCAGATTTTCAGCGACTACACTTGTATTGCAGAGTGGATTTGCCTTTAATAAACCCCAAAATACCTAAGAATTTGGGGTGTACACAACAAAGTGCTAGAGTGCAATTTGCTTAATAAGGACACTAGTTAGATTGACCTGTGTGTCCCCAAGGAAAGACATTGGTAGGGTTTTACCCTCACTTCCTGTTTGGCTATGTGACAGGAAGTGAAGCCAATTTTAAGAAAAGGGACACAAAGCCCAACCTAAAAAAGACAAGCAGGGGTTCTAACACTCACTTGGTTTCCCTCAAATGCCCAAAATTAGAATAGGATTGTCTGGAGCTCGATTTTAGCTCAGTGCTCTAATTCAGTGCTTCTCAACTCTGTCCTCAAGTACCCCCAACAGGCCATGTTTGCAGGTTTTCCTTCATCTTGCACAGGTGCTTTAAATCAGTCAATGGCTTGGTATTTTGGACAGCTAGTTTAGCCAAGATAAAATTCCCTAAACATGTCCTGTCGGGGGTACTTGAGAACTGAGGCTGAGAACCACTGCACTAAAATGGAAAATTGAATACTTACCACTCTGTAATTTCTTTCCTGGTGCCTATCCATGGCAGCATACACACAATCCATGCATATGCTACCATGAAGGCACCAGGAAAGTAACTTAGGCCCCTTTCACACTGGGGCGGTTTGCAGGCGCTATTGCACTAAAAATAGCGCCTGCAAACCGACCCGAAACAGCTGCTGCTGTGTCTCCCCCGAGGGCTTTCACACTGGAGCGGTGCACTAGCAGGACGGGAAAAAAAAGTCCTGCTAGCTGCATCTTCGGAGCGGTGAAGGAGCAGTGTATACACTGCTCCTTCACCGTTCCTGCCCATTGAAATCAATGGGACAGCGCAGCTATACCACCAGCAAAACGGCTTTGCGGTGGTTTTTAACCCTTTCTCGGCCGCCAGCGGGGGTATACAGAATGTCTAAGGGCCCAATGTGGGCCCTTAGACAAATCACACATTTTTGGGATTTGCCATGCCAATCAGCCTAGTTAAGCTGCAGCTGGGAAACGTGTTGCATGAGAAGTAACAAAAAACACAAAACATAAAAATTTGCTACAAATTTTATTGGTCAACAAAACAGGACTTTGAAAAGAGCAAGGAAAGCAAAAAACACATGTATGTTAATTTGAGACATTAGAATATGGTTAACATGAGTTAAAAGGAGTGTGCCCACAAATATCTATTAAGGATTTAAACATTAGTCAACATCTTGGGAACGTTTTTGTAAAATATTGCAGCACAGACAATTAAATCAAAGTGAACAACCTAAAAAAGACACACATTGACATCAAATATATTTCAAGGGAAAATATCACCCACCCAAAAAATACAATAAACCAAAGTAAAAAGAAAAACTTGCTCGAAAACACATCTGTTTTGCAAAGACATAAACAAAATACATAGAGAAAATACATGTGTTACAAACTCGATAAGGACACCCAAATGTACTCTCTTGCTGCCCAGACCAACCCAAATACAGCTAGCACAAAATAAGCCCCCCCTGTCCAAAATTAAACACATCATCCAGCATGTCCTTAATTAAGGTTAAGAAAAAAGAAGGTTGAAAAAAGTACTGGACTGCATCAAAAACGCACCAAAAACGTATCATAAATGCACTGGATCGCACCAAAAACGCACATGCATCGGGACTGCGTTTCTATGGAGTAAACTAGCCCTAAAGCTAGTAACTTGGGGGGGGGGGGGGTTACTCTGCCTGTAAAGTGGTGCATCTGTAGCATGTATCCAAAATGCTGCTTCAAAGATCTACGGCTGTAGAGAAAACATCCAAATCGACATTGCAGCTGCAAGATTTTAACACAAAACTAAAAATAGCCTGCACCCCCGCCCCCAATCCATACAAGGCCATTTGGGACTGTAAAGGCTTAAAATGAGAACCCCCACGTGAAAAATACAACCCCAAAATCTAAAAATATTGTGCCCCTCCCACACACTAACAAACCCCTAGCCAAACACACAGCAGGCCAGCCCATGAAAGGGGGGTGGGTGCTTAGGGGCAGTAGGGTCTCAGGCACCCCAAAAGTCAACCACCTCGTCCCCATATTCAGGGGGACAAGGGCCTCTTCCACACAAGCCTAGGCTGGGGTTGTGGGGGGCTGCAGACAGGGGGGGCTATACAAAATGTGGAAAGCCCCTTTAAACTAGTGGGTACAAGGTGCTTTGTGGTTGGTATTGGGCTGAGCCCAACATGCCCCAAAGGCAGCCAGCTATGTTGAGTGCATGGGGCCTTGTATGGTTCGGGAGGGGGTTGGGCGATCGCTCTTCTTGCCCCTTTCCTAGCTGGCCCTGTTGTATGCTCAGAAAAAGGATGTGGTTTGGATTGGTGAAGGCAGCTCACAGCCTTTGGAGATTGGAGAATGGAGTGTGGAGTTCCCCTTTAAAAACAAAAACTAGCCCAAAGAAATCATATGTATTAGAGGGGGAAGGTTAAATGCCCTTTCAGGAGGAGCTAGAGAAGCGAGTGTCTTTTTACATCATTTTAACAAGGTACATGTCACATGTTGGCAACGTAACACGCTAACATGACCTGTGTGCGAATATCCGACAAAAAAACACATAAAAGTGAATCAGCGTAAAAAAAAAAAAGGCAAGTTTAGAGGCACGCCCGTTCAACCCACGCAAATGCATTTACGTTGCTTGACATTTACTAAGATTTTGGCCGCGCAGTGAACCAACGCAAATGCTGCTTGCGCATGCGCAGTGCTTAAATTGACCTCACACAGTTCTAAACGTACTTGCAGGCACAGCTAACTTTTTCAGAAAAAGTTACTTTCTCATTCTATTTTGGGCATATTTGTTACTTGGGCAGTTATTACTACACTTCTTCACATCACCCCCATAATATTGGCACTTCCAGCTTGAGTTTTGAGTTGAAGATGTCCTGTGCCATGTCCATAGTGGCGCACTGATCGCCTCCTCCCATGCGCCGAGATTACTACAGTAAATGGGGAATAGCGCTGTGTTACCGGCGCAAACGTTTCATAAATACCAAAACGTACGTTGCGCCTAAGCGTGCGCCTCAACTCTTGGCGCAAATGGTTCGTAAATCAGCCCCCATGTATGGGGAAATGAATTACTCAGACAAATGAGTGTATTTAAATGTCATCCAATCAGATTGCACAGTGTATGGGGAAAGAATTGCTCAGACAGATGAGTAGATTTATACGTTATCCAATCAGATTGCACAGTGTATGGGGAAATGAATTGTCCAGAATGCACAATACACAGACATGTATTGAGAAGATGTTTTCATGGAAGTTTCGGCTCCACCAATGATTATAGACAATCACCATAAAATGCACAATTACAAGTCCAGGGAAGGTCCGCACAGTTGTTGATAGGAGGAAGATCTCTAGAATGAATATTGAGTTGTTTCAAAAAGAAGTGAATAAATGGAATAAAAGTGGAAGCAATATTCTCCATGTGATAAGGAAAAGCTCATTACCATGATTAGAACTACAATGAGAAAGTGCCCGATGTATAAGCCGTTGTGCACGCTGGAGAACACAGATACGCCTGTGTGCAACACACCTATTTAACAAGCTAAAGCGTGTGCATCCTGTCAGGCGACTATAAAGCGTGTGCGCCCTGTCAGGCGACCATAAAACGTGTGCGCCCTGTCAGGCGACCATAAAACGTGTGCGCCCTGTCAGGCGACCATAAAGCGTGTGCGCCCTGTCAGGCGAGGATGAAATGGTGAGCTTTGAAAATGCGCATGTGCAGTTGAGTAAGCTGAAAGAAGGGTGTAAAAAAGCTTGATTAGTTGTAAGACAGATCTACATGTTCTGGACAGAATTTGTGCATTTAAACCATGTTATATACATACTTTTTAGCCTGCTAACAGAAGATGGTAAACTGTAGTAAAGTTATCCACAGTATTCAGACAAAAATGTAGAAGATTACATTGGCTGCACTTGCTAATGGTAGGCGCGAAAGATTGCGCAAGTGCGCAACAGCGCTTCCTATGTAAATATGGTTTGGTGCATATAAGTGCACCATAATTTTTGATAAATGTCTTGAGTCCCGTTTTTTGTGCAATTGCTCCAATTTCTCTACTGCACCACAGGCGCAGGTCTTTAGTAAATCACCCCCAGTATCTCACAAAAGTGAGTACACCCCTCACATTTTTGTAAATATTTTATTATATCTTTTCCTACTTGCACTGTATTCGCCTGGACCTTCCGGTCCTTAGGCTGCATCAGCGCGCGCTTGCGCAGTAGCACATTACTGTGCACCTGCGCAGTACAGGTAAACAGCCCCTGTGACGTCAGACGCTGCCCACGCTGGCGTTACCTGATGCCGACAGGGTTGGGGAGCTCATATAGCGGTCTATGGCAGACCGCTGTGTGAGCATTAACAGATTCTTCCCTCTGGGCTGTCACGGTAGATCGTCTTACCTGAAGGTTGATGCGCTTTTGAGAGTGGTGTGGGATGTGCCCTTTTCTTCACCACATCCCCTATACAGCCCTCACTCCCTTCCTTTCCTCCCTTGTCTCTCCCTCCCTCACCCCTCCTGGCTCCTAACCTTCAGTGTTTTGATTTCATTCATTATTGTATTTTACAGACTACCATGTCACTCTGGGATCTTATACATCAAGTGTCAGCTTTGCTGCATCCCTAACTTTAAGTGTCAATTGTTTGACTCTGGGAGTAACTTCTACTTTATTGCTACCGTTATACACGGTACTTTGGTAGATCAGCTAAATATCTGGTGAGTTTTAGCGTTTCTATATACTTTATCTCTTTTGATGAATTAGATGTTTTGTGGTTTTCTTGTGGCACTTTTTCCCCCTCCCCATCTCCATTCCCCTTCCCCCCCTCTCTCCCCTGGTGTCCCCCTCCTACTCTCCCCCAATACCTTCCCTTTCCCTTTCTCCCCCCCTTCCCCCACTATCTTCCTTCCCCTTGTCTGTCCCCACCTTTCCCTCCCTTGTCCTTCCCTTCCCCACCCCCCTCTCTTTCCCCCCTTTTTTCCCCCCTCTCTTCCTCTCTCCCCCTGCCTCCCCTTCCCCCCCCCCCAGTCTTTTCTTCGCCCCCCCCCCCTTTTTTACCCCTTTTTTATTCAGTTCACTACCCCATCACACCTGGGTGTGCACTTCAAAACATCTTTAGATTCCATATTCTTACCCTCTTCTCCCCCCCACTCTTTCCCCCCTCCCCTCCCCCCTCCTCCCCCCCTCCCCCCCCCCACACACTTATCCTCACGCCATCACTCTTTTACCCTTTAACTCAGTTCACTACCCCATCACACCTGGGTGTGCACTTCAAAACATCTTTAGCTTCCATATTCTTACCCTCTATTATTATTATTATTATTTTATAGACCACCCCTCCCAAAGAAGCGGTTTTCACTGCAGAACCGGTTGAGGAACCTTATGTATACCCCTCCCCAACAGAAACTCTATGTGGATACCCGTTAGTAATTTGTTAATTGTGGTGTACACAAACTGTTGTTTTTAATACATATTGTCTGTATACTTTTGTATTTTTGTATTGTACTCATTAAAATTTATATATTTTATGATTTAATAACTGTGATTAATTACCAAGTGCCGAGATAGTCCCAATTTTTAGACGTGTACGTGCGTAGGCAAGTGGCGGCAATTACCTCCGCGCCTCCACTCCTCCATTTTCTCATTCTAAACCTGGATGATGGCACTTTTTTTTGGTATATATTAGTCTTTAATTTGAGGCCATACTCACTATTTACTCTATACATAGGATGGCCAATACACCCATTCTCTCTTTGTGCATCTCTCAATGGATTGCAACATTGATTGATGCCTCCTTTGAGTGCCTCTACCCCTCTATTTATTGTAAACACTAACGTTCTCGTTTTTGTCACTTTAACACAACTAGGGCTACCTCACCCCAGATAAATTTGGCCATGGACGTTCTCTGCACCAACTGGGCAGATTTTATGACTAACCTTAAGACGGCATGTCTGAGCGACCACAAATATGAGGACGATAATAAAGCGTTCTTTGCTAAGATGTTTAATTTGCTGAAACTTAAGTCGCAGCTACACTGGCACATCGAATATTTTAAGATGTATGTCACAGAGAATATCTGCCCCATCGGTCTGAGAAGCCAAATTTTCCCCACCATGAAAGATCCATTGGTTGAATTAAAAAAAACGTGGGAAAATATTTTGACTAACTGCAGCCTGTATTTAATGAGATCACTCATTTCACAATATACCCATGATATGTCTACCCTTGATACTGATATTGAACGTTTAAACTCTGATTACTCTCACCTAGTAGACAATACAACTTTTAAAACTAAGAGGAAAGAGCTTAAAGACCGTTTGGAGATAATGAACAAGGATATCATTGACAAAAAGCAAAGCAAATTCAGTAAAGATAGGATAGCTTTCACCGAGGGCTATGCCTACCGATGGTCTGGGAGGAACCCAGGCAGAAGGGGTCTCCCTCGGGCTAGTGCCACGAGGAACCCCACTCTTGAAGCCGAATCTGATTCGTCCCTATCATCAACTTTTTCCCTTCAAAGTAATGCCCATTTGACTGCCACACCAGCAACCAATTCCTCACAGAAAAGACTACGTTATGGCGGGGGGTACTCCACAAACCCAAGAAGGATAAAAAAGGCCCAAAAGGTCCCAAATCTGCACGTGCACCTCCTACACAAACTCCAACAGATACCACTACCCCGTTGGAAGGGGATGTGGGTCACTCTACCCTACACGGTACTATTCCGAAAGTTCTCAATTCAGCCCTCATGTCAAATAAATACACCAAGATCAATGAAGATCTAATTTTTTTAGACCTGAAGAAACAGCAGGGGAACCTAGACACATAGGTGTGCGCAGCCTATTGCATTAGGGTGTGCACCCCAAAGCTCCAACCCATATGCGTTTGACATATTTACCGGCCTCTTCCCCGCTCTCCAGCCTGAAACAATGGGAGGAAGGGGGAGCATGGGAGCACATGGGGGACCCGGGCAACAGAAGGAAGAGGAACAGGAAAAGGAGGGGTGACATATATTAGTATATTAGATCCCCTATATATTCCTCCTGTGGCAACTGAATGTTGACAAAAGGGAGAGGAGGAGAAGCCTAGCTTCAGATGCTGCAGGAGGAAAATACAGATCGGTTTCACTAAATTCCACCCAGCCACCTCTCCAGTCCAGGTTCAGAGAGTTGGCAAGGAAGGATTGCGGTTTACCTGTCACCTGTAAAAGAAGAAGCCGGCAACACCAAAACAACAAGCGTATTTATTTTCAAGCCTTTACAGTGAGTACAGTCAGCAGCAGACTAGTTTCGGCGATAAGCCTTGTTCACAGCACAGCCCTGCTCACCATTGACAGGTTGCCAACCCAAGGATTAGGGTGTGCCCAGGCACACCTGGCACACCCCTTGCGCACGCCTATGCCTAGACACATACGTACTAAAACCCACACAACTTCCAAACAACATTCCCAATGTGACAACAACTTCAACATTATAAACCCCACCCCCTACCAGTTGACTGACGAGGAAACCTCGTTGCTTCAACTAGGCTTTGGTTTTTGTCCCTTAGATGCTCTCAAAGTCTAATCCCATTGGGGTCCAGGGAGTTTCTTCTACGTCTGCTCCTTCAGTCGGGCCTTCCTCAGCGGTGGTGATGCTCCCTCCAGAACCCAAAGTCCCGACTCCTGAACGATTCTCCGGGGATAAATTCAGGGCCTTTCACAACTCCTGTGAATTGTTTTTTGCTCTTCAGCCACGTACCTTTTCCCTGAAGGCTACCAAGGTGGGCTACGTAATTTCTCTGCTTTCTGGTGACCCCCAAACCTGGGCCCATCGCCTCTTGGAGCAAAAGGACGTATCCCTGACCAATCTCTCCACCTTCTTTGACGCATTGGGTCAGTTATACGATGACCCCCAGCTGTCCGTGACTGCAGAGGCGGCTCTGCACACCCTTCAACAGGGTCGCAGGGCAGCAGAGGACTATGTGGCTGAATTCAGAAAGTGGAGTGCGGACACAAGTTGTAATGATGCGGCTCTCCGCTATCAGTTTCGAATGGGACTCTCTGAAGGATGAATTGGCCAGAGTGGGTACACCACAGACTTTAAATGCCTTGATCGATCTAGCCATCCAGATCGATCGACGCCTAAGAGAACGTAGGACTGAGAGAGCTATGGGATCTTCTCGCCCAACTTGGGTTACCCCTAAAGTTCTTCATCATACGTCACCAACACCACCTACCTCCACGTTTAACCCACCTGAGCCAATGCAATTAGGGGCCCTGTGGCCTTCTCTTACCCAGAAGGAACGACAACATCGTCGAGTGAATAATTTGTGCCTGTATTGTAGGGAACCTGGGCACTACGTCAGGATATGTCCCCTTAAAGTTCGTAAGTGCCTATCCCTGTCCACTGACTATCTTGCACCTCTGGCTAAGAATGCTACTCACCTTGCTCTCTCTATCCTGTTACAGCTTCCAGGAGAGACTCTGCAAATAACCGCCATTATTGACTCTGGAGCTTGCAGTTGCTTCATGGATTCTCTTTTTGCTACCCAACACCAGATACCTTTGTTGCCTAAGGCCCATGGACTTTCCATCCATCTAGCTGATGGCACCGCCATCAAATCTGGACCGGTTACCCAATAGACTGTTCCAATACCCTTCTCCATCTCCAATTCTCATCAAGAACTGCTACGCCTGGATATCATCGCCTCACCCCTGTTTCCCATAATCATCGGCATGCCCTGGTTACAGGCTCACAACCCTGACATTAATTAGATCACAGGTGAGGTTACCTTTTCTTCATCATATTGCCAACAGTCTTGCAGAATTCAGAACGCTCAGGAGAACCCTAACTTGCTCTGCCTAGATACAGATCCTAGTCTACATCTCTCCATCCCTTCTGCCTATCATGATTTCTTAGATGTATTCAGCAAGCAGGGAGCAGAGTTCTTACCTTCTCACCGGGCCTATGACTGTCCTATCGAATTACTTCCCGGTGCTGAGATTCCTTTTGGAAGAATCTTTCCTTTGACTGAAGTAGAACAAGGGGCTTTAAAAGACTATATTGATGAGAACCTAAAGAGAGGCTTCATTCGTCCGTCCACGTCTCCAGCAGGTGCAGGCATCTTCTTTGTACAGAAGAAAGATAAAACCCTCAGACCGGGGCGTGGTCTGGACATGGCCGTGTGAGGACGTGCGTCTGAGGAGCTCCCGGCCCGTCCCTGCCTTTTCGGCCCCTACATCAGTAAAATCAGCAGGAAAACAGCGGCATGTACTCTGCTGGGAGACGCAGAGGAAAGAGTGGCAAACAACAGAAAAGATCTCCGCCGAAAACACAGCAAAACGTACAACAGAACGGAGCCATCAGGCAGTACTTCCCTGACTCCCGGGACCCATCCCCCGCTCCAAAGATGGCGGCCGCCACGAGGACGAACGAACCTGTGAGTACCCCACAGCATTACTCACTAACACCGTCCATGGCCCCTAGCTCCTCAAACAAAGAAATGACTATCCCCTCACTGTTCAGGGAGGACTTGCAGGACACACAGGGTCCGCACACTACACCCCTGACCCTGCATGCAGATGAGGAACTGAGAGCACTGCTGCGGGCCATACCGACCAGAGCAGACTTTGAATCACTGGCCAACAGACTAGAGACCGCACATCGCAAAGACATAGCAGCGGTGCGCACGGACATTAACTCTTTGTCAGACCGCATGAATGCAGGGGAAACCACGGTCACGGATCTTGCACTACGTGTAAAACAGATAGAGGACACGCAGGCAACCCAAACAAAGTTAGTTCTGACCCAACAACTTCACTTAGAAGAGATTGAAGACCGCAGCAGGAGGAACAACCTGCGCATTAGGGGCCTACCTGAAGCTACAGGCACGGAAGACCTTTCAGCTACAGCCACAGCCATCTTCAGAGAAATAGCGAGCACAGACTTCCCCGCCACGCTGTCTTTTGATCGGATTCACAGGGCTCTGGGACCGAAATCAACAGATCCGAATCGCCCAAGACACCTGATCTGTAGAATACACCAATATACGCATAAAGAAATCATCTTGCGCAAAGCGTGGGAGACGAGGGATGTGGAGTTTGATGGAGCTAATCTCCAGATTATGCCTGATCTCTCAAGGGCCACTCTGCAGCGCAGGGCAATGCTGAAACCAGTACTGGAGTTGGCCCAACATGCTGGCATCACATACCGCTGGGGCTATCCAATCTCAGTGACTTTCAAGAAGCGGTCACAATTTTTCACCCTACGGTCCCCTATGGAACTCCCTGCATTATTTGATTTTCTGGAAACTGACCCAGTGACTGTCCCAGATTGGCTGCAATTGCTTCCAAGATTTACTCAACGTGGTGGGGGCCCGGGTTTGCGGAGACCAGGCTCACCGAGACCACAGCGCAGCCGGCGCAGATCTCGGGTCACCCCGCCAGAAGAAGACAGAGAGGCCTAGGGATGTTCGCTGTGGTGAGAGTACATATGCTTCCTCAATGGTTTTGACTTTATTCTTTATTTTTTGTTCAACAGTGCACCTCTGCCAGTTCTACTCTACATGGTTTATCAGTTTGACCACCCTGACATTTCACTGGGTATGTTAATTGTCCCCCCACCCTATGAGGAGTGAGATGTGAGCTTCCACACCCAATCGCCTGCCTGGCTATTCTGCGACCGAGAGTGGTCACTACAGAGGTGGGATGGTTTAATAGGGATTACAGCTAGGGACGTATTCTGATATCTCTTCTCCCCCCAGAGACTACAGATGTATGGAACTTCCCACGAACTGTTAGTAATGAGCATAAATGCATGGGTTGCAAGGTCTCTGGAGACCTGTTTTTCAGTTAACTGCAGATGTGACATAACTTGTGAGACCCGAAACTAGGAGTTCAAAGCGGTAAATAGATCAGTGTTGAGTTCTTATCTCACCGGCGGGCTCTACGATAACCCCTCTATGGCACAGGGACACCATCATACTGGAATGGTATAGATTGGAGGTATTGCTCCAACAGAAACTAGGCACACGAGGAATGCCCAGTGGGGTTAACTAGGTGAGCCACCTTCCAGGATTCCAGCGAGTCAATACAGAAGGCGGTCATTTAATAAGCAACTGACTACTAAGGAAAGAGTTAATTGGAAAGATCAGAAGATTACGGTTATATTTAAGAATATGTAAGTTGGGGGGAGGACAGGGATGTGATTCAGGTTGATACAGGATGGGCCAGTTTACGTATTGCTGTTATTTGATTATGTTGTAGTTAATCGACACTGGGCATGAGGTGGATTATGCAGGAGATGTATAAGGGAAGCTACTTCTACTGGTAATAACAAAGTTGTATTTCACGTTTCTGCATGTTGTTTATTATCGTTCTTCTTTAAGATAATGTTCTATATAGGTAAAACACTCACGTGCCTTTATTATGTCTAGGGGCGGGAGGGGGGGGCGGGCTGGGGCTAGCCTCTCTGGTCATAGTCTAACCTCATCCCCACTAGGCCGAAGCACCTTCCCGGTGATAGCCGGAGTGTGTTTCACTGCAAGGAATTGCACATAACTGTCTACTGACAGTTATTACTTTTAAAGACGGTCCATTGATTGTCTACCAAAATTTGCTTATTTTTCTCTTTCTCCTCTCTTCTTGCTTCCTCTAACTTATTCTATCTAACCTATCTATTCTTACTATCTTCTTGACCTTTCCTCAACCCTCTCTCCCCATATTTTTGGTGCGGATCTTGGAACTGACGCGTGCGCGATGGACCAAATTACTATCTTCACATTGAATGCCAAAGGGCTGAACGTGCCTCAAAAACGACGCATGCTCATGAATGATCTTAAAAGATCCAAAGCCGATATTGCGTTTGTTCAAGAAACCCACTTCAAAAAGGGTGGGCTGATGTGCTTGAAAAACCGCCATTTTCCTTTCGTATATCACGCTACCAACCCCTCCGCCAAATCAAAAGGAGTGTCTATACTCCTTGCGGAAAAAGTGCCCTGGACATGCCGAGACACTAAAATTGACACAGAAGGGAGATATGTATTCCTTAAAGGAATGATAGGGGAGGTATTAGTGACGCTGGCGACGGTCTATGCTCCAAATGATAGACAGGACTTTTTCATATCCAAAACACTAACTGACTTGTTGACCTTTGCGGAAGGACAACTGATCATAGGCGGCGATTTTAATGTTGCCTTGAACCCAAGGGTTGATTCGTCAACGGGATCCACCTCAGTGCGAGGTGTCGCACATAAACGTATCAGTAAGTCGCTACATGAGGCCAGATTGATAGACGTGTGGAGACTCCTACATGCAGGGGAGAGGGACTACACGTTCTTCTCACCACCACACAAATCATATTCACGCATTGACTTCTTTCTTTTACCTCACAACCAATTGGAAGCGGTGGAGAAGGTAGACATAGGGACTATCACCTGGTCGGACCACGCACCGGTTATACTACGCTACTCCCTCTCACAGACAGTGACGACAAAAACGAGATTTTGGAGACTGAACGAAAGTTTATTACAGAACCCTACCGTACTAGCCGACGTCACAAAAGAGCTTAAACAATATTTTCTGACAAATAATGTTGAGAACTGTGACCCTGGGATACTCTGGGAAGCCCACAAGTCGGTGATGAGAGGGATTCTGATTAAACATGGCACTTATATTAAAAGGGAAAGGGAAAAACAGTTATTGACCCTTTTACAAAAAACACACGATTTAGAAAAAAAGCACAAGAGTAACCCAACCCCAACAGTAGAGACAGAACTCCTCACTGTACGCAGACAGACGGTTGACATATTACAATACCAAGCAAAAGCAGCACTACAATCATGTAGGAAACTCACTTATGAATCAGGAAATAAATGCGGGAAGCTCCTGGCACGAGCAGTTAGACAACAGAAATTAAGGGCATATATACCTCAAATTGTCTCCCCAACAGGGCAAAAAAGGGGGTTACCCACACAAATAGCTGAGGAATTCAAAAATTTTTACCACTCTCTCTATCATCTCCCGAAGGCAGGTGTCACTAACACTGCAATAAAGGAATACCTTGCCCTCTCCAACATGACTAAAATCTCAGAAGAAGAGGCAGCGGCCCTAGAAGAACCCATTACAATAATAGAACTGCAGAGCGCACTCAAGCACATGAAACCGGGGAAGGCCCCTGGACCGGACGGACTGACCTTACAGTATTATCAGACACTCTTACCAACACTAGGCCCGCATATGCTGAAACTCTTTAACAATCTCACAGAAGGAGGCCATTTACAGAGGGACACCTTAAGCGCCCACATTTCCCTTATACCTAAGGAGGGGAAGGATCCCTCAGCATGTGGCAGTTACAGGCCCATATCGCTCCTAAATATAGATCTCAAACTCCTCACCAAAATTTTGGCAAATAGACTATCCCAACATATGACAGGCTTGATACATTTAGATCAGGTGGGCTTTGTCCCTACGCGTGAAGCCAGGGACAACACCACAAAGGTGCTTAACCTAATACATAGAGCAAATATAACTAAAGTGCCCTGTACCTTTCTCAGCACAGATGCTGAGAAAGCATTCGATCGGGTGAGTTGGGAATTTATGAATGCAGTACTTAAACACATAGGACTAGGTAGACACATGTTACAATGGATTTCCAATGTTTACTCAACACCAACAGCCAAGGTCAAAGCCAATGGAATCCTGTCGGATTCCTTTAATATCTCTAATGGCACCAGACAGGGATGCCCACTGTCACCTCTTCTTTTTGCTCTAGTACTCGAGCCCTTTCTGAACACAATACGTAACAATCCAGATATTTCGGGAATTACTATAGATCGTCAGCAATATAAGGTCTCGGCTTATGCTGATGATCTTTTATTCTCCATAACAAACCCAATCATATCTCTCCCGGTCTTAATTGGAGAATTTCAGAAATATGGGAATATCTCCAATTTAAAGATTAATTTCGATAAATCAATGGCAATGGGAATCAATATGTCAACTGAACAGCTATCCCTGCTGAAGTCTAAATTCAATTTTAAATGGTCAGACAGCCACTTTACCTACCTGGGTACTAACATACCTAGAGATCTGAAACGCACTTTTGAATTAAACTTCCCTCCAATACTTTGTAAAGTTAAAAAGCTCCTTGAGGAATGGGGCAAAGGTCTACACTCGTGGTTTGGGAGATGCAATTTAATTAAAATGTGCATCCTCCCAAAATTCCTTTATCTGTTCCAGGCCCTGCCAATAAGAATACCAGCTACCTACTTCAAACAAATACACTCTTTGTTTATAAAATTTGTGTGGGCACAGTCGAAACCTAGACTTAAAAGGTGCTATATGACACTACCGAAGCAGTGTGGGGGTCTCGCCCTCCCTGACGCAAAACACTACTACCAAGCAGTACACTTGGGGAGGATCATTGACTGGAACAGACACGGGAAAGCCAAACTTTGGGTCCAGGTAGAGGGCCACCAGACCAAAGTCCCCTTGAAAGGAGCTATCTGGTGCTACGAACAACTACCCAAGGACATGACAATGCACCCGACCATAGGGGCCACCCTATATGTGGGTTCGGGTATACTTAGAACCACCGCGCTGACCTCTAGACAGTCCCCATTATTTCCCATTTTGGGAAATCCAGAGTTCAAACCAGGTCTAGACCAGGTGACATATGAGACACTTTGGAACAGGGGTAAAGACTGTGCAATACATTACGTAAAGGAGGACAAGTGGGTCTCAATTCAGTCTCTTACGAGTGACAATGGGGATTTCCGGTTGTCATTCTGGGAGGCGATAAGGTTGCACCACTTCATCCATTCAATACCTGAACCTACAAGATTTAAACGTAACATGACGACTTTGGAGGAATATTGTAGAGGGGAGGGTACATTGTCTCAGGTGCTCTCCAAAACATACTCCCTACTCAACACACCAATGGAACAACCAGATTTATTATTTTTGAGAAAATGGGAGGGTGATCTTCAATGCAGTTTCACAGCAGTACAAACACAGAACATTATACATCTCACACTGAAATCATCGATTTGTACAAAGATTCAGGAGACAAATTATAAACTTCTCACCAGATGGTACTACACACCTCAACTACTGCACAAATTCTTCCCTAACACCTCTGATAGATGTTGGAGGTGTGGCTCAGAGGTGGGAACACTACTACATATTTGTTGGACCTGTCCTTTATTACAAACTTTTTGGATAGCAGTTGAGACAATAGTCAAAAAATTTACGAACCAAATAATACAGAGAGATCCAGCACTTTTCCTGCTACACGCCACTACAAGCTCAATTAGAACATATAAAAAGTCTGTGGTTAGACATTTGCTCAATGCAGCCAAATCTTGTATTCCAGCTTTATGGAAACAGAGTACACCCCCCTCAGCTGGGATGTGGCTGCGCAGGGTTGAGGAAATAAAACAGATGGAAGACCTGATATTGACTGCCCAAAACAAACAAGACAAGCATTCAAAAAACTGGTTGGCCTGGAATATGTACATTTACTCAGATGAAGGACAAACTTTATTGAACTCTTGAGAGCCCCTGAGATGGGGTTTTTTGTACGGGATGAGATCCTGAATAAGTCCATCGCGCGCGCGTCGAGCATGCACCCTCCCCCCTCCCCCCCTTCTCCTTTTCTTGTAATCTCTCTATTTTCCTTCTGTGTTTTTCAGCTAACACCCCCCCTTCTCAACCCCCCCCCCACCTTACCTTATCATTTCCTTCCCCCCCCCCTCCCAACCTGCTCTTTCTCTCTTTCTTTTCTAATACCATCTTCTCTATTTCTCTGTGTTAATCTCGGGTAGCTACCTCCTGAGCAAAGCAAACGAGTATCAGTGAAAGACTCTATAGTCAGCTAGAAATTTGACTGGTTTATTTCTATATATCTTTACAGTATTTAAGTACTAGGATGGCGAAATGAAGAAACATCTGTATCTTAGTAACTGTAACATGCTAACGGAAACGACTTGACGAGTCTTTCGCTATATGTTATCTATTGTTATGATACACCGTCGGGAGGCTGCGACCCCCTATTGAATTGTTCTGTACAGTTGTGGTATTTCTGGGGCTCTGCCCTCCTTTTCTTTTAAGAAAAACGAATAAAATTTATACTTGCAAAAAAAAAAAACCCTCAGACCATGTGTGGATTACCGCAAACTAAATAAAATCACTGTAAAAAAACGTTACCCTCTTCCTCTGGTACCAGAGTTGTTCCAAAGACTTGGGACGGCCACCATATTCACTAAGCTTGACCTCCGCGGAGCCTAGAGTTTAGTTCGTATTAGGGACGGAGACGAATGGAAGACCACCTTTCGTACCCGCTATGGACATTTTGAGTACCTAGTGATGCCTTTCGGTCTGTGCAATGCCCCTGCTACTTTTCAATATTTCATCAATGATGTTTTACGAGACTTTCTAGATCTGTTTGTTATCGTCTATTTAGACGACATATTAATTTTTTCTTGTTCCCTTGAATCTCACCGCAGGCACGTCAGAAGTGTGTTGGGCCGGCTTCGACAACACGGTCTGTATGCAAAAGCTGAGAAGTGTGAATTTGAACAGGAAAGTATTCCATTTTTGGGGTTGATCATTTCCAGTAGAGGCATTAAGATGGACCCTCAAAAGGTCGCTGCAGTTTTAGATCGGCCAGTCCCGACAGACAAAAAGAGAATCCAGCGATTCGTCGGATTCGCTAATTTTTACCGTAAATTTATTAAGGGGTTCTCAGCCATCATCACACCCATCACAAAGCTAACTAAACAAGATACACGCTTCCACTGGTCTGCTGAAGCCCAAAAGGCTTTTGAGACCCTCAAGGGCCTTTTTACCTCTGCCTCCGTACTTAAGCATCCAGATTCCTCTCTGCCGTTCGTACTAGAGGTGGACGCATCTGAAATTGCAGTAGGGGCAGTGTTGTCCCAAAGACAGGGAACTAAGGCCCTGTTATATCCTGTGGCCTTCTTCTCTCGTAAACTGTCCACGGCGGAGAGAAATTATGATGTAGGTAACAGAGAGTTGTTGGCAATCAAATCAGCATTAGAAGAGTGGCGCTATCTGCTGGAAGGTGCCGCTCATCCAGTCTTAATTTTTACAGATCATAAGAACCTGGAGTATTTGAGATCTGCAAAGAGGTTGAAGCCACGTCAGGCCAGGTGGGCTCTCTTTTTCTCCAGGTTCTCCTTTAATGTCACTTACCGCCCTGGCTCTAAAAATACCAAACCTGATGCCCTATCCAGGATGTTTCACAAATCCCAAGAGGTTTCCCCACCGGACACCATTCTGTCCCCGGGGAATTTTCTTTTGCTTCAGGGAAACCTGCTTTCCCAGATTAAGCAGGCTTCCGCGGAATTGGGATCTTCCATTAGGTCAGAACTCCAAGTTAAGGATGGGTTACTGTGGCACGAGAATAGGATCTTTATACCTGATACACTACGAGTTTCAGTACTAGAACTCTGTCATGACCATGCATTGGCTAGGCATTTTGGCGTGGCTAAGACCACTGATCTGGTACAGCATACCTTTTGGTGGCCCCAGTTACGCAAAGATTGTAGGAAATTTGTTGAGTCCTGTACCACCTGCATCAGGAACAAGGGGCACAGGACCAAAGCATGGGGGTTACTAAAACCATTGCCTGTCCCAGATAGGCCATGGAAAATGCTTTCTATAGACTTTATTGTGGAATTACCTCCGGCTGGGGGCTTCACCTCAATTTTTGTCATAGTGGACCGGTTGTCGAAGATGGCCCACTTCGTCCCAATGAAGGGCACCCCCTCAGCTACAGAAACGGCACAGGCATTCATTAAAGAAGTCGTCAGGCTCCATGGGGTACCGGTCAATATCGTTTCAGATCGGGGGGTACAGTTTACCTCCCGATTCTGGAGGTCTCTGTGCAAAATACTGAACATTGAGCTCTCATTTTCATCTGCTTATCATCCCCACACTAATGGGCAAACAGAGAGAACAAACCAGACTCTTGAACAATATTTACGCTGTTTTTCTTCTTTTGCCCAAGATGATTGGATTTCTGTTCTTCCATTGGCTGAATTCGCCTACAACAATTCTATTCATTCCGCTATCAAACTCCATTTTTTGCGAATTATGGTTTCCACCCTTCATTTTTACCTAACTCTCTTCCAGAGTGTACAGTACCCGCAGTTCAGGAGAAGTTGAACTTCTTTACTTCCAACAATCAAGTTTTACAGGAGACCATGACCAGGACCCAGGAATATAATAAAGCAATCTTCGATAAGAAAAGACGAGGTGAGCTGTTACTTACACCCGGGGACCAGGTACGGTTATCTACAGTAAATCTCAGGATGGCTTGTCCTTCAAAGAAATTGGGTCCCAAGTTTCTTGGACCATTCCCTGTCAAGCGGAAAATTAACGAGGTGGCATACGAACTTGAACTCCCGGATTCACTAAAAGTCCATCCAGTATTTCATGTGTCTCTGCTCAGACCCTCTATTTTGAATCCATTTCCAGGCTGAAGTACAGATCCTCCTGATCCAATTTTGGTAGATGGGGAGGAAGAATTCGAGGTGGAAGCTATCATGGACCATAGGAAAAGAGGTAACCAAAATCAATTTCTGATAAAATGGAGGGCGTTTGGCCCAGAAAAAAAATTCTTGGGAACCTGAGGACAATATTCATGCTGAAGATCTGTTACAATCTTTTAAAAGGTCCCATCCAGAGAAATTTCTCCAAAGGGGCAGCCGGAGGCAATGTCATGAAGATCCTGCTAGTAATCGGCGATCCAGACACACGGGAACACAGCCACGGGTTCCACTGCGCATGCGCGCGCGTTCATGGGTGCTGTCATGCACGGGCACGCACGCTCGTACTCCCGCTGGTGTCAGGCGGGCTATTTAAACCTGCCTGTCACATGCAGTCCCCGCTGTCTGCTCTACAGCGTTCCGTGTGCCATAACCTGATCTGACCTGTGTACTCTGTTATCTGACCCGGCTTCCTGTTAGACCATCCTGCTATCTGCCTGCACCAGACCCTCTTGGCTTGCCTGACCATCCTTCTGTGTATTCCCTGGTACCTCTGCTGTCCGCCCAATACCAACCACCGGCTTGTTTGACCATCCCTCTGTCTGATACCAGTATCCAGTCTGTTTACCTGCTGCTTGTTCCTGGTTCCAGCCCAGCGTTCCAGGCTACTACCTGCTGCTTTGTTCCTGGTTCCAGTCCAGCGCTCCAGTCTACTAACCGGTGGTTGTTCCTGGTTCCAGTCCAGCGTTCCAGTCTACTACCTGCTGCTTGTTCCTGGTTCCAGTCCAGCGTTCCAGTCTACTACCTGCTGCTTGTTCCTGGTTCCAGTCCAGCGTTCCAGTCTACTACCTGCTGCTTGTTCCTGGTTCCAGTCCAGCGTTCCAGTCTACTACCTGCTGCTTGTTCCTGGTTCCAGTCCAGCGTTCCAGTCTACTACCTGCTGTTTGGTCCTGGTTACAGCCCAGCGTTCCAGGCTACTACCTGCTGCTTTGTCCCTGGTTCCAGTCCAGCGTTCCAGTCTACTACCTGCTGCTTGTTCCTGGTTCCAGTCCAGCGTTCCAGTCTACTACCTGCTGCTTGTTCCTGGTTCCAGTCCAGCGTTCCAGTCTACTACCTGCTGTTTGTTCCTGGTTCCAGCCCAGCGTTCCAGGCTACTACCTGCTGCTTTGTCCCTGGTTCCAGTCCAGCGTTCCAGGCTACTACCTGCTGCTTTGTTCCTGGTTCCAGTTCAGCTTTCAGTTCCTGCCTACTTACCTGCTGTGGTTCCTGGTTCACTCTACATTCCAGTCTCCAGTCTCCTCTTCAGCTTCAGGTTCCAGAAGGTGCCACCACTCCTGAACTTCTGGTGACTGTTGATCCTGCCAGGCACCCATACCACTCCTCACTCCTGGGCCCTCTGTCTCCATTCCAGAGGAACGGGAGTGGGAGCTGTAAGGGAGGTCTTTCTCTGCACTTCAGGCTCAAAACCTACCAGGTACTTGACAGGCGCTCTGATGTCGTCATCAAATAGTCAGACAAAGGCGGCAACATCGTCCTAATGACGCACAATCAATACCAATCTATGTGTTTGACTATTCTTAACAATCATAATTGGTATCAACCCATTTCTCAATCTCATTTGTCTTCCTTCACCCAGGAACTCCAGATCCTTTGCAGTTAGGCCTTCCTTTCAGGCCTCATTGACAAGGATACTCTTGAGTTCCTGCTCCCCAAGTTCGCTTGTGTTCCCACCTTTTATTCCCTCCCCAAAACTCACAAAAATGTCCAGACCCCCCCAGGGAGACCTATAGTTTTAGGGATAGGTTCCCTAACTGACAACGTAAGTTTTTGATGCCTTATGTACACAGCCTTTCTTCATACATTAGGGACACCACAGACCTGTTGCAACGTCTAGAGGGGATCCATATCTCTCCTGACGCCCTGCTCGTGGCAGTTGATATTGAGGCGCTTTACTCCAGTATTCCCCACGAGCGGGGCGTACGGATGGCTGGATCCTTTCTATTCAAACAATATACCACCACATGGCCTCTTAACCATTTTATCCTTGCACTACTACAGTTCATTTTGACTAAAAATTACTTGACCTTCAACGACCAGTTGCTTTTGCAGACCCAAGGAGCTGCCATGGGGACATCATGTGCCCCAGCTTATGCAAATCTCTACCTAGGCGGTTGGGAGAGATACGTCCATTCGAACGATAGATATGCAAACTTTCTTGACGACACCCTGTTGTGGTATCGCTTTATAGATAATCTATTTTTGGTATGGACTGGGTCGAAGGACGAACTTTTGGACTTCCTCCACGAGTTGCACGACAATGACCTCTACCTAAAATTCACATTCAAAATTGATACTGATCAGATTTCGTTTTTAGATCTTAATATTATCAAACAACAAGATGGCACCCTGGGTACTGATCTTTACCGCAAGCCCACGGCAGGCAATACCTTGCTATACGCCACCAGTGCTCACCCCAAATCATTGGTGCGCAGTATACCCTACAGTATACCCTCAACCTGCAGTTGAGCAGAAATTGTGCGCTTGAAAGTGATTTTAGGATTCAGGCCAAGGCGTTACGTGAACGACTCCTACTGCGAGGATACTCTCCCACTAATCTTAGAAAGGCCTTTAATAAAGCCTCTTCATGCTCCTGGAACTCTTTACTATTCAATCGTCCCAAACCCTCCTCCTCAAATGACCCTGTAAGGTTTATTACCACTTATTCAGCTCATCATAATGTACTTCAAACCATTTTACCCAACAACTGGCACCTACTCGCCGAACACCACATTTTGGGTAAACACGTGCGTGTTCCCTACACAACCAATTGACCTCTAGTCATTACACATCTGCTAAGCCTCCTAGGAGAGGACCCAATGGCACATTCAGATGTGGTGATTGTCCCCGTTGTCCCTGAGTTCGCGAGGGGAAACAGTTTGTTTTACCTAATGGGGAATTTTTTACCCCACAGACTTTTGCAGACTGTGGCACCAGAGGGGTCATCTATTTGATGTTATGCACCTGCAAGGCCTTTGAAGGAATTGGGGGAGAGTAAGAGGGAGAAACCCTTCCCCTTCCCCCCCTCCCTCCCCTGGTTTCCCCCTCCTACTCTCCCCCAATTCCTTCCCTTTCCCTTTCTCCCCCCCCCCTTTCCCCCCTATCTTCCTTCCCCTTGTCTATGCCCACCTTTCCCTCCCTTGTCCTTCCCTTCCTCACTCCCCCCCTTTCCCCCCCCTTTCCCCCCTCCCTTCCCCCCTCTCCCCCCCCCCAGTCCTCCCCCCCCCCCACGCACTTATCCTCACGCCATCACTCTTTTACCCTTTCACTCAGTTCACTACCCCATCACACCTGGGTGTGCACTTCAAAACATCTTTAGCTTCCATATTCTTACCCTCTATTATCCACCAACCAGAATCTGCTTCTACAATCCCGCGTGTCCGCTGTGGGTGGAATTGTTTAGGTCCTGTCGTTTTACTGATCAAGTTTGAGTGGGTGAGCTAGTCTTCTCCTTTGATATTATTGAATGTATTATGTTGTTTTAAAATAGTTTTTGCTGCATTTTCTATATTGCTATAAATATAATAATTGTTTTATAGACCACCCCTCCTGAAGAAGCAGTTTTCACCGCGAAACCGGTTGAGGAACCTTATGTATACCCCTCCTCAACAGAAACTCTATGGGGATACCCGTTAGTAATTTGTTAATTGTGGTGTATACAAACTGTTGTTTTTAATGCATATTGTCTGTATACTTTTGTATTTTTTTTTATTGTACTCATTAAAATTTATATATTTTATGATTTATTAACTGTGATTAATTACCAAGTGCCGAGATAGTCCAACCCCAATTTTTAGGCATGTACGTGCGTAGGCAAGTGGCGGCAATTGCCTCCACGCCTCCACTCCTCTATTTTCTCTTTTTCATGTGACAACACTGAAGAAATGACACTTTGCTACAATGTAAAGTAGTGAGTGTACAGCTTGTATAACAGTGTAAATTTGCTGTCCCCTCAAAATAACTCAACACACAGCCATTAATGTCCTAAGCCGCTGGCAACAAAAGTGAGAACACCCCTAAGTGAAAATGTCCAAATTGGGCCCAATTAGCCATTTTCCCTACCTGGTGTCATGTGACTCAGTAGTGTTACAAGGCCTCTGTGGGGCATCCTCAAGGTGGAGGAGAGCAAGCTCTCTAACATCCACCAGCTCCGTGATGTTATCATGGAGGAGTGGAAGAGGACTCCAGTGGCAACCTGTGAAGCTCTGGTGAACTCCATGCCCAAAAGGGTTAAGGCAAAATAATGGTGGCCACACAAAATATTGACACTTTAGGCCCAATTTGGACATTTTCACTTGGGCTACTTTCACACTGAGGCGTTTTGCAGATTTGCAATACAGTCCATTTAACATGATTTCCTATGGAACACGTTCTGTAGTGCAAATCTGCAAAAAGTACTAAAAATGCATAGGTGTGAATGCAGCCTTAAACACGTTTTTGATCCATTGAAGTCAATGGAACCAAAAAAACAGAAAAAAGTTCCTGGTCCTTTTCATAAAATGCACAGATGTGAACGTGACCCATAGGAAACCATGTTAAATGGACTGCAGTGTGTTTCTTCCAAACTGAAAATGCACTAAAAAATGCATAGTTGTGAACCAGGCCTAAAAGTCTGTGTGTACATTGACGCATCGGCTTTTAGGCCTGGTTCACACCTATGTGTTTTTTGGTGCTTTTTGCAGAAACGTACTGCAGTTCATTTAACCACTTAAGGACCGAGCCTCTTTTTGACATTTGTTGTGTATCAGATGTCTGATTTATTTATGTTTAAGTTAAAATCAGTTTTTTTTGCTAGAAAATTACTTAGAACTCCCAAACATTATATATTTTTATTTCAGACACCCTAGAGAAAAAAAAGGGCAGTAGTTGCAATACTTTATGTCACACTGTATTTGCGCAGCAGCCTTACAAGCACATTTTTTGGAAAAAATACACTTTTTTTAAGTACAAAATAAGACAACAGTAAAGTTAGCATAATTCTGTTCAATATTGTGAAAGATAATGTTACGCTGAGTAAATTGATACCCAACATGTCATGCTTCAAAATTGCACCCGCTCGTGGAATGGTGACAAACTTTGGCACTTAAAAATCTCTGTCAGATTCCAGAATCACGACAAAACACGGATGTGTTTACGATGTCATTATTTGTTAATGGCGCGCCAAACGCGGTGCAATTTTGCCACGATTGTCGAGCGACAAATCACACTACAATCGTAGCAAAAAATCACAAAGCCTAACGCTCCTTGCTCTGTGCCAAGATTTGGTACATGAGCTTTTTTGGATCGTTTTTGGCCTAAGCCAGGTTCACGCCTAAGCGATTTTCTGCTTGAAGCGTGCAGCTCTAAAACGCTCAAAAAGCCAAATCCCATTCATTTCAATGGCCCCTGTTCACATCTGAGCATTCTGTCACCTGAAGCAAAACACCTGTCGCTGGAAAAACTACATGTGCTTCTTTTTGGCCCCATAGACTTCAACAGAAACGCCTGACTTGAGCGTTTTACAAGCGTTTTGTCATTCGTTTTCTGCTGAAACAGCAGAACCCCCCACCCCTAATTTCCACTCCCTATCCTCCCCATAGTGCTTTCTATTCGCTAAACAAAAATGCCTGAAGCTGTAAAACCAGGGCCGTCTTTAATATTGATTGGACCCTGGGCAAAACTTTTCTTGGGGCCCCCTCTTCCATGCAGTTTTGCTCTCCACTTGCTCTGAGATACAATAAATAGCAGCTAGACTCAAAATAAGTTTGCTGAATCAGATCAGGCAGCGATTGCGATCGGTTGCCAGAGGTTATAGTGTATCATTACCGCTCACTGACTGGTTGCTAGAGGTTACAGCACACGTTATGGCTCACTGATTAGTTGCTAGAGGTTATAGCACATGATTTCTGCTTGTTGATTGGCTGCTAGAAATTACTGTGGATATGACCTCAGGGAGGGCACGATATACATATCAATGCTATTTACATATGAATGTCACCACTATTTACATATGAATGCCGGTAATTTACATGTAAACACAAGGTCTGCAGGTGAGTCATCTGTACACAACAAAAAGGGCAGAGAGATATTGGGACACAGCATGGGACTAAAACCTCAAGGGATGAGGGAATTTAAACCAGGATAGTTGGCAAGTATGAGGCAGCTGCTTTGGGCCCCACAACAATGACAGGGCCCAGGGCAGCTGCCCCTTTTGCCCTGCCCTAAAAACGGCTCTGTGTAAAACGCTTGTAATACACCCCTAATACGCTTTAAAAATGCTTGTAAAAAGCTGCAAAAACGCTTTGAAAAAAATGCCCAAAAAACAACAGTAAATCGCTAAGCTGTGAATAGAGCCTAAATGCAATACGGTTCTTTTTTCGCTTTTTTTGGTTTGAATAGACTTCAATTGAGAAGCTGCAGAAAAGCATGTAGTACATTTTTGCTTCGATTTGTGTTTTTTTTAATCTGCCCAACAACAAATTGGTCAAAAAAAGCATTAAAAAAAGGCAAAACACAAATTGCGGCACAATTGTGGTGAAATCACGTGTGCAAAATTGCAAAACACACAGCAAAAAGCACTGCAGAAATGATCAAAAGTAAACTGCATAGGTGTGATCCGGACCTTATGAAGTTGAGTTTAGGAGCTTTGGCAAAAAAATGTCAAAGTGCCGAGGTGTGATTGACAAATCGCAGATTGCACTTTTGAGATGTCATTTATTTAAAAGGCAAATCGTGGTGTGGTTCTGCCGCGTCTGTTGCACGATAAATCACACTGCAATCGCGGTGACCCACATCACATGAAGCTTGTGGCCCCAAAAAAGCAGTGCATTTCACGCAAGGCGAGTTGCCGCAATTGCAGCACGATTTATCACGCGGCAATCACGTCAGAAGGGGCACCATAATTTTAGGTGCTATCCAAATGAATGGCATCTTAAATGTGATTTGTCATTCTCACCTTGGCACTTTAAAAACGCGGACAGAATCGTGGCAAATCTGGCCGCAATTTAAAATGCAGAGGTGTGCATGCAGACATACAGCTCTCTGGGGACCCTGATGTAAGGCTGAGGCTCTCTGGGGACCCTGATGTAAGACTGAGGCTCTCTGGGGACTCTGATGTAAGGAGGGGCTCTCTGGGGACCCTGATGTAAGGCTGAGGCTCTCTGGGGACCCTGATGTAAGGAGGGGGCTCTCTGGGGCCCCTGATGCAAGACCGAGGCTCTCTTGGGACTCTGATGTAAGGGGGGGGGCTCTCTGGGGATAAGGATTCCACCTCCTCTATAGCTCCCTCAGTGATGTCATCTCTCACATTTGCTTGTACATTATTCTTGATATATAGGCATACCCCTCCCCCTTTTTTACCCTCTCTATCCTTGCGGTATTGGGTATACCCTTGAATGTTTGCCAGCCAATCATGAGAGCTGTTGAACCAGGTCTCTGAAATTCCCACAAAATCCAAATCCTCCTTGTACAACAGTATCTCTAGTTCACCCATCTTGTCCGCCATGCTCCTGGCATTGGTGAACATGCCACATAGTTTAGACCGGTCGCATACTGTCCTCGTATTGGGTGTTTCGAGATTGCAACTAGGATTTGCTACTATACTCACCTTTTTTTTTGTGATTTGGTTAACCTACCACTAATGCCCCCAATACTACCCTCTGGAATAACTTGCGCGCTGGCTATCTCTGTCTCTGGACCCTCCCCCCCATCGCCTAGTTTAAAAACCCCTCTAACTTTTTGGCCATCTTCATTCCCAGCAGATCTGCACCCTCCTCATTTAGGTGCAGTCCATCCCCCTTCTATAGTACCATTTAAAGTAGAAACAATTACATGAAAATTGTGTTTGTTAGAATCAAAAAGGCCACAACATATTTAAAGAACTTCAATATTTTATTGAAATATTAGCACAATATAATTTAAATACTGTACATTTTTCTACAACCATTTAGAAGTATTTACTCTTCGCTCTCCTTCTGCAAAAAATAAAGAGAAAAAATGTAAGGTACAAGAAGTAATTTTAAGAAAATTAAGTGACATGACATTTAAAAAAATGCTATACCTTTCCTCCAATGTCACGGCTCTTGGCCTTAAGCTTGTTGACCTGGGACTCAGCAATGTCAGCTCTCTCTTCGGCCTCTTCAAGCTCATGTTGGACCTTCCTGAAGCGGCCCAGGTGAGCATTGGCTTGTTCCTCCTGAAGAACAAAGTTAATTGTCAAATTGCAGGTTGTATTGAAAATTTGGTCTAAAGTCTAACTTTCTTATAATCATAGTCTTGTCTATGAAGAAAAGGCTTCCGGAAAAGTTTTTCTATAATAAATTAGGTTTGCACTTACAGATTCCTCAGCCTGTCTCTTGTAGGCCTTGACCTTCAGCTGCAGTTTGTCTACCAGGTCCTGCAACCTCAGGAGGTTTTTCCTGTCTTCCTCAGTCTGCAAAATAAAATTAATATAGAGCATTCAGAATTTAAAAGTCATGTTTGTAAAAAAAATGGTTTAATCCAAGAAATGCCTAAAAGCAAGAAGTCCTTAGGGATTTTCCATACTGAGCATGCGTAATAAGTTACTGTACCTGGTAGGTGAGTTCCTTAACCCTCCTTTCATATTTGCGAACTCCTTTAATGGACTCAACTCCACGTTTCTGTTCACTGTCCAGCTCATTCTCCAGTTCACGCACCTATGGGCAACATTTTCAGAAAAAAATATTGTTGGAATTTTTATATTTGTTCTCTAATCTTTACCACTTTTGCATTTAAAATACTTACCCTGACTTCCAGTTTCTGGAGCTGCTTCTTGCCACCCTTCATTGCCAGCTGTTCAGCTTCATCCAGACGGTGCTGCAGGTCTTTCACAGTCTGTTCAAGGTTCTTCTTCATTCTCTCCAGGTGAGCACTGGTGTCCTGCTCCTTCTTCAGCTCTTCTGCCATTAGAGCAGCCTTAAGTAGTATAGAAAAACAGTCAGTGGGAATGTTGACTTGGTGTAATCTATGCTATGAGTTTGTAGAAGAATGGATACATACATCAGTGATGGCCTTTTTAGCTTTGTCTTCAGCATTTCTGGATTCTTGAACACTTTCCTCCACTTCATTTGATAGCTGTGCAATGTCACTTTCTAATTTCTTCCTGCTGTTCAGCAGGCTAGTGTTCTAGAAAAACAAATATGGGGGTCATTAGTTAGCATTTAATGAAAAAAGTAACATTTATTGCTAAATCTAATGATAATTAGTAGTAGATTGTACCTGTGAGTGCAGGAGCTGCAGACGTTCACTGGCATCCAGAAGTTCCTGTTCTGCCAACTTGCGAGATCTCTCTGTTTGTTCCAGAGCGGACCTAGACTCTTCAATCTCAGCTTGCTGTAGATTGTTTCTGCGTTCAATCACAGCAACCTGTTCCTTCAGGTCTTCCTGTCCTCTCAAGGCATCATCTAAATGCAGCTGGGCATCCTAGATGACAAAAAGTGTGTGATCATAAACCAACAATCTGACTACTTTCAATAGAATGAGACTAAAGCTTTGTATTTTATGTGATTATTTGCGCTTTTTTGGGATACCTTCAGCTGCCCTTGCACATTTCTGAGCTGTTTCTGTGCCTCTGAAGCCTGGCGGTTGGCATGGCTAAGTTGGATCTCAAGTTCATTCAAATCTCCTTCCATCTTCTTTTTCAGTCTCAGAGCATCATTTCTGCTTCTGATTTCAGAGTCCAGTGTGGTCTGCATGGTGTCAATGGTTCTCTGGCTATTTCTCTTCAGCTGTTCATTTTCCTCATCCTTCTCTGCAATCTTCCTGTCCACCTCAGATTTGATCTGGTTCAGCTCAAGCTGGACACGGAGGATTTTGGCTTCTTCATGTTCCAATGATCCCTTTAAAAAAGGAACACAATATTTAAAATTAGATTGGTAGACTGGCACTCAGAAAGGTCATGCCAAAATAAAGCCAATCCATGTTATCATTGTATTTTTCTAGTTGTATACCTCAGCTTCCTCCAGAGCAGCCTGAAGGTCACTCTTCTCCTGTTCCACCTGCTTCCTGGCCTTCTCCAGTTCATTGATGGACTTTCCAGTCTCACCAATCTGTTCAGTCAGATCTGAGATCTCCTCTGGTGAAGAGATGGTCAAACAAATGTTACACATCTATTCAGTACATGTGCCAGTCTCATCAATGAAAAATTATAGAAATACAGTAAGTAAGTAACATACGTTGCAAGTTCTTGTTCTCGCGTTTCAGGGTTTCAACTTGTTCTAGAGCCTCTTCATAAGCATTCTTCATCTTGAAGATCTCAGTGCTCAGGCTACGAGTCTCTTTCTGAGCAGCCTCCAGTTCAGCCTGACCCTCCTCATACTTCTGCTTCCATTCTGTCAGGACCTGAAATCATGGACATATATATAGAATATGTACCTAAATAATTGCAAGTTATTAAAGTTGTATTATGCCTGCATATCTACCTTATCAAAGTTTCTCTGTTTCTTGTCAAGAGAAGCTGCTGCACTATTTGCTCTCTCCACATCGACCATGAGGTCTTCAACCTCAGACTGCAACCTCTGCTTGGTCTTTTCCAGGGAGGCACACTTGGAGTTCACAGCCTCAACCTGTTCCTCAGCATCCTGCAAACGCTGAGCCAGCTTCTTCCTGCAAAGCAAATAAAGAACAATATTATGTAATGGTACAATAAGAGTCTGTTAAAAACAAATCTCTTTTTTTTTCTATTGTAAAATCAATAAAAAATATTGAAATAAATACTAATGTCCTGAGTTTCAACTTACTTGGCCTCCTCTAGCTCCTCTGTGCGCTGAATGGCATCAGTTTCGTATTTGGTCCTCCACTGGGCAACTTCACCATTAGCCTTGGACAGAGAACGTTGAAACTCAGCTTTGGCTTCCTGTTCCTCCTCATATTGCTCGCGAAGCAATTCATTGTCATGGCGAGCAGACTGCAGGGCATGGGCAAGGGCATTCTTTGCCTGGAATATGCAGATAAGAATTATGTGAAATACATGTAATGGCATTGTAGGAAATGTACTGTTTCAATATTGTTTGTTTAACTTAACATCACAATGTTACCTTTGACTCCTCTTCAAGATGTCTCTTGAGTTCCTCAACCTGCTGAGTGAAGCCCTGTTTGCCTCGGGATAGCTGAGAAATTAGAGACTCCTTCTCTTCAAGCTGGCGAGACAGCTCACCTAGAATCATATGAAAGCAATATCACATAGCATGAAAAACAATGCATTTAGTAGACACATCACAGTGCATGTAGTCAAGTATTTCTTCACTGAATACTCTTGGCATTTCATTGGTTTTGTACAACATTTTAGAGGCTTGAATTTCATCTATTAGGCACTTCATCATATTGTTTTTTGTATTACTTTTATTATATGAGTACAGTAATTAACCTACCAGTCTCAGTCTGCAGACGAGCCTTCTGGGTAGTGAGGTCATTAAGTAAACGCAGATGTTCATCATCCTTAGACTTAACTTCACTCAGTTGGTCCTCAAGCACACGGTTAACTTTCTCAAGGTTGGCCTACAAGAACATTAGGTAAAATCATTGTCTCTATTCCAGAATAAGGATTAAAAAGAAAAAAGAAACATGTATTTTCAAGAAATTTCTTACCTTAGACTTAGAGACGCTCTCCAGGTTGCTGGCGAGGTCATCAACCTCCATCTTCAGCTCACTCTTTTCTTTCTCCAGCTTCTGCTTAACACGCTGCAGGTTGTCAATCTGTTCTCCGAGCTCAGCAACACTGTCAGCATGCTTTTTGCGCAGAGCAGAAGCAGTGGCTTCATGTTGAAGAGTAGCTTCTTCTAGGTCGCGTCTCAGTTTCTGGAATTCAGCTTCACGCTTCTTGTTCACCTCAATCTGGGAAGATGTTGCACCTCCAGCTTCCTCAAGTCTTTCACTGATTTCTTCAAGTTCTCTAGAAAGATCAGCTCTCTGTTTCTCAATCTTGGCCCGAGCTGCCCTCTCAGCTTCAATTTCCTCCTCAAGTTCTTCAATACGAGCCTAAATAGAGCAGGTTATTATTATTGTTTTTTTTTTATATTCATAGTTAAATAATGAGAAATTAAGATAATGATATTAGGATCCTGTAATCCATCCTTTACCTGCAGTTCCTTTATCTTCTTCTGCAGTTGAGATCCAAGGGATTGTTCATCCTCAATCTTTCCTTGGAGTTGGCTGATTTCAAAGTCCTTCCTGTGAACCAAGGTTAATACAAGTTATAAATGCTGCCTTATTTTTCAGGTTTTTCTTTAAAAAAAAATAGAGAGTACTCCTTACTTTTTTAGCTTTTCGTCAGATTGCTGCTTTTCATTTTCAAGATCCATGACGGTTTCCTGGGACAGTTTCAGGTCACCTTCCAGCTTTCTCTTGGTCCTCTCTAGATCAAGACGGAGTTTCTTCTCTTGTTCCAGAGAACCTTCCAGCTAAAAGTACATGCATTTATTTGAATAATTTGGCCCTTTTTTAAATAACCAACAGATTAGAAATCTTATTTTAAGATACTCACATCATCTACTTGCTGTTCCAGCTTTGTCTTTGATTTGGTCAAGGAGCTGACTTTGTCTTCCTCAGCCTGAAGGTCATCAAGAGTTTGCTGATGGGCCTCCTGAAGAGCTTTCTTTTCCTTGGCGAGTTTGGAGACATTTTCATCAAGAGTTGCCAATTCTTCAGTAAGATTTTTAACCTATAAATAAAGGAACAAAGATTAACATACATAATTATACTGTATTAAAAACTAGAATTGCATTTATGTATTTGAATCAGAAAGTGGACTTTACGTTTCTTGTTGCGTATACCTTATTTTCTGTTGCATGTTTTTCTTTTTCTACTTTTGCCAGAGTGAGTTCTAGGTCATCAATGTCTTTCTTCAGCTCCGAGCATTCATCTTCCAGTTTTCTTTTCTTAGCTGTCAGTTCAGCATTGCTTTCTTCCTCATCTTCAAGTCTCTCATTGACCTCCTTGAGTTTTGATTCAAGTTGAATCTTGTTCTTGATGAGACTTTCACATCTCTCCTCGGCATCAGCCAAAGTCTCAGATTCCTTTTGAAAACAATTTTCTTTTAGGCAACTGAGAATTTTTGGATAACAATTTTCTTTTGGGCAACTGGGAATTTTTGGATTGATAATAACTAGATATCACTATAAATTATTTTTTAAACAGAGTTTTGCTATATAATTCTACATACCGACTGGACATGGAGCTGTAACTCATTCTTTTCCTGCAGCAAGGAATTCATTTTCTGCTCTAGTTCTTTCTTCTTGGCCTCTGACTTTGCCAGAGCTTCCTTGGTCTTTTCAAACTCCTCTTTCATATTTGCCATCTCTTTCTCAGATTCTGCACTCTTCAGGAGAGGCTTAATCTTGAAGTACAGTTTCATCCATGGCCAGTGTTTGACATTCATGAATGATCTGATATTGTACTGGATGACAAAGATGGCTTCCCTGTTTAAGAAATGTCACATATCAGGTAAATATGTCTGTTATCAAAAATGTTGTTTTGCCTCTATAGCTATCATTACTAGTATACTTTTGTGAGTAGAAAATCATTTTTACCTTCTTTCCGTCATCTTCTTGAACTCAATTCTCATCAAGAAAGCTCTGCAAAGAGCCTGAGTACGAGTTATAAGTTGTGCCAGCTTTTCATCCCTCATCTCTTCCAGTGTACCCAGGAGACCAGCTTTGAAGAATACCTTAAAAAATAAATTTAAAAAAAATAGTCATTTTAAATTTAAATATTAGAAACTATTAGAGCTATCATTTTCTGGGAGCTGCTGTCTGCCATACCTTGGTGTGGCCAAATTTGTACTGAGTGTGGTCAACATCAATAGAGCCCAATAGTTTTTCTGATGCCTTCTTGCTGTCAATAAACTGCCCATCTGGGATTGCACTGGCATTCAGAACCTTGTAACTTTAGAAAAAAGAAACAGTATGGAATAGTTAATGATCATTCTCAAGGTATATAACAAACCATACATATCTAAATAACTAAAACGCTCTATTTAACTTCCAAATCAAATGGCATTGTTCACCCCTAATGATCCATTCGTTTCTATAAGCTATACAAGTATGTTTAAAATGTGCATGAAAATTTACCGTTGCTTAAAGTCTGCATAAATAATTCTGCTGGGGAATCCCTTTCTGCAGATTCTGATACCCTCCAATACACCATTACATCTCAGTTGGTGAATGATCAAGTGGTTATCCATGATACCTGTGAGAAATCATAAATGTCAGTAGTGACCACAAAAACTATAGTGTCTTCCTAATGTTTAGTGTTTTCGGCATGAACAGGAAAAAAAAATGGTACCTGGAGTTTTGGTCTCGTTGGGGATCAGACAACGCACAAAGTGAGGGTGAGTGCTTTTCAAGTTGGACATTAGTTTGTTCAAGTTTTCCTATAACACACACAATATAAATAAGGATTTTCTGCTATGGCAGAAATTATGTAAGTCTTTATGCAGATAGAACAGTCATACTAACTCTGAACAGGCAAGACACAGTCTGGAAAGAGGATCCCTTCTTTTTCTTTCCACCTTTGCTACCACCGGCAGCATCTGGTAATAAAACACAATGGAAGAGCCATCATAGATCTTAATCTAAATGTAAAAGTACGAAAAAAGCCTAAAATAAGAAAGGAACAGGAATGTTACTCACCATCAGTAGCATTGTAGCTGGAGTATAGGAAGGACAGCAGTTTCATTGAAGATTTCTGGTACAGCTGGATAACAGATTCATTCAATGGATCCTTATTCTTGTCAAGCCAGCCACTGATGTTGTAATCCACAGTACCAGCATAGTGCACAAGAGAGAAGTGAGCCTCAGCCTTTCCTTTGCCAGGTTTGGGCTTCTCAAAGTTCTTGCACTTGCCAAGATGCTGCTCATACAGCTTGTTCTTGAAGGATGTGTCAGTGGCCTTGGGGAACATGCACTCCTCTTCAAGGATGGAGAAGATGCCCATAGGCTGATAATAAACGATAAGTGTTACTTTAAGTCTGTAACTACAAATAATTCTACATTTTTGGTTTCATAATATCATTTCCATATGTGAAATTACCTTCTCAATAAGCTCAATGCAGGCAGCCAAGTCCATACCAAAGTCAATGAACTCCCATTCAATACCTTCCTTCTTGTATTCCTCTTGTTCCAGGACGAACATGTGGTGGTTGAAGAACTGCTGCAACTTCTCATTGGTGAAGTTGATACAGAGCTGTTCCAAGCTGTTGTACTGTATGTCAAATAAAGAAATGAGAACAGGTCTTTTGCTTTGAAAGACATACAAACCTAAAACTGTTCAAGAACTTACATCAAAGATTTCAAATCCAGCAATATCCAGCACACCAATATAGAACTGTCTTGGCTGCTTGGTGTCGAGCTGCTGGTTGATACGAGTGACCATCCACAAGAAGAGTTTCTCAAAAACGGATTTGCTGAGGGCACCAACAGAGTTGTTGACCTAAAGAGTAGAGCAAAAATCATGTGTTAATATATTATAGAAAGCATAGTTATCTTTGAGTATGTGGACATTTTATCTCTTGATTTTATCATACCTGAGATACAGTTTGTCCCTTGGTGACAAACTCATTGCCGACCTTTACTCTGGGGTAGCACAAAGCCTTCAGCATATCAGAAGAGTTGAAACCCATCAGATAAGCAATCTTGTCAGCAACTGGAGATAAGACATATAGTATGAAATAAATCCTAAAATGGCATAGATGGGAAAAAAAAAATCATAAAATAAGTTGAAAAACAAAGGACAAACCCTCAGTGCCATCTGGCTCGGCCTGCTCTTCCCTCTGCTTCTGCTTGAACTTCATGTTGCCGTGATGCATGACAGCACCAGTCAACTTGTAGATGCCGACCTTTTCTTCTGGGATGAATCCCAGGATGTCAATGGCAGTCTGTTGGAAAAATAACTCTGGTTAATTAGTGCCTAGTAACACATTCTGTACATCTGTGGAAATTATACAATCTGTGGAAAACTGAAAAATGTTTTCTTGTTACAAGATTTCAACAACTTACATCTGTGGCAATGAACTCCTCTGTATCATCAATACTCTTCACAACGATTTCACCCATGCTGATTAAGGGGTAGTCGTATGGGTTGGTGGTAATAAGAAGCATCTCTGAACACAAACGACATTAAAAAAATGATAAGTTCTTCATTCAATAACACATGCTTATGGTTTGCAGGTTTCATTTCTCTGCCTATTATCTGAAAGGAAATATGACCGTACCTACAACCTCTGGTTTATGGTTTGTCATGATCTGGTAGAAGATGTGGTAGCTTCTTTCAGCTGACAGCTGGAATGTTACTCTGGACTTCTCCAGCAGATCTATAAAATTGCATAGTAGTAATTGTATGAATTTATGTGAGGAACTACAAAATGAGAAGAAATTGGAGGGTTTCGTTCTTACATGTTTCAATATCAGCTGATGACAGTTTTCCAGTGGTACCAAAGTGGATTCTGATGAATTTACCCTAAACATGACAAATGAAGATTAGAAAGGAGTTCATGCAATATGAGGTCCTAGAGATGAGTAACCAATGAACATATAGATTTCATATATACTTACAAAACGAGAGGAGTTGTCATTTCTTACAGTCTTGGCATTACCAAAGGCTTCCAGCAGTGGGTTAGCCTGGATGATTTGATCTTCCAGATTACCCTAAATATAAAGAGGTACAAAGTATCAGCAGACAGGTAAAAGTGATAGAAACAAGCAAAAAGGGAAAAAAGTCTGAAAAATGCAAGTCCTACCAGTGGCTACTACATGTTCTACTTTGGTGCATTGATTATACAAGTACAAGGCCCTTTAAGCTGGCCTGAGCGTGCAGATTTTTATGTAGTAAATAACATCCCAATTACATTAGCAGTTTCACAGACAGATACCAATACAGTTTTAGCCTGTATATTTCTTGAACACTGCAAAGAATACATAAACTGTGAAGGACAGGACTGTAATCAGAGCATAGCTATATTTCTTGTCGTACTTGGCTTTCACAAATCTCTATGCGTTGACACTGAACACATCTTCCAAATTACATAACTTTGTTAACACATATTTACTATGTAATATAGTCCCTAAGAATGCAAAGAAGCACCTAGAATTTTTAATATGTATACTATGACTTTAGTTTGTTTTCCATCAAGAAGATATAGCATGCTATTACTTAGGATCATTCAACAACCTAACCACGTTGAGATTAAAAAACCTTTCCTAAACTAATAGAAAAATATTCTTTTTCTGATATGCAGCTTTTATCCCCTTTTTTTCACATTCTTTGTAGAAAATAATAATTTCACAATTTTTTTACACTGACTTTGGATATATGTATATTCATAATTGATCACCTCTAACTTGTTTTTTTCCAAATGAGACAAGTTCAGTTTTTTTTAAACCTTTCATACAAGAGAGACCTGCAATGCTTTTTACTAATTTACTTGTTTAGACTACCTTTGTATTCTCTCTAAATCTTTAATGGCCTTCTAATAGTACATTAGCCAAAACTGTATTCCATACTCAAGATGTGACCTGAGTGATTTACGTGGGATAATGCTATACATATATCATGTGTTTTCATCTCATCTTTATTCATTTTAATTAATTTCTATTAAGAGTTGAAAGTTGAGTACGAACCTGTATGGCGCTGCTGGACTCCTTCTTCTTAGCACTTTCACCAATAGCTGCAATTGTTGCAAAGTACTGGATGACACGCTTGGTGTTGACAGTCTTTCCAGCACCAGATTCACCAGTAATCAGGACAGACTGATTTTCACGATCTACCAAATGCAAATGTAGATTTAAAACATGTCTGTGGCTTCTGAACATATCAAACATTCAGAATAAGACAAGCCCAGGTACCTGTGAGCATAAACTGATAAGCGTTATCAGAGATGGAGAAGATATGTGGTGGGGCTTCCATACGCTTCTTGCCTCTGTAGCCAGCAACCACCTTAGGGTCATACACTGGCAGCCACTTGTAGGGGTTGACAGTGACGCAGAAAAGCCCAGAGTATGTCTGTTGTATATTATAAAGTATATGATGTTAGTTTGTGAAACAACTGTGATTTCTTAAAAACGTCCCACTCCTTAAACTGGAACTCCATATTTTACCCCAAAATATAAAATCTATTGCCAGGCTGCTCTGAAGCATGCTATTTGCAGCATTTAGGACCCTCCACCTAATAGTAACTTACAAAGGAGGTTGGGTTTTAATGCTAAGTACCAAGATTTCTTGTTTTTACTTTACATTTAGCAACCAAAATCAGACTTTCAGGCTAAAGCTGTTATTTTACAGGGTAGGTTTAACTTTATTAAGAAGTTTGGTTGCCAGTCATCAACTAATGCATAAAAAAATATAGGATGTATTATATGGATTGTTGCAATAGCTCTTATCTACATTTTATTTTGACTCCTGTCATTTTATCTAGATATTGGGACTTACGTAGATCATCCAGGCTGCGTAACGCTCTTTGAGGTTATACAGTACAGAAGCTTCATTCAGGTGAGTCATCATCGCCATGTCTTCAATTTTATCGTACTTGGGAGGATTCTGGGGGTAAACTTGGCTTTCTTTGACTGTTACAGTCTGAAATGGAAAACAATATTTTTAATATATAGTTTTTAATCATGTTTAGTACTTGATTTATTCATAAAAATATGCTATAATAGTTACCCTGTTATCGTCAGTCTGTACGGTAATTTTTCCATCTTCCCGAGCGGTGACCAAACCCTTCACGTAAAGTTCCTTTTGGTCATCTACGTAGCAGGTGTTCTTGGCATCAAAAGGTTTGTTCTGGGCTGCTAGTCTTTCTTTGTCACTCTTACGGAGGAACTGGGCGGCATCGCCGAAAACCGCCATTTCACCGTCACCCATGGCTGCTGGTTTCTGTATGAAAATGTATTATTTTTAATAATGCTTTAATAAGGTGATTTGTCACCTCCTTACTGCCTGTTTTATCCCCCGAAAACTTGCACCACCACGCCGAAATGCACGCAAATACAATTGAATTGTATCACATTTGATGGGTAGTAATGCCCACTGAACACGACAGCGGGATAATTTTTGATGCAAAGCATCATTGTCGCAGCATGTGCATACTCCGTATAGCTGCCTTTGCAGCTTGGGGGGGGCCAGTTGAGAGGTGGTAAAATTGTGACTCATCTGCCGTTTTTTCTGGCACCCCCCAAACTGCAAGTGTAAACTAAGCCATATTGTCATTGGTTAAGTAAAAAGGAAGTGCTTCTTAGGGCTCAGCTGTGATTATTACTCCTATACTCCCATGAAGCTATACCTTTGCCTTAAGCAAGCCATATATTGTACAATTTTCTTTCCCTCAACCGTTGAGCTGAACTGTTCCCTCTTAGGAGTACATTCCAAATATAAACCTATAAAGGTTCTACTAGGATGCCATTGAAAGTATCAACAACTATCAGCCAAGAGAGAATCCAAAGCTGGAAACACACTGTTCAAATTTCGGCTGCTTTTCAAAGCAGCTGAAATTTGAACAGTGTGTGTCCAGCTTTAGATTCTCTCTTGGCTATTATTGCTTTATTTCTCAGTTGACTTTGCCTTCCTGGTGACATTAGGGCTTTGCATTACATAGCTACATCGTTAGTCTTAAAAAAAAAGACACAAGTCCATCTAGTTCAACCAATTCCATCTAGTTCAACCAATTCCATCTAGTTCAACCAGCGTTGAGCTGAACTCTTCCCTCTTAGGAGTACCATCCAATTATAAACCTATAAAGGTTCTACTAGGATGCCATTGAACCTATCACCAGCCTTCTAAGCTAAACCTTTGCAAAGAGGGGAAGCAGAAAGTTTAGCTTATGGCAATGTCATTGGGACAGAAAACAAGGGGGATCCTCTTAGGGGAACCAACAGCATTCTTTTTCAGCTAATCTAAAGCAATCTATCTAAAGTTAGTCTAAAGTGTCAGTTATTCTACTATGCAGCGTTTGACCACTTACCTGTTAGAACCTCCTAGGATGAAAAAAAGTACGATGGCCCCCTAAATAGAGAAAAGAAAGATAATTCAAACAAATTAATATTTACAGCATTTTCATTTGCAGGATCCTATGTTCTACAAAATAACTAATATGTCTTTACATATGTAATCTAATGCATATTGTGAGCCTTCAAAGTGTGAGCCTCCAGTTTTCATTTACAATGAATATCTATATTATGTTGTATAACTATTACTGATTTTGATGCACAGCCTAATTTCTTTAAACTGCTGGCATACTTTTTTTTCTAAGTGTAGGAATGAGCTACAAGATCTGAGATGGTTCTTTAGAATACACAGCCTGCTTGAAGACTACTCACCCGAGATGTAACGAGCTTAGGTCTCCGGGACTCGGCTTATATACTGTACGCCAGCCCCTGTGCCTACTCAGCTTGCTCCACATATGGACGTGGGCTTTATGTTGCCTGAGTGCTCTGACCCAGACTCATCAAAAGTAAAAATAAACAAACAATTCAGCAGGGGACTCTTCAGTACTGTTGAAAGCCACATTTGCAGTCTATAATTTAAGATAGGATTGTTTTACACTGAGCTAAGGAAGATGTAAATGAAGGAAAACTCGCAACTAAAATAGAATCTCTTATCTCTTAATGTAAAGTATATGTTGACTGCTTTTGACTGTCAACAAAAATGGCATTGAAAAAAAAATAAGATAGACTTTATGTATTTTATTAATGATCCTCTAGGTGTGATGATGACTGTTATGAAAAATATAGGGATAAAAAAATGATTGTATAATTAAAATAAAAGCAGTTTTTGTATGTAGATAATGGCTTTTGAAACAGACCTTGTAGGGTTAAAAAAATACCTCTTTAACGCTATAAGCCTAAAACCTCAACTTTTAATAATTGAATTTAGAAAATAGGTATTTTTGCATAGCAAGACCACTTACTGTTATCTCATATATATATTATTATTATTCTTATTATAGCCAAATTTACCACCCTAACTCCTCCCACAGCTTTTACACTACATAGACAAGTAATATACTGAAACGTGTGGATTGTTCCCGATTGCTCTGCTACTACTTTGTGGAACATTTCGCCGAATGGTTCACGAAATATCGTCGTTTATGCGGTGAAATTGGTCCCATAGGAATGAATGGCGAAATGTTCAAAACTAGAGTGGGAGGTGACAAAAGCTGACAACCCCATGATCAGCCAAAACATTATGACCGCCCCATGAAAAAAATATATATATATATTTTTGGGAAAAAAAAAACATTTTTGAAAAAAAAAAACATTTTTGAAAAAAAAAAATTCATTTTTGAAAAAACAATCATTTTTAAAAAAAAATTTCATTTTTGAAAAAAAAAAAAAAAATCAATTTTGAAAAAAATACATCATTACTGAAAAAAAAAATCTTTTTGAAAAAAAAAATTATTTTAGAAAAAAATATTTTTTGAAAAAAAAAAAATCATTTTTGAAAAAGAAAATCATTTTTGAAAAAAAAAAAATTTTGAAAAAAAAAAATCATTTTTGAAAAAAAAAAAATCATTTTTGAAAAAAAATGTTCAGCTCTTTCAGCTAATGATGGGACTTCTTCAACTTTTTTACTACTATTTATACTTTTTAAAATATTAAGCTTTTTAACACTTTTCACAGTTATTCCAGCCCCTCCAACCACACAACAGTTACTCCAGCCACTCCACCCAGTTACTCCGCCCACTCCACCCAGTTACTCCGCCCACTCCACCCAGTTACTCCGCCCACTCCAGTTGTAGAGGCAAGAACACTTCACACAATATCCCCACAAATTGTAGCTTTTCTAGTTGTTCATGTTACCCGTCTGGTTGAGAATTCTGGGTCACATCCTCCTTCTAGACCCTGGCAGGGCCTATATATACACAGTATCTCACAAAAGTAAGTACACCCCTCACATTTTTCTAAATCTTTTCTTCTATCTTTTCACGTGACAACACTGAAGAAATGACACTTTGCTACAATGTAAAGTAGTGAGTGTACAGCTTGTATAACAGTGTAAATTTGCTGTCCCCTCAAAATAACTCAACACACAGCCATTAATGTCTAAACCGCTGGCAACAAAAGTGAGTACACCCCTGAAGTGAAAATGTCCAAATTGGGCCCAATTATTCATTTTCCCTCCCCTGGTGTCATGTGACTCATTAGTGTTACAAGGTCTCTGTGGGGCATCCTCAAACGGAAGGTGGAGGAGCACAAGGTCTCTAACATCCATCAGCTCTGTGATGTCGTCATGGAGGAATGGAAGAGGACTCCAGTGACAACCTGTGAAGCTCTGGTGAACTCCATGCCTAAGAGGGTTAAGGCAGTGCTGGAAAATAATGGTGGCCACACATAATATTGACACTTTTGGCCCAATTTGGACATTTTCATTTAGGCTACTTTCACACTGAGGCGTTTTTCAGGCGCTAAAGGGCTAAAAATAGCGCCTCTAAAGTGCTTGAAAAACTATATATATATATATATATATATATATATACTCTTCTGGAAAAATTTTACCTACTCTGCATTCTTTCAGCAGCTTCCTGGAATAGGAGAGATAAGGCTCCATGTACACATAGCCTACTTTGTGGGAAAATGCAAAAATTGTGCCGCGTTTTTGCCACGTTTTGCAGCCAGCGATTAAAGCGTTCCTTTCCTGAACGCAATTCTTCCGCATTCAGGAGAGAGAGGTTGAAGCTCTCTTAACTGTAGCAGCTCCTACGCTCTGCTAAGGCCTGCTTCACACCTATACAGGTTGCAGTTTGCATTTTTTCATACATGTTTTTGATCCATTGAAGTCAATGGAACCAAAAAAAACAGAAAAAAGTCCCTGGCCCTTTCCATAAAATGCACAGATGTGAACGTGACCCATAGGAAACCATGTTAAATGGACTGCAGTGTGTTTCTTCCAAACTGAAAATGCACTAAAAAATGCATAGGTGTGAACCAGGCCTAAAAGTCTGTGTGTACATTGACGTATTGGCTTTTAGGCCTGGTTCACACCTATGTGTTTTATGGTGCTTTTTGCAGAAATGTACTGCAGTTCATTTAACCACTTAAAGTGGTGTTCCAGCCGAAATGATAATTTTTAAATAAAGATACCCCTATAATACACAAGCTTAATGTATTCTAGTAAAGTTAGTCTGTAAACTAAGGTCTGTTTTGTTAGTTTATAGCAGTAGTTTGTTATTTTATAAACTTACAGCAGGCCGTGGCCATCTTAAGTGTGGGCATCTGAAGCCAGACTGTATTTCTTCCTGGATCTCATCCTTGCAGATCTCGCACATGCTCAGTGCAGCACAAGCAGTGTAATAGGTTTCAGGTCAGGTTTCCATAGCAACGGCAGTGTCAGAGGAAGTTACCGCCCCTTCCCAGAAGGCATTGCAAACAGGAAATGATGCGATGGGCCACGGCCAGGGAGGAGGAAGTGAAAAATGAATACAGCAGGTGCTGAGGTAAAAAAAAAAAAAAAAATATCCAATTTGTTTACAGTGCACAGTTTAGTGAGGGATGCTGAAGAGTTGTAAAAGTGGGTGGAACTCCACTTTAAAGACCGGGCCTCTTTTTGACATCTGTTGTTTACAAGTTAAAATAATTTTTTTTTGCTAGAAAATTATTTAGAACCCCTAAACATTATATATTTTATTTCAGACACCCTAGAGAATAAAATGGCGGTTGTTGCAATACTTTATGTCACACCGTATTTGCACAGCGGTCTTTTTTTGGAAAAAATACACTTTAAGTAAAAATATAAGACAACAGTAAAGTTAGCCTAATTTTGTTCTATATTGTGAAAGATAATGTTACGCTAGATAACGTGATAATGTGACAAACTTTGGCACTTAAAAATCTCCATTGGCGACGTTTAAAAATGTCTACAGGTTACCAGTTTTGACTTACAGAGGAGGTCTAGAGGATAGAATTATTCCTCTTGCTCTAACGATCGTGGCAATACCTCACATGTGTGGTTTGAACAGTTTTCATATGCAGGCGCGACTTATGTATGCATTCGCTTCTGCGCGAGAGCTCGGCGGGACGGGGCACTTTAAATGTTTTTTGTTTTTTTTTTCTTATTTATTTTACTTTCTATTTTTTATTTTTACACTGTCCTTTTAAAAAAAATGTTTTTTTTTGGGTCACTTTTATTCCTATTACAAGGAATGTAAACATCCCTTGTAAAAATAAAAAAGCATGACCTCTTTAATGTGAGATCTGGGGTCAAAAAGACCTCAGATCTCACATTTACACTTAAATGCAATAAAAAATAAATAAATAAATGTCTTAAAAAGAATAAAAAAAATTAATAAAAATTTCCCCTTTGAGACCTTTGGGCGGAAGGGACGTTTGACGTCGCTTCCGTCATCCAATGCTATGGAGCCGAGTGGGGGAGGTCTTTCTCTCACTCGCCTCCAGGCCCCTTAGGGGAACAGATCGGATCATCTCCGCCGCTACCGGTGGCTCTGGTAAGCGGAAGAGACAACCGGAGCGCAGCGGGGGGCCCTCTTCCGTCCCGATAAAAGTTATCTCGCAGGGAATCTGCCACAGAGACCACTTTTATCTCAAAGAGGACTGCCCGCTGTTGCTGAAAATACCAGGGTTATGGCAGCTAGCTGCTGCCACAACAACGGTATTTAGCGTCAAAGTACCGGCGTAAAGCTATGGCAGTTTGCGGCAAGTGGTTAACATGGTTTCCTATGGGACACGTTCATATCTATGCTTTTTTCAACCGCTGCGTTTTTGGGAAGGGTCAGAGACTTTTAAGTCACCCAGGCGATTTGAATCACAGGCAGAATGGCAGATTCCAGAATCACGACAAAACACGGGATGTGTTTACGATGCCATTATTTGTTCATGGCACCCCAAACACGGTGCAATTTTGCCACGATTGTCGAGCGACAAATCACACCACAATCGTAGCAAAAAAATCACAAAGCCTAACGCTCCTTGCTCTGTGCCAAGATTTCGTGCATGAGCTTTTTTGGAGCGTTGTTGGTTTAAGCCAGGTTCACGCCTAAGCGATTTTCTGCTTGAAGCGTGTAGCTCTAAAACGCTCAAAAAGCCAAATCCCATTCATTTCAATGGCCCCTGTTCACATCTGAGCATTCTGTCACCTTAAGCAAAACACCTGTCGCTGGAAAAACTACATGTGCTTTTTTTTGGCAGATTACAAGCGTTTTTGTGGCGTTTTTGACGCGTTTTGGGTTTTTGGGGGTTTATTTATTTTTTTTAGACTTTATACAGTCTAAAAAAAACTTTAAAAAGGAGCAAAACGCAGCAAAAGCGCGGTAAAAACGCTGTTCAAAAACGCGGCAAGCACCACAAAAAACACTGCAGAAACACTCAAAAGCAACATGCATAGATGTGAATCGAGCCTAAGGGTGGTGGGGAACCCTGGGCTTGAGTCACTTTCGGGCCCTACCTTCTATACATTACAGTATTTATCGGCATATAACACGCGCCGGCGTATAACACGCACCCCAAGTTTAGGAGAGAATTTTAAGGAAAAACACATTTAGGAGGGAAGCTTAAGGAAAAAACTTACATTTAAATGCCCATCAATGCAGCCTTGCACAGCGTCCATCTGCAGCCTTGTCCATCCATCTGCAGCCTTGTCCATCCATCTGCAGCCTTGTCCATACATCTGCAGCCTTGTCCATCCATCTGCAGCCTTGTCCATCCATCTGCAGCCTTGTCATTTGCAGCCTTGTCATTTGCAGCTTTGCCCCAGTGTCATTTGCAGCCTTGTCCAAGTGTCATTTGCAGCTTTGTCATTTGCAGCCTTGTCCCAGTGTCATTTGCAGCCTTGTCATTTGCAGCCTTGTCATTTGCAGCCTTGTCCCAGTGTCATTTGCAGCCTTGTCATTTGCAGCCTTGTCATTTGCAGCCTTGTCCCAGTGTCATTTGCAGCCTTGTCCCAGTGTCATTTGCAGCCTTGTCATTTGCAGCCTTGTCATTTGCAGCCTTGTCCCAGTGTCATTTGCAGCCTTGTCATTTGCAGCCTTGTCATTTGCAGCCTTGTCCCAGTGTCATTTGCAGCCTTGTCATTGCAGTTCTTTTGTAGATTATAAATAAAATTTAAATTCTTTTTATATACGCTGTGTAGCTCATTACAGTTGTGCCTTTAAAGTCCCACCAAAATCTTTAGTCTTTTGATACTTCTAACCGGTCATTAGGGACGTTGGCACAAATAACCTTTAAAGTACCTACAGAGTCACCCTGTACATTAGGTACTACTAATACTAGGATCTTTTCTTTTGATGTTCATATTGGGGATGGTAGCATCCCATTAATTTTTCCTAGTTAGGTGACATTCCTATTTTGTTGATTTATACTTTAGTTTTTCTACTCATATTTTTCAGACTGTTTAACTTTTTAGGAATACTAGGGGCTATAACACATTGATCCAGGATGGACTTTGTAGGTAATGCTTGGTTGGGCTACATCAATGATGTTCAAGCAAGTTGTTCAATGGATACTGGTCAAGAAATCGGGCTTAATCATTACATTACCAAAATGAAAAAGCTGCTGAAGAAAAAGTCTAACCTGCACTGGCACGTTGACTTTCTCCAGCAGTATATACGTGAAAACCTGAGCCCGGTAGGCCTGCGGGTTCAGGTTTTTCCATCTTTTCAAAATATCAATACCGAGTTCAAAACTGCATGGGAGAAAATTCTCACTCAATGCAGCACTGACCTCATCAAACTCTTGATATCACATTACCAAATTGAACTTGGTCACTTGGATGCAGAAATTATCGCATTTCAAACTAAAAATGACAACCTCAAAAATCATGCACAGTTTAACCAAAAATGGCAGGATGTCAGAGATTACATTACCAAGATTAATAAGGATATAATTTTTAAAAAACAAAACAAGTTTATGAAAGACAAATCTGCTTTTGTGGAAGGATATGCCTATCACTGGCACTCCCCCTCCCACAATCGCAGACCTAGAAAAACAACTCCAAAAAGGCGATCTCCAGACAACGATATGATGTTCACAGATGATGATACTGAAATTGACTCTGATTCTTCTTTATCCATTCTTTCTTCACAGCCTCTCATAGGAAGAGAATTGAAGACCACAACCAATGACACTGGTGCACGTAAGAGACAATATGGTGGTGGGCACTTCACACCCTATCCCAAAAAGAAAACAGACAAACAAGAAATCAAACGTATCGAAGGCTCACTTCGTCAAGGGTTTCCCCTGGCTAAAGGTGGTGGTACTAACTCACAGTCTAATTATATAGGCCCAAACGCACATAAAGCACTACAAATGCTAAATTCACAAAGTCGGAGCAATCAGGTACCCATGACTCCTCAATCAAATATAGGGGGGGACATTCCTAACACTGCCTCCTTTAAGAGCACACTTAGCAATATGACAACCACATCCAATCTTCCCAATCCCCTCAATTTGGCTAACTCATTTTCCCTTACCCAATCACAAATATGCAAAAAACAAAGTACACTTGATTCTCACGTCACACCCAATGTCACATCTACTCTAAATTTTCCAACACTCGGGCCAGCACCACCCCACACTTAGAACTAGATATCATTAACCTTACCCCTTACCATTTTTCTGACCAAGATCTCAATATACTTAAATTAGGACTAAGTTTTTGTCCTACACAAAAGATTGACAAATACGAAACAATCAAGGATGTGTATATGTTTGCCCGCAACCTCACATACAAATTTCTCTTTGACCCAGACCGATTGAGAACCAAAGAGGAACGCGAATTCTCGGAAAGTATAAAACATTTTAAAATGGACGAGTTCAGAGCACTTCGTGATTTAATACTCCTCTTAGAGGAAAATGACACGACGCCACATAATGATACCCCTATACCAGGGCCTGTAACTCTGTCTATCCCTACTCGTAATCGGTTTAAGCCCAAATCCCGACAGTTCCCTGATCTTTCTCAAAATCCTCAGATCTGGACATTCCTACAGAATGTTGTGAGCGACATTAAACATATGGAAATACCATCCAGACAAAATAATCTAACTTTGACACAACGCGAGGCCATCTCTAGAATACACAATCACCCAGATGTCATTGTGAAACCCGCCGACAAAGGCGGTAACATAGTCTTACTAACAAGAACCTTCTATGAAACTATGTGTATGAAAATTCTATCCAACAAAGATTGGTACAGGAAAATCTCTGTATCCTCTACAATATCTTTTAAAAATCAGTTTTTGGACATCATTGGAGACGCCTTTTTGAAGGGACTTATCACCAAGGATATTTACGAATACCTGAATGTTCGGTCTCCCAGGGTGGCGACGTTCTATGCACTTCCCAAAGTGCATAAGGACCCCGTTTCGCCCCCTGGGAGACCGATAATTTCAGGTATCGGAAGTTTAACAGACCACGCCAGCAAACTCGTAGATGCCACACTCATGCCCCACGTTGCGGCCTTACCGTCGTATACAAAGGATACTCTAGACCTTTTAAAACAAATTGAGGGGTTACCGATCCCTCCCGACTCCCTGCTCGTGACTTTGGATGTGGAGGCTCTTTACTCCAGCATCCCCCACGAGCAGGGAGTCGAGACGGCTCGTACCTTCCTACAGGAGGAGGATTACCACTTGTGGAATTACAATGATTTCATTTTGAAATTACTTCATTTCATCCTAACTCATAATACTTTTGAATTTATGGGTTCCCACTACCTCCAGGTGCAGGGCGTAGCCATGGGCACCTCTTGTGCCCCGGGCTACGCCAATCTGTACCTGGGGGGGTGGGAACGTCACCTTTTCTCTCGAGATCAACTGGCAAATTATTTAGATCATATTTTGATTTGGAAACGCTACATAGATGACATTTTTATGATCTGGACGGGCACCACAAACGCCCTACAACAATTTATGCAAATATTAAGCGTAAACCATTTCAATTTGAAATTTACTTACCAATGTGACACACAAAGTATTGCCTTTTTAGATCTCGAGATATACAGGGACACCGATAACACCCTATCGACTAATCTATATCGGAAAACAACAGCAGGAAATACACTGCTACATGCCACAAGTGCACATCCGCCGACCCTCATAAAAAGTATACCATATGCGCAGTATATTCGCTTAAGGCGAAACTGTACTCACATGACAGATTTCCAACATCAGGCAAACTTACTTAGATCTCGCCTACTAGCTAGAGGTTATAGTCGATCATTGTTACGAAAGGCCTTCAATAAAGCCAAAAATAAACAACGTAATGAATTACTCTACACTAACAAAGCCCAACCACAACATTCTACCGTGAAGTTCGTTACTCGCTTTTCTGCTCATTATCAAAATATCCACAACATTCTTAAAAGGCACTGGCACTTCTTAATAGAAGACCCCATCTTGAACAAATATGTTAATTCACATCCAGGAGTAGTCTATAGACGCACGGCGTCCTTTAAGGATCGCCTTGTTTCTAGTCAATACAAGACTTCCAACTCAATTCCCTCTTTAGAACATAGAGGTACACTACCTTGTGGCAACTGCTCCTTTTGCCCTTGGATATCCTCTGAATTCCCAATCTTGCTTCCCAATGGCGAAACCTTTTATCCCAAATTTTCAGCAACATGTCAGACACAAGGAGTGGTTTACCTTATGACCTGTACCTGTGGGGTTTTCTATGTGGGGAAGACGGCCAGACAACTCAGACAAAGAATTAACGATCATGTCTATTATTCCGGGAATGGAAAGATGCTCACACCTGTGAGCAGACATCTTGATCTGTACCACCGGTTTAATACATCTAGTATTTCATTCACTGTCCTGGCCGTCGTCCCCAGAAACCCCAGAGGGGGTGAATGGGACAAACTGATTTTACAAAAAGAATCACTCTGGATAGAACGCTTAGATGCTATCAAAGCGCCTGGCTTGAATGAGTCTCTCTCATACAAACCGTTTTTGTGAAACTAGTCAAGGCTTTCTTCCTAATATACCCTGTTCCATATCCCTTCCTTTTCTTTCCCCTTCCCTGTTTCTTTTCCCCCCCCCTTCCCTCCCTTCCCCCCTCTCCCCTCCTCTTCCTTCCCCCTCCCCCCTCCCCTTCCCCTCACCCCTCCCCCCTCACCTTATCCGAGCCTGGTTTCGCCCCTATAAGACAAGATTCAAACATTCAGACATCTAAAATGTGCCCATGAATATGTATAAATTCACTAATTTATCCATTACTATGTATTCGAGATCAATGTATTTATATTTTCAAACGCCCCTCTGTTCCTTTCCTGTTTTCCCATTTTGTATGGATACTAGCTTGGCAGTTTGTCTGTCTGCCATATATCTCTTTATTGTTATGTTTAAAATACTGTGTGTATGACCTTGTAATATTTAACCATTGTACTTTATTATCATCATTTTTTGATTGTGACTCCCCCTTGTGGTTATGCATGACTTAGTGCCCTTGGTTCTTTTGGTCTCAAGTGGGGTTCAATTGGCCAGCATTGTCGGCGGTATCCATCACATAGCCGCACGTCCGGTCTGACACTCCGGCCGGATGTGCGTTGACGGGGATCTAGTGGACCCTCTGTGGTTCCCTGCTCCCCCGCCTCCACAGTCAGCGCATCGCTCGGGCCCCGTCTCTCCGGTCTTGGCCCGGCGCACGCGCGTAATGATGTCCTTCGCGCGTGCGCCGTGGGTCCGACCTATGACGTCGCTCGGCGCATGCGCGGCTGTATGCGATGGGGCCGGAAGACGCCGTATTGATTACAACGGCTGCTTCCGCCCTGGATCTCCCATATATGGGGCTACCTCACCGCTCGCGACCAAGACATACAACAGGCAGCAGCTGAGCAGGACGGTGCGCTCCCGGAGTCCCTTCACTGTCCCTACCTTGGGGTAAGCTATTATTGGTTGCTTACTAAGGCAGAGCACTCTAATATATATACCAGGAGTGATTTAAGTATCCATAAATCTAATTGATTTTTACCCTTGCTTATCTCTATGCCCTAGAATTGCAGCGTATGTAAGCTCTCCCTATCTACACTACCCGATGTGACTTAGCTGGGAGGCCCCGAAGTCCGGTATCTGCCTGTCTGACCCTCACTAACATTTTCTTATCGTGATCGCTTTTTGCGATTTTGACTACACTCATTTATGTGAACACAATTTTTCTTTTTTGACATGTTTATTTGGTAAGCAATTCTCTATTTATATACCCTGTCAATTTAGTCCACTCCCCTCCTTTCCCTCCTCTCCTTCCTTCCCCCCTCTTTTTCCCCCCCTTTCTTTCCTTCCCCCTCCCCCTTGTTTTCCTTTCCCCCCCCCCCTCCTTTCCTTCCCTCTTCTCCCCTCCTTCCCTCTTCCCCCTTTTCCCCCCCCCCCTCCCCCCCTCCCCCTCCTCTCCCCCTTCCTATATAGGTTCCGAATAAGATGATTTTTATACTCTGTATCATTACTATCTTTACCCATACTTTTTATCTTATCGTTTCTTTGTCTCTCAACGGGGCGCCGTTGTCCCATTTTATGAGTCGCTCCAGACCGTCCCCTATGCTTGTCCTGCCACTTGAGACCTCTATCCTGTATAGGGCCTTTGCCATGCCTGACCACTGGGGTGCGCCCCTTCTCTTGTACCAAGTTATTATTATTATTTCATGTATTATTGTGTCTCTATAACATGTTCATTGAGAATAGTCTTTTAAAATATTGTAATTTTGACATATGTTTTCTTTTCTCTGCACATAATTTTAATAGAATCTCTAGCTCCTGAAGAAGCGTTCCTTGTCAACGTGAAACATGTAGAGCAATGAGCAATTGGAGAATACACCATTTTGGAAACATCAGACCTGCAGTACTCCCCCCTCTCCAACCATTTAGGGGAAGTTAACCCCTTTTCTTTTTTCTCTCTTAGCTAGATTATCATTATATACCAATACTCAGGGTTATACACTTAACTGCAGGATAAGATCCTCAATGGTGTCAGGATATGCTATGTATGTCTAGACCTGTCGTGTTTTTAATTATGTTTTGTCTATTCTCTGTATGGTTTTTTCTTTTGTAGATTATAAATAAAATTTAAATTCTTTTTATATACGCTGTGTAGCTCATTACAGTTGTGCCTTTAAAGTCCCACCAAAATCTTTAGTCTTTTGATACTTCTAACCGGTCATTAGGGACGTTGGCACAAATAACCTTTAAAGTACCTACAGAGTCACCCTGTACATTAGGTACTACTAATACTAGGATCTTTTCTTTTGATTGCAGTCTTGAAATTTAAAAATGGCGCCGCCGAGATACAGAGTCCTGTATCTCTGCGGCTCTCGGCGGCTCTCGGGTCCTCTCGTAGTCCCAAGCGGAGCAGAGAGTAGCCGAGTGTTTGGGTACAGCATCACACAACTGCGCAATTGTCAGTTAAATCGACGCAGTGCCGTATCGCAAAAAAAAAAAATGATTGAAGTGCAATATTTCTATTATTACATTGTTATATAAAATAAAATAGTTCAACTCACCATAAGCAGAATCAGTCGGAGCCTGAGCGTGTCACTTGTCAACGTCACCTGCCCTTCAGATGCGGATTGTCACTTGCCACACATTGCGGATTGTCACTTGCCACGTCACTTGTCAGCGGATGCAGGGTGTCACTTGTCAGCGGATGCAGGGTGTCACTTGTCAGCGGATGCAGGGTGTCATTTGCCATGTCACTTATCAGCGGATGAAGGGTGTCACTTGTCAGCGGATGCAGGGTGTCACTTGTCAGCGGATGCAGGGTGTCATTTGCCATGTCACTTGTCAGCGGATGCAGGGTGTCACTTGTCAGCGGATGCAGGGTGTCATTTGCCATGTCACTTGTCAGCAGATGCAGGGTGTCACTTACCATGTCACTTGTCAGCGGATGCAGGGTTTCACTTGTCAGCAGATGCAGGGTGTCACTTGTCAGCGGATGCAGGGTGTCACTTGCCATGTCACTTGTCAGCAGATGCAGGGTGTCAATTGCCATGTCACTTGTCAGCGGATGCAGGGTGTCACTTGCCATGTCACTTGTCAGCGGATGCAGGGTGTCACTTGTCAGCTCATGCAGGGTGTCATTTGCCATGTCACTTGTCAGCGGATGCAGGGTGTCACTTGCCATGTCACTTGTCAGCGGATGCAGGGTGTCACTTGTCAGCTCATGCAGGGTGTCATTTGCCATGTCACTTATCAGCAGGTGCAGGGTGTCACTTGCCATGTCACTTGTCAGCGGATGCAGGGTGTCACTTGTCAGCGGATGCAGGGTGTCACTTGTCAGCGGATGCAGGGTGTCACTTGCCACATCGGGTCGAAGGGGGCCCCATCAGGTAGGATGTACGGGGGGGACCATGATTTCTAACATTCAGGGGCACATTCAGGGGGGCAGCAAACTCCCGCCTGCTAGCAAGCCCGTTTCGCCGGCACCGCTGCTTATTTCATGGGGACTGATCGGGCTTGTGTACTCCCACTTCCTGGTAGTGGTGGAACGCACCATAGGTTGGATGTGATGTAATCAGCCGGAAATGATGCAAGACATGGGAGGCAACGCAGCCATAGTTTCCCTATGGTGCATTCCACCGCTATCAGGAAGTGGAAGTAAACACAAGCCTGATCGGACCCCGTGAAATAAGCAGCGGTACGGACGAAACGGGCTGGCTAGCGGGCGGGAGTTTGCCGTGGATCCGGCCTTGCCCGCGGGGCCCCCTATTGGACGGGGCCCATGGGCTTGAGCCCAGTCAAGCCCAATTGTAAGTCCGGCCCTGGCTGCAGAGTACAAGTAAGTATAGAGGTAACTTCTTTAGGCTGCATTCACACTTGGGCGTTTTGAATTGCTGACAGATTGGCCAAGATTATGCCTGTGATTTCAAAGTGCCGAGGTGTGAATGTCAAATTGCAGATTGCACATTTGAGATGTAATATTTTAGGTGCTATCCAAATGAATGGCATCTTAAATGTGATTTGTCATTCTCACCTTGGCACTTTAAAAACGCGGGCAGAATCTTGGCAAATCTGCCCGCAATTCAAAATGCAGAGGTGTGCATGCAGGCATACAGCTCTCTGGGGACCCTGATGTAGGGCTGAGGTTCTCTGGAGACCCTGATGCAAGACTGAGGCTCTCTGGGGACTCTGATGTAAGGGGGGGAGCTCTCTGGGGAACCTGATGCAAGACTGAGGCTCAGTGGGGACTCCGATGTAAGGGGTGGGCTCTCTGGGGACCCTGATGTAAGGGGGTCTCTCTGGGGACCCTGATATAAGGAGAGGCTCTCTGGGGGCCCTGATGTAAGGGGGAGGCTCTCTGGGGACCCTGATGTAAGGAGGAGGCTATCTGAGGACCCTGATGTAAGTGGGAGGCTCTCTGGGGACCCTGATGCAAAACTGAGGCTCTCTGGGGACTCTGATGTAAGGAAGGGCTCTCTGGGAAACCTGATGTAAAGGGGAGGCTCTCTGGGGACCCTGATGTAAGGAGGGGATCTCTGGGGACCCTGATGTAAAAGGGAGGCTCTCTGGGGACCCTGATGTAAGGGGGAGGCTCTCTGGGGACTATGATGTAAGGGAGGGCTCTCTGGGCATCCTGATGCAAGGAGGGGCTCTCTGTGGACCCCGGTGTAAGGGAGAGGCTCTCTGGGGACCCTGATGTAAGGAGGGGCTCTGTGGGGATTCTGATGTAATGAGGGGGGCTCTGGGGACCCTGATGTAAGGGAGGGCTTACTTTTTTGTGCGTGTTTGCAAATTTAAAGTGGGCAGGTCTGGATGAAGTCCAGGGCCAAATTTTTGTCCCAGTCCAGCCCTGCTTGTGGACCACTATAGTACATGGCAGGTCAGCTGAAGAGTAAATGTAGACTGTAACCAGTTGCATTTTTGAATTGCACTCAAATACACCTTAGGTTTTTTGAAAAGCCAGAAGTGGGAGATTTCCTTTAAGGGCCATTCAATATTTAAAGCTGAACTCCAGGCCAAATACAGAGTTGAATTACTTATTATTTAGAGGTGTTTTACTATTCAAAGCGTATGTATTTTTGTAAATTTAGTCCTGAGATTTACAGAGCCCCACCAGAATGTACAGCCAGGCTTGCAAATTTTCACTGTTGCAGTTAAGCAATAAGGCTAGGTCACCTCCCTACCCCCAGCCTAGGATAGGACAGAGAAGGAGTAGCAGCAGTTTGCTGATTTGCTCACAATAATCTCTCTTTCTGTCTGCATATGCGTGTGCAGCGTGATGATTGGCTGCTAACAATGACCATCCCTCTACCGGTCTAAGGGCTGTTGTACAAGGAATTATACGATACATATAATAAGCCATATTCAGGTAATTACAGTAGCCACATAAAACTCTTTATTATGTTTTAATTCATAACTGCATTCATTTCTGCGTTTACATCTACCACTAAAGTAGAAACCATTTAACCAATTACATGAAAATTGTGTTTGTTAGTATGAAAAGGCCACAACATATTTAATGATCTTCAATAATTTATTTAAATATTAAATATTAGCACAATATAATTCAAATAATTTTTTCTACAACCATTTAAAAGTATTTACTAATCGCTCTCCTTCTGCAAAAAATACAGAGAAAAAATGTAAGGTACAAGAAGTAATTTTAAGAGAATGAAGTGACATCACATTTAAAACAATGCTGCTATACCTTTCCTCCAATGTCACGGCTCTTGGCCTTGAGCTTGTTGACCTGGGACTCAGCAATGTCAGCTCTCTCTTCGGCCTCTTCAAGCTCATGTTGGACCTTCCTGAAGCGGCCCAGGTGAGCATTGGCTTGTTCCTCCTGAAGAACAAAGTTAATCAATTGTCAATTGAAAATTGGATCTAAAGTCTAATTTGCTTATTAACAGTCTTGTCTATGAAGAAAAGGCTTCTGGAAAAGTTTTTCTACAAGAAATTAAATTTGTACTTACAGATTCCTCAGCCTGTCTCTTGTAGGCCTTGACCTTCAGCTGCAGTTTGTCTACCAGGTCCTGCAACCTCAGGAGGTTTTTCCTGTCTTTCTCAGTCTGCAAAATAAAATTAATATAGAGCATTCAGAATTTAAAAGTCATGTTTGTAAAAAAAATGGTTTAATCCAAGAAATACCTAAAAGCAAGAAGTCCTTAGGGATTTTCCATAATGAGTATGTGTACTAAGTTACTGTACCTGGTAGGTGAGTTCCTTAACCCTCCTTTCATATTTGCGAACTCCTTTAATGGACTCAACTCCACGTTTCTGTTCACTGTCCAGCTCATTCTCCAGTTCACGCACCTATGGGGAACATTTTCAGAAAAAAATATTGTTGGAATTGTTATATTTGTCCTCTAATCTTTACCATTTTTGCATTTAAAATACTTACTCTGACTTCCAGTTTCTGGAGCTGCTTCTTGCCACCCTTCATTGCCAGCTGTTCAGCTTCATCCAGACGGTGCTGCAGGTCCTTCACAGTCTGTTCAAGGTTCTTCTTCATTCTCTCCAGGTGGGCACTGGTGTCCTGCTCCTTTTTCAGCTCTTCTGCCATCAGAGCAGCCTTAAGTAGTATAGAAAAACAGTCAGTGGGAATGTTGGCTTGGTGTAATCTATACTATGAGTTTGTAGAAGAATGGATACGTACATCAGTGATGGCCTTTTTAGCTTTGTCTTCAGCATTTCTGGATTCCTGAACACTTTCCTCCACTTCATTCGTCAGCTCTGTAATGTCACTTTCTAATTTCTTCTTGCTGTTCAGCAGGCTAGTGTTCTAGAAAAACAAATATGGGAGTCATTAGTTAGAATTTAATGAAATTCGGTAACATTTATTGCTAAATCTAATGATATTTAGTAGTAGATTTTACCTGTGAGTGCAGCAACTGCAGACGTTCACTGGCATCCAGAAGTTCCTGTTCTGCCAACTTGCGAGATCTCTCTGTTTGTTCCAGAGCGGACCTAGACTCTTCAATCTCAGCTTGTTGCAGATTGTTTCTGCGTTCAGTTACAGCAACCTGTTCTTTCAGGTCTTCCTGTCCTCTCAAGGCATCATCTAACTGCAGCTGGGCATCCTAGATGACAAAAAGTGTGTGATCATAAACCAACAATCTGACTACTTTCAATAGAATGAAACTAGAGCTTTGTATTTTATAAGATTTGCACTTTTTTGGGATACCTTCAGTTGTCCTTGCACATTTCTGAGCTGTTTCTGTGCCTCTGAAGCCTGGCGGTTGGCATGGCTAAGTTGGATCTCAAGTTCATTCAAATCTCCTTCCATCTTCTTTTTCAGTCTGAGAGCATCATTTCTGCTTCTGATTTCAGAGTCCAATGTGCTCTGCATGGTGTCAATGGCTCTCTGGCTGTTTCTCTTAAGCTGTTCAATTTCCTCATCCTTCTCTACAATCTTCCTGTCCACCTCAGATTTGATCTGGTTCAGCTCAAGCTGGACACGGAGGATTTTGGCTTCTTCATGTTCCAATGATCCCTTTAAAAAAGGAACACAATATTTAAAATTAGTTTGGTAGACTGGCACTCAGGTCATGCCAAAATAAAGCCAATCCATTTTACCAGTGTATTTTTCTAAATGTATACCTCAGCTTCCTCCGGAGCAGCCTGAAGGTCACTCTTCTCCTGTTCAACCTGCTTCCTGGCCTTCTCCAGTTCATTGATGGATTTTCCAGTCTCACCAATCTGTTCAGTCAGATCTGAGATCTCCTCTGGTGAAGAGATGGTCAAACACATGTTACACATCTATTCAGTGCATATGCCAGTCTCATCAATGAAAAATTATAGAAATACAGTAAGTAAGCAACATACGTTGCAAGTTCTTGTTCTCGCGTTTCAGGGTTTCAACTTGTTCTAGAGCCTCTTCATAAGCATTCTTCATCTTGAAGATCTCAGTGCTCAGGCTACGAGCCTCTTTCTGAGCAGCCTCCAGTTCAGCTTGACCCTCCTCATACTTCTGCTTCCTTCTGCCAGGACCTGAAATCATGGACATATATAGAATATGTATCCAAATAATTGAAAGTTATTACAGTTGCATTATGCCTGCATATTAACCTTATCAAAGTTTCTCTGTTTCTTGTCAAGAGAAGCTGCTGCACTATTTGCTCTCTCCACATCGACCATGAGGTCTTCAACCTCAGACTGCAACCTCTGCTTGGTCTTTTCCAGGGAGGCACACTTGGAGTTCACAGCCTCACTCTGTTCCTCAGCATCCTGCAAACGCTGAGCCAGCTTCTTCCTGTAAAGCAAATAAAGAACAATATTATGTAATGGTACAATAAGAGTCTGTTAAAAACAAATCTCTTTTTTTCTATTGTAAAATCAATAAAAAATATTAAAATAAATACAAATGTCCTGAGTTTCAACTTACTTGGCCTCCTCTAGCTCCTCTGTGCGCTGAATGGCATCAGTTTCGTATTTGGTCCTCCACTGGGCAACTTCGCCATTAGCCTTGGACAGAGAACGTTAAAGCTCAGCCTTGGCTTCCTGTTCCTCCTCATATTGCTCACGGAGCAAGTCATTGTCATGGCGAGCAGACTGCAGGGCATGGGCAAGGGCATTCTTTGCCTGGAATATGCAGATAAGAATTATGTGAAATACATGTAATGGCATTGTAGGAAATGTACTGTTTCAATATTGTTTGTTTAACTTAACATCACAATGTTACCTTTGACTCCTCTTCAAGCTGTCTCTTGAGTTCCTCAACCTGCTGAGTGAAGCCCTGTTTGCCTCTGGATAGTTGAGAAATTAGAGACTCCTCTTCAAGCTGGCAAGACAGCTCACCTAGAATCATATGAAAGCAATATTACATAGCATGAAAAACAATGCATTTAGTAGATACATCACAGTGCATGTAGTCAAGTATTTCTTCACTCTTCTGAATACTCTTGGCATTTCATTGGTTTTGTACAACATTTTAGAGGCTTGTATTTCATCTATTAAACACTTCATTATACTGTCACATGTATTACTTCTATTATATGAGTACAGTAATAAACCTACCAGTCTCAGTCTGCAGACAAGCCTTCTGGGTAGTGAGGTCATTAAGTAAACGCAGATGTTCATCATCTTAATAGGGCGTACACACGGTCGGACTTTGTTCGGACATTCCGACAACAAAATCCTAGGATTTTTTCCGACGGATGTTGGCTCAAACTTGTTTTGTCTACACACGGTCGCACAAAGTTGTTGGAAAATCCGATCGTTCTAAACGCGGTGACGTAAAACACGTACGTCGGGACTATAAACGGGGCAGTGGCCAATAGCTTTCATCTCTTTATTTATTCTGAGCATGCGTGGCACTTTGTCCGTCAGGTTTTGTGTACACACGATCGGAATTTCCGACAACGGATTTTGTTGTCGGAAAATTTTATCTCCTGCTCTCCAACTTTGTGTGTCGGAAAATCCGATGGAAAATGTCCGATGGAGCCCACACACGGTCGGAATTTCCGACAACACGCTCCGATCGGACATTTTCCATCGGAAAATCCGACCGTGTGTACGGGGCATTAGACTTAACTTCACTCAGTTGGTCCTCAAGCACACGGTTAACTTTCTCAAGGTTGGCCTACAAGAACATTAGGTAAAATCATTGTCTTCATTCCAGAATAAGGATTAAAAAAAGGATAAAGAAACATGTATTTTCAAGACATTACTTACCTTTGACTTAGAGACGCCCTCCAGGTTGCTGGCCAGGTCATCAACCTCCATCTTCAGTTCACTCTTTTCTTTCTCCAGCTTCTGCTTAACACGCTGCAGGTTGTCAATCTGTTCTCCAAGCTCAGCAACACTGTCAGCATGCTTTTTGCGCAGAGCAGAAGCAGTAGCTTCATGTTGAGTAGCTTCTTCTAGGTCGCGTCTCACTTTCTGGAATTCAGCTTCACGCTTCTTGTTCACCTCAATCTGGGCAGATGTTGCACCTCCAGCTTCCTCAAGTCTTTCACTGATTTCTTCAAGTTCTCTAGAAAGATCAGCTCTCTGTTTCTCAATCTTGGCCCGAGTTGCCCTCTCAGCTTCAATTACCTCCTCAAGTTCTTCAATACGAGCCTAAATAGAGCAGGTTATTATTATTGTTTTTTTTTATATTCATAGTTAAATAATGGGAAATTAATATAATGATATTAGAATCCTGTAATCCATCCTTTACCTGCAGTTCCTTTATCTTCTTCTGCAGTTGAGATCCAAGGGATTGTTCATCCTCAATCTTTCCTTGGAGTTGGCTGATTTCAAAGTCCTTCCTGTGAATCAAGGTTAATACAAGTTATAAATGAAGTCTTCATTTTCAGGTTTTTCTTTAAAAAAAAAATAGAGAGCGCTCCTTACTTTTTTAGCTTTTCGTCAGATTGCTGCTTATCATTTTCAAGATCCATGACGGTTTCCTGGGACAGTTTCAGGTCACCTTCCAGCTTTCTCTTGGCCCTCTCTAGATCAAGATGGAGTTTCTTCTCTTGTTCCAGAGAACCTTCCAGCTAGAAGTACATGCATTTATTTGAATAATTTGGCCACTTTTTAAATACCCAATAGATTAGAAATTGTATTTCAAGATACTCACATCATCTACTTGCTGTTCCAGCTTTGTCTTTGCTTTGGTCAAGGAGCTGACTTTGTCTTCCTCAGCCTGAAGGTCATCAAGAGTTTGCTGATGGGCCTCCTGAAGAGCTTTCTTTTCCTTGGCGAGTTTGGGGACATTTTCATCAAGAGTTGCCAATTCTTCAGTAAGATTTTTAACCTATAAATAAGGGAACAAAGATTAACATACATAATTATACTGTATTAGAAAGTAGACTTTGCATTTGTGTATTTGAATCAGAAAGTGGACTTTACGTTTCTTGTTGCTTATACCTTATTTTCTGTTGCATGTTTTTCTTTTTCTACTTTTGCCAGAGTGAGTTCTAGGTCATCAATGTCTTTCTTCAGCTCTGAGCATTCATCTTCCAGTTTCCTTTTCTTAGCTGTCAGTTCAGCATTGCTTTCTTCCTCATCTTCAAGTCTCTCATTGACCTCCTTGAGTTTTGATTCAAGTTGAATCTTGTTCTTGATGAGACTTTCACATCTCTCCTCAGCATCAGCCAGAGTCTCAGATTCCTTTTGAAAACAATTTTCTTTTAGGCAACTGGGAATTCTTGGATTGATAACAACTAGATATCACTATAAATTATATTTTAAACAGAGTTTTGCTATAAAACTTTACATACCGCCTGGACATGAAGCTGTAACTCATTCTTTTCCTGCAGCAAGGAAATCATTTTCTGCTCTAGTTCTTTCTTCTTGGCCTCTGACTTTGCCAGAGCTTCCTTGGTCTTTTCAAACTCCTCTTTCATATTTGCCATCTCTTTCTCAGATTCTGCACTCTTCAGGAGAGGCTTAATCTTGAATTAGAGTTTCATCCATGGCCAGTGTTTGACATTCATGAATGATCTGACATTGTACTGGATGACAAAGATGGCTTCCCTGTTTAAAGAAATGTCACATATCAAGTAAATATGTCTGTTATCAAAAATCTTGTTTTGCCTCTATAGCTATCATTACTAGTATACTTTTGTGAGTAGAAAATCATTTTTACCTTCTTTCCATCATCTTATTGAACTCAATTCTCATCAAGAAACCTCTGCAAAGAGCCTGAGTACGAGTTATAAGTTGTGCCAACTTTTCATCTCTCATCTCTTCCAGTGTACCCAGGAGACTAGCTTTGAAGAATACCTTAAAAATTTTTTTTTTAAAAATAGTCATTTTAACCACTTCCCACCCAAAGTACATCATATGACGTACTGGACTTTGAGTGGGGACATCCTAATGATGCCTACAGGCATCATCCAAATATCTTCTATTTTGGCTAGCGATTCCCTGCACCGTAAGAACAATCATAGCGGCAGTTCAGCTGCTTGATCGTTCCTACAGGCGACGGGATGGGACGCCCCCTGCCATCCTCTGGTGCTTCTACCGGCTCGACTGTGCGATCGACGAGCCGGAGAAAGAATCCACCAATGGCAGAAGTTGAGCATAGAGATTTCCAAGGGATAGATGGTCCCCGGCAATCTCTATAACCTGCGGAGGCCCGGGTGCGACATTATGACATCACGTCTGGCCCGGCAGAAGTAAACATTGCCGGGGATTTGGCTGGAAAGGCCGAGATCGTTTATGTTTTCTTTTGATCTTGGTCTTTCCTGCCTGGAGGAGAGATGCGGGGTCTTATAGAAAATAAAGAGGACCTGTCATGCACTATTCCTATAACAAGGGATGCTTACATTCCTTGTAATAGGAATAAAAGTGATCAAGAAACATTTTTTAAAGGGAAAGTTTAAAAAAAAAAAATTCTAATAAATTAAACAATTAAAAAAAAAAAATTCAAGTGCCCCCGTCCCCATTTGCTCGCACACAGAAGCCAACGCATATATGCATCGCGCCCACATATTTAAATGGCGTTCAAACCACACATGTGAGATGTCACCACAAACGTTAGAGCGAGAGTAACAATTCTAGCCCAAGACCTCCTCTGTAACTCTAAACAGGTAACCTGTAAAATATTTTAAAGCATTGTCTATGGAGATCTTTTAGTAAAAAAAGTTTGGCGCCATTCCACAAGTGTGCACAATTTTAAAGCATGACATGTTAGGTATCTATTTACTCAGTGTAACATCATCTTTCACATTATACAAAAAAATTGGGCAAACTTTACTGTTTTTTTTTTTAATTGATGAAACAGTTTTTTTCCCCAAAAAAACGCATTCGAAAAATTGCTGCACAAATACCGTGGGAAGTAAAAAGCCACATTGGCCACAATTTTATTCCCTACGGTCTCTGCTAAAAAAACATACTGTATTTATTGGCGTATAACACTCACTTTTTCACCATGAAAATTGGGCGCAAATAGTGCGTGCGTGTTATACGCCAATACTTAAATTTAAGCTGCCTCGGAGGGGACAGGGAGGGGGTCGGGACGAGCACCGTCAGATTACATACAGTGAGAATCTCCTGTTTACTTGGTAGCCTCTGTAATAGGAAGTCCCGTATCCTGGGACGCCATTGGACCACTGTTCTGTCTATCATAGGAGATTCTCACTGTATGTAATCTGTCGGCGCTCGTCCCGCCCCCCTCCCTGTCCCCTCTAGGCTGCAGATGGGCATCGATCAGGCTGCACTGATGGCAATGGTGAGGCTCCTGCATTGTTGGCAATGGCAAGGCTGCTGCATTGATGGCAATGGTGAGGCTGCATTGATGTGGACTGATGAGGCTTGTGATATTGATCAGGCTGCATTGGTGGCAATGGTGAGGCTGAATATGGGCACTGACCCTTATTTTGCTTCAAAGTTCCTTATTTAAAATGTAAGTTTTTTCCTGAAACTTCCCTCTTAAAATGAATGTGCGTGTTATACGCCTGTGCGTGTTATATGCCGATAAATACCCGTAAGGGTCAGTGCCCATCTGCAGCCTCACGATTGCCATCAATGCAGCCTGATTAATGCCCACCTGCAGCCTCACAAGTGCCATCAATGCAGCCTTATTAGTCCACATCAATGCAGCCTCACCATGGCCATCAATGCAGCAGCCTCACTATTGCCATCAATGCAGCAGCCTCGCCATTGCCATAAATGCAGCAGCCTCGCCATTGCCATCTATTGACTCTATTGACTTCCTATTACAGAGGAAGTCAATAGAGTCAAGTAAACAGGAGATTCTCACTGTATGTAATCTGATGGCACTCCCCCCCCCCCCGTTGCCTCCGAGGCAGCTGAAATTGAAGTATTGGCGTATAACACGCACACGCTATTTGCACCCGATTTTAATGGTAAAAAGGGAGTGTTATACGCCAATAAATACAGGTATATAATATTTGGGGGTTCTGAGTAATTTTCTAGGAAAAAAATTATGATTTTTACATGTAGGAGCAAAGTGCCAGAATTGGCCAGGATGGGAAGTGGTTAAATGTAAATATTAGAAACGGTTAGAGTTACCATTTTCTGGGAGCTGCTGTCTGCCATATCTTGGTGTGACCAAATTTGTACTGAGTGTGGTCAACATCAATAGAGCCCAATAGTTTTTCTGATGCCTTCTTGCTGTCAATAAACTGCCCATCTGGGATTGCACTGGCATTCAGGACCTTGTAACTTTAGAAAAAAGAAACAGTATGGAATAGATACTGATCATTCTTGAAGTATATAACAAACCATACATATCTAAATAACTAAAATGTTCCCAACGCTCCCAAATCTAATGGCATTGTTCACCCCTAATGATCCAATAGTTTCTATAAGCTATACAAGCAGGGGCGGACTGACAACTCATGGGGCCCCCGGACAATAGGAGATTATGGGGCCCCTGGGCAATAGGAGATTATGGGGCCCCTGGGCAATAGGAGATTATGGGGCCCCCAGGCAATAGGAGGTTATGGGGCCCCCAGGCAATAGATTATGGGGCCACACAGTATACACACATACAGTATACACGCACAGACACACAATATATACACATACAGTATACACACACAGAATACAGATACACACACTGAAAAGGTACTGGAGAGGCGGGATAGCTACAATCTTGGGATTTAAAAAAAAAACACTGATTTTTACATACTGTCCCTGGTTTTATTGAGGCTGGCAACCCTGATGGGGCCCCTTAGTGGCATGGGGCCCTCGGGCAGTGCCCGAGTGCCTAAATGGTCAGTCCGCCCCTGTATACAAGTATGTTTACAATGTGCATGAAAATTTACCGTTGCTTAAAGTCAGCATAAATAATTCTGCTGGGGAATCCCTTTCTGCAGATTCTGATACCCTCCAAGACACCGTTACATCTCAGTTGGTGAATGATCAAGTGGTTATCCATGATACCTGTGAGAAATCATAAATGTCAATAGTGCCCACAAAAATTATAGGGCCTTCCTAATGTTTAGTGTTTGCAGCATGAACAGGAAAATAAAATTGTACCTGGAGTTTTGGTCTCATTGGGGATCAGACAATGCACAAAGTGAGGGTGAGTGCTTCTCAAGTTGGACATTAGTTTGTTCAAGTTTTCCTATAACACACACAATATAAATTAGGATTTTCTGCTATGGCAGAAATGATGTAAGTCTTTATGCAGATAGAACAGCCATACTAACTCTGAACAGGCAAGACACAGTCTGGAAAGAGGATCCCTTCTTCTTCTTTCCACCTTTGCTACCACCGGCGGCAGCATCTGTTAATAAAACATAATGGAAGAGTCATCATAGATCTTTATCTAAATGTAAAAGTACAAAAAAAGCCTAAAATAAGAAAGGAACAGGGAAGTTACTCACCATCGGCAGCATTGTAGCTGGAGTACAGGAAGGACAGCAGTTTCATGGATTTCAATGGATCCTTATTCTTGTCAAGCCAGCCAGTGATGTTGTAATCCACAGTGCCAGCATAGTGCACAAGAGAGAAGTGAGCCTCAGCCTTTCCTTTGCCAGGTTTGGGCTTCTCAAAGTTCTTGCACTTGCCAAGATGCTGCTCATACAGCTTGTTCTTGAAGGATACGTCAGTGGCCTTGGGGAACATGCACTCCTCTTCAAGGATGGAGAAGATGCCCATAGGCTGATAATAAACGATAAGTGTTACTTTAAGTCTGTAACTACAAATAATTCTACATTTTTGGTTTCATAATATCATTTCCATATGTGAAATTACCTTCTCAATAAGCTCAATGCAGGCAGCCAAGTCCATACCAAAGTCAATGACTCCCAGTCAATACTTTCCTTCTTGTATTCCTCTTGTTCCAGGACGAACATGTGGTGGTTGAAGAACTGCTGCAACTTCTCATTGGTGAAGTTGATACAGAGCTGTTCCAAGCTGTTGTACTGTATGTCAAATAAAGAAATGAGAACAGGTCCTTTGCTTTGAAAGACATACAAACCTAAAACTGTTCAAGAACTTACATCAAAGATTTCAAATCCAGCAATATCCAGCACACCAATATAGAACTGTCTTGGCTGCTTGGTGTTGAGCTGCTGGTTGATACGAGTGACCATCCACAAGAAGAGTTTCTCAAAAACGGATTTGCTGAGAGCACCAACAGAGTTGTTGACCTAAAGAGTAGAGCAAAAATCATGTGTTAATATATTATAGAAAGCATAGTTATCTTTGAGTATGTGGTTATTTTATTTCTTGATTTTATCATACCTGAGATACAGTTTGTCCCTTGGTGACAAACTCATTGCCGACCTTTACTCTGGGGTAGCACAAAGCCTTCAGCATATCAGCAGAGTTGAAACCCATCAGATAAGCAATCTTGTCAGCAACTGGAGATAAGACATATAGTATGAAATAAATCATAAAATGGCATAGATGGAAAAAAAAAAATCATAAAATAAGTTGAAAAACAAAGGACAAACCCTCAGTGCCATCTGGCTCGGCCTGCTCCTCCCTCTGCTTCTGCTTGAACTTCATGTTGCCGTGATGCATAACAGCACCAGTCAACTTGTAGATGCCGACCTTTTCTTCTGGGGTGAATCCCAGGATGTCAATGGCAGTCTGTTGGAAAAATAGCTCTGGTTAATTAGTGCCTAGTAACACATTCTGTACATCTGTGGAAATTATACAATCTGTGGAAAACTGAAAAATGTTTTCTTGTTACAAGATTTCAACAACTTACATCTGTGGCAATGAACTCCTCTGTATCATCAATACTCTTCACAACGATTTCACCCATGCTGATTGAGGGGAAGTCGTATGGGTTGGTGGTCACAAGAAGCATCTCTGAACACAAACGACATTAAAAAAAATGATAAGTTCTTCATTCAATAACACATGCTTATGGTTTGCAGGTCTCATTTCTCTGCCTATTATCTGAAAGGAAATATGACCGTACCTACAACCTCTGGTTTATGGTTTGTCATGATCTGGTAGAAGATGTGGTAGCTTCTTTCAGCTGACAGCTGGAAAGTTACTCTGGACTTCTCCAGCAGATCTATAAAATTGCATAGTAGTAATTGTATGAATTTATGTGAGGAACTACAAAATGAGAAGAAATTGTAGGGTTTCGTTCTTACATGTTTCAATATCAGCTGATGACAGTTTTCCAGTGGTACCAAAGTGGATTCTGATGAATTTACCCTAAACATGACAAGAGAAGATTAGAAAGGAGTTCATGCAATATGAGTTCCTAGAGATGAGTAACCAATGAACATATAGATTTCATATATACTTACAAAACGAGAGGAGTTGTCTTTTCTTACAGTCTTGGCATTACCAAAGGCTTCCAGCAGTGGGTTAGCCTGGATGATTTGATCTTCCAGATTACCCTAAATATAAAGAGGTACAAAGTATCAGCAGACAGGTAAAAGTGATAGAAACAAGCAAAAAAGGGAAAAAAAAATCAGAAAAATGCAAGTCCTACCAGTGGCTACTACATGTTCTACTTTGGTGCATTGATTATACAAGTACAAGGCCCTTTAAGCTGGCCTGATCGAGCAGCTTTTTATGTAGTAAATAACATCCCAATTACATTAGCAGTTTCACAGACAGATACCAATACAGTTTTAGCCTGTATATTTCTTGAACACTGCAAAGAATACATGAACTGTGAAGGACAGGACTGTAATCAGAGCATAGCTATATTTCTTGTCGTACTTGGCTTTCATAAATCTCTATGCGTTGACACTCAACACATCTCCCAAATTACATAACTTTGTTAACACATATTTACTATGTAATATAGTCCCTAAGAATGCAAAGAAGCACCTAGAATTTTTAATATGTATACTATGACTTTAGTTTGTTTTCCATCAAGAAGATGTAGCATGCTATTACTTAGGATCATTCAACAACCTAACCACGTTAAGCTTAAAAAACCTTTCCTAAACAAATAGAAAAGTATTCTTTTGCTGATATGCAGCTTTTATCCCCTTTTTTTCATATTCTTTGTAGAAAATAATAATTTCACAATTTTTTTACACTGACTTTGGATATATGTATATTCATAATTAATCACCTCTAACTTGTCTTTTTTCCAAATGAGACAAGTTGAGTTTTTTAAAACCTTTCATACAAGGGAGACCTGCAATGCTTTTTAGCATTTAGGACCCTCCACCTAATAGCAACTTACAAAGGAGGTTGGGTTTTAATGCAAAGTACCAAGATTTCTTGTTTTTACTTTACATTTAGCAACCAAAATCAGACTTTCAGGCTAAAGCTGTTATTTCACAGGGTAGGTTTAACTTTATTAAGAAGTTTGGTTGCCAGTCATCAACTAATGCATAAAAAAAATCTAAAGATTTTTTTATAGGATGAATTATATGGATTGTTGCAATAGCTCGTATCTACATTTTATTTTGACTCCTGTCATTTTATCTAGATATTGGGACTTACGTAGATCATCCAGGCTGCGTAACGCTCTTTGAGGTTATACAGTACAGAAGCTTCATTCAGGTGAGTCATCATCGCCATGTCTTCAATTTTATCGTACTTGGGAGGATTCTGGGGGTAAACTTGGCTTTCTTTGACTGTTACAGTCTGAAATGGAAAATAATATGTTTATTAAATAGTTTTTAATCATGTTTAGTACTTGATTTATTCAGAAAAATATGCTATAATAGTTACCCTGTTATCGTCAGTCTATACGGTAAGTTTTCCATCTTCCCGAGCAGTGACCAAACCCTTCACGTAAAGTTCCTTTTGGTCATCTACGAAACAGGTGTTCTTGGCATCAAAAGGTTTGTTCTGGGCTTCCAGTCTTTCTTTGTCAGTCTTACGGAGGAACTGGGCGGCATCGCCAAAAACCGCCATTTCACCGTCACCCATGGCTGCTGGTTTCTGTATGAAAATGTATTATTTTTAATAAGGCTTTAATAAGGTGATTTGTCACCTCCTTACTGCCTGTTTTATCCCCCGAAAGCTTGCACCACCACGCCAAAATGCACGCAAATACAATTGAATTGTATCACATTTGATGCCCACTGAACACGACAGTGGGATAATTTTTGATGCAAAGCATCATTGTCGCAGCATGTGTATACTCCGTATAGCTGCCTTTGCAGGTTGGGGGGCCAGTTGAGAGGTGGTAAAATTGTGCCTCATCTGCCATTTTTGCTGGCACCCCCCAAACTGCAAGTGTAAACTAAGCCATATTGTCATTGGTTAAGTAAACAGCAAGTGCTTATTAGGGCTCAGCTGTGATTATTACTCCTATACTCCTGTGAAGCTATACCTTTGCCTAAAGCAAGCCATATATTGTACAATTTTCTTTCCCTCAACCGTTGAGCTGAACTGTTCCCTCTTAGGAGTACATTCCAAATATAAACCTTTAAAGGTTCTACTAGGATGCCATTGAAAGTATAACCAACTATCAGCCAAGAGAGAATCCAAAGCTGGAAACACACTGTTCAAATTTTGGCTGCTTTCTAAAGCAGCTGAAATTTGAACAGTGTGTGTCCAGCTTTAGATTCTCTCTTGGTTATTAGGTTTCCTTTTATGAAACTGCGGTAAAATACCGCTTTTCAGTTCTCAGGCATTCTCAGAGGAGATCGCTCTCCTCTGAGTGCCTGTTTATGAAAGTGTGTAGATCGCTTCTCATGTTGAGTTTGGAAGCGATCTACAAACGCCAGGAACTCCTGAGAATGGCTCCTCTCACTATAATCTTGCGTGATATAGCAGGATTACAGTATGAGGAACCACAAAATACAAAAGTGTAACACGAATCAGCACACATTATTCCCCAACATATTAATAAAATAATAAAGTTAAATTCCCCCTACACAATATACATTAACCTAATTATAAAAAAAACATTGTTTTTATCAATATTTAAAGATCATACGTGTGCCTATTTAAATGTGAATGGTGTATAGTAAATGAATGTAATGCACATATGTAATGCAGCTATACACCATTCATATAAATGCAAAATACATTTATAATCATTAAAAAAATAATTTTAATAAAGTATACAAGTATAAATATTTATTAATAAATTAAAATAAAATATATTTCATAATTGATAAACATAAAAATTGATAAACTGGTGCAATGCGAGAACACTGCGAAGCATCGCACCGACTCGCATGTCAGTTCACACTGCCATATGCGAATCGCTGGGGAGTGTCAATAAATTGTTAACGACACCCCCAGTTCAGCTTGCATATCGCACTGCGAACTGACAGTTTGGACATGAATCGGATCGCATATGTGTGAACACACATGCGATCCGATCCTGGTCCGAACAGAAAAAAGGGTCCTGTGCGTGTTTGCACTGAATGCGGTGCGATATCAGCCATAATATCTGTACGGCTGATATGGCACCGCACAGACATTGCATGTAATGTGAATGGCAGTGTGCTGCGAATTACATGCGATGCCTGTGCGATGTCCAGCATCGCACAAGTGTGAACCGGGCCTAAAAGTTAACAACACCCCCAAATCAGTTCGCATATCGCAGTGCGATCTGCAAACTCGGACAGTAATCGAATCTCATGGGTGTGAACACCCATGCGATCCGATTCTGCTGTGGACCAAAAAAAAGGGTCCTGTATGAGTTTGGTCCGAGTGCAATGTAAATTCAGCAATACTATCTGTATGGCTGAAATCGCATCGCACGGAGATCAGATGTGATTTTGCACTGCAGTGCGGTGCGAATCACATCCGATCTCGGACACCGCAGCAGTGGGAACTGGCCCCAAATCATATTGCATTTGCACCAAAACGGTACAGGACCCTTTATTTGGTCCGCACTGGAATCGGATTGCATAGGTGTGAACACCCATGCGATCCGACTCCTGCACCATTACATAGTTGGCTCTATCTATCTATCTATCTATCTATCTATCTATCTATCTATCTATCTATCTATCTATCTATCTATCTATCTATCTATATATATATATATATATATATATATATATATATATATATATATAGACATCTATATATAGCTATATATATATATCTGTATATGCAGATTTTTATATATATATATATACATATATATATATATATATATATATATATATATATGTATATATATATATATATATATATACTATAAATTCCTATCCTGCTGGTTTTGGGGTGTGTAATGGTGGGGAAGATGTACTATGACTGTTTGGTGAAAGAAAGAAGTCAAAAAACTTCTTGCTTTCTCCAGAATACTCAGCCAGTTTCACACTTCTCACTCTGATTTTCCACTTCGGAAATGGTGAATCAGAAAGTGAGAATTCTGTCACAGATCGCCAGTGAGGTGCCGAGATCGCACCTTCATAAACTGGCCGTTTCTGTGACAGTCAGTTACAGATTCTCACTGTGCTGAGATAATCTGCGGAGAACATGTTGTCCGCTGATTATCTCAGTTTCATAAACTGGTAATAACCTGAGATCAGTGGTGAGACTCGGGATCGCCGCTGATCTCAGTTTCATAAAAGGACACCTTATTGCTTTATTTATCAGTTGACTTTGCCTTCCTGGTGACATTAGGGCTTTGCATTACATAGCTACATCGTTAGTCTTGGAAAAAGACACAAGTCCATCTAGATCAACCAATTCCCTTACATCAGATACAATAAGGGTAACCAAAATAGATATTTTTCACCACATGACAACTGCAGCTAGAACAATTATAGCGCGAAATTGGAAAAAAACAAATAAGCCAACTGTGTTGGAATGGATATGTGAAATGAACGAAATTGAATATATAGAAAAACAGATAAGAGAAGAAGGGTATGTAGGGGGTCAGGTGCCAGAAATATGGCAAAAATGGGAGGAATTTTGGTCCTCGAATAGATTGATGGAGTATTTATAATTGAAGGGGAATGGGAAGGATATGGGATGAAAGGGAAGGAAGAAAAAGGGGGGGGGGAGAGAATTTTTAATTTTTTTTTATTTTTTAATTTTTTTTTTTAATGTATAGATGTATGTGTGAGTAATAGGAAATGAATGTTTTGAGGTATGTATGAGTAATAGGAATTTAGTTAGATGATTCTATAGATAACAGGAAGAAGTGGGCATCCTTAAGATTATTTATTATGTAAAAAGAATTTTTAATGTATGTATTTTTGAAGATGGTATGATGTGTATTACTTGTCTTTTGAAAAAAAAATAATAAAAAGAAGATTGATAACAATTATAAACCTATAAAGGTTCTACTAGGATGCCATTGAAACTATCATCAGCCCTCTAAGCTAAACCTTTGCAAAGAGGGGAAGCAGAAAGTTTAGCTTATGGCAATGTCATCGGGACAGCAAACAAGGGGGACACAGTGTGTGTCCAGCTTTAGATTCTCTCTTGGCTATTATTGCTTTTTTTCTCTGTTGACTTTGCCTTCCTGGTGACATTAGGGCTTTGCATTACAAAGCTACATCGTTAAACTTGAAAAAAAGACACAAGTCCATCTAGTTCAACCAATTCCATCTAGTTCAACCAGCGTTTAGCTGAACTCTTCCCTCTTAGGAGTACCATCCAATTATAAACCTATAAAGGTTCTACTAGGATGCCATTGAACCTATCACCAGCCTTCTAAGCTACACCTTTGCAAAGAGGGGAAGCAGAAAGTTTAGCTTATGGCAATGTCATCGGGACAGCAAACAAGGGGGATCCTCTTAGGGAAACCAACAGCATTCTTTTTCAGCTAATCTAAAGCAATCTATCTAAAGTTAGTCTAAAGTGTCAGCTAATCTACTATACAGTGTTTGACCACTTACCTGTTAGCACTTCCTAAGATGGAAAAAATACGATGGCCCCCTAAAAAGAGAAAAGAAAGACAATTCAAACAAATTAATATTTACAGCATTTTCCTTTGCAGGATCCTATGTTCTACAAAATAACTAATATGTCTTTACATATGTAATCTAATGCATATTGTGAGCCTCCAAAGTGTGAGCCTCCAGTTTCCATTTACAATGAATATCTATATTATGTTGTATAACTATTACTGATTTTGATGCACAGCCTAATTTCTTTAAACTGCTGGCATACTTTTTTTCTAAGTGTAGGAATGAGCTACAAGATCTGAGATGGTTCTTTAGAATACACAGCTTGCTTGAAGACTACTCACCAGAACTGAGAGGTAACGAGCTTAGGTTCATGGGGAGGCTTATATACTGTACGTCAGCCCCTGTGCATACTCAGCTTGCTCCACATATGGACGTGGGCTTTATGTTGCCTTAACTGAGTGCTCTGACCCATAGTTGTCTGTTCATCACAAGTAAAAATAACCAACACAATTCAGCAGGGCACTCTTCAGTACTCCGTTGTTGAAAGGATTGGTTTACACTGAGCTAAGGAAGCTGTGAATGAAGGAAAACTCGCAACTAAAATAGAATCTCTTATCTCTTAACGTAAAGTATATATTGACTGCTTTTGACTGTCAACAAAAATGGCATTGAAAAAAAAAATAAGATAGACTTTATGTATTTTATTAATGATCCTATAGGTGTGTTGATGACTGATATGAAAAATATAGGGATAAAAAAAATGATTGTTTTTTTCACATCGTAAAAGCAGTTTTTGTATGTAGATAAGGGCTTTTGAAACAGACCCTGTAGGGTTAAAAAAATACCTATTTTCTAAATTCGATTATTAAAAGTTCAGGTTTTAACCACTTGCCGACCGCCTCACGCCTATATGCGTGAGCAGAGCGGCACGGGCAGGCAAAATCACGTACCTGAAACGTGATTGCCTTCCCGCGGGTGGGGGGTCCGATCGGACCCCCCCCCATGCCAGCTGCGGTCGGCATTTGGTTGGGAGCGATGAGAGACGAGGGGGAGACCATCCGATCGTGGCCCCCCCCTCGCGATCGCTCCCAGCCAATGACAAACATCCCCTGCCTCTGTATAGTACACAGAGGCAGAGGATGTGATGTCATCTCTCCTCGGCTGTCAGTTTCCGTTCCAGCGCCGAGGAGAGATGACATGTAAGTAAGTGCACAACACAAACACACACAGTAGAACATGCCAGGCATACATTACACCCCCGATCCCCCCCCGATCGCCCCCCGATCCCCCCCCAATCACCCCCCCCCCTGTCACAAACTGACACCAAGCAGGTTTTTTTTTTTTTTTTCCTGATTACTGCATAGTGTCAGTTTGTGACAGTTAGCAGTGTTAGGACAGTTACTGTAACCCCCCTGTAGGTCTAGGGTACCCCCCTTACCCCCCCTAATAAAGTTTTAACCCCTTGATCACCCCCCCTCACCAGTGTCGCTAAGCGATCATTTTTCTGATCGCTGTATTAGTGTCGCTGGTGACGGTAGTTAGGGACGTAAATATTTAGGTTTGCCGTCAGTGTTTTATAGCGACAGGGACCCCCATATACTATCTAGTAAATGTTTTAACCCCTTGATTGCCCCCTAGTTAACCCTTTCACCACTGATCACCGTATAACCGTTACGGGTGACGCTGGTTAGTTAGTTTATTTTTTATAGTGTCAGGGCACCCGCCGTTTATTACCGAATAAAGGTTTAGCCCCCTAATCGCCCGGCGGTGATATGCGTCGCCCCAGGCAGCGTCAGATTAGCGCCAGTACCCCCCCTAATAAAGTTTTAACCCCTTGATCACCCCCTGTCGCCAGTGTCGCTAAGCGATCATTTTTCTGATCGCTGTATTAGTGTCACTGGTGACGCTAGTTAGGGACGTAAATATTTAGGTTCGCCGTCAGTGTTTTATAGCGACAGGGACCCCCATATACTATCTAATAAATGTTTTAACCCCTTGATTGCCCCCTAGTTAACCCTTTCACCACTGATCACCGTATAACTGTTACGGGTGACGCTGGTTAGTTAGTTTATTTTTTATAGTGTCAGGGCACCCGCCGTTTATTACCGAATAAAGGTTTAGCCCCCTGATCGCCCGGCGGTGATATGCGTTGCCCCAGGCAGCGTCAGATTAGCACCAGTACCGCGAACACCCACGCACGCACCGTACACGCACCATACACCTCCCTTAGTGGTATAGTATCTGATCGGATCAATATCTGATCCGATCAGATCTATACTAGCGTCCCCAGCAGTTTAGGGTTCCCAAAAACGCAGTGTTAGCGGGATCAGCCCAGATACCTGCTAGCACCTGCGTTTTGCCCCTCCGCCCGGCCCGGCCCAGCCCACCCAAGTGCAGTATCGATCGATCACTGTCACTTACAAAACTCTAAACGCATAACTGCAGCGTTCGCAGAGTCAGGCCTGATCCCTGCGATCGCTAACAGTTTTTTTTGTAGCGTCTTGGTGAACTGGCAAGCACCAGAGGCCTAGTACACCCCGGTCGTAGTCAAACCAGCACTGCAGTAACACTTGGTGACGTGGCGAGTCCCATAAGTGCAGTTCAAGCTGGTGAGGTGGCAAGCACAAGTAGTGTCCCGCTGCCACCAAAAAGACAAACACAGGCCCGTCATGCCCATAGTGCCCTTCCTGCTGCATTCGCCAATCCTAATTGGGAACCCACCGCTTCTGCAGCGCCCGTACTTCCCCCATTCACATCCCCAACCAAATGCAGTCGGCTGCATGAGAGGCATTTTCTTTATGTCCTCCCGAGTACCCCTACCCAGCGAACCCCCCAAAAAATATGTTGTGTCTGCAGCAAGCGCGGATATAGCCGTGACACCCGCTATTATTGTCCCTCCTGTCCTGACAATCCTGGTCTTTGCATTGGTGAATGTTTTGAACGCTACCATGCACTAGTTGAGTATTAGCGTAGGGTACAGCATTGCACAGACTAGGCACACTTTCACAGGGTCTCCCGAGATGCCATCGCATTTTGAGAGACCCGAACCTGGAACCGGTTACAGTTATTATAGTTAGTTACAAAAAAAAGTGTAAAAAAAAAAAAAACACAAACAAAAATATAAAATAAAAATAGTTGTCGTTTTATTGTTCTCTCTCTCTCTATTCTCTCTCTATTGTTCTGCTCTTTTTTACTGTATTCTATTCTGCAATGTTTTATTGTTATTATGTTTTATCATGTTTGCTTTTCAGGTATGCAATTTTTTATACCTTACCGTTTACTGTGCTTTATTGTTAACCATTTTTTTGTCTTCAGGTATGCCATTCACGACTTTGAGTGGTTATACCAGAATGATGCCTGCAGGTTTAGGTATCATCTTGGTATCATTCTTTTCAGCCAGCGGTCGGCTTTCATGTAAAAGCAATCCTAGTGGCTAATTAGCCTCTAGACTGCTTTTACAAGCAGTGGGAGGGAATGCCCCCCCCCCCCAACATCTTCCGTGTTTTTCTCTGGCTCTCCTGTCTCAACAGGGAACCTGAAAATGCAGCCGGTGATTCAGCCAGCTGACCATAGAGCTGATCAGAGACCAGAGTGGCTCCAAACATCTCTATGACCTAAGAAACCGGAAGCTACGAGCATTTTATGACGTAGATTTCGCCGGATGTAAACAGCGCCATTGGGAAATTGGGAAAGCATTTTATCACACCGATCTTGGTGTGATCAGATGCTTTGAGGGCAGAGGAGAAATCTAGGGTCTAATAGACCCCAATTTTTGCAAAAAAGAGTACCTGTCACTACCTATTGCTATCATAGGGGATATTTACATTCCCTGAGATAACAATAAAAATGATTTAAAAAAAAAAAAATGAAAGGAACAGTTTAAAAATAAGATAAAAAAATAATAATAATAAAGAAAAAAAAAAAAAAAGCACCCCTGTCCCCCCTGCTCTCGCGCTAAGGTGAACGCAAGCGTTGGTCTGGCGTCAAATGTAAACAGCAATTGCACCATGCATGTGAGGTATCGCCGCGAAGGTCAGATCGAGGGCAGTAATTTTAGCAGTAGACCTCCTCTGTAAATCTAAAGTGGTAACCTGTAAAGGCTTTTAAAGGCTTTTAAAAATGTATTTAGTTTGTCGCCACTGCACGTTTGTGCGCAATTTTAAAGCATGTCATGTTTGGTATCTATGTACTCGGCCTAAGATCATCTTTTTTATCTCATCAAACATTTGGGCAATATAGTGTGTTTTAGTGCATTAAAATGTAAAAAAGTGTGTTTTTTCCCCAAAAAATGCGTTTGAAAAATCACTGCGCAAATACTGTTTGAAAAAAAAAAATGAAACACCCACCATTTTAATCTGTAGGGCATTTGCTTTAAAAAAAATATATAATGTTTGGGGGTTCAAAGTAATTTTCTTGCAAAAAAAAATTATTTTTTTATGTAAACAATAAGTGTCAGAAAGGGCTTTGTCTTCAAGTGGTTAGAAGAGTGGGTGATGTGTGACATAAGCTTCTAGATGTTGTGCATAAAATGCCAGGACAGTTCAAACCCCCCCCAAATGACCCCATTTTGGAAAGTAGACACCCCAAGCTATTTGCTGAGAGTCATGTTGAGTCCATGGAATAATTTATATTGTGACACAAGTTGCGGGAAAGAGACAATTTTTTATTTTTTTTATTTTTTTTTGCGCAAAGTTGTCACTAAATGATATATTGCTCAAACATGCCATGGGAATATGTGAAATTACACCCCAAAATACATTCTGCTGCTTCTCCTGAGTACGGGGATACCACATGTGTGAGACTTTTTGGGAGCCTAGCCGCGTACGGGACCCTGAAAACCAAGCACCGCCTTCAGGCTTTCTAAGGCCGTAAATTTTTGATTTCACTCTTCACCGCCTATCACAGTTTCGGGGGCCATGGAATGCCCAGGTGGCAAAAAAAACCCCCAAATGACCCCATTTTGGAAAGTAGACACCCCAAGCTATTTGATGAGAGGTATAGTGAGTATTTTGCAGACCTCACTTTTTGTCACAAAGTTTTGAAAATTGAAAAAAGAAAAAAAAAATTTTTTTTTCTCGTCTTTCTTTATTTTCAAAAACAAATGAGAGCTGCAAAATACTCACCATGCCTCTCAGCAAATAGCTTGGGGTGTCTACTTTCCAAAATGGGGTCATTTGGGGGGGGTTTGTGCCACCTGGGCATTCCATGGCCTCCGAAACTGTGATAGGCAGTGAGGAGTAAAATCAAAAATGTACGCCCTTAGAAATCCTGAAGGCGGTGCTTGGTTTTCGGGGTCCCGTACGCGGCTAGGCTCCTAAAAAGTCCCACACATGTGGTATCCCCGTACTCAGGAGAAGCAGCTAAATGTATTTTGGGGTGCAATTCCACATATGCCCATGGCCTGTGTGAGCAATATATCATTTAGTGACAACTTTGTGCAAAAAAAAAAAAAAAAAAAAAAAATTGTCACTTTCCCGCAACTTGTGTCAAAATATAAAACATTCCATGGACTCAACATGCCTCAAAGCAAATAGCTTGGGGTGTCTACTTTCCAAAATGGGGTCATTTGGGGGGGGTTTATGTCATCTGGGCATTTTATGGCCTTCAAAACCGTGATAGGTAGTGAGGAGTAAAATCAAAAATGTACGCCCTTAGAAATCCTGAAGGCGGTGCTTGGTTTTCGGGGCCCCGTACACGGCTAGGCTCCCAAAAAGTCCCACACATGTGGTATCCCCGTACTCAGGAGAAGCAGCTAAATGTATTTTGGGGTGCAATTCCACATATGCCCATGGCCTGTGTGAGCAATATATCATTTAGTGACAACTTTTTGTAATTTTTTTTTTTTTTTTTTGTCATTATTCAATCACTTGGGACAAAAAAAATGAATATTCAATGGGCTCAACATGCCTCTCAGCAAATTCCTTGGGGTGTCTACTTTCCAAAATGGGGTCATTTGTGGGGGTTTTGTACTGCCCTGCCATTTTAGCACCTCAAGAATCGACATAGGCAGTCATAAATTAAAGGCTGTGTAAATTCCAGAAAATGTACCCTAGTTTGTAGACGCTATAACTTTTGCGCAAACCAATAAATATACACTTATTGACATTTTTTTTACCAAAGACATGTGGCCGAATACATTTTGGCCTAAATGTATGACTAAAATTGAGTTTATTGGATTTTTTTTAGAACAAAAAGTAGAAAATATAATTTTTTTTCAAAATTTTCGGTCTTTTTCCGTGTATAGCGCAAAAAATAAAAACGGCAGAGGTGATCAAATACCATCAAAAGAAAGCTCTATTTGTGGGAAGAAAAGGACGCAAATTTCGTTTGGGTACAGCATTGCATGACCGCGCAATTAGCAGTTAAAGCGACGCAGTGCCGAATTGTAAAAAGTGCTCTGGTCAGGAAGGGGGTAAATCCTTCCGGGGCTGAAGTGGTTAAGCTTATAGCGTTAAAGAGGTTGTAAACCTTGAGGAAAAAAAAGCCAAACCCCCCCTGTAAGACATAAGGCATCGCATACTAGCTCCTTATGAAATACTTATCTTAGAACAAAGCCCTCCAGCGTCACCCGCACACTGCTGAGGCGGCTGACATCTTCCCTGGTGTTTCTGTTTCAATGTTTTTATTACATTTTTCACAAAGTACAAGAATACAATCTTGAATACAATAATAAGCACAATATAAAACGTATACAAAATCGAAGTTATCCGAACAACGTATGGGTATCCTTTCAGAATGCCATATTGCATATACATATCTTTACGATCCATAACAATTAAACTATCCTTATCCATAAGGGGTTTCCTTAATTTTCGCTAAGAAGTTCAGCACAGACTAAAGCTATTATTATGTATCTGCTATATACACTTAGGCCCCTTTCACACGAGGCGGGCTCCGTTTCTACGGAGCCCGCCTCGGTCCGCGGGCTCAGCGGGAGATCAGTCCGTTGATCTCCGCTGAGCCGGCGGATGACAGGTCCCTCTCTGCTCACTGAGCGGGGAGGGGCTTGTCAGGCGCCGCTGCCGCCTATGGAGGGATCGGACGAAAACGGACAGCGTGTCCGTTTTCGTCAGATCTCACCCGATCCGATCCGCCAGCGACGGATGTGGACGTAGAGCCCATACGTCTGCTTTTAGCGGATCGGACGGGGTCGGATGTCAGCGGACATGTCTCCGCTGACATCCGACGGTCCATAGGCTAACATGGATCGCTCGTTCAGGTCCGCCGTCAAAACTGACAGGCGGATCTGAACGGTCCGATCGTGTGAAAGGGGCCTAAAAGTTAAAGCCTGGATGTTTTATAATTCAAGGTCAATCTGCTGTTTACAATTTTATATATATTGTAGCTTCTCGTATTAATCACTATAAGCCTGAGTAAAGGGAGTGGATATCTGTACAATGAGGATTCCACAATACTCGGCACCCTAAGAACAGAATATCATCTTCAGAGGTACCCATTGTTCAGAGACTATAGGAAACAGGTCGGACAACTCACCTATAACTATGGTAAAGACCAGGTTAAGGAAAAAAAGAAAAAGAGAGACAAAGAGGAAAGGATGAAGGAAAAGTGAGGGAGTAGAGAGGTAGAAAAGTAGAAAGTGAACCCGCACTCCAATTCCCACCGTGCAGGACCAAATCTATTCAGGCAGAGACCTGGGATCTCCCGCTAAGTATTCAACCCATGGGTCCCAAACTTTCTTATACATCTGCATTTTATCTTGTAGTATCGCAGTCATGCGTTCATTTAGCATAATCCAGGAAAGTTTATGCTTAAGTTGTGCGAATGGAAAAGCTGCTGTTTTCCAGGATTTTGCGATAATAATTTTTGCTGATATAAATGTTATGAGATGTCTCTGGGGCTTTGACGCCATTTCCACCCTACCGCCCAGCGGTGCCTGTTTCGGGGACTTGACTAGGTTCACTTGGGTGAGAGTGTAGATAAAATTATACACCCTGATCCAATACCGTCTTACTTTAGGGCACTGCCACCACACATGGTACATGGTTCCCTCCTGTCCGCATCCGCGGAAGCATAGTGTGGACGCTGTCGGCACATATGTTGCCAGCCTGGCTGGAACCATGTACCATCTTAAAAGCACTTTATAATTAGCTTCTATAATTAAGGGATTTATAAGCGACTTCGAGGCCTCTTGAGCTATAATATGCCATTCGTCCAATTCAGTATTCTCCTGGAGATCTGCTTCCCATTTTAACTTGTAAATCTGTTTGATAGAGGAATTTGTCAAAACAGTATATATTTCAGAGATATGTCCTCCGATTTTCACAAAATTCTGACACAGGTATTCCATAGGAGACATAGTTGCTATATCAGAATTTTGCAACAAAATGCTTAAGAAATGCATGATCTGGTAACATCGGAAATATTCCGAAGCCGGCATTTGATATTTCTCCATTAAAACCTTTCTAGGTAGTATACCCTTATGGTCACACAAGTCAGCTATATGAAGGAGTCCTTTGTTGGTCCACCAATCAAACGTTTGGGGGGGGTGAGGCCCGGGGTGAAATTCACATTACCAAGTAAAGGGGCTAATGGAGTATGCTGGGATTTAAACTGGTGGGATTTCGTTAATCTATAACAAATATTCAGGGAAAAGGACAATGCTGGGCACAGAATTGGGGGCCGTTCCTTTGGGGATAACCATAGGATATGCGATATCGGCCTTTCTTTGCATGCAAACATTTCCATCTGCATGCATATTGGGTGGAGCTTGGTAGAATGGAACCTCTTCCCTGGTGTTTCTTCCGGGTTCACGGGCTCCGGTGCTGTGAATGTGCGCATGTGCGCTGGTGCTGCCGTTTACGGCATGGGCTTTGAAGGTTCAGCACGGTAAGCTGGACCTTCGGAGCGCATGCAGGGCTGGTACAAGGATTTTTGACACCCTAGACGAAACCTAATTTTGCCGCCCCTTGGCTCCACCCCAGACTCCACCCCCTTTGCCCTGCCCTTGTAATACATGTGACCTACCTGACCATTACACTGACTTACCTGACCATTACACTGATCTACCTGACACCTACACTGACCTATCTGACCACTACACTGACCTACCTGACACATACAGTGACCCACCTACCTGACCACTACACTGACCTACCTGACACATACACTGACCCACCTACCTGACCACTACACTGACCTACCTGAGATATACAGTGACCCACCTACCTGACCACTACACTGACCTACCTGACACATACACTGACCCACCTACCCAACACACACAGTGACCCACCTACCTGACTACTACACTGACCTACCTGACCCACCTACCTGACACATACACTGACCTACCTGACCCATACACTGACCTAGCTACCTAACCCCTACACTGACCTACCTGACCCATACACTGACCTGCCTGACCCACCTACCTGACACATACACTGACTCATACTTCCTTCACTACTCACCCCCCAACCCCCCACACACAGCTCGATGTAGATCGGAGAGGATCCATCCACCCCCTTACCTCTGCTCTTCATGGCTTGATTGACTATCACATCCGGGCTCTCCTCAGTAGATGGCGGGCCGTATTGCTTAGGAGTCCCTGCCAGCTGCTTCATGGTGTCCCTGCCAGCGCCACCATCCAGCTGCCCCATGGTGTCCCCGCCGGTCAGGAGGTTGGCTAATCTCTCTCAATGCTCCCATCTTCACCGAGCCCCGCCCCTCCGCTGCACTCACACAGACACACAGCGCTGCTCCAGAGGGACAGGCTGGAGTAAAGGAGTCCCGAAGCGGCGCTGTGAGATATTACTGTGTGAGGAGATGTGACAGCGGGACACATCAGAGGATTGTCGTTACACAGCGAATGTGTTCCCGGGGACAGCCGGCCCGGTACCGAGCTCACACGTGCCTGAAGCTTCACCGGCCCTGAGCGCAAGCACCGATTATGCCATTGGCTGCATGCACTCTGAATATCTCCTAAACTGTAGGTACAATTAGAATAAAGGACTTTACTTCCTCTTTAATTTGAAATTTGAATTAAAGGTAAAAAAAACAAACAATATATATATATATATATATATATATATATATATATATATATATATATATATATACACAGTGGGGAGGGATAGTAATCAGACCCCCTTAAATTTTTCACTCTTTGCTATATTGCGGCAATTTCTAAAATCATTTAAGTTCTTTTTTTTTTCCTCAATAATGTACACACAGCACCCCATATTGGCAGAAAAACACAGAATTGTTGACATCTTTGCAGATTTATTAAAAAAGAAAAACTGATATATATTTAACTCAGGTGCTGTCCATTTTTTCTGATCATCCTTGAGATGGTTCTACACCTTCATTTGAGTCCAGCTATGTTTGATTATACTGATTGGACTTGATTAGGAAAGCCACACACCTGTCTATATAAGACCTTACAGCTCACAGTGCATGTCAGAGCAAATGAGAATCATGAGTTCAAAGGAACTGCCTGAAGAGCTCAGAGACAGAATTGTGGCAAGGCACAGATCTGGCCAAGGTTACAAAAACATTTCGGCTGCACTTAAGGTTCCTTAGAGCACAGTGGCCTCCATAATCCTTAAATCGAAGATGTTTGGGACGACCAGAACCCTTCCTAGAACTGGCCGTCCAGCCTAACTGAGTTATCGGGGGAGAAGAGCCTTGGTGAGGGAGGTAAAGAAGAACCCAAAGATCACTGTGGCTGAGCTCCAGAGATGCAGTTGGGAGATGGGAGAAATTTTAGAAAGTCAACCATCACTGCAGCCCTCCACCACAGGGGTGCTGTGTGTACATTAATGAGGAAAAAAAAATAGCTTAAATGATTTTAGCAAATGGCTGCAATATAACAAGGAGTGAAAAATTTAAGGGGGTCTGAATACTTTCTGTCCCCACTGTATATATATATATATATATATATATATATGTGTGTGTGTGTAAAGGACTATCGTCGAATGTAGAGCTTCAAGGACACCGCCACTCGCTGGTTCTTCTTTTTAAGGGCTTTGTTTGCCCTTTTTTATTAAAAGCAAGTTCAGCAAACAACATAGGTTTCCCTCACAGGGGCTTTCAGCATTCCTTTTTCCATCAACAAAAAAATGACATTCAGCCTAGTTGTCTCTCACTTGCAGCACTGCAGCTCTGGCCTTACACTCCAGGCCCTTGTCTGTCCCGTACAGACTGTTTCACCAACCAACCACCTTGGTGCAGATAGCTAGCAGCCTCTTGCTGCTCTGGCTCCCACATGGAGCCCTCCTGACTCCTGGTATTCAGACTTCCTATCTGTCGGGGTGGAGCCCAGAACCATGGTCAGGTTACTACTAAAAGCCCAGCACACACCTGACCAATCAGTATGCTGGCTGTTCTCAAAATCAGGACCCAGGACTAGGGACTTCATCTCTCAGAAATCCCTGAGCTCCAGGTCCCAAAGTGGACTTTACAAAACACTGAGGAAACTGAAAGGCCAATTTCCTCTTCATGTTACATGCTCCCTGGAGCCCCTCAACCCGTCTGGTTGAGAATTCTGGGTCACATCCTCCTTCTAGACCCTGACAGGGCAACGCTCTGCCACAATATATATATATATATATATATATATATATATATATATATATATATATACACAGTGGGGCTGATTTACGTACATGTTGGCGCATGCTGGGTCAGCTTAAAGGTTCTGGTACTGTGTCATTGCTCATCTAACACTACATCCTGTGGCAGAGGATCATACAACAGATTTGTACAGTTACATCGCTATTCTAAAGTCTGTGGCAGAGACTTTTGTTCGTGCGCTATTCCGGCTGCTAGGTTAGTGAGAGAGACATATCCGGGTGGGCAAAAGATCTTTGGACTGAAGGTTTAATCGTCTCTAATCCCTCAATGACCTAAAGAAAAGGTATTTGAACTTTCCTGCAACTCTTCTTCTAACTCTTTCCTGCTACTTCTTCCAGTTATTTCCTATTAAAGCATTGGAAAATACTAAGTGACTGGTGCCTACATTTTCGGATACAAAGCTCAACATGGACTCTAAGTTCTGGTATTGGTGAAATTACGGATAAAGAGGTGACAGTAACAGCCCGATATAAATCAGCAGCTCCTTCGGGGGTTAGTGCTACATGTGGGGGCGTCGTCCGGGATTGTTTGCCGTTACCCGAAACAACTCTGAGAAGTATTTCACCGAGAGTCTATGTTAAAAAGAGGTTTCTGGACTTTGTCACTTTCTCCAGGAAAAGAAGGGGTTAAACTGCAGGATTACATTTCTGACTGCGTAGGCTGCAGGTGAGAAGTAAAAGCCCGGGAGCTACATGACCTGTGTAAGGCACGTGTGTGTGTGTGTGTCTGGCGCCAAAGGAGAAGAGAGGCCTCGAGTTTGTACTGAGAGGATCAGAGTGCAGCCATGTCTTCTTTTCCATTGATACCGTCAACTATGGGTTCCAAGATGTTTCCTACAAGTACCGCTGCAGGTGCTATGCTAACCGTAACCCTGCTGACGGATACCGGCATTCGTTTGAAGCTCGTACTATATACTGTTGGAGATATTGAAGGGCTGGGCATGCTTTGCCACAACTGTGAAGGACTGGCCATACATCTCCATCCATTTGTTCGACGTTTGCAGTGCGGAGAATGCCTATTCACAGTGGAGCAACCTACAATGTCACCCCGTGCTTATCGTGTGGACTGGGCTACAGGGATCGCTATGGTGGAAACTACTGCCATTACTGCTGGAGAGCAACAGGCCTTGGTCTCATCCCCGTTCCCCAGACGATGTCAGTGACAGATGAAATGTACGTCGGGAGGTTGACGCTCTGACGTCATCGCACTCAATTACGAACGGGAGCTCGTTTGCCGGCCGGCGATTGCTCCTTTTAACTACCATTTTGTAAGTGTTTTACCATATTTTAAATAAAATACCTTACGGATTCACGCTATGGCTGCCTTTTTTCTACCCTTATGTGTATAATTCGGGTTGTTGTATGGTTGGAGCCACGCTGTACGGAGGGATATCGTAGATAGGACACCGAGACCCAGTTACACGCTTATCATCCATAGTGGTATCTGGAGGAGTGGTTTATTGCTTAGCAGCCTGACCTGGATGTAGTCCTGAGACGTGCCTTATTGTGCTTTCCATCTGGTAAACGCATATGTTTGGTGGTGGAGGATCACTGTGCAGGGTGTGTTTGCTTTCCACTTTCTCACTTGATTTTCACGGAGAACTACCAGGGGATTCCTCTTACCTCCTTAACATCTATGGACTTTGCTACTATTTTTTACACTAATGATCTGATGTCATTGGATGCATATGTGTGTGTTTATTGCATATATTGATTTTATTGCATATATTGATTTTTTGCATTTTCACTTTATAGCGCAGTTTTTTCTTTGTTTTTCTTGGTCTCATCTGCTACTGTTAGTGTTCCTGAGGGAGATGTAGCTGTTACTGCTTCATCAGCGGACATCACTTTTGTTTCTACTTCTACTACACCTATTCCCGCTGCACCTGTCCCAAGGAAGGTGGGATATGTGAAGGCTTCTCGCGGCCGTGGTCAAGGCCTACCCCAGAGACTACCCAAACCGGAGCCGGAGGAAAGCATGGATCCGGAGAAGTTCATGAAAGGAACGGGTGAGAGATCAAAGGGGAACATATCTGGGACTCTTTGTAAATATTTGCCAGCAGAAGAGTTGAGAGATTCGGAGATAGATTCTTTGTCAGATCTCTCCGGTGATGATGATTTGTTTGAGACAATGTCACAGGAATTATTGTGGGCCCAGGGTGAACATATTGCTTCTACTTTTACCTTCTTAGAATGGATAGCCATGGATTCTGGGAAGACATCACCATGTGTGGAGCCGCACAGTACTATTACAGAGACATTTTCTAAAGTTGCTAGTTCGTTTGAGTCTGAGCCGATACCCATCGGATCTATGGTGCGCAAATCGCAAAATTCTTGTGTGCCTCCTGGTCAGGGAAAAACCTTTACCTAGACTTGCCCGACTACAGAGAGTGCTCACCAAACTAGTTGCCACAGAGTATGGTCTGGAATTTCCTTATGTTACTCAAGAAGTTATGCAGGAAATTGAGGCTAATCGAGAGCGGTGGTACCGTGAAGCTGTTTGGGACTATTTGTTGGTACCAAAGCCTTTCCGGAGAGCTGGGTATTCTGCTGCCATGGATGAACGTTTTAATGGGTGTCTGTTGCACTGGAATTATGATCGGCACATCTATGCTGACAAAGTGGTAATTTGCAGACCTGAAAAAGATGACATTGTTTATTTTATCACCACCGTGGATAAACAGTGGAAGAAACTGACATTACCTGATCCCAGGTTTTATTGGTGATAATGCAAAAGAGACTGTTGTCTTCTGTTCTGCTAAAGAAAAGAGAACTTTGGGATATATAGCTAGATAATGGCAGGGTTAGAGAACTTGGTGATCAAGAGACTTCATTTATCTCAGCCATTCTATATTAAAAGACTCTTTGCTACACTGGATTATTTCTGCTAAATAGTGGAATCTGCTCAGAGATAGGGATGGACTTTTAACCACTTGACGACCGCCTCACGCCGATGTACGTCGGCAAGGTGGCACGGACAGGCAAAATCACGTACATGTACGTGATTTGCCTTCCGCGGGTGGGGGGTCCGATCGGACCCCCCCCGGTGCCCGAGGCGGTCGTCTTTTGTCCCACGGCGATCGGAGGTGAGGGGGAGGCCATCCGTTCGTGCCCCCCCCCCTCGCGATCGCCGCCGGCCAATCACATCATTCCTTTGCTGCTGTATGCTAAACAGCAGCAAAGGAAATGATGTCATCTCTCCTCGGCTTGGTAATGTGAGTGCACAACACTACACACACACAGTAGAACATGCCAGGCACACTAAACACCCCGATCCCCCCCCCGATCACCCCCCCCCCCCCTGTCACAAACTGACACCAGCAGTTTTTTTTTTTTCTGATTACTACATTGGTGTCAGTTTGTGACAGTTACAGTGTTGGGACAGTTAGTATTACCCCCCTTTAGGTCTAGGATACCCCCCTAACCCCCCCTAATAAAGTTTTAAACCCTTGATCACCCCCTGTCACCAGTGTCGCTAAGCGATCATTTTTCTGATCGCTGTATTAGTGTCGCTGGTGACGCTAGTTAGGGACGTAAATATTGAGGTTCGCTGTCAGTGTTTTATAGCGACAGGGACCCCCATATACTACCTAATAAATGTTTTAACCCCTTGATGGCCCCCTAGTTAACCCTTTCACCACTGATCACCGTATAAGTGTTACAGGTGACACTGGTTAGTTTGTTTATTTTTTATAGTGTCAGGGCACCCGCCGTTTATTACCGAATAAAGGTTTAGCCCCCTGATCGCCCGGCGGTGATATGCGTCGCCCCAGGCAGCGTCAGATTAGCGCCAGTACCGCTAACACCCACGCACGCAGCATACGCCTCCCTTAGTTGTATAGTATCTGAACGGATCAATATCTGATCCGATCAGATCTATACTAGCGTCCCCAGCAGTTTAGGGTTCCCAAAAACGCAGTGTTAGCGGGATCAGCCCAGATACCTGCTAGCACCTGCGTTTTTTGCCCCTCCGCCCGGCCCAGCCCAGCCCACCCAAGTGCAGTATCGATCGATCACTGACACTTACAAAACACTAAATGCATAACTGCAGCGTTCGCAGAGTCAGGCCTGATTCCTGCGATCGCTAACAGTTTTTTTGGTAGCGTTTTGGTGAACTGGCAAGCACCAGCCCCAGGCAGCGTCAGGTTAGCGCCAGTAGCGCTAACCCCCACGCACGCACAGTACACCTCCCTTAGTGGTATAGTATCTGAACGGATCAATATCTGATCCGATCAGATCTATACTAGCGTCCCCAGCAGTTTAGGGTTCCCAAAAACGCAGTGTTAGCGGGATCAGCACAGATACCTGCTAGCACCTGCGTTTTGCCCCTCCGCCCGGCCCAGCCGACCCAAGTGCAGTATCGATCGATCACTGTCACTTACAAAAGACTAAACGCATAACTGCAGCGTTCGCAGAGTCAGGCCTGATCCCTGCGATCGCTAACAGTTTTTTTGGAAGCTTTTTATTGAACTGGCAAGCACCAGCGGCCTAGTACACCCCGGTCGTAGTCAAACCAGCACTGCAGTAACACTTGGTGACGTGGCGAGTCCCATAAGTGCAGTTCAAGCTGGTGAGGTGGCAAGCACAAGTAGTGTCCCGCTACCACCAAGAAGACAAACACAGGCCGTCGTGCCCATAATGCCCTTCCTGCTGCATTCGCCAATCCTAATTGGGAACCCACCGCTTCTGCAGCGCCCGTACTTCCCCCATTCACATCCCCAACCAAATGCAGTCGGCTGCATGAGAGGCATTTTTATGTCCTCCCGAGTACCCCTACCCAACGAACCCCCCCAAAAAAGATGTCGTGTCTGCAGCAAGCGCGGATATAGGCGTGACGCCCGCTATTATTGTCCCTCCTGTCCTGACAATCCTGGTCTTTGCATTGGTGAATGTTTTGAACGCTACTATGCACTAGTTGAGTATTAGCGTAGGGTACAGCATTTCACAGACTAGGCACACTTTCACAGGGTCTCCCAAGATGCCATCGCATTTTGAGAGACCCGAACCTGGAACCGGTTACAGTTATAAAAGTTAGTTACAAAAAAAGTGTAAAAAAAAAAAAATCTATAAAATAAAAAAAAATAGTTGTCGTTTTATTGTTCCCTCTCTCTCTATTCTCTCTATTGTTCTGCTCTTTTTTACTGTATTCTGTTCTGCAATGTTTTATTGTTATTATGTTTTATCATGTTTGCTTTTCAGGTATGCAATTTTTTATACTTTACCGTTTACTGTGCTTTATTGTTAACCATTTTTTTGTCTTCAGGTACGCCATTCACAACTTTGAGTGGTTATACCAGAATGATGCCTGCAGGTTTAGGTATCATCTTGGTATCATTCTTTTCAGCCAGCGGTCGGCTTTCATGTAAAAGCAATCCTAGCGGCTAATTAGCCTCTAGACTGCTTTTACAAGCCGTGGGAGGGAATGCCCCCCCCCACCGTCTTCCGTGTTTTTCTCTGGCTCTCCTGTCTCAACAGGGAACCTGAAAATGCAGCCGGTGATTCAGCCAGCTGACCATAGAGCTGATCAGAGACCAGACCAGCTCCAAACATCTCTATGGCCTAAGAAACCGGAAGCTACGAGCATTTTATGACTTAGATTTCGCCGGATCTAAATAGCGCCATTGGGAAATTGGGGAAGCATTTTATCACACCGATCTTGGTGTGGTCAGATGCTTTGAGGGCAGAGGAGAAATCTAGGGTCTAATAGACTCCAATTTTTTCAAAAAAGAGTACCTGTCACTACCTATTGCTATCATAGGGGATATTTACATTCCCGAGATAACAATAAAAATTATAAAAAAAAAAAAAAAATGAAACGAACAGTTTAAAAATAAGATAAAAAAAAAAAAAAGAAAAAAAATAATAAAGAAAAAAAAAAAAAAAAAGCACCCCTGTCGCCCCCTGCTCTCGCACTAAGGCGAACGCAAGCGGCGGTCTGTCGTCAAACGTAAACAGCAATTGCACCATGCATGTGAGGTATCACCGCGAAGGTCAGATCGAGGGCAGTAATTTTAGCAGTAGACCTCCTCTGTAAATCTAAAGTGGTAACCTGTAAAGGCTTTTAAAGGCTTTTAAAAATGTATTTATTTTGTTGCCACTGCACGTTTGTGCGCAATTGTAAAGCATGTCATGTTTGGTATCCATGTACTCGGCCTAAGATCACCTTTTTTATTCCATCAAACATTTGGCAATATAGTGTGTTTTAGTGCATTAAAATTTAAAAAAGTGTGTTTTTTCCCCAAAAAATGCGTTTGAAAAATCGCTGCGCAAATACTGTGTGAAAAAAAAAATGAAACACCCACCATTTTAATCTGTAGGGCATTTGCTTTAAAAAAAATATATAATGTTTGGGGGTTCAAAATAATTTTCTTGCAAAAAAAACAAAACTTTTTCATGTAAACAATAAGTGTCAGAAAGGGCTTGGTCTTCAAGTGGTTAGAAGAGTGGGTGATGTGTGACATAAGCTTCTAAATGTTGTGCATAAAATGCCAGGACAGTTCAAAACCCCCCCAAATGACCCCATTTTGGAAAGTAGACACCCCAAGCTATTTGCTGAGAGGCATGTCGAGTCCATGGAATATTTTATATTGCGACACAAGTTGCGGGAAAGAGACAAATTTTTTTTTTTTTTGCACAGAATTGTCACTAAATTATATATTGCTCAAACATACCATGGGAATATGTGAAATTACACCCCAAAATACATTCTGCTGCTTCTCCTGAGTACGGGGATACCACATGTGTGAGACTTTTTGGGAGCCTAGCCGCGCACGGGACCCCGAAAAACCAAGCACCGCCTTCAGGCTTTCTAAGGGCGTGAATTTTTTATTTCACTCTTCACTGCCTATCACAGTTTCGGAGACCATGGAATGCCCAGGTGGCACAAAACCCCCCAAAATGACCCCATTTTGGAAAGTAGACACCCCAAGCTATTTGCTGAGCGGTATAGTGAGTATTTTGCAGACCTCACTTTTTGTCACGAAGTTTTGAAAATTGAAAAAAGAAAATAAAAATGTTTTCTCTTGTCTTTCTTCATTTTCAAAAACAAATGAGAGCTGAAAAATACTCACCATGCCTCTCAGCAAATAGCTTGGGGTGTCTACTTTCCAAAATGGGGTCATGTGGGGGGGGTTTTGTGGCACCTGGGCATTCCATGGCCTCCGAAACTGTGATAGGCAGTGAAGAGTGAAATCAAAAATTTTCACCCTTAGAAATCCTGAAGGCGGTGATTGGTTTTCGGGGTCCCGTGCACGGCTAGGCTCCCAAAAAGTCCCACACATGTGGTATCCCCATACTCAGGAGAAGCAGCTAAATGTATTTTGGGGTGCAATTCCACATATGCCCATGGCCTGTGTGAGCAATATATCATTTAGTGACAACTTTGTGCAAAAAAAAAAAAAAAAAAGTGTCACTTTCCCGCAACTTGTGTCAAAATATAAAATATTCCATGGACTCAATATGCCTCTCAGCAAATATCTTGGGGTGTCTACTTTCCAAAATGGGGTCATTTGGGGGGGGGGGGTTGTGCCACCTGGGCATTCCATGGCCTCCGAAACTGTGATAGGCAGTGAAGAGTGAAATCATAAATTTACACCCTTAGAAATCCTGAAGGCGGTGATTGGTTTTCGGGGCCCCGTACGCGGCTTGGCTCCCAAAAAGTCCCACACATGTGGTATCCCCATACTCAGAAGAAGCAGCAGAATGTATTTTGGGGTGCAATTCCACATAGGCCCATGGCCTGTGTGAGCAATATATCATTTAGTGACAACTTTTTGTAAATATTTTTTTTTTTTTGTCATTATTCAATCACTTGGGACAAAAAAAATAAATATTCAATGGGTTCAACATGCCTCTCAGCAATTTCCTTGGGGTGTCTACTTTCCAAAATGGGGTCATTTGGGGGGGTTTTGTACTGCCCTGCCATTTTAGCACCTCAAGAAATGACATAGGCAGTCATAAACTAAAAGCTGTGTAAATTACAGAAAATGTACCCTAGTTTGTAGACGCTATAACTTTTGCGCAAACCAATAAATATACGCTTATTGACATTTTTTTTTACCAAAGATATGTGGCCGAATACATTTTGGCCTAAATGTATGACTAAAATTGAGTTTATTGGATTTTTTTTATAACAAAAAGTAGAAAATATCATTTTTTTTCAAAATTTTCGGTCTTTTTCTGTTTATAGCGCAAAAAATAAAAACCGCAGAGGTGATTAAATACCATCAAAAGAAAGCTCTATTTGTGGGAAGAAAAGGATGCAAATTTCGTTTGGGTACAGCATTGCATGACCGCGCAATTAGCAGTTAAAGTGACGCAGTGCCAAATTGGAAAAAGACCTCTGGTCCTTAGGCAGCATAATGGTCCGGGGCTCAAGTGGTTAAGTTACTTTTAGTTCACCTTGAAAGAAAAAATGTGTGGAGGAAAGTGTCATTCTCTTGGGAGTGAGGCTTTGCTCCCAATTGATTAGTGATGCTAATGCATATTTTGTGTGTTTGATTTTTTGTTTTTCAGGAAGGACCCGGATCTCCTATCAAGCTGTTAGGCCTTACAGTTAGGTAGATAGTGGGGTTTTGTGACATGACTAAATGTGAATATGCTGTTGTATTAATGTTTGAAATTGTAACCTTCTTCTTACTGCTTTTCTTCTTCCCTACCCAAGTTTTTGGTTGAAATACCTACTCTCAGGCTTGAGAGTTATATTTTTGGCAGACGTTGAGGACAACGTCTATTCTAGTGGGGGGAGTATGTAGCGCTGGTAGATTTTTAATCTACCGCTTATATGTAAATTTAGTGGGTCATTGGTTCTGTAAATAGTTCAAATTTAATCTATGGCTAAATTAGCCTCTGTTCCAGCATTGGCTGTGTTGCGTGCAGTTCCACACTGTCACCTGTAGGTGTCGTTGTCACCATAGGTCAGTGTTGGAAAAGCAATAAGCTGAGGTATATTGAGTGCTCTTCTTTCTCGGAGGCAACTCGGCAGAGGTGGTCCGCTGCCATGCATTCTGGGAGAGAGTACTTAAGGAGCAGACGCCATTTTTCTTAGTCTTTCGCCTGCTGGCCCTCCTGGCCTAAGGGTATGTGACGGAGAGTTCTATCTCGTGGCCCTCCAGGCTGGAGGGCTGTGATGCTGCAGCCATGCAAGTAGGCCCAGAAGCCTGTCTGGGGCCTACTGCTGCAGAGATGGTCCTGTGCTGTCTGCCCTGCGGGAAGAAGCCGGACAATTGAGAAGACCCAGGGGAGGACCTGTCTTTTTTTTTTTTTAACATAAAGTTTATTTATTTGTTCTGAACAAACAAAAATAAAAAACAAGTTACATTAGTTCAAGACAGATAATGTACAATGATCATCTATACCATGTCAAGTCAATAAGTACAGTGAAAATAATACAGTTCAATCTCACACAGAGTGGTGAAAGTATACTATTAAATCTCCAAATCATAGTCACCTTATAAGACCCTTGAGGGGGGGGGGGAGGCCCGGGGGGGGGGGGGGGAGCCCGACAGGGATCCCCCAACCCTAGTTATATACTAGCTGTGTATCGGGCAGGCCATGTCCGGAGCAAAATTGCAGAAAGTAGGGATGTATTGGTAGTCAATGGAATAAGGTAGGGTACCTAATTTATCTATGCAATGGTCAGGTGTTTGGCCTCCACCCAACCCGCCCAGATCTTATCGAATTTCTTCAGACAATTTCTCCCCATATATGTAAGCTTATATAGGGGCAGGGCTGCATTGATGAGAGAGAGCCATAGTTGTTTAGTGGGTGGTTGAGGCTGGTTCCAGTTAAGGAGAATCGCCTTTCTGGCATACATTGCTGTGTAAAAAACGAATATTTTTTTCCTTTTGGGGGCCTCAAGAGAGTCACATATGCCCAACAAGAGGGGGATAGGACTGTAGGGGACCCTGATTTTGCCCACCGAGTTAATATCATCCAGAACTATCTTCCAAAAACCCACTATCCTTGGACATGTCCACACCGTATGGAAGAAATCAGCATTATCCGCATCACACCTAGGACAGGTGGCTGTTCTGTTTGTATAAATCTTAGCAAGGCGCGATGGGGAGTAATAAGCCCGATGCAGAAATTTTAATTGGGTAAACCTATCCCTGGAGGAGATGGTCAGAGTTAGGTATTGCTGCACCCCCTCTTCCCAGTCCTCATCAGTCAGGTCAGGAATGTCACGCTGCCAGGTAGACATTAATTGTGAGACTCTAGACGTGTCCAGTCGTGCAAGCTTATTATAAATAGTCGACAGCAGTCTGGTTCCTTCAGGTGCGCGGAGCTCAGTTTCCAAATCTGACATCTGCAAGATCACCGGACCAGGAAACTGGGAGCGAAAAGCATGTCTTATCTGAAGGAATCTAAAAAATATCTGGTTTGGGAGGCCCTTTCTACTCTTCAGTTCATCAAATGTTATCAGTTGTCCCTACGATACAATATCGCTCAGGGCAACTATTCCGTATCTAGCCCATATGAGGGGATCTGGTATCGATTGAAAATGACTCAACCGTGGATTACCCCAAAGTGGTGTCACAGGGGACCACATATTTTGCTTACCTAGCTTCGTGTTCACCGTATCCCATACTTTGATGGTCGTTTTCATGGGCACAGACATTTTGGGATTGGAGCGGGGCCCTCTATGTAAAAGATTTCTTAGCTCCGAATAGGAACCAAGCAACGCGGCCTCCACAGCGGATGCTTAGAGGGCTCCTCCGCCAACCACCATTTTAACGTCACCAGGACCGCCGCCCAGTAATATTTTAGGAAACTTGGGAGTGCCAGGCCTCCCAATGTAACCGGTAATTGTAAGGTTGTTTTTGCGATTCTAGGGGCCTTTCCATTCCATACAAAGGATATGACTAAGCTGTCCAATTTAATAAAAAGGGAAATAGGTATAGGGACAGGAGTTTGCCTAAATAAGTAGGTGAATTTGGGCAGGATAGACATCTTAATTTAATTTATGCGTCCCACTGGACTAAGGGGAAGAGATTTCGGGAGGACCTGTCTTTGGAGAGGACCGTGCGGAAGGCTGGTATCTCGAGAGGGGCCTGGTGACTCAATTGGAGGACGCATCTTAATCTAATTTAACACACAAGTACTGCTGGATCAGCTTAAAGGTTCTGGTACTGTGTCATTGCTCATCTAACACTACATCCTGTGGCAGAGGACCATACAACAGATTTGTACAGTTACATCGCTATTCTAAAGTCTGTGGCAGAGACTTTTGTTCATGCGCCATTCCGGCTGCTAGGTTAGTGAGAGAGACCTATCCGGGTGGGCAAAAGATCTTTGGGCTGAAGGTTTAATCTTCTCTAAGATCTCCAATCCCTCAATGACCTAAAGAAAAGGTATTTGAACTTTCCTGCAACTCTTCTTCTACCTCTTTCCTGCTACTTCTTCCAGTTATTTCCTAATAAAGCATTTTTTTTCTCAGCACCTACTGTATATCTGCTGTATTCATTTTTCACTTCCTCCTCCCTGGCCGCGGCCCATCGCATAATTTCCTGTTTGCAATGCCTTCTGGGAAGGGGCGACAACTTCCTCTGACACTGCCGTTGCTATGGAAACCTGACCTGAAACCTATTACACTGCTTGTGCTGCACTGAGCATGTGCGAGATCTGCAAGGATGAGATCCAGGAAGAAATACAGTCTGGCTTCAGATGCCCACACTTAAGATGACCACGGCCTGCTGTAAGTTTATAAAATAAACTACTGCCATAAACTAACAAAACAGACCTTAGTTTACAGACTAACTTTACTAGAATACATCCCGATCGGAGGCTGTCCCAAATCGGGATTTTCGGGAAAATCGGGAATGTTTGGTTTTTATTTTTTTTCTGAGCAGCTGGCTCCAGCAAAATGGCCGCCGCTAGATCTTCCCCCTAGCGTTCAGTGGAGAGAGGAAGGGGGCGATCCGTGCAGCCAATGAATCGGCTTCTTTAGCTGCATGGATCGGCCCCTCCCCTCTCTACTGAACACACGGCGCCGGCGGCCAGACACAGCACAAACACAGCCCGTCAAGAGAGAGAAAAAGTGAGAGAAAATGTACAAGTTCCTCCCAGGGGCCGTAGTGCTGCCAGTCAGTCCCACTGTCTGCTCTAATGGACATATTATGTGCTGGGGGGCGTTATGGGGGGTCTGCACTGATGGAGGGGGATCTGCACTGAGGGGATCTGCACTGATGAAGGGGGATCTGCACTGAGGGGGTCTGCACTGATGGAGGGGGATCTGCACTGATGGAGGGGGGTCTGCACTGATGGAGGGGGGTCTGCACTGATGGAGGGGGATCTGCACTGATGGAGGGTGGTCTGCACTGATGGAGGAGGATCTGCACTGAGGGGATCTGCACTGATGGAGGGGGATCTGCACTGGTGGAGGGGGGTCTGCACTGATGGAGGGGGGTCTGCACTGATGGAGGGGGGTCTGCACTGATGAAGGGGGGTCTGCTGGGGGCACCTGATGCAAGCACAGACTCTGCTGGGGGCACCTGATGCAAGGACAGACTCTGCTGGGGACCCCTGATGCAAGGAAGGACTTTGCTGGTGGCAGGCGACGTGGCTAGTGACACGCTCAGGGATCCCACTGATTCGGCATTATGGTAAGTTGAATGTTTTCATTTTATATTACAATAGTAATAGTAGAAATAATGCGCTTCAATCATCCTGACACCATAAAAATCATGGTGTCGGGATGATTGAAGCGCTAACACCAGGTGTTGGAGTATCTTTATCTGCTGATTGTTAAACTTTCTAGAATACACATATTTCTATTGTTGTGTAGGATCTGGGGCTGCTGTCCCTTCATTCCTCTCTCCATCTTTCCCCCTCCATCCCTTATTCATCTCAGACTCTAACCACACCCCCTTTGAGCCATGCCCATTTAAGCCACACCCACTATTGCGCATAAACCACGCCCATTTTTCGCCACGCCGTGCTTCGCGCGCTGCAGTTTTATTTTTTACCAAGCCACGCCTACAAACGCATGCCCCGCCCCCTAGTTATTATACGGCTCCACCTCCATTTGCAATGTTGGCAACTATGCAAAGGTAGTAATGTTGTAACTCCTTTTTTTGAACAAGTGTGAAAAATATATTGCTCACAAAGAGGGGAGTATTTCCAGCATATTATCTGTGTGATCATTATGTGTCTATGGGTAGTCCCCCCGCCCTATGTATATTATCTGTGTGCTCATGTGTGTGTCTATATATATTATAATAAATCTATATAAAAAAAAACCACACACACAGGATATATTTATGCAGATTTTGACCATAAATATGTAATGTGTCTAGCCACTAAGACCCGGTTCACTGGTGCGATGCGAGAACACTGCCAATCCACTGCAGGCTCACACTGCCATATGCGAATCGCTGGGGAGTGTCAATACATTGTTAACGACACCCCCAGTTCAGCTTGCATATCGCACTGCGAACTGACAGTTCGGACATGAATCGGATCGAGAAAAGGGTCCTGTGCGTGTTTGCACCGAATGCGGTGCGATATCAGCCATACTATGGCTGATATCGTACCGCAGAGACATCGCATGTAATGTGAACGGCAGTGCGCTGCGAATTACATGCGATGTCTGCCATCGCACAAGTGTGAACCGGGCCTTAAGGACCAAGTCTATTTCTATTTACAAGTTAAAATCTGTATTTTTTTTGCTTGAAAATTAATTAGCACCCTCAAACATTATATATATTTTTAGCAGAGTACAATGGAAATCATTGCAATAATTTTTTCATACTGAGGCATTTTGCAGGCACTAAAAATAGCACCTGCAAAGCACCCTGAAAGAGCGGCTCCATACACTCCAATATGAAAGCCCCGAGGGCTTTCACACTGGAGACACAGCAGTGGCTGTTTCAGGGTGCTTTGCAAGCACTATTTTTAGCGCCTGCAAAATGCCTCAGTATGAAAGGAGTCTTCATGTACAATCTGTGGCATGTAAACTCCCCCTCAATGTAAACCCAAGATAACAAAAAACAGGGAAAGTCTTTGGGGTTGATTTACTAAAGGTAAATCTACTTTGCACTACAAGTGCAGTTGGTGGAGATCCGAGGGGGGCATGCAAGGAAGATAAAAAAAACAGCATCTTTGCTTCTACATGATTACATGTTAAAATCACCAGTGCTTCCCCTCAGATTTTCAGCGACTACACTTGTATTGCAGAGTGGATTTGCCTTTAATAAACCCCAAAATACCTAAGAATTTGGGGTGTACACAACAAAGTGCTAGAGTGCAATTTGCCTAATGAGGACACTAGTTAGATTGACCTGTGTGTCCCCAAGGAAAGACATTGGTAGGGTTTTACCCTCACTTCTTGTTTGGCTATGTGACAGGAAGTGAAGCCAATTTTAAGAAAAGGGACACAAAGCCCAACCTAAAAAAGACAAGCAGGGTTCTAACACTCACTTGGTTTCCCTCAAATGCCCAAAATTAGAATAGGATTGTCTGGAGCTCGATTTTAGCTCAGTGCTCTAAATCAGTGCTTCTCAACTCTGTCCTCAAGTACCCCCAACAGGCCATGTTTGCAGGTTTTCCTTCATCTTGCACAGGTGCTTTAAATAAGTCAATGGCTTGGTATTTTGGACAGCTAGTTTAGCCAAGATAAAATTTCCTAAACATGTCCTGTCGGGGGTACTTGAGAACTGAGGCTGAGAACCACTGCACCTCTCTTTAATTTCTTTCCTGGTGCCTATCCATGGCAGCATACACACAATCCATGCATATGCTACCATGAAGGCACCAGGAAAGTAAATTAGGTCCCTTTCACACTGGGGCGGTTTGCAGGCGCTATTGCGCTAAAAATAGCGTCTGCAAACTGACCCAAAACAGCCACTGCTGTGTCTCCCCCGAGGGCTTTCACACTGGAGCGGTGCACTAGCAGGACGGGAAAAAAAGTCCTGCTAGCTGCATCTTCGGAGCGGTGAAGGAGCAGTGTATACACTGCTCTTTCACTGTTCCTGTCCATTGAAATCAATGGGACAGCGCGACTATACCACCAGCAAAGCGGCTTTGCAGTGGTTTTTAACCCTTTCTCGGCCGCCAGCGGGGGGTATACCGAATACTGACGGTAAAGTGCCGCTAACAAACGTGGTGCTTTACCGCCGCCCCCGCCCCAGTGTGGCCCTTAGGCTCCATTCACACTAGCGCATTTTTTGATGCATTTTGCATTTTGCAGAAATGCATGGGAATTTTTTAACATGGGTTCCTATGGAACATGTTCACATCAATGCCTTTTTGTACCTCTTTTTTTCATGCAAAATGCAGCGTTTTGCATGTAATAGAATTCAATGGACCAGCATCAAAAACGCAAGTGCAGCGTTTTTGCAGCGTTTTTACAGCGTTTTTGGCGTTTTTTTTGTTTTTGTTTTTTTTTATTTTTTTTTTAAACTTCAGACAGTCTAAAAAAAACTGTAAAAAAAAACGCAAAACGCGGCAAAAACACCGCAAAAACGCTGTAAAAACACTACAGAAACGCTCCTCAAAAACGTGGCAAGCATCACAAAAAAAACTCCAAAAATGCTCAAAAGCAACATGCATAGATGTGAATCGAGCCTTAGGCTCGATTCACACCTATGCATTTTCAATGCTTTTTGCATTTTGCAGATTTGCACTACAGAACGTGTTCCATAGGAAAACGGAAAATTGAATACTTACCTTTCCGTAATTTTCCTTTCCTGGTGCCTGCCCATGGCAGCATACCCATGGTTGGTTGCTCCGCCCCCTACCAATCCACAGGACCATTTTAACTCTATAAAAAAAAGAGTTCCTCCCCTCAGTCAGTATTCTTGTAACTAGATCTCATAACGCTAAGGATCATTGAAGGGAGGGTGTATGCTGCCATGGGCAGGCACCAGGAAAGGAAAATTACAGAAAGGTAAGTATTCAATTTTCCGTTTTCCTGGTGCCTCCCATGGCAGCATACCCATGGTAAATAACTCGCTTACAGGGAGGGTACTGCAATAAAGCAATTTAAGTAAACAAAAAAAGCTACAGTACAGATGACTGCAAAGTCCTCTCCCCAAACTCTCGGGAAGTAAGGACTGCTGGGTCCACACTATAGTGGGACATGAACGTGCTGAAGGACGACCAGCTGGCCGCTCGACAAATTTTGTCAGGGGAGACCTGCGCCAAAGCTGCCCAGGAGGAGGCTATTCCACGCGTTGAGTGCGCATTGACCGCATCTGGAACTGGGAGACCCCTAGCCTGGTATGCTCTTTGGATTAACCTTACAATCCAGCTTGCCAAGGTCGTCTTAGATGCTGCCATTCCCTTCCTGGCACCCTTGGGGATGACAAATAGCCGTTGATCTTTCCTGAACTGCTGCATCAAATTTAGGTAGTGACTTAGGGATCTGGCTATATCCAACTCATGCAGTTTTGAGGAGGCTGGATCCTCCCCGAATACTGGAAGAACCCACTCTTGGTTCAGATGGAAGTCTGAAGGTACTTTAGGGATGAACTGATGAACAGGTTGCAACACCACCCTGTCCGGGAAGAAGGTAATGTAGGGTTCTTGTGACCCTAATGCTTGGATCTCTTAAACCCTGCGACCCGAAGTGATGGCGACTAGAAAGACTGCCTTCAGAGAAATATCCTCCAAGGTGCATTCTTCTGTGGGAGCAAACTGAGGTTTTGAAAGGACATTAAGCACAATAGTCGAATCCCATTTGGGGTATAGCGTCTTTCTAGGAGGTCTCAATCTTAGAACTGCTTTCAAGAAACGTTCCACCAGAGGATCTAGTGCCCACCGGGTGTCTGTTAGAGCCGAAAGGGCTAAAACCTGGCCCTAAACGTATTCAGGCCCAAACCTAAGTCCAATCCACTCTGTAAAAAGAGGAGTATGTTCTGGATTCCGGGGTTTAGAGGATCAAAATGGTTAGTCTCTGCCAATTCCGTTTACTTTCTCCAAACTCTATAGTATGTGGAATTCGTAGATGCTTTTCTGGCCTGTAGTAGTGTTTGAATAACATTATGAGAACATCCTAACTCGCCCAACTTTTTCTGTTCAACTTCCAAACCCTCAAGTCTAGGATCTCTGGGTGCGGGTGACAGAACTTGCCTTGAGACAGAAGGTTGTCTATGCGTGGAAGGTGAAGCGGTTTGCACAAGCCCATCTTGATTAGCAACGTGAACCACGGTCTCTTGGGCCAGTATGGAATCACTGCTAAAACTGTGATCGCTTCTGTGGTTAGACAATGGAGAAACCTCAGTATCAGTGGAGTTGGTGGGTATGCGTATGCCATCTGAAAGTTCCATGGCTGGGTTAGGGCATCCACCCCTGCTGATTTCAGAGATTAGAACCTTGAAAAGAAAAGCAGTGTCTTCGCATTGAGCGGGGAGGCAAATAGGTCTATTTGGGGAGTGCCCCATTGTTGGCATATCCAGGAGAAGACCCTCGGATTCAGAGACCACTCGTTGTTGTGGCTGAAAGATCTTGAAAGCTGATTGGCTAACTGGTTCTCTGGCCCTGGGATATATGAGGCTCGTAGGTTGACTAAATTTCTCTCGGCCCATGTCAGAATGGGTGTCACTTCGTTCAGAAGGGACCTGCTGTGCGTTCCTCCTTGATTCTGAACATAAGCTACTGCCGCTTTGTTGTCCATCTGGAGAAGGATGGATTTTTCCCTGAGGAAGGTGGCCAGAGACAGGATTGCTAACCAAGACGCCCTTAGCTCCAAGGTGTTTGATACTACCTCTGTCGCATTGAATTCCCATCTGCCCTGTACCAATTGGTCTTGGTAATGTGTCCCCCATCCTAACTGACTTGCGTCTGTCGTCAGAACAGTCCATGGGATGGGGTCAAGGGGACAGTGAAGCAGAAGGTTGGATGGTCTTGTCCACCACCAAAGGCTGGATTTCATTGTAGGTGTAATCAATATCCTCTGCTCTAGGCGACCTTTCTTCCACTGTGATAAGAAGCCCACCTGGAAAGTCCGTAGATGCCATCTGGCCTATTTCACCATAGGTATGCATGAAGAGAGGGAACCTAGCAGGCTTAGACAGTCTGATGCTGCCATAGAATGGCTCGCTAGCGCCCTTTTCACTTTCCCTATGAATGAAGGGATTTTTTCTGCCGGGAGTGAAACTGCTCTTCCTGGAGTTTGAAGAATGCCCCTAGGTAAATTATCTCCTGTGTGGGCATAAGTTGACTTTTGGCGTAGTTGATTAGCCAACTAAACTTTATCAGTGTGTCTAGGACCAAATTGTACATGTATCACCAAGGTCTGCCTGTGCTGAGAAAGAACTAGAATATCATCCAAATAGTGTAGTACTCAAATCCCCTTCTCTCGAAGAGGAGCCAAGATCGCTACTAGCACTTTGGTGAAAGTTCTGGGTGCTGTTGAAATCCCGAAGGGAAGGCATTGAAATTGAAGATGTAAGTCGCCTATTCTGAACCGAAGAAAAGGTTGAAACTGAGGGCGGATAGGTATGTACAGATACGCATCCTGAAGGTCTATGGACGCCATCCAATCTCCTGGCTGAACAGATAGAATGACCGTGTTTAAGGACTCCATCTTGAAATGTTCCACCCGGATATACCTGTTCAGCCTCTTCAGGTCTAGCACCGGCCTCCAACACCCAGATTTTTTGGGGACCAAGAAGACCGGGGAATAAAAGCCTAAGCACTTCTCCAAGTCTGGAACTGGTGCTACTGCCTGCTGGAGAACAAGCATTTTGACATATTGAAGAAGGGCCTCCTTCTCTCTGGAGGTTGAAATCTTGGTGGCCTGAAAGGAATAGAGGGGAGGCTGCCTTTTGAATCCCCAGAAATTACCTTGACAGACCGTGGACACTGCCCACTGGTCTACACAACCTTCCACCCAAACCTGGACAAACGCCTTTAGACAGGCTCCTACCGGACTGGTTTGGGTGGAGAGGGCGTCAAAAGGACTTCTGGCCCTCAACCGTGGATGTAGAGGCTTTTGGTTTAGCTGACCTCAGAAAGGTAGCTTGTGAACCTTTCCAGCCCCTTCTGTACTCCCTTCCCGGACGGTAGGATCTGGAGTCCTTCCCTCTTAACTGGCCCGCTGGGCGATTTGCAAATCTCTTCCTCCTGCTTCTGTCATGGGGAATTAGCCCACTTTTCCCCCCTGTGACTCTGGTAATTGCTGTATCCATTTTTTCGCCAAACAGGGCTTTCCCATCGTATGGAATACAACACCATGATTGCTTAGACGTTGGGTCGGCCGACCATGGTTTTAGCCACAACGCTCTTCTGGCCGTTATGGAATACAGCATGGCCCTGGAAGAGCATTTTAGGACGTCAATAGCCGCTTCTGCTATGAAATCTGAGGCCAGCTTTAATTCATCCAGTGCCTTAATGATTTCTTCTGAACCTACCCCTTGTCTGAGGGCCGTTTCCACATTGTCTGACCATACTCTGGTGGCCCTTGAGATCGAAGTCAGAGCTACCGCTGGCTTGCATGCTCCTCCAGCCGCCTGATATATTTTTTTCAGGTCTGAGTCAATCCTTCGGTCAAGGACATCTTTAAAGGAGACTGCGTCTTCTAGTGGTAAGGTCGAATTTCTAGCCAACCTCATAACTGGGGCGTCCACAGTCGGTACAGCATCAAAAAGTTGCGCATCTGCTTCTGCCAGTGGATAAAACTTAAGAAAACGATTATACGCCATAGGTCTTCTGTCTACCTTCAGCCCTTCATCTGTTACCACCTCCTTGATTTCTTCCATCAAGGGAAAAGTTGATACCTTCTTTTTTTTAGATGTGGGAAATATTTCTTTCCTGACAGGCTCCATGGCAGCATACGTGTGGGTAGGCTCCGCCTCCATAACTACCCAATAGGACCCCCTCTCCCATAAATCTTTGCTCTAGGCTGCTATCCATGTTCCTTTTTTGTCCTCCTCCGTGGGACCAGGTGTTGGTTCTCCTACCTGAAGATAAACCTCCCTACGATCGATGATGCCGAGTGCCAAAGATTCCTCCGATAGGCCCTGACTGTTAAGCAGGGTATGGAGTGTATAGCAGAGTAGCGCTGAAGATTGGATCGGTTCATCTATGTGCGCACGGTCTGTTTGCCTAATGTTTAGGCGACCATTATCTGCTACCAAGTCCGGTGTGTGTGTGTATAGATGGCGTTTCTCGGCCCAGGTGATCGTAGATGGAGGGGTAAGTTTTTACATTTCATTCACATATGGCAGCAGTGTTTATGTGTATCATACCTCTGTGTGTTTTTTTCCTGCTTCCTGGTGTCCTAGATTGGCGCTGACGCTCTCTGCGTTCCAGCAGCCGCTCTCTCTATGACTTCCGGGTACCGGAAGTACGTTCTGCGCATGCGCGGACCCAATACGAAGTCGAGGCTTGGTTCGCGCATGCGCGCGAGCGTCTGACGTTGGCGATGACGTCACGGGCGCCACTTTTAAAAGCTGTGGAAAGCTTTCAGAGCCCTGGGAATGATCGTGGGGGATACGGCGACTTCCCGGGGCTACTATCTTGGCGGTTCAAGGTAAGACAATCTCTATTGTCTGGGGGTGGAGGTCTGTTGTCAGTCAGCTGAACCTGTGAATCTGTCTCTGCAGCTTCCTATTGTATTGACACTATGGACTCCTCACTGCCCCCTAGTGGCCAGCCCGCATGTAGCAGGTATGTTTGCAGTTTTGCTTTTCTGCCTGTACAAGGATTGAGAGTAGGATTTTTAGGACACCAGCTGATTTCTTTCTCTATCTTCTCTGTGTTTCTTTCCTCACAGCCCTACTAGGTCTGATCCACACCGTAGTTCCCATAAAGGAAGTGGATCATCAAAATCACACTACCGGCAATCTTCCTCCAGGTCTAGCCGTCATAGATCTCCTTCCAGATCTGAACAGCGCAATAAAAATCCTTCTCACCCCTCTTCATCTCACTCTAAAGAGAGTTCAGGAAAATCATGCTGGGGATGTAGGATGCCTGTTCCAACAGACAAATCTCTCTGTGATCACTGCTTCTCTAAAGCTGCAGATGAGAGGGATGGTGCAGACCAGCGTTTGGAATCTATGGTGAGGCGGGTTATGAAAGAATCTCTACAGGAGAGAGAGGCCCAGCAGCCCCGTGATTCCCCACCAGACCCATTATGCCCTCCAGTGGGTGAAGGTTCTGTGCATGAGACATGGGAATCTTCCCAGCCAAGTCACCCTTCTGCTCCTGTTTCAGACAGCGAATCGGATCTGGAAGATCCTGGCGTGGGGTTTGAGTACGCTTTAGTTCCTTCTTTGGTGAAGGCAGTAAAAGAGGCCCTGAAGTGGGAAGATTCAGTTACTTCCCCCCAAAACAGAGGAAGTTTTTCAAGCAGCTCAATAAGGAGCGACAGTATTTTCCTTTTCTCTCTGAGCTGGGTGAGGTCATTTCTGAGGAATGGAGCAAAATGGACAAGAAAAGTTCCATGCAGTCAAAGGTCTTGAAACTATATCCTTTTAAGGAAGAGGAAGTAAAGCACCTTGAATCAGCCCCATTAGTGGATGCAGCTTTAATGAGACTAGCAAGATATGTAACGCTTCCCTTGGAGGACACTGTATCTTTTAAAGATCCTTTGGAAAGGCGAATTGATTCGGATTTAAAGAGGATCTACCTGACGTCAGGAATGGCATGTAAGCCAGTACTTGCGATAGCTGCAGTCTCCAAAGCTTTGGAATCTTGGTCTGATAATGTGGATGAGTTCTTAAGAGGTATCTCTACTGAAACAGCTAAGGACTCTCCTATCCAAGAGATCAGGCTGGCATTAGCCTTTCTTGGGGAGGCATCTATTGATGTCATCCGCCTGATGTCCCGGGTTATGTTGGCAGCTGTTTCAGCTCGTCGTGCCCTATGGCTCCGTCCGTGGTTGGCGGACCCAGCTTCCAAGCAAGCTTGGTGCCGAATTCCGTTTGAAGGTTCTTCATTGTTCGGCAATAAGCTCGATAGTGCCAAACCAGGGCCACAGGTGGGAAGTCTGGTTTCCTCCCTCAAGACAGACGCCTACAAAATCAGAAACGCAGTTTTCCTAGAAGACAAAACTCTGATCGCGCTAGGTATGCGCGCAGCTACAGACCTGGTCGCGAGTTCTCTAGATCCTGGAAATCCAGGCAGTCTTCTTTCAAGAAACCCGCAAAAGGGGGTTCCTCTGGCAACCAGGACGCCACAAAGTCCTTTTGAGATTGGGCCCGCTCAGGCATGCCAGGTGGGGGCTCGTCTTCGCCACTTCGGGCATGTCTGGGCGGCCTCAATCTGAGATTACTGGACCATCAAGACGGTCTCCTCCGGTCACAAGTGGGTTTTCAGCAATACCCCAAGACTCAGATTTGTTCCCACATCTCTTCCAGGTTCAGAAGAGAAAAAGCAGGTCCTATTAACCTATGTGAGCTGTTTATTGGATCAAGGCGCAGCCGTTCCTGTTCCAGAAAACGAACAAGGCAAAGGCATGTATTCTCCTCTGTTCATGATACAGAAGAAAAACGGTACATGGAGGCCAGTAATAGATTTAACACATCTCAATTCCTTTATCCGGAAAGAAAAGTTCAAAATGGAGTCTTTAATTACGATCCAACAATCAATACATCTGGGAGATTGGATGATTTCAATCGATCTGAAAGATGCATACTTTCACGTGCCAGTGGCAACAGAGTTCCAACAATTCCTCCGCTTTGCGGTAGGCAATCAGCATCTGCAGTTCACATGCCTACCCTTCGGCCTAACAACGTCACCTCGGGTCTTCTCAAAGGTCCTGTTGTCGGTTGTGGCTCTACTCCGTATCAAGTGGGTTCGTCTCCACCACTATTTAGACGACCTACTTCTCCTAGCTCAGAACGAAGATCAACTGTTAGAGCACAGGAGCTTAGTCATCTCCACCCTGCAGGAATTCGGGTGGCTTCTGAATCTAGAGAAGAGCCATTTAGAGCCAACACAATCTCTGGTGTTTCTAGGGGCTCACTTCAACACATTGGAAGGCACCATCTCCCTTCCAGAGGAGAAGATTGGAGTGATTCGAGACAGAATACACGCAGCCCTTGCGTCGTCTCACCTCTCAGCTCTCCAATGCCTGAAAGTAATTGGCACAATGACAGCTACCATTCCTATGGTGAAGTGGGCCCAATGGCATACACGACCCTTCCAAAAAGGGTTCCTTCAACAATGGGATTCTTCCAGCCAAGCCCAGCGCATACACCTTACGTCATCCATGAGGACGTTTCTCCTTTGGTGGCTTCAAGGGAAGAATCTGCGCAATCACCATTCAATCATGCCCATCTCATGGGTCACGTTAACTTCGGATGCCAGCAATCGAGGTTGGGGCGCTCACTGCCTTTCAGAAGTGGCACAAGGCCAATGGGGTTTCCCTGCTTGAGGGATTGTCTCCAACATTCTGGAGCTGAGGGCCGCCTTTCAGGCACTCCTGTCATTTCGCCATCTAATAGAAGGTTCATCTGTGATGTTAAGGTTGGACAATAAAACCGCGGTGGCTTACATAAAGAAGCAAGGTGGAACTCGCAGCGGGTCTCTGCTACAGGAAGTGGAGCCAATAATGAGCTGGGCTCAGAATTATTTGTCCAACATCTCGGCAGTTTACATTCCGGGATCCAGAATGTACAGGCGGACTTCCTCTCGAGAGTGCAAATACACAACAACGAGTGGTCTCTCCACAGAGAGGTGTTCGAGTGGCTTCTGACCCTGGGAGTACTCCCAGAGGTCGATCTATTTGCTTCTCCATGCAATCACAAAATGCCCAAATATTATTCAAGGTTCAGAGACCCTCAGGCTTACGGGATAGATGCTCTCTCAGATCATTGGAATTTTCAGAAGGCTTATGCCTTCCCTCCGGTACCGGTGATTCTTCAATTCCTCCGGAGGCTCAGAACAGAGAAGATGGAGATCATTGCAGTGATTCCTTTCTGGCCCAACAGGCCGTGGTTTCCTCTGTTATCGCTCCTGAGTTATCAAGACCCAGTTCTCCTTCCTCTCAGGCCAGATCTACTGTCGCAAGGCTCGACGTTACACCCATGCCCATCTTGCCTACACCTCAGGGTGTGGTTCTTGAGAGGGAAAGGCTTGAATCTCTAGGCTGTCCGGAAGAAGCTATTCCAACTCTTCTTAGTGCCCGGAGGGGAAGTACGAACAGAGTATACGAACGGATATGGTCTAAATTCTCTGATCATATGTCTTCCCGGTCAAATCCGTGTAATTCTCCAGCAGTACAGGACATTCTAAGTTTTCTCCAATCAGGGCTGGACCTATCTTTAGCAGTCAGCTCACTAAGAGTGCAAGTTTCAGCCATCTCGGCCTTCACAGGAGTATCGTGGGCTAATCACACATTAGTCGGTCAATTCTTTAAAGGAGCTACCAGGCTTAAACCTCATAGAAGACCCAGGTTGCCCAAATGGGACCTTCCTATTGTCTTGGATTTTCTCTCCAATCTCGGATCAGATCCTGACAAACCTCTTTCCATGAGAGATCTCACGCTCAAGACCACCTTCTTAGTAGCGGTGACATCGGCTAAAAGAGTGTCTGAGATTAGAAATGTAGGTTCAGAAGAACCTTTCCTAACCTTCTTTCCAGATAGGGTAGTGTTGATTCCCATGCTTGGGTCAAACCCTAAAGTGACCTCAGTCTTTCATGAAAATCAAGAGATTGTACTTCCTACTTTCAGAACAACGGACGATCAGGATGTTCATCCACTTGACGTAGGCCACACTCTAAAGCAATATCTGGAGGTCACGGCTCCATTCAGACAAACGGAATTCCTTTTCGTTCTTCTCCATGGTAAAAACAAAGGAATGCGAGCTTCGGTCAGATCAATTTCTTCTTGGATTGTGCAGACCATTCAGAGGGCATACAAGGCAAAGGGCTTGGCTCCTCCAGAGGCAGTGACAGCTCATTCGACCAGGAGTATCTCGACCTCGTGGGCAGCTTCCCGGCATGTCGCGCCTAAAATCATTTGTAGAGCGGCTTCCTGGTCTTCTATTAATACATTTGTTTCTCATTATTGTGTTGAGCCTGCTGCTCTGTCATCTATTAATTTTGGTTTACAAATATTGTCGGTTGACAATGTAAAATAAATTTGGTTGCTTTGCTCAAACATTTTTGCCCGCCCGTGTGTATTTTTGGGCGAGTTATTTCCCACACGTATGCTGCCATGGAGCCTGTCAGGAAAACGGAAAATTTATATCAAATACTTACCGTAATTTTCCTTTCCTGATAGGCTCCATGGCAGCAGGAGTCCCTCCCAAAATGTCTGGAGTAGGCAAGTTATGGAACATGGATAGCAGCCTAGAGCAAAGATTTATGGGAGAGGGGGTCCTATTGGGTAGTTATGGAGGTGGAGCCTACCCACACGTATGCTGCCATGGAGCCTATCAGGAAAGGAAAATTACGGTAAGTATTTGATATAAATTTTCCGTTTTGTTTTAGAAGGTGGCTCCGGGTTTTCCTCCCACTGGATTGCACCCTTGACCGCGGTTATGAAAGGCTCAACTAGAGCGAAGTCAAAAGCTAAAAATATATTGCTATCCACCCCTTCCGCCTCGTCTTCAGAATCCACCTCTGCGTCCGAATGAGGAGTGGACGCGCTTACTCCTGCTTCAGGCGAAGCTGGGTTAATTTGGTCTTGGGAGAGGGCCAACTCCCTGATTGAATCCTTGATCAAGCTCTTAATTGATTCCAGAGACTGCTGCTTATCTTTCTCTTTATCCCCTGTAGCCTCTAGTAGACACTTCTCGCATACCAATTTTTCCGGCAGCGCTTGTCTTCCACATACCCAACAGGTCTTCTCTTTTGGATACACCGGTCTGTGGGATTCGTGTCTGCTAGGGGTATGTCGGCGTGACCTCTGGCCACTGCGGGAGGCATGAGCTGAGGATGAGTGAGAGTGTCCTGAGTTCCTATGACCTTTGGATCTCCTATCTGAGGAGCTACGGTGAGATGATCTGCGGGATGATCCCCGGTGCGGGCTGTAGAAACAAAAAATATGTTCTAATTTGCCCGGAGTGCTCTTTTTTTTTTTTCTTTAAAACTTACCTGATTGTTGCAGCCCTTACCTAGTGGTATGATGAGGATCTTTTTGTTGCGGTATCACATTACTAGGGGCAGCTGGGCAAGAAAAGAAAAAAGGATAGATTTTTTTATGCTTTCCTTTTTAACTATATACACATACATATATATATATATATATATATATATATATATATATATATATATATACACACACAGACACACACACACACACATATATATATATATATATATATATATATATATATATATATATAATCACAAACAAATGTACCCATTTGCAAGCCCCTAAATACCTTGGCCAGGCTCCATTGCAAAACAAAAATAGGGAAGACACTTAAGGGAGATGTCTTTACCTTGATAGCTGGCCCTGTAATGATTCCCAGGCTCTCCATTTATGCTGAGAGCGCTTTGGAAGTACCAAGATGGCTGCCGACGACTTCAGTTCGCTCCTGCGCATGTGCCGTACTGTCACATGATGTCACGCCGTGACTCCACCCCCCGCCGAGTAAAACAGAACAGATCGGCGCGTGCGAAGCGCCGCACACTGCTACAGGAGGAGGGGGGGGGACATAATCCATGGAGGAACGCTGCAAGGGAAGTAACAGCCTGCTCACATACGGATAAGAAACATACTATCAGGGAAGAGCATAGAGGAGAGGCTAAGCTCCTGTTAATCTTCCAATATGGCCCAAAAAAAGATACACAAAAAAAAAAAAAAAAAACGGCCTCCCATACTTATCTGGCGCCTTTAGCAGCCCAAGCGATGGGACATACTGCAGGAGAGCATGAACCTGCAACGGTTACACCATAAAGCGGTGAGGTAAGGCTGATAATGATCCTGCTGGCATGAGGACAAAGTAAAGAATACTGACTGAGGGGAGGAACTCTTTTTTTATAGAGTTAAAATGGTCCTGTGGGTTGGTAGGGGGCGGAGCAACCAACCATGGGTATGCTGCCATGGGAGGCACCAGGAAAACATGTTAAATGGACTCTAGTGCAAATCTGCAAAATGCAAAAAGCAATAAAACTGCATAGGTGTGAATCCAGCCTTAAGCTGGCCATACACTATACAATTTTCCTGTTCAACTTTCCTTTAGATTTACCAAAACCATATAATATGAGGTCAAACCTAAACCCTTTCAATTTGTATGCAATCAGACAGGCCCTTGCACTACATAGTTGAAGGTAAATCTAAAGGAAATTGAATCAGAAAATTGTATAGTGTATGGCCAGCCTTAGACAAATCACACATTTTTGGGATTTGCCATGCCAATCAGCCTAGTTAAGCTGCAGCTGGGAAAAGTGTTGCTTGAGAAGTAACAAAAAACACAAAACATAAAAATTTGCTACAAATTTTATTGGTCAACAAAACAGGACTTTGAAAAGAGCAAGGAAAGCAAAAAACACATGTATGTTAATTTGAGACATTAGAATATGGTTAACATGAGTTAAAAGGAGTGCGCCCACAAATATCTATTAAGGATTTAAACATTAGTCAAAATCTTGGGAACGTTTTTGCAAAATAATGCAGCACAGACAGTTAAATCAAAGTGAATAACCTACAAGCGACACACATTGACATCAAATATATTTCAAGGGAAAATATCACCCACCCAAAAAATACAATAAACCAAAGTAAAAAGAAAAACTTGCTCGAAAACACATCTGTTTTGCAAAGACATAAACAAAATACATAGAGAAAATACATGTGTTACAAACTCGATAAGGACACCCAAATGTACTCTCGCTGCCCCCCCTAAAGTCCCTGAGCATGCCCAGACCAACCCAAATGCAGCTAGCACAAAATAAGCCCCCCCCCCCGTCCAAAATTAAACACATCATCCAGCATGTCCTTAATTAAGGTTAAGAAAAAAGGTTGAAAAAAGTACTGGACTGCACCAAAAACGTATCATAAATGCACTGGATCGCATCAAAAACACACATGCATCTGGACTGCGTTTCTATGGAGTAAACTAGCCCTAAAGCTAGTAACTTGGGGGGGGGGTTACTCTGCCTGTAAAGTGGTGCATCTGTAGCATGTATCCAAAATGCTGCTTCAAAGATCTACGGCTTTAGAGAAAACATCCAAATCGACATTGCAGCTGCAAGATTTTAACACAAAACTAAAAATAGCCTGCACCCCCCCCCCCCTGTAAAGGCTTAAAATGAGAACCCCACATGAAAAATACCACCCCTAAATCTAAAAATATTGTGCCCCTCCCACACACTAACAAACCCCTAGCCAAACACACAGCAGGCCAGCCCATGAAAGGGGGGTGGGTGCTTAGGGGCAGTAGGGGCTCGGGCACCCCAAAAGTCAACCACCTTGTCCCCATATTTAGGGGGACAAGGGCCTCTTCCACACAAGCCTAGGCTGGGGTTGTGGGGGGCTGCAGACGGGGGGGGCTATACAGAATGTGGAAAGCCCCTTTAAACTAGTGGGTACAAGGTGCTTTGTGGTTGGTATTGGGCTGAGCCCAACATGCCCCAAAGGCAGCCAGCTATGTTGAGTGCATGGGGCCTTGTATGGTTCGGGAGGGGGTTGGGCGATCGCTCTTCTTGCCCCTTTCCTAGCTGGCCCTGTTGTATGCTCAGAAAAAGGATGTGGTTTGGATTGGTGAAGGCAGCTCACAGCCTTTGGAGATTGGAGAATGGAGTGTGGAGTTCCCCTTTAAAAGCAAAAACTAGCCCAAAGAAATCATATGTAATAGAGGGGGAAGGTTAAATGCCCTTTCAGGAGGAGCTAGAGAAGCGAGTGTCTTTTTACATCATTTTAACAAGGTACATGTCACATGTTGGCAACGTAACACGCTAACATGACCTGTGTGCGAATATCCGACAAAAAAACACATAAAAGTGAATCAGCATAAAAAAAAAATGTCCAGTTTAGAGGCACGCCCGTTCAACCCACGCAAATGCATTTACGTTGCTTGACATTTACTAAGATTTTGGCCATGCAGTGAACCAACGCAAATGCTGCTTGCGCATGTGCAGTGCTTAAATTGACCTCACACAGTTCTAAACGTACCTGCAGGCACAGCAAACTTTTTCAGAAAAAGTTACTTTCTCATTCTATTTTGGGCATATTTGTTACTTGGGCAGTTATTACTACACTTCTTCACATCACCCCCATAATATTGGCACTTCCAGCTTGAGTTTTGAGTTGAAGATGTCCTGCGCCATGTCCATAGTGGCGCACTGATCGCCTTCTCCCATGCGCCGAGATTACTACAGTAAATGGGGAATAGCGCTGTGTTACCGGCGCAAACGTTTCATAAATACCAAAACATACGTTGCGCCTAAGCGTGCGCATCAACTCTTGGCCCAAACGGTTCGTAAATCATCCCCCGTGTATTGGGAAATGAATTGCTCAGACAAATGAGTGTATTTAAATGTCATCCAATCAGATTGCACAGTGTATGGGGAAAGAATTGCTCAGACAGATGAGTAGATTTATACGTTATCCAATCAGATTGCACAGTGTATGGGGAAATGAATTGTCCAGAATGCACAATACACAGACATGTATTGAGAAGATGTTTTCATGGAAGTTTCGGCTCCACAAATGATTATAGACGATCACCATAAAATGCACAATTACAAGTCCAGGGAAGGTCCGCACAGTTGTTGATAGGAGGAAGAGCTCTAGAATGAATATTGAGTTGTTTCAAAAAGAAGTGAATAAATGGAATAAAAGTGGAAGCAATATTCTCCATGTGATAAGGAAAAGCTCATTACCATGATTAGAACTACAATGAGCAAGTGCCCGATGTATAAGCCGTTGTGCACGCTGGAGAACGCAGATACGCCTGTGTGCAACACACCTATTTAACAAGCTAAAACGTGTGCGCCCTGTCAGGCGACCATAAATCGTGTGCGCCCTGTCAGGCGACCATAAAGCGTGTGCGCCCTGTCAGGCGACCATAAAACGTGTGCGCCCTGTCAGGCGAGGATGAAATGGTGACCTTTGAAAATGCGCATGTGCAGTTGAGTAAGCTGAAAGAAGGGTGTAAAAAAGCTTGATTAGTTGTAAGACAGATCTACATGTTCTGGACAGAATTTGTGCATTTAAACCATGTTATATACATACTTTTTAGCCTGGTAACAGAAGATGGTAAACTGTAGTAAAGTTATCCACAGTATTCAGACAAAAATGTAGAAGATTACATTGGCTGCACTTGCTAATGGTAGGCGCGAAAGATTGCGCAAGTGCGCAACAGCGCTTCCTATGTGAATATGGTTTGGTGCATATAAGTGCACCATAATTTTTGATAAATGTCTTGAGTCCCGTTTTTTGTGCAATTGCTCCAATTTCTCTACTGCACCACAGGCGCAGGTCTTTAGTAAATCACCCCCAGTATCTCACAAAAGTGAGTACACCCCTCGTTTTTGTAAATATTTTATTATATCTTTTCCTACTTGCACTGTATTCGCCTGGACCTTCCGGTCCTTAGGCTGTATCAGCGCACGCTTGCGCAGTAGCACACTACCGTGCACCTGCGCAGTGCAGGTAAACAGCCCCTGTGACGTCAGACGCCCCCACGCCGGCGTTACCTGACGCCGACAGGGTTGGGGAGCTCATATAGCGGTCTATGGCAGACCGCTGTGTGAGCATTAACAGATTCTTCCCGCTGGGCTGTCACGGTAGATCGTCTTACCTGAAGGTTGATGCGCTTTTGAGAGTGGTGTGGGATGTGCCCTTTTCTTCACCACATCCCCTATACAGCCCTCACTCCCTTCCTTTCCTCCCTTGTCTCTCCCTCCCTCACCCCTCCTGGCTCCTAACCTTCAGTGTTTTGATTTCATTCATTATTTTACAGACTACCATGTCACTCTGGGATCTTATACATCAAGTGTCAGCTTTGCTGCATCCCTAACTTTAAGTGTCAATTGTTTGACTCTGGGAGTAACTTCTCCTTTATTACTACCGTTATACACGGTACTTTGGTATGCTCAGCCCATGCCTTTACAATCGGTCAACTAAATATCTGGTGAGTTTTAGCGTTTCTATATACTTTATCTCTTTTGATGAATTAGATGTTTCGTGGTTTTCTTGTGGCACTTTTTCCCCCTCCCCTCTCCCTTCCCCTTCTCCCCCTCCCTCCCCTGGTGTCCCCCTCCTACGCTCCCCAATACCTTCCCTTTTCCTTCCCCCCCCTTCCCCCCTATCTTCCTTCCCCTTGTCTGTCCCCACCTTTCCCTCCCTTGTCCTTCCCTTCCCCACTCCCCCCCCTTTCCCCCCTTTTTTCCCCCCTCTCTTCCTCTCTCAACCCCCCCCCCCCCTTTCCCCCCCCATTCTTACCCTCTATTATCCACCAACCAGAATCTGCTTCTACAATCCCCCGTGTCCGCCGTGGGGGGAATTGTTTGGGTCCTGTCGTTTTACTGATCCTGTTTGAGTGGGTGAGCTAGTCTTCTCCTTTGATATTATTGAATGTATTATGTTGTTTTAAAATAGTTTTTGCTGCATTTTCTATATTGCTATAAATATATTATTTGTTTTATAGACCACCCCTCCCAAAGAAGCGGTTTTCACCGCAAACCCGGTTGAGGAACCTTATGTATACCCCTCCCAAACAGAAACTCTATGAGGATACCCGTTAGTAATTTGTTAATTGTGGTGTATACAAACTGTTGTTTTTAATACATATTGTCTGTATACTTTTGTATTTTTGTATTGTACTCATTAAAATTTATATATTTTATGATTTATTAACTGTGATTAATTACCAAGTGCTGAGATAGTCCCAATTTTAAGGCGTGTACGTGCGTAGGCAAGTGGCGGCAATTGCCTCCGCGCCTCCACTCCTCCATTTTCTCATTCTAAACCTGGATGATGGCACTTTTATTTGGTATATATTAGTCTTTAATTTGAGGCCATACTCACTAATTACTCTATATATAGGATGGACAATACACCCATTCTCTCTTTGTGCACCTCTCAATGGATTGCAACATCGATTGATGCCTCCTTTGAGTGCCTCTATCCCTCTATTTATTGTAAACACTAACGTTCTCGTTTTTGTCACTTTAACACAACTAGGGCTACCTCACCGCAGATAAATTTGGCCATGGACGTTCTCTGCACCGACTGGGCAGGTTTTATGACTAACCTTAAGACGGCATGTCTGAGCGACCACAAATATGAGGACGATAATAAAGCGTTCTTTGCTAAGATGTTTAATTTGCTGAAACTTAAGTCGCACCTACACTGGCACATCGAATATTTTAAGATGTATGTCACAGAGAATATCTGCCCCATCGGTCTGAGAAGCCAAATTTTCCCCACCATAAAAGATCCATTGGTTGAATTAAAAAAAACGTGGGAAAATATTTTGACTAACTGCAGCCTGTATTTAATGAGATCACTCATTTCACAATATACCCATGATATGTCTACCCTTGATACTGATATTGAACGTTTAAACTCTGATTACTCTCACCTAGTAGACAATACAACTTTTAAAACTAAGAGGAAAGAGCTTAAAGACCGTTTGGAGATAATGAACAAGGATATCATTGACAAAAAGCAAAGCAAATTCAGTAAGGATAGGATAGCTTTCACCAAGGGCTATGCCTTCCGATGGTCTGGGAGGAACCCAGGCAGAAGGGGTCTCGAGGAACCCCACTCTGGAAGCCGAATCTGATTCGCCCCTATCATCAACTTTTTCCCTTCAAAGTAATGCCCATTCGACTGCCACACCAGCAACCAATTCCTCACGGAAAAGACTACGTTATGGCGGGGGTACTCCACCAGCCAAACCCAAGAAGAATAAAAAAGGCCCAAAAGGTCCTAAATCTGCACGTGCACCTCCTCCACAAACTCCAACAGATACCACTACCCCATTGGAAGGGGCTGTGGGTCACTCTACTCTACACGGTACTATTCCGAAAGTTCTCAATTCAGCCCTCATGTCAAATAAATACACCAAGATCAATGAAGATCTAATTTTTTTATACCTGAAGAAACAGCAGGGGAACCTAGACACATACGTACTAAAACCCACACAACTTCCAAACAACATTCCCAATGTGACAACAACTTCAACATTATAAACCCCACCCCCTACCCGTTGACTGACGAGGAAACCTCGTTTCATCTAGGCTTAGGTTTTTGTCCCTTAGATGCTCTCAAAGTCACTGAGACCATCAAGGACTTGTATCTATTCACACGCAACCTCACTTTCAGGTTCATTCTTGACACTGACCGCACCAATTTAAATTTAGAGCGTGAGCTCACGGAGCATACTAGGCATTTCTGCATGGAGGAGTTCCGAGCACTCCGTGACCTCATGCTCCTCTATGATGAGGGAGCAATTGAGGACTCTGGCCACTCTCAGGGCACCCAGTCTCAGAGCGTTTCCTCTCAGAGCATCCCCTCTCAGAGGACCTCATCCCATCGTGCTCCCTCTCAGAGCACCCATTCAAATGCACCTTGTCACACTTTCACCTCCAATAGTGCATCACTACCTAAATCTTTTCGACTACGTTCATGCAGATTTCCAGACTTAAATACCTGCCCTGAGATTTGGGAATTTCTTCAAGCCACCATTAGAGACCTTAACAAAAACAGCATTGGCCTGACTTTTCCTCTAACCTTGATCATAGCCAAATTAAAGCACTCAAATCTTTGCAAAGGCGCTCTGATGTCGTCATCAAATAGTCAGACAAAGGCAGCAACATCGTCCTAATGACGCACAATCAATACCAATCTATGTGTTTGACTATTCTTAACAATTATAATTGGTATCAACCCATTACTCAATCTCATGTGTCTTCCTTTGCCCAGGAACTCCAGATCCTTTGCACTTAGGCCTTCCTTTCAGGCCTCATTGACAAGGATACTCTTGAGTTCCTGGTCCCCAAGTTCGCTCGTGTTCCCACCTTTTATTCCCTCCCCAAAACTCACAAAAAATGTCCAGACCCCCCCAGGGAGACCTATAGTTTCAGGGATAGGTTCCCTAACTGACAACGCAAGCAAGTTTGATAATGCGTTTTTGATGCCTTATGTACACAGCCTTTCTTCATACATCAGGGACACCACAGACCTGTTGCAACGTCTAGAGGGGATCCAGATCTCTCCTGACGCCCTGCTCATGGCAGTTGATATTGAGGCGCTTTACTCCAGTATCCCCCACGAGCGGGGCGTACGGATGGCTGGATCCTTTCTATTCAAACAATATACCACCACATGGCCTTTTAACCATTTTATCCTTGCACTACTACAGTTCATTTTGACTAAAAATTACTTCACCTTCAACGACCAGTTGCTTTTGCAGACCCAGAGAGTTGCCATGGGGACATCATGTGCCCCAGCTTATGCAAATCTCTACCTAGATGGTTGGGAGAGATACGTTTATTCGAACGATAGGTATGCAGACTTTCTTGACGACACCCTGTTGTGGTATCGCTTTATAGATCATCTATTTTTGGTATGGACTGTGTCGAAGGACAAACTTTTGGACTTCCTCCACGAGTTGCACGACAATGACCTCAACCTAAAATTCACATTCAAAATTGATACTGATCAGATTTAGTTTTTAGATCTTAATATTATCAAACAACAAGATGGCACCCTGGGTACTGATCTTTACCGCAAGCCCACGGCAGGCAATACCTTGCTATACGCCACCAGTGCTCACCCCAAATCACTGGTGCGCAGTATACCCTACGCACAATACCTGCGGCTGCGCAGAAATTGTGCGCTTGAAAGGGATTTTAGGATTCAGGCCAAGGCGTTACGTGAACGACTCCTACTGTGAGGATACTCTCCCACTAATCTTAGAAAGGCCTTTAATAAAGCCTCTTCATGCTCCCGGAACTCTTTACTATTCAATCATCCCAAACCCTCCTCCTCAAACGACCCTGTAAAGTTTATTACCACTTATTCAGCTCATCATAATGTACTTCAAACCATTTTATCCAACAACTGGCACCTACTCGCCGAACACCACATTTTGAGTAAACACGTGCGTGTTCCCTACACAACCAATTGACCTCTAGTCATTACACATCTGCTAAGCCTCCTAGGAGAGGACCCAATGGCACATAAAGATGTGGTGATTGTCCCCGTTGTCCCTGGGTTCGCGAGGGGAAACAGTTTGTTTTACCTAATGGGGAATTTTTTACCCCACAGACTTTTGCAGACTGTGGCACCAGAGGGGTCATCTATTTGATGTTATGTACCTGCAAGGCCTTTTACGTTGGAAAGACCATTCAAGAACTCAGGCAGAGGATTGGTGACCACCTCTATTATTCTGAGAGTAGTAAACTTACTACCATTGGTAGACACATTGGACTTTATCATAGATATGATACCTCTGTTGTTCAGTTTTTAGTCCTTGAGGGGGTGCAACCTAACCCTAGGGGGGGGCGATTGGGACCGTATAATCCTGCAGAGGGAAACATTATGGATAGAGCGGCTCAATGCCACTCTTCCCCCTGGCCTTAACGAGATGATGTTGTACAAACCCTTTTTGTGAATCGTTCCAGCTATTTTTACACTCCCCTTCTCCCCCCCCCCCCTTTTTTTCCCCTGTCTTCCCTTTCCTCCTTTTCCCCTTCCTCCCATTCCTTTACCCACCCATTTTCATCAACACTATGAGGTCCGAGTAGGTATGATACCTTAATTATTGTCGAGATCACCTAGTGTCACTTCACCTATGTGATTGAACCCAATATCTGTGTTAGAATTAGTGACATTCTGGGTGTTACATCCCCAGAAGTTTATACATCCATCATTTACAGCTTTTTATATTATGTTTTTTCTATCTCATATTATAATGTTTTGCTGTTAAGGAGACTCGCTGTGCCCCTCTCTCCCGCAGTTTATCAGACTCTGCAGGTATCCTTGACCCTTCTCCCCCTGGCGGACACGTGTTCACCTTGGCAGGAGGTTCTTATTCCTGCTAGCACTGTATTCGCCTAGACCTTCTGGTCCTTAGGCTGCATCAGCGTGTGCTTGCGCAGCAGCACACATCTGCGCAGTGCTGGTAAACAGACCCTGTGACGTCAGACGCTGCCCACGGTGGCGTTACCTGACGCCGACAGGGTTGGGGAGCTCATATAGCGGTCTATGGGGGGTGGGGGGGGAGGGGGGGGACGGAAGAAAGGACTGGGGGGGGAGAGGGGGAGGGGGGAGAGGGGAAAAAAAGGGGGGGAAAGGGGGGGGAGTGGGGGGGGGTAGAGGAGGGGGTGGGGAAGGGAAGGACAAGGGAGGGAAAGGTGGGGACAGACAAGGGGAAGGAAGATGGGGGTGGGAAAGGGGGGGAGAAAGGGAAAGGGAAGGAATTGGGGGAGAGTAGGAGGGGGAAACCCTTCCCCTTCCCCCCTCCCTCCCCTGGTTTCCCCCTCCTACTCTCCCCCAATTCCTTCCCTTTCACTTTCTCCCCCCCTTTCCCCCCCTATCTTCCTTCCCCTTGTCTATCCCCACCTTTCCCTCCCTTGTCCTTCCCTTCCTCACTCCCCCCTTTTCCCCCCCTTTCCCCCTCCTTTTCTCCCCCCTCCCCTTCCCCCTCTCCCCCCCAGTCCCCCCCCTTTTTTCCCCCCTCCCCCCCCATGCACTTATCCTCACGCCATCACTTCTTTACCCCTTCACTCAGTTCACTACCCCATCACACCTGGGTGTGCACTTCAAACCATCTTTAGTTTCCATATTCTTACCCTCTATTATCCACCAACCAGAATCTGCTTCTACAATCCCCCCGTGTCCGCCGTGGGGGGAATTGTTTGGGTCCTGTCGTTTTACTGATCCCGTTTGAGTGAGTGAGCTAGTCTTCTCCTTTGATATTATTGAATGTATTATGTTGTTTTAAAATCGTTTTTGCTGCATTTTCTATATTGCTATAAATATATTAATTGTTTTATAGACCACCCCTCCTGAAGAAGCAGTTTTCTTTTTCTGTCCCCTCAAAATAACTCAACACACAGCCATTAATGTCTAAACCGCTGGCAACAAAAGTGAGTACACCCCTAAGTGAAAATGTCCAAATTGGGCCCAATTAGCCATTTTCCCTACCTGGTGTCATGTGACTCAGTAGTGTTACAAGGTCTCTGTGGGGCATCCTCAAGGTGGAGGAGAGCAAGGTCTCTAACATCCACCAGCTCCGTGATGTTATCATGGAGAAGTGGAAGAGGACTCCAGTGGCAACCTGTGAAGCTCTGGGGAACTCCATGCCCAAGAGGGTTAAGACAGTGCTGGAAAATAATGGTGGCCACACAAAATATTGACACTTTAGGCCCAATTTGGACATTTTCACTTGGGCTACTTTCACACTGAGGCGTTTTTGCAGATTTACAATACAGTCCATTTAACATGATTTCCTATAGAACACGTTCTGTAGTGCAAGTCTGTAAAATGCAAAAAGCACTAAAACTGCATAGGTGTGAATCCAGCCTAAGGCTCCATTCACACTAGCGCGTTTTTTGATGCATTTTGCATTTTGCAGAAATGCACGGGAATTTTTTAACATGGGTTCCTATGGAACATGTTCACATCAATGCTTTTTTGTTTCTCTGCATTTTTGGAAAGGGTCAGGGACTTTTTTTCATGCAAAATGCAGCGTTTTGCATGTAATAGAATTCAATGGACAAGCATCAAAAACGCAAGTGCACCGTTTTTGCAGCGTTTTTGGTGCGTTTTTGATGCGTTTTTGCCGTTTGTTTTTTTTTAAAAAATTTTTTTAAGCCTGTAAAAAAAACTGTAAAAAAAAAAAAAAAAAAAAAAACGCAAAACGCAAATCGCGGCTAAAACGCGGCAAAAACGCTGCTCAAAAACGTGGCAAGCATGAAAAAAAAACCTCCAAAAACGCTCAAAAGCAACATGCATAGGTGTGAATCGAGCCTAAGGCTCGATTCACACCTATGCAGTTTTAGTGCTTTTTGCATTTTGCAGATTTGCACTACAGTCCATCTAACATGGTTTCCTATGGAACACTTTCTGTAATGCAAATCTGTAAAATGCAAAAAGCACTAAAAATGCCATAGGTGTGAATCCAGCCTTATACATGTTTTTGATCCATTGAAGTCAATGGAACCAAAAAAACAGAAAAAGGTTCCTGGTCCCTTCCATAAAATGCACAGATGTGAACGTGACCCATAGGAAACCATGTTAAATGGACTGCAGTGTGTTTCTTCCAAACTGAAAATGCACTAAAAAATGCATAGTTGTGAACCAGGCCTAAGGCTGGATTCACACCTATGCATTTTTAGTGCTTTTTGCATTTTGCAGATTTGCACTACAGAACGTATCCCATAGGAAACCATGTTGAATGGACTGTAGTGCAAATCTGCAAAATGCAAAAAGCACTAAAAATGCATAGGTGTAAATCCAGCCTTAGGCTCGATTCACACCTATGCATGTTGCTTTTGAGCGTTTTTGGAGGTTTTTTTTTCATGCTTGCCACGTTTTTGAGCCGCGTTTTTGCCGCGATTTTGCCGCGATTTTGCCGCGATTTGCGTTTTGCGTTTTTTTTTTTTACATTTTTTTTTTACAGTCTTTAAAAAAAAAAATAAAAAAAAAAAATTTAAAAAAATATTAAAAAAATTAAAAAAACGGCAAAAACGCATCAAAAACGCACCAAAAACGCATCAAAAACGCTGCAAAAACGGTGCACTTGCGTTTTTGATGCTTGTCCATTGAATTCTATTACATGCAAAACGCTGCATTTTGCATGAAAAAAAGTCCCTGACCCTTTCCAAAAATGCAGAGAAACAAAAAAGCATTGATGTGAACATGTTCCATAGGAACCCATGTTAAAAAATTCCCGTGCATTTCTGCAAAATGCAAAATGCATCAAAAAACGCGTTAGTGTGAATGGAGCCTAAGTCCTCATGCACACAGACGTTTTTACAGCTTCTTTTTTGAGCTTTTTTTGCAGCTTAAAAAGGCCTGTCTATGTTAGTCTATGGCTTCATGCCCACCTAGGCGTTTTTGAGCTGCAAGTGGCAAAGGCGTTTTTAAGCTGTAAAAAAAACCCAGGACCAGTGGGTTCTGAGAGATGTTTTTCAGCTGTAAAAACGCTCTAACGCTGAAAAACGCTGAAAAACGCTCAAAAACGTCATTCACCAACGTTTTTTAGCGTTTTTGATCCATTGAAAAAAAAAAAAAAACATTTCGAAAAAAAAAACGCTCAAAAACGCTAACGCGGAAAAACGCTCAAAAACGCTAAAAACCGCTAAAAAACGCTATTGCAAAAACGCTGAAAAAAGCTGAAAAAAGTAAAAAAAAATCACTGCAAAGATACTGGCGTTTTCATAACGTTATTTTAACAGCCTGTGTGCATGAGGGCTAAAAGTCTGTGTGTACATTGACGCATCGGCTTTTAGGCCTGGTTCACACCTATGTGTTTTTTGGTGCTTTTTGACATTTGTTGTGTATCAGATGTCTGATTTATTTATGTTTAAGTTAAAATCAGTTGTTTTTTGCTAGAAAATTACTTAGAACCCCCAAACATTATATATTTTTATTTCAGACACCCTAGAGAATAAAATGGCAGTAGTTGCAATACTTTATGTCACAATGTATTTGCGCAGCAGCCTTACAAGCACATTTTTTGGAAAAAATACACTTTTTTTAAGTACAAAATAAGACAACAGTAAAGTTAGCATAATTCTGTTCAATATTGTAAAAGATAATGTTACGCTGAGTAAATTGATACCCAACATGTCATGCTTCAAAATTGGGCCCGCTCGTGGAATGGCGACAAACTTTGGCACTTAAAAATCTCCGGCAGATTCCAGAATCACGACAAAACACGCATGTGTTTACAATGTCATTATTTGTTAATGGCACCCCAAATGCGGTGCAATTTTGCCACGATTGTCGAGCGACAAATCACACCACAATCGTAGCAAAAAATCACAAAGCCTAACGCTCCTGGCTCTGTGCCAAGATTTGGTACATGAGCTTTTTTGAAGCGTTTTTGGCCTAAGCCAGGTTCACGCCTAAGCGATTTTCTGCTTGAAGCGTGCAGCTCTAAAACGCTCAAAAAGCCAAATCCCATTCATTTCAATGGCCCCTGTACAGATCTGAGCATTCTGTCACCTGAAGCAAAACACCTGTCGCTGGAAAAACTACATGTGCTTCTTTTTGGCCCCATAGACTTCAACAGAAACGCCTGACTTGAGCGTTTTACAAGCGTTTTGTCATTCGTTTTCTGCTGAAACAGCAGAACCCCCCACCCCTAATTTCCACTCCCTATGCTCCCCCTAGTGCTTTCTATTCGCTAAACAAAAATGCCTGAAGCTGTAAAACGCTTGTAATACACCCCTAATACGCTTTAAAAATGCTTGTAAAAAGCTGCAAAAACGCTTTGAAAAAAATGCCCAAAAAACACCAGTAAATCGCTAAGCTGTGAATAGAGCCTAAACGCAAAACGTTGATTTTTTTCGCTTTTTTTGGTTTGAATAGACTTCAATTGAGAAGCTGCAGAAAAGCATGTAGTACATTTTTGCTTCGATTTGTGTTTTTTTTAATCTGCCCAACAACAAATTGGTCAAAAAAAGCATAAAAAAAAGGCAAAACACAAATTGCGGCACAATTGTGGTGAAATCACGTGTGCAAAATTGCAAAACACACAGCAAAAAGCACTGCAGAAACGATCAAAAGTAAACTGCATAGGTGTGATCCGGACCTTATGAAGTTGAGTTTAGGAGCTTTGGCAAAAAACCGTCAAAGTGCCGAGGTGTGAATGACAAATCGCAGATTGCACTTTTGAGATGTCATTTATTTAAAAGGCACTTAAAATCGTGGTGTGGTTCTGCCGCGTTTGTTGCACGATAAATCACACTGCAATCGCGGTGACCCACATCACATGAAGCTTGTGGCCTCAAAAAAGCAGTGCATTTCACGCAAGGCGAGTTGCCGCAATTGCAGCACGATTTATCACGCGGCAATCACGTCAGAAGGGGCACCACAATTTTAGATGCTATCCAAATGAATGGCATCTTAAATGTAATTTGCCAATCTCACCTTGGCACTTTAAAAACGCGGACAGAATCGTGGCAAATCTGGCCGCAATTCAAAATGCAGAGGTGTGCATGCAGACATACAGCTCTCTGGGGACCCCGATGTAAGGTTGAGGCTCTCTGGGGACCCTGATGTAAGGCTGAGGCTCTCTGGGGACCCTGATGTAAGGGGGGGCTCTCTGGGGACCCTGATGCACGACTGAGGCTCTCTGGGGACCCTGATGTAAGGGGGGCTCTCTGGGGACCCTGATGTAAGGAGGGGCTCTCTGGGGACCCGATGTAAGGGGGATGGTCTCTGGGGACCCTGATGTAAGGAGGAAGCTCTCTGGGGACCCTGATGCAAGACTAAGGCTCTCTTTGGCCTGTGATGTAAAGGGGGAGGGGCTCTCTGGGGACCTTGTTGCAAGACTGAGGCTCTCTGGGGACTCTGCTGTAAGGGGGAACTCTTTGGGGACCCTGAACTGAGGCTCTCTGGGGACTCTGATGTAGGGGGGAGGCTCTCTGGGGACCCTGATGCAAGACTGAGGCTCTCTGGGGACCCTGATGTAAGGAGGGGCTCTCTGGGGACCCCAATGTAAGGGGGATGCTCTCTGGGGACCCTGATGTAAGGGGGAGGCTCCCTGGAGACTCTGATGTAAGGGGGGGCTCTCTAGGGACCCTGATATAAGGAGGGGCTCTCTGGGGACCCTGATTTAAGGGGGAGGCTCTCTGGGGACCCCGATGTAAGGAGGAGGCTCTCTGGGGACCCTGATTTAAGGAGGAGGCTCTCTGGGGACCCTGATGTAAAGGGGAAGATCTCTGGGGACCCTGATGCAAGACTAAGGCTCTCTGGGGACTCTGATGTAAGGGGGAGGCTCTCTGGGGACTCTGATGTAAGAGGGGGCTCTCTGGGGATCCTGATGCAAGGAGGGGCTCTCTGTGGACCCTGATGTAAGGGAGAAGCTCTCCGGGGACCCTGATGTAAGGAGAAGGCTCTCTGGGGACCCTGATGTAAGGGGGAAGCTCTCTGGGGACCCTGATGCAAGACTGAGGCTCTCTGGGGACTGTGATGTAAAGGGGGGGTTCTCTGAGGACCCTGATGTAAGGGGGCTCTCTGGGGACCCTGATGTTGGGAGGGGCTCTCTGGGGACCCTAATGTAAGGGGGAGGCTCTCTGGGGACTCTGATGTAAGGGGGGACTTCCTGGGGATCTAATGTAAGGGGGGGCTCTCAAGGGACCCTGATATAAGGAGGGGCTCTCTGGGGACCCTGCTTTAAGGGGGAGGCTCTCTGGGGACCCCGATGTAAGGAGGAGGCTTTCTGGGGACCCTGATGTAAGGGGGAAGGTCTCTGGGGACCCTGATGCAAGACTGAGGCTCTCTGGGGACTCTGATGTAAGGGGAAGGCTCTCTGGGGACCCTGATGTAAGGAGGGGCTCTGTGGGGATTCTGATGTAATGAGGGGGGCTCTGGGGACCCTGATGTAAGGGGGGCTTACTTTTTTGTGCGTGTTTGCAAATTAAAAGTGGGCAGGTCTGGATGAAGTCCAGGGCCAAATTTTTGTCCCAGTCCAGCCCTGCTTGTGGACCACTATAGTACATGGCAGGTCAGCTGAAGAGTAAATGTATTTTTGAATTGCACTCATATACACCTTAGGTTTTTTGAAAAGCCAGAAGTGGGAGATTTCCTTTAAGGGCCATTCAATATTTAAAGCTGAACTCCAGGCCAAATACAGAGTTGAATTACTTATTATTTAGAGGTGTTTTACTATTCAAAGGGTTTGTATTTTTGTCAATCTAGTCCTGAGATTTACAGAGCCCCACCATAATGTACAGCCAGGCTTGGGACTTTTCACTGTTGCAGTTAAGCAATAAGGCTAGGTCACCTCCCTACCCCCAGCCTAGGATAGGACAGAGAAGGAGTAGCAGCAGTTTGCTGATTTGCTCACACTAATCTCTCTTTCTGTCTGCATATGCATGTGCAGCGTGATGATTGGCTGCTAACAATGACCATCCCTCTACCGGTCCAAGGGCTGTTGTACAAGGAATTATACGATACATATAATAAGCCATATTCAGGTAATTACAGTAGCCGCATAAAACTCTTTATTGTGTTTTAATTCATAACTGCATTCATTTCTGTGTTTTCATCTTCCATTAAAGTAGAAACCATTTTTTTCTGGGAAAAAAAAAGTAGAAACCATTTATAGTTACATAGTTACATAGTTACATAGTAGGTGAGATTGAAAAAAGACACAAGTCCATCAAGTCCAACCTATGTGTTTGATTATGTGTCAGTATCACATTGTATATCCCTGTATGTTGCGGTCATTCAGGTGATTATCTAATAGTTTCTTGAAGCTATCAATGCTCCCCGCTGAGACCACATCCTTGCCTCTCTTACAGTAAAGAACCTTCTACGTATTTTAAGGTTAAACCTCTTTTCTTCTGATTGTAATGAGTGGCCACGAGTCTTATTAAACTCTCTTCTGCGAAAAAGTTTTATCCCTATTGTGGGGTCACCAGTACGGTATTTGTAAATTGAAATCATATCCCCTCTCAAGCGTCTCTTCTCCAGAGAGAATAAGTTCAGTGCTTGCAACCTTTCCTCATAACTAAGATCCTCCAGACCCTTTATTAGCTTTGTTGCCCTTCTTTGTACTCGCTCCATTTCCAGTACATCCCTCCTGAGGACTGGTGCCCAGAACTGGAGAACATACTCCAGGTGCGGCCGGACCAGAGCCTTGTAGAGTGGGAGAATTATCGTTTTATCTCTGGAGTTGATCCCCCTTTTATTGCATGCCAATATTCTGTTTGCTTTATTAGCAGCAGCTTGGCATTGCATGCCATTGCTGAGCCTATCATTTACTAGGACCCCCAGGCCTTTTTCCATCCTAGATTCCCCCAGAGGTTCTCCCCCCAGTGTATATATTGCATTCATATTTTTGCCACCCAAATGCATTATTTTACATTTTTCTACATTGAACCTCATTTGCCATGTAGTCGCCCACCCTATTAATTTGTTCAGGTCTTTTTGCAAGGTTTCCACATCCTGCGGAGAAGTTATTGCCCTGCTTATCTTAGTATCGTCTGCAAATACAGAGCTTGAACTGTTTATCCCATCCTCCAGGTCGTTTATAAACAAATTAAATAGGATTGGTCCCAGCACAGAACCCTGGGGAACCCCACTACCCACCCCTGACCATTCTGAGTACTCCCCATTTATCACCACCCTCTGAACTCGCCCTTGTAGCCAGTTTTCAATCCATGTACTCACCCTATGGTCCATGCCAACGGACCTTATTTTGTACAGTAAACATTTATGGGGAACTGTGTCAAATGCTTTTGCAAAATCCAGATACACCACGTCTACGGGCCTTCCTTTATCTAGATGGCAACTCACCTCCTCATAGAAGGTTAATAGATTGGTTTGGCAAGAACGATTCTTCATGAATCCATGCTGATTACTGCTAATGATATCGTTCTTATTACTAAAATCTTGTATATAGTCCCTTATCATCCCCTCCAAGAGTTTACATACTATTGATGTTAGGCTAACTGGTCTGTAATTCCCAGGGATGTATTTTGGGCCCTTTTTAAATATTGGTGCTACATTGGCTTTTCTCCCATCAGCTGGTACCATTCCAGTCAATAGACTGTCTGTAAAAATTAGGAACAACGGTCTGGCAATCACTTGACTGAATTCCCTAAGTACCCTCGGATGCAAGCCATCTGGTCCCGGTGATTTATTAATGTTAAATTTCTCAAGTCTAATTTTAATTCTGTCCTCTGTTAACCATGGAGGTGCTTCCTGTGTTGTGTCATGAGGATAAACACTGCAGTTTTGGTTACTGAAGCCCCCCGATTCACTCATGAAGACTGAGGAGAAGAATAAATTCAATACCTTCGCCATCTCCCCATCCTTTGTAACCAGATGTCCTTTCTCACTCTTTATGGGGCCAATATGGTCTGTCCTCCCTTTTTTACTGTTTACATACTTAAAGAATTTCTTGGGATTTTTTTTGCTCTCCTCCGCTATGTGTCTTTCATGTTCTATCTTAGCCGTCCTAATTGCACCCTTACATTTCTTGTTGCATTCTTTATAAAGTCTGAATGCTGAGGATGATCCCTCAACCTTGTATTTTTTGAAGGCCTTCTCCTTTGCTTTTATATGCATTTTTACATTGGAGTTAAGCCATTCAGGACTTTTGTTCGCTCTTTTAAATTTATTATACAAAGGGATACTTCGGCTAATGCCCTTATTTAATATGCTCTTAAAGCAAACCCATCTCTCCTCCGTATTCTTTGTTCCTAATATTTTATCCAAAATGTATGCCTTTTAGCAAGGTTTGTAGTTTAGGGAAGTTGGCTCTTTTGAAATTCAGTGTCTTTGTGTTCCCTTCATGTTTCCTATTTGTGTGATTTATACTGAAACGAATTGACCTGTGATCGCTGTTACATAAATTGCCCCGTATTTCCACATCCGTGATCAGGTCTGTATTGTTGGTAATCAGTAGATCCAGTAATGTTTTATTTCTAGTTGGTGCATCTACCATCTGACCCATAAAATTGTCCTGCAAGACATTAAGGAACTGGCGAGCCTTAACCACTTCAGCCCCGGAAGGTTTTACCCCCTTCCTGACCAGAGCACTTTTTACAATTCGGCACTGCGTCGCTTTAACTGCTAATTGCGCGGTCATGCAATGCTGTACCCAAACGAAATTTGCGTCCTTTTCTTCCCACAAATAGAGCTTTCTTTTGATGGTATTTGATCACCTCTGCCGTTTTTATTTTTTGCGCTATACACGGAAAAAGACCGAAAATTTTGAAAAAAAATGATATTTTCTACTTTTTGTTCTAAAAAAAATCCAATAAACTCAATTTTAGTCATACATTTAGGCCAAAATGTATTCGGCCACATGTCTTTGGTAAAAAAAATGTCAATAAGTGTATATTTATTGGTTTGCGCAAAAGTTATAGCGTCTACAAACTAGGGTACATTTTATGGAATTTACACAGCCTTTAATTTATGACTGCCTATGTCGTTTCTTGAGGTGCTAAAATGGCAGGGCAGTACAAAACCCCCACAAATGACCCCATTTTGGAAAGTAGACACCCCAAGGAATTTGCTGAGAGGCATGTTGAGCCCATTGAATATTCAAAAAAAAAAAAAAAAAAATTACAAAAAGTTGTCACTAAATGATATATTGCTCACACAGGCCATGGGCATATGTGGAATTGCACCCCAAAATACATTTAGCTGCTTCTCCTGAGTATGGGGATACCACATGTGTGGGACTTTTTGGGAGCCTAGCCGCGTACGGGGCCCCGAAAACCAAGCACCGCCTTCAGGATTTCTAAGGGCGTACATTTTTGATTTTACTCCTCACTACCTATCACAGTTTTGAAGGCCATAAAATGCCCAGATGACATAAAACCCCCCCAAATGACCCCATTTTGGAAAGTAGACACCCCAAGCTATTTGCTTTGAGGCATGTTGAGTCCATGGAATGTTTTATATTTTGACACAAGTTGCGGGAAAGTGACAAATTTTATTTTTTTTTGCACAAAGTTGTCACTAAATGATATATTGCTCACACAGGCCATGGGCATATGTGGAATTGCACCCCAAAATACATTTAGCTGCTTCTCCTGAGTATGTGGATACCACATGTGTGGGACTTTTTGGGAGCCTAGCCGCGTACGGGACCCCGAAAACCAATCACTGCCTTCAGGATTTCTAAGGGCGTACATTTTTGATTTTACTCCTCACTGCCTATCACAGTTTCGGAGGCCATGGAATGCCCAAGTGGCACAAACCCCCCCCAAATGACCCCATTTTGGAAAGTAGACACCCCAAGCTATTTGCTGAGAGGCATGGCGAGTATTTTGCAGCTCTCATTTGTTTTTGAAAATAAAGAAAGACGAGAAAAAAAATTTTTTTTTTCTTTTTTCAATTTTCAAAACTTTGTGACAAAAACTGAGGTCTGCAAAATACTCACTATACCTCTCATCAAATAGCTTGGGGTGTCTACTTTCCAAAATGGGGTCATTTGGGGGGGTTTTGTGCCACCTGGGCATTCCGTGGCCTCCGAAACTGTGATAGGCAGTGAAGAGTGAAATCAAAAATTTATGGCCTTAGAAAGCCTGAAGGCGGTGCTTGGTTTTCGGGGTCCCGTACGCTGCTAGGCTCCCAAAAAGTCTCACACATGTGGTATCTCCATACTCAGGAGAAGCAACAGAATGTATTTTGGGGTGTAATTTCACATATTCCCATGGCATGTTTGAGCAATATATCATTTAGTGACAACTTTGCGCAAAAAAAAATAAAAAAAATAAAAAATTGTCTCTTTCCCGCAACTTGTGTCACAATATAAATTATTCCATGGACTCAACATGACTCTCAGCAAATAGCTTGGGGTGTCTACTTTCCAAAATGGGGTCATTTGGGGGGGTTTTGAACTGTCCTGGCATTTTATGCACAACATTTAGAAGCTTATGTCACACATCACCCACTCTTCTAACCACTTGAAGACAAAGCCCTTTCTGACACTTATTGTTTACATAAAAAAATAATTTTTTTTTGCAAGAAAATTACTTTGAACCCCCAAACATTATATATATTTTTTTAAAGCAAATGCCCTACAGATTAAAATGGTGGGTGTTTCATTTTTTTTTTTCACACAGTATTTGCGCAGCGATTTTTCAAATGCATTTTTTGGGGAAAAAACACACTTTTTTACATTTTAATGCACTAAAACACACTATATTGCCCAAATGTTTGATGAAATAAAAAAGATGATCTTAGGCCGAGTACATGGATACCAAACATGACATGCTTTAAAATTGCGCACAAACGTGCAGTGGCGACAAACTAAATACATTTTTAAAAGCCTTTAAAAGCCTTTACAGGTTACCACTTTAGATTTACAGAGGAGGTCTACTGCTAAACTTACTGCCCTCGATCTGACCTTCGCGGCGATACCTCACATGCATGGTGCAATTGCTGTTTACATTTGACGCCAGACCGACGCTTGCGTTCGCCTTAGCGCGAGAGCAGGGGGGACAGGGGTGCTTTTTTTTTTTTTTTTTTTTTCTTTATTATTATTATTTTTTTATCTTATTTTTAAACTGTTCCTTTCATTTTTTTTTTTAAATCATTTTTATTGTTATCTCAGGGAATGTAAATATCCCCTATGATAGCAATAGGTAGTGACAGGTACTCTTTTTTGCAAAAATTGGGGTCTATTAGACCCTAGATTTCTCCTCTGCCCTCAAAGCATCTGACCACACCAAGATCGGTGTGATAAAATGCTTTCCCAATTTCCCAATGGCGCTGTTTACATCCGGCGAAATCTAAGTCATAAAATGCTCGTAGCTTCCGGTTTCTTAGGTCATAGATGTTTGGAGCCACTCTGGTCTCTGATCAGCTCTATGGTCAGCTGGCTGAATCACCGGCTGCATTCTCAGGTTCCCTGTTGAGACAGGAGAGCCAGAGAAAAACACGGAAGACGTTGGGGGGGGGGGGCATTCCCTCCCACGGCTTGTAAAAGCAGTCTAGAGGCTAATTAGCCACTAGGATTGCTTTTACATGAAAGCCGACCGCTGGCTGAAAAGAATGATACCAAGATGATACCTAAACCTGCAGGCATCATTCTGGTATAACCACTCAAAGTCGTGAATGGCGTACCTGAAGACAAAAAAATGGTTAACAATAAAGCACAGTAAACGGTAAGGTATAAAAAATTGCATACCTGAAAAGCAAACATGATAAAACATAATAACAATAAAACATTGCAGAATAGAATACAGTAAAAAAGAGCAGAACAATAGAGAGAGAATAGAGAGAGAGAACAATAAAACGACAACTATTTTTTTTTTATTTTATATTTTTGTATGTGTTTTTTTTTTTTTTTTTACACTTTTTTTTTGTAACTGTAACTTTTATAACTGTAACCGGTTCCAGGTTCGGGTCTCTCAAAATGCGCTGGCATCTTGGGAGACCCTGTGAAAGTGTGCCTAGTCTGTGCAATGCTGTACCCTACGCTAATACTCAACTAGTGAATGGTAGCGTTCAAAATATTCACCAATGCAAAGACCAGGATTGTCAGGACAGGAGGGACAATAATAGTGGGTGTCACGCCTATATGCGCGCTTGCTGCAGACACGACATCTTTTTTGGGGGGGTTCGTTGGGTAGGGGTACTCGGGAGGACATAAAGAAAATGCCTCTCATGCAGCCGACTGCATTTGGTTGGGGATGTGAATGGGGGAAGTACGGGCGCTGCAGAAGCGGTGGGTTCCCAATTAGGATTGGCGAATGCAGCAGGAAGGGCACTATGGGCACGACGGGCCTGTGTTTGTCTTTTTAGTGGCAGCGGGACACTACTTGTGCCAGGGGCGGATCCAGGGGGGGGGCAACAGGGCAATTGCCCCCCCCGAAATAATAGCACACACACTCTTAATGTAACTGTCTCCTGCGCTCCGCTGCCGGCCCGAGTCTCTCTCTCACATGTGCCGATCAGCGGCGCCGAGAGAGAGACTCGCGTGTGGTATGTACGGGTGGCGGCGGCGGTCACTGACACTGAAGGAAGGATAGGTGGGTGGAGCCTCTTCCCTGCTCTGCACTCGTTGCTAGACGCCAGGCGGCCCTGGCATTAGCAACGAGTGACGTCACGGTCAGTCACACTCACACTGCAGTGAGTGAGTGAGTCACGGCGTCACGTCGGAGGTCGGACTCGAGTCTCTCAGAGCCGACCGACGTGACAGTGTGACAGGGCCTGGAGCGGGCGGCTGGTGTGTGACTGAGGCTGAGCGAGGCAGCGAGCAGGCAGGTGTTGAAGCCCCTCCCCTTCTGATAATGTGACTGAAGGGACATGGCGTCGCGGCCATCTTGGTACTCCCGCACTCGTCCACAGTAAGCCTAGTGTTTGTAAGTCGGCAAGCGGACATCTTTATACACCCACCAGAGTCTTGCTTATCACAGTCATTTTTAACAGTAAACTCAACTTATATTTCACTAAATAAGCTGAGTTTACTATTAAAAATAACTGTGAAAAGCAAGACTCCGGTGGGTGTATAAAGATGTCTGCTTGCCGACTTCTAACTCTAGTCTTACTGCTGACAAGTGAGGGTGTACCAAGATGGCCGCAATGCAACATGCTTTTGCATGCATATTCTGATGAGTTACAATATCTCTCACTGCCCGCCCTCACTCTAGGACACATCCACTGGCAACTTGGCAAGTGACAATCCACATGTTGTGGCAGGCGACATTGGCAAGTGACAATCCGCATCTTGTGGCAAGCGACATTGGCAAGTGAGAATCTGCATGTTGTGGCAGGCGACATTGGCAAGTGACAATCCGCATCTTGTGGCAGGCGACATTGGCAAGTGACAATCCGCATCTTGTGGCAGGCGACATTGGCAAGTGACAATCCGCATCTTGTGGCAGGCGACATTGGCAAGTGACAATCTGCATGTTGTGGCAGGCGACATTGGCAAGTGACAATCCGCATCTTGTGGCAGGCGACATTGGCAAGTGACAATCCGCATCTTGTGGCAGGCGACATTGGCAAGTGACAATCCGCATGTTGTGGCAGGCGACATTGGCAAGTGACAATCCGCATGTTGTGGCAGGCGACATTGGCAAGTGACACGCTGCATCTGGTGGCAGGCGACGGTAGCAAGTGACACGCTCAGGGCTCCCAATGATTCTGCATTATGGTGAGTTGAACGATTTCATTTTACATTACAATGTAATAATATAAATAATGCGCCTCAATCATCCTGACACCACATCAACCATGGTGCTGTTATGATTGAAGCGCCAACACCAGCCATTGCCCGACAAATTGCCCGCAAAATTTTATGGCAGTGCCCCTCCCGAGACTAGGCTCTGGATCCGCCCCTGACTTGTGCTTGCCACCTCACCAGCTTGAACTGCACTTATGGGACTCGCCACGTCACCAAGTGTTACTGCAGTGCTGGTTTGACTATGACCGGGGTGTACTACGCCGCTGGTGCTTGCCAGTTCACCAAAACACTACCAAAAAACTGTTAGCGATCGCAGGGATCAGGCCTGACTCTGCGAACGCTGCAGTTATGCGTTTAGTGTTTTGTAAGTGACAGTGATCGATCGATACTGCACTTGGGTGGGCTGGGCTGGGCCGGGCGGAGGGGCAAAACGCAGGTGCTAGCAGGTATCTGGGCTGATCCCGCTAACACTGCGTGTTTGGGAACCCTAAACTGCTGGGGACACTAGTATAGATCTGATCGGATCAGATATTGATCCGATCAGATACTATACCACTAAGGGAGGTGTATGCTGCGTGCGTGGGTGTTAGCGGTACTGGCGCTAACCTGACGCTGCCTGGGGCTGGTGCTTGCGAGTTCACCAAAACGCTACCAAAAAAACTGTTAGCGATCGCAGGGATCAGGCCTGACTCTGCGAACGCTGCAGTTATGCGTTTAGTGTTTTGTAAGTGACAGTGATCGATCGATACTGCACTTGGGTGGGCTGGGCCGGGCGGAGGGGCAAAACGCAGGTGCTAGCGGGTATCTGGGCTGATCCCGCTAACACTGCGTTTTCGGGAACCCTAAACTGCTGGGGACGCTAGTATAGATCTGATTGGATCAGATATTGATCCGTACAGATACTATACCACTAAGGGAGGCGTATGCTGCGTGCGTGGGTGTTAGCGGTACTGGCGCTAATCTGACGCTGCCTGGGGCGACGCATATCACCGCCGGGCGATCAGGGGGCTAAACCTTTATTCGGTAATAAACGGCGGGTGCCCTGACACTATAAAAAATAAACGAACTAACCAGCGTCACCCGTAACAGTTATACGGTGATCAGTGGTGAAAGGGTTAACTAGGGGGCAATCAAGGGGTTAAAACATTTATTAGGTAGTATATGGGGGTCCCTGTCGCTATAAAACACTGACGGCGAACCTAAATATTTACGTCCCTAACTAGCGTCACCAGCGACACTAATACAGCAATCAGAAAAATGATCGCTTAGCGACACTGGTGAGGGGGGGTGATCAAGGGGTTAAAACTTTATTAGGGGGGGTTAGGGGGGTATCCTAGACCTAAAGGGGGGTAATACTCACTGCCCTAACACTGTAACTGTCACAAACTGACACTATGCAGTAATCAGAAAAAAAAAAAAAAAAATACTGCTAATGTCAGTTTGTGACGGGGGGGGGGGTGATTGGGGGGGGATCGGGGGGCGATCGGGGGGGGGATCGGGGGTGTAAAGTATGCCTGGCATGTTCTACTGTGTGTGTGTTGTGTGCACTCACTTGTCTTCTCTCCTCGGGGCTGGAACAGAAACTGCCAGACCGAGGAGAGATGACATCACTTCCTCTGCCTGTGTGAAACTACACACAGGCAGAGGAGGATTCCCATTGGCTGGGAGCGATCGCGAGGGGGGGGGCCATGATCGGATGGTCTCCCCCTCGCCTCCCGACGCTCCCAGTCAAATGCCGACCGCCGCTGGCACCGGGGGGGGGGTCCGATCGGACCCCCCGCCCGCGGGAGGCAGATCACGTACGGGTACGTGATTCTGCCTGCCCGTGCCATTCTGCCGCAGTATATATGCGGTAGGCGGTCGGCAAGTGGTTAAATGAATGCGCGGTTCCCTCCGCCCAGTCTATGTCTGGATAATTAAAATCCCCCATTATGATAACACTTCCCATCCTTGCTGTTAATCCAATTTGTGATAGGAGATCCGTCTCCACTTCCTCCCTCAGGTTAGGGTGCCTATAGCATACTCCCAGTATTATTTTCCCCTTAGCTTCATCCCTTTGGAGCTCTACCCATAAGGATTCCACCTCCTCCTTAGCTCCCTCAGTGATGTCATCTCTCACATTCGCTTGTACATTATTCTTGATATATAGACATACCCCTCCCCCTTTTTTACCCTCTCTATCCTTGCGGTATAGGGTATACCCTTGAATGTTTGCCAGCCAATCATGAGAGCTCTTGAACCAGGTCTCTGAAATTCCCACAAAATCCAAATCCTCCTTGTACAACAGTATCTCTAGTTCACCCATCTTGTCCGCCATGCTCCTGGCATTGGTGAACATGCCACATAGTTTAGACCGGTCGCATACTGTCCTCGTATTGGGTGTTTCGAGATTGCAACTAGGACTTGCTACTATACTCATCTTGTATTTTTGTGCTTTGGTTAACCTACCACTAATGCCCCCAATACTACCCTCTGGAATATCTTCCACGCTGGCTATCTCTGTCTCTGGACTCTCCCCCCATCGCCTAGTTTAAAAACCCCTCTAACTTTTTGGCCATCTTCATTCCCAGCAGATCTGCACCCTCCTCATTTAGGTGCAGTCTGTCCCTTCTATAGTACCATTTAAAGTAGAAACAATTACATGAAAATTGTGTTTGTTAGAATCAAAAAGGCCACAACATATTTAAAGAACTTCAATATTTTATTGAAATATTAGCACAATATAATTTAATTACTGTACATTTTTCTACAACCATTTAGAAGTATTTACTCTTCGCTCTCCTTCTGCAAAAAATAAAGAGAAAAAATGTAAGGTACAAGAAGTAATTTTAAGAAAATTAAGTGACATGACATTTAAAAAAATGCTATACCTTTCCTCCAATGTCACGGCTCTTGGCCTTGAGCTTGTTGACCTGGGACTCAGCAATGTCAGCTCTCTCTTCGGCCTCTTCAAGCTCATGTTGGACCTTCCTGAAGCGGCCCAGGTGAGCATTGGCTTGTTCCTCCTGAAGAACAAAGTTAATTGTCAAATTGCAGGTTGTATTGAAAATTTGGTCTAAAGCCTAACTTGCTTATAATCATAGTCTTGTCTATGAAGAAAAGGCTTCTGGAAAAGTTTTTCTATAATAAATTAGGTTTGCACTTACAGATTCCTCAGCCTGTCTCTTGTAGGCCTTGACCTTCAGCTGCAGTTTGTCTACCAGGTCCTGCAACCTCAGGAGGTTTTTTCTGTCTTCCTCAGTCTGCAAAATAAAATTAATATAGAGCATTCAGAATTTAAAAGTCATGTTTGTAAAAAAAATGGTTTAATCCAATAAATACCTAAAAGCAAGAAGTCCTTAGGGATTTTCCATACTGAGTATGTGTACTAAGTTACTGTACCTGGTAGGTGAGTTCCTTAACCCTCCTTTCATATTTGCGAACTCCTTTAATGGACTCAACTCCACGTTTCTGTTCACTGTCCAGCTCATTCTCCAGTTCACGCACCTATGGGGAACATTTTCAGAAAAAAATATTGTTGGAATTTTTATATTTGTTCTCTAATCTTTGCCACTTTTGCATTTAAAATACTTACCCTGACTTCCAGTTTCTGGAGCTGCTTCTTGCCACCCTTCATTGCCAGCTGTTCAGCTTCATCCAGACGGTGCTGCAGGTCCTTCACAGTCTGTTCAAGGTTCTTCTTCATTCTCTCCAGGTGGGCACTGGTGTCCTGCTCCTTCTTCAGCTCTTCTGCCATCAGAGCAGCCTTAAGTAGTATAGAAAAACAGTCAGTGGGAATGTTGACTTGGTGTAATCTATGCTATGAGTTTGTAGAAGAATGGATACGTACATCAGTGATGGCCTTTTTAGCTTTTTCTTCAGCATTTCTGGATTCCTGAACACTTTCCTCCACTTCATTCGATAGCTGTGCAATGTCACTTTCTAATTTCTTCCTGCTGTTTAGCAGGCTAGTGTTCTAGAAAAACAAATATGGGGGTCATTAGTTAGCATTTAATGAAAAAAGGTAACATTTATTGCTAAATCTAATGATAATTAGTAGTAGATTGTACCTGTGAGTGCAGGAGCTGCAGACGTTCACTGGCATCCAGAAGTTCCTGTTCTGCCAACTTGCGAGATCTCTCTGTTTGTTCCAGAGCGGACCTAGACTCTTCAATCTCAGCTTGCTGTAGATTGTTTCTGCGTTCAATGACAGCAACCTGTTCCTTCAGGTCTTCCTGTCCTCTCAAGGCATCATCTAAATGCAGCTGGGCATCCTAGATGACAAAAAGTGTGTGATCATAAACCAACAATCTGACTACTTTCAATAGAATGAGACTAGAGCTTTGTATTTTATGTGATTATTTGCGCTTTTTTGGGATACCTTCAGCTGCCCTTGCACATTTCTGAGCTGTTTCTGTGCCTCTGAAGCCTGGCGGTTGGCATGGCTAAGTTGGATCTCAAGTTCATTTAAATCTCCTTCCATCTTCTTTTTCAGTCTCAGAGCATCATTTCTGCTTCTGATTTCAGAGTCCAGTGTGGTCTGCATGGTGTCAATGGCTCTCTGGCTATTTCTCTTCAGCTGTTCATTTTCCTCATCCTTCTCTGCAATCTTCCTGTCCACCTCAGATTTGATCTGGTTCAGCTCAAGCTGGACACGGAGGATTTTGGCTTCTTCATGTTCCAATGATCCCTTTAAAAAAGGAACACAATATTTAAAATTAGATTGGTAGACTGGCACTCAGAAAGGTCATGCCAAAATAAAGCCAATCCATGTTATCATTGTATTTTTCTAGTTGTATACCTCAGCTTCCTCCAGAGCAGCCTGAAGGTCACTCTTCTCCTGTTCAACCTGCTTCCTGGCCTTCTCCAGTTCATTGATGGACTTTCCAGTCTCACCAATCTGTTCAGTCAGATCTGAGATCTCCTCTGGTGAAGAGATGGTCAAACACATGTTACACATCTATTCAGTACATCTGCCAGTCTCATCAATGAAAAATTATAGAAATACAGTAAGTAAGCAACATACGTTGCAAGTTCTTGTTCTCGCGTTTCAGGGTTTCAACTTGTTCTAGAGCCTCTTCATAAGCATTCTTCATCTTGAAGATCTCAGTGCTCAGGCTACGAGTCTCTTTTTGAGCAGCCTCCAGTTCAGCTTGACCCTCCTCATACTTCTGCTTCCATTCTGCCAGGACCTGAAATCATGGACATATATATAGAATATGTACCTAAATAATTGCAAGTTATTACAATTGTATTATACCTGCATATCTACCTTATCAAAGTTTCTCTGTTTCTTGTCAAGAGAAGCTGCTGCACTATTTGCTCTCTCCACATCGACCATGAGGTCTTCAACCTCAGACTGCAACCTCTGCTTGGTCTTTTCCAGGGAGGCACACTTGGAGTTCACAGCCTCAACCTGTTCCTCAGCATCCTGTAAACGCTGAGCCAGCTTCTTCCTGCAAAGCAAATAAAGAACAATATTATGTAATGGTACAATAGGAGTCTGTTAAAAACAAATCTCTTTTTTTTCTATTGTAAAATCAATAAAAAATATTGCAATAAATACTAATGTAAGGAGTTTCAACTTACTTGGCCTCCTCTAGCTCCTCTGTGCGCTGAATGGCATCAGTTTCGTATTTGGTCCTCCACTGGGCAACTTCGCCATTAGCCTTGGACAGAGAACGTTGAAACTCAGCTTTGGCTTCCTGTTCCTCCTCATATTGCTCGCGGAGCAAGTCATTGTCATGGCGAGCAGACTGCAGGGCATGGGCAAGGGCATTCTTTGCCTGGAATATGCAGATAAGAATTATGTGAAATACATGTAATGGCATTGTAGGAAATGTACTGTTTCAATATTGTTTGTTTAACTTAACATCACAATGTTACCTTTGACTCCTCTTCAAGATGCCTCTTGAGTTCCTCGACCTGCTGAGTGAAGCCCTGTTTGCCTCTGGATAGCTGAGAAATTAGAGACTCCTTCTCTTCAAGCTGGCGAGACAGCTCACCTAGAATCATATGAAGCAATATCACATAGCATGAAAAACAATGCATTTAGTAGACACATCACAGTGCATGTAGTCAAGTATTTCTTCACTGAATACTCTTGGCATTTCATTGGTTTTATACAACATTTTAGAGGCTTGTATTTCATCTATTAGACACTTCATTATATTGATTTTTTGTATTACTTTTATTATATGAGTACGGTAATTAACCTACCAGTCTCAGTCTGCAGACGAGCCTTCTGGGTAGTGAGGTCATTAAGTAAACGCAGATGTTCATCATCCTTAGACTTAATTTCACTCAGTTGGTCCTCAAGCACACGGTTAACTTTCTCAAGGTTGGCCTACAAGAACATTAGGTAAAATCATTGTCTCTATTCCAGAATAATGATTAAAAAGAAAAAAGAAACATGTATTTTCAAGAAATTTCTTACCTTAGACTTAGAGACGCTCTCCAGGTTGCTGGCGAGGTCATCAACCTCCATCTTCAGCTCACTCTTTTCTTTCTCCAGCTTCTGCTTAACACGCTGCAGGTTGTCAATCTGTTCTCCAAGCTCAGCAACACTGTCAGCATGCTTTTTGCGCAGAGCAGAAGCAACGGCTTCATGTTGAAGAGTAGCTTCTTCTAGGTCGCGTCTCAGTTTCTGGAATTCAGCTTCACGCTTCTTGTTCACCTCAATCTGGGAAGATGTTGCACCTCCAGCTTCCTCAAGTCTTTCACTGATTTCTTCAAGTTCTCTAGAAAGATCAGCTCTCTGTTTCTCAATCTTGGCCCGAGCTGCCCTCTCAGCTTCAATTTCCTCCTCAAGTTCTTCAATACGAGCCTAAATAGAGCAGGTTATTATTATTGTTTTTTTTTTATATTCATAGTTAAATAATGAGAAATTAATATAATGATATTAGGATCCTGTAATCCATCCTTTACCTGCAGTTCCTTTATCTTCTTCTGCAGTTGAGATCCAAGGGATTGTTCATCCTCAATCTTTCCTTGGAGTTGGCTGATTTCAAAGTCCTTCCTGTGAATCAAGGTTAATACAAGTTATAAATGCTGCCTTTATTTTTCAGGTTTTTCTTTTAAAAAAAATAGAAAGCACTCCTTACTTTTTTAGCTTTTCGTCAGATTGCTGCTTTTCATTTTCAAGATCCATGACGGTTTCCTGGGACAGTTTCAGGTCACCTTCCAGCTTTCTCTTGGCCCTCTCTAGCTCAAGACGGAGTTTCTTCTCTTGTTCCAGAGAACCTTCCAGCTAAAAGTACATGCATTTATTTGAATAATTTGGCCCCTTTATAAATAGCCAACAGATTAGAAATCTTATTTTAAGATACTCACATCATCTACTTGCTGTTCCAGCTTTGTCTTTGATTTGGTCAAGGAGCTGACTTTGTCTTCCTCAGCCTGAAGGTCATCAAGAGTTTGCTGATGGGCCTCCTGAAGAGCTTTCTTTTCCTTGGCGAGTTTGGAGACATTTTCATCAAGAGTTGCCAATTCTTCAGTAAGATTTTTAACCTATAAATAAGGAAACAAAGATTAACATACATAATTATACTGTATTAAAAACTAGAATTTGCATTTATGCATTTGAATCAGAAAGTGAACTTTACGTTTCTTTTTGCGTATACCTTATTTTCTGTTGCATGTTTTTCTTTTTCTACTTTTGCCAGAGTGAGTTCTAGGTCATCAATATCTTTCTTCAGCTCTGAGCATTCATCTTCCAGTTTTCTTTTCTTAGCTGTCAGTTCAGCATTGCTTTCTTCCTCATCTTCAAGTCTCTCATTGACCTCCTTGAGTTTTGATTCAAGCTGAATCTTGTTCTTGATCAGACTTTCACATCTCTCCTCAGCATCAGCCAGAGTCTCAGATTCCTTTTGAAAACAATTTTCTTTTAGGCAACTGGGAATTTTTGGATAACAATTTTCTTTTGGGCAACTGGGAATTTTTGGATTGATAATAACTAGATATCACTATAAATTATTTTTTAAACAGAGTTTTGCTATATAATTCTACATACCGACTGGACATGGAGCTGTAACTCATTCTTTTCCTGCAGCAAGGAAATCATTTTCTGCTCTAGTTCTTTCTTCTTGGCCTCTGACTTTGCCAGAGCTTCCTTGGTCTTTTCAAACTCCTCTTTCATATTTGCCATCTCTTTCTCAGATTCTGCACTCTTTAGGAGAGGCTTAATCTTGAAGTAGAGTTTCATCCATGGCCAGTGTTTGACATTCATGAATGATCTGATATTGTACTGGATGACAAAGATGGCTTCCCTGTTTAAGAAATGTCACATATCAGGTAAATATGTCTGTTATCAAAAATGTTGTTTTGCCTCTATAGCTATCATTACTAGTATACTTTTGTGAATAGAAAATCATTTTTACCTTCTTTCCATCATCTGCTTGAACTCAATTCTCATCAAGAAACCTCTGCAAAGAGCCTGAGTACGAGTTATAAGTTGTGCCAACTTTTCATCTCTCATCTCTTCCAGTGTACCCAGGAGACCAGCTTTAAAGAATACCTTAAAAAATAAATTTAAAAAAATAGTAATTTTAAATTTAAATATTAGAAACTATTAGAGCTACCATTTTCTGGGAGCTGCTGTCTGCCATACCTTGGTGTGGCCAAATTTGTACTGAGTGTGGTCAACATCAATAGAGCCCAATAGTTTTTCTGATGCCTTCTTGCTGTCAATAAACTGCCCATCTGGGATTGCACTGGCATTCAGGACCTTGTAACTTTAGAAAAAAGAAACAGTATGGAATAGTTAATGATCATTCTCGAAGTATATAACAAACCACACATATCTAAATAACTAAAACGCTCTATTTAACTTCCAAATCTAATGGCATTGTTCACCCCTAATGATCCATTTGTTTCTATAAGCTATACAAGTATGTTTAAAATGTGCATGAAAATTTACCGTTGCTTAAAGTCAGCATAAATAATTCTGCTGGGGAATCCCTTTCTGCAGATTCTGATACCCTCCAATACACCGTTACATCTCAGTTGGTGAATGATCAAGTGGTTATCCATGATACCTGTGAGAAATTATAAATGTCAGTAGTGACCACAAAAATTATAGGACCTTCCTAATGTTTAGTGTTTTCAGCATGAACAGGAAAATAAAATTGTACCTGGAGTTTTGGTCTCATTGGGGATCAGACAACGCACAAAGTGAGGGTGAGTGCTTTTCAAGTTGGACATTAGTTTGTTCAAGTTTTCCTATAACACACACAATATAAATTAGGATTTTCTGCTATGGCAGAAATTATGTAAGTCTTTATGCAAATAGAACAGTCATACTAACTCTGAACAGGCAAGACACAGTCTGGAAAGAGGATCCCTTCTTCTTCTTTCCACCTTTGCTACCACCGGCAGCATCTGGTAATAAAACACAATGGAAGAGTCATCATAGATCTTAATCTAAATGTAAAAGTACAAAAAAAGCCTAAAATAAGAAAGGAACAGGGAAGTTACTCACCATCAGTAGCATTGTAGCCGGAGTACAGGAAAGACAGCAGTTTCATTGAAGATTTCTGGTACAGCTGGATAACAGATTCGTTCAATGGATCCTTATTCTTGTCAAGCCAGCCAGTGATGTTGTAATCCACAGTACCAGCATAGTGCACAAGAGAGAAGTGAGCCTCAGCCTTTCCTTTGCCAGGTTTGGGCTTCTCAAAGTTCTTGCACTTGCCAAGATGCTGCTCATACAGCTTGTTCTTGAAGGATACGTCAGTGGCCTTGGGGAACATGCACTCCTCTTCAAGGATGGAGAAGATGCCCATAGGCTGATAATAAACGATAAGTGTTACTTTAAGTCTGTAACTACAAATAATTCTTCATTTTTGGTTTCATAATATCATTTCCATATGTGAAATTACCTTCTCAATAAGCTCAATGCAGGCAGCCAAGTCCATACCAAAGTCAATGAACTCCCATTCAATACCTTCCTTCTTGTATTCCTCTTGTTCCAGGACGAACATGTGGTGGTTGAAGAACTGCTGCAACTTCTCATTGGTGAAGTTGATACAGAGCTGTTCCAAGCTGTTGTACTGTATGTCAAATAAAGAAATGAGAACAGGTCCTTTGCTTTGAAAGACATACAATCCTAAAACTGTTCAAGAACTTACATCAAAGATTTCAAATCCAGCAATATCCAGCACACCAATATAGAACTGTCTTGGCTGCTTGGTGTCGAGCTGCTGGTTGATGCGAGTGACCATCCACGAGAAGAGTTTCTCAAAAACGGATTTGCTGAGGGCACCAACAGAGTTGTTGACCTAAAGAGTAGAGCAAAAATCATGTGTTAATATATTATAGAAAGCATAGTTATCTTTGAGTATGTGGTTATTTTATTTCTTGATTTTATCATACCTGAGATACAGTTTGTCCCTTGGTGACATACTCATTGCCGACCTTTACTCTGGGGTAGCACAAAGCCTTCAGCATATCAGAAGAGTTGAAACCCATCAGATAAGCAATCTTGTCAGCAACTGGAGATAAGACATATAGTATTGAAATAAATCCTAAAATGGCATAGATGGAAAAAAAATCATAATATAAGTTGAAAAACAAAGGACAAACCCTCAGTGCCATCTGGCTCGGCCTGCTCCTCCCTCTGCTTCTGCTTGAACTTCAAGTTGCCGTGATGCATAACAGCACCAGTCAACTTGTAGATGCCGACCTTTTCTTCTGGGATGAATCCCAGGATGTCAATGGCAGTCTGTTTTAAAAATAGCTCTGGTTATTTAGTGCCTAGTAACACATTCTGTACATCTGTGGAAATTATACAATCTGTGAAAAACTGAAAAATGTTTTCTTGTTCCAAGATTTCAACAACTTACATCTGTGGCAATGAACTCCTCTGTATCATCAATACTCTTCACAACGATTTCACCCATGCTGATTAAGGGGTAGTCGTATGGGTTGGTGGTAATAAGAAGCATCTCTGAACACAAACGACATTAAAAAAATGATAAGTTCTTCATTCAATAACACATGCTTATGGTTTGCAGGTCTCATTTCTCTGCCTATTATCTGAAAGGAAATATGACCGTACCTACAACCTCTGGTTTATGGTTTGTCATGATCTGGTAGAAGATGTGGTAGCTTCTTTCAGCTGACAGCTGGAATGTTACTCTGGACTTCTCCAGCAGATCTATAAAATTGCATAGTAGTAATTGTATGAATTTATGTGAGGAACTACAAAATGAGAAGAAATTGGAGGGTTTCGTTCTTACATGTTTCAATATCAGCTGATGACAGTTTTCCAGTGGTACCAAAGTGGATTCTGATGAATTTACCCTAAACATGACAAGAGAAGATTAGAAAGGAGTTCATGCAATATGAGGTCCTAGAGATGAGTAACCAATGAACATATAGATTTCATATATACTTACAAAACGAGAGGAGTTGTCATTTCTTACAGTCTTGGCATTACCAAAGGCTTCCAGCAGTGGGTTAGCCTGGATGATTTGATCTTCCAGATTACCCTAAATATAAAGAGGTACAAAGTATCAGCAGACAGGTAAAAGTGATAGAAACAAGCAAAAAGGGAAAAAAGTCTGAAAAAAGCAAGTCCTACCAGTGGCTACTACATGTTCTACTTTGGTGCATTGATTATACAAGTACAAGGCCCTTTAAGCTGGCCTGAGCGAGCAGCTTTTTATGTAGTAAATAACATCCCAATTACATTAGCAGTTTCACAGACAGATACCAATACAGTTTTAGCCTGTATATTTCTTGAACACTGCAAAGGATACATGAACTGTGAAGGACAGGACTGTAATCAGAGCATAGCTATATTTCTTGTCGTACTTGGGTTTCACAAACCTCTATGCGTTGACACTCAACACATCTCCCAAATTACATAACTTTGGTAACACATATTTACTTTGTAATATAGTCCCTAAGAATGCAAAGAAGCACCTAGAATTTTTAATATGTATACTATGACTTTAGTTTGTTTTCCATCAAGAAGATGTAGCATGCTATTACTTAGGATCATTCAACAACCTAACCACTTTGAGCTTAAAAAACCTTTCCTAAACTAATAGAAAAATATTCTTTTGCTGATATGCAGCTTTTATCCCCTTTTTTTCACATTCTTTGTAGAAAATAATAATAATAATAATATTTTTTTTTTTCCAAATGAGACAAGTTCAGTTTTTTTTAAACCTTTCATACAAGAGAGACCTGCAATGCTTTTTACTAATTTACTAGTTTAGACTGCCTTTGTACTCTTTCTAAATCTTTAATGGCCTTCTAATACATTAGCCAAAACTGTATTCCATACTCAAGATGTGACCTTAGTGATTTACGTGGGATAATGCTATACATATGTTATGTGTTTTCATCTCATCTTTATTAATTTTAATTAATTTCTAATAAGAGTTGAAAGTTGAGTACGAACCTGTATGGCGCTGCTGGACTCCTTCTTCTTAGCACTGTCACCAATAGCTGCAATTGTTGCAAAGTACTGGATGACACGCTTGGTGTTGACAGTCTTTCCAGCACCAGATTCACCAGTAATCAGGACAGACTGATTTTCACGATCTGCCAAATGCAAATGTAGATTTAAAACATGTATGTGGCTTCTGAACATATCAAACAAACATTCAGAATAAGACAAGCCCAGGTACCTGTGAGCATAAACTGATAAGCGTTATCAGAGATGGAGAAGATGTGTGGTGGGGCTTCCATACGCTTCTTGCCTCTGTAGCCAGCAACCACCTTAGGGTCATACACTGGCAGCCACTTGTAGGGGTTGACAGTGACGCAGAAAAGACCAGAGTATGTCTGTTGTATATTATAAAGTATATGATGTTAGTTTGTGAAACAACTGTGATTTCTTAAAAACGTCCCACTCCTTAAACTGAAACTCCATATTTTACCCCAAAATATAAAATCTATTGCCAGGCTGCTCTGAAGCATGCTATTTGCAGCATTTAGGACCCTCCACCTAATAGTAACTTACAAAGGAGGTTGGGTTTTAATGCTAAGTACTAAGATTTCTTGTTTTTATTTTACATTTAGCAACCAAAATCAGACTTTCAGGCTAAAGCTGTTATTTTACAGGGTAGGTTTAATTTTATTAAGAAGTCATCAACTAATACATAAAAAAAAATCTAAAGATTTTTTTATAGGATGTATTATTAGGATTGTTGCAATAGCTCTTATCCACATTTGATTTTGACTCCTGTCATTTTATCTAGATATTGGGACTTACGTAGATCATCCAGGCTGCGTAACGCTCTTTGAGGTTATACAGTACAGAAGCTTCATTCAGGTGAGTCATCATCGCCATGTCTTCAATTTTATCGTACTTGGGAGGATTCTGGGGGTAAACTTGGCTTTCTTTGACTGTTACAGTCTGAAATGGAAAACAATATGTTTAATAAATAGTTCATGTTTAGTACTTGATTTATTCAGAAAAATATGCTATAATAGTTACCCTGTTATCGTCAGTCTGTACGGTAAGTTTTCCATCTTCCCGAGCGGTGACCAAACCCTTCACGTAAAGTTCCTTTTGGTCATCTACGTAGCAGGTGTTCTTGGCATCAAAAGGTTTGTTCTGGGCTGCTAGTCTTTCTTTGTCACTCTTACGGAGGAACTGGGCGGCATCGCCAAAAATCGACATTTCACCGTCACCCATGGCTGCTGGTTTCTGTATAAAAATGTATTATTTTTAATAATACTTTAATAAGGTGATTTGTCACCTCCTTACTGCCTGTTTTATCCCCCGAAAACTTGCACCACCACGCCGAAATGCACGCAAATACAATTGAATTGTATCACATTTGATGGGTAGTAATGCCCACTGAACACGACAGCGGGATCATTTTTGATTCAAAGCATCATTGTCGCAGCATGTGCATACTTCGTATAGCTGCCTTTGCAGCTTGGGGGGGGCCAGTTGAGAGGTGGTAAAATTGTGCCTCATCTGCCGTTTTTTCTGGCACCCCCCAAATTGCAAGTGTAAACTAAGCCATATTGTCATTGGTTAAGTAAAAAGGAAGTGCTTCTTAGGGCTCAGCTGTGATTATTACTCCTGTACTCCCGTGAAGCTATACCTTTGCCGTAAGCAAGCCATATATTGTACAATTTTCTTTCCCTCAACCGTTGAGCTGAACTGTTCCCTCTTAGGAGTACATTCCAAATATAAACCTTTAAAGGTTCTACTAGGATGCCATTGAAAGTATCAACAACTATCAGCCAAGAGAGAATCCAAAGCTGGAAACACACTGTTCAAATTTCGGCTGCTTTCTAAAGCAGCTGAAATTTGAACAGTGTGTGTCCAGCTTTAGATTCTCTCTTGGCTATTATTGCTTTATTTCTCAGTTGACTTTGCCTTCCTGGTGACATTAGGGCTTTGCATTACAAAGCTACATCGTTAAACTTGAAAAAAAAGACACAATTCCATCCAGTTCAACCAATTCCATCTAGTTCAACCAGCGTTGAGCTGAACTCTTCCCTCTTAGGAGCACCATCCAATTATAAACCTATAAAGGTTCTACTAGGATGCCATTGAACCTATCACCAGCCTTCTAAGCTAAACCTTTGCAAAGAGGGGAAGCAGAAAGTTTAGCTTATGGCAATGTCATCGGGACAGCAAACAAGGGGGATCCTCTTAGGGGAACCAACAGCATTCTTTTTCAGCTAATCTAAAGCAATCTATCTAAAGTTAGTCTAAAGTGTCAGTTAATCTACTATACAGTGTTTGACCACTTACCTGTTAGAACCTCCTAGGATGAAAAAAAGTACGATGGCCCCCTAAATAGAGAAAAGAAAGACAATTCAAACAAATTAATATTTACAGCATTTTCATTTGCAGGATCCTATGTTCTACAAAATAACTAATATGTCTTTACATGTGTAATCTAATGCATATTGTGAGCCTTCAATGTGTGAGCCTCCAGTTTTCATTTACAATGAATATCTATATTATGTTGTATAACTATTACTGATTTTGATGCACAGCCTAATTTCTTTAAACTGCTGGCATACTTTTTTTTCTAAGTGTAGGAATGAGCTACAAGATCTGAGATGGTTCTTTAGAATACACAGCCTGCTTGAAGACTACTCACCCGAGATTTAACGAGCTTAGGTCTCCGGGACTCGGCTTATATACTGTATGCCAGCCCCTGTGCCACTCAGCTTGCTCCACATATGGACGTGGGCTTTATGTTGCCTGAGTGCTCTGACCCAGACATCACAAGTAAAAATAAACAAACAATTTAGCAGGGGAATCTTCAGTACTGTTGAAAGTCACATTTGCAGTCTATAATTTAAGATAGGATTGTTTTACATTGAGCTATGGAAGCTGTAAATGAAGGAAAACTCGCAACTAAAATAGAATCTCGTATCTCTTAATGTAAAGTATATGTTGACTGCTTTTGACTGTCAACAAAAATGGCATTGAAAAAAAAATAAGATAGACTTTATGTATTTTATTAATGATCCTCTAGGTGTGATGATGACTGTTATAAAAAATATAGGGATAAAAAAAAATATTGTATTATTGTATAATTAAAATAAAAGCAGTTTTTGTATGTAGATAATGGCTTTTGAAACAGACCCTGTAGGGTTAAAAAAATACCTCGAGGTTTACAACCTCTTTAATGCTATAAGCTTAAAACCTGAACTTTTAATAATTGAATTTAGAAAATCTGTATTTTTGCATAGCAAGACCACTTACTGTTATCTCACATATATATTATTATTATTCTTATTATAGCCAAATTTACCACCCTAACTCCTCCCACAGCTTTTACACTACATAGACAAGTAATATACCGAAACGTGTAGATTGTTCCCGATTGCTGTGCTACTACTTTGTAGAACGTTTCGCCGAATGGTTCACGAAATATCGTCGTTTTTGCGGTGAAATTGGTCCCATAGGAATGAATGGCGAAATGTTCAAAACTAGAGTGGGAGGTGACAAAAGCTGACAACCCCATGATCAGCCAAAACATTATGACCACCCCATGATCAGCCAAAACATTATGACCGCCCCATGAAAAAAAAAAAAAAAACAATTATTTTTGAAAAAAAAATTATTTTTGAAAAAAAAAAAAAACAATCATTTTTGAAAAAAAAAAAAACAATCATTTTTGAAAAAAAAAAAAATTTTGAAAAAAACAAATTCATTTAAAAAAAAAATCATTTTTGAAAAAAAAAAAAATCATTTTTGAAAAACAAAACCATCATTATTGAAAAAAAAAAAATATTTTTTGAAAAAAAAAGTCATTTTTGAAAAAAAAAAAATTTTGAAAAAAAAAATTCATTTTTGAAAAAAAAACATCATTATTGAAAAAAAAATCTTTTTTGAAAAAAAAAATTATTTTAGAAAAAAAAATCTTTTTTGAAAAAAAAAAAAATCTTTTTTGAAAAAAAAAATTCATTTTTGAAAAATTTAAAAAAAAAAAAAAAAATCATTTTTGAAAAAAAAAAAAATCATTTTTGGAAAAAATGTTCAGCTCTTTCAGCTAATGATGGGACTTCTTCAACTTTTTTACTACTATTTATACTTTTTAAAATATTAAGCTTTTTAACACTTTTCACAGTTACTCCAGCCACTCCAACCACACAACAGTTACTCCAGCCACTCCACCCAGTTACTCTGCCCACTCCAGTTGTAGAGGCAAGAACACTTCACACAATATCCCCACAAATTGTAGCTTTTCTAGTTGTTCATGTTACCCGTCTGGTTGAGAATTCTGGGTCACATCCTCCTTCTAGACCCTGGCAGGGCCTATATATACACAGTATCTCACAAAAGTGAGTACACCCCTCACATTTTTCTAAATCTTTTCTTCTATCTTTTCATGTGACAACACTGAAGAAATGACACTTTGCTACAATGTAAAGTAGTGAGTGTACAGCTTGTATAACAGTGTAAATTTGCTGTCCTCTCAAAATAACACAGCCATTAATGTCTAAACCACTGGCAACAAAAGTGAGTACACCCCTAAGTGAAAATGTCCAAATTGGGCCCAATTATCCATTTTCCCTCCCCTGGTGTCATGTGACTCATTAGTGTTACAAGGTCTCCGTGGGGCATCCTCAAACGGAAGGTGGAGGAGCGCAAGGTCTCTAACATCCATCAGCTCTGTGATGTCGTCATGGAGGAGGGGAAGAGGACTCCAGTGACAACCTGTGAAGCTCTGGTGAACTCCATGCCTGAGAGGGTTAAGGCAGTGCTGGAAAATAATGGTGGCCACACAAAATATTGACACTTTAGGCCCAATTTGGACATTTTCACTTAGGCTACTTTCACACTGAGGCATTTTTCAGGTGCTAAAGGGCTAAAAATAGCGCCTCTAAAGTGCTTGAAAAACTATATATATATATATATATATATATATATATATATATATATATATATATATAATCTTCTGGAAAAATTTTACCTACTCTGCATTCTTTCAGCAGCTTCCTGGAAAGGGTTAGGTAAGGCTCCATGTACACATAGCCTACTTTGTGGGAAAATGCAAAACGCAGCAAAATCGTGCCGCGTTTTTGCCACGTTTTGCAGCCAGCAATTAAAGCGCTCCTTTCCTGAACGCGATTCTTCCGCATTCAGGAGAGAGAGGTTGAAGCTCCCCTAACCGTAGCAGCTCCTAAGCTCTGCTAAGGCCTGCTTCACACCTATGCAGGTTGCAGATTGCATATTCCAGGTGCATTTTGCATTTTTTCATACACGTTTTTGATCCATTGAAGTCAATGGAACCAAAAAAAACAGAAAAAAGTTCCTGGCCCTTTCCATAAAATGCACAGATGTGAACGTGACCCATAGGAAACCATGTTAAATGGACTGCAGTGTGTTTCTTCCAAACTGAAAATGCACCAAAAAAAAAACACATAGGTGTGAACCAGGCCTAAAAGTCTGTGTGTACATTGACGTATTGGCTTTTAGGCCTGGTTCACACCTATGTGTTTTTTTGGTGCTTTTTGCAGAAACGTACTGCAGTTCATTTAACCACTTAAAGTGGTGTTCCAGCCGAAATTTTTAAATAAAGATACCCCTATAATACACAAGCTTAATGTATTCTAGTAAAGTTAGTCTGTAAACTAAGGTCTGTTTTGTTAGTTTATAGCAGTAGTTTGTTATTTTATAAACTTACAGCAGGCCGTGGTCATCTTAAGTGTGGGCATCTGAAGCCAGAGTGTATTTCTTCCTGGATCTCATCCTTGCAGATCTCGCACATGCTCAGTGCAGCACAAGCAGTGTAATAGGTTTCAGGTCAGGTTTCCATAGCAACGGCAGTGTCAGAGGAAGTTACCGCCCCTTCCCAGAAGACATTGCAAACAGGAAATGATGCGATGGGCCGTGGCCAGGGAGGAGGAAGTGAAAAATTAATACAGCAGGTATACAGTAGGTGCTGAGGAAAAAAAAAATATCCAATTTGTTTACAGTGCACAGTTTATTGAGGGATGCTAAAGAGTTGTAAAAGTGGGTGGAACTCCACTTTAAGGACCAGGCCTCTTTTTGACATCTGTTGTTTACAAGTTAAAATCAGTTTTTTTTTTGCTAGAAAATTATTTAGAACCCCCAAACATTATATATTTTATTTCAGAGACCCTAGAGAATAAAATGGCGGTTGTTGCAATACTTTATGTCACACCGTATTTGCGCAGCAGCCTTACAAGTGCATTTCTTATTTTTGGAAAAAATACACGTTTTTTAAGCAAAAAAATAAGACAACAGTAAAGTTAGCCCAATTTTGTTCTATATTGTGAAAGATAATGTTACGCTGAGTAAATTGATACCCAACATGTCATGCTTCAAAATTGCGCCTGCTCGTGGAATGGCGTCAAACTTTGGCACTTAAAAATTGGCGACGTTTAAAAATGTCTACAGGTTACCAGTTTTGACTTACAGAGGAGGTCTAGAGGATAGAATTATTCCTCTTGCTCTAACAATCGTGGCAATACCTCACATGTGTGGTTTGAACAGTTTTCATATGCAGGCGCGACTTATGTATGCATTCGCTTCTGCGCGAGAGCTCGGCGGGACGGGGCACTTTAAATGTTTGTTTTTTTTCTTATTTATTTTACCATATGTACTCGAGTATAAGTCGATATGAGTATAAGTCGAGGCCCTAATTTACCACAAAAAAAATGGGAAAAACTTACTGACCCGAGTATAAGACGAGGGTGAGAAATGCACAGCTACTGTAAGTGGAAAAGAGGGTCAACAATGCCCATTTGCAGCATCACTGTGCCCATTTGTATGCCTCATTGTGCCCATTTGCAGCCATAGGTCCCCTGAACTTCAAACTCGGTAGTTAAGGGTTCCTAGATGCCCCCTAGCTGCAGCCAAAATTTGGGGTCTCTGAACCCAAAGGGTCCCGAAATGACATTGCTGCAGATAGACACAGTTGACCGAATTTGGGGCCCCGTATCTCGGGGCCACATAGTGCTAAGAACCCCAAATTTGGTGTGCAAACCCAGTGGAACTAGCACCATAAAATTTCCAAAGCTGGGGTTTCTAGCACCAAGTGGCCACGAGATACAGGGCCCCAAATATCAGTTCAGAAAATGTCAAACACTTTTCTGCAGCAGAGAATTACATTTTCCAAACCAGTTTTGGGGCCCTGTATCTCAGGGCCACTTGGTGCTAGGAACCCAAGCTTTGGATATGTTATGGTACCAGTTTCACTGGGTTTGCATACCAAATTTTGGCAAAAAAACGCCAAAGCTCCTAAACTCAAGTTTAGGGGCTGCAGTCAGTCACACTAACGTGTTTTTTGATGCATTTTGCATTTTGCAGAAATGCATGGGAATTTTTTAACATGGGTTCCTATGGAACATGTTCACATCAATGCATTTTTGTACCTCTGCATTTTTGGAAAGGGTCAGGGACTTTTTTTCATGCAAAATGCAGCGTTTTGCAAGTAATAGAATTTAATGGACCAGCATCAAAAACGCAAGTACAGCGTTTTTACAGCATTTTTGTGGCGTGTTTGACACGTTTTGCGTTTTTGGGGTTTTTTTTTTTTTTAGACTGTATACAGTCTAAAAAAAAACTGAAAAAAGGAGCAAAACGCGGCAAAAACGCAGTAAAAAACGCTGTAAAAACGCTGTTCAAAAACGCGGCAAGCACCACAAAAAACACTGCAGAAACACTCAAAAGCAACATGCATAGATGTGAATCGAGCCTAAGGGTGGTGGGGAACCCTGGGCTTGAGTCACTTTCGGGCCCTACCTTCTATACATTACAGTATTTATCGGCATATAACACGCGCCGGCGTATAACACGCACCCCAAGTTTAGGAGGGAATTTTAAGGAAAAACACTTTTAGGAGGGAAGTTTAAGGAAGAAACTTACATTTAAATGCCCATCAATGCAGCCTTGCACAGCGTCCATCTGCAGCCTTGTCCATCCATCTGCAGCCTTGTCCATCCATCTGCAGCCTTGTCCATACATCTGCAGCCTTGTCCATCCATCTGCAGCCTTGTCCATCCATCTGCAGCCTTGTCCATCCATCTGCAGCCTTGTCCATACATCTGCAGCCTTGTCCATCCATCTGCAGCCTTGTCCATCCATCTGCAGCCTTGTCCATACATCTGCAGCCTTGTCCATCCATCTGCAGCCTTGTCCATCCATCTGCAGCCTTGTCAGTGTAGCCTTGTCATTTGCAGCCTTGTCATTTGCATCCTTGTCCCAGTGTCATTTGCAGCCTTGTCATTTGCAGCCTTGTCCGAGTGTCATTTGCAGCCTTGTCATTGCAGTCTTGAAATTTAAAAATGGCGCAGCCGAGATACAGAGTCCTGTATCTCGGCGGCTCTCGGGTCCTCTCTGTGGCTCTCGGGTCCTCTCGTAGTCCCAAGCGGAGCAGAGAGTAGCCGAGTGTTTGGGTACAGCATCACACAACTGCGCAATTGTCAGTTAAATCGATGCAGTGCCGTATCGCAAAAAAAAAATGATTGAAGTGCAATATTTCTATCATTACATTGTTATATAAAATAAAATAGTTCAACTAACCATAAGCAGAATCAGTCGGAGCCTGAGCGTGTCACTTGCCAACGTCACCTGCCTTCAGATGCGGATTGTCACTTGCCACACATTGCGGATTGTCACTTGCCACGTCACTTGTCAGCGGATGCAGGGTGTCACTTGTCAGCGGATGCAGGGTGTCATTTGCCATGTCACTTGTCAGCGGATGCAGGGTGTCACTTGCCATATCACTTATCAGCGGATGCAGGGTGTCACTTGCCATATCACTTGTCAGCGGATGCAGGGTGTCACTTGCCATGTCACTTGTCAGCGGATGCAGGGTGTCACTTGTCAGCGCATGCAGGGTGTCATTTGCCATGTCACTTGTCAGCGGATGCAGGGTGTCACTTGTCAGCGCATGCAGGGTGTCATTTGCCATGTCACTTATCAGCGGATGCAGGGTGTCACTTGTCAGTGGATGCAGGGTGTCACTTGTCAGCGGATGCAGGGTGTCACTTGTCAGCGGATGCAGGGTGTCATTTGCCATGTCACTTGTCAGCGGATGCAGGGTGTCACTTGCCATATCACTTATCAGCGGATGCAGGGTGTCACTTGCCATATCACTTGTCAGCGGATGCAGGGTGTCACTTGCCATGTCACTTGTCAGCGGATGCAGGGTGTCACTTGTCAGCGCATGCAGGGTGTCATTTGCCATGTCACTTGTCAGCGGATGCAGGGTGTCACTTGTCAGCGCATGCAGGGTGTCATTTGCCATGTCACTTATCAGCGGATGCAGGGTGTCACTTGTCAGTGGATGCAGGGTGTCACTTGTCAGTGGATGCAGGGTGTCACTTGTCAGCGGATGCAAGGTGTCACTTGCCACATCGGGTCGAAGGAGGCCCCGTCAGGTAGGATGTACGGGGGGGCCCCATGATTTCTAACATTCAGGGGCACATTCAGGGGGGCGGCAAACTCCCGCCTGCTAGCAAGCCCGTTTCGCCGGCACCGCTGCTTATTTCATGGGGACTGATCGGGCTTGTGTACTCCCACTTCCTGGTAGTGGTGGAACGCACCATAGGGTGGATGTGATGTAATCAGCCGGAAATGATGCAAGACATGGGAGGCAACGCGGCCATAGTTTCCCTATGGTGCATTCCACCGCTATCAGGAAGTGGAAGTAAACACAAGCCTGATCGGACCCCGTGAAATAAGCAGCGGTACCGACGAAACAGGCTGGCTAGCGGGCGGGAGTTTGCCGTGGATCCGGCCTTGCCCGCAGGGCCCCCTATTGGATGGGGCCCATGGGCTTGAGCCCAGTCAAGCCCAATTGTAAGTCCGGCCCTGGCTGCAGTGTACAAGTAAGTATAGAGGTAACTTCTTTAGGCTGCATTCACACTTGGGGGTTTGAATTGCGGACAGATTTGGCCAAGATTATGCCTGTGATTTCAAAGTGCCGAGGTGTGAATGTCAAATCGCAGATTGCACATTTGAGATGTAATATTTTAGGTGCTATCCAAATGAATGGCATCTTAAATGTGATTTGTCATTCTCACCTTGGCACTTTAAAAACACGGGCAGAATCTCGGCAAATCTGCCAGCAATTCAAAATGCAGAGGTGTGCATGCAGGCATACAGCTCTCTGGGGACCCTGATGTAAGGCTGGGGCTCTCTGGGGACCCTGATGTAAGGAGAGGCTCTCTGGGGACCCTGATGTAAGGCAGAGGCTCCCTGGGGACCCTGATGCAAGACTGAGGCTCTCTGGGAACTCTGATGTAAGGGGAGGGGCTCTCTGAAGACCCTGATGCAAGACTGAGGCTCTCTGGGGACTCTGATGTAAGGGGGTCTCTCTGGGGACCCTGATGTAAGGCTGAGGCTCCCTGGGGACCCTGATGCAAGACTGAGGCTCTCTGGGAACTCTGATGTAAGGGAAGGGGCTCTCTGGAGACCCTGATGCAAGACTGAGGCTCTCTGGGGACTCTGATGTAAGGGGGTCTCTCTGGTGACCCTGATATAAGGAGAGGCTCTCTGGGGGCCCTGATGTAAGGGGGAGGCTCTCTGGGGACCCTGATGTAAGGAGGAGGCTATCTGAGGACCCTGATGTAAGTGGGAGGCTCTCTGGGGACCCTGATGCAAAACTGAGGCTCTCTGGGGTCTCTGATGTAAGGAAGGGCTCTCTGGGAAACCTGATGTAAAGGGGAGGCTCTCTGGGGACCCTGATGTAAGGGGGAGGCTCTCTGGGGACTCTGATGTAAGGGGGAGGCTCTCTGGGGACCCTGATGTAAGGAGGAGGCTATCTGAGGACCCTGATGTAAGTGGGAGGCTCTCTGGGGACCCTGATGCAAAACTGAGGCTCTCTGGGGTCTCTGATGTAAGGAAGGGCTCTCTGGGAAACCTGATGTAAAGGGGAGGCTCTCTGGGGACCCTGATGTAATGGGGGCTCTCTGGGGACCCTGATGTAAGGAGGGGATTTCTGGGACCCTGATGTAAAAGGGAGGCTCTCTGGGGACCCTGATGTAAGGGGGAGGCTCTCTGGGGACTCTGATGTAATGGGGGCTCTCTGGGGACCCTGATGTAAGGAGGGGATCTCTGGGACTCTGATGTAAAAGGGAGGCTCTCTGGGGACCCTGATGTAAGGGGGAGGCTCTCTTTTTTGTGCGTGTTTGCAAATTTAAAGTGGGCCGGTCTGGATGAAGTCCAGGGCCAAATTTTTGTCCCAGTCCAGCCCTGCTTGTGGACCACTATAGTACATGGCAGGTCAGCTGAAGAGTAAATGTAGACTGTAACCAGTTGCATTTTTGAATTGCACTCATATACACCTTAGGTTTTTTGAAAAGCCAGAAGTGGGAGATTTCCTTTAAGGGCCATTCAATATTTAAAGCTGAACTCCAGGCCAAATACAGAGTTGAATTACTTATTATTTAGAGTGTTTCACTATTCAAAGGGTTTGTATTTTTTGTAAATTTAGTACTGAGATTTACAGAGCCCCACCAGAATGTACAGCCAGGCTTGGGACTTTTCACTGTTGCAGTTAAGCAATAAGGCTAGGTCACCCCCCTACCCCCAGCCTAGGATAGGACAGAGAAGGAGTAGCAGCAGTTTGCTGAATTGCTCACACTAATCTCTCTTTCTGTCTGCATATGCGCGTGCAGCGTGATTGGCTGCTAACAATGACCATCCCTCTACCGGTCTAAGGGCTGCTGTACAAGGAATTATATGATACAGATAATAAGCCATATTTTGGTAATTACAGTAGCCACATAAAACTCTTTATTATGTTTTATTGAGTTCATAACTGCATTAATTTCTGTGTTTGCATCTACCACTAAAGTAGAAACCATTTAACCAATTACATGAAAATTGTGTTTGTTAGTATGAAAAGGCCACAACATATTTAATGATCTTCAATAATTTATTTAAATATTAAATATTAGCACAATATAATTGAAATACTGTTCATTTTTCTACAACCATTTAGAAGTATTTACTATTCGCTCTCCTTCTGCAAAAAATACAGAGAAAAAATGTAAGGTACAAGAAGTAATTTTAAGAGAATGAAGTGACATCACATTTAAAACAATGCTGCTATACCTTTCCTCCAATGTCACGGCTCTTGGACCTGAGCTTGTTGACCTGGGACTCAGCAATGTCAGCTCTCTCTTCGGCCTCTTCAAGCTCATGTTGGACCTTCCTGAAGCGGCCCAGGTGAGCATTGGCTTGTTCCTCCTGAAGAACAAAGGTAATCAATTGTCAATTGAAAATTGGGTCTAAAGTCTAACTTGCTTATAATCAGTCTTGTCTATGAAGAAAAGTCTTCTGGAAATGTTTTTCTACAAGAAATGAAGTTTGTACTTACAGATTCCTCAGCCTGTCTCTTGTAGGCCTTGACCTTCAGCTGCAGTTTGTCTACCAGGTCCTGCAACCTCAGGAGGTTTTTCCTGTCTTCCTCAGTCTGCAAAATAAAATTAATATAGAGCATTCAGAATTGAAAAGTCATGTTTGTAACAAAAATGGTTTAATCCAAGAAATACCTAAAAGCAAGAAGTCCATAGGGATTTTCCATACTGAGTATGTGTACTAAGTTACTGTACCTGATAGGTGAGTTCCTTAACCCTCCTTTCATATTTGCGAACTCCTTTAATGGACTCAACTCCACGTTTCTGTTCACTGTCCAGCTCATTCTCCAGTTCACGCACCTATGGGGAACATTTTCAGAAAAAAATATTGTTGGAATTGTTATATTTGTCCTCTAATCTTTACCATTTTTGCATTTAAAATACTTACTCTGACTTCCAGTTTCTGGAGCTGCTTCTTGCCACCCTTCATTGCCAGCTGTTCAGCTTCATCCAGACGGTGCTGCAGGTCCTTCACAGTCTGTTCAAGGTTCTTCTTCATTCTCTCCAGGTGGGCACTGGTGTCCTGCTCCTTCTTCAGCTCTTCTGCCATCAGAGCAGCCTTAAGTAGTATAGAAAAACAGTTAGTGGGAATGTTGACTTGGTGTAATCTATGCTATGAGTTTGTAGAAGAATGGATATGTACATCAGTGATGGCCTTTTTAGCTTTGTCTTCAGCATTTCTGGATTCCTGAACACTTTCCTCCACTTCATTCGTCAGCTGTGCAATGTCACTTTCTAATTTCTTCTTGCTGTTCAGCAGGCTAGTGTTCTAGAAAAACAAATATGTGGGTCATTAGTTAGAATTTAATGAAATTCGGTAACATTTATTGCTAAATCTAATGATATTTAGTAGTAGATTTTACCTGTGAGTGCAGGAGCTGCAGACGTTCACTGGCATCCAGAAGTTCCTGTTCTGCCAACTTGCGAGATCTCTCTGTTTGTTCCAGAGCGGACCTAGACTCTTCAATCTCAGCTTGTTGCAGATTGTTTCTGCGTTCAATTACAGCAACCTGTTCCTTCAGGTCTTCCTGTCCTCTCAAGGCATCATCTAACTGCAGCTGGGCATCCTAGATGACAAAAAGTGTGTGATCATAAACCAACAACCTGACTACTTTCAATAGAATGAGACTAGAGCTTTGTATTTTATATGATTTGCACTTTTTTGGGATACCTTCAGCTGTCCTTGCACATTTCTGAGCTGTTTCTGTGCCTCTGAAGCCTGGCGGTTGGCATGGCTAAGTTGGATCTCAAGTTCATTCAAATCTCCTTCCATCTTCTTTTTCAGTCTGAGAGCATCATTTCTGCTTCTGATTTCAGAGTCCAGTGTGCTCTGCATGGTGTCAATGGCTCTCTGGCTGTTTCTCTTAAGCTGTTCAATTTCCTCATCCTTCTCTGCAATCTTCCTGTCCACCTCAGATTTGATCTGGTTCAGCTCAAGCTGGACACGGAGGATTTTGGCTTCTTCATGTTCCAATGATCCCTTTAAAAAAGGAACACAATATTTAAAATTAGGTTGGTAGACTGGCACTCAGGTCATGCCAAAATAAAGCCAATCCATGTTATCAGTGTATTTTTCTAGTTGTATACCTCAGCTTCCTCCAGAGCAGCCTGAAGGTCACTCTTCTCCTGTTCAACCTGCTTCCTGGCCTTCTCCAGTTCATTGATGGATTTTCCAGTCTCACCAATCTGTTCAGTCAGATCTGAGATCTCCTCTGGTGAAGAGATGGTCAAACACATGTTACACATCTATTCAGTGCATATGCCAGTCTCATCAATGAAAAATTATAGAAATACAGTAAGTAAGCACATTGTAAAGCGCTGAGTAAACTGTTGGCGCTATATAAATCTCGTATAATAATAATCGTATAATAAGCAACATACGTTGCAAGTTCTTGTTCTCGCGTTTCAGGGTTTCAACTTGTTCTAGAGCCTCTTCATAAGCATTCTTCATCTTGAAGATCTCAGTGCTCAGGCTACGAGCCTCTTTCTGAGCAGCCTCCAGTTCAGCTTGACCCTCCTCATACTTCTGCTTCCATTCTGCCAGGACCTGAAATCATGGACATATATAGAATATGTATCCAAATAATTGAAAGTTATTACAGTTGCATTATGCCTGCATATTAACCTTATCAAAGTTTCTCTGTTTCTTGTCAAGAGAAGCTGCTGCACTATTTGCTCTCTCCACATCAACCATGAGGTCTTCAACCTCAGACTGCAACCTCTGCTTGGTCTTTTCCAGGGAGGCACACTTGGAGTTCACAGCCTCAACCTGTTCCTCAGCATCCTGTAAACGCTGAGCCAGCTTCTTCCTGTAAAGCAAATAAAGAACAATATTATGTAATGGTACAATAAGAGTCTGTTAAAACAAATCTCTTTTTTTCTATTGTAAAATCAATAAAAAATATTGAAATAAATACAAATGTCCTGAGTTTCAACTTACTTGGCCTCCTCTAGCTCCTCTGTGCGCTGAATGGCATCAGTTTCGTATTTGGTCCTCCACTGGGCAACTTCACCATTAGCCTTGGACAGAGAACGTTGAAGCTCAGCCTTAGCTTCCTGTTCCTCCTCATATTGCTCACGGAGCAAGTCATTGTCATGGCGAGCAGACTGCAGGGCATGGGCAAGGGCATTCTTTGCCTGGAATATGCAGATAAGAATTATGTGAAATACATGTAATGGCATTGTAGGAAATGTACTGTTTCAATATTGTTTGTTTAACTTAACATCACAATGTTACCTTTGACTCCTCTTCAAGCTGTCTCTTGAGTTCCTCAACCTGCTGAGTGAAGCCCTGTTTGCCTCGGGATAGCTGAGAAATTAGAGACTCCTTCTCTTCAAGCTGGCGAGACAGCTCACCTAGAATCATATGAAAGCAATATCACATAGCATGAAAAACAATGCATTTAGTAGACACATCACAGTGCATGTAGTCAAGTATTTCTTCACTGAATACTCTTGGCATTTCATTGGTTTTGTACAACATTTTAGAGGCTTGTATTTCATCTAATAAACACTTCATTATATTGTTACATGTATTACTTCTATTATATGAGTACAGTAATAAACCTACCAGTCTCAGTCTGCAGACGAGCCTTCTGGGTAGTGAGGTCATTAAGTAAACGCAGATGTTCATCATCCTTAGACTTAACTTCACTCAGTTGGTCCTCAAGCACACGGTTAACTTTCTCAAGGTTGGCCTATGGGAACATTTGGTAAAATCATTGTCTTCATTCCAGAATAAGGATTAAAAAAAGGATAAAGAAACATCTATTTTCAAGAAATTTCTTACCTTTGACTTAGAGACGCTCTCCAGGTTGCTGGCGAGGTCATCAACCTCCATCTTCAGTTCACTCTTTTCTTTCTCCAGCTTCTGCTTAACACGCTGCAGGTTGTCAATCTGTTCTCCAAGCTCAGCAACACTGTCAGCATGCTTTTTGCGCAGAGCAGAAGCAGTGGCTTCATTTTGAAGAGTAGCTTCTTCTAGGTCGCGTCTCAGTTTCTGGAATTCAGCTTCACGCTTCTTGTTCACCTCAATCTGGGCAGATGTTGCACCTCCAGCTTCCTCAAGTCTTTCACTGATTTCTTCAAGTTCTCTAGAAAGATCAGCTCTCTGTTTCTCAATCTTGGCCCGAGCTGCCCTCTCAGCTTCAATTTCCTCCTCAAGTTCTTCAATACGAGCCTAAATAGAGCAAGTTATTATTTTTGGGATTTTAATATTCATAGTTAAATAATGGGAAATTAATATAATGATATTAGAATCCTGTAATCCATCCTTTACCTGCAGTTCCTTTATCTTCTTCTGGAGTTGAGATCCAAGGGATTGTTCATCCTCAATCTTTCCTTGGAGTTGGCTGATTTCAAAGTCCTTCCTGTGAATCAAGGTTAATACAAGTTATAAATGCAGTCTTCATTTTCAGGTTTTTCTTTTAAAAAAAACTAGAGAGCGCTCCTTACTTTTTTAGCTTTTCGTCAGATTGCTGCTTATCATTTTCAAGATCCATGACGGTTTCCTGGGACAGTTTCAGATCACCTTCCAGCTTTCTCTTGGCCCTCTCTAGATCAAGACGGAGTTTCTTCTCTTGTTCCAGAGAACCTTCCAGCTAGAAGTACATGCATTTATTTGAATAATTTGGCCACTTTTTAAATACCCAATAGATTAGAAATCTTATTTCAAGATACTCACATCATCTACTTGCTGTTCCAGCTTTGTCTTTGCTTTGGTCAAGGTGCTGACTTTGTCTTCCTCAGCCTGAAGGTCATCAAGAGTTTGCTGATGGGCCTCCTGAAGAGCTTTCTTTTCCTTGGCGAGTTTGGAGACATTTTCATCAAGAGTTGCCAATTCTTCAGTAAGATTTTTAACCTATAAATAAGGGAACAAAGATTAACATACATAATTATACTGTATTAGAAAGTAGACTTTGCATTTGTGTATTTGAATCAGAAAGTGAACTTTACGTTTCTTTTTGCTTATACCTTATTTTCTGTTGCATGTTTTTCTTTTTCTACTTTTGCCAGAGTGAGTTCTAGGTCATCAATGTCTTTCTTCAGCTCTGAGCATTCATCTTCCAGTTTCCTTTTCTTAGCTGTCAGTTCAGCATTGCTTTCTTCCTCATCTTCAAGTCTCTCATTGAGCTCCTTGAGTTTTGATTCAAGTTGAATCTTGTTCTTGATGAGACTTTCACATCTCTCCTCAGCATCAGCCAGAGTCTCAGATTCCTTTTGGAAACAATTTTCTTTTAGGCTACTGGGAATTCTTGGATTTACCACAACTAGATATCACTATAACTTATTTTTTAAACAGAGTTTTGCTATAAAACTTTACATACCGCCTGGACATGGAGCTGTAACTCATTCTTTTCCTGCAGCAAGGAAATCATTTTCTGCTCTAGTTCTTTCTTCTTGGCCTCTGACTTTGCCAGAGCTTCCTTGGTCTTTTCAAACTCCTCTTTCATATTTGCCATCTCTTTCTCAGATTCTGCACTCTTCAGGAGAGGCTTAATCTTGAAGTAGAGTTTCATCCATGGCCAGTGTTTGACATTCATGAATGATCTGACATTGTACTGGATGACAAAGATGGCTTCCCTGTTTAAGAAATGTCACATATCAAGTAAATATGTCTGTTATCAAAAATTTTGTTTTGCCTCTATAACTATCATTACTAGTATACTTTTGTGAGTAGAAAATCATTTTTACCTTCTTTCCATCATCTTCTTGAACTCAATTCTCATCAAGAAACCTCTGCAAAGAGCCTGAGTACGAGTTATAAGTTGTGCCAGCTTTTCATCTCTCATCTCTTCCAGTGTACCCAGGAGACCAGCTTTGAAGAATACCTTAAAAAAAAAAAAAAAAATAGTCATTTTAACCTCTTCCCACCCAAAGTACATCATATGACGTACTGGACTTTGAGTGGGGACATCCTAATGATGCCTACAGGCATCATCCAAATATCTTCTATTTTGGCTAGCGATTCCCTGCACCGTAAGAACAATCATAGCGGCAGTTCAGCTGCTTGATCGTTCTTACAGGCGACGTGATGGGACGCCCCCCGCCATCCTCTGATGCTTCTACTGGCTCGACCGTGCGATCGACGAGCCGGAGAAAGAATCCACCAACGCCAGAAGTTGAGCATAGAGATTTCCAAGAGTAGATGGTCCCCGGCAATCTCTATAACCTGCGGAGGCCCGGGTGCGACGTTATGACATCACGTCTGGCCCGGCGGAAATAAACATTGCCGGGGATTTGGCTGGAAAGGCCGAGATCGTTTATTTTTTCTTTTGATCTTGGTTTTTCCTGCCTGGAGGAGAGATGCGGGGTCTTATAGAAAATAAAAAGGGACCTGTCATGCACTATTCCTATAACAAGGGATGTTTACATTCCTTGTAATAGGAATAAAAGTGATCAAGAAAAATTTTTTAAAGGGAAAGTTTAAAAAAAACATTCTAATAAATTAAACAATAAAAAAAAAAAAAATTCAAGTGCCCCCATCCCCATTTGCTCGCACACAGAAGAAAACGCATACATACATCGCGCCCACATATTTAAATGGCGTTCAAACCACACATGTGAGGTGTCACCACAAACGTTAAAGCGAGAGTAACAATTCTAGCCCAAGACCTCCTCTGTAACTCTAAACAGGTAACCTGTAAAATATTTTAAAGCATTGTCTATGGAGAGCTTTTAGTAAAAAAAGTTTGGCGCCATTCCACAAGTGTGCGCAATTTTAATGCATGACATGTTAGGTATCTATTTACTCGGTGTAACATCATCTTTCACATTATACAAAAAAATTGGGCTAACTTTACTGTTTTTTTTTTTAATTGATGAAACAGTTTTTTTCCCCAAAAAAACACATTCGAAAAATTGCTGCACAAATACCATGGGAAGTAAAAAGCCGCATTGGCCACAATTTTATTCCCTACGGTCTCTGCTAAAAAAACATATATAATATTTGGGGGTTCTGAGTAATTTTCTAGGAAAAAAATTATGATTTTTACATGTAGGAGCAAAGTGCCAGAATTGGCCAGGATGGGAAGTGGTTAAATGTAAATATTAGAAACGGTTAGAGTTACCATTTTCTTGGAGCTGCTGTCTGCCATACCTTGGTGTGACCAAATTTGTACTGAGTGTGGTCAACATCAATAGAGCCCAATAGTTTTTCTGATGCCTTCTTGCTGTCAATAAACTGCCCATCTGGGATTGCACTGGCATTCAGGACCTTGTAACTTTAGAAAAAAGAAACAGTATGGAATGGATACTGATAATTCTTGAAGTGTATAACAAACCATACATATCTAAATAACTAAAATGTTCCCAACGCTCCCAAATCTAATGGCATTGTTCACCCCTAATGATCCAATAGTTTCTATAAGCTATACAGGTATGTTTACAATGTGCATGAAAATTTACCGTTGCTTAAAGTCAGCATAAATAATTCTGCTGGGGAATCCCTTTCTGCAGATTCTGATACCCTCCAAGACACCGTTACATCTCAGTTGGTGAATGATCAAGTGGTTATCCATGATACCTGTGAGAAATTATAAATGTCAATAGTGACCACAAAAATTATAGGGCCTTCCTAATGTTTAGTGTTTGCAGTATGAACAGGAAAATAAAATTGTACCTGGAGTTTTGGTCTCATTGGGGATCAGACAACGCACAAAGTGAGGGTGAGTGCTTCTCAAGTTGGACATTAGTTTGTTCAAGTTTTCCTATAACACACACAATATAAATTAGGATTTTCTGCTATGGCAGAAATGATGTAAGTCTTTATGCAGATAGAACAGTCATACTAACTCTGAACAGGCAAGACACAGTCTGGAAAGAGGATCCCTTCTTCTTCTTTCCACCTTTGCCACCACCGGCGGCAGCATCTGTTAATAAAACATAATGGAAGAGTCATCATAGATCTTTATCTAAATGTAAAAGTACAAAAAAAGCCTAAAATAAGAAAGGAACAGGGAAGTTACTCACCATCGGCAGCATTGTAGCTGGAGTACAGGAAGGACAGCAGTTTCATTGAAGATTTCTGGTACAGCTGGATAACAGATTCATTCAATGGATCCTTATTCTTGTCAAGCCAGCCACTGATGTTGTAATCCACAGTACCAGCATAGTGCACAAGAGAGAAGTGAGCCTCAGCCTTTCCTTTGCCAGGTTTGGGCTTCTCAAAGTTCTTGCACTTGCCAAGATGCTGCTCATACAGCTTGTTCTTGAAGGATGTGTCAGTGGCCTTGGGGAACATGCACTCCTCTTCAAGGATGGAGAAGATGCCCATAGGCTGATAATAAACGATAAGTGTTACTTTAAGTCTGTAACTACAAATAATTCTTCATTTTTGGTTTCATAATATCATTTCTATATGTGAAATTACCTTCTCAATAAGCTCAATGCAGGCAGCCAAGTCCATACCAAAGTCAATGAACTCCCAGTCAATACCTTCCTTCTTGTATTCCTCTTGTTCCAGGACGAACATGTGGTGGTTGAAGAACTGCTGCAACTTCTCATTGGTGAAGTTGATACAGAGCTGTTCCAAGCTGTTGAACTGTATGTCAAATAAAGAAATGAGAACAGGTCCTTTGCTTTGAAAGACATACAACCCTAAAACTGTTCAAGAACTTACATCAAAGATTTCAAATCCAGCAATATCCAGCACACCAATATAGAACTGTCTTGGCTGCTTGGTGTCGAGCTGCTGGTTGATACGAGTGACCATCCACAAGAAGAGTTTCTCAAAAACGGATTTGCTGAGGGCACCAACGGAGTTGTTGACCTAAAGAGTAGAGCAAAAATCATGTGTTAATATATTATAGAAAGCATAGTTATCTTTGAGTATGTGGTTATTTTATTTCTTGATTTTATCATACCTGAGATACAGTTTGTCCCTTGGTGACAAACTCATTGCCGACCTTTACTCTGGGGTAGCACAAAGCCTTCAGCATATCAGCAGAGTTGAAACCCATCAGATAAGCAATCTTGTCAGCAACTGGAGATAAGACATATAGTATGAAATAAATCATAAAATGGCATAGATGGAAAAAAAAATCATAAAATAAGTTGAAAAACAAAGGACAAACCCTCAGTGCCATCTGGCTCGGCCTGCTCCTCCCTCTGCTTCTGCTTGAACTTCAAGTTGCCGTGATGCATAACAGCACCAGTCAACTTGTAGATGCCGACCTTTTCTTCTGGGATGAATCCCAGGATGTCAATGGCAGTCTGTTGGAAAAATAACTCTGGTTATTTAGTGCCTAGTAACACATTCTGTACATCTGTGGAAATTATACAATCTGTGGAAAACTGAAAAATGTTTTCTTGTTCCAAGATTTCAACAACTTACATCTGTGGCAATGAACTCCTCTGTATCATTAATACTCTTCACAACGATTTCACCCATGCTGATTAAGGGGTAGTCGTATGGGTTGGTGGTAATAAGAAGCATCTCTGAACACAAACGACATTAAAAAAATGATAAGTTCTTCATTTAATAACACATGCTTATGGTTTGCAGGTCTCATTTCTCTACCTATTATCTGAAAGGAAATATGACCGTACCTACAACCTCTGGTTTATGGTTTGTCATGATCTGGTAGAAGATGTGGTAGCTTCTTTCAGCTGACAGCTGGAATGTTACTCTGGACTTCTCCAGCAGATCTATAAAATTGCATAGTAGTAATTGTATGAATTTATGTGAGGAACTACAAAATGAGAAGAAATTGGAGGGTTTCGTTCTTACATGTTTCAATATCAGCTGATGACAGTTTTCCAGTGGTACCAAAGTGAATTCTGATGAATTTACCCTAAACATGACAAGAGAAGATTAGAAAGGAGTTCATGCAATATGAGTTCCTAGAGATGAGTAACCAATGAACATATAGATTTCATATGTACTTACAAAACGAGAGGAGTTGTCATTTCTTACAGTCTTGGCATTACCAAAGGCTTCCAGCAGTGGGTTAGCCTGGATGATTTGATCTTCCAGATTACCCTAAATATAAAGAGGTACAAAGTATCAGCAGACAGGTAAAAGTGATAGAAACAAGCAAAAAGGGAAGAAAAGCAGAAAAATGCAACTCCTACCATTGGCTACTACATGTTCTACTTTGGTGCATTGATTATACAAGTACAAGGCCCTTTAAGCTGGCCTGAGCGAGCAGCTTTTTATGTAGTAAATAACATCCCAATTACATTAGCAGTTTCACAGACAGATACCAATACAGTTTTAGCCTGTATATTTCTTGAACACTGCAAAGAATACATGAACTGTGAAGGACAGGACTGTAATCAGAGCATAGCTATATTTCTTGTCATACTTAGCTTTCACAAATCTCTATGTGTTGACACTCAACACATCTCCCAAATTACATAACTTTGTTAACACATATTTACTATGTAATATAGTCCCTAAGAATGCAAAGAAGCACCTAGAATTTTTAATATGTATACTATGACTTTAGTTTGTTTTCCATCAAGAAGATGTAGCATGCTATTACTTAGGATCATTCAACAACCTAACTACGTTGAGCTTAAAAAACCTTTCCTAAACTAATAGAAAAATATTCTTTTGCTGATATGCAGCTTTTATCCCCTTTTTTTCACATTCTTTATAGAAAATAATAATTTCACAATTTTTTTACACTTACTTTGGATATATGTATATTCATAATTGATCACCTCTAACTTGTCTTTTTTCCAAATGAGACAAGTTGAGTTTTTTAAAACCTTTCATACAAGGGAGACCTGCAATGCTTTTTACTAATTTACTTGTTTAGACTACCTTTGTATTCTCTCTAAATCTTTAATGGCCTTCTAATAGTACATTAGCCAAAACTGTATTCCATACTCAAGATGTGACCTTAGTGATTTACGTGGGATAATGCTATACATATATCATGTGTTTTCATCTCATCTTTATTAATTTTAATTCATTTTTATTAAAAGTTGCAAGTTGAGTACGAACCTGCATGCCGCTGCTGGCTTCCTTCTTCTTACCACTGTCACCAATAGCTGCAATTGTTGCAAAGTACTGGATGACACGCTTGGTGTTGACAGTCTTTCCAGCACCAGATTCACCAGTAATCAGGACAGACTGATTTTCACGATCTGCCAAATGCAAATGTAGATTTAAAACATGTATGTGGCTTCTGAACATATCAAACAAACATTCAGAATAAGACAAGCCCAGGTACCTGTGAGCATAAACTGATAAGCGTTATCAGAGATGGAGAAGATGTGTGGTGGGGCTTCCATACGCTTCTTGCCTCTGTAGCCAGCAACCACCTTAGGGTCATACACTGGCAGCCACTTGTAGGGGTTGACAGTGACGCAGAAAAGCCCAGAGTATGTCTGTTGTATATTATAAAGTATATGATGTTAGTTTGTGAAACAACTGTGATTTCTTAAAAACGTCCCACTCCTTAAACTGAAACTCCATATTTTACCCCAAACTATAAAATCTATTGCCAGGCTGCTCTGGAGCATGCTATTTGCAGCATTTAGGACCCTCCACCTAATAGCAACTTACAAAGGAGGTTGGGTTTTAAAGCTAAGTACCAAGATTGTTTTTTTTTTTTTTTTACATTTAGCAACCAAAATCGGACTTTCAGGCTAAAGCTGTTATTTTACAGGGTAGGTTTAACTTTATTAAGAAGTTTGGTTGCCAGTCATCAACTAATGCATAAAAAAAAATCTAAAGATTTTTTTATAGGATGAATTATTAGGATTGTTGCAATAGCTCTTATCCACATTTGATTTTGACTCCTGTCATTTTATCTAGATATTGGGACTTACGTAGATCATCCAGGCTGCGTAACGCTCTTTGAGGTTATACAGTACAGAAGCTTCATTCAGGTGAGTCATCATCGCCATGTCTTCAATTTTATCGTACTTGGGAGGATTCTGGGGGTAAACTTGGCTTTCTTTGACTGTTACAGTCTGAAATGGAAAACAATATGTTTAATATATAATTTTTAATCATGTTTAGTACTTGATTTATTCTGAAAAATATGCTATAATAGTTACCCTGTTATCATCAGTCTTTACGGTAATTTTTCCATCTTCACGAGCGGTGACCAAACCCTTTACGTAAAGTTCCTTTTGGTCATCTACGAAACAGGTGTTCTTGGCATCAAAAGGTTTGTTCTGGGCTTCCAGTCTTTCTTTGTCAGTCTTACGGAGGTACTGGGCGGCATCGCCAAAAACCGCCATTTCACCGTCACCCATGGCTGCTGGTTTCTGTATGAAAATGTATTATTTTTATTAATGCTTTAATAAGGTGATTTGTTACCTCCTTACTGCCTGTTTTATCCCCTGAAAGCTTGCACCACCACGCCGAAATGCACGCAAATACAATTGAATTGTATCACATTTGATGGGTAATAATGCCCAATGAACACGACAGCGGGATAATTTTTGATGCAAAGCATCATTGTCGCAGCATGTGTATACTCCGTATAGCTGCTTTTGCAGCTTGGGGGGGCCAGTTGAGAGGTGGTAAAATTGTACCTCATCTGCCGTTTTTGCTGGCACCCCCCAAACTGCAAGTGTAAACTAAGATATATTGTCATTGGTTAAGTAAATAGCAAGTGCTTATTAGGGCTCAGCTGTGATTATTACTCCTATACTCCTGTGAAGCTATACCTTTGCCTTAGGCGAGCCATACATTGTAAAATCTTCTTTCTGAAGGGAAAGAACATTTGCTTGATTTCCTCATCAACACAGTCAGTGTTCATGGGGGAATTCCTTCCGCTGTGCTATTGTAATCTGACAGCAGGAGTTTTCCAAGCTGTCAGAATACAATGATCACTGCTGGCAGCTATAGCCACCACCAGTGATTACAAATAAAAAAAAAAAACACAACAGGCTGGTTGTACTTTAGTTGCCCATAGACGAAATGAAATTCGGCCAGTTCATCAGGAACCAGACAAATTTTGATCCATCTATGGCCAGGAGCAGGAACAACTAGAAAGATTTACTAGAATTGTTAGGGCATAGCCAGGCAAAGAGAGACACAATTGAATCATTACTTTTTTGTTATTATTGTCCAAACAATACACAATAATTTTGATATTATTGTCCAAACAATACAGGGAACTTAGTTGCTGGACAGGATGTGTGTTAGAACGCAGAGTATAATAGGATTTTTTTGTTGAGGTGGGTACATTTTAGCACACCTCTATGGTCCACCACAGCCGGGAGGCCAGAAGAAACCACAAAACCTAACATCAGTTGGGGTATCAATGTGTTTGCTACTCCCTTCTGAATAAACTGCAGCCTCAGTTGACCATAGAGCTGTGTGTTGTAGGGGGGACATGGCAATTACAATGTTATAGCACCTGGAGAAACTCTACTGCCACTACATTACTGGCTAATGAGCTTAAATAAAATAACTGGAATTCTAACCCATTGTTTTACTTTTAAATAGAGTGGGTCAGTGTTAAAATGGTCATGAACTATCAGGCTGAATGAAAAAAAATCTGATTCCTCCATTCACTCTATACAAAGCGAATGGACGAATGCACCGTTCCCCGGTCAGAATATCCAAACAGTCATAAATTCTCTGCCCGACTCTCTTGTTTTTTCAAAGGATGATGAAAGGGACAGTACCACTCACTATGCGAATTTCGTCCAGTTCATCAGGAAGCAGCCGAAATTTGAACAGTGTGTGTGTGTAATACTGACATATAATCACACATATAGGTTGGACTTGTGTCTTTTTTCAACCTCACCTACAATGTAACTATGTGTGTCCAGCTTTAGATCCTCTCTTGGCTATTATTTCTTTTTTTCTCAGTTGACTTTGCCTTCCTGGTGACATTAGGACTTTGCATTACATAGCTACATCGTTATAGGGCGTACACACGGTCGGACTTTGTTCGGACATTCCGACAACAAAATCCTAGGATTTTTTCCGACGGATGTTGGCTCAAACTTGTTTTGTCTACACACGGTCGCACAAAGTTGTCGGAAAATCCGATCGTTCTAAACACGGTGACGTAAAACACGCACGTCGGGACTATAAACGGGGCAGTAGCCAATAGCTTTCATCTCCTTATTTATTCTGAGCATGCGTGGCACTTTGTCCGTCGGATTTGTGTACACACGATCGGAATTTCCGACCACGGATTTTGTTGTCGGAAAATTTTATCTCCTGCTCTCCAACTTTGTGTGTCGGAAAATCCGATGGAAAATGTCCGATGGAGCCCACACACGGTCGGAATTTCCGACAACACGCTCCGATCGGACAATTTCCATCGGAAAATCCGACCGTGTGTACGGGGCATTAGTCTGGTTTAAAAAAAAGACACAAGTCCATCTAGTTCAACCAGCGTTGAGCTGAACTCTTCCTTCTTAGGAGTACATTCCATGTATAAACCTATAAAGGTTCTACTAGGATGCCATTGAACCTATCACCAGCCCTCTAAGCTAAACCTTTGCAAAGAGGGGAAGCAGAAAGTTTAGCTTATGGCAATGTCATCGGGACAGCAAACAAGGGGGATCCTCTTAGGGGAACCAACAGAATCCTTTTTAAGCTAATTTAAAGCAATCTATCTAAAGTTAGTCTAAAGTGTCAGTTAATCTACTATACAGTGTTTGACCACTTACCTGTTAGCACTGTCTAAGATGAAAAAAATACGATGGCCCCCTAAAAAGAGAAAAGAAAGACAATTCAAACAAATTAATATTTACAAAGAAAAAAAGAAGAAAAACAGACATTTTCATTTGCAGGATCCTATGTTCTACAAAATAACTAATATGTCTTTACATGTGTAATCTAATGCATATTGTGAGCCTCCAAAGTGTGAGCCTCCAGTTTCCATTTACAATGAATATCTATATAATGTTGTAAAACTATTACTGATTTTGATGCACAGCCTAATTTCTTTAAACTGCTGGCATACTTTTTTTTCTAAGTGTAGGAATGAGCTACAAGATCTGAGATGGTTCTTTGGAATACACAGCCTGCTTGAAGACTACTCACCAGAACTGAGAGGTAAGGAGCTTAGGTTCAATGGGGAGGCTTATATACTGTAGGACAGCCCCTGTACCTACTCAGCTTGCTCCACATATGGACGTGGGCTTTATGTTGCCTTAACTGAGTGTTTGAACCCATAGTTGTCTGTTTAACCCGAGTTAAAAATAACCCACATAATTCAGCAGGGGACACTTGAGTACTCCGTTGTTGAAAGCCACATTTGCAGTCCATAATTTAGGAAGGGATTGTTTTACACTGAGCTAAGGAAGCTATGAATGAAGGAAATCCTGCAACTAAAATAGAATCTCTTATCTCTTGATGTAACGTACATGTTTGAGTCTGATTTTGGCATTAAAAAAATAAATAAGATAGACCTTATGTATTTTATTAATGATCCTATAGGTGTGATGATGACTGATATGACTGATTTGTTGTTTCATGTACATATAGCCTACTTTGACCGCCGGCAGCGGGAAAATGCAAAATGCAGCAAAAACGTGCTGCCAGTGATTAATGCATTACTATCCTAAATGTGGTTCTTCTGCATTTAGGCTGGATTCACACCTATGCATTTTTAGTGCTTTTTGCATTTTGCAGATTTGCACTACAGTCCATTTACCATGGTTTCCTATGGAACACGTTCTGTAGTGCAAATCTGCAAAATGCAAAAAGCAGTAAAAATGCATAGGTGTGAATCCAGCCTAAGGCTCTATTCACACTAATGCGTTTTTTGATGCATTTTGCATTTTGCAGAAATGCATGGGAATTCCTATGGAACATGTTTACATCAATGCATTTTTGTGCCTCTGCGTTTTTGGGAAGGGTCGGGGACTTTTTTTCATGCAAAATGCAGCGTTTTGCATGTAATAGAATTCAATGGACAGGCATCCAAAACGCAAGTACCGCATTTTTACTGCGTTTTTACCGCGTTTTTGACGCGTTTTGCGTTTATTTTTTCTTTCTTTTTCTTTTACACTGTATACAGTATAAAACAAACACTGTAAAAAAAAAAAAAATACTAAAATGCAAAATGCGGCAAAAACGCATGTCCAAAAACGCGGCAAGCACCGCAAAAAGCACTGTAGAAACGCTCAAAGGCAACATGCATAGATGTGAATCGAGCCTTAGGCTCGATTCACACCTATGCATGTTGCTTTTGAGCGTTTCTGCAGTGCTTTTTGCGTTGCTTGCCTCGTTTTTAAACATGCGTTTTTACAGCGTTTTTGTGGCGTTTTTGCCGCGCTTTGCGTTTTTTTTATACTGTATACAGTGTAAAAAAAAGAAAGAAAAAAACGCCAAACACGACAAAAACGCAGCAAAAACGCTGCAAAAACGCTGTACTTGCGTTTTTGATGCTGGTCCATTGAATTCTATTACATGCAAAATGCTGCATTTTGCTTGAAAAAAAGTCCCTGACCCTTTCCAAAAACGCAGAGGTACAAAAATGCATTGATGTGAACATGTTCCATAGAAACCCATGTTAAAAAATTCCCATGCATTTCTGCAAAATGCATCAAAAAACGCATTAGTGTGAATAGAGCCTTAGGCTGGATTCACACCTATGCATTTTTTGTGATTTTTGCATTTTGCAGATTTGCACTACAGTCCATGTAACATGGTTTCCTATGGAACACGTTCTGTAGTGCAAATCTGCAAAATGCAAAAAGCACTAAAACTGCATAGGTGTGAATCCAGCCTTAGGCTCCATTCACACTAGCGCGTTTTTTGATGCATTTTGCATTTTGCAGGAATGCATGGGAGTTTTTTTAACATGGGTTCCTATGGAACATGTTCACATCAATGCATTTTTGTACCTCTGCGTTTTTGGAAAGGGTCAGGGACTTTTTTTCATGCAAAATGCAGCGTTTTGCATGTAATAGAATTCAATGGACCAGCATCAAAAATGCAAGTGCAGCGCTTTTGCAGCTTTTTTACAAAAACGCTGCAAAAACGCTGCTCAAAAACGTGGCAAGCATGCATTTCCAGCTCATCGAAACACATGCATAATAAGTATTCATGCGATCCATTGGACTTCTACGACACACATCGATCGATAAAAAAAAACAAAAAACATGTGAACTATTTTCCATGACAAGCCACTGCACAACACAAGCAGTATATGTTAACCAGATCAATTTTAAAAAATGGGATACCAAGTAACACACATTTTGATGCATCATAACATGTGCATTACTACGCAAAGGCGTAAAGAGAGCTTTAAAGTCTATTTCCTGGCTTTATGTGGATTGAACGATGTTCTACAAGGTCTGAGCAGTTCTGCAGAAGTAAAATTATATACAAAGGTGTAACCCATTTTTTTTTTTTTTTGCATCCTTACACTGTGATTACATGGAGCTGTTGTACACCCCGTCATAGTGGGGGCCCATGACACCCTGCATTCACAGTATATCCTCAGCCTTCCAAACTGAGTGACCCTGAGTATCATTCAACCCGGAAAACTGAGGACATCTAGTGGCGGAAACAGTTAACTGCAGGGGACAGCTCTGAAGTGGAGGGGGAGTATTGCAGTTAGTAAAATGACAAAAACAGTCTGGTGCCAGAAAAATGGGACATATGTTGCACTGGGAACCTTGTGAATGTCCAGCAAGAGCCTAAAAAGCAGCTGTGTAGGTGAGCACACCAGGAGGGGTGTGAATACAAGTAAAAACAAGTATTGCATTTAGAGCTGCTTTTTAACAGCTGCTTGGGAGACCATAAAGAAACAAAAAATGCCCAGAGTTGGGCTTTAAGCTATTTACAAGATACGTCACACTTTTGATACACCATACGATGATATGATACGTCATCCGATCATGTTATTACAGTTGCCACCAGTTAAAAACAAGTGTTATGCCCCGTACACATGATCAGATTTTCCGACAACAAAACCGTGGAATTTTGTTCGAAGGTTGTTGGCTCCAACTTGTGTTGCATACACACGATCACACAAATGTTGGCCAACAATTACGAACGTAGTGACGTATTAGACGTACTACGTGATTTTTCAGCTCTTTAGCGCCACCCTTTGGGCTCCTTCTGCTAATTTCATGTTAGTAGAAGTTTGGTGAGTGTTGATTCGCGCTTTCCTTTTTCCGTTTTTTATTTTGCGCTATTATTGAAAAAAAAAGCCTTTGAAAATTTGTTCGCAATAACTCCATCAGTATCACCAGCAAAGCAGCTTCATTATTATCCCATTAAAGAAGAAGAGAATTGTGCGCTGCTTTTGGAGATTTCCTAATTTGCCACATCACAAATGTAATGCCGCGTACACACAGTCGGACTTTTCGTCTACAAAAGTCCGACGGACGCCGACGGACTAAAGCTGGCTGACAATCCGATCGTGTGTGGGCTTCCCCGGACTTTCAACGGACTTTTGCAGCCTCAAATCCGACGGACTTTAGATTTGAAACATGCTTCAAATCTTTACGTCGTAACTACGACGGACCCCAAAATCCGCTCGTCTGTATGCTAGTCCGACGGACAAAAACCCACGCTAGGGCAGCTATTGGCTACTGGCTATCAACTTCCTTATTTTAGTCCGGTGTACGTCATCACGTACGAATCCGTCGGACTTTTGTGTGGTCGTGTGTAGGCAAGTCCGTTCGTTAGAAAGTCTGCCGCAAGTCCACTGAAAGTCCACCGGAAGTCTGTCGGACAGGCTGTCGGACTTTTGTAGACGAAAAGTCCGACCGTGTGTACGCAGCATTAGTTCTCCATTATGATCGCTAGTTTACAAGACTGGCCGCTTCTGCTTCTGAGCATGTGACGGACTTGTGTACACACGATCAGAAAGTCCAACAACAAAAGTTTGTTGGCGGAAAATTTGTGAACCTGCTAGTCAACATTTGTTGGCGGAAAGTCCGACAACAAATGATCGATGGAACATACATGCGGTCGGACTTTCTGCCAACAAGATCACATCCAACATTTGTTGTTGGTAAATCCTATCGTGTGTACGGGGCATTAGGGTCTGGGGGAAGGTGGGTTTTAGTTCAGAGATTAAGGTTTCATTATTTAAGGATTGCAAGCTTAGAATAATAGTGTAGTGGGGCAAAATGATTTTAATAAACCATTCCCCTATACATGTACAGGTGGCAAACCTAGTTCTATTGGCAGTGTGTGGAGATTAGACTGTAGGGGCAATAAAAGTAATCAGCAGTGATGTTTTGAGAAACTGGAGGATGAGAAGGAGCTCCTTAGTATCTTCAATGCACATCCCTGTCTTTTCACAGAAGCTACTCCGTGAGAGACTAACACTTGTCACAGATAAATCTACCATAGCCTACCCTATTAACATTCTTATGCCAACAATCAATCAAGGCAAGAAGTTAAATACACCAAGTTGATGACTGCAAATGTCAGTGTATGTGATGATCATCATAGCTCTGCTTTGTCTTACATTTTGGACTATGTAGAGAAACATCCCCTACGAATTTCAAGAGACTTTCATACTTGAGGTGACTGTAGACGTATTCATGCTTGGACCTTGAAAAAATAGGACATACCCCGAAGGCTTGTCCTGAAAAATTGTATGTTAGTGCAAATAAAAAAAGTATCACGGACAGTACTCAATTTTCTCAAGAGACTTTCAGAATAGAAAGTTTAAGTAAACTAGTCATAACTTACGATCTACATCATTGTTTCCCAACCCCAGAGGAACCACTACAATCATTTTCAGGTCTCAGTCAACCCTTACTGAAACAAATTAATTGAGGGTCAGTGGGAAAAATGCCTTTTACATTGGTAGTCAGTTGGAAGAATGCAACCCCTAAGAGCCCTTGCACACTGGTGCGGTTTGCAGGCACTATTGCGCTAATAATAGCGCCTGCAAACCGACTTGAAAGTGTCGCTGTTGTGTATCCAGTGTGAAAGCCCCAAGGGCTTTCACACTGGAGCGGTGCGCTGGCAGGACAATAAAAAAAGTCCTGCCAGCAGCATCTTCGGAGCGGTGAAGGAGCAGAGTGTATACCGCTCCTTTACCGCTCCTGCCCATTGAAATCAATGGGACGGCGCGGCTATACCGCCGGCAAAGCACCTCTGCAGAGGCGCTTTGCGGTGGTATTTAACCCTTTCTCAGCCACTAGCGGGGGGTAAAACCACCCCACTAGCGGCCGAATACCGACGGTAAAACAATGTAAGGAGGAGAGTTTCACAATGCAGCCTCCATATTTATGACAGGTTTCTTTTTTAGAATATTCTATTGTCACACAGGGACTCTGATGAAATCTTTGTTTGCGCTTCCAGGACCAAACCCCTTTGGAAAATATGTACTGTACTTATTTTAAATTAAGGAGAACACAACAGGATGAGTAGGGACATCCCAAGGTGGGTGGGAGTCTCCAAAACTCATGGGCAGGAACTAAACCAACAACGTTGGCAGGAAAATTGTTTTCTCTGGATCACCGAGATAGCGGCCAACACCCCCTTCAACTTCAATTGCAATTTAAGGGGCTAACATTTAACATTTTGCCACACACGTGATGTAATTGCATTAAACTGAAGGTGGTTTGGAAGAGAGAATATTTTTAAGACACACTTTGTCAGAAGCAGTACGGTGCAAAGCGAAGTTACATAAACATCAGTCTCTGTAATGATTTATTCATATTTCATTCATACGTGTGAATGTTTTAGTAGCTCGTTTACATCACACAATTTATTGCTATTAAAGGTTACAACTGTAAATGACAAGGAGGGCTTGAGAATTTCCTAGAAAGACATTCCCAGGGAATGGATATTATTACGGTGACCTATACCCCTGCTGACTTCTGGAGTGTCTCAGAATATGCATCGTTGCTGTCTTATTTCTCCTATTTTGTGCTTGATAAGTTGTTATGTCATACGATGCCATGCCTTTTTTTGGTGGAGCTAAACCTGACTATGATCAATACACGTTACAGCTTCAAGTATACATGGACAGCTATACAAATCACCATGGTCATTTGAGAGATAGTTGTTCACAGCTTCTTAGCCAAGAAACTAATTGTACCTTCTGCAGCCACCTGGCTCATTACTATCCCATTCCCTGTGTGGGTCATTTGACCACCACCCTTTTCACTTTGGTTGACAGATGGTTGACATTGCGTGGCCTGGAAGCCTGGTTTAGACCTAGAAATAAAGAGAGAAAGAAAGAAAAAAAGTTTGCCAAACAGCTCACAAGTTCCAATGTACATCCAAACCCTAGTGAACTGTCCTTGGGGACATGTGCTAATGCAACTTTTTTTTAACATAATACCATTTGGCGGAGAGCAGCAACATTACAAAATGCAATTTTCCTTTAAATAACAGGTTTGAAGGATGTCCTTAACCTGTCTGCAAAGTGGCTTACAAGTCTGATGTATACAATGTACCACAGCACTGACTACAAAGAAAAACAAACATACTATTTAAATTGTTGGTAAACGATATTTCCCTGGCAGCTTGGTTTTCCTTGTAAAAAATGTAATGGGTAACCCCCCCCCAAAATACACACCAGATCCTTTGGGGGATCTGGTATGTCAGAGAAAGATGTCAAATTACCCACAAATGTTTTTTCTAAAATGTCACTTTTGCTATAGTACATTCTACAGCAAGAATGAAAAAATGAACAGGCCACATGCCCTCAATATGTTGACGGTGCCTTGCCAGAGGGGACCCTCCCGGCAAGGCACCTTGACCCCATTGCTGCTGAGGACAAGGGCCTCTTCCCCACATCCCTGGCCTGTTGATGTAGGGGTATGCAATAAGGAATCTAGAAGCCCCCTTTAAAATAAGGGATTCTCAGATATCCATTCCCCCACATAAATGTAGTACCCTTTATCTTGCACATAAAAAGTAAATAAACACACCAAAAACTTTGACAAATTCTTTATTTTTAAAAAAATCCTAAAAATGTCCCACGATATAAATACATTGTTAATCATGTCATCCAGAGAAGCAGATTTCTCATCAAACATGATGAACAACAAAACCATAAACCTGCCAACATGTCTGCTCCCATTTCTACTTCTTGCCTCTTTGCTCACTGGCTTGTAAACAAAGGGACTGAAATGCTGGCTGAATTCCACTTCCAACCTCAGCCCTAATGCTCCTCCTAGCAAAGAGGTACATCCATAATGTAAAAAATCACCAGCTAATTTAACTAGCTCCACATTCAGATTGTTATATTAGCTTTGAGTGTGATAAAATTGGACTTTGAGGATCCCCCAGATCTTATCCCAAGGGTTGACAATCGTAGGGTCCATTTACCCATGGGTAAAGAACTAAGGGATCCTCAGTGCCCTACTTTATCACAATCAAAGTGCGTATAAAAATCTGGATACAGAACTAGTTAAAGCTAAACTCCATGAAATTTTTGAAGAAAAGTATGGCCAAAGCTTTTTGGCCATATATAGATATATAGAATCAATATATAAGATCTGTGATTCTCTCTTTATACTGTATATGGAGTGTTAACTCATGCTTTGAAACGGAATACAATATGTCAAATAAGCGTCTGTTAGCAGCAATGGTCCACAATCAGCCAACCTTACGTTCAGAACTGGCCATCAAAGAAACTATTTAAAAATAATAAAAAGAGAAGCCAATGTTTTGGAGAATGAGAAGTGAATGCCGGAAAACACACATGTGATTGCATAATCGTGCAAAGAGCAGTGTGTCGTAATCCATAGAAACCAATTTTGGCAGTTTACAGTTATAGAGTTAAAGAGGACCCTCCATTAACTCAGATGGAGGCAGAATTATGGTACTTCTCCTTTACACTGGACATGCCACAGCTTGCTGATTAAACCATGGAGCATCCCCTTCTCTTATTAGCATGATCAGTGCCAGCAGATATGTAAACTGGCTGATTTCTATTGGTAGCCTTCATATTCCCCGGCTGAGTTCTGCTCTACATGGAGGCTGAGACTGATATGAAGTAGAAAACACCAGATACTTTTAAAAGGATAATTTTTTTTCAGGTAAAAAAAAATGTCCATTTTGTTACTGTTTTTTTTTTTTCTTCCATGGAGCCGGCAAAGCATTGCACCCGCCACCAGCAGATCACAGGTTCAATGTTAAGCTTCTGCACAGTCTTCCTCTAGCTTTCCCCGTATGGACTTGCAGTTACAAAACTAGGAGTAAAAATGAATGAACCATGAGCATGCTGAGCAGCGTGCTCACAGTTCGATTACATGTAAATCTACAGTGGTGGAAGATGGTACTTGTAGTTTTTTCATTTGCAGAGCTCTGTAAATGAAAGACTCGGCTGTGTGGTTGTCAAGGTTTTGAAAAAGTGACAGTGGGTGAGGGGAGAAGATCCCCATCCACTGTCACATTGCAGGGAGCGCTGGTGACAAGTGCAATGGAGCATGTTGTCCCCTAAATATGGGTGGGACATACAAACATAACATGTTTCAAAAGGTAAACTTATCCTTTTTGAAACAATTCAGTTTCTTTTATTTAGTAAATACACTGCTATATAATTTTTTTTTAAATCTCCTGGGAGGTCAGCTTTAAAGATCTGGATGCCAGAACTGAAATGAACGTTTATTTCTCATATATGAGTATATTATTACTGTACTAACCAGTCTGTTTTTTGTTTTCTGACATGCCACAACTGAATGCAGTGTTTCTTTATGGTAACCTCGGGTCAGGGGCGGATTGACCATTCGGGCACTCAGGCACGGACCGAGGGCCCCATGTCACTAGGGGGCCCCATCAGAGTGGCCGGCCTCAGTAAAAGCAGGGACAGTATGTAAAAATCTGAGTTTTTTACATCTGCATGGCTTTTATTCACACGCCCCACTGCCAGATCTGAGGCCAACCACAGCAGTTCACTATGTCGCTGGCTCTAAGGCTCACTTGCGCAGTTCAGAGCCTGCAACAAGTGGATTTTTTTTTTCTAATTTAAAGGCCTTTTCCTGCCAGCTACCTACCACACCAAGCACTAAGGGCAAATGTGTGTGTAAGGGGACACTGATAGAGGGTGACACACTGGGGGGGGGGCTCTGCCATAAGGTAGGACTCTGCGGACTGTGATGTATAGGGAGAATATTGGGACTTTGGTGTAAGGGAGGACTCATGTGAGCGTGGCACTCATCCTGACCGCTGTACTCTATATGCTGTTTTGTTTGTTACTTACTCCTGGCATGGCGGCCACCTGTAAGCCTGGGGGCCCCATAATCTTCTATTGCCAGGGGGCCCCATGAGTTGTCAGTCCGCCCCCTGCCTCGGGTCCAATACATTTTGCACTGGACTGCACTAAATATTCTACCACACTGCGCTGTCTGCCACATAAATGCTGTACTATATAACTCCAAGCAATACAAAATGCTTTAAAAAAATGATACCACTATATGAATGTTTTGCTTGGCTGAATTAGAGAGGCGAGCGGATGACATCTCAATCTCTGACTCAGCCAATCAGAAGAAGCCTTGCATTCAATAATAGAATACAAAGCTTCCCGTGGATGGCTGAGCGGCACTCAGTGTGATCCGATTTTGTGGAAGTTCCCATCCCCCTGCCGGAACACAGCGCTGTATACTATATGTAGCTGAGGCTACATACAGTTAATACAGTGCACTAAACAAGCGTATCTGGTATTGCAATAAATAGTTTGGGCCAGCTTTGTCCAAATGAATTATTTTAAAGGACATTAAAGATGGAGATCAGCTTTAACATTATTACTCATGCAGAACTTATTTGTATTGTTACCTGCAGTCTTCATGCTCAACTCTTCAGCTGCATGTGTTAAGTAGTTCTTATGGAATTAAAGTCACTCCTGACCAATGCAATGTCATATCACTGATGTTCAAGAGAAAACAGAAAGGCGTTTTGGGTGCTAAACTCCTGGGAATGGACAGACAAGAGGCTTCTTGGCTTTTTCAACAAAGGTAAATAACAGATCTTTTGAGAAGGGCTCAGTTAAAGTGACAGCATGAAAATATGAATCCTGCAAGACTTGGCACCTTTATCTTTTAATAAAGGGCTTGTGCAGATGAGTGGTGAACTGCATGTCAGAGATGAAGCTCAGGAGCTAGACGGGCTTTGCTGCACCAGACACAGCCTCATTTATCACTATGGATGGCTGAAGCTGCACATAGCCTTCGTGCATGACATTGGCAGTCAAAAAATAAATGGGCATGCTTCCCTATAAACCAGCAATTTTCAACCAGGGTGCCTTGGTAAATTACCTAAAAATTGCCAATAATGTATACAAGCCAGCAGGTGGATCAAGGCTGCCTTGTATGCCGCGTACACACAAGCGGACTTTCCGGCATACTTACTTACATACTTGGTCCGGCGGACCAGAGTCCGCCGCACAATCCGATCGTGTGTAGGCTCCCGCGGTCCGCCGGACCTAGATTTGAAGCATGTTTCAAATCTTTACGTCGTAAGTCCGCCGGACTCAGTTCCTGACGGAAAAAGCCCGTTCGCCTGTATGCTGGTCCGATGGACCAGATACGACGCAAGGGCAGGGTACTGCATCTCGAGTTCGCTGCAATAGGAAAAACTAACAGGCCCTTAGGTCTGGTATGGATTTTAAGAGGAACCCCCTACGCCGAAAAAACGGTGTGGGGTCCCCCCTAAAATCCATACCAGACCCCGATCCGAGCACGCAGCCCGGCCGGTCAGGAAAGGGGGTGGGGACGAGCGAGCGTACCGTTTTTTCGGCATAGGCGTTAAAATCCATACCAGACCTAAGGGCCTGGTATGCCCCGCGACAGGGCTCGCAAGGTGTCAATCTTGCCGATAAAAGCGCCGAGATTAACTCCCTTTTCTAGTCCCGTCGTACCCGACTCACGTTCAAAATGAACGGACTTGTTCGTGTGTGGGCAAGTCCGTTCATTCTGAAAGTCCGCCGTAACTCCGGCGAAAGTCCGTTGGAAAGACGGGCGGACCTAGCCTGCCGGAAAGTCTGGTTGTGTGTAGGCAAGTCCGTCCATTCAGAAAGTCCGGCGGAAAGAATATCGGACCAAGTCTGCCAGAAAGTCCACTCGTGTGTACGCGGCATTAGTTACACAAAAAGCCACAGATTTTTTTTTTGTGAACCATTTCAACCTTCCAGCCACCGGTGTCTAAACAACCAGTGATGGCATCAGTGTTGATCGCTTGCACGGCATCCTTGTTTGACCCTCTCCATCATTAACACTGGGGTCAGCTGACTGATAGAGAAAAACTGAGGGAGAGGAAAAACACTGGAATACCAGTGTGCAAAAGTGTATTTGCTTTGGAAGAATAAAAATAACTCTAATGTTGGGTCTCCTATGTGTGTCAATGCTGCCGCATTATGTAAAACTATTACAATAGTTTTTTTTACATTTTAGAATAGGGTGCCGTAATTTTAAAGGGTGCCTTGAGGAAAAAAGGTTGAGAAACAATGATACCCATTCTGTGCTCAAACTTTGAATGAAAGTTCCGCTCTTTCATAGAGATGAAGCCTGTAAGATAGGGAAGATAAGGGTGCCAAGCTGTGTCTGCAGGGTGATCATCATTTATCTGACCACCTCTAACAAGCGCCAGTGACCTGAGCGGCACATCCAGGGGTACCTAGTCGGTACAGGTCCCTTAGGCACATGGAGGCTGAACAGTTCTTGTTCGCTATGGGTTACAGAACACCATACCTGTTTGCACAATGTCATTAAATCATGCCTCTAAAGTCCCCAGCAGTGGCGTCACTAGGGGGTGGCTTTTGGGGCTATAGCCCCGAATCTGGGGCCCATAGCCCCGAGGCTCTCTGGGGACCCTGATGCAAGGGGGAGGCTCTCTGGGGACCCTGATTTAAGGGGGAGGCTCTCCGGGGACTCTAATGTAAGTGGGGGGCTCTGTGGGGACCCTGATGCAAAGGGGAAGCTCTCTGGGGACTCTGATGTAAGGAGGGGCTCTCTGGGGACCCTGATGTAAGGGGGGCTCTCTGGGGACCCTGATGTAAGGGGGGCTCTCTGGGGACCCTGATGTAAGTGGGGGGCGCTTGGGGATATATATACACACACACATATATTACTGTATATACATGTGTATGCCTGCCCAAGCATATGACTTTCTTTACTACGCTGCTATGGGCTCTAGCCCCAGATCTTTTGTAGACCTAGCAACAACCCTGGTCCCCAGTACACAAATATCTCCACTTTGTTTGCTTGTCAATTTCTCCAGATTTGGCATATTAACAAGGACTTCCACTGCCTGTGACCGGATACCTAACACATAATAAAAATAACAGTGCCTAAACTGCATTTTTGGACAAACCGACAAATAAAACACAATAGCAGATACAATCAATCAATTCACACCAATTTAAAGTATGGTTTAAGCACTTTAGTAAAAGAAATAAAAAAGGTTCAATTCGCAAGTCAAATATAATAACAGCATGTAATTGCAAAAATTGTGCTAAGTCAGTCAGATTTTATCACCCGGTGGGTGTCTGAAAAGCCCTCAGAGCATTTTGGTGAAACAGCTGAGGGCAGCACTGGCACCGGATAGGTTAGGGACAGGTATACAAGCCTAAAGGTTCAGTGACAAGGGGGTAATGACTATGTAAATACACATAAATATTAACATCAATCTGTATTAAATGATGTAAACATATACATCTTCTGAGGTCAGTAAAAGAATTCTCTTCAAGGGCAGGACTTTACTGAAGCATCGCCCGGACCTGTTTAGAAGTTGATTCATCGTTCAGGTGCTTTGTGGTAAACCTGAGTGCATTTAAAAGTCCTTCCATGGAATCTGGGGGTTGTTCTTTCAATACTTTTATACATCCTTTCATATCAATCTTTGACGTCTTGCAAAAAGCATCAACTGGATGAAGGTGGTCATAAAGGATTATTACACCAACCATTACCCTCATACAAAACATGAGAGTGTCTTCACTGGTGAACCAACTCCTGTACTCCGGTGTTTCAAGCATTACTTTACACACACTGGCCATTGTACTCAAACAGTCTGTGGTGTTTTCAATAGGTAATTTTTTATTGTCGGATACAAAGCTGGTAGTGACATTGCTAAGTGTTTACAGCATTGGCGTGGCTTCAGAATAGAATAGGGACATCCTGTTTGCCATTTCATTGTTAACTTCATTTTCGATGTCTAGATGCATGTTATTTATCCTGTTTCGACTTATCGTCCGCCTGTAATAACTGAAGTCATTCTGGATTGCAGGATTCCACATCTTCAGTTCATCAAAGCGTAGAGTAAAGTGCAGAATTTCAGCAGACTCTTCAGCCAAAGCTTGCTCTCGCTCCAAGTGTTGTGTTGGGGTGTAGGGGGGGGGGGGGGGCAAGTCAGAGACTCTAATAAACTCTTCAGATCCTTTTCAAGTCTTATCGAAAACTCATAAAACCGCTTCAGCCCGACAACCAGGGGGCACACTGAATTCCAAGCCTTCTTCTGCAGCTGGATGTCATTTGGATTTTGAATAGCATCTCGTATTTCTTGTCCCGCTCCTTTGTATGCTTGCAGATCGTTAAGTATACTCTCGGAGTCCTGCAGAACAGCGTTGACCTGGTTCCACACTTCCCCCTCACAATCTGTTGGCTGTGCATTTTCAAAATCCAGGAAAAAATGGGGATAATTTTCAATTTCCCTGGTAAGAACCTTAAGAAGATTACCCATCCCAGCAAACCTTTTCCACCAACTCTCTGGATGAACGTCTCCCAACAAGCTACTCTCTTAACATGAGTTCTGTCGACAGCTCAGGGCTCAGCGCTGCTCCATCCCCGGGTACCGCTCTGCTCGCTGTTAAAAGCTAGGAAGTCTACCTTTCCCAAGGACTAGCATTGCACATGGGGGGCATATTTTGTCTGGCTTAAAGACAGAAAGTTTCATCCCAGGAAATACTCGGAAGAATCCTGACCTGGACAAGCATTTGGCCCTGGGTACCATCAAGAACCAGATCTCAGTGACTACGATCTTGTTTCAAAGACCGTTCGCTTCCTATTCCTTGGTCAAGACCTTTGTACAGGGTGTCTCCCATATAGCTCCTCCTGTACAAACACCTGTGACACTATGGAATTTAAACTTGGTTTGGTTAGCACTTTGAACCCATCAGGGACATTCTCTTTTCTACTCTTACTCACAAGGTTTCGTTCGTTGTTGCAAACATCTTCATGAAGCATGTGTCTGTGCTGACAGATTTGTCCTGTAAAGAACATTTTTGGTCTTGCACAAGAATAAGGTGGTTTTGAGGCCTAGTGCCTTCTTTTATTCATAAGTTGGTTTCATCTTTTCACCTCATGCAGGAAAATGTTGATCCATTCCTCTGTCTAGCTATAGCTCATCAGAAGGAAATTTCCCTAGATTGCCTGGACACGGTCTGAGCTGTGAGAATCTATCTCTCAGCCACTGCTTCCATCAGAAAGATTTATTCACCAGCTAGATTAGGACATCTGTTTCCTTCAGCCCTCTGCAAGTTATCCCTGCCCCTGGACAGAATTTTCTCTCAATGCTGTTCTGTCTAAGCCCTCTTTTCTCCTTTCTATTCATTGTACCCATGGATGGTCTGTGCCCTCAGTGGCGTTGCTAGGGGGTGGCTTTTGGGGCTATAGCCCTGAATCTGGAGCCCATAGCCCCAAGTCTCTGCAGGGGTCCCCAAGGGGAGGCTCTCTGGGGACCCTGATGCAGGGGGAGGCTCTCTGGGGACCCTGATTTAAGGGGGAGGCTCTCTGGGGACCCTGATTTAAGGGGGAGGCTCTCTGGGGACCCTGATTTAAGGGGGAGGCTCTCTGAGGACCCTGATGCAAGGGGGGCTCTCTGGGGACCCTAATTTAAGGGGGAGGCTCTCTGGGGACCCTGATTTAAGGGGGAGGCTCTTGGGGACCCTGATTTAAGGGGGAGGCTCTCTGGGGACCCTGATTTAAGGGGGTGGCTCTCTGGGGACCCTGATTTAAGAGAGAGGCTCTCTGCGGACACTGATTTAAGGGGGGGGCTCTCTGGGGACCCTGATGCAGGGGGAGGCTCTCTGGGGACCCTGATTTAAGGGGGAGGCTCTCTGGGGACCCTGATTTAAGGTGGAGGCTCTCTGGGGACCCTGATTTAAGGGGGAGGCTCTCTGAGGACCCTAATGCAAGGGGAGGCTCTCTGGGGACCCTGATGCAAGGGGGAGGCTCTCTGGGGACCCTGATTTAAGGGGGAGGCTCTCTGGGGACCCTGATTTAAGGGAGAGGCTCTCTGGGGACCCCGATTTAAGGGGGAGGCTCTCTGGGGACCCTGATTTAAGGGGGAGGCTCTCTGGGGAGCCTGATGCAAGGAGGAGGCTTTCTGGGGACCCTGATTTAAGGGGGGGCTCTCTGGGGACCCTGATGCAAGGGGGGGCTCTCTGGGGACCCTGATTTAAGAGGGAGGCTCTCTGGGGACCCTGATTTAAGGGAGAGGCTTTCTGGGGACCCTGATGCAAGGGGGAGGCTCTCTAGGGATCCTAATGTAAGGGGGGCCCTCTGGAGATATACACACACGTATATTAGATAAATATGTATGCCCACCCAAGTGTATGACTTTCTTTACTACGTTGCTATGGGCTCTAGCCCCAGATCTTTTGTAGACCTAGCAACGCCCCTGTGTGCCCTCGTCATTTACTCACCCCTCATTGCTTCACAATATGCTCCAGCTGCTGAAATATCACTGCATCTTACTTCCTGACAAAAAGTCCCTTTCCTCTATGGTTTTGGTGCTATCTTTCACATCTTACAAAAAAAGAATACTTACACTTGATCAAGATCATCCTCCTGCAGCTGGTCAGTGATCATGTAATTCTGTTAACTCATTACCAATTTGAGGGACTATGGCCGGATTAGCATAAGAGAAGAAGGAGGAAGGAGTGGGTTCATTAGCAACAGTTGAAGACAAATGGCTGATTGGCATCTGGAAGAAAGAAGAAGGAGATGGCTTTGCAGCCACCCAACTGCCTCCTGCATGTTCTGTGGCTATACAGCTTATCCACTTTGAAATAAAAAAGACAGACATGCCTTGCCTCTAGTTCAGCCCAGCCACCGATTTGTCCACATAGAACCTGCTCACTCCCTACTACCTCTGCGTGCATAACCTCTGCCTTTCACATTGGGCTTGTCTGACGTTGACTCTGACTCTGGCTATTGCTGCTCATGGTTGACACGGATTGTGCACTGCACATGCATGGCCAATTGCTTACTTTCTAGTAGCTAGAAGGTAGTTGTGCATGCATGGTGTATTTGTTTTGTATCAGCATTGGGTAGATGTGGGGTGAAGAGTGGGCATGTTAAAGTGTGGTGTGACAACAGTAGCTGTCAGAGCAGACTTGAAATTGTGGCCCACTACTTGCCAGCCACTGATCATGAGTATACATGCAAGCTATCCCCCCCAATGCTACACTTGGGCCAGCTGCACCTTCTGGCCACCTCTTGTCCCAGCCCTTGCTATAGCAATAGGGGTTGTTAATATATGGTGCTCTGGTGCATATTACTTTACTGATGTGATGTACTACAATCAAAGGGCAGCTTGGCCTGTGCCAGCAACAAGTGTATACTGCAAAATAGGTTATAGCAAAATAGAATATACCCCACCCCAATAGAACACTAAACCTCAACCCATTTTTTAACCTAGCAGAACATTTTAAAAAAAAGGATAAACATAAAATAATAGCAAATAAAAGCTAGAAAAGCTACAATTTCTGGGGAAATTGTGTGGAGTGTTTTTGCCTGCACCTACAGTAGTCTATAACTGGAGTGGGCGGAGTAACTGGGTGGAGTGGCTGGAGTAACTGTTGTGTGGTTGGAGTGGCTGGAGTAACTGTGGAAAGTGTTAAAAAGCTTAATATTTTAAAAAGTATAAATAGTAGTAAAAAAGTTGAAGAAGTCCCATCATTAGCTGAAAATTTTTTTTTTTTTCCAAAATTATTTTTTTTTTCCAAAATTATTTTTTTTTCAAACATAATTTTTTTTTTCAAAAATAATTTTTGAAAAAAAAAAATTTGAAAAAAAAAATCTTTTGAAAAAAAAAATAATTTTTGAAAAAAATGTTTGGTCTTGCACAAGAATAAGGTGGTTTTGAGGCCTAGTGCCTTCTTTTATTCATAAGTTGGTTTCATCTTTTCACCTCATGCAGGAAAATGTTGATCCATTCCTCTGTCTAGCTATAGCTCATCAGAAGGAAATTTCCCTAGATTGCCTGGACACGGTCTGAGCTGTGAGAATCTATCTCTCAGCCACTGCTTCCATCAGAAAGATTTATTCACCAGCTGGATTAGGACATCTGTTCCCTTCAGCCCTCTGCAAGTTATCCCTGCCCCTGGACAAAATTTTCTCTCAATGCTGTTCTGTCTAAGCCCTCTTTTCTCCTTTCTAATCATTGTACCCATGGATGGTCTGTGCCCTCAGTGGCGTTGCTAGGGGGTGGCCTTTGGGGCTATAGCGCCGAATCTGGAGCCCATAGCCCCAAGTCTCTGCAGGGGTCCCCAAGGGCAGGCTCTCTGGGGACCCTAATGTAAGTGGGGGGCTCTCTGGGGACCCTGATGCAGGGAGAGGCTCTCTGGGACCCTGATTTAAGGGGGAGGCTCTCTAGGGCCCCTGATTTAAGGGGGAGGCTCTCTGGGGACCCTGATTTAAGGGGGAGGCTCTCTGAGGACCCTGATGCAAGGGGGGGCTCTCTGGGGACCCTAATTTAAGGGGGAGGCTCTCTGGGGACCCTGAATTAAGGGGGAGGCTCTCTGGGGACCCTGATGCAAGCGGGAGGCTCTCTGGGGACTCTGATTTAAGGGGGAGGCTCTCTGGGGACCCTGATTTAAGGGGGAGGCTCTCTGGGGACCCTGATTTAAGGGGGAGGCTCTCTGGGGACCCTGATGCAAGGGGGAGGCTCTCTGGGGACCCTGATTTAAGGGGGAGGCTCTCTGGGGACCCTGATTTAAGGGGGAGGCTCTCCCGGGACCCTGATTTAAGGGGGAGGCTCTCTGGGGACCCTGATTTAAGGGGGAGGCTCTCTGGGGACCCTGATGCAAGGGCGGGCACTCTGGGGACCCTGATTTAAGGGGGAGGCTCTCTGGGGACCCTGATTTAAGGGAGAGGCTCTCTGGGGACCCTGATGCAAGGGGGAGGCTCTCTAGGGATCCTAATGTAAGGGGGGGCCTCTGGAGATATACACACACGTATATTAGATACATATGTATGCCCACCCAAGTGTATGACTTTCTTTACTACGTTGCTATGGGCTCTAGCCCCAGATCTTTTGTAGACCTAGCAATGCCCCTGTGTGCCCTCGTCATTTACTCACCCCTCATTGCTTCGCAATGTGCTCCAGCTGCTGAAATATCACTGCATCTTACTCCCTGACAAAAAGTCCCTTTCCTCTATGGTTTTGGTGCTATCTTTCACATCTTGCAAAAAAGAATACTTACACTTGATCAAGATCATCCTCCTGCAGCTGGTCAGTGATCACGTAATTCTGTTGATTCATTACCAGTTTGAGGGACTATGGCCGGATTAGCATAAGAGAAGAAGGAGGAAGGAGTGGGTTCATTAGCAACAGTTGAAGACAAATGGCTGATTGGCATCTGGAAGAAGGAAGAAGGAGATGGCTTTGCAGCCACCCAACTGCCTCCTGCATGATCTGTGGCTATAAAGCTTATCCACTTTGAAATAAAAAAGACAGACATGCCTTGCCTCTAGTTCAGCCCAGCCACCGATTTGTCCACATAGAACCTGCTCACTCCCTACTACCTCTGCGTGCATAACCTCTGCCTTTCACATTGGGCTTGTCTGACGTTGACTCTGACTCTGGCTATTGCTGCTCATGGTTGACACGGATTGTGCACTGCACATGCATGGCCAATTGCTTACTTTCTAGTAGCTAGAAGGTAGTTGTGCATGCATGGTGTAATTTGTTTTGTATCAGCATTGGGTAGATGTGGGGTGAAGAGTGGGCATGTTAAAGTGTGGTGTGACAACAGTAGCTGTCAGAGCAGACCTGAAATTGTGGCCCACTACTTGCCAGCCACTGATCGTGAGTATACATGCAAGCTATCCCCCCCAATGCTACACTTGGGCCAGCTGCACCTTCTGGCCACCTCTTGTCCCAGCCCTTGCTATAGCAATAGGGGTTGTTAATATATGGTGCTCTGGTGCATATTACTTTACTGATGTGATGTACTACAATCAAAGGGCAGCTTGGCCTGTGCCAGCAACAAGTGTATACTGCAAAATAGGTTATAGCAAAATAGAATATACCCCACCCCAATAGAACACTAAACCTCAACCCATTTTTTAACCTAGCAGAACATTTAAAAAAAAAAAAGGATAAACATAAAATAAAAGCAAATAAAAACTAGAAAAGCTACAATTTCTGGGGAAATTGTGTGAAGTGTTCTTGCCTCCACCTACAGTAGTCTATAACTGGAGTGGGTGGAGTAACTGGGTGGAGTGGCTTGAGTAACTGTTGTGTGGTTGGAGTGGCTGAAGTAACTGTAGAAAGTGTTACTCCAGCCACTCCAACCACACAACAGTTACTCAAGTCACTCCACCCAGTTACTCCGCCCACTCCAGTTATAGACTACTGTAGGTGGAGGCAAGAACACTTCACAGAGAAGCTTAGCATGGCCCCTGTGTAAGGATGACACGCAAATTCGTGAAGCGTTCCATATTTAAAAAAAAAAAAAAAGTGTTAAAAAGCTTAATATTTTAAAAAGTATAAATAGTAGTAAAAAAAAGTTGAAGTCCCATCATTAGCTGAAAGAGCTGAACATTTTTTCTCAAAAAATTTTTTTTTCAAAAATTATTTTTTTTTTTCAAAAATAATTTTTTTTTCAAAAATTATTTTTGAAAAAAAAAATTTGGAAAAAAAAATCTTTTGAAAAAAATAATAATTTTTAGAAAAAAAAATTTTTTTGAAAAAAAAAAAATAATTTTTGAAAAAAAAAAAATTTTTGAAAAAAAAAATCATTTCTGAAAAAAACAAAACCTATTTTTTCAAATTTTTTTTTTCAAAAATGAAAAAAATTGTTTTAAAAAATGATTGTTTTCAAAAATAACTTTTTTTTCCAAAAAGTATTTTCTTTTTTTTTTTTAAATGATTTTTTTTTTTCAAAAATGATTTTTGTTTTTTCAAAAATAATTTTTTTTTTTTTTCCTTTTTTTTTTTTTCATGGGGTGGTCATAATGTTTTGGCTGATCAGCTTTTGTCACCTCCCACTCTAGTTTTGAACATTTCTCCATTCATTCCTATAGAACCAATTTTGCTGCAAAAACGACGCTATTTCCCGAACCATTCGGCGTTCCACAAAGTAATAGCACACCAATCGAGGAACAGTCCGCACGTTCCGGTATATTACTGTCTATGTAGTGTAAAAGCTGTGGGAGGAGTTAGGGGGGTACATTTGGCTATAATAAGAATAATATATATGTGAGATAACAGTAAGTGGTCTTACTATGCAAGAACACTTAATAACTTCAGTTGTTACTGACATACACAAAAGATAATCCAAAAAAGGGGCTGTTGGGTCACTGAACTGTGAACTGAGGGGGCCACGAGTTTCAAACCCTCTGGATCCTTTTGGATCCGTCACAAACCCATGGGAGTGGCAAACCTGAACCTCATCTCTAACTGTATATGATGTATACTAGCACATTATGCCTTTACTTTGGTGACAAAAAAAAAAAAAGGAGGATGTGTTTTATGCAGGATGGAACATTTGACTGCATTAATAGATGGTTCGCTGCCAAAAGTTTTCTAAAATATGGCAGGTATGCGACGATTCTGCATATTGCTCTGAGACAAACCAGCTCAATACAGTACAGTGAATAGCTTTTATGCAAACCTTATTTAGTTTCAATGATAGTGATGGGTGTGTAGTTTACATCTCACGGTGCAGATCCTGTTCCTTTTAATTTTCCTTTTTTTTGATTTCTTTTTTGTTTTTAATATCTTTGAATGTCATTTCTCTTTTTCAAATGACTGTATGGTATGATATACTTGCATAACTGAAATCAAAACATCCTACATATCAATGTTTGCCTATGCCATGCCTTTGATACTTATCATTTCTATGTTTATATGATAGTATATATTTGAAATATTTGAAATGTTTTATTTTTTTTATTTAATTTTGGAAGCTTAACAAAAAATTCGATAAAGAAACAATAAAAAAATAAAAAAGAGAGGATGTATTTACTTCCTTTAAGTGCTGTGACAATTTTTCCAATAATTTCTTTATTACCGAAACAAATTTCTGCAACATTGACATACAGCTGTTACTAAAATACTTTTGTATACACATGAATGACATGGACAGGTGGCACCAAATACAGACAAGAACAGAGAAGTGGGAAATCATGAACATGACAAAATGTATTTATTATTCAAATAAGGACTCTATAAACTAATTTAGTTGAGAATAGTATTTTTATATACAGTTAATTATTTGAACTTTAACTAGTTAGCTCACAAATTATAACACATTTGGTTGTTTTCAATATATTTCTGTCTCCATAGGACATGAATTTTCTATTTCAGCAATTTTTAATTTTTTTAATTTTTTACCAACAGATGATGCTTTATTTTGAGTGTTAACAGACTTTTGAAAATGTGTTGCAACCATTAATTATTTTTAATTTTTTATGTACGGTCTCCACATAGTTGTATGGCTTTTCCATTTAATGAAGCTTGTCAGGACCAGTTAGTAGTAACATAGCACCTAGGCAGATGGTAGAACTAGTGTCACCTACAAATAGCCGGGGTGAGCTCCACACAGCAAATGTTTGACCTTGTCCTCTTATTTCTCAAAGAATTAGTCTTCATACATGACAGGAACACTGCTGACTGCAGCTAGCCATCCGTCATTTGTAAAGGAATTGCTTGTCTTGATTTCTCGTACCTGATGAGCCTGCAGATATGTAAAAATACTCTCTGTTGACACGTTTCCAATAGCAAATCATGCTCTACATCGCAAGATCGGCAATGTGGTTAGTGGCAATGGCTTTAACATAGTCACCATCCTGTACTGGGGAACCCTAATGCATGTCTTGCTCTTGTGCTTAAGGGGTTCCAAATTTCTGGCCTGCTGAAAATTCTGATTGTAGCAAGTAAAGATTTTTTACCACAATTGCCAATTTTTGCTGTCAAAAGCACTCACCCACCCCATATAAAGAGAAACAGCATGACTCACTGATGTGCTTGGGGACCAGTTTAGGAGAAATGGAGGTGGAGTGATAGGTCTTCATAATTTTTATTCTTGTATATGTAAGGAGCTGAAAATGAAATAGACCCATCTATTACCTACAATTATAATGGCTATGCTGCCACCGATGTAATTATTGGAACATATTGGAGGCATCAGAACAGAACCTGTCATGGCAGCGCACAGTTGATTGTATTAGGGTCATAATGTTGTGACTTATTCTGCGCATCTCCACAGTTGTAATTTGCAATTATACAACGTTAAAAGATAGTGAGTCCCTTGGGTGGGACATGACAGCACCTCTTCTTCCCATAGGAGGGGCAGAAGAACCAGGAGCTACTCCAAATATGTTGCACGAGAGTGTAGAAAAACACAATGTGGGCGGGCCTGCATGCAGGGGTACTTTTCGTGCAGAGCATGCTCATCAATGCCCAGGACCGGGCGGGGACAGCATTCATTTGAAGAACCTTATGCCGCGTACACACGATCGGACATTCCGACAACAAAACCGTGGATTTATTTCCGACGGATGTTGACTCAAACCTGTCTTGCATACACACGGTCACACAAATGTTGTCGGAAATTACGAACGTCAAGAACGCAGTGACGTACAACCCGTACGACGAGCCAAGAAAAATAAGGTTCAATAGCTAGTGCTAGTGCTAGCTCTTCTGATTGATTCAGAGCATACGTGGAAGTTTGTGTGTCGGAATTGTGTACACACGATTGGAATTTCCGACAAGCTCTCAAATTTTTGTTGTCGGAAATTCCGACAGCAAATGTCCGATGGAGCCTACACAGGGTCGGAATTTCCGACAACAAGCTCATATTTGTTGTCGGAAATTCCGACCGTGTGTACGCGGCATAACAATAAGGCAGTTCCCTGACTTCAAGATGAGCTTTTACACTGTGTGCAGTAAAATACAGAGTTCCTCTGAAAAGTGTTGTTTCGTGCCACTCCACCAGTCCAGCGTACCTCTGTTACCTCACTCCCAGTAGCAGAATGGGCTGGGGTCCCACCATGCACCTAGTTTGGACCTCATGCATGCTCATTATTGACTCCTTCACTTCCCATACCTATGTGACCAGGCCATGGATCTCCGTAACGCGGGTTCCGTTCCAGTTGCTATTGAAAACTGACTGCTAGGGAGGGAGCCAGATAATAACCGCCTCACTACCTGACAACCTGTCACCTTACCCGTACGATGCCTAACGACTAGTTGCTTTGTATCTTGAACTTGTGCTTGGTTACTCTCAGCAGCTCTTAGCAATGGCATTTCTCTTCCTTGTCTTGCCAAGTTAATCCTTTTGTAGTAACTGAGCTTCATACCCCTTTGTGCTTTACAGACGATGGTTTTTTAGATACGCCAGAACTTCAGACCAGTCTTGGAACGGTTAATGTACCTTTGCTGAAGAGACTTCAATATTTTCAATCCACTTCAAATAAGTCCAGTCCCTAACCCTAACTACAGTTGTGTGGCTGCTCAGGCATGCCATATGGTGGTAGTCCATGCTGGTATTCTCCATGGTTTGGAAGTCCTCCAGAACTTTTGGTGTCTTCAGCAGACTGCAAGGCACAGCAGGCCTGGAACCACAAGTCGAGAGCAGGAATTGGCTACCAAAAAAGGGCGTACGGGACCTCTGCCTTCCCCCTTTTTATATCACAGGTGGGCTGACTGGGAACGGAGCACACATAACTTAACCCTTTCCCCCGGCCTGGGCCAGCCGCTAACTTTCTAAGGCAAACATATTACAACCTGCCTACAACCAGATTACCCAAAATAAAACTAGGCTTTAAAAGCAGAACTGAAGGTAGAGAATGGAAAAAAGTTCAGGAGTGGATCAGGGGTGGGGGGTGGAGGGAACAGAGGGGCCATTAAAAGGGAGTTTCAACTATTTATCTTTCACAGCATCTAAAAGATTTTGTTTCCAGGGATCCCAGACATCCCTGAAGGCCTCCATCCTATCATTCGGTACAGCCAATAGATTTTCATTATTCAAGTTTGGCCTTAACCAGTTTAAAAGATGTGAGGGAAGCCTTACAAGATTTGGCAATTCTAGGTGCTATGAATATAAAACCCATACATTTCCTGGAGTGTCCAGGTGATTCCCTAACCAATATCAGTTCAATAGTGTGTGCGATGTTGTTTCTGTTTTAATGTCTGGGCTTTCTCTGCACTCAAGCATTTTGTCTGCACGTCCCTCTGCATGACATCACATGACATCATAAACAACTGAGAATGGCAACACTGTCCTCTACCAGACTTACTAGAACTGAATGGAAGGATACAGAAATCTGCTCACAGGTTCTCTCAATTAATAAACTATTGTGGTCCTGGAAATATGGGACACTCACAGTGCTGATAGTTGTAATTCTTTTTTGTAGAAAGGTTACAAATATAAATTTGACAGAACAGGCTCAGCTAATGGCCATACACCTTGAGAAAAGCATGTTGTATATGTAAAATGGCAGTTGGCCAGTCCAGTTCTGTCAGCTTTGTATTTATAGCCTTTCCACAATGAAGACTGAAGAGGAGATGACTGAGAAAGCCCTACATTTCCTGGATTTCAGAAGCAAGATTGTTGCAAAGTGGATCAGAAGTGTGAAATTGTCTGGATTGCGATCCAAGAGCTGTCATGTTCACCCTTCAGGGTCATAAGGCTTGTCTTGGCTACGCACACTAAAATGCGCTGGCTACCTGCCACAGACAACCAACTGAGCAAGTATCACAAACCTTCTGCTTGTTAAATGTCTAGCCTTTGTTCATAAAGCAAGCGATCAAAAACAGAAGTCCCAGAAGAAGCCTCTTCTGCACACTGGACCAGTTGCATGAACTAGTCCATCCTACTGGTTCAGTAGGATGGACCAGTAGGATGGTCCACCTGCCAACATCTGTTGTAGAGTGGGCCATCCTCCAACATCTGTTCAGACATAATAGTTTGAGTGGCATATGGCATTATCACAGTGCCACAGAATTGAGAAATGTTTGGCATAATCGTTTTGTTGAGTAATGTATTAGGAAACTGTGTATAGATTGTAATTATATTTGTATTTAGGGGAAGCCATATTATCTCATTACATGGACAACTTCTGCATAGTAGATGCTGCTCAGTGACAACAGACTTCCCAGAAGGCTGCCCACACATGGCCAAATATCTCCATGACCTGCTGCAATAGGCATTCACATACAGACCGATGGGAGTGCCAACGAAACACCCAAGAGTCCAACATTTCAAACACATTCCAAAAAGACTGGTCACAGAAACACAATGAATTTTTTTCTTGCTATGAGCCAATTTTATCATTAAAAACATTGGACTCTTAGATATTTGTCGTTCTCATTGTATTGCATATATCTGGATCCTCAACTCTGGCTTCATCCCCCGTTTCCAGGGGGTGTCTGCTTTTTGTGGATTGCTGCTGAACCAGACCCAGGGTCATCATGATAATATCGGTGACCCATTAAAAATCTGTATCCAGTGCCCTGTTTTGTCTGTCTACAGACTACTGCAATATCTGGCAGGTAGACCATGTAGTACACATCTTTTCCATCCTCCCCACTGCTCCATAGAATGTGAAAAGGTTCAGTATCCTCCTCTAGGAAGATACACATTTATTGCAATCTATGCATGAAATCAAGAGCATTTCTTGTTATTATCAAGACACTGGAATAATTATTGTACCAGTTGTAACAACCTGTGTTGTTATTAAGATACACTGCATGATTTTTATACTGATTTCAATATTTACTGTATTTTTAGCCATGATGAAGAGGGCTTGTGAAGGCTCCCGAAAAGTGTTTGCTTAAATTACAGGAGGAAATAAATATTATGCTTTTGGACCCATAGGATGGGGAGCTCCATTTGTCTTCCATATGGATTTGATTTCAAAGCACCCCCTCGTAGCCCTGTCATGAATGTGGAGCTGCCATGGATATTATACTCCCCCCCCCCATAGATTTTCTTTACAAAAAGAGACCCAACACTGTGTTTGAGATCCAGCATCTCTCATCTAAAGGTTACACGCATCAAGCCCGTTCTGTCTCAACAATGACATGACAAGACAGTGATTTTAAAGCCCAACTCTACCCAAACTTTTTTTTGTTTCGGAGTGGAAGGGTTGGAACCTTTTGATTTTGAAAGAAGGGAAGCCATCTCCAATGGGACCAGAGGCAAGAGTAAGATTACTAGTTCTTGTAGAGTGATGAAAGTTTAGAACTCGTGCAGGACTTTTTGCTGTCTGTTTTCACATGGGGGAGATTTCTCTTTACTGCCTGTCCAGGTGACAGTTGTTAGAGAAGAACAGGAAGATAAGAGACATTTTTTTTATTTATGGAGAGAGCAGTTAGGATCTGACAAGATAATCTCTTCAACAGGGATACTAACAGCTATGGATTTCTCTGTAGTGGTGCCAGACCTTGGCTTGCACTAGCATAGTAGTTAAACACTGTGAGAAAGCTAAAGTTGACAAGTGGTTTTTGGCACTGTCATGGTCCAGCTTAGTGTACCATGCTGTTTATAGAATAGCCTGCGGGCAATAGTAAACTAGACAGAGGCAGGGGGGTTGGACATCATACTCCCCTTCTATCCATTAGTTGGCTGATTTGTGGGCAAGTATGTGGTTAGCCCCTCAATTGAGCTGCTTAGAAAAGAGAGAGCTTGTGGTAGAAGGGGCTATGTATTGCCAAAATTGCCAATGTTTTGTCACAACTGCCTATGCAATGCCCATATTTCAAAAATATGTTACCCCAACATTTCATATTCCTGATAAGTGCCTGTTGTACCATCTACTTGTCTTAAAAAAAAAATATTCTGTTCTCTTTGTATTGCTTCCTTTGTGTGAAATACCTGGTGATCCTGGCAATCCCCCTGCTTGCCTATTTCAAACTGACTACGCTAGGCATGAAAGCACATCCTTCCCAGCGTGGTCAGCTTTCTGGCTGTGCTGAGAGAACAGCCTACTTCTCCTCAATGGTCAGACTTGTATGCTAACACCCCCCTACACACTGGGAAAATCAGTGTGCTAGCAATAGGAAAAGAAAATGCCGCTCCAGGTGAGTGATGGAACCAGATAAGCTGGGGAATGGACTCCTCCCAGGGGTGCTAGCCTCAGCTCGCTGGCCGTGCAATTTGGATAAAAAAGAATGGATGGCTGCACACCTTTCAGGGCTGGGCTCAGCCCTTCCTTCTCTGAGCTGGCCGCTAAGCTGTTGGCTAATTGCCAGCTCCGTTCTCTCCACAGTGACTCAGCTGTTGATGATATCCTACTCGTCAGTCCTGCCTATTTAAGCCGTCCAGCCCAGATGATCTCTGCCTTCGCCTTGGTCAACATCACAGAGACTATCTCCTGCGTTCCTGTTAAAGACTTTCTTGGCTGACGTTCCTTCTGGCTCCAGATCCTGCTTGCTGTTCCACTACGCTGATCCCTGACTTTCTGGCTAGTCCGACTATCCCTTCCGGTTACCGAACTTTGGCGTTTTGACTACGTTTGTTCTATTTACTTTTATTATTAAACAAGTTTGATTTAACTGTACTTCTGTCCCGGCCAGATTCATGGTTTCTGACAATACCAAGGTAGTGATGAATCTCTTTATTGTAAAATCCGTAACATGAATAACACCACAGGACAGGCAAACAGGTACAGGTAGACACGTTTTACACAGCGACGATGTGCTTATTTATTACCAAATGTAATGAATGTAATGAATAAGCGCAGTGTTGCTGTGTGAAATGCGTCCTGTTTGCCTGTCCTGTGGTGTTATTCATGTTACGGATTTTACAATAAAGAGATTCATCGCTACCTCGGTATGCAGCCATACATTCTTTTTTATCCAAAATCAGTGTGCTGCTGGTTCTCCACCCCCACCCCTGCTAGTCCTTATTCAACTGAGAACAGATGTTATGTGTTTCCTTATAAAAAAAAAAAAAAAAGATATTTAGAATTTTTGATATGCCTTTTATTCCTATTTTGAACTGAATGGATTGTTTTACAAAGTAAGGGTTCACATATACTTTAACCGCTTCTGGACCCCCCCACGTACATGTAATGCGGCAGGGCGGCCCTTCAGCGCGAAATCACGTACCTGTACAACACTTTAATTTCTCAGTCTGGGGTGGTGACTCGCTCCTGCTGTGATTGGACACAGTGGGAGCCAATCAGCCCGCACGATGTTCACCAGCATCCAGCGATCGTTCCTGAGAGAGGCAGAATGGAGGTCTGCCTATGTAAACAAGGCAGATTGCCGTTCTGTCAGAGGGGAAGATGGAGATTCTGTGTTTCTGCTAAGCAGGAACACGGATCTCTGTTTTCCTCCAGTCAAAGCATCCCCCACATAATTTGCAAGCATTCCCAGGGAACACATTTAACCCTTTGATTGCCCCAGATGTTAACCCCCTTACCTGCCAGTGTCAAAAGCACAGTGACAGTGCATTTTCTTTAGCACTGATCACTGTATTAGTGTCACTGGTTCCCAAAAAGTGTCACTTAGTGTCAGATTTGTCCGCCGCAATGTCGCAGGCCCGCTAAAAATCGCTGATCACTGCCATTACTAATAAAAAAAATGTAAAAAAATAAAAATTCCATAAATATATTCCATAGATAGTAGATGTTATAACTTTTGGGCAAATCAAATGCAGCCACTGTGCCCATTAAATGCTGCCACAGTGCCATCAAACTCAGCCACTGTGCCCATCAAACGCTGCCACTGTACCCTCAAATGCTGCCACTGTGCCCTTAAATGCTGCCACTGTGCCATCAATTGCAGCCACTGTGCCCATCAAACGCTGCCAGTGCGCCATCAAACGCTGCCACTGTGCCATCAAAAGATGCCAGTGTGACATCAAATGCTGTCAGTGTGCCCATCATATGCTGCCAGTGTACCCATCAAATGCTGCCAGTGTGCCCATCAAATGCTGCCCATGTGCCATCAAATGCTGGCAGTGTGCCCATCATATGCTGCCAATGTACCCATAATATGCTGCCAGTGTGTCCATCAAATGCTGCCAGTGTGCCCATCACATGCTGCCAGTGTGTCCATCAAATGCTGCCAGTGTGCCCATCACATGCTACCAGTGTACCCATCACATGCTGCCAGTGTGACCATCATATGCTTCCAGTGTGCCCATCAAATGCTGCCAGTGTGCCCATCATAGGCTGCCAGTGTGTCCATCAAATGCTGCCAGTGTGCCATCATAGGCTGCCAGTGTGTCCATCAAATGCTGCCAGTGTGCCATCACATGCTGTCATTGTGCCCATCATATGCTGCCAGTGTGCCCATCACATGCTGCCAGTGTGCCCATCATATGCTGACACCCCGCTCGCACCCTCCCCAATTGACTAATTAGTAAATAGAACCAATTGCCTAATTAGTAAATAGAGTTCACCTCTGTGTAATTTAATCTTAGTATAAATACAGCTGTTCTGTGAAGCCCTCAGAGGTTTATTAGAGAACCTTAGTGGACAAACAGCATCATGAGGGCCAAGGAACACACCAGACAGGTCAGGGATAAAGTTGTGGAGAAGTTTAAAGCAGGGTTAGGTATAAAAAATATCCCAAGCTTTGAACATCTCATGGAGCATTGCTCAATCCATCATCCGAAAATGTGTTTTTTTAACGCATGACAGCTGAATGTTAAAAAGAAAAAAAAAAAATTGACAACTAAAACATTTGTGAAAAAAAAGGCGGTCCCTGGTATGGATTTAGATTTGGATTGGATTTTTTTAAATGGCGTGGGGTCCCCCCAAAATCCATATCAGACACTTATGGTACCAGCAAGCGCCCCCCCCCCCCCCCAAAACACCTTGTCCTCATGTTGACGGGCCTTGTCCCCACAACCCTGGGCTGTGGTTGTGGGGTCTGCAGTCAGGGGGCTTTTCGGAGTCTGGAAGCCCCCTCTCCCCCCTATGTGAATGAGTATGGGGTACATAGTACCCCTACCCATTCACCAAAAATGTTTTAAAAGTGAATAAAGACAGTACAAGTGTTTTTGACAATTCCTTTATTAAAAAATGAATAAAATGCCCCCAATGCAGATACATCGTCAATCACAACGTCGCCGCCACCCCTGGACCCAAAAAATTAAGAAAAAGCTCTGCTTGCCACAAACGCTCCTGCAGTCTGCCTGCCCTGCTGTGGTCTTAAAGTGTAAGTAAACCCCCCTATTGTTTTCAGCCAAGGAAGCTGCCATCTTGGCCTCTGTTTAATCTACAAATGCTATGATGCTGCACATGTGATCAGTTATGACACCAGCCATTGAATGGTTTGACAGTTTGGTTGAGTGCATATTAGGTACCTGCCGGATGAGCCTGACGTGCAATGGGAAGGCTTTCTTGTACAACCCCGGCTCAAGTGCCACTGGTGTTGCAACAGTGGTCACAAGAGCCTGGCGGTGTATGGGTGCCTGGTTCGTCTTTGGTCTTGTCAGTTCAGCTGGTGCAGCAGGAAACAGGAAGCAGGCTGGTGGGTGCAGGGCTGGGGAGACACTGAATAAGTAGTCAGACAAGCCGGGTTTGGTAACAGACGATCAGATGTAGATATAGACGACAGGCAGAGAATGGTCAGAATACAGGCAAAGTTCGGCAACAGGATATCAAGCAGTGTAGAGCGGAGCGTTGTTACATGGCAGGCCGGGGTCAGAATAACAGAGATCAATCATAGCCAGTGACATCTCCAGCTTTCATATTTAGGGGGGGGGCACATGGGGGGACAGGGGCAAAAGTAGGGGGGCAACTATAAAATGCAATTATATAGATTTATATATATATATATATATATATATTATATATATATAAAAAATATATATATATATATATATATATATATATATATATATATATATATATATATATATATATATCCTGGGGCCCTTTACTACAATCCCACAATGGCCCTTTCACATGTTCTGCAGTGAGCACCCTTCCTACTGTATTGGGCCCCCCCAGGGTGGCAGAAAACAAGATATATATGTCACCAGCATACCAAGAAAATATAAGGGTCTAAAGCAGTGGGAGAACTATCAGGGTTGCAAAGGTTGTCTTGCCACCGGGCCCTGGTGTTCTGCCACTGTAGGGTTCCCCAGCCTCCTCTTGCTGTCCTGCCCCTGCTATTGACAGTGCTGGTCTGGCATCTCTTGGAATTTACAGGATGGTTCTCCTGTCCTAAGGATGGGAGAAGTCAGTCTGTTTTTTCAGTAACTGAGAGTCCTGGTGGAGTCCTTCCTGCAACTCGCTCTTCTCCCTGCCAATGAGGATGCAGGGGAAGGAGCAGTTAAGGCGGCCGTGGTTGTGTGAGCGCTCGCATTATGCAGTGTCAGCGAGCAGAGGGTGGGGGGAAGAATCACCCACAGGAGCTGACTGGGGACGCTCTCCCTCATAGACATTGCCTTTTTGTAAACCTTTTGGTGGGGCACATGGTGGGGCACAGCATAATGTTGGGGGGGTCAGGGCCCCCTCTGCCCCACCCTAGGGACACCATTGAATTCGTAGTCAAACACAGGAAACAGATCGGATCACAGGAACAGGAAGTCACGGGAACAGGTATGAGCTGCAGATCAGACAGCAATGACACAGTGCTGCTGAGGTGTTTAAATATGGCAGCCTGAAATCAGTCTACATTATTTTAACCCCTAGGTGGCAGATCCATGACAGTGCACAACCAATGGGAGTGTTACATTTCCGCTTTAGATGGGGCGGGGTCAGCCGGTGATGTCACATGGTGGCCACGCCCCCTATGATGTCGGCAGCCAAGTATGCATCGATGAATTATGTCACAAGAGGGCGGTGCTACCAGGTGATGTCACCTGGTGGCCCCGCCCCATACCTATTTAAGAAATGTTACACGACGGGGCAGGCAGACCCTGGGAGTGTTCATGGTGAGCGGAGCTTTTTTTTGTTTTCGATTTTTGGGTCCGGTGGTGTGATTGACGATGGATCTACATCGGGGGACATTTATTTTTTATTCTTATTTTTAAGGCGGGCAGGATCTTGGGCCCCCCTTGTTAAAAGTGGCGTCCAGATTCCAATAAGCCCCCACCTTTGGGGGCGCTCGCTTATTCACCCCCTTTCCTGAACTGCTGGGCTGCATGCTCGGATAAGGGTCTGGTACGGATTTTGGGGGGACCCCACAACGTTTTTTCCTGATTTTTTTTTTACATTCAGCTGTCACACCACTTCATGTGGTGTTTGTGTGACATCTCAATAAAGATTATTTAAAGAAAAAAGAAAACAGTGCCATCCGCCAAGCTCAGCGCATTATCACTGCGCCGTTCTCTTCCGAAACGCAATGTGCTGTAATGCAGGGGCTGGTGTGAACAAGCCCTTAAAACGCGCAGGACTAAATCTGGTGTGAACCAGCCCTAACGAAAGTTAAACAATAACTTACTGGTTGGATCACTAGGTGAAAATAAAGGAAAAAACACATAAAAAGGAAAATTAACACCACCATATCTAAGATTTGGCAAGCTTCAATATATTACATTTTTTGTATTTGGGTTTAGATACCTTTTTAATGCTAGTGAAAGACTGCAAGAATATACAGTATGTTGTTTTTGATTCTACATTATGGGTTTTTGTTTTTTTGCTTTCTGTCACTCGTCCATTACGAGGAACAGGGAAAGCTACTGTATTAAAATGTTTCAATGTATTAAAATGTTTGTTTTTGGGTTTAGATACATTTTAATGATAGTGACAGACCGCATTATACACAGTATGTAGTTTTTATAATTCTACATTATGTTTTTGTTTTTTTTATGGTTTTTTTTTCTCCGTCACTCATTCATTACAAGTAACATGAGAAGCTGCTGTATTAAAATGCTTCAGTGTATTAAAATGTTTGTTTTTGGGTTTAGATATACTTAATGCTTGTGAAAGACCGCAATTATATACAGTATGTCGTTTTTGATTCTACATTATGGGGTTTTTTTATGTCTTTTTTTTCTTTTTCTGTCACTCCTTTATTACAAGTAACAGGGAAAGCTGCTGTATTAAAATGCTTCGATGTATTAAAACGCTAGTTTTTGGGTTTAGATACAATTTAATGATTGTAACAGACCGCATTATATACAGTATGCAGTTTTTGATTCTACATTATGTTTTTTTACATTTCTTTTTTTTTCTGTCACTCGTCTATTACAAGTAACAGGCAAAGCTGCTGATGCCAGCAGCTAAGTGAAAGTGGATTGTGCACATTTTTGCGGACATAAGTGATTTTGCAGATGGTAGTAAGGCACACGTGTTGACCCTGGGGTGCCATGGGCTATATGCGGATGTATCCACAAAGAGAACACTGTGCTCCCAGGATGAGAACATTCTTATCATATATAATTTCTGGAAAACATGTCAACTTTTTTAAATGAGATTGATGTATGGTGGTCTTCTGCTGAAACAATTTGGAGCTGTGGCCATTCCTAATATGGAATGTTTGACCAAAGATCCCATCGGGGGTAAAGGATGCCGGAAAAAAAAAGGATCCAATCTCAGAGAAGGATTGAGGGAGTTTTGACAGTGAACTTTAGTTTCTTGACCACGGCAGTCTATGGAAGGGGAAGCAGAGAGGGCTCATCCTGGAGGAACATAGAGCATTGCCATTGTAAGTAAACCAAAGGCTGTACTGCACTTTACATACATAACACAAATGATATGTGGGACATGTAAGTTTTAGGCTATATGGATTTTACCTTTTTTTTATTATTATTATTATTACACAGGATTTATATAGTGCCAACAGTTTGCTAAAAAAAAATAAAAGGAGCCATCTACAAAAATGTACACAGTTTAACAAACTGGGTTTATATTATTATAAATTATTTTATTATATTAAATTATTATTATTAATTATACATTTGTTTTAAATAAAGGACATTAATTAGGGGTAGGCACCACTGGACTTTTTATAGTAACTTTCAGTGTTTTTTTTTGTTTGTTTTTTTTCCATAAAACTATGAAATATTTTGTTTGAAATGCCAAATGGATTATATAAATTATATAAATATATAAGCTCTAACAAGCAGAATTCCTCTTCTACCAAATTGTATTGTAACTGTAATGTCTGCCTTCATATTGTAAAGCGCCGAACAAACTGTTGGCGCTACGTAAATCCTGTATAATAATAATCACCTTTTTTATTATTATTTTTATTATTATTAATTATTATTATTATTTATTATCTATTGAAACGCATCAAAACACATCTCAGGTGCATCCATTAAGACAGGTGTCAACGCACGTCAATGTTGGCATCCTGATCAACGCATGATAAACGCATCATGATCTTCATCAATGTGTGTCGATGTGCATGTTGACAATCGACATTTTTATGAATGTGCTTGTGTTAATGATTGATGACTAATTATTTTTTTACACTAGCAAGTCTACGGGAACACCTCTAATCATAAGCTTACACCCTTTTCTTTTTTTTTTTTTTTGATGTGTTTTCTATTGAAATCAATGGAAATGTATCAAAACACCTTTTGCTTTTTTGCTTGATGCATTTTCCATTGAAATGAATGTAAACGTATCAAAACGCATCTCAGACGCATGCATTAAGACAGGTGTCAATTCCACGACACGATGCACGTCGAGGCGTCATGAAAACACATTATGATCCGCGTCAATGTGCTTTGTGTTCACATTCAATACAAAGTAAAAAATGAAAATGCAGGACATCGCATGCGTTGACGTGATTTGACGCAGTTCCATTTAATACAAGCTCTAGCGTGCAGGGCTCTATGATTCCTTCTGTACCAAACTGAATTGTAACTTTGTTTTAAATCTTTTTATTTATTTCCTTAACAAGCAAATTGTATTGTAACTTTATATATATATATATATATATATATATATATATATATATATATATATATATATATAAAAGTCTTTTTATTTATTTCCTTAACAAGCAAACTGCATTGTAACTTTTTTTTAATAAATCTTTTTATTTATTTCCTTAACAAGCAACCAAACAAACTGTATTGTAACTTTTTTATATATAAATCTTTCTTGTTTATTTTCTTAACAAGCAAACAAACCAACTGTATTGTAACATAAATGTCTTCCATCATTTTGTAAAGGGCTGTGCTATATAAATCCTGTATTATAATAATAATTTCAAGGGCAAGAAAAATACATAGGTGTGAATTCAGAAGCATTCTAGTCTTTAACCTTTAACCTTTTTTTGGGGTACAGTCTCCTTTAAGAGGGTGTGGCAGGGGGGGGGCGTGTCCTATGCCTACATACGTTTGGTAGTAGGTGTCCCTCATTCCCATCTCAAAATGTTGGGAGGTATGATTCCTGCACTACTTTTGCCGATTTCAGGTGCGCCTTGCATAGACATCTATGCATTAAGTCGCAGGGATGTCAGCCAAGTCGCACCTGAAGTCGCACTGACATGCGGCTTTGAAATAGTGCGATTTCAAGGGAAGGCGCACAATTTTAAAGCTGCGTTCAATGTGAATGAGGGCTGAGGCGTGTTGAGGGATCTCAGGAGCCACATATTGTTATTCATGTGAAGAAAGAAATACAAAATGTTAAGGCCTCATGCCCACTATGCTTTTCTGAGCGTTTTTCTTCTAACAGGAGAAAAGCAGTATTAAAAATGCACCTATGAAAGCTAGAAGCTAATTGGTTGCCATGCACAGCTTCCCACTGTTGTCCCATGCATGGACCCGGATTTCAGCTCTCCCGTTGTCCCTCTGTTTGGGACTGAATAGTCTTGCACCACCTCCCCGACCATCAGGAGTTAAGCAAGCTCCTCCAGGATTCCTAGCCTCCATCCAGGAGCTCTGCGATTCCCTACAGCCTTCTTCCATCTGGCACTGCCGGGGACTCCGGAATGTAGCCTGCATTTCTCCAGGTGTACCATCTCTCCCCCCACAGCAATAGGGTGTAAAGCCGCAATTTCCAAATGCGTTTAGGCACATTTAGATGCATTTAGGTGCGTCAAACGTTTGGGCGTTCATTTATTTCATTGGCCAGAATAGTAATTTATTCTGCCCATTGAAATCAATGAACGCTCAAGTGCTCAACGTTCCTAGCGTTTAGACGCAGTTAGACGCGTTTACATGTATTTAGTTAGACGCATCAGGTGTTTTTTCTGCCCAAATCTTGCTCTCCTGAAAGCAATTTCGGTGCGCTCAGATTTCTGCCCCTAAATATGACTGTAAATGCCTGTAAACAGCTATGTGTGCATGGACTCATAGGCTAACATAGAGAGGTGTTTAGGGGCAAAAAAAAAAGTCAAAGAGTCAACAGAAAGGGGTACTTTAAAAACAATATCTGATAAGATTATCATATGTCCACCTAATGCATGTACAGTAATTCTAGGCAGGGGCGTTGCTAGGGGGTGGCTTTTGGGGCTATAGCCCCGAATCTGGGGCCAATAGCCCATAGCCTCTGCAGGGGTCTACAAAGGGGAGGGGAGGCTCTCTGGGGACCCTTATGTAAGTGGGGGGCTCTCTGGGGATCCTGAAACAAGGGAGAGGCTCTCTGGGGTCCCTGATTTTAAGGCAGAGGCTCTCTAAGCACCCAGATTTAAGGGGGAGGCTCTCTGGGGACCCTAATGTAAGAGGGGCTCTCTGGGAACCCTGATGTAAATGGGGGGCCCTCTGGGTACCCTGATAAAAGGGGGAGGCTCTATGATGACTCTGATGTAAGGAGGAGGCTCTCTGGGGACCTTGATGTAAGGGGGGCTCTCTGGGGAGCCTGATGTAAGGGGGGACTCTCTGGGGACCCTGATGTAAGGGGGGACTCTCTGGGGGCCCTGTTGTAATGGGGGACTCTCTGGGGACCCTGATGTAAGGGGGCTCTCTGTGGACCCTGATGTAAGTGGGGGGCTCTCTGGGGATATATATACACACACACACGTATATTACTGTATATACATGTGTATGCCCGCCCAAGCATATGACTTTCTTTACTACGCTGCTATGGGCTCTAGCCCCAGATCTTTTGTAGACCTAGCAACACCCCTGATTCTAGGTCTACTCAAAGGGACTTTACAAAAAATGTAATATGCTCCTGCAAAGAAAGTAAACATGACTTCCCTCCAGCTGCCTGTGCTTGCAGGTCTAAGCTTACTGAAAGACCTTTAGAATGCTTCACACTTCTGTGTGTCTTGGGTGCATGGTCCCCTGTTGCTCTCTATGGTTCCTTCCACTGCCCCTGTGTCCTGCAGTGACATATGGGCTGGTGGAGGAAACCACAGAGTGCAGTGGGGGATGCCAACAACTGACACTTCCAGAAGTGTTGAACGCTGAACAATTTTCGATAATGTTTGGATCATTATGGAAGAAGAGTTCTGCAATGCAGCCAGTTGGAAAAGTAAACAATCGTTGCTTTCATTTGAAGGAGCCTCTCACCTCATTGCTTTTTTTTAAGTGACAAAATCACTTTAAAGTGGTTAAAGTGCTCCTATAATTTAGCAGTTACCAAGATGCCGTAAAGGGTAGAACTGGTAGATAATGTTCTTGGTTCTTCCAAGAACTTCCAAGAATTTTTTTATAAGTCTAATCTTTATGGTCTCGATCTGCTTGTCTGCTATGTCACCAGTGCTACATTAAGTTGGGGATATGATATCTATTATCCCTCAGATCCACAGAATATTATTATAAGACACTGATAATTTCCGCAGCCCAGAGAGAAATATGTTCTCCAGTGATCTGGGGGCAGCCATTGCTGACTTTTCCTCCTGAAAATGGTGCTTGGCAGTCATGGTTATCCAAAAGTTTTAGTAGTTTCTGATCCAAAGCACATATTCAGATCAGAAGTCCTGGCTTGGCTCTGACTTTCCTGATCTGCAAAGGTATATTGAGTCAATGTGCATGATTTACTAAAGGCAAATAGGCTGTGTACTTTGCAAGGGAAGTTGCACTTTGTAAGACAATTTCTCCCAGAGCTTAAGCTGACCATAGATGGTCTCTGCTGACCAATCCAAGATTCGATCCATGTATAGGCATACTGATTCTACCCAAGCCGAATCATTGATCGACTTGGGTACAGCCAGCATGTCCAATTTCTAGTATGTGAATATTGGCACAGGCTACAGACTCTAGCAATTTTAACTTTATTCCCCTGTCAGGGAGGGCTCCTCGCGCCCCCTGTGGTTGCAGGAAAGAAAATCACATTATCTATGGCCTGCATTAGTGAATGAGGTGAAGCTCTCCTAGCTTTCATCATTCAAGCATGTGAAAGCAAAAATGCTGTTTTTTAATTTTCCGTAAATGTGATTGGATATTCTATGCAAAGGGCAGTTCACCACATTCACTAGGATCTGGGGCAAACGTTCTTTTAAAGTGCATCTTCCCTTAGAAACTGAACAGCCAATATGACTAATAAATCAACCACAGTGAAAGTAGTGAAGCCAAAGACAGCCAGGAAACTAGCAATTTTCAAAAAAAAAAAAAGGGTAAGACCCCATATTTTCTTTAGTAGTGTTTTTCATAATCCAGATTAAGCTACCATAACAGCATACAGTGGGGAAAATAAGTATTTGATCCCCTGCAGGTTTTGTAAAGTTGCCCACTTACAAAGAAATTAAGGGTCTATAATTTTTATCATAGGTGTATTTTAAATGATAGAGACAAGTACTAAGTCATGTTTTTCTTGGGGATCAAATACTTATTTTACTCACTGAACTGCAACTTAATTTATAGCATTTCATATAGCATTTGATGTGTTTTTTTCTGGATTTTTGGTTGATTTTTTGGTTGATTTATGATAAAAAAAACTATAGACCCTTCATTTCTTTGTAAGTGGGCAAACTTACAAAATCTGCAGGGGATCAAATACCTCTTTCCCCCACTGTGCAAGGTTGGCAAGACTTGAAAAAGAGGTGTGACTTAATTGCATTAGAGGTGGGGCATAGGCACATTCCTCCAGAATAACTAAATCCTAATTCCTTCTTACTAGGGTGTTGGAACCTCCTGCAGAATTTTGCCACCATGTAAAGCTACACCCTGTTTCCTGTGACTGCCTAGAGCATGAAGAAGAGCCTGCATCGAAGTGATGAGTCCTGAGCGGCCTCTCATAGCACAGGTAAGTCTCAATCAATAACCCTGCATGGTTTGGATATTGTAATGTCTGCTATTACTGTCATTACTGAGGATTCTGTCATTATGATTGACTTCATCAGGAAAGTGCATGCACCACCTCTCAGATCTAACCCCTTCTGGAATGCCTAATGCAAATCAGGTAGATCCTTAGCACACACTCATTATGCCTTCAACAGTCTGATCATGTGCGGACCCATTCACTCCATTCTCTACCCCAAACTCTCTCTGAAATACTGCCAACTGCATTCATGGTAAATACGTACAGTCTGATGATAGCGCCAAACAAACGTCTAAGACTCCAGAGTTTTTAATGATGAAACAAGTGCAGCTTGTTAACACTTTGCTTAACCTGACCTTTGAAACTGTTGCAAGTAGATCTATATGATATCTGCTCATCTGAGATCATTTAAGCACAGTCAAAATTCCTGAGCCCTGCTGTTTCTGGCCCTGAAGCGCGGTGGCTTTTTTCTGTATGAAAACCTTATCATTAAAAACTCTGAACTCTTGGATATACAGTATGTTTAGCATTCTCATTGGAATGTATATGAGTAGATTCTCTGGGATTTCCCTTCATTTTTAAAGGGTTTCCCCAGTTTGTGGAGTGCTGTCAAACCAGAGGTAGTGTCCTCTATGATAAAATGATTTACCTTTTGAAAATCCGTTGTGTTTACTTGTGTTTGAACTGAATTCAGTTTGGCATACTGTCCTTATGGTACCTCAACTTGGAGCTACTTGGCTATTTTGTCACAAACGTGCTTTACTTGCTCTGGCATTCTTTGCTCTCCTCACTTGATCCTAAGGTCAATGACCAGCTTCTGTCCTCCAACTTATCCCAGTGAAGGATCATCTGCCACTGACCTCTTCATTCCACTACTCGGCAGTAACTAGCTCCTGTTTTTTCTTCCCGACCACCATGAATGGCTTCTCCTCCTCCCTACAATGCTTAGTTCCCACTGTTTTCTCAGTGGCCCACATATAGCTCATGCTGAATTTTTAACTCCCTCAACAAATAGATACCTTCTCTGTCTCCCTCCCCCACTCTTTCTCTTGTGCTTCCACCTGTCCTTGATCAACTTATGTTACAAGCCTGGTACACACTATGAGTTTTTTTTGTTCGACCCAGCGGGTCCAGTCGGGGGACTATGTACTAACTATGAGAAGTTAGTACAATGATCTCCCCCACTGAGCTGTTGTGTTCTGACAGGGGAAAGACCCCCCCCCCGCCAGAACACGCCGATCAGCGCTCTCTGCCATTGGCTGAGGGTGCTGATCGGGAGTCGGCCGGCTGCTGGTTTTCCAGCATGCATATCCAACAGAAGCCAGCCAAACACATGGGCTGAATGTTGGCATTTTCTTGTTGTTGTCGAACCAACCGATGTTTCCTGACATTCGGCCCGTGTGTACCAGGCTATACCTTTGCTTTTTTCCTACTCAGGCCTGTAGCCAGTTTTTTAATTCAATGGGAGGGCACCTGGGTAAACTGCGCATACAATTCCGCTGCGGCCAAACCATAGCGCACCAGTGTGAACCCACTCTAATGGTGGCCATATGCATAGATAGAGAGTTACTCAAATAGTTGGTAAGGTTGAATAAAGACACCAGTCTATCCAGTTCAACTTGTGGTGTGTGTGTGTGTGTTTATGTCAATAGTAATTCCCATATGTATTTGAAATGTAACTGCGCTGATCCAAAAAGTGCTAGTGCAATATTACCACTAAAACTGTGTCTGTACCATGTATACAAACCTTAAACTAAAAAAAACATAAATTGCAATGTATCAATAGATCAATATATAGTACAAATTATTAAGTGCAAAATATCAAAACTCCAGAACTTGTTTTTTTTTTATAATAACCCCCAAAGTCCACTTCAAATTGTCATATAAATCCATCCGTGCTCTATAAAAGGCCTTTTCACCACTTCATGTGTCACCACCACCTTCTGAAATGGGCACCCCACCAGAACCTAGAAAAACTTGTACCTTTGGTCTACATTGGGATAACCACTCCACTTTCCTGGCGTTCATTCAACTATGCTGCCACTAGTTACTCCTCATGTCTCCATGCCAATCTTGGTATCTCATAAGAAGTAAACATTCATCACTGCACAACATGCGTGTATAAAATGTATTTTAACCAATAAGATAACATCCAAAATGTATAAATTGTGCACTCACAATTAAAGTGCCTTTAGACTGGCACTGAATCTTTTCAGCAGTGTGTTTTAGGGTATAGCTCCGCCGCTTCATTTCCCGGGATCGGCGTGCGTTCCAAGCCTCAATCTGGTACGGGTTAGTGACAGGAAGTGATAGCTGTTACCCAGAAGCTTCTACGCGTTTCGCATACGTACATGCGTCATCAGGAAGCCATTTTTGATCAATTAGTAATTCCCATATCCCTGTATGTTGCAATCATTAAGATGCCCATCGTAAACATCAATGGGGTGTAAAGCTGATGCATTTTGGGGGCTCACTCCTTCCTCAGAGTTAAACTCTGAGGAAGGGGGTGCTCTCCTGAAACACGTCAGCTTTGATGTTTACCCCTTTCATGTTGATGACATTGGTCTGTCCCCACTGCGTGGCATTGTGTGGTTTTATGGCTATTTCTAGTTGCCACTTTGTGCATATCCACTTTTATCCATTTTTATATTGAATAAATGCTATTGGTAATGCACTAGGTACGTGCTTTGATGGAGGGGCGAGGGGACTGTGTAAAAGAGGGCTCTGTGATGGTCAGACTCTGATGAGAAGACTCTATAATAGTGTACTCTGTGATAATGGGGAGACACTAATGTGATGAAGGGGACTCTGTCATGTGAGTACTCTGATGTTGGGGCTCTCATGTATAGGGGGGCCTCTGGAGGGGTACTTGGATTAGATGGGGATAAATGATGTGAATTTGGGCTCTACCATGAAAAGGAGACTCTGATGTGGTGGGGGGACATCTGACATGATGGGGGGACTTCTGATGTGAAGGGGGGCTTCTGATGTGAAGTTTGTTTCATAAAGGCTGTTGTGTGCATTGTCCCAGGCTGAGGTTTCTCATTGATAGGTAACATTTGCGTTCTTTACATTTTAAACCTGGGGTGCCTCCAGATTTTGCATACTTTTAAAATGAAAATAGGTTGATAAACACTGATCTAAATAATCTATTAAAAAACTTTCCTTTAATTGATCTGTGTTACAATCAATTTTCATGCAGGTATTTGTTAAAAAAAAAGTAGCCAGTTGAAACTAAGAAAGAACTGACTGAATAGATCAAACAGAACGTCAGTTTTTGATCTGCAATTTATTTTCATTTTGATCACATGAGTACATTCGAAGTATTATAATCAGTAATGGATGCGTCTAGCAAATTAGTTAGACGTAAATCAGGCTGCCTGTCAGTTGGCAAATGTAACTTTTTTATGTGTATTTGGGACCCCTGTGCCTGCAGGCAACCAACTGCTTAACACCAACTTACTTAAAACAGATGCACAATAAAACTGCCCTTTAGTCAGCAAAATAACTTAATATGTAGAACCCCCCCCCCCCTCCTCCTCCCCTCCTCCTCCCCAGCACAGCAGAGGTTAATGGCTTGTTTAGTATAGGGATTTGGTTCCCTACCTGCCGCCTGGGGACCACATATGGCCCTCTGGCACTTTTGTGCAGCCCCTACAGACACTAATCTGTGTTTTCCTATTGACCTACTATAGCAGTGATCTCTTGTGTCTCCAGTCTATGACTGTCTCTTGAAGCATGTTACCAGTGTCAAGCAACTCGTATGTCATATTCACAGTCTCTTAACAGTTTCCTGCAGCAGCATGTACATAGTTTCTAACCATCTCTTGTATCATGCCTACAGTCTCTGATCATCTCGATCATCTCTTGTATCATGTCCTCAGTCTCTGCTCATCTCTTGTATCATGTCCTCAGTCTATGATCATCTCTTGTATCATGTCCTCAGTCTCTGATCATCTCTTGTATCATGTCCTCAGTCTCTGATCATCTCTTGTATCATGTCCTCAGTCTCTGATCATCTCTTGTATCATGTCCTCAGTCTCTGATCATCTCTTGTATCATGTCCTCAGTCTCTGATTATCTCTTGTATCATGTCCTCAGTCTCTGATCATCTCTTGTATCATGTCCTCAATCTCCGATCATCTCCTGTATCATGTCCTCAGTCTCTGATCATCTCCTGTATCATGTCTTCAGTCTCTGATCATCTCTTGTATCATGTCCTCAGTCTCTGATCATCTCTTGTATCATGTCCTCAATCTCTGATCATCTCTTGTATCATGTCCTCAATCTCTGATCATCTCTTGTATCATGTCCTCAGTCTCTGATCATCTCTTGTATCATGTCCTCAGTCTATGATCATCTCTTGTATCATGTCCTCAGACTCTGATCATCTCTTGTATCATGTCCTCAGTCTCTGATCATCTCTTGTATCATGTCCACAGTCTCTGATCATCTCTTGTATCATGTCCTCAGTCTCTGCTCATCTCTTGTATCATGTCCTCAATCTCTGATCATCTCTTGTATCATGTCCTCAGTCTCTGATCATTTCTTGTATCATGCCCGCAGTTCATGATACATGAGATGGTCAGAGACTGTGGACATCATACAAGAGATGATCATAAACTGCGGGCATGATATAAGAGTTGGCCAGAGACTGCGGGCATGATACAAGAAATGGTATGAGACTGTGGGCATGATACAAGAGATGGTCAGAGACTGTGGACATGATACAAGAGATGATCATAAGCTGCGGGCATGATACAAGAGATGGTCAGAGACTGCTAGCATGGCACAAGAAATGGTCAGCGACTGCGGGCATGACACAAGAGATGGTTATAGAATGCGGGCATGATACAAGAGATGGTCAGAGACTGCTGGAATGACACAAGAGATGGTCAGAGACTGTGGACATGATACAAGAGATGATCATTAACTGCGGGCATGATACAAGAGATGGTCAGAGACTGCTGGCATGACACAAGAAATGGTCAGCGACTGCGGGCATGACACAAGAGATGGTCAGCGACTGCGGGCATGACACAAGAGATGGTTAAAGACTGTGGGCATTATACAAGAGATTGTCAGAGACTGCAGACATGACACAAGAGATTTTATGATCATCTCTTGTGTCATGCCCAAAGTCTCTGACCATCTCTTGTACAAGGCCCATGATCTTTGACTATATTCTATTATGTGTCTGAGACCGAATATCCACTGAAGTGTATCCAACATCACTAAAGAGTCGCACTTGAGGCCCCTCATATCAAGAAAGTTGAACATCACTGGTCTAAGGGGAAGGAATCAATTAAAATACCTTATTACTCGCTCCAGCAGGCTTCCTTCCCACAAGTGGTCTTCTTCAACGTCATCTTACAACACAAGACCAGCAGTGCTGCATTGTCCATCAGGATGTCAAGGGAACACCCTCATATTAAAACTGAAGTACATTATAGGAGAGCGCCAATTGCTGGAGGAGTGAGGAATAAGGTAAGAATATCTCAGACCTGATGGGTTACTGGAGAAGCTGAAAGTCACTGTAGTAGGTGGCGCTACTACAGTGATAGCGATCTTCTGGGTCCTGCTGGGTTTCTGTGTGAGTGACCTCCTGCACATTAACCACAGGGGGTCACTCATGCACTGTCGCCGTTCATAGTACGCCTTGCATTTTTTTAATGAACGCAAGATGTTCACTGATTGGATGAGGTGGAAATCATGCCCCGCCTCTCCAGCTTGCCCAAACAGCAAATGCCTATATTTATTGGCAAAAATAAAAAGCGCTGTATAAATTGTGGGGGTTCTAAGCAAGATACCCCATGTGCGGAGGGGAAGCCACTCACATGGAACCTGAGCACAGGAACCTGAAAGATCGCAGCTATCACTCTAGTAGCACTGACTAATACAGTGATTGTCAGCTTTCCCAGTGGTCCATTAGGTATGAGATATACATACATTTTACCAAATTTCTGGAGCTCAGTTAAAGGATGGGTTCACACTATTGCGTATTGGATGCAGCTTCCCGCATTCAATTTGCATAGCAAGTGATTGTGACCGGCTCTCCATAGAGCCGGTTCACAGATCTCCGCAGCAGCTCCGGTGCAAATTGCACAGGAATCCTGTACATCTTTTGCTCTGTTTCAGATCCAAATTAATGCCGCATGCACACGACCGGACATTCCGTCAAAATAGACTGCGACGATCTTTCCGACGGAGTTCCGCTGAAACAGACTTGCCTACACACCAAAGTCCGATTGTTTAGAACGCGATGACGTACAACGGGACTAGAAAAAGGAAGTTCAATAGCCGGTAGCCAATAGCTGCCCTTGCGTTGTTTTTGGTCCGTCGGAATAGCATACAGAGGAACTGTTTTAAACGATTTATTTATTTTTTTCATAAATATTTTTATTAAGTTTTAAGAATGGAATTGATCACAAAGTATATAAACTCATACAAAAAATATTATTTGAAACATATATACATAAAGTAACAGTTTAAAATGGGAGGAAAATATTAAAGTGAAAAAAATTAATCAGCAAACGTACAAGAGTTTTTAGGGATATATCATAGGTGTAAAAGGGACCTATCAAAATTTTGTGGTAAGAAGGATGTAATCCAAGGGGACCATGTTTTCTCAAATTTGTGCATATCATCACAAACAATAGCAGCAAGTTTTTCATCAGACATATACCAATTCATTTTATTTTTAACCGATGTGGAATTCGGAGTAGAAGACCACCATGCTTTAGCCAAAGTTTGTTTGGTAGCAGTGAATAAAAATGTCAAAAGGCGGAAATGAACATTTGTGAAGTTTTTTGGTTTGAGATTTAATAGGCCTTCTAGTGGGTTCTTTGAAAGCTGTTTTCCTAATATGGTAAAAATAATTTGGTATATATCAGTCCAAAATTGCTTTATTCTATGGCAGTGTCACCAGTGGCCCGGGCACCGCCCCCTCTGTCATGCCACCCCCTCTGTGTAGAATGGATAGATTCATGCATAGCATGAATCAATCCCTGGCCGATTTAGCCACCCCCTATTCGGGCGTCTGACCCCTTTTCGGATGCCGGGCGCCTGAATTACATCGGCGGGGGTTAGATAAATGGAGGACACAGGAGCCGCCGCCTGACCCGTTGCTCATCCCACAGCTCACCGCCGTTACCCGTTGCCTGATCCCCCACCAAGATGGGGTAAGTGCCGGGCAGTCAGCCAAAGGGCGGGGGGTCACAGTGGCGGCATATGACGGCAGAGTGGCAGCAATTGATGGGCACATTGGCTGCATTTGATGGGCACAGTGGCTGCAATTAATGGGCACAGTGGCTGCATTTGACGGGCACAGTGACTGCAATTAATGGGCACAGTGGCTGCATTTGACGGGCACCGTGGCTGCATTTGATGGGCACAGTGGATGCATTTGATGGGCAAAGTGGCGGAATTTGATGGGCACAGTGGCAGCAATTGATGGGCACATTGGCTGCATTTGATGGGCACAGTGGCTGCAATTAATGGGCACAGTGGCTGCATTTGATGGGCACAGTGACTGCATTTGACGGGCACAGTGGCCGCATTTGACGGGCACAGTGGCCATATTTGATGGGCACCGTGGCTGCATTTGATGGGCACAGTGAATGCATTTGATGGGCAAAGTGGCGTAATTTGATGGGCACAGTGGCAGCAATTGATGGGCACATTGGCTGCATTTGGTGGGCACAGTGGCTGCAATTAATGGGCACAGTGGCTGCATTTGATGGCACAGTGACTGCATTTGATGGGCACAGTGGCTGCAATTAATGGGCACAGTGGCTGCATTTGATGGGCACAGTGGCTGCAATTGATGGCACAATGGCTGCATTTGATTGTTTTTTTCAGTATTTTTCAGAATTTTTTAGTTTGCCCCCCAAAAAAAATTTGAGCACCAGCTGCCACTGAGTCCCACCATATATGTAAGAGGGTTCCAGTATCAAAGCAACCTCTAAAGCATTTATCAGAGACTGTTGGATTAAATTTGGCTAAGCTTTGGGGAACTAAATACCATTTCATGAGTAACTTATAATTGGATTCTATTGCTGCTGTATTAATAGAACAGTGAGAAGTAGTGGACCCAATTTGTTTCCAATCTCCGTTATAGGTTCACCAAGATCATCTTCCCATTTAGACATGCATAAATGAGATAGAGGTGTTTTTCTTTCAAGTATGGATGAATGTCCTAGAATAAAGCAAACGATTTTTTTATTGCTGACTTGACTTCTTGAGGTCTTTAAAGTGATATTAAAGTCATTTTTTAATCTTTTTAAATAAAACTAAGAAAACTCATATGTATATTTGATTTTTTTTTTATTATTTCCATTATCGAAACTTGTTTTTTAATAAAAAAAATAATAATTTGACGTGTGAGTTTTGTTATTTTTATCTGAGTTAGGAACAAATTGACTTTATTACCACTTTTAAGTGATTGGCTTCGTTCCAGTTTAACTGAAATATTAGCACAACACATCTTACTAGCTATGAATGAACTGAGGCCGTCAGCTGTCACTCGTACCAGAACTGTGACCACACTGGAGCATAGCGAACTCTAGTGGTTGTGTTTGGAAAAGACAGAGCTGGAAGAATGCAAAAATGATTGTGTGCGTCTAAATGCCCTATTAACTACTTCAGCCCCGGAAGGTTTTACCCCCTTAATGACCAGGCCATTTTTTGCGATACGGCACTGCACCCAAATAAAATTGATAAAAGAGCTTTCTATTGGTGGTATTTGATTACCTCTTCGGTTTTTATTTTTTGCACTATAAACAAAAAAAGAGCGACAATTTTGAAAAAAAACAAAACAATATTTTTTACTTTCTGCTATAAAACATATCCAATAAAAAATTTAATCGTCGATGCATTTCACTCACATCATGTGAGTTTCGTCAGGACACTGTGGAAGTCCATTTCAGGAGTTTATATCAGGTGAGCTAGGTACCTCCCCTTTCGGAGTAGCTTCGTTACTTACCACAGTCTTAAAGAACCATTAGCTAGCTGGAAGTTTGTGAGTGGGTAATGAATGAGAGCCCGGTTCCATTTCTTTTTGATTGATTTTTGACAACGTTGTCATGAATAGTTTTATGATGGTGTGGTGAAGGTTGCTTATTTGTGAATTTTTCATAGTTGTATCAATAAACATTTTTTTTAAATTTTTGATAATTACACCGCTGTGTAATAATGAGTAAGACCTCATCTGGAATATGCAGTTCAGTTTTGGGCACCAGTTCTCAAAAAGGATATCGGGGAACTGGAGAAAGTGCAGAGAAGGGCAACCAAACTGATAAGAGGCATGGAGGAGCTCAGCTATGAGGAAAGATCAGAGGAACTGAATTTATTCTCTCTTGAGAAGAGGAGAATAAGGGGGGATATGATCGACATGTACAATAATATAAGAGACCCATATAGTGAACTTGGTGTTGAGTTATTCACTTTACGGTCAACACAGAGGACAAGGGGGCACTCTTTACGTCTAGAGGAAAAGAGATTTCATTTCCAAATACGGAAAGGTTTCTTCACAGTAAGAGCTGTGAAAATGTGGAATAGACTCCCTCCAGAGATGGTTCTGGCCAGATCAGTAGATTGCTTTAAGAAAGGCCTGGATACTTTCCTAAATGTACATAATATAACTGGGTACTAACATTTATAGGTAAAGTTGATCCAGGGAAAATCCGATTGCCTCTCCGGGATCAGGAAGGAATTTTTCCCCCTGTTGTAGCAAATTGGATCATGCTTTGCTGGGGGTTTTCTGCCTTCCTCTGGATCGACTGTGGGTATAGGATTGTGTATATGGGATTGTATGATATTTTTTATTTTATTTATTATATTTATTATTATTTTTTGTTATGGTTAAACTAGATGGACTTGTGTCTTTTTTCAACCTGACTAACTATGTAACTGTGTGTGTTTCCCTTTGGAGTCATCTTGTACTTTGATATCTCATTATCTTAGTTTGATCTTTCCAGATTGTTACCTGACTCCGGGATTCCCCACCCCTTAACAGGGGTGAGTCAGTGAATCATCATATTATTCCAAGTGTTGATCTTCCCCTTTTTTAACGTAAGTTTTCATTAAATAGGGAGGCATTATTTTGTAGTTTACAGAAGATAGCTAGGAAGACTGATAAAATTGTTTCATACATCAGTTCAGTGCACAGGAAGTTACCCTGGAATTCGGTCACAGTTATAATTCAGCATCTGTTTATCCATGAGCAGCTGTATGCTAGTGTTTAGGTGGGCGGTCGGGAGCTCAACCGCCTGGTTTTACTGCCCCTCAGCTGCACGTGTGAAGGAAGCCTAAAAGAGTAGGTGTGGTGGGTCTCTGCACGAGACATTGCTTTTATGTAATTGCTATCGTATAAGAAGAAGAATGGTGGCAGAAAAAGACCAAGTGGTCTATTGATTCTGCCCCTTTCCTTTTTTCTAATAATTTTTATTATCGATTTTTTTTTTTTACATATCAACCTTTTGTCTGAGTATAGACCTACAAATATTTATCCCAAGCAAGTTTAAATGTTTAAATGTTTAAAAGTTTAAACTTACTGTTTATTTATTGGAAGTCTGTTCCAAGCATCCACTAGCTTGTTTACTCCCACCCATGCACTAAAACAGATGAAAAGCATATATACTACATATATATACTACAGGGGCATTGAATACAGTATATAACACACATTCATTATATATGTAAGAACATTTTGCATTTTGCTTTCTGCATTTGTGCCTATAGAATGAAATGTATGTATTTTCTTTTTTTTTTCTTTGCACATTTTCCCATTATCAATCTACATGCTGTGCATTTAGAACATCTTATGAGCACTTATATAGTTACATAGTTAGTCAGGTTGAAAAAAGACACAGGTCCATCTAGTTCAACCATAAAAATAAATAAATAATTAAAAAATAATATCAAACGGTCCCATATACCCAATCCTATACCCAATCCTATACCCACAGTTGATCCAGAGGAAGGCAAGAATTGCTCCCAAATGAAAAATGGAGGTTACTGAATTATTAGGACCTCCTTATACAGTAGGGTATATTTGAGTGCCTTACCCAGTTACGTAGTTAGTGAGGTTGAAAAAAAAAAAAGACGACTAGTCCATCTAAGATCAACCTATAAAAAAAAAAGAGATAGAAAACCTTCATATACACTATCCTATACCCATAGGTGATCCAGAGGACGGCAAAAATCGAAATATATTGTGTGCATTTAGAAATGCATCCAGCTCTTTTTTTTAACCACTTCAGCCCCGGAAAGGATTTGCCCCCTTCCTGACTAGGCCATTTTTTTGCGATTCGGCACTGCGTCGCTTTAACTGACAATTGCGCGGTCGTGCGACGCTGCGACGCTGTACCCAAATAAAATTGATGTCCTTTTTTTCTCACAAATAGAGCTTTCTTTTGGTGGTATTTGATCACCTTTACGTTTTTTGTTTTTTTTTGCGCTATAAACAAAAAAAGAGCCACAATTTTGAAAAAAAAAAAAAATTTTCTTTTTGCTATAATAAATATCTCACCTCCAACCCCCCCCACCCCCGCCCCCACCCCCCCCGCCACACCCCCCTCAGTTCACCTTCATCAGTTTAGGCCAATATGTATTCTTCTACATATTTTTGGTAAAAAAAATCGCAATAATGATTGGTTTGCTCAAAATGTATAGCGTCTACAAAATAGGGGCTAGATTTATGGCATTTTTATGATTATTATTTTTGTAATGGCGGTGATCTGCGATTTTTATCGGGACTGCGACATTATGGCGGACGAATCAGACACTTTTATAAACAATTCTTATTAGTGAAGTAACCGTGATTCGCATATATTTGGAATAGTTACCAAAAACAATCTAAACTGTAACCAATAATAAAATCGATGCCTGCAAAACGAAGTATTCACACAACAAGGTGGTCTCACTTTAGGCAAATCCACACAAACCACATGCCCCCTTTGTACCACCTGCCCCACCCTATTAGATTGTAAGCTCTTCTGGGCAGGGCCCTCTTTATCCTCTTGTATTTTATTGTATTGTAACTGTATTGTCTCCTTTTATATTGTAAAGCGTTTATGTAAAATGTTGGCGCTATATAAATCCTGTATTATAATAATAATAATATAACATAGGACATGGTTTTTGACGTGAACACGCGCACCTGCGCAATAAACGTTCTCAAGTTCTACTTATTGATGCGCACATGCGCAATAAAAATTTCGTCCCTTAGTTTATCTAACTTCATTTAGGAAACTTAGCTGCTCAGAAAGATGATTAGATTTAAACGTTATACAATCAGATTGCACAGTGTATGGGGAAAGAATTGCTCAGATAGATGATTCGATTTGAACGTCATACAATCAGATTGCACAGTGTATGGGGAAAGAATTGCTCAGATAAATGAGTGGATTTAAAAGTTATACAATCAGATTGCACAGTGTATGGTGAAAGAATTGCTCAGATAGATGATTAGATTTAAGGGCCAGTTCACACCATAGAAACGCAGTCCGGATGCGTTCCAGGTCCTTTTCTGCATGCGCGCATTTGATACGTTCCAGTGCGTTTTTGGTGCATTTTTGATGCAGTCCAGTGCTTTTTTCCATCCTCTTTTTTCTTAACCTTAAATAAGGACAAGTGTGTTGCAGTGCGTTTTTGGTGCATTTAGGTGCGTTACGGTGTGTTCCAGTGCGTTTTTGATGCATTTTACAGCGTTCCAGTACAGTCCGGTGCAGAAAAAATGCAGCATGTTCTACTTTTTTTTCTGGAACTGGAACGCACTGGAACTGACTGCACTGGTGTGAACTATGCCATTGAAAACCATTGAAACTGGTCCTAAACGTTATTCATTTAGATTGCACAGTGTATGGGGAAAGAATTGCTCAGACAGATGAGTAGATTTATTCGGAAAAATTCGTTAAACGGGTTTTCGTTAATTCAGATATTTCCGAATTAACAAATTTGTTGAAATTCGTTAAAAAACGAATTCGGAAATAAACGAATTGCACATGCCTAGTATCCACAGGTATCTGCACATCCAGTGGTGACCTGCAGGTAGGGATACATTTGTGCCCTTGGATGAAATCTCTCTACATCCGGGGTCAGAAATGTGTCCCTAACAGCAGGTAACCACTGTGACCCACGGTTTGTTAGTGTGTCCCTCAGGCTCAATCGATGTGGGGAGTAATGTAGATGATACCGAATGTGCTACAGGAGTGCCGGTGAGGGATGGAGCTCATCCCAGCTCATGTAGTCACTGAAGGGAAGGGAGAAAAAAAAATCCCTGGTGCCGCACATCCACAGAGTCCTATGGTAATGTAGTAGTGATGGGAGAGACTACCTCAGCCCGGGTTCCCCCCATAGGCCACACCCCGATGTGTTTTGCTTTGTCCCCCGGAGCTTAAACATGGGGACCACTGGATGTGCAGATACATGTTAACAGCAGTGGCTCTTTTCAGACCATCACTCAGGTGAACAGGCTGAGCAGCTGACAAAAATTGGAACATCTGGGATCCTGACTGTAGGTATTCATGGTATATTCACCATTCCATGGCCATTTAGAACATATGAATGAGATCTAAAGCCTGGTTCACACAGTAAGTTTTTATTAGTTCATCCCAGCGGGCTGAACACAAAAAAAAGGAGGAGCTTGCTGTACTAATGAGTACACTACCGCACCACAACTACGTGCATTGCGTTCTATTCAGTTGAATGGGGATCATTTTTGCAAAGCCTCATGGCCCCACTCTGCTGTCACGTGATTTAACCGTACCTCCCCCAACATAAAAGTGTAAATGATGCCTTTAAGTTTGAAAGATCCGAACCCCCCCAGTAAAAAAAATTATCTACGGCCCTGGACTACTTAACTGCATATTCCAAATGAGGTCTTGCTAATGATTTGTACAGTACAGGGGCACAATAATATCTCTCTCTCTCTGCTGTCCATACCTCTTTTAATACAAGAAAGTATTTTTGCTAGCTTTAGAAACTTCAGCTTGGCATTGCATGTTATTATTAGGGCTATGATCTACAAGAGCACCCAGATCCTTCTCCACCATTAATTCCCCCAGTTGTAATCCCCCTAGTATGTATGATGCATATTCTTAGCCCTCAAGGGCATAACTTTATATTTATCAACATTAAACCTCATTTGCCACATAGTTGCCCAATTAAATAGTGCCTTCCGAAAATAAAATATATATATATTTTATTTATTTATAAGAATTTAACCCATCTCTTTATCCTCCTTATATAGTGGGGAATGTTCCATAATACTCATTTGAATGAATGTGTCATAGAATCACACCAAAAGGTGACTTGCTAACCAGGGCGAGAACCTTGTTTGGGGAAGGAGAGAACCAGAACAAGGCTGTGAAGTGGTTAACACACCCTGCAATACCACCAGCCACCACTAGAGGGAGACTAACTCAAATCATCTAACTCTCTGTGTTAAATGTTACAAAATGCGACCGGCAAATGAGACATCCTTGTTCTTTATACCATGACCAGATCTCTCAACAATCTATCTAGGCTTCCCACTTGCCCTGTACTCCAGGGGTAGTTGATCCGGGGGAATATCTAATTGCCTCCTGGGGGATCAGAAAGGGTTGTTTTCCTCCACTGGTTCATGCTTTAGGTAGTAAAGAAAGTCTGGTCGGCGGCTCGTCAGGTTAAAGTCACCTTTATTGTAGAATGTTCATGAAAGTAAATACAAAATACAAATGTGGGGGAACACCATTACCAGCTCAGCTGGTTCATGCTTTATTGGGAGTTTTTTGCCTTCCTCTGGATGGACTGTGGGTCAAGGATTGTGTGTATGGAGGTTTTATTTTTATTAATTTTTTTTCTATTGGTTGAACTGATTGGACTTGTGTCTTATAAATTTATAATTATGAACTACCCTTGTCAAAAAAATTGTTTGGTAAGAAGTTAAGCTTTCTTTATAAGGCTACATATGCCAGTAGAGGGGTAACGTGTGGAGAGGCTGGGTGAGTGATGCATCTACTGCATCAGACTGAGAGCTGTCTCTCTTTGAATGTGCGGTTCAGTTGTTTATTAATACCATAAAACTGCGGGTAGTGCTTCAGGTTTATAATTTGATTGGGAATAGGTATCAGTCAGCATTACATGTGGGACTTATCTGTGAAGAGTTGATTGTTTATCTGGATGCCATAGTTAGCTGCATATAATACTATTATGAAAAGAAAATAATTCTTTATGTGGAAATGAAGTTGGCTTTTCTCCTGAGATTGTGTTAGTCAGAGCCATGCTGGCCACTTGTGCTGTTGTACGACTCTTTTATGGTTTTTCTTATTTTTTGTTTTTATTTCTTTTTGTGTTTACACTTTACAAGTGTTATTTTTTGTACCATGTTGAAAACTTCAATAAAAAGAATTAAAAAAAATTAATAAAAAGGACCTCAGCTTTACTATTTAAGTCTTTAAAGTGCACTTTCTCTGCCATCTAATATATTGGCTTTTCAGTACATTTTACAAAATACTGTTTCGTATGGCGGCTGTCTGAATGTATAAAGCTGTTGGTGTTGTCCACTGCCTTCCAATAAGTGTTGGTGCATATGGGCCTTTTTCAACTTGCCAAGTGTAGGAATTGAATACACTCAGTGCTTAAAGCTGTAGATGTTGGTATTGATGTCCTTGCAACAGTATCCAGTATTTATATTTTGTCAGCCGCTTAATGCATATAAGAAAACCTATGTCGATTACCAGATATAATTTATTTGTTGAATTGGTTTGTCATTGGGAGAACTGGAACATCTGATAGATGATTGATTTAACAAGGAAAATTGCTACTTATTATATTGTAAGTTCCTTAATGTGACTGAATGTAGACTGAAGGTTCTAAAATGGTTTGCTGTAGAACACAGTCTGTTGCTTGTGTTATTTTGATATCATGATGACATATGGGTCTGCTCTAGGTACAATAGTGGTTAGGAACTTGATGACTGATGCATACCAGGTGACTCCAGACATTATACAGGGTAGGTAGATTCGCTTTTTGTGAATGATTGTTTCCAGTACAGACGACACAACATTTTATAAGCATTAAGTATGAAATGTATTTATTAGATAAAAAGGGGAGCGGGTAGGTCTCAGATTAAGAAAGTCCCATTGTGAGAGTTCCTCAGTCTGCTGTTATTCACACTCTTCACTCTTCGCTTTCTTTCTGTAGTAAAGATAAAAAAAAAAAACATGAATACGTATATTATTCATTTCTACCACAAGCTTAATATGAGGAAAATGTATTATGTAGTTTATTTTACAGTAACTTTTAAAATTATGATGATTCATGATTAATTGAGATAACTCCTTGTGATAATTATAGATAGATAGATAGATAGATAGATAGATAGATAGATAGATAGATAGATAGATAGATAGATAGATAGACTGATTGGTAGATAGATAGATAGACTGATTGGTAGATAGATAGACTGATGGGTAGAATCATGAATAGATGACTATGAATAGAAGAAACATGTTGAAATTCTTACCTTTCCACCAACATCGCGGCTCTTAGCCCTGAGTTTGTTCACTTGGGATTCAGCAATGTCGGCTCTCTCTTCAGCTTCTTCAAGCTCATGTTGGACCTTTCTGAAGCGGCCTAGGTGAGCATTGGCTTGTTCCTCCTAAACAACAATTAAAAGGCATCATTAGCCAAATCTAATTTCTAATTAGAAAGCCAACCAAGAACCTAATAACCAAATTAAAAAAATTCTCCTGAAAGGCAGAAATATTTGCTAAACAAATGACTTACAGATTCCTCAGCCTGTCTCTTGTAGGCCTTGACCTTCAGCTGCAGTTTGTCAACCAAGTCCTGGAGTCTCAAAGCGTTCTTCCTGTCTTCCTCAGTCTGTATAAGAAAATCAATGTTATTGTTTTAATATCAACGATATATTTTGTTTAATAAAAACAGCTTACACTTATTTATTACATTTTAGAAGGGCCAATAGTATACTAATCAAATGTTCTATTATAATAAGGAAATGACTGCAAATGTTATGCTCCTGGGTTAAATTAATGTAAATGAAAAGCTAACTTTCATTAAACCCTGTTTACCTGGTAGGTCAGTTCCTTCACTCTCCTTTCATATTTGCGAACACCTTTGATTGCCTCAACACCACGTTTCTGTTCATTTTCCAGCTCATTCTCCAGTTCACGTACCTGTGAGGAACATTTCAGTTATTAGCTATTTTTTGCTATAACTTTAAAAACTTATAGAACATTTTCCAAAACAACCATTTTAAATGTACTTACTCTGGACTCCAGTTTCTGGAGTTGCTTCTTGCCACCCTTCAGTGCGAGTTGTTCAGCTTCATCCAGGCGGTGCTGCAGGTCCTTCACAGTCTGTTCAAGGTTCTTCTTCATCCTCTCTAAGTGGGCACTGGTATCCTGCTCCTTTTTCAGCTCTTCTGCCATCAGTGCAGCCTGGAATAAATCAGACACTCGGTAAGTTGGTATATTTGTTGATTTCACATATGAGCTTTTAGTTTGCAGGACAGGTTACATACATCAGTGATGGCCTTCTTTGCTTTCTCTTCAGCATTTCTGGCTTCCTGGACAGCTTCCTCTACTTCATTCTGAAGTTGGGAAATGTCACCTTCCTGCTTCTTCTTGTTGTTGATGAGGCTGGTGTTCTGGGGCACAAAAAACGATCAGTATATGTTGTGTTTTAGATATAATTAAGTATATATCCAGTGATGGTAAGGAACAGATCCTACCTGTGAGTGCAGGAGCTGCAGACGTTCACTGGCATCCAGAAGTTCCTGTTCTGCTAACTTGCGAGATCTCTCTGTCTGTTCCAGAGCAGCCCTTATCTCTTCAATCTCAGCTTGTTGCAGATTGTTTCTGCGTTCAGTTACAGCAACCTGTTCCTTCAGGTCCTCCTGTCCCCTCACAGCATCATCCAACTGAAGCTGGGTATCCTAGATGACAAAAGGCATATATTTGTATCTAATAAAAAAAAACAGAGCTCCAGTACACTGATGCTGTTTCATTGGTAAGAAATACCTTCAGCTGTCCTTGCACATTTCTGAGCTGTTTCTGTGCCTCTGTAGCCTGGCGGTTGGCATGGCTAAGTTGGATCTCAAGTTCATTCAAATCTCCTTCCATCTTCTTCTTCAGTCTCAGAGCATCATTTCTGCTTCTGATTTCAGAGTCCAGTGTGCTCTGCATGGTGTCAATGGCTCTCTGGCTGTTTCTCTTCAGCTGTTCAATTTCCTCATCCTTCTCTGCAATCTTCCTGTCCACTTCAGATTTGATCTGGTTCAACTCAAGCTGGACACGGAGGATCTTGGCTTCTTCATGTTCCAATGATCCCTTTAATAAAGGAGCATATTTAATATTTGGGGCTACTTACTGTACACACAGAATACTCATTCCAAATTAGGGCCAAACCATCATTTACTGTATGAGTACTTTAGATGTTTTAGTTATACCTCAGCTTCCTCCAGAGCAGCCTGAAGGTCACTCTTATCCTGTTCAACCTGCTTCCTGGCCTTCTCCAGTTCATTAATGGACTTTCCATTCTCACCAATCTGTTCAGTCAGATCTGAGATCTCCTCTGAAAAAGGTAATACCAAAGAACTTATGCAAAGCTGACCTCAGAACTGGTTTACGTTTTATGCTTTCAGCTCTACATTTATGCCAAACATGGCAAATATCTGTTAAAGCCAAAACCGGTTACTGGAAAGCATTTTAATCCATAAAATAGTTATTTATGATCTTTCATTAAAAAATACAGTCAGAAGCCTTGAATGTAATAAATAACCTACGTTGCAAGTTTTTGTTTTCGCGTTTTAGGGTTTCAACTTGCTCCAAAGCCTCTTCATATGAGTTCTTCAACTTGAAGATTTCAGTGCTCAGGCTACGTGCCTCTTTCTGTGAAGCTTCTAGTTCAGCCTGACCCTCCTCATACTTCTGCTTCCACTCTACCAGGACCTGTTAAATCATAAGATTTAAAGATTCTGGATAGCTCAATAGCAAGCTATATTATCACAACCATATGCTTACACTTTTACCTTATCAAAGTTCCTTTGCTTCTTGTCAAGAGCAGCTGCTGCACCATTTGCTCTCTCAACATCAACCATAAGGTCCTCCACCTCAGATTGCAACCTCTGCTTGGTCTTTTCCAAGGAGCCACACTTGGAGTTCACAGCCTCCACTTGTTCTTCAGCATCCTGCAAACGCTGAGCCAGCTTCTTCCTTTAATGCAAGGAAAGGTATGAAACAGAGGACAATGTTGTTATAATTTTTCTGGATTTACATACTGATTGGATTTCATAGATATCAACATACTTGGCATCTTCCAGCTCCTCTGTGCGCTGAATGGCATCAGTTTCATATTTGGTCCTCCACTGGGCAACTTCACCATTAGCTTTGGACAGAGAACGCTGCAATTCAGCTTTGGCTTCTTGTTCCTCCTCATATTGCTCACGGAGCAAGTCATTATCATGACGGGAAGATTGCAGGGCATGAGCAAGGGCATTCTTGGCCTAAAATATACAAATAGGTATTTGTTGAAATCAAGAACACACTATATTTTATTCTATACTACTGAAGTTATAAAGGCAACATTAATGCACCTTTGATTCTTCTTCAAGTTGTCTCTTGAGTTCCTCAACTTGCTGTGTGAAGCCCAGCTTTCCTCTGGAGAGCTGAGAAATCAGAGATTCTTTCTCTTCAACCTGACGAGACAGCTCACCTAAAAGTACATATAATGTGATTGTGATATTGCATGGCTTTTCAATTATGCAACTTTAATGCAGAATGAGAGATATTTTAAGAACTACATAGAACTTTGAAAAAAAAAAAACAGTATTCTGTGCAAAAGCATTTTCTACTTCTTTTTTTCCCAGACTATGTTCAGTGCAATAAACGATCCATATTATTTGGGTTCAAGAACAGGAAAAAATTACTAACTGGGTCCTTAAAAAGATACATGGACACTTAAGGCTCAAAGGGCTTAGGGTATAGACACAAATTGTGCTAAATAGGACTGGTTGAACTGTTTTGTATTTTATATTGATATAGCATGTAATAATCAGATATAGAGTGTTAAATCATTTGAAAATGTATTTTACTGGTAAGCTGTTCATTTAAAAATGTACCTATGTCAGTTTTTTTTTTACTTTTTTGCTACAATGGATTCGGGTCACTTGTTGGAATTAGCATATATTGATTACCGTTTTCTGTCTGCAAACGGGCTCTCTGGGTAGTGAAATCATTAAGTTGACGCAGGTGTTCATCATCCTTAGTCTTAATTTCACTAAGTTGGTCCTCAAGAACACGGTTGACTTTCTCAAGGTTGGCCTGTGTGAATAGATAGTAATATTTAATTGAATTCTTAAGGAAAATAGCATAGCTAATGTATCTTAGAGATTAGCTTACCTTGGATTTAGAGATGTTTTCCAGGTTGCTGGCGAGGTCATCAACCTCCATCTTCAGTTCACTCTTCTCTTTCTCCAGCTTTTGTTTAACGCGCTGCAGGTTGTCAATCTGTTCCCCAAGCTCAGCAACACTGTCAGCATGCTTCTTGCGCAGGGCAGAAGCAGTGGCTTCATTCTGAAGAGTAGCTTCTTCCAGGTCACGTCTCAGTTTCTGGAATTCAGCTTCACGCTTCTTGTTCAGCTCAATCTGGGCAGATGTTGCACCACCAGCTTCTTCAAGTCTTTCACTGATTTCTTCAAGTTCTCTAGAGAGATCAGCTCTCTGTTTCTCAGTCTTGGCCCGAGCTGCCCTCTCAGCTTCAATTTCCTCCTCAAGTTCTTCAATACGAGCCTAAAAACCCAAGCAAATTATTTTGATTTACTAGATAATGTGTTTTAAAATACAGACTATGGGTGACTATGGATGACCCAAATAATCTAGTTAAATTTTTCTGAAAACCTTATTGTTAAAATAATAATACCTATAACAATAAAAATTAGCCCTATTTTTTTTTTTACTTTATTGATAAAAAAAATGTCAAAAGCAGCACTATACCTGAAGTTCCTTGATCTTTTTCTGCAGCTGAGATCCCAGGGACTGTTCATCCTCGATCTTTCCTTGCAGCTGGTTGAGTTCAAATTCTTTCCTATGATTGTATAACAAATAATAAAGGTTATATGATACTATATTAGCATACTCAAATTAATGTTTTTTAAATTAAAAAAATACATACTTCTTTAATTTTTCATCAGCTTGCTGTTTGTCATTTTCAAGGTCTAGTACTGTTTCCTGGGTTAGTTTCAGGTCACCTTCCAGCTTTCGCTTTGTCCTTTCCAAGTCAAGACGAAGCTTCTTTTCTTGTTCCAGGGAGCCTTCAAGCTATGTTAGTAAAACATTTTTTTATTTAAGCTATATAAAAATGTTTAAAATGTGTAGGAAGAATAATAGTATTTGTATGAATCTTACATCATCGACTTGCTGTTCCAGCTTTGTCTTGGCTTTGGTTAAAGAGCTAACTTTGTCTTCCTCAGCCTGCAGATCATCAAGGGTTTGCTGATGAGCCTCCTGAAGAGCTTTCTTCTCTTTGGTGAGTTTGGTGACATTTTCATCGAGTGATGCCAATTCTTCAGTAAGGTTTTTCACCTTAAAATAAAGTACAAAATATCAGTTTGAAAGTTTTTGTGGTAAATTACAATTTGGACACTTGACCTCCAACTGGATTTACCTTGTTTTCTGTGGCATGCTTTTCCTTCTCTACTTTAGCCAAGGTAAGCTCCAAATCATCAATGTCTTTTTTCAGCTCTGAGCATTCATCTTCCAATTTCCTTTTCTTGGCTGTCAGCTCAGCATTGCTTTCTTCTTCATCTTCAAGTCTCTCGTTGAGTTCCTTGAGCTTTGATTCCAGTTGAATCTTGTTCTTGATGAGACCTTCACATCTTTCCTCAGAATCGGCCAAAGTCTCAGATTCCTGGTGAAAATCATTGAATGTTAGGGAACTTCAACATTTTTGGGTAATGGGTAACTTTTTATTGTAATATTACATTTACTTTATTTTTTTATATATCACAGTTTAATTCTACCTACCGACTGGACTTGGAGCAACAGGTCATTCTTCTCCTGCACCAGGGAAATCATTTTCTGCTCTAGTTCTTTCTTCTTGGCCTCTGACTTTGCCAGAGCTTCCTTGGTCTTTTCAAACTCCTCTTTCATATTTGCCATCTCTTTCTCAGTTTCTGCACTCTTCAGGAGAGGCTTAATCTTGAAGTAGAGTTTCATCCATGGCCAGTGTTTGACATTCATGAATGATCTGACATTGTACTGGATGACAAAGATGGCTTCCCTGTTAAAGAAATGTCACATATCAAGTAAATATGTCTGTTATCAAAAGTTTTGTTTTGCCTATATAGCTATCATTACTAGTATACTTTTGTGAGTAGAAAATCATTTCTACCTTCTTTCCATCATCTTCTTGAACTCAACTCTCATCAAGAAACCTCTGCAAAGAGCCTGAGTACGAGTGATAAGTTGTGCCAACTTTTCATCTCGCATCTCTTCCAGTGTACCCAGGAGACCAGCTTTGAAGAATACCTTAAAAAAAAAAAAATAGTAATTTTAAATATTAGAAACTCTTAGATTTACTGTTCTCTGGGAGTTGCTGCTTCCATACCTTGGTGTGGCCAAATTTGTACTGAGTGTGGTCAACATCAATAGAACCCAAGAGTTTTTCTGAGGCTTTCTTGCTGTCAATAAACTGACCATCTGGGATCGCACTGGCGTTCAGCACCTTGTAACTTTAGTAAAAAAAAATTAAAAATGTTAGCAGGAAGAAATTGTCAGACTCAAAATGTATAAGCAAATTATGAGTGATTTTCAAGCATTTGAATAAATAGTTTACTCAAACCATACCTCTAATGCTGTCATCTACCTTTTTATGCTTCAATAGTTTTCATGATTTTTTTAACAATTGCAATATGTTTTGGAATTTACCGTTGCTTAAAGTCAGCATAGACTATTCTGCTGGGGAATCCCTTTCTGCAGATTCTGATACCCTCCAGTACACCGTTACATCTCAGCTGGTGAATGATCAGGTGGTTTTCCATAGTACCTGAGAATTAATAACATTAGAAGTCCTAAATTTCAGAAGTTACGAAAACAACTATAGACTATAGTGCCTTCTTAATGCTTGGTGTTTGCAGAATGGAAAGAATTATATAATTGTACCTGGAGTTTTGGTCTCATTGGGGATCAGACAACGCACAAAATGAGGGTGAGTGCTTCTCAAGTTGGTCATTAGCTTGCCCAAGTTTTCCTATAACGCACACAATATAAATTAAGATTTGCTGCATGTTAGAAAGCTATCTGACTGGCCATATATGGCAAGCTGCTAAAACCTTTACTTTCTATTAAAAAAATGAGTTTTCTTATAGCTATGGCAGAAATTATGTAAGTCTTTATGCACATTAAAAGGTCATACTAACTCTGAACAGAGCAGACACAGTCTGGAAGGAGGATCCCTTCTTCTTCTTTCCACCTTTGCCACCACCGGCGGCAGCATCTGTTAATAAACAACAATGTAGGAGTCATCACAGATCTTAATCTAAATGTAAAAGTAAAAAAAAAAGAAGCTTAAAATAAGAAAGGAACAGGCAAGCTACTTACCATCAGCAGCATTGTAGCTGGAGTACAGGAAGGACAGCAGTTTCATTGATGATTTCTGGTACAGCTGGATAACAGATTCATTCAATGGATCCTTATTTTTGTCAAGCCAGCCAGTGATGTTGTAATCCACAGTACCAGCATAGTGCACAAGAGAGAAGTGAGCCTCAGCCTTTCCTTTGCCAGGTTTGGGCTTCTCAAAGTTCTTGCACTTGCCAAGATGCTGCTCATACAGTTTGTTCTTGAAGGATGTGTCAGTGGCCTTGGGGAACATGCACTCCTCTTCAAGGATGGAGAAGATTCCCATAGGCTAATAATAAACAATACATGTTACTTTAAGTCTGTAACAACATATAATTCTAAATTTTTAGATTCATATTAACATTTCCATATGTGAAATTACCTTCTCAATAAGCTCAATGCAGGCAGCCAAGTCCATACCAAAGTCAATGAACTCCCAGTCAATACCTTCCTTCTTGTATTCCTCTTGTTCCAGGACGAACATGTGGTGGTTGAAGAACTGCTGCAACTTCTCATTGGTGAAGTTGATACAGAGCTGTTCCAAGCTGTTGTACTGTATGTAAAATAAAGAAATGAGAACAGGTCCTTTGCTTTGAAAGACATACAAACCTAAAACTGTTCAAGAACTTACATCAAAGATTTCAAATCCAGCAATATCCAGCACACCAATATAAAACTGTCTTGGCTGCTTGGTGTCGAGCTGCTGGTTGATACGAGTGACCATCCACAAGAAGAGTTTCTCAAAAACGGATTTGCAGAGGGCACCAACAGAGTTGTTGACCTAAAGAGTAGAGCAAAAATCATGTGTTAATATATTATAGAAAGCATAGTTATCTTTGAGTATGTGGTTATTTTATTTCTTGATTTTATCATACCTGAGATACAGTTTGTCCCTTGGTGACAAACTCATTGCCGACCTTTACTCTGGGGTAGCACAAAGCCTTCAGCATATCAGCAGAGTTGAAACCCATCAGATAAGCAATCTTGTCAGCAACTGGAGATAAGACATATAGTATGAAATAAATCCTAAAATGGCATTGATGGAAAAAAAAATCATAAAATAAGTTGAAAAACAAAGGACAAACCCTCAGTGCCATCTGGCTCGGCCTGCTCCTCCCTCTGCTTCTGCTTGAACTTCATGTTGCCGTGATGCATGACAGCACCAGTCAACTTGTAGATGCCGACCTTTTCTTCTGGGATGAATCCCAGGATGTCAATGGCAGTCTGTTGGAAAAATAGCTCTGGTTATTTAGTGCCTATTAACACATTCTGTACACCTGTGGAAATTATGCAATCCTTTGAAAACTGAAAAATGTTTTCTTGTTCCAAGATTTCAACAACTTACATCTGTGGCAATGAACTCCTCTGTATCATCAATACTCTTCACAACGATTTCACCCTGGCTGATTGAGGGGTAGTCGTATGGGTTGGTGGTCACAAGAAGCATCTCTGAAGACAAACGCCAATAAATAAAATGATACGTTCTACATTCGATAACAAATGCTTATGGTTTACAGGTCTAATTTCTCTGCCTATTATTTTAAAGGAAATATGACCATACCTACAACCTCTGGTTTCTTGTTTGTCAGGATCTGGTAGAAGATGTGGTAACTTCTTTCAGCTGACAGCTGGAATGTTACTCTGGACTTCTCCAGCAGATCTATAAAATTGCATAGTAGTAATTGTATGAATTTATGTGAGAAACTACAAAATGAGAAGAACTTAGAGGGTTTAGTGCTTACATGTTTCAATATCAGCTGAAGCCAGTTTTCCAGTGGTACCAAAGTGGATTCTGATGAATTTACCCTAAACATGACAAGAGAAGATAAGAAAGGAGTCCATAAAATATGAGAACCAAAAAATGAGTAACTAATGAACATAGAAAATTCATATATACTTACAAAACGAGAGGAGTTGTCATTTCTTACAGTCTTAGCATTACCAAAGGCTTCCAGCAGAGGGTTAGCCTGGATGATTTGATCTTCCAGATTACCCTAAAAAGGTAAGCATAGATTGATTTTATTTATATACCATTAACCCAACATTCTGTACAGATGTTTTTCTATCAAAAAGGGCAGGACAGAGTTTGACTACAACATAAATGTTGAAGGATACCCACAAAGTTGATTCAATATTATTGAAATATGGTTAGATAATTATTCTAGTAGTTTGTTATGGGCAGTATGAATTAGGATATCTAATTAAACGTATCAACAGGGACTTTTACAAATGTTTGCACTTCAGTTATAATTTACCTGCATGCTGTTGCTTAGCTCCTTCTTCTTACCACTGTCACCAAGAGCTGCAATTGTTGCAAAGTACTGGATGACACGCTTGGTGTTAACAGTCTTTCCAGCACCAGATTCTCCAGTAATCAAGACAGACTGATTTTCACGATCTGTCAAATGCAAATTTTTATTTCAACAAAATTAAATCACAAATGTGGCTCCTGAAAGTATCAAAGAAAAATTTCAAAGACCCGTACCTGTGAGCATAAACTGATAAGCGTTATCAGAGATGGAGAAGATGTGTGGTGGGGCTTCCATACGCTTCTTGCCTCTGTAGCCCTCAACAACCTCAGGGTTGTACACTGGCAGCCACTTGTAGGGGTTGACAGTGACGCAGAAAAGCCCAGAGTATGTCTGTAATGTATTATGAAATATACGTGAACAAAGTTCTCACAGAAGCAACGGTGTGCTATAGGTTAAGATAGCTTTCCTACATTCATTTCTGGACTTATCAGCTTCTCAGTAAGGTCAAATTGAAAAATAGACTGCTAGAACTGCCAAATAAAGATGTATTTTGCTTTAAAATAGCTTTAAATTGTCGTCTGCAAGTTTTGAGGTTTACTCCACTGTGAGAACTGTTAGGTAAGCGTAGGTAGAAATTTATGTCCAGTCTCTTTTTATTGGAAAATGCAATTCTCAAGTAAGCATTGAGTGTTTATGGTTTCTTTTTGGGGACTGATCATGAATTTGCGTTGTTTTAAATATAAACTAAACTTTCTTGTATTGTACCTGAGCATTTCTCTTATACAGTTATTTAGTAAAACTTACGTAGATCATCCAGGCTGCATAACGTTCTTTGAGGTTATACAGCACAGAGGCCTCATTCAAGTGAGTCATCATCGCCATGTCTTCAATTTTGTCGTACTTGGGAGGATTCTGGGGGTAAACTTGGCTTTCTTTGACTGTTAAAGTCTGTAATTTAAATAAACATGATTTAGTGCGTATGTTTATTACCCTTCCAGTCTGTGCTTAATATACAAAGAAGCTATGCTCATTACCCTCCCATCGTCTGTCTTGACTGTGAGCTTTCCATCTTCACGAGCTGTGACTAAACCTTTTACGTAGAGTTCCTTTGGGTCATCTACGTAGCAGGTGTTCTTGGCATCAAAAGGTTTGTTCTGGGCCTCCAGTCTTTCCTTCTCGCCTTTCCGGAGGAAGGGTGCAGCCGCACCAAAAACCGCCATCTCACCGTCACCCATGGTGTTGGCTTTCTATAGGAGTAAGACCAAAACACACATCACACATACGTAATCTCAAACAAGTGGACTGTCGTTGTCCAAACACAGCATGCAGAATTTGGGCCAATGTGAGGCACACATGGAAGTATGTACAGACAGAGTACACACCCTCATACACCCACTATTTAAGGGAACTGGAAATGCATTCCAAGCACCCCTTAAAACACTTCACATAAATGAAGCCTTACCTAGTACCCGGGCACAGGTTGTACATCAAAGCACCAATCCATGCTTCTTCAGTCTATAATTTATCAATATTTTCTTTATGTTCTAAACTGAGTAGTATGATAAATTTAAGTATGGGAAGCTGCTACTATTGTGTTCAGACAGGTAAGAGTACCATGTCCAGTTGCTACTGTTGTCCTATGGTAACCTAACAACGGGTTGCACCGTCCAAGTTACATAGTTAGTCAGGTTGAAAAAAGACACAAGTCCATCCAGTTCAACCAATAAAAAAAATTAAAAAGTATCTATAGCACCAGCATTGCTGGGCTGTTACATAAACAGGGCCTCTAGGCTCTGCCAATGGTTTTCTTTTTTTTTTTTTATTGAAAGGAACAGAAGAGGTGCTCACTGACACCCCCGAAGGCCAGATTATCAGGTGCCTACATGTCCGACTGCCCCTTATTTTCTATAAACATCTTAAGGACCAGTAGGAAATAGTAGGTATTTTAAACTAAAAAATAAATTAATGGATTTTAAGCACCTTCTCAATGGTTGCTAGTTTTTAGTTATTTGTTTTCAATAAATGATTCTTTACAAATTGCTGCTTCATTAAATGGATTTCGCACCATCCTGCACATAACGGACTACCTGAATCCCAACAAAGCAGTATACAGCCAACTGTCCAACAAACCTCTTTTAAAGCCAAAACATTTTCAATAGAATTGGCAATGGTTAGAACCCCTGCAAGGTTTTAATTGCTATCTCTCCTTTTGTTAGGAAGACTACAGTTGGCCATGCACATACAGATCTTTTTTGTTCAGTCTGCAGGCGTCTAAACAGAAAAAAAAACCAAACAGGATTCCTCTATCCATGCTAACAGCATTGATGAACAAATCTCCCACTGTGGCTATTGCGTTATAAGAGCCAGCCCCACTGGCTGCCAAAAAACTCAAACAGCGGCTGATTCTCACTGGATGCAGCCACTGTTCAGCCAACAGCTTTTTGCCTGGCACCCTCGATTTGTAGTCGATGGATTTCGGGCCAGAGATGACAGGGCCACCCACTGAGTAAATTTCGGCCAGATCAGCAGAAACCAGCTGTATGGACATTGTCACTGGCCCTAGAACTGAGGCAAAATATAAAAATTCTAAATGTCAATGGGTCCGATGTAGAGAGGGAATCTTCCAATAGAAACACTTGTTTTGTTGACAGCTTAAAGCTGGCTATACACATCAAAATTTCTCTCTTTCAACCCCATAGCTGAATGAGAGAAATTGCTTGATTCCCCATCCATGCTAAACAGCACGGGTGGACAGATCTGCAGTGCCTGTTATTGTATTCGGACAGCCAGCACCAATGGCTGCCTGAATACCCAAACGATGGCTGCATCCGATTGGCTGCAGTCACTGTTCCGACCGCAATTTTCTGCCTGGTTCCTCCAGCAAACGTCTAGTGAAAACTTTTCTTTTTGCTGACAGGGCCACCCACGGAACGAATTTGGACTAATTCAACAGAAATCAGCTGAAGTTCAGTACATATGTGGCCAGGTTAACAGGCAAGTTCCCCCACTTTGGAATGATCTCCTTTCACTCCCTGATATGTCATGGGTCCCAAAGGGACACCGACAACAACAATATAAAAGTTTTAACCACTCTATACTCCACCCAAAATGAAAAAGTGGCTTTACCTGGAAAAAGCCAATACTTCCCGCGCTGCATAGCTAAATATCCTGTCTGAATGTATATTCTGTAATGAATTCTGCCTATATAATCTAACAAACTACATTTGAAGTCCGAGCAAAGGAAAGCTGTTTTTATTGAATCAGAAATACATTTCCTCTCTGATATTATTCCTAAATCTATGAATACTTACCTTTTATCTTAGACAATGATGGAAAAATATGATGATCAGCCACCTGAAAACGAAATAACAGAAAAAAAGACTCAGTAACTTTCGGATCATTTACATAGTTAGTAAGGTTGAATAAAGTCACCAGTCCAACCTGAGTGAGCACCCACAATTGTCCCCATCCCCGCACATTGCGTCCCATCAAGATGCCCATCCACCTCCCTAATATATAAAATAATCCTTGAAGTTTATGGGGTTAATTGAGGCCCTAGGGCCGTTCTTGGGGTTAAATTGGAAGGTTACACCAGGTAGAGGAGTCGAGGAGTGAGAATCCTCCCCCTGCGACTCCCCACACTATACATGAAAAACGTTAAGGAATTAATAACAATATGTGATTATATGTTGTGTAACCTCCCTATTTCTTTCTTTTTGGTTATTATATATAAATAACTTGTTATCTGTTCTAATACCTTAAACAAAATATGTAAAAATTGAATTTTATATCTTTTGAAAAATTCTGAATAAAAATATTGGAAAAGATGCCCATCCACCATATTATTATTTTTTATATATATATATATATTTAAGGTACCCATGTAGCATCATCAATCTACGCAGCGCTCCACACACACACCCCCAAGGGGTCTGCAATTCAAGGTCCCCAACCCACACACCAGGGCCATTTTTTGGACAGAAGCCAATAAACCTACCAGCATGTCTTTGGAGTGTGGGAGGAAACCGGAGTACCCGGAGGAAACCCACGCAGGCACAGGGAGAACATGCAAACTCCAGGCAGGTAGTGTCGTGGTTGGGATTCGAACCATCGACCCTATCACTGCAAGGCAAGAGTGCTACCCACTACACCACTGTGCTGCCCAGGAAGTTAAAAAACAAATCACTATAAAGCTATTTTGTCAACAGTAATCAGTCCAAAAGTACAAATCTCTTCCATTTTCATTTTCTAAATTCTAGAACAGCACTTAAAATGTTGTTTTAATATATATAAAAAATATTTTTTACTGTACATTAACCAGTGTGGTAAATGAAGCCGTTTGAGATAAATTAAATTTAAAAAAAATTAAATGAAAAAAAAAGTAGTTGTTCTGTGAGTAAAGTATATAATAAATAAATAAATATTTTTACTTGTCAAGCTTTAAATAAAAAAAAATATCAGTTGGGGAAAAACTCTGCGTATTTAGACAAATTGGTCTAAAAAAGTCAAGTATTATCGTAGTAATATATAAAAAATATTTTTTACTGTACATTAATGTGGTAAATTAAGTCAGTTCAATTTAAAGAATAAATTAAATTAAAAAAGAAGTAGTTATTCTGAGTGTAAAGTATACAGTATATTAAAAAAGTAAATGTCTTTGCTTGCCAGGCTTTAAATCAAAAGGTATGTTGGAAAAAAAAACTCCCCATATTTAGGCAAATTGGTGTAAAAAAAAAGGAAAGTCAGTCTGTGTTAGAAGCTCCCCATCACTAGCTCTGGTCAAGGATGTCCAATACTCACCACCAGCAGATGTAAATAACTGAGGCCCCACGGCAGGCTTATATACCGTTGCTCCTTGCCTACTCAGCTTTCTCCAGATAAGGAAGGCTCTTCGTATTTCCTTAACTGAGCAACAAGCCCAAATTGTGTCTCCATCCTGGGTAAAAATAACCGGCATATTTGAGCAGGGGGCCTGTGCAACTGTCCTTGTCTAAAATGTGTAACTGGACTCTCCTATACATTAAACCCGTCCACTATAGACCTTGAGAAGAATGTGACCATAGATCGTTTTACCCTTGAGAACAGAAATATTTACTAGTATACAGATTCTTAATTAATTTCAAGAGAGATTTAATCATTAATTAAATGGTTTATCTAAATATACTTACACATGTGAACATACATATCTACATGCCTGAATAGATCTTAAAAAAGAAAGAAAGAAATCCAAAAATTTCAGAAATTAAAGATTAAAAATGGCTGCTTTTCGTCAGAATTGTTGTACATTTATTAATTCATGTTACATATCTTGAAGGTTAAAGTCTAACTAAAGTCAAAGCTTTTCTTTTTAGTTTTGGATATAGGGAAGAGGGATTAGAACACCTGTCAGTTTTTTTTTTTTTGCTGTCTGTGTCCCCGTTAGGGAGATTCACCCTCTCTATTTTCCCTGTTTACCATTATCATCGAAAGTGAAAGGAAAAGAAAATCCCAACTCTTGGGTTGTCCCCAGGAAAATAATAGAGGGGAAATCTTCCAATGGGGATAGTTTTAGGGGAGAGGAGGGGAGGAGGGGATTGCCTGCCATTTCCTGTTTAGCAATGGCAGAAACCAAAATTAGTGTAGTGCTTTTAAAGAAAAATCAGATGTAAAGTCTATGGACTGACAGTTCAAAATGCATGTATCCAAAGGCAAGATATCCTTGGAAAAAAAATCCCTTTCTCAAAATCCCCTGGAACAGATCTCTTCAGGGGTGTAAACCATCTGGAGATAAAGCCCACACACCACCACTGAAAGTGAAAAGGCTTACCGGACTCGATGGACTCAACAAGGCGTACGCCAGGTAGAGTCAGACAAGCTTGGGTGGTGCTGGACTGTGGGTGGCCCAGGAGGGCAACATTGATGAAGTGGCTTCCACGAAGCTGTGTTCCTTAGATGATAACGAACCCGAAAATATGAGGCAAAACAAACGTGGATCGTATCCCTCGGACCAGCGTTGACAAATGGTGACAGCAGCAAGTGAAGGGAAAGAAGGAATGGCCAAATAGTGTAAATCCAAATAAATGGGAATTTATTAAAAATAATATACACTCACATGAAAAGATGTCTAAAAACAGCGCTGTAAAGAAGTGTAAAGAAGTGGCGACAGTGGGGTCCTACCAAACGCGTTTAGTCTGCATAGACGTCGTCTCAGAAATGTATCTGTTTAGCAATGGGACAGGAAGTGAAGAGAAATCTCCCCAATGGGACACAGGGGTTATAATCCTCCCTTGCTCTATCCAAAATTAAAAAAGTTCTGCCTATAATATGCTTAAAAGTAGATATAACCAGATTGTTCATGTTGTCAAACTGCCCCAGGAGCAGTGGCGGCTTGTGCCAAATATTTTGGAGGGGGGGGCTGGAAAACTAACGCCACCTAACCCCCCCAGGAGACGGATAAGAAGGCGGCGATCTCCTCAAGTACCCAAACCCCCCTTCCGGGAGACGGATGGCACCCCCCTCCGGCGTTAGCTGTACGAGAACGTGGCAGCAATCCACTGCCACCCCCGGTGAGAGACTGACCTTAACTTAGGAGGCAGGGGGAAGGAAGAGCCGTTGCTTCTCCTCCAGGCTGAACAGGAAGTGTGTCCTGAGACCCGATTGACCAGGGAGTCCTAAGAACTGGGTCCGGCCCCGCAGCCATATTTTTTTCAGGCGCCGCTGCCCTCCCAGTGGCCCCAGGGGCAGCCAGGCGGCTGGCCCACCGGGAATTTTCCCGGTATCCCAGTAGGCTAGTCCTGCCCGGCCTCAGCCTCCATGTTCGGTCCGTGCCAGCTCCAGCCCTCCCCAGCCACAGACCTGCACCAGGAACAGTAAGTGTGTACTGACTGAGACACGATTGGCCAGGAAGTACTCCCTGGCCTGCGTCCCAAGCCCACCCTTTTTTTAAGCCAATTAGAGCCTCAGGCTCTAATAATAACGTGTAGAAATAACATTCAATAAATCCAATAAACCTGATAAAGTGCATAAAAGTGAAAAAAATAAAAAAAAAATTTAAAAAAATTGCATAAAGTGAAAAAAAGTTGCATGAATAAAAAAATTTAATAAATAAGTCTAAAAATGTAGAAATACAGTCAGTGAATCCAATAAAACTCACAAGGCACAAAAAAATGAAGAAAATCACATATTATGAAAACACATAGAGTGACAAAAGTCGCATATAATGGAAAAACAATTGCATAAAGTGCAAAAAAGTGCAAGAAAACCACTAATTCAATAAATAAAGGTGCATAGTCCAATAAGTGCAATCTTCATATAACAGTTCATGCAAAAAAACAAAAGTGTATGTGCAGAGAATGATCGGTTTCAAATTCCTCCAATCACTGACAATCCGTGGTGCGCCACACGATTCCCCCCAGCCTCTCACCTCATTAAAGACCCCTACGGGTCAAGTCAAGCCTGCAGTCTGGAAGCAGATGTGATCCAATAATCGATTGATCTCCTCCAATCGTCCCAGTACTGGCGGGTCTCTGATTGAAGGCTTCAGGCTTGGCAAGTAAGGTGAGGGCATGAAATATAAAGGAATAACCCCATCGTGTAGTAATCCAACACAGTTTTATTAAAACACAACGTAGTAGCTTACATTAAAAAAACTGGATTAACAGCACAGGACAGAGTACTTCCGGTTTCGGCCGTGACACGGAAGTGACAACACCTGACTCCTCCCTGACGCGTTGCGCCACTGCTCATGTGACTTCATCCTCAGGATGAGCAGTGATGCAACGCGTCAGGGAGGAGTCAGGTGTTGTCACTTCCGGGTCACGGCCAAGACCAGAAGTACTCTGTCCTGTGCTGTTTATCCAGATTTTTTAATGTAAGTTACTACGTTGTGTTTTAATAAAACTGTGTTGGATTACTACATGATGGGGTTATTCCTTTATATTTCATGCCCTGACCTTACTTGCCAAGCCTAAAGCCTTCCATCAGAGAGCTGCCAGTGCTGAGACGATTGGAGGAGATCGATCGATTATTGGATCACATCTGCTTCCAGACTGCAGGCTTGACTTGACCCATAGGGGTCTTTAATAGAGGTGAGAGGCTGGGGGAAATCGTGTGGCGCACCACAGATTGTCGGTGATTGGAGGAATTTGAAACCAATCATTCTCTGCGCATGCACTTTTGTTTTTTTTTGCATGAACTGTTATATGAAGATTGCACTTGTTAGACTATGCACCTTTATTATTTGAATTAGTGGTTTTCTTGCACTTTTTTGCACTTTATGCGATTTTTTCCATGATATGCGACTTTTGTCACTTTATGCAATTTTTTTCATAATATGTGATTTTCTTCATTTTTATGTGCCTTGTGAGTTGTATTGGATTCACTGACTGTATTTATACATTTTTGGACTTATATATGCAATTTTTTTATTCATGCGACTTCTTTTCACTTTACGCGATTTTTAAAATCTCTTTTTTATTTTTTCACTTTTATGCACTTTATGAGGTTTATTGATTTATTGAATGTTATTTCTACACGTTATTATCCTGTTAGCCACTTGATGTCACATTGAGGAATTAGCTACACAATTTAGTCACATTATTTTTGTGATATTTGATTTACTTTTACATTCTAGATAGCGCCACATATTTATTTTATTCTATTGTTTTTTTTTTGTGTGGGAACACTTTTTATATGTTTGGCGGCTTCTCTCATCCTTAATTTATTCCTTTTTTTTACTTTGGTTTTGCGCACTTGTTCCCCCCTCCTTTTCAGGCTCTAATAATGTTCTTCAAAAAATAAAAATCCCCATTGGAATCCCTGCGTCCGGCACCCTGCATGTAGATTAGGGGCCGGTCGTACGGATCAAGGGGGCGGAGCCCCTGCGCCCCTAATGGACAGGCTGCCACTGCAGCCAAGACTCTCGTGCAACATCGCTGGATGGAGAGGGGGCTCAGGTAAGTATTAGGGGGGCTGCTGCACACAGGTTTTTTTGTATCTTAATGCATAGCATGCATTAAAGTGGTTGTGAAGTCAGAACGTTTTTTATCTTAATGCATTCTATGCATTAAAATAAAAAGCCTTCTGTGAGCAGCAGCCCCCTAATACTTACCTGGGCCCCCTCTCCATCCAGCGATGTCCACGAGTGCCTCAGCCACCCGGATTGGCTTCCTCATGTTGGCTAAGACACAGCAGCGGCGCCATTGGCTCCCACTCCCGTCAATCAAAGTCAATTGGCCAATGAGGAGAAAGAGGGGGTGGGGCCGGACTGCGTGTCAAAAATGACAAGAGCCCCCCATTCACACCTGTGCCCTTTTGTCGCACGTTTTAACAGTTCCAAATCGCATTACAAGTTGCACCACATTGTCAACAAGGGAACCATTTAAATAGCTTCTACTCATGTAGCAGTGACTTTTACGATTTAATTGCGACTTGCACAGACTTCTGTTGTATGAATTCGCAAGCCGCAATGAAATCAGCAGTGCAAATCGCACAGAGGTGCGGCTTTGAAATCGCATTGGAGTAGCGCGATTTCAAAGCCACATTAGTGTTAACGGGGCTAAAGAATAAAAGCTTTTGCTGCAATATTCACCTTCAATCCAGGGATTTCCCCTGTAGTCCTTTTTTCTGCCGCTAGATGTCCTCAGTCTGATGACCAGCATCATTCAGCCCACTTCTTCTGAGCCCAAGTCATCCTTTCTCCTCCTATTAGCATGCTTCTTGTCATATCATCATTATTATTATTATTATTAGTATTATTAATGGATTCGATTATTGAACCCTAAAGCTGGGTATCCATTAGCAAGTTATCAAACAAGCGTTCATAAGACATTCGTACGAAAATTCTCAGTACATTCGACGACTTGAAGAATGTTGTCCCAAAGTGGTTCAAAGTTTTGTTTGCTATTTACCATTCAATTCTGGAACGAATGGACTTAACCAAACGAAAACCACATTCAAATTTGTTTGTCCAAGGAATGTTTTCCATTCCAATCTCTTTGAATTTTATATCACTGCGGTTGTAAACGAACATCAATTTAACCCGATTAACAATTAGAAAATCAAACGAATGCTTGCTTAACAATTTACCCCTGGTTCACACCTATGCGTTTTTTAGTGCGTTTTGCAGTTTGCAGAAATGCACTACAGTCCATTTCACATGGTTTCCTATGGTGCACGTTCACATCAATGCGTTTTTCAGCCAGTGTGTTTTTGGAAAGGGTCAGGGACTTTTTTTTCCCACAGCAGATTGCGTTTTGCGTGTAATTGACTTCAATGTACCCGCACCAAAAACACAAGTATTGCGTTTCTGATACGTTTTTACATGCAATTTTGCATTTTTTTTTCTCTTTAACACACTGTGTATAGCTGGTTGTGAAGGAGCAAAGCTGAGAAGTCGGCCACCATGTCCTTAAAGTGAAGCTTCAGTCATTTTTTCATCTTTCCATCTATTCAATCTTCTGCCCTTTTTGTTGTTTTAACTTTGGATAGTAAAACATTTTTTTTTCTGCCAGTAAATACCTTATACAGCCCACTTCCTGTTTCTTAGCCTAGGAAGCCTAGGCTTATGACATCATGCACAGCTCTCTCTCTCACTCTCGTTAAAGTTTGCCAGGAAGGGAGGGAGGATGAGTCAGAGGGCCAATGAGAGCTGCAGAGCTGGAGGCATGCCTCTGTGTAAATCCAGGATGTGAACAGGCAGCAGCTTCAGCTGCCCACAGTTAAAATGGTTGCAACCAGACTTAGTGGAGGGAGATTTCTGCAGCATATTTGGCAAGTACAGAATCACAGTATATATAAAATAATATGCAAAAGTGGTTGGAGGGAAGCTTCAGAATGTCAAAGATGTTTTTTTATTACAAATTATGTGAGCAGACTGCAGTTCCTCTTTAACAACAACCAATGAGTCATCAGCTAAATGTAAAAAAACAAGAATTGCCGGCAATTAAAAATTGGGAAAAAAGCGGGCAAAATAGAAAAAAAAAATAGGTAAGGGGCAGGGCCAACCGGCGACGTCACCTGGTGGCACGACCCCCTGTGATGTCATCTGTGACGTCATCGACCGGTGCATGCCCTCTGTGACGTCATCGACCGGTGCATGCCCTCTGTGACGTCATTGACCGGTGCATGCCCTCTGTGACGTCATTGACCGGTGCATGCCCTCTGTGACGTCATTGACCGGTGCATGCCCTCTGTGACGTCATTGACCGGTGCATGCTGGTCCGCTAACGCCAAGGGGGGGCAGTGCCACCAGGTGACATTGTCGGGTGGCCCCACCCCTTAACTGTTTAAGAACTATCAGACAGCGGGAGCTTTTTTTTTTTTCTTAGGTCCGGCGGTTTGGTGATTGACGATGGGTCTACATTCTTTTTTAATAAAGGAATTTTTTAATAAAAGAATTCAAGTCAAAAACTCTTGTAGAGTCTTCATTCGCTTTTTACACTTTTTGGGTGAATGGGTAGGGGTACCATACTCACAGAGGGATGCAGGATCTGGGGGCCCTCTTGTTCAAGATTCCGATAAGCCTGCTGCCCGCAGCCCCTGACAACCTCCTGCCACGGTTGTAGGGAAGAGGCCCTTGTCCCCTGCCCCAAAGCACCCCTTCCCCTGTTGACGGCATGTGGCCTGGTATGGTTCAAGAGGGGGGGCTGCTTGCTCATCCCCTCTCTTTCCTAATCTGCCGGGCTGCATGCTCGGATAAGAGTCTGGCATGGATTTTGGGGGGTAACCCCCCCCCCCATGCCTTTTTTTTTTTTTTACATTTTGGCATGGGTTTCCCCTCAAAATCCATACCAGACCTGAAGGGCCTGGTATGGATTGTGGGGGGGGGGGACCCCACAACGTTTTTTCCCTGTTTTCTTTATTGCCAGCAGTTCTTTTTTTTACATTCAGCTGTCAGTGGGTAAGCCCGCTGACAGCTGATGACTCATCAGTTGTTAAGGACGTGACAGTCGACTTCCTGGCCCCGCTCCTTAACAAACAGCTATTTACAATTTTTTAAAGAGAGAAAAAAAAACACAAAATGCATGAAAACTGCATGCAAAAGAATGGGTTTAAAAACGCAAAAAGCGCCACAAAACACTCAACTGCATAGGTGTGAACGTGGGGTTAATGAAGGTAGGAGTGGTTAGAATACCTTATATATGAAAAATTGGGGTTGATTTACTAAAGGCAAATAAACGGTGCACTATGCAAGGGCTCCATGCAACAGGACACTATGCAAGCTCCAGAACTTAGAGATAAAGCTTCAATTTGCAAAGAATACCCAATCACACGCAAGAACAAAAAAAATGCATTTTTGTTTACACATGAGTGGATGATGGAAGTCAACAGAGCTTCACATCATTTACTTATCTGTGAAGCAAATGCACATGCCTTTAGTAAATCAACCCCGGTATGTATTGAGGCTCAAAGTCACAAATGTTATTTTCAAAACTTTTAATTCTATTATACATTTTTAATGTTTAAAACTCAACACATATTCTGAAACAACAGCTTTAATTTTCTATTTGTATTATCTTTTTTTTTTTGTCGTTGTTGTTAATCCTGTATCTATATTATTTACCTGTAAAGCAAAATACTATGGATTTATAAAAAGTCCTATCAGATCGCCACCTTAATACTTAACACGGATGTGGTTTCTGAGATGATAGCCCCCTTCCAAGGTGATTAAGTGGCTGTGTGAACAGCTGACACCTCTTTACAGTTTAATTATGGATTAGAACCTCGTAATCTGAAGTTATCAAATGTCCCTTAAACATTTCAGTGACAGATCTCCTGTTGAAGCATTTCTGGAATTAATTTAATTATTATTTTTATGTTTTTTTTTTTACAAAACCAGGACCTCAAGAAGTTCACAGCATTCAAAGCTCTTATTTTTCTGCTGCGAGGCCATCAAGGGTTAAGGGAAAAGCGTCTCTGTTTTACTCATTGGCATGTCAAAGAAGAAGCTCCGAGTAAGGGATATGCTAGCTGGTATAAGTGACCATCAATCAAGTGACCTGTCTCCCAAGATGGGAAAGACCACATGGTAAGCACAAGTGTGTTATGTACCAAGAGGCGGGGCTGGGTGACAGCTATAGGTTTGATGCTCACTAATGATAAATATTTCATTCACTCAAAATAGTTGACAAAACTTTTTCAAATGGAGAAGAAGCCATTATTATGGACGATTATCCCTACTCTGTAGATTGATGGTTGTCAAACATAGATCGGACAAAAGTTATCTATAGGTACCTACAGTACAAGCATTAGATTCTGGCCATTTATGGTCAGATCAGGTAATGTTTTTATGTCTGTAAGCCTGCCCTGTCCCCTCTTGGCCATGCCTTCTTGGGCGGGGAGTTAATTGGGCAGAATAGATATCTCCTTGCTGGTCGCTATTGGTTTTCCCTGAGATAGTCGGCATTGGGGTTGTCAACAGGGTGCTGCCCTTCCCTTTCTCTAGAGAAAAAAGCAAAACATGCATGAAGGAACATTAATGTTCCTACTGCAATATGCCAACTGGTTCATAGAGGTAGGTAGGTATGGTACAGGGGTGCATAAACCTAAAATGTTCAAAGCCTGGCTCAGTTCATTATAGCTTAACCAGTGTAGACACCTTTAGAATGTCCCCAATATCCTTGGCTGGCCCATCTTGGGTGAACTAGTGTTCACCCATGTTTAGTATATGTTCAATTGATATATGTTTTCCCTGAAACTAGTGCTGGGTGGGGGGTGTCCAGATACACATTTCCCACCTGTATTGATGTAAACCTGTAACCTGTATCGTGCCTACAGGTGGAAAGATCTGACTACAGGAGGAAAGGTCACGCCTATAGGTGGAAGGATCTATCTACAGGTGGAAAAATCATGCCTACAGGTGGGAAGATCTAACTTCAAGTGGAAAGATCTGATTACAGGTGGAAAGATCTGACTGTCCTTCATGTCTATGGCCTAGAGTTGCCACCTCATCCCTTTAAACCCGAACACATATTAATTACACAGGTTCTGTGGCTAATTGAATGCAGGTAAGGCACTAAGGGAGTTTAATTACCACCTTAATCAGCCACAGAACCTGTGTAATTCATATGTGTTCGGGTTTAAGGGGATGAGGTGGCAACCCTGCTATGGCCTGGTTTATACATTTTATACACACTTTGATCAAGTACGATAAAGCTACCTGTAAAGTTCCTGCACCATCTGTAGGTAGAGAGATCTGGCTACAGGTTGAAAGATCTACCAACAGGTGGAAAGATCTGACTACGGGTGGAAAGCTCATGCCTACAGTTGGAAAGATCTGACTACAGGTGGAAAGATCTGACTGCCCTTCATGTCTATGGCTTGGTTCATATTTTTTATACACAATTTAATTTGAGGATGATCAGGCTACCTGTAGAGTTCCTGCACCATTGGTAGACATCTTTGGGGAAGCTCTTCTTGGAAAAAGGCGACCCAATGGGTTAAATACTATGCCACATTGCAATCCTTAATGAGAGAGGAACAGCTGGTGGTAGCTATTCATGTACACATACTTCCTCCTAAGATTCAAGTGTGCCTGTTGGTGTGAGAAGGAGGGGGGAGGGGGGGAAGATCTATGTACTGTTTCTCTAGCCAAACATTTTTTTTCCTTTCAGGTTTAGAGAGCAAAGAGAAGGGGTTAGAACCCCTGTCAGTTTTTATTGCTATCTGTGTCTCAGCTAGGGAAATTCACCCTCCTGGTTTCTTGGAGATCATTGTCACATGAACTGAAAATGTGGGAAAGTCCTACATTTTATGTTGTCAGCAGTGCAGGAAAAGGGGGGAAATCTTCAAATGGTGACATTTGCTCCGATGACAACTGTCTAAGACGGTATTTCCCTTCACTTTGGAGAGATTTCCTCACACTTTTTATTTCTACAGGATAAAGCTGGTCATTCACTGTAAGATTTTCTCTCGTTCATCCCCCATCCACTGCTGCCTGTTGTATTGTGACATTTGGCACCTGCAGCTGTACTAATACCCAATCCAATCGTTTGAAGCCACTGTTCAGCTGGTCAATTTTCTACCCAACTCTGTGTTTTTATTTCTTTTTGCCACTTTTTGGTGAATGGGTACTATGTACCCCTTACTCACTTACATAGTGGGGGGTTGGGATCTGGGGCCCCCTTATTAAGGGGGTTTCCAGATTCCGATACGCCCCCTGCCTGCATACCCCCACAACCACCGGCCAGGGTTGTGGGGAAGAGACTCTTGTCCTCATCAACATGGGGACAAGGTGCTTTGGGGTGGGGGGGGGGGCAGAAGAGCAGGATTTTGGGGGGGACCCCACGCCATTTTTTTTTCATTGGCAAATTGTTTTTGTTAGTAATGTGGCTCAGACTAGCGCTGACGTTTTTTTTTTGTTTTTTTTTGTTCGGCCCACTGGGTTGAATGGAAAAAACTCATAGTGTGTACCAGGCTTAAGCAATCTGATTGCTGCAGAGTGCTCTATTGAGTGAGCTCAGCCTATCAGGGGGCACAATAACATTTAAGGAAGGTTTTCTAACCAGCTTAACTCATTTTTACCTCTGGCAGCGATAGCTCAACATATTTAGGGGCACACAAACACACATGGCATTGTCATTCAGATCAAGAAGTCCCTTGTTTAGACTGTCTGAGACATCTGCCCATCCTACATACTGTTCCATGGGGATGGGGCTCAAAGCCTTTTTCTCCATGATGCGGCCAATGTATAGATGTGGTATATGTGCCATTGCAAGGCTTACTCTTTCTTTTCCTTAAAAAAAAAATTGAGAAATGGATACCTGGGTACACAAAGTCAACATGCTGGGAAATCTGTGTTTACCATATCAGACAATTTTGATGGCCAAAAGTCTGAAGACCGTTTTATTTAATATTAAACCCTTAAGCCATACCATTAAGATGCCAGAATTTATATATTTTTTTAAAACTGTTTTTTAAAGGATAACTAAACCCAAGAACAAAGCAGCTTTACTTAGATGTTTTTTTTTCAAGGCTAAGAACATTTTCAGCAAGTCCATCTTGATCTTGTTGTTGATGATCTTGCCAGAAATGCAATTGATTTGTCAATTTCTGTGAGCTAACCTAAAAAAATTTTTATCATTCTTATCTAAACTATTCATCTTATAGTTCCCCATACAATGGAAATAAACAAGGGCCAAAGCAGACACATTTGAAGTCCAATCTTGGTGGCTGCCATGGCTTCTTCTATACATACAATGGAGGTGTAAGGCCTTGTTCACACATCATAAGCCTGTACGAGGGTCTACCCATACAGGGATACACAGATGTTCCGTGCATCCCCAAGTAGGCAGTCCTATTGATGTCTATGGACATAGCCGCTTCTCCCTATTTGACATCTGTGTCAGTATACGGCCCCGAACACACACTGTGTGCATTGGGGTTCTATACCAGCACCTGCACGGATGTCAAATTGAGGGCAGCAGCTGTATCCCAACAGGACTGCTTGTATAGGGATGCACAGAACACCTGTGGATCCTCTTGTGTGTATATATACGGCCCTCGCACAGGCATACACTTTTTCAGGTTTATCAGGTGAAAATAAAGGAAAAAATGCCTAAAGAAGAAAATGAATGCAGCCACCCTGTCTAAGGGCAGTTAAGCTGCAATATACCTGTATTACATTGTTGGTTTATATACACTTTTATTAATATAATCAGTCATTCTCAACCAGGGGTCCTTCAGAAGTTGCTAGAGGTTTCTTGAGGTGTGGCTGATTGATCTGATGATGCCTGCATAGTTCCAGGGTCAACACCGCTTGGCAGAGCCAGCGGCATGACACCAATGATCTTTTTGTAAGGGTGGCATTCTGACCACCACTGTATAGGGGGGTGGGCAGGGCCTACTCACCCTGCATGCGGGGGTACCTTTCATGCAGAGCATGCTCAACAATGCCCAGGGCCAGGCGGGGGCTGCAGTCATGTGAAGAATTTAACATTAAGGCAGTTTCCCAATTTAGAGATGAGCCCTCACTGTGTGCAATAGTAAAACACAGAGTTCCTCTGAGAAGGGCTGTCCCATGTTACTACACACAGTAACTTGATGTATGTTGCATTAGGAGGGACGCTGCTAAGCCTGCTCCCTCTACACCAGTCCAGCATACCTCTGTTACCTTACTCCCAGTAACAGAATGGGGTCCCACCACAAGGTCATCCAGCTCCCAGGGCAAAAATGCCAGACTGCACCCCCTCTCTATTCCCTTAGGGTTAGCAGTGATGTTGCTGTCACTATTCCTGTCAGCCTTGTAAAAGTAGCAACTGGCACAAGGGGGCCCCCATCCCTGCAATAAACCATTACGCTCACGGCAGCCGTCCTTCCTGCCCACCCTTTTTCCCGGCCCTGGGCCCTGCCGTGCACTTGTTAACTCCTTCCTTTCCATACCTTGTGACCAGGCAATGGATCTCCGTAATGAGGGTTTGGTTCTGGTTGCTATCGCTAGGGAGGGAGCCAGAGTATCACCCCCCCGCTACCGGAGGACCTGTCACAACTACCAGTTACCACGCCTAACGACCTGTTGCTTGTGTCTTGAACTAGTGCATGGTTACTTATAGCAAATACATTCCTCCTCCTTGTCTTGCTGAGTTAAACCTTGAGCTTTATTCAATGTGCATTACCGACCTGGTTGTTTTGATACTCCAGAACCAACATGTACCCCTTTAAATAACTTCAGACCAGGCTCAGAGTCAGAATGGTTGATGTAACTTTACTTAAAAATCCTTCAGCAGTACAGTTCATTTTGAACAAAGTTCATTCCCTAACCTAACCGAATGGCTGCCCAGGCATACCTCTGCAATATAGTAGCCCATGTTGGCGTTCTCCAGGTGCTGGCTGATCTCCAGTTCCCCTACAGACTGCAAGGCTTAGCACTCCCCCTTCACAGCATGCACGTTCACAAACAAGCAACAAACAGGCCCTGGACCACAGCCTTCCCCATTTTTATATTACAGGTGGGCAGGCGGATCCCAAAGGCCCCGGAACTGTAGCACACACATTCATTTTTTCCTCCCTCAGCCTGGGCCAGCCACTAACTAACTTGTGCAGAAAAAAACAACCTGCCTACCGGAGGACAATCTTCCCATTAACTACCAATGTAAGGGGCATTTTTTTTTTTTTTTTGCATTGACTTCCAATGATTTGGTTTTATCAGGGGTACCCCAAGATCTCAAGGGTTCCTCTAGGGTAAAAACATTGAGAAAGGCAGCTGTAAACAATGACACACATTGATAAAGCCATTTACTTGGAGCTGATTTACATTCCTAACACACAAAAACCTTTAAAACTCAATCCAGGAATTAGAAAGAATTTACCCCTTCAGGGGGCCCTCAGACCTGCAAATTATTTTTATTGTATAGGGGGTAGAAGAACAGGCAGGATTGCTTTCCCTATCCTCTGGGTGGCTCCTACGTTGTCCTCTTCTCCCTGAAGCACTGGTCTGTGGGCGTTCCCTGAACATCATCACATACAATGCAGGGCTACTATCCCTCCCTGCATTGTATGTGGTGGGGCGAGTGTTGAGGCAAGTGCCTTGAGCAGGTTGGAGAGGAGGCTGCTGAGAAACGCTCTGGAGGGACCTTGCTGGAACGCAGAATAAGGGAAGTAAATCTTATTCTGGTAATGCTAGACATAGCAATCATTTAATCCTTGCCCACATCTTGAAGTTGGGCTTTAACCTTTTTACTGCCACTGACGTACTGCCATATGTGTAAATCAGACCAGCAGACTGTTGGCTGTCAGATGGAAGAGATCTGGCAGCGCTGCATCACCTTCACACACCCCTGTAACGTCTGCCCCCAAACCCCCCCCCCCCCCCCCCCCAGCATGCCATGTTTCCCAGGCTCCGCACGCCCATTGGGGAATCCAGACCAGCATGGCAGGTGCCGCCCGGGTAGCAGGGAGGGAGACTAGCAAACGTCTGTTCGCAGGTCTCCTCTTTCTGTTACTGACAAGGAAGCGACATGTAAAACGTCATTTCTGGGTCCCCATGTCACTAACCCCAGCCAGCATAGGGGGCATTGCCAGTATCTGCATTGCATTATTTTCATTGGAAGACAAGTGAGACATCGGGGCTTTTTTAGAACTTGCTGAAAATACTGACGCTGAACAAAGGCACCTATAGTGTTAATGCGCGTTGTTTGTTACGTTTGACGTGTGTTTAAAACACCCCCCAAATGCACTATGCAGGTTTGACGTCCATTAACCACTTCAATACCGGGCACATTCGCACCTTCCTGCCCAGGCCAATTTTCAGCTTTCAGTGCTGTCACTTTTTAAACGACAATTGCGCCGTCATGCTACACTGTACCCAAACGAAATTTTTATTATTTTGTTCTCACAAATAGAGCTTTCTTTTGGTGGTATTTGATCACCTCTGCGGTTTTTATTTTTTTGCTAAACGAATAAAAAAAGAACATTTTTCTTTGTTTTTGTTATAAAATTTTGAAAATAAGTACGTTTTCTCCTTCACTAATGGGCACTGATAGGTGGCAACTTTAAGTTGCGCATATATGAATGGTTATCGTTGGAAAACATTGGGAATAACTTGTCATGCAACTTTGATGTCCAAAGTTGCATGACAAATCGCACAAGCTTGAATAGAGCTTAAGACCCCTTTTACACTGGAGCGTTTTTCAGGCGCTTTAAATGTAAAGCGCCTGAAAAATGCCTCATCTGCAGTCCCAATGTGAAAGCCCGAGTGCTTTCAAACTGGGGCGGTGCGCTTGCAGATCGTTAGAAAAAGTCCTGCAAGCAGCATCTATGGGGCGGTTTGCGAACGGCGTATACATCGCTCGCAAGCCGCCCCTGCCCATTGGAATGCATGGGCAGCGCTGCCGAATCGCCTGCAAAGAGCTTCAGCAGCTGCACTACATTGGTGATTTTAACCCCTTTTTAACCCATTCTAGGGGGTTAAAAGCATCCTGTCTCCGCCCGAAGTGGCGCTTTGGCGCCGCTATATATGAGGGAAAGCGCCACTAAAACTAGCGGCGCTTTACCTCTACCACCGCAGTATGAAAGGACTCTAAAGGTAAATTTAGGGAAATTGTGTATATTTTTACAGAAACTCTGCATTTCATAAACCGTTGCGCTAATATTGAGTGACCAAAAATTGGAACTCCCGCTATTTTATTCTCTACGGCATCTGCTGTCAGAAAAACGTGTGCAAAAAAAATACAAAAATGTCTCTGGCAGTAAAAGAGTAATATATCAGATCGGTTGTGGATATGAACAGGATCCAACCAGTGAATGGGCCTGGGGCTCATTCCTGTCCCTCCAGCATTACAGGATCAGTCTGTATAATCGGCTAGGATTTTCTATTCTAATACAAAAGAGATTTATGGGGCTCCAGTTGCTAAATTTGCTGCCGCACTCAGGAGGGCTGAATAGGGAGAGTGGCTGTGGTCCAATGGGAAGCGTGCAATCACATGGCTGAGTTTGTTCAGCTGTACTTGTCTCTCCAGAGCAGGGAAAGAGCAAGGAAGGTTTTGGCATTCCCAGATGTCGGGTTCATTTGGTTGGAATGCCTTGTAAAGTTCAGAACCAATCGGCCTAAGAAAGGGGAAATCATAGCACAGATTGTTAACATTGTGTGAAGCCGTGGTTTAATTTGAGTGGATTGACAGCATGTAACAAAAATGACCAGATAAAACAAACATATTATGCTTTTTTTAATTTGTTTATTTTTATTTATTTTTTAATTATTATTTTTTATTTATTTTTTATTATTTATTTATTGGATAGAATGAGAAAGGTCTAGAAACCTCATTTCTAAAAAACATTAAACAAAAAGTATTAAAAAAAAAAAATATGTTAAATTGCTTAAACATTTACCACCCAAACACCTAAATGCAATGAATCCGTAACGAAACAACACAACACAACCTTTCAGACTAATACATCTAGATGTGTTATCTCATCATACTGGAGCAGTATAAATACCCCACAGATCACACCTTTATATATTAAAATAGGGGGTCCCCAAACTTTTCATTATGAGAGTTACATTGTATATTTTACCAATATTTTTGGGCCGATTAATAAAATCAGTTTTATAAATGAACGAATCAAATTTTAAAAAATTAATACATTTTAGTTGTTTTTTTTTGTTTTTTTTTAATCCAGCATGTGTAATCAGAAAAAAAAAACCTTCAGTAAAACAAAGCAAAGAAATTCCAAATAAAGTTGAGCCGCCTCATACATTGGAGTCCCCATTAGTGTCCCCTATTACATTGGAGTCCCCATTAGTGTCCCCTAATACATTGGAGTCCCCATCAGGGTCCCCGATTACATTGGAGTCCCCATCAGTGTCCCCTATTACATTGGAGTCCCCATCAGTGTCCCCTAATACATTGGAGTCCCCATCAGTGTCCCCTATTACATTGGAGTCCCCATCAGTGTCCCCTAATACATTGGAGTCCCCATCAGTGTCCCCTAATACATTGGAGTCCCCATCAGTGTCCCCTAATACATTGAAGTCCCCATCAGTGTCCCCCAATACATTGGAGTCTCCATCAGGGTCCCCTATTACATTGGAGTCCCCATCAGTGTCCCCTATTACATTGGAGTCCCCATCAGTGTCCCCTAATACATTGGAGTCCCCATCAGTGTCCCCTAATACATTGAAGTCCCCATCAGTGTCCCCCAATACATTGGAGTCTCCATCAGGGTCCCCTATTACATTGGAGTCCCCATCAGTGTCCCCTAATACATTGGAGTCCCCATCAGTGTCCCCTAATACATTGAAGTCCCCATCAGTGTCCCCTAATACATTGGAGTCCCCATCAGGGTCCCCGATTACATTGGAGTCCCCATCAGGGTCCCCTATTACATTGGAGTCCCTATCCGTGTCCCCTATTACATTGGAGTCCCCACCAGTGTCCCCTATTACATTGGAGTCCCTATCCGTGTCCCCTATTACATTGGAGTCCCCATCAGTGTCCCCTTTTACATTGGAGTCCCCATCAGTGTCCCCTAATACATTGGAGTCCCCATCAGTGTCCCCATCAAGGTCTCTCCTACATCGGAATTCCCTCTTAGATCAGAGTCCTCCCTTACATTAGAGTCCTCATCAAAGTCTCCCTTTCGCCTGCGTTCACACTGAGGGCGGGTTTGAACTCACGTGATTTCAAACCGGCATTTCATTGCGAGTTCGGGGGTGATATGACAGACATCTGTGTGGGTTCGTTCACAGATGTCTATGAAATCGCCTCCCCCCTTCCCCCCCAAAGTCACCAAAAATGGTACAGGAACTACTTTTGGGGATCAGTGCGGCGTCGCTCCAATTCAGACGGTGCCATTGCTGTGAAATCGCATGTGAAATCGGCCCAATGTGAATGGGGGCTTCATCCGAGTTCCTTCCTATATTAAAGTCCCCCCATATACTGGAGTCCCCACCAGAGTCTCCCTTACATCTGAGTTCCCTCTTACATCAGACCCCCCCCCCCTTTGCACCAGAGTCTCCTTCAAAGTCTCCTTTATATCTAAGATCTGAGCTTCTTCTTACATACGAATCCCCCCTACTACGGAGTTCATGCCTATCAAAGTCTCCCTTACATCTGAGTTTCTTCTTGCATCAGAGTCCCCCCCCCCCTTTGCACCTAAGTCTCCTTCAAAGTCTCCCTTATATCTGAGCTTCCTCTTACATCAGAATCCTCCCTTACATCAGAGTGCCCATCAGAGTCTCCCTTACATCCGAGTTCCCTCTTACATCAGAGTCTCCATCAAAGTCTCTCTTATATCTGAGCTCCCTCTTACATACGAATCCTCCCTTACATCAGAGTTACATCAGAGTCTCTCCCTTACATCTGAGTTTCCTCTTACAGCAGAGTCCCCCCTTGCATCGGAGTCTCCATCAAAGTCTCCCTTATATCTCAGCTCCCTCTTACATCAGAATCCTCCCTTACATCAGAGTGCCCATCAGAGTCTCCCTTACATCCAAGTTTCCTCTTACATCAGACCCCCCCCCCCACCCCCCTTGCACCGGAGTCTCCTTCAAAGTCTCCTTTATTTCTGAGCTTCCTCTTACATATAAATCCCCCCTACATCAGAGTGCCCATTATAATCCATATCAAAGTCTCCCTTAAATCTGAGTTCCCACTTACAGCAGAGTCCCCCCTTGCACCGGAGTCTCCATCAAAGTCTCCCTTATATCTCAGCTCCCTCTTACATTAGAATCCTCTCTTACATCAGAGTGCCCAGCAGAGTCTCTCTTACATCCAAGTTTCCTCTTACACCAGAGTCCCCATTAAAGTCTCCCCTACATCAGAGTCCCCCCTTGCATCAGAGACTCCATCAAAGTGTCTCTTACATCTGAGCTCCCTCTTACATATGAATCCTCTTTTCAGGGTTCCCATTAGACATCAGAGAGCCACATAAAACCACGCAACTGGCTGAATTTGGTCGCTGGGCTGCAATTTATATTATATGATATTAAAGTGGGCTGAATGGAAAAAAAAAATGAATAGATTGCTCCAGCCACACAAACGGGGGGGGTGGGGGGTGGAAGGGAGGATCCCTCATCCCCGCCAGGACATCGAGGGTTATTTACTGAAACTGGAGAGTGCAAAATTTGGTGCAGCTCTGCAGAGAAAACGTCAGGGTTCATTCCTCTGCATTCATCTAGAGTGCAGATTGGTGGGGCTCAATAAAGGAATTATTATATTGCATTAGATGTTGCAGTCTGCCTTCACTTCCATTGCTTCCACCTAGCAAATGGAGCAGAGGAGCTGGATGTGTCCTATATACAGTGCCTGTGTGTACTCCGCCTTAAGCCTCGTACACATGATCAGATTTTCGGAAGATCGTTCGTCCGTTTTTTGTTGCATGCTAGTCTAGTGAAGAGGTTACTCACCATATGAAAATTCTCCTACAACCGTATTCAACTTCAGAAGTGACGGCATGTGTTGAATCGAATAGTTTTGTATTTATTCTTTCGTTTCTGAGCATGCGTAGTCTCACATTTTTTTTTTCATCCGAAAACCGTACTAATTGTACAAAAATCTGACGTAGAGTTAGGGTTGCCACCTCAACCCTCTAAAACCGAACACATATTAACCGCATGCCGACCAGCCGCCGCAGTTGCACTGCGGCAACATGGCTCAGGTGCGAATATCCGTCATGTTACGTCGGTAACATAGACGGCCACTAGGGGGCGTGTGCGCGCACGCCCCCTGCTCGCCCACAGAGCCGATGCGAGTGCCCGGCGGTTGCGATCGCTCGGGGCACACGGTGAACCGTGATCTGTGTGTGTAAACACACAGTTTCTGGTTCTCTGAGGGGAGAACAGACAGATCGTTTGTACATACAGAGTATGAACAGCGATCTGTCATCTCCCCTACACAGTCCCCTCCCCCCTTCAGTTAGAACACATACTAGGTTTAGGGTTGCCACATAATTCCTTTAATCCAGGACATATATTAATTACACAGGTTCTGTGGTTGATTAGATGGTAATTAAACTCACTTGGTGCCTTATCTGCATTAAATCAGCCTCAGAACCTGTGTAATTCATATGTGTGCTGGATTAAAGGGATGATGTGGCAACCCTAACTAGGATACACTTAACCCCTTCACTGCCAGAGACATTTTTACAGTAATCAATGCGTTTTTATAGCATTGATCGCTGTAAAAATGCCAATGGTCCCAAAAATGTGTCAGAATTGTCAGACGTGTCCGCCATAATGTCGCAGTCCCGATAAAAAAAATTGTAGATCGCTGCCATTACTAGTAAAAAAAACCCAAAAGAATAATAAAAAAGCCATAAATTTATCCCTATTTTGTAGACGCTATAACTTTTGCGCAAACCAATGAATATACGCTTATTGCGATTTTTTTTTATTTTTATATTTTTTTACCAAAAATATGTAGAAGAATATGTATCGGTCTAAAATGAGGGAAAAAAATGTTTTTTTTTATATATTTTTGAGGGATATTTATTATAGCAAAAAGTAAAAAATATTGCTTTTTTTCAAAATTTTGCTCTTTTTTTGTTTATAGCGCAAAAAATAAAAACCGCAGAGGCGATCAAATACCACCAAAAGAAAGCTCTATTTGTGGGGAAAAAAGGACGCCAATTTTGTTTGGGAGCCACGTCGCACGACCGCGCAATTGTCAGTTAAAGCGACGCAGTGCCGAATTGCAAAACGTGCTCTGGTCTTTGGCCAGCCAAATGGTCCGGGGCTGAAGTGGTTAATTACACAGGTTCTGTGGCTGATTAATGTGGTAATTACTCACTTGGTGCCTTATCTGCATTAAATTAGCCTCAGAACCCGTGTAATTCATATGTGTTCGGGTTTAAAGGGATGAGGTGGCAACTCTACGTAGAGCCCACGTACGACAAAAATGTTATAGTCTGCACATCCAGCTTTGGTCGGACAAAAAAACGGAATCGGATGTCGAAAGCACTGTACTAACCATCCGAAAATCGGCAGATCGTTCGTCAGACTAAATTTTACTTTAGGATCCCTGAGAAATGCTGCTTTTAACATGAATTTTATAATTTAGTGGGTTTTTTTTTTTGTGTTTTTGCTCCGAATTCTATTTTTGTAACTACTCTTATTTACATCCATTTTGGTCCAACCTCCTGTTGTTTCAGCCTCGTGTAGCAAACATATATCACGCTGCCAGAATTGGCATTGCACAGGTGAACGATCTCCTGGAAGGAGGTCTAATTTTGGACTCCAAGTCTCAACTAACGTCATAATTCTTGACCTTCAAAGTCTCAGTAAATGTTAACCCCTTCCCTGCACTTTTACACACACACACACGTAAAACTTTCCGATTATGAAAGGGTGGGTTCTCCCTCTAATCCAGCCTTTCTCAAACTTTATACCCCAGGAGAACCCCTAAAATAATATTCAGGTCTTGAGCCCTTACATTGGTGGTGAGTGGGAAGAAGGTCAAAAAAAAAAAAAGTCACTGCTGTCATGCTGTTGGCTTTGCTCAAGCAGTGTTGGCCCCTGGAACTATACCAGGCACCATCCAATGGGAGGACATTTAGTCACAGATCAAGGAACCCCTAGCAACTTCTGGAGGAACCCTTGGGGTTTGTGTAACCCTGGTTAAAAATGGCTGCTAAATTATTATTATTATTATACAGGATTTATTTATATAGTTTACTCAGCACCAGGGGCGGCTGGTGAAGATTTTTTTTGGGTGGGGGCGTAGAGTTGCAACCTCATCCCTTTAAACCCGAACACATATGAATGAAACAGGTTCTGAGGCTAATTAACCACTTAAGGACCGAGCCTCTTTCTGAGATTTGTTGTTTACGAGTTAAAAACATTTTTTTTTTTGCTAGAAAATTACTTAGAACCCCAAACATTATACATTTTTTTTTCTAACACCCTAGAGAATAAAATGGCGGTCGTTGCAATACTTACTGTCACACCGTATTTGAGCAGCGGTCCTAGAAGCGCACTTTTTTTGAAAAAATACACTTTTTTGAAATAAAAAATGAGACAACAGTAAAGTTATCCCAATTTTTTTTTTATATTGTGAAAGATGATGTTACGCCAAGTAAATTGATACCCAACATGTCACGCTTCAAAATTACGCCCGCTCGTGGAATGGCGACAAACTTTTACCCTTATAAATCTCCATAGGCGACGTTTTAAAAATTCTACAGGTTGCATGTTTTGCGTTACAGAGGAGGTCTAGTGCTAGAATTATTGCTCTCGCTCTACTGATCGCGGCGATACCTCACATGTGTGGTTTGAACACCGTTTTTCATATGCGGGCGCTACTCACTTATGCGTTCGCTTCTGCACGCGACCTCGGCGGGATGGGGCGCGATTAAAAAAAAAAACAAAAACATTTTCTTATTTATTTTACCATTTATTTTTATTTTTACACGTTTTAAAAAAAAATTGTGTCACTTTTATTCCTATTACAAGGAATGTAAACATCCTTTGTAATAGAAAAAAAGCATGACAGGACCTCTTAAATATGAGATCTGGGGTCAAAAAGTCCTCACATCTCATATTTACACTAAAATGCAATTAAAAGAAAAAAAAATTGTCATTTAAAAAAAAAAAAAAAATGTAAAAAAATGGCCCTTTAAGAGCTGTGGGTGGAGGTGGCGTTTTGATGTTGCTTCCGCCCTGCATTGTTATGGAGACGGTGCCATCTTCCCCTCACTCATCTCCATGCACAGCAAGGGTGAAGATCCGATCCCCTCCGCCACTGCCGATGGCTCCGGTAAGCGGCGGAGGGCACCTGAGCGCGCCGGGGGGGCCCCTCTCCCGCCGCCGATAAAAGCGATCTTGCGGCGAATCCGCTGCAGAGACCACTTTTATCCTAAACCGGAACACTCACTGAAGAAGAGGATACCGGGGTTATGGCAGCTGGCTGCTGCCATAACGATTTTCCTCTTCAGCCGACATAAAACGACGGTGGGCGGTCTGGAAGTGGTTAAATGCAGATAAGGCACTAAGTGAGCTTAATTACCAGCTTAATCAGCCACAGACCCTGTGTAATTACGGTAATATGTGTTCGGGTTTAAAGGGATGAGGTGGCTACTCTAGGGGGGCGGCAAACAACTCTCACCCCCTCCCCCCCGGCAGAGCGGCACTAGCACAACTGCCCCTACACCCCCCCCACACGCAGCGCGGCACTAACACCCGCAGCAAACCCACCCACTGTCTGCCGGTCAGTCCTTACCCTGGATGCGGACGGTGGGAGCAGCGGTCAGAGCTGATGCGGCCATCTTCCAGGGCGGTCGCCCCTGTCCTTAAGCGTGGCAAGCTTGGGGAAAGCTGCTTCCCTGGTGCATCTCCTTTCTGCTCCTCCCGGCGCTAAGGCATCCAATAGGATTGCCTGACGTTTTGGCCAGACGGGAAGCGGGTTTCATACCTGCTTCCCGATTGGCCGGGTGGAGGATCAATATTCATTCGCTGTTGCAACACACCTGTGTGGGACTGGAGCGCATCCTCCGGGACCCGAGCCCGCCCTATTTTGAAGCCTATGGTTCTAATCAGATGCTTAAAAAAATAAAAACCCTGGCCGCTGTAATTCCTGTGCCCACTGCCCTGAAAGGGGCCGGACGCATGAATAGGGGGCGACGGTGGCGGCCGTGGATAGATTCATGCTATTGCATATAGGGGGTGGTGTGGAGAGAGTGGGTGGAGCCCGGGCACCCCTAATGGAAGGTCCGCCACTGCGCAGCACTACAGTTACAATACAATTTAGTACAGAGGAATCAGAGGGTCCTGCTCATTAGAGCTTACAATCTAAGAGGGAGGGTCAAGTAATACAAAAGGTAATAATAACTGCTGGGGATGAGCTGATGGATAAAGTAAAAACACAGTGTATTAGTCAGAAGCAGGATAGTCTTCTTTAACCACTTGCCGCCCGCCCGCCCACTGTCAAATGACGGCTGGGTGGTGCGGCTCGTCTCGTTCTGGGTGGACGTCATATGACGGCCTCCCAGAACGACCGCTCTCTCGTGCCCCCACGGGGGCTAGGATGTGGCGCGACCTTGATCTATGTAAAGAACCGCGGCTCTTTAACCATGTGATCGGCTGTGTCCAATCACAGCCGATCACATGTAAACACGGAGATGCCGTTAATCGGCGCTCCTCGCCTCACACTGACAGAGTGTGAGGTAAGGATGAGCTCCGGCGTGTTCGCACACTCCACATGCCGAGCCCGCCAGGAAGTCGGCACGGCGCTGCGCTAATCACAGGCAGTGAGACATTTTCCCGATGTGCGGCTGCAGAGATCGGGAAATGTCTCACTGCCTGTGATTAGCGCAGCGCCGTGCCGACTTCCTGGCGGGGTCTGCACGTGGAGTGTGCGAACACGCCAGAGCTCATCCTTAGTGTGAGGAGAGGAGAGCCAATCAGCAGCATCTCCTCACAAGGGCCTGATTACAATTAAGTGCCCACCAGTGCCGGCTATCATTGCCTACCACTGCCAGCAATCAGTGCCAATCAGTGCCCACAAGTGCCAGCAATCAGTGCCAATCAGTGCCAGCAATCAGTGCCCATTAGTGATGCCAGTCAGCGCTGGCTATCAGTGTTGCCCATCAATGCTGTCCATCAATGCCACCTATCAGTGCTGCCTATCTGTACCCACCAGTGCTGCCTATCTGTGCCCACCAGTGCCACCTGTCTGTGCCCAGTGCCCACCAGTGCCACCCATCAGTGCCGCCTATCAGTGCTCATCAGTGCCACATATCAGTGCAGCATATTTGTGCCTCCTCGTCAGTGCCGCCTCATCAGAGCCCATCAGTGAAGGAGAAAAATAACTTATTTACAAAATTTACTGACAGAAACTAAAAAAAACTTTTTTTTTTCAACATTTTTTGGTCTTTTTTTTTTTCAAAATTGTTGGTCTTATTTTTTTTTTAGAAAAAAATAAAAAACCCAAGAGTGATTAAATACCACCAAAAAAACTACTACATTTGCAAATCGGTGCGGCGTTGCACTGATTGGAAACTGTGCCATTGCCAGCAATAGGCTGCAACTTGTCATGCGATTTGACCTGACAAATCGCTTCAGTGTGATTGAGGGCTAAGACCCAGAGGCTGATTGGTTACTATGCACAGCTGCACCAGTTTTAGTAAATTTCCCTCTTAGTGCTTGTAATTGAGACAATTACACACTATAGAGGGATATGCTTTGGTATGTTAAAACATAGTCGGCCAGAAATGGGAATGTAATGGGAATATAGCATACATAGGTAATCTATCTATTTGTTAGTCCAAATACACATCAGTAACATTATAAGCCTTAGCAGCAAGTGAATCCGGGAATCTAAGCCGTATATATAGGCTGGTATAATGATGCTAAGCTAAGAATAAACACAAAGTGAAATACAAAGCTGGAGCGAAGCATGTCTCCAAAGCTGGATATTCAACAAACAATCAAATGTGTGCTATTGAAAGGGAAACACACACTGTAATATAGGGAGAGGAAACTCCCTCCTCCTGATGAAAATGTGCGATAACCCTTAAAGTGATTGTAAGAGTTCGATTTTTTTTTTTTCAAAATAACAATCATTTTATACTTACCTCCACTGTGCAGCTCGTTTTGCACAGAGTGGCCCCGAACCTGCTCTTCTGGGGTCCCCTGGCGGCTCAGATAACCCCCTCGGGGAAGCCCGCCCATAGCTGCCGAATGTATGACTCGGCCCCGCCCCCCCGCGTCATTGGATTTGATTGACACCAGCGGGAGCCAATGGCTGCACTGCTATTAATCTATCCAATCAAGAGCAGACAACCCCGGGCAGAGAAACAGAACGTCCCTGGCGGGTCAAGCCCCAGGGCTCAGGAGAGTAAAAACGGGGGGGCTGGGGGGCTGATTACTGCCAGGTGTTTTTTCACCTTAATGCATAGGATGCATTAAGGTGAAAAAACACGAAGGTTTACAACCCCTTTTAACCTCCTAACGACAAGGTCAAAACAAGTCTTAAAGTGGTTGTAAGCCTCTGATTGTCACTTTTACCTATAGGTAAGCCTAGAATAAGTCTTACGTATAGGTAGTGGAAATATCTCCTGAACATGCGCCGTTTAGGAGATATTTGCTGTACACTGTGCCGATGATGTCTTTGGCGCATGCGCTGTGAAGAAACGTTTCTTCACTGACGGCTCACACATGCTCGCAGAGTGACGTCATGTGGCTCCGGCCAGTCACAGAGCCGGAGTCCACAGCCCCGGAAGGAAGAAGGGTGAAGATTAATGCGGGGACAGCATAATGGGCTAGTATGCTATGCATACTAGCCCATTATGCTTTTATTTTGCAGGGGAATAAAGAGGAAGTTAAACCAAGGTTTACTTCCTCTTTAAAGTGACACTTAACCACAACCTTATTTTCCACAAATAATCCAGACACACAGGGCTCGAGTCCTGCAGGAACGCATGGGAACAGAGTTCCTGTACTTCCTGTACTTCTTCCACAGCAGGGCCAGACTGGCCTACCGGGATATGGAGAAATTTCCTGGTAGGCTGCCTGCCCTGGGGCCGCTTTGCGCTGTGGCTGCAGTGGTGCCCAGGGCCAATCTTGGAAGGCTCAGGTGCAGAGTCCTCCCTTCCCCTCCCTCCTCCTTCTCTTGTGTACCTTACGATGTTCAGGGGCTGGCCACTGTAACAAAGTCCCGCCTCCTGTGATAGACGGAACACTGGTTCAATTTCCCGGCATTGGATCAGTGTTCTGTCTATCACAGGAGCCGCCACCAGTCTAGGAGTGGCCAGCCGCCGAACATTGCAGACCCAAGCTCCATGACACAGCGGGAGATCCACGCTGTGTATAATTCAGGCACAGGTGAGTCTGCATTTGATGGGCAGTGAGGCTGCATTTGATGGGCACAGTGAGGCTGCATTTGATGGGCACAGTGAGTCTGCATTTGATGGGCACAGTGAGGCTGCATTTGATGGGCACAGTGAGGCTGCATTGATGGGCACAGTGAGTCTGCATTTGATGGGCACAGTAAGTCTGCATTTGATGGGCAGTGAGGCTGCATTTGATGGGCACAGTGAGGCTGCATTTAATGGGCAGTGAGGCTGCATTTGATGGGCACAGTAAGTCTGCATTTGATGGGCAGTGAGGCTGCATTTGATGGGCACAGTGAGGCTAAATTGATGGGCACAGTGAGGCTGCATTGATGGGCAGTGAGGTTGCATTGATGGGCAGTGAGGCTGCATTTGATGGGCACAGTGAGGCTGCATTGATGGGCAGTGAGGCTGCATTTGATGGGCACAGTGAGGCTGCATTTGATGGGCACAGTGAGGCTGCATTTGATGGGCACAGTGAGGCTGCATTTGTTGGGCACAGCAGTTAAATCAAAATAATTTGTAGATTTGGAGGCGGAGATCAATACAAGGGACATTTGCAGTACAGGGTGATCGTCTAAAAGGGGTCGTTTTTTCCTCTTTTTGCCTTCGGTAAAGCCTGTTTCTGGGCTTCCATCTCAATTCTGCCATCTTGTTCCCTCTGAATTTGTTTGCTTATTATTTTTTTATTTTTTATTTTTTGCAGATGCTTTAAGTCTTTTCGCATGAGGCACTGGATCCTAGATTTCTTTGGATGGTCTTAGCAGAGGGTGATCCTCGGTGAAGACGTCAGCACTATTCTCTGCATCATTACATTGCGAGTCGATGGCTTCATGATGGGGCCCCCCTCAAGGTTGTGCATAATATCCTCCACTCACAATATCTTTTCTGGGCCCAAACATGGCAGCATACTGTACATGTAATAGTATGTTGCCATGGGTTGGCGTCAGGAAAGGAAAATTTCGGTAAGTATTTGGTACAACTTTCTGTTTTCTTCCTGCATGAATGACAATTTAGGACATCTAGTGGAGGAAAATAGGTACTGCAGGAGGCAGCCATGGTGAAGAGGTGAGTATTATCACTGGAGCTACTTTTCTTCTTGCCCCCTTCCTGAGGAAATTTAAAAACCCAGAGTTGGGTTTAAAGTTCCTAGGAAAAAAAAAAAAAAGCTAGTTAGAGACACTGTGGGCGCGATGACACTTTATTGGTGTATCGGAACGTGCCCGTTTTTCACGCATAAAGTATGGTAGGTGTGATTTGGTAGCCGCAAATGCACCCACATTGTGAGCCATTAGGAATAAATGGCATGCGTGCTTCCACACACGTTGCCACACCACGTTTGCTGTGAACCAGCACTTATTATTAGTATTATTATATTAGGTATAGGGTAACTCTCTGTTCTGGAGGAATTATGCAGTCAAGTGCAACTGCAATTACAGTGTTAGGAAACCTTTATAACATTTAACACATAATTAATTTAAAGGAGTTCTAAAGTCTATTTTTTTCTTTTACCTTAATGCATTCTCTGCATTAAGCTAAAAAATGCCCCACTACTTGTCCTACCCACCCCCATCTCTAAACACTTACCTGGCCCCTGTCACTGCTCCAACGCTGTCCTAACTGCAGCATTGCTCCCCTCACTTTCTGCTCTCAAGGGAGGTACTGAGGGCAGTGGAACCATTGGCTCCTGCTGCTGTCAGTCAAACTCCTTTTAGGAGGGGGGGGTGTGGCTTACTGGCACTGGGTGCGTCCATGGATGCACACAGCCCAGCTTGGGAGCACCTGGCTTGCCAAGAAGGCATCCAGAGGAGGAAGGAGAGGATAGTACTAGCGGGGCATTCCAGAAGAGGAGGGTAAGGGATCTTTTTGTGCAATATTGTTGCATAAAGCAGGTAAGTATAACATCTTTTTTAAATTTTAACAAAAGAAAAACAGACTTTAATATCACATTAAAGCAAACCAGAAGCCTCTCAGAGCCTTCATCAGTTATTTAATAAAAAAAACCAAAAAACGTACCAGTTCACTGCATAGTCCACGTTTTTTTGCTATTGGCTACAAAATCATGACACCAATAGGAAGGTAAGAGGAGCCAAAAAATGGGAAAGCCAAAGAGAAATAATGAAGGACCTTGATTATTTTTTTCCCTTTACAAAATAAATAAATAAATAAAAAAAATATAACATAAAATTGTTACACATGCCATTTTCCTCCACACACAAGATTAAGGTGGAACTAAAGGCAAAACATTTTTTTTTCAGTTTATAGAGTATGAGAAGTTTATAACCGTTGAGGTTTTTTTTTCACATCTGTGTCCCATTGGGGAGATTTTTCCCCTGACAGTAGAAATTGGATCAAGCTTTATTGTTTTTTTTTTTTTTGCCTGCATTTGGATCAACCAAGGGTATAAGATTGTGTATATGGTTTTCTATTGGTTGAGCTAGATGGACTTGTGTCTTTTTTAATCTGACTAACCATGTAACAACACCTGTTTGCCTGTCAAATGTAGATATGTACCAGGTCTTCTTCTTCTCCCTCCTGTCCCACTGTGACAACAGCAAGTGAGGGGAAATCCCCGGTGGTCACCAGAACTAGTGTCACCAACGGAAAATATTTTCAATAAAAAAGAATTAAAAAAAATATATCAGCTCAGATCCCCCAGGCGAGTGGTCCCCAAACTGCAGGCCTTTGCTTGCATTTATCTGGCCCTTGGGGCACTATTCCTCCCACTGACACCAGCGATGAGACATCATTCCTCCCACTGACACCAGCGATGAGACATCATTCCTCCCACTGACACCAGCGATAAGGAATCATTCCTCCCACTGACACCAGCGATAAGGAATCATTCCTCCCACTGACACCAGCGATAAGGAATCATTCCTCCCACTGACACCAGGGATAAGGAATCATTCCTCCCACTGACACCAGGGATAAGGAATCATTCCTCCCACTGACACCAGGGATAAGGAATCATTCCTCCCACTGACACCAGGGATAAGGAATCATTCCTCCCACTGACACCAGGGATAAGGAATCATTCCTCCCACTGATGCCAGCGATAAGGAATCATTCCTCCCACTGACACCAGCGATGAGACATCATTCCTCCCACTGACACCAGCGATGAGACATCATTCCTCCCACTGACACCAGCGATAAGGAATCATTCCTCCCACTGACACCAGCGATAAGGAATCATTCCTCCCACTGACACCAGCGATAAGGAATCATTCCTCCCACTGACACCAGCGATAAGGAATCATTCCTCCCACTGACACCAGGGATAAGGAATCATTCCTCCCACTGACACCAGGGATAAGGAATCATTCCTCCCACTGACACCAGGGATAAGGAATCATTCCTCCCACTGACACCAGGGATAAGGAATCATTCCTCCCACTGACACCAGGGATAAGGAATCATTCCTCCCACTGACACCAGGGATAAGGAATCATTCCTCCCACTGACGCCAGCGATAAGGAATCATTCCTCCCACTGACACCAGCGATGGGACATCATTCCTGCCACTGACACCAACAAAGGGTCATTATTCCTTCTAAGGACACCAACAATGGGGCACTATTCCTCCCACTGATACCAACAATGGGGAACTCTTTCTCCCACTGATACAAATGATGGGGCACTATACCTCCCACTGACATAACTAATGGGGCACTATTTCTTCTCCTACTGACCACAAGTGTTATGTAATTTTATTTACTCCCACCGACTATCACCAAGCCTGAGACATTGTGTACTCCAACAGACACTGGGGCATTTTCTACTCCGGTTGGCCAGTCTGGCCCCCCTAAAGTCCAAAGAACAAAATGGCCCTTTGTTTACAAAGTTTGGAGACCTCTACCCTAGACAAAATGAGCAGTTAAAGTGAAACTAAAAGGTTAAAAAAAATGCAAGCAGACAGGCTTTTTATTGAAGAAGAGACATAGGGGGTTATTTACGAAAGGCAAATCCACTTTGCACTACGAGTGCACTTGGAAGTGCAGTCACTGTAAAATCTGAGGGGTAGATCTGAAATGAGTGGAAGCTCTGCTGATTTTATCATCCAATCATGTGCAAGCTAAAATGCTGTTTTTTTTATTTTCCTTGCATGTCCCCCTCAGATCTACAGTGACTTTACTTCCAAGTGCACTTTCAGTGCAAAGTGGATTTTCCTTTAGTAAATAACCCCCACAGTCTCTTGCGCAATAAATCAAACTAAACTTCACAGGTTCTTTAGAATGTACACCAAGCTTTCTGATCAGGTCCGTCAGGGGAATTGTGGCCTCCCATTGGCTCCCATTCATGCCTTACAATCAAAAAGTACTTTTGTGCTGACCTATTGAAATTATTTTAACACATCATTTTTTTTTATTCCTGGACTAACTTTATTTGCAGCTAAGGAGCACGGCGATGGAGATAAAAGAGGTTTGTGACAAGCTATGCAAAAAAACAATATATGGGTTTTTAGGAGGAATTTTTTTTTTTAATTTGATTAATAATGGCACAAGCCTTGTCCTACTCACAGCCCATCAACAAATAGTTTGTGTTTAGAAGTGCATACTATATAACCAATAAACCATATGTATTTATAGTCTAGTCTGTATTTGGATATTGCATATTTTGTATCCCCCCTTAATTGTAATGACTTGGGCCTAAAATGATGACCCAGGTCAAACTGCTTTTTTTTTCTGTTGCAATGATTTTTTTTTTATTGAGTTTAATAAAGAGAATGTACAAACCGCTGGATGTCAGTCTATTATTTTTGACCTTTCTGTAGCATAATGAGAAAACTGTAAGTACAGGAGATAACAAATGATAATTAGGTTAGTTCAAGTTTAGGATGGGGTTGAGGTCCTGTAACAGTGGTCGATTGAACAGTAATGAAAGAAAGGGGTGGGGGTAGGTCTAATAGTATCACCCTGGTCTCAGAGTTCCATCCCGAGCCTTCAGCTGTCCAGTGCCACCAATGTGCTATTCATTGAGGCTGCATTCACACCTGAAAGTTTAGTTTTCAGGCAGAAAGTCGCACGTTTTTGCTGCAATTTTGGACAGGTCAAAAGGTCACCAACATAAAAAAAAGCAGAAAACCGCCTGTAATCTGCCCCAAAAAAAAAAGCTCATGTAATTTTTTTGAGCTTCAGGTGTTAAAACACTCCGATGTGAACAGGGGCCATTGAAAAGAATGGGATTTTGCTTGTTGGGTGTTTTTTTTTCATGCGTTTTACGAGCTGAAAATGCTCAGGTGTGAATGCATCCTAAGTATAGCAAAGGGAACAGATGGTTCTAAACAAGAGAAACAACCATGTCAAAAAGAGAAATCCGAAAAAGGAGAAGGGGGGTGGCTCTCTTCTTGACTTAGATCTAATGGCATCTGAACTCTCACCTGGGCGAATCCATGGACTTCAGACCTTTTCAAAAAAAAACTTCTGTGAATCCCTTATGCTAGCATGATTTTCATGAAGCATAATCCCAGAGAATGCATTACTTTTAAGTAGCAGAACTATCTACCACAGATTTCCAAAAAAACACACGTGTTTGGAGATGTCAACAACCAGTTCCTTGAAGAGAGCCCTGTGAGCAGTCTTGAGAACATTGATGTTAGTAACAGAATGAGTCAATATCTTATTTCTTGTGCAGTATAGGTTGATTTTGGGGCATGTCCACTAAACTTGGGAGACCATTGCAAACTGTCCACAGCCTGTAAAACAAGCCAGAGGCCACCAGATACACCTTGGAAATTCTGGTAGGTAGCAGAGGGAAGGATCCTTGTTACTGGTCTCTGCAGAAGACCTTATCTAAGTTAATTTTTTTTTCTATAGCCTAGTAATCCACGAGGTATAGGCTTCCTTTCTAATCTCTGAGTTCAGTCTCCCAGGCCTGCCCAAACAGATTTGTATTAAGCGAAATACTCATATGGGTTACCCCAAGAACCTAAATTGGAATTTCAGTTAAAACTAAACCTGCTCCCAATTCACATTCTAAGCCTATTCTCATTATCCTGTAAAGCAGGGTCTCCAAACTTTCCTCACAAAACAGACAGTTTACAGTCCTTCAGACTTTAGGAGGGACTGAGTGGCCAGTGCGAGTAGAAAATGCACCAGCGTCAGTTAAAACAAAACAAACACATAGCCAGAAGGAGGAATAGTACCCCAAGGGTCAGATAAAGGGCTGCAGTTGGGAGACCACTGCTGTAAAGGAAAGAGGTCTATACTTACCTATTGTGAGGGCACTCTGGCCCAGTCACATAATTAGCTCCCAGTGTAGAAGGGACAGCTGACAACATATGCCCCATAGTAAACCTATGGGTGATGTAATGACCCAGGCTCTGCAGCCATTGTTGGCGATTTCTCCTCTTCACTGAAGCCAGCTGCTGAGAAGATCATGTGACCAGACTGCCTTCAGAACAGGTAAGTATTGCAATCCTTCCTTTACAGCAGGGATATGCAATTAGCGGCCCTCCAGCTGTTGCAGAACTACAAGTCCCATGAGGCATAGCAAGACTCCAACAGCTACAAGCATGACACCCAGAGGCATGATGGGACTTCTAGTTTTGCAGCATCTGGAGGTCCGCTAATTGCATATCCCTGCTTTACAGGCTAGTTAGAATAAGCTTTGATTTGGGGGGGGGGGGGGGGGGGGGAGGTAGCAGGTTTAGGCATAATTAGTACTTGACTGGAGTTCTACTTTAAATTTTAGTGTAGACTTAAGACAGCAAGTGCAAATAGTTATTTGAATTTTACCAGCAATCATTATGAACCTTGGCTGTGCAATATACCCTACAGTCAGTTTAAACCTATGGGGAAAAATCCCTTATACCTAGGGTACCAAGGGAGGAAGGGGGGAAAAGAAAAAAAAAAAAAAAAACCTCTATTACCTTATCCCTTGCATTCTGGCAACCAATACTTTCCAACCCCTGAAACTCTGGCTTGTGTATGGTCCCCTTGATATACTCCATATTGCACATTCCTGGATAAAGCTCTAGAAGATTTGGGTGCCACAGCAACCACCAGCTGGAAACTGGTACAGAAAGCCACAATGAGGATGTTTGCCAGCACATCATGGATTGACAAGAAGCGTCCAAACTGATTTGTTATTGGAGCATGATCATGCTTCAATAACAAAAAAATCCATTTGGACGTTACTTGTCGATCCATGGGGTATCCTTATTGTGGCTTTCTGTACCAGTTTCCAGCTGGTGGTTTCTGCAGCAAATATTCTAACTGTCCCCTTGATGTCCTTGCTTACAATTCAGGGCTGTTGGCCCTGCATTGTACTTGAAGTTACAGTGACTGCAGGAGTGTCAGGAAGAAAAAGCTAAAGCCTCGTACACACGGTACGATTGTTGGCAGGGGATTGTCAGTTGTCCTAAAATCCCACCGTTAGTATGCTCCTTTTGACAATTGTTGTCCAACTTCCAGCCAAATGTTGGACAACAGGCTAGTAAATTTTCAGCGGACAACGGTTTGACATCAGATTTTCCTATGGTCAGTACACAAAAGTCAAAAGTACAAACACGCATGCTCAGAATCAATGCTCACCTAACACGAAATTAGAAGAAGGGGCCTAAAGGGTGGCGTGCAAGAGTTGAAATTCCTTGTAGTACGTCACTATTTTCACGTTTGTGGCACGACAATTATGTAACGTTAGTATGCAAGACAAGATCCTGGCACACGCCCTTTTGACAAAAACCAAACGCTCGGTTGGCCAACAATCGTACCGTGTGTACAAGGCTTAAGTCCTACAGAGAGATGGAGGTGAGCAGGAGGAACCAGTGAGAACTATCGGGGAACCAGGGATTGACACCCTCAGAAGTGCTGGTTTCCTGGCAGACTTTGGGAGACAATTTCCTCAGGATCGGAGCGGTGCTCACAGCGGGAAAGGCAAGTATTCGCCCTCAGCTCCGCCTCCATATCCAGCCTGCTCATTGGACTATGAAAGCATATATTGTTGTGGTACTTCCTATGCACCTCAACCCCTGTAAAACTTCCCGAATATCCAACTTGACCAGATCCAAAAATGACAAACATGTTAAAATGTTGACTTGTACAATACGGTAGAGCCCGATTGCTTAGTCCTACTATGAAATGGGTCCTGTTACAATCTCTATATATAATAATAAAAAAAAAAAAAAAAAATCTAACAGGGGTTGAGGGGGTTATATAGAGGCACTTCCTGTCTTGATGTGCCAGTGTACATTTACCTATAGGTGGCATATAACCCATCATGGCTGCTCTGGGTCCCATGATGTACTCCAAGAAAAAGGATTTTACAGGTAAGCTGTAGGAAAAATGCAATTTACCGTACATCACAGGACACAGAGCAGCCATAATAATTACCATTTTGTATTTCCTAAAGCAAGGCCCCTGAGAGGAGGGAGAAATCATAAATACTATCTCCAGACCAAAAGAACTATATTGCCGCAGCCAAACTCAGCCCCATTTCAAGCTCTAAAACCCAGTGAATGTATGCACTGAGGACCAAGTAGCAGCCTTGCAAATATAATCCATAGACACTTGATGCACTGCCCATGAGCCACTTATCCTCCTGGTAGAGTGTGTGCCTTTACTCCAAAGGGTGGGTCCTTTCCCCTTTAAGCCATACGCCTGACACAACCTTATATTCTTTTGAGAGTATACTATACCCCTTATAGGTTACACACTATGGGCCTGCACTGATGCCCACGGTGATCTCATCCACCTACTATGGAGATGCCCCAAACTGCACCTATATTGGAGGGGGTAGTGAACACCCTGAACAAAGCATTCAAAGCGTCACTTCATTTGGACCCCAAATCTTGTTTACTTAACCTGTTAAGACAAGTTTGAATGGGAAAAATTATACTAGAGAGGCTATCGCTAGGACTTTATTCTTAGCTCGTAAAATGATCATGACACTGGAAAATAGAAACTCCTTCCAAGGTTAAAAAGAGTGGAGGAGTTGCTGTGGCAAACACCATTTGAATGAAAAAGCTCATTTACCAGCATCGGGGGTGCTCATGCAAAAATGAAAAACCCTGGGACCCAGGTGACATGTACCTGGGCTTGCCCCAGCAGATCTGACCATGGACAGGCTTTTGATTATACAAAATATACTCAGTATTGGTATGCTCATGTTCTCTTCTGTTTTATGCAAGTTATATTTGCATTTCTCACTTTTGGTGTACACTTCTGTGGCCAACATTGGCACAAATCTGGTCTTTCTGTATAAATGTATGGTAAATATGGTTGGCTGCAAGTAACCAACAAAAAGTTTTTTTTGGCTATAATGCAAAAAAACAAAAACACAAAAAAACACACCCCATACGCCTGATTAACCAGCCACTGGGAAATGGTCGAGTTGATGCCGTCTGCCCCTCCGGCAGCACAAATAAGGAATTGTAATTGTACTTCCGTTATGGGAGGGGTTATATAGAGAGGGTTTCCTGTCGTGATTTGCCAGGTGGCATATAACCCAGATAGTAATTATGGCTGCTCTGTGTCCCGTGATGTACGATAAAAGAAAAAAATGGTACATACATTTGCAATTTGCATTAGGGTGTGCACACCACCTATCACCTCCCTTACACTATCAAAAAAATATTTATTACCTTTAGTTCTCATTAGAAGGAAGCTTTTCAGATTCAAAATTGCATTTTTTTTAAATTAAATTGATCCATCAGTGAAGGGGAATCCCCTTCAACAGTACATAACATTCATTCAAGTTCTCATAACCAACGCACAGGGGGGTCAATTTACTAAAGGCAAATATACTGGAGTTGATTTACTAAAATTGAAGAGTGCGCAATCTGGTGCAGCTCTGCCTAAAAACCAATCAGCTTCCAGTTTTTTTTTTTCAGGCAAAGCTTAACCAAGCTTAAGTTAGAAGTTCATTGCCAACCATACACAGCCTCACCATGTATTGTACTCTCCAGTTTTAGTATATCAACCCCACATTGCATTTGCTCTAGATCCAAGGGGAAGCTCTTCTGCTTTATTATCCAATCATGTACAAGCATAAATACAGTTTATTTTCTTTGCATGCGATTGAGTATTCTTTGCAAAGTGAAGCTTTGCCTCATTTAATAAGCTCTGTAGCAAGTGCATACGCAGTGTATTTGCCATTCGTAAAAGCAACCCCACTGTCTGGTCTGTAGGACATTACTCCCTTTTAGAAATTTATTTAACCACACACACAGCCTTTGGACCAAAAATAAGTTTGGTTTGACACTTCTTCTATAAAGCCTTAAAAATGTCAAAGGCTCTACTCATTTCCCACTCCACATATTACATACAGGACGCAACAGCAGGCTTTGCTTTATAAAAAAAAAATTCAAGACACAGACCATTTTCCATAGCTTAAAACACAAATTAGTCTTTTATTTATTAAGCGCTCAGAGGCAGAAACAGAAAGACAAATCATGGAATGAACTGTAGAGGTGGTCAGTACACTGTTATGGTTACACTGAGGTAGAACAGTAATGTTGAGTCTAGTGAACAAATGGCATCAAACTATGCCAACAGTAACTTGTAATAGTATGAAGGCTGCTACTGCCAACCTGCCCATTATGCCTCTCCTTCAGTACTTTTAGAGTCAGTGACTAGTATGTCTGTTGAAATCTCCCTGTCATTTGCATTTTTACTGCCAGTAGCCACTTAGCACAGCAGCCAGGCAGTTAGTATTTCCTGAAGGTCAGTAATGATGGCCTTTGTCATTTTCTGTACAGGTTTCCTTAAACAACTAATCAGCTGCTCTAATTTTCTACTTGCAACATTCTTTAACACTACCAGCCTCATTAATTTGCAAAGGTCGACTTTACTGCTTCAACAATGCATTTAGAACTGATGCCGAACATTTCTAACAACTCTGTAGGCTTTCCACTACGAGGAACCCCTCTGACTGCCAGACTCTGAACGATGAATCCGGGCTCTCCGGCCAAGGCTGAGGCCACTGCATCTCCAATGCCCCCTGAAATAAAATAAAGTCACCGTTAATAAAAAAAAAGGTCATGCACAACTAGGAAGCTCCAACCACCATGTATCTCAAGCTAAGACATCTGCTGCTTGTCCCTGCTGAATGTAAAGTGTTGCCAAAAAAAAAAAAAAAAGCTATAAAAAAAATGGTTCAAATTAAAATAAAACTGCATTTACAATGTAATCCCTGTTTAGTGCTGGCAGGTCTTGCAGCAATTGCTCCCCCTCACCCACCTCTCAGGACAAATGTATGGTGGTGGTGGGTTCTTCTGTCACTTTCAAAAATCAAGATCTGTGAATGAACTACAAGTCCTGTCTGCCACAACAGAGCAGATGGCCTTGTAGTTTCTAATGGACTATGGGCAGGGTAACCCATAGTCCCATCAACACTTCCCCCATCTCTGCTACTGCAGGTACCAGACACTGCACCCACCATCCACTGAGCTTGGTCCATTTGTGTATTTCAAACTGTTCATTAGTTCTGTTAAGAAATTCTGGATTGCAACACCACACAAGTACTAGGAAGACACCATGACTGTTAGATTTCCACTCTGCAACTTTCAGGGTCACATACCTGCTCAGATTACAAGTCAACCTTATGTTGCAGATTGACCATCCAATGAGCAGGTAAGTGGGGGGGAGCCAAAGCTGAAATAGAACCTAGGCAGAAAATGTTGTGGCATCTGCTCATCTACGCCATCTGGATCACAAGACTGGCTGCATTAAGAAGGGTACAGAAGACTACTGTGGCATGAGCAAAATAAAAATATGACATAAAGTTAACCACTTCAGCCCTGGAAGGATTTCCCCCTTAATGACCAGGCCAGTTTTTGCAATACAGCACCGCTTGACAATTGCGCAGTCATGCAACGCTGTACCCAAACAAAAGTGATGTTTTTTCCCCACAAATAGAGCTTTTTTGGTAGTATTTGATCACTTCTGCGGTTTATTTTGTGCGCTATAAAAAACAGGAGAAAAAAAAATAAAAAGCGCCAATTTTGAAAATATTTACTTTCTGCTAAAAAAAAAAAAAAAAAAAAAAAGAAGAAGAAGGTGTAGGCCAATATGTATTCTACATTTTTGGTAAAAAAAAAAAAAATCCCAATAAGCAAATGTGGGTTTGCGCAAAAGTTACAGCTTCTACAAAATAGGGGATAGATTAAGGGACTATTTTTTTTACTGGTAATGGAAGCAATCTGCAATTTTGTAGCGGGACTGACATTGTGGCAGACAAATCTGACTCCAAGTCACACTTTTTGGGGACCAGTGACACCAATACCATGATCAGTGCTAAAAAAATAAAATTAATGCACTGAACATATAAAATGACACTGGCAGGAAAGGTGTTAACACTATGGACGATCAAAGGGTTAACTGTGTTCCCTGGGTGTGTTAACTGTAGGGGATGGACTCACTGGGACAACACCAAGATCACTAGAAACAGCAGATCTCTATGTTGTTCCGTCAGAATGGGAATCTGCCTCTCTGTACCTCGATCTTAGGTGGCAGGTGGACAGAGAACACTGGACCCAGTAGCTCATGCACAGAACGACATACAGGTACATAGTTTTAAGCAGCCGGGCCACCCTGTCGCAGTATGTGCGGTTCGGAAGTGGTTTAACCCTCTGCACCAAAAGGTTTTGGCAATCCAAGTTTTGGCTTGGCTTTCAGGGCTCTTTTTTTTGGCAATTAGCAAAAAAAAAAAAAAAAAAAAAAAAAAAGTCCCATATTCCATTTACCGAACCCAAAACATACCTGTACTGAGATCTTACCTTCTTTGTAATGATCCTCTACAGTAATGATATGACCACCTGTAGCTCTGCCACTGGATATAATGGTAGAGACATCCAGAGGTTTAATGGTGAATGGATCAATCACTCTGATATTGATGCCTACAAAAAAAAAAAAAAAACCCAGATTGAGACCATTGGAGGCTTCGAGCAAAGCATAATACACTACATAAAGAGTTTTATTACAGGTACTTATATATACACGGCTGTCAATTTATGCAGCTCTTCACATATATTGTACATTCCCATCAGTCACTACCCTTAAGGAGCTTACAATCTAAAAAGGTCCCCAAATCACATTCATACATAAATTTAGACAGGAGCCAACATGCTGCTCCCAATCCCTTTCAGCCATCTGCAGTTTCCATGGTGCTGCAATCAATTATGACAGCAACCATGGCTAGACAGTTGAGAGCACAAGCAATTGACAGTTTTACATTTATGGCATGCCTTGAATATTATCATTTTTGGGAAACCTAAATTTATGGTCTTAGTTCCACTTAAAAAAGAAAGTATCCAATATATGAACCTATTTCCACCCGAGGAAAAAAAAAAAAAAAAATTTTGTCAGGAGACAAAATAAATATTCACTTTGTGAGCAATATTGGTCTTACAGAAGATTATGAAATCATGTAACATTAGGATATTGATAACAAAATTACCAGGATACAGGGAGCCTGAATTCCTGAAAATCCCCAAACTAATCTGGAGCCGAAATAAATGCCACCTTTGACTATAGTCTACCAAACAAATCCAGATGAGGATTAACTTCTTGCCCATTACCCAATGCAGGAGACATCTACTAGCCATTTCAGGAGGAATATATCAATGTAGACTAGAATGAATGATCCTCCTGGATAGAGAACCCCCCCCCCAGTCTTGGGTGGACTAACCCGCACTTGATACCAAGTAAAAAAAATGATCTTCAAAAAGATGCAAATGGCATGTCTATTGTGAATCCAGCTCAAGGGACCCAAGTAGTAATTTTCACAATTGAGCGTGAGTTGAACAATTGAGTGTTAGAGCACAGCATTTAGCAGGCAATCACTAATAAAGGACTGTGCTCAGCAGCTGGAAGTTGATATACTCAGTTCCAATCAGCTTTACTACCACTATGGCTATTTCGATCAATAAGGGTCAGGGCAGATAAACCTGCACACTTCCACAGATTCAAGTTGGCATGTGTATAACAAGATAGCTGGCATGTACCCCATAGTTGAGGTCTAGTGTAGATCTAGGCCTTGCTTAGTTAAGGCTCATCTCACCATGCCTAGAATTACTGACGGTGGTAATCAAAAGGTTGCAATTAAAAAAAACTGCACATAAAATAAAGACAAGACTAACCTTGTTTGGCGAGCTCATCTGCGGCCGCCAGCGCCTCATGCAGTGTGACCCCCGCCCCGATCACCGTCACTCTGTCTGAATCGCTCTGACGTACAACCTTGGAAAAAGACGATAGCACCATTTAAAAATAAAGAAAAAAAAAAAAAAAAACCACCAATGAATACTACAACACTTAAATTATCATTCACAATTTAGAATATATCAAAGCCAACATCTTATGATTACCTTTGCTTGTCCAATTTCAAACTTTTCTTCAGGGGAGTAGATGATCGCAGTGTCCGGTCTACTGGTTCGAATAAAACATATACCCTAAAATATAAAAATAAACAGGGGCTGATCAGAATATACCCAAAGCTGTTACACACAGGGCATTAATCACTTCCCGCCCAGAGACCTCAAATGACGTCCTGAACTTTCAATGGGAATATCTGAATGAGGCCTGCAGTTACAGGCATCATTTAGATATTTTTTCCACCGGCAATTCTGTGCACCACAAGAACGATCATAGTGGCAGTTCCGCCACTTGATCGTTCTTGCAGGCGACAGGAAGGGACTATACACACACACACACACACACACACACACACGGGTTCTGAGTAATTTCTAGCAAAAAATTATAATTTTTGCATGTAGGAGAGGAGTGCCAGAATAGGCACGGTATGGAAGTGGTTAAACAATGGATTTATCCAGCAAGCTGCAATTATGGACAATGATCCATGGCTGACAGATCAGGGACCATATATTTGGCGCTATTCACATTTGGAATCAAGGATAAAATTGTGAGATACCAAAAACGTAAATGGAGCCCAAGACCCCATTAGATTTTCTGCAGATTTTTGCCTTAAGGTTTGACCTCATATGGTTTTGGTCAAACTGAAGAGTAGGTCTGCAACTAACGATTATTTTCATAATCGATTAGTTGGCCGATTGTGTCGATTAACCACTTGCCGACCGCCTAACGCAGATATACTGCGGCAGAGCGGCACGGGCAGGCAAAATCACGTACCCGTACGTGATCTGCCTCCCGCGGGCGGGGGGTCCGATCGGACCCCCCCCCGGTGCCATCGGCGGTCGGCATCTGACTGGGAGCGTCGGGAGGCGAGGGGGAGACCATCCGATCGTGGCCCCCCCCTCGCGATCGCTCCCAGCCAATGGAAATCCTCCTCTGCCTGTGTGTCGTTTCACACAGGCAGAGGATGTGATGTCATCTCTCCCCGGTCTGGCAGTTTCCGTTCCAGCGCCGAGGGGAGATGACATGTAAGTGCACACAACACTCACACACACAGTAGAACATGCCAGGCATACTTTACCCCCCCGATCCCCCCCCAATCACAAACTGACATTAGCAGTATTTTTTTTTTTTTTTTTTTTCTGATTACTGCTGTGTCAGTTTGTGACAGTTAGTGTTAGGGCAGTGAGTATTACCCCCCTTTAGGTCTAGGATACCCCCCTAACCCCCCCTAATAAAGTTTTAACCCCTTGATCACCCCCCCTCACCAGTGTCGCTAAGCGATCATTTTTCTGATCGCTGTATTAGTGTCGCTGGTGACGCTAGTTAGGGACGTAAATATTTAGGTTCGCCGTCAGTGTTTTATAGCGACAGGGACCCCCATATACTACCTAATAAATGTTTTAACCCCTTGATTGCCCCCTAGTTAACCCTTTCACCGCTGATCACCGTATAACCGTTACGGGTGACGCTGGTTAGTTCGTTTATTTTTTATAGTGTCAGGGCACCCACCGTTTATTACCGAATAAAGGTTTAGCCCCCCGATCGCCCGGCGGTGATATGCGTCGCCCCAGGCAGCGTCAGATTAGCGCCAGTACCGCGAACACCCACGCACGCAGCATACACCTCCCTTAGTGGTATAGTATCTGATCGGATCAATATCTGATCCGATCAAATCTATACTAGCGTCCCCAGCAGTTTAGGGTTCCCGAAAACGCAGTGTTAGCGGGATCAGCCCAGATACCCGCTAGCACCTGCGTTTTGCCCCTCCGCCCAGCCCAGCCCACCCAAGTGCAGTATCGATCGATCACTGTCACTTACAAAACACTAAACGCATAACTGCAGCGTTCGCAGAGTCAGGCCTGATCCCTGCGATCGCTAACAGTTTTTTTGGTAGCGTTTTGGTGAACTGGCAAGCACCAGCCCCAGGCAGCGTCAGGTTAGCGCCAGTACCGCTAACACCCACGCACGCACCGTACACCTCCCTTAGTGGTATAGTATCTGAACGCATCAATATCTGATCCGATCAGATCTATACTAGCGTCCCCAGCAGTTTAGGGTTCCCAAAAACGCAGTGTTAGCGGGATCAGCCCAGATACCTGCTAGCACCTGCGTTTTGCCCCTCCGCCCAGCCCAGCCCACCCAAGTGCAGTATCGATCGATCACTGTCACTTACAAAACACTAAACGCATAACTGCAGCGTTCGCAGAGTCAGGCCTGATCCCTGCGATCGCTAACAGTTTTTTTGGTAGCGTTTTGGTGAACTGGCAAGCACCAGCCCCAGGCAGCGTCAGATTAGCGCCAGTACCGCTAACACCCACGCACGCACCGTACACCTCCCTTAGTGGTATAGTATCTGATCGCATCAATATCTGATCCGATCAGATCTATACTAGCGTCACCAGCAGTTTAGGGTTCCCAAAAACGCAGTGTTAGCAGGATCAGCCCAGATACCTGCTAGCACCTGCGTTTTGCCCCTCCGCCCGGCCCAGCCCAGCCCACCCAAGTGCAGTATCGATCGATCACTGTCACTTACAAAACACTAAACGCATAACTGCAGCGTTCGCAGAGTCAGGCCTGATCCCTGCGATCGCTAACAGTTTTTTTTGTAGCGTTTTGGTGAACTGGCAAGCGCCAGCGGCGTAGTACACCCCGGACGTAGCCAAACCAGCACTGCAGTAACACTTGGTGACGTGGCGAGTCCCATAAGTGCAGTTCAAGCTGGTGAGGTGGCAAGCACAAGTAGTGTCCCGCTGCCACCAAAAAGACAAACACAGGCCCGTCGTGCCCATAATGCCCTTCCTGCTGCATTCGCCAATCCTAATTGGGAACCCACCGCTTCTGCAGCACCCGTACTTCCCCCATTCACATCCCCAACCAAATGCAGTCGGCTGCATGAGAGGCATTTTTATGTCCTCCCGAGTACCCCTACCCAACGAACCCCCCCAAAAAAGATGTCGTGTCTGCAGCTAGCGCGGATATAGGCGTGACACCCACTATTATTGTCCCTCCTGTCCTGACAATCCTGGTCTTTGCATTGGTGAATGTTTTGAACACTAGCATGCACTAGTTGAGTTTTAGCGTAGGGTACAGCATTGCACAGACTAGGCACACTTTCACAGGGTCTCCCGAGATGCCATCGCATTTTGAGAGACCCGAACCTGGAACCGGTTACAGTTATAAAAGTTAGTTACAAAAAAAAGTGTAAAAAAAAAAAAAAAACACAAACAAAAATATAAAATAAAAATAGTTGTCGTTTTATTGTTCTCTCTCTCTCTATTCTCTCTCTATTGTTCTGCTCTTTTTTACTGTATTCTATTCTGCAATGTTTTATTGTTGTTATGTTTTATCACGTTTGCTTTTCAGGTATGTAATTATTTATACTTTACCGTTTACTGTGCTTTATTGTTAACCATTTTTTTGTCTTCAGGTATGCCATTCACGACTTTGAGTGGTTATACCAGAATGATGCCTGCAGGTTTAGGTATCATCTTGGTATCATTCTTTTCAGCCAGCGGTCGGCTTTCATGTAAAAGCAATCCTAGTGGCTAATTAGCCTCTAGACTGCTTTTACAAGCAGTGGGAGGGAATGCCCCCCCCCCCCCCAACATCTTCCGTGTTTTTCTCTGGCTCTCCTGTCTCAACAGGGAACCTGAAAATGCAGCCGGTGATTCAGCCAGCTGACCATAGAGCTGATCAGAGACCAGAGTGGCTCCAAACATCTCTATGACCTAAGAAACCGGAAGCTACGAGCATTTTATGACGTAGATTTCGCCGGATGTAAACAGCGCCATTGGGAAATTGGGAAAGCATTTTATCACACCGATCTTGGTGTGATCAGATGCTTTGAGGGCAGAGGAGAAATCTAGGGTCTAATAGACCCCAATTTTTGCAAAAAAGAGTACCTGTCACTACCTATTGCTATCATAGGGGATATTTACATTCCCTGAGATAACAATAAAAATGATTTAAAAAAAAAAAAAAATGAAAGGAACAGTTTAAAAATAAGATAAAAAAATAATAATAATAAAGAAAAAAAAAAAAAAAAAAAAGCACCCCTGTCCCCCCTGCTCTCGCGCTAAGGTGAACGCAAGCGTTGGTCTGGCGTCAAATGTAAACAGCAATTGCACCATGCATGTGAGGTATCGCCGCGAAGGTCAGATCGAGGGCAGTAAGTTTAGCAGTAGACCTCCTCTGTAAATCTAAAGTGGTAACCTGTAAAGGCTTTTAAAAATGTATTTAGTTTGTCGCCACTGCACGTTTGTGCGCAATTTTAAAGCATGTCATGTTTGGTATCCATGTACTCGGCCTAAGATCATCTTTTTTATTTCATCAAACATTTGGGCAATATAGTGTGTTTTAGTGCATTAAAATGTAAAAAAGTGTGTTTTTTCCCCAAAAAATGCGTTTGAAAAATCGCTGCGCAAATACTGTGTGAAAAAAAAAAATGAAACACCCACCATTTTAATCTGTAGGGCATTTGCTTTAAAAAAAATATATAATGTTTGGGGGTTCAAAGTAATTTTCTTGCAAAAAAAAATTATTTTTTTATGTAAACAATAAGTGTCAGAAAGGGCTATGTCTTCAAGTGCTTAGAAGAGTGGGTGATGTGTGACATAAGCTTCTAAATGTTGTGCATAAAATGCCAGGACAGTTCAAAACCCCCCCAAATGACCCCATTTTGGAAAGTAGACACCCCAAGCTATTTGCTGAGAGGCATGTCGAGTCCATGGAATAATTTATATTGTGACACAAGTTGCGGGAAAGAGACAATTTTTTATTTTTTTTATTTTTTTTTGCGCAAAGTTGTCACTAAATGATATATTGCTCAAACATGCCATGGGAATATGTGAAATTACACCCCAAAATACATTCTGTTGCTTCTCCTGAGTACGGGGATACCACATGTGTGGGACTTTTTGGGAGCCTAGCCGCGTACGGGACCCCGAAAACCAAGCACCGCCTTCAGGCTTTCTAAGGCCGTAAATTTTTGATTTCACTCTTCACTGCCTATCACAGTTTCGGAGGCCATGGAATGCCCAGGTGGCACAAAACCCCCCCAAATGACCCCATTTTGGAAAGTAGACACCCCAAGCTATTTGATGAGAGGTATAGTGAGTATTTTGCAGACCTCACTTTTTGTCACAAAGTTTTGAAAATTGAAAAAAGAAAAAAAAAAATTTTTTCTCGTCTTTCTTTATTTTCAAAAACAAATGAGAGCTGCAAAATACTCACCATGCCTCTCAGCAAATAGCTTGGGGTGTCTACTTTCCAAAATGGGGTCATTTGGGGGGGGGTTTGTGCCACCTGGGCATTCCATGGCCTCCGAAACTGTGATAGGCAGTGAGGAGTAAAATCAAAAATGTACGCCCTTAGAAATCCTGAAGGCGGTGCTTGGTTTTCGGGGTCCCGTACGCGGATAGGCTCCCAAAAAGTCCCACACATGTGGTATCCCCGTACTCAGAAGCAGCTAAATGTATTTTGGGGTGCAATTCCACATATGCCCATGGCCTGTGTGAGCAATATATCATTTAGTGACAACTTTTTGTAATTTTTTTTTTTTTTTTTTTTTTTTGTCATTATTCAATCACTTGGGACAAAAAAAAATAAATATTCAATGGGCTCAACATGCCTCTCAGCAATTTCCTTGGGGTGTCTACTTTCCAAAATGGGGTCATTTGTGGGGGTTTTGTACTGCCCTGCCATTTTAGCACCTCAAGAAACGACATAGGCAGTCATAAATTAAAGGCTGTGTAAATTCCAGAAAATGTACCCTAGTTTGTAGACGCTATAACTTTTGCGCAAACCAATAAATATACACTTATTGACATTTTTTTTACCAAAGACATGTGGCCGAATACATTTTGGCCTAAATGTATGACTAAAATTGAGTTTATTGGATTTTTTTTAGAACAAAAAGTAGAAAATATCATTTTTTTTCAAAATTTTCGGTCTTTTTCCGTGTATAGCGCAAAAAATAAAAATGGCAGAGGTGATCAAATACCATCAAAAGAAAGCTCTATTTGTGGGAAGAAAAGGACGCAAATTTCGTTTGGGTACAGCATTGCATGACCGCGCAATTAGCAGTTAAAGCGACGCAGTGCCGAATTGTAAAAAGTGCTCTGGTCAGGAAGGGGGTAAAACCTTCCGGGGCTGAAGTGGTTAAATAACTTTAAAAAAAAAAAAAAAAAAAAAAAAAACGCAAATAATCACTACTGTAAGGGGCTTTTTACTGTAGAACTGTGAAAGTAATATTTACAGTAGCGATTATTTGCTCTTTGTACTATAAAGGGCTCATTTTAGTTTTTTGTTAACCATTATGTTACTGACCGATCAATCGATTACTTTTTTCATAATCGATTAATTTCATAATCGATTATTTGTTTCAGCCCTACTGAAGAGTTTGACTTTATACGCAGGCAGGCCCTTGCACTATATGGTTTTGGTAAATCTGAAGACAAAAATCTGCAGAAAATCTAATAGTGTGCATGGGGCCTTAAAGTGGCTGTAAACACAAAAAACATTACACGCGTCCCTTTAAGGCATGCGATATAGCAGTCCATTTCTATGTTGTACAACTGGTTGAGCCTGCCGGTTCTTGTGTTCCCCCAGACTAAGTACATCATGGCTGCTGATCTATGGTAGCATGGTCAGATTACATGGCCGCCATCCAGCTCTCTCCTCAGAATCTCCCGCTTCTTCACGATCCATGAAATTTCCATAGTCTGTGTGAAGCCAACCTCCTCCCCACCCCTCCATTGAGGGACAATTCCCTGGCAGCTGCTCCTCCCCTCTAAACTTTGGTAGACACTGCAACTTTTACTCTTGAGACAGCAACAAACGGGAGAGTAATCTAGGCTTTCCCATGGCATGTTTTAACAGATTTAAAAAGGAACTAAAATTTCAAAAAAAAAAAAAAACATTTTTGCGAAGTTTTTTTTTAATAGAAACACTTATCGCTATACAGCGACATTGATCATTTGATAAATCAAGGCTAGGTTCCTTCAATCAACCATTTTTGTGCAAATAGGTTTTCTTCCTCAAGGAGATTCATCTTTTGCCATAAAGTAAAATACCTGGTTGATTCTGCCCCATTAGAGAACCTATCATGGGAGTTTATTGTGGAGACTTTACAACCACTTTAATAACTGCTATGCATAACACTGCATTACTTAATATGACACTTACTGGCGTGTTGGCAGCCAGAGTGACTGCATATTCTGTGGACACACCATCACTGGGATAAAAGACTGTACAGGATGGGATGGCACGGAACATGGCAATATCCTCCAAAGCCATCTGAGAAGGACCGTCCTCACCTGACCATACAAAAACATTTGTAATCATTCCAATCTGCACAATTACACATCAAATTTTTAGTTTTAGACTTGAAAAGTGAAAAATGTCTACACCCCTCAAAAAAAAAAATAAAAAAAATAAAAAAAAAACAAACCAAAAAAAAAAAAAAAACTGACACCCCACACACTATGCACATGAATACACGTGCTTGTAAAAATTAACCATTTTCCTCTTAGCCTTAGCAATTTTATTTTTGTGCAAACCTACTAAAAATGTGCATTAGCCCTTTCCCCCCTATGTTTTTCAAAACGCAAAGTACCTGTAAAGTAAATTAAATCGGAAAAAAATAAATAAAGAAGAAGGAGTGCATGTAAACAAAGATGGCAAAATTTGATGGATAGAAACCAAATAATTCCGGCCTTGAAACAATGAGCGCACAAACTGACACCCAGTCTACAGATGATGCTTTAGAAACTAGGAGGTGCCCTGAAATTTTGGCTGCCGAAAAGGGTGTTTTTTGGTTTGGCTGAATGGAAAAAAAAACAAAAAAACAAAAAAAAAAAAAAAAAAAAAAAAAACACACAACACACCAATACCGAAAGCGTGCGTGGTCCGCCCCAGGTGCCGCCCATTGCAGGAGTGTCATCCTGGCATGCCCAGTCCTCAACTCCCTCCACCCCTCCTAGATCTGTGTCACGGAGCTGAATTGCCCGGTCATAGTAACAGTGTGCCGCCTCCTGTGATAGATGCCACACTAATCCAATGGTGGGACATTGAATCAGCGGGACATTGTTACTACAGCCCGGGCAATTCAAATACAGCTCCGTGACACGGAGATCACTGCTGATGCCGGCACAGGCAAGCTGCACATGATGGGCACTGGTAAAGCTGCATTGATCTCTTGTATCATGTCTGCTAGAGGTGCATGAATGGAAGTTTTGCTAAAACTATTAGCAGTGTGTTTAAGTAAGAGATTGCAGACATGATACAAGAGATGGTTAGAGACTGCATTTTTCTTGCACTAAAAGGCGCCAATAATGGCCAACAATAAATTCATATTAATTCAATCTGATATTAAAAAGTTGAATACAATTATATATAAAAAAATAATTTTTTTTTTTAAACTGTCATTTTCGATATTGATTTTTGGCCTAGTGCATCCTTCATTTTCGGTACCAAAATTTCCATTCGGTGCACCCCTATTAGAAACCTTTATAGCACCACACTGCAGTTACCCATAATGCCTCACGCACACTGCAACTCTTCTAAACACCTGTCTCCAGCCAGGAGAAAGCAACACCTGTGTGTGCTTATACATTGGCCAACAGATGGGCTTTAAAGCAGAACTTTACCCATTTTGTAGGGCGTACCTGGCTTTAACACTGTGGCAATATCCAAGCGGAAGTCTCTCCTCCCTCTCCCCGCAGCCTTCTGGGACACATCACAGGTCCTATGAGATGGCAAGACCATTCAAAAAGCACAGCGGGAAGCATTAAGGCTTCACTGGAATTTTATCCTAGTTAAGATGCTGGGACCTGGATTCGCAGCCCACTGAAGAATCGTCTCAGGCAAGCACAGCACTGGATCCAGGGCAAGGTGAGTGCCCTTCAGCAGCCACAGTATTTGTAAAGGGGGGGGGGGGGGGGGGGTTGGGAGAAGATCAGTAATCATGTGACCACTGCAACTGTCACATGATCAGAAGCCAGTCCTGTAGGCTACAAATCGTTAGTAGGCACCTAAAGTGAAAATTTATATACATCTTAAATCCCACCTGCATATATGTGTTATGCAGGTGGCAATAGGCTGATTTACTTTTATTGCCTTCAAAAAGGGGATGACAAGTCAATAGGAAAAGTGTCGGGGGCAAGAGGCAACAATCTAGGTTTTAGGCCGCATTCACACCTGAGCGTTTTTCAGCTCCAAAAAAAGCCCTGAAAAAACACCAACATGCAAAATCCCATGCATTTCAATGGCATTTGTTCACACCTGACCCGTTTTGTCACCTGAAGTAAAACGCCTGAAAAACGCCCCAAGCGCAAAAAACATGAGCTTCTTTGGGGCAGATTACAGGTGTTTTTCTGCCTTTTACAAATCAATAACCTGAAAAAAAAAAAAAAAAAAAAAAAAAAGTAGCAAGTTAGGAAGACAACTCACCAATAGAAACTCCACAGTGTGAGCCGCACAGGTTAACATTGGACTGAGAAATGGCCCCCATACGAATGTGGTCATACGCTCTGGAGAGGAAGGCAGCAAATGTGCTGGCAAAAGCAACAGTGCGATTCCGGGTGGCGCAGCCCATTGCCACACTAACCTGTAACAGAGAAAATGATTACTTCCACAAATCCAGTATTCTGTACATATGTCAACCCGATCGCCTATTTAAACATCTGGAATTGTTTTTAGTCTAGCCTCCAAGACAAAGTTTACTTCCAAATTAGAGGTCCAGATAATGATCAGGAGATGCAGAAGCTGAAACATTGGGTTATTGATAGTCACAGCCCAGTGCCAAGCCCTGCTTAGGTGCAGGAAGGAGAATGGATCAAGCCAAACCAAGAACAAAACAAAAAACAAAACAAAAAACAAAAAACAAAAAAAAAAAGGATAAAAATCCTAAAAATGGTAGTCTAATACCTTACCAATCACATTTAGACAATACTTATGTGACCATTAGGTGTGTACAAGTTTTCACAGTATCATCCAGCATTTTGCAACTGTGTGATCATAACCAATATCCATCCACAAACTTGTACTACAACATGAAGAGTTGATGTGCATGGATTAAGATTAAAAAAATTATATCTATCTATATATACACACACACACACGTCATTTATTGAATAGTATCTATATCCAAAACATGACAAATGTTCCAATCCCTTCCACACGATCCAAACGAAAAATTTGGATTAGGTACATTCTAAACATAGTAGTTACCTTTCATGACAACCATATAGCCAACTTCTTTTTCACCACTAGGGGGTATTCATATTACAATGGAGTTCCAGACAAAGTTTAAACTTCTTTGAAAAAATATATGCACCCCCCTAATTATTAAACCCCCCCCCCCACCTTTTGTTATTTTTCTTCGGGACTTCAATTCCACTGCGCTGTGGCGAGGTACGTCACTTCTGCAATTTTATCCAGGCCCTCCTCCTTAACCCCAAAGTCAGCAGCTACAGTATTTATAGCTGCCAACTTAAAATCCTTCACCCAGGCTGGAACTCCCAATTTAAGGCTGTAAACTTTTTAACCACTTGCCTCCTGAAGATTTTACCCCCACAACAGACAATTCTATGGTCATGCAATACTGTACCCAAACAAAATCTAATGACAATTCTAAATCTTCAGAGCTTTCCTTTGTGGCATTTGATCATCACTGCGTTTACTTTGTGATGTAAACGAAAAAAATGCTGACAGTTGGGGGGGCCCCCCTCTGGTGGTCTCCATAACTTTTATCCTGTTAGCAGTAATGTAACTTGAGCCCACACATGCGCAGTTTAGGTCACAATTACAGCACCCGCTCTGCCATGATGAAGCGACTGCCGCATGCATTCACGAGTGCGAGGTCATGACTGCCTGGTCTTTCAAGAGGTCAGAGAATGTGAGCACGGAAGAAACACCAGGCGGGAGCTTGAACATGGAAGGAAGACCAGACAAAAGATGGAAGAGTCCAGGACCTGCTACAGAGGTGACAGCACAGGAGAGCTCCGCTTGACAGTCAAGTCTCATAATGTGCAAATATGCTTGGCATACATAAAAAGAATGGAACAAAACCCCAGAACAGACTATAAATTTGACTTTTAAACAATGCGATTAGACAAGTACAGGATGCTCAGGTCCAGCTGCAATGAGGACCATACATCAAAATAATGAAGGTTTCTTACCATATTCTGTTCAGCGATGTAGCACTCTATAAAACGGTCAGGATGCTCATTCTTGAAGATCTCAGAGAAGGTGGAGTTTTTGGTGTCCCCATCAAGAGCAACGACCCGGCTGCTGGCATGTCCAAGTTTAGCAAGAGCCAGGCCATAAGCTTTACGTGTTGCAATCTAAAAGAAAAAAAAAAAAAAAAAGTGGCAAGTAGTTACGCAAGAGTGGATTTCAACATACAGGACACACGTCAAGCCAATACTGCCACCACCAATAGTAAGCAACTAGGGATGGACTTCTCGTGACGCATCTCAGCACTGATTGGCTACCATAAAAAGGAATGGCTCCCAACTGCCAAGCTTAAAAAGCAATAACACATTAGGAAAAGTGGCATTAGCATGAAGAACAACTTTTGGCCAAGCCTCAGCACTCTTCTGAGCAAGGGAAGCATTCAAGAGAACAAAAAGGTCAGAGGGATCATCTCATAAAAATCTACATGGACCATGGGGTCTGTCACATTGTTGGGCTCGAGGCATCAGCAAGCACTCAGGGGCATTCAGAATGTACAGAAGAACCCAGATACCCATTTGTCTAGAGTGTAACTAATTCTTACTGTGCTGTGTACACAGATTATGCCATCATACATAGGTTACCTAGAACTATATGTAGATCATTTACCTTCCGACTGCAAGAAAGTTGCACTGGCAACCAGACAGACGAGTCATATGCAGTACAATAGGTCTTGCCATGAGTGTCAGTTTTGCAGGTGAATGGAAGCAATCAAGCACAATTAGAGCTCCATATATCCTTTATGCTCAATAGTAAAATTACAACCAGTAGGAAACAAGCTTACTTATTAAAAGCACAGCGCCACTATTTCTACTAAAAGGTTTTTGTCGAAGGTTACAGCACAGTTTTAGGATTTTTAACAAGTTTGTACTTTGGCCTCAATGTGTTGTGATAGATATTCTTATCTACTGGGTTTGACTTTGCTATCAAGAATAATAAAGGATATCTGGACTTCTGATAAGAGCGCCAAATGATCAATTCCTTTCAAGTTAAATCCAGATAAGTTCTACTTGATAGCTTTAGTGTTACCTGCCAGACAAGATTCTTTAGAAGACACAGGCAAGTGGATTCTAGTGGCTGTGTAGTTGTGTTGCCAGTAGCTTCTAACAAGCAAGTTTGATCCCTGATGAAGGGATGCTTTGGCCCCTGAAACATGTTAAAACTTTTTCTACTGGTTGTGATTTTGCTATCAAGAACAGATACAAGGACTCGAGTCATTGTTACAGGCTTCTGATTGAAGATATGGCACTCTACGTTCCATTCACCTAAATCCTCAAGTAGGACGAGCTCCACTGCTATGGGTCTGCCCTACACGTAACTTATGTCAGAGGAAAAAAAAAAAAAAAAGAAACCAAGCTCCAAATCTAGAATCCATCTCTTTTTGCATAGTTTTGAAAGTAGCATTTTACTTTAAGTCATGTGACCAATAGTACATTGGTCAGATAGGAAAAAGGTCTTGTCTGATAATATAAAGGATGAAACTCACCTTGTCTCCAACTTTGTAACTTGGAGGAGTGGGCATTGTAATGTTGTCAATGCTGACCTCAGGAGCATCTTTGATGGGAGCCAAGGGAGTCAGTTTCTTGTTGGTCTGGGTCCGATTCTGGATCTCATTAATGATGGACTCCACCTTGTCTTTAGGCATAGGCTTTCCATGCCAGTTATCTTGATCTTCAACACCTGAAGAGGAACAAAAATAAAGTAACAAAGCCCACATATTATATCTTACAACTGTCAAATGTATGAACACACCGTGCGAGACACTTTACCTGAAATGCCTTTTCCTTTGTAGGTTTTAGCAATGATAGCGGTGGGCTTGTCTTTAACGGTGGCTGCCTGCCAAAGAGCATAGCACAATTCCTCCACATTATGGCCGTCCACAACGTAGGTGTTCCATCTGGGAACACAAGAAAAATAAAATAAGTCTGTTACCAGGGTGTTGCATGCACAAGACCCAGCAAGCCCTGGGAGGAGAAGCCTCTGATGTATAAGAAAGGGAACGATGTAATGGGAGGCGTCAGACATTAAGGGGGACTTCTGATATTAAGTTATTTTAATCAAGGTGGTTGTGTACATTTTACAAGTCTCAGGTTTACCCATTGATGAATAACTGTTTACATTTTAAACTGGGGTGGCTTAGGATTTTCCATTCTTTGAAAGGGTGCCCCAAATGAAAACAAGGGTTGGGAAGACAATGACTGAAAGAGCGGACAAATACTGCCACCATGTAGCACAATCAGGGGGTGATGTTACAGCTAATGCCACCCAAAAACAAAATCCTAAAATTCATATTGGGGGCGTGGTCACGGCATGGAGGAGTGAAGCCGTGTTTTTCAGAGGGCTCCCGGTCCGCGGCTCATTCACAGACCACCCGCACAGAAAAACCCTCATATTTTGGCTTCTCAGCACACCCATACTGCCGGAGAAGACTGCTCCGCTGTGCTACGTGAGCGGGGATACAGATGGAGAGATTCCTGGTGCCGAAACAGCCGGCGGCTTCTACACCGGACTTTTCCAAGATGGCACCGCGCTCAGACGTGGGAGAGGAGCACGGAGCACTAGCAGGAGGAGGAGGGAGACAAGACCAGGGTAATGATATGCTGCCGTTCTCCCCTAATAGTGATCTCTCCCCCTGCCTCCCAAGTGCACTATCCCTCGCATCACTTGCAAGCCCAGGAGGAGAACCCAGCTGCTCTCCGCAGTGGGACTCACAAGATATCCAGCACTCCCAGCCACGGAGCTTAACCCCTGGTGCGCCTCTGCCCATTTTACTGCAGGCTTCCATGAGCTCTGCCCCACTGACTGCCTTCACATGTGTCCCCATCTATGCTTCCTGGAGAGCAGTCTATGGGCTCTACTACAAAAGCTGCCCACCAGAGATGATCTAGACTCTGTAGCACTTAGAATGGAGGCAGCACTACGAGGAGAGATTGCTGGAATTAAGCAATCTGTAACAGATGTCACCTCACGAGTCACTTCTATTGAGAAAGACACTGCAACCCTGCGCCAGGGCTTTACAGAATTAAATGACACAAAAAAGAGGAAATGGCAGACCAAATCGCACAGCTACATCTGTTGCTAGATGACCAGGAAAACCGCAGCTGTAACATAAGGATCCGCGGTCTGTGTGTACAAAAAGTGCACTTACCCAAAAGCTTCACATCTCTTCCTGTAGATGTCAGTCTGGTGCTGGAGAGGGGCAGCTTCACTCTGGGCCAGACGGTTTACATCAAAGATGGCCACCAGGTTGTCTAGATGATAAAGAGATGCAAAGGCCATGGCTTCCCATACAGCACCTTCAGAGGCTTCACCGTCACCCAGCAGACAATAGACACGATAACTGCAAAAGAGGACCATGTACCAAGAACATGTTTATTAAAATTCCCTTCACTATTTCCCAGTTGTCAGCCATTTGTGTTTTTTGAACGGAGCCAAGAAAAAAAAAATAACAAAAATTTGGTAGGCCATCCTTGCAAAGTTATTATCAATGTACACACTTCCACATAGTATGGTGAGCAGTGAACTGCCTTATTATCTATACTGCTACGTCACTAGAACACAACTGAATTTTTGGGAAATAGATGCTCTCCCTTCTCGCCCCCTATATAGTTTGGGGATGGGAAATGGTGGAGAAATTCTGCTAGGTTGGTTGTAGCCTTTTTATACAGCAACAACAGTTTGCACAGCGCTTTACAACTTATGCAGAAAGGATGCCACTGACAGATGTGGTAAAGAAGCAGAGGACCCAAAGTGGATCCAGGCTGGTCTGTGCAAAAACCATTGCAGAGCAGGTATGACACGTTTTTAATTTGAAGCTTTACAAAACACTTTAAACACCCATTAAATACGTATGGCATACATACCTGGCCTTATCAAAGTTTTTCCCGGTGTAAGCTATGCCACAGGATGCTCCCAGGCCTTGTCCAAGAGATCCAGTAGCAACATCAACAAATGGCAGTTTCTATAACAAACAAAAAAAAAAAACACACATTATAGTTAAAGTATATATAAAGTCATACAAAGTCGCACCGACATTCATACACCCATTTTGCATTCTTACGTAGTAGATTTCTCCTACTGTTTTTTTATTTAGCGATCAAGTGACTCACATGGCTGCTTTCCTTTCAGTGTGCAGAGCATGACTGCATTGAATACCTCTTGCTCCATGCTGTGGAATAAAAGACTGCCACTCTTGTGACAGAGGTCCCTGCTGGTAGATGGGTAGGGTTGGATGGGAGCATGCCTTGGGCACCACAGCCATACTACCTCAGCATATTGTAGATCTCAGTTAGGAGCATGGATCTGTCAGTCATACTTAGCATGAACAAGAATAAAAACATATGAAGTCATGACTATACACACACACACACACACCTCAACTATAGGAGGGCACTAGTTGGATCTACAGGTATTTACTGAGCACATCCAACATACTTTTTAATTGTGATGAGAGGCAACAGAATGTAGTTCAATTTTTTTTATAATTTGTTTACCAAAACACTAAGGCCCCTTTCACACGTGTGACTGCAAAGTCACACAAGTCATACCCCATGATTTCCAAAGCGTACCATCAATATCTGAGACTTCAAGTCGCAGCAACTTCGAAGTAGTCCCTGCACTACTTTGGTGTGACTGATGTGTAATCCTGAGGTCTATGAACCTTGAGTCACAGGTATTGCTTCAAGTCACAGCAAAGTCGCACAACTTTCAGGTCGCACAAATGTGAAAGAGGTTTAAGCATCAGCACAGCTTTTACAGTTATGTGTTGTACTTGAAGAGGGTAATTTACTAGCCTGGAAGAAGCTGCACATGGCAGCCAAGCTTTAGTTTAAAAACGTGACTAAACGACATGGAAAAAAAAAAAAAAAAAACCCACGATTGGTGCCATACCAGAGTGGATTTGATTTAAATAAAGTCAACTTAAATTACTAGTAAAAAGGCTCAATTTAAAATCATAATTTTTAAAGAGCAACTGTCATTTCTGTCCTGCAGCGGCTCCTCCTCTGACCCGCTGTTGACTCACCAACAGTCTCATTCACTTTAATGGGATGGCTGGTGATGCGGCAGTGACACAACAAAGTGAGGGTCGTGGCGGCAGCGGGTGAGTGGATGCCTGCTAACATGCGCTGCCATGATGGATCTGAAATGACAGGTGCTCTTTAAATGTAAGGACTCATTCTTGCTGGTAGTTCGAATCTTTAATATCTGCAAACAAAATTAAGGTTTTTTTTAGAATAAGCTGTCAGGTTAGTAAAAGTGATAAAAATGATTCAATCATACAGTTTGTTTTGCAAATCTATGTACACTACAATGAGATAAAACAAAAAAAAAAAAAAAAAAAAAAATCAATGCAGCACATGTTATCTCAGCTTGCATTCACTGAACGAATTTACCACAAATGTAAATCTTGCAGAATATACAGCCACATGCTGAATAAATTATTAATGTATCTTAAATAGAAAATTAGATTTGTTTTTTCTTTTAAATCATTGACTTCCACCCTGTGCCACACACACCTCTCAATTTGTATATCCCACTGCTGGGGGGGGGGGGAACAGACAAACGTACAACCCCTCAGATCATTTTTCAGAAGGGTGTTAGAGACTGCTGCTGGTGTAAACGGGGCCTTAGTGTTCAGAATCTCTCAAGAGAATTTTGTCCTCTCTTCTCTCCCACTTCAAACGACATATCAATATTCTTGTTACCGTACAATAAAAACAAAGCCTTTATAATGGATAGCCGGACAATTCTGGTTAGAGATAAACCATGTTTAAAATGTCTAATTTTTTGCTCAGCCTAAAAAATGACATGAATGCTGCAGTATCATGTTCAGCCAGGAGGTGGAGCACAAGACTTCTTTACACTGTGACTATAAGCTCATTTTATAGCTACTATTTAGACCTGCCTGTGTGCAAGCAGCATCTGGTATAGTAGAACACAAATTATAAATATGCACAGTGAGCGTTACCGGTGTGGGATGGCCCTCCAAGTCGCAGTCAATCTTCCTCAGGTTGAGAAGGTCGGATTCCTTAATATAACCAGCTTCAGCCCATGCAGCATATAGGATGGGAGCAGCATGACCCTGGATAAAAGAAGAAGAATTACACATTTATAAAGAGAAAAGCCAAACAATCTAGAAACACCAAATAAAAAACAGTTTCAAGGTTAAAAGCAAATTATTATTTTATTTTTTTAAATAAATGTTTTTTGGTGGTGATAGGTGGGGACTGGGGGTGTGTTGAGATTGGAGATGGCCAAAGGCAACCACCAGAACAGGTGCCTAATATACTTCAGGTAACAGTTTGCCCTCACTTCCTGTCCTGGTGACAACAACTCTTCCCCATTACAGACCTGTGGTCACACCTTTGGGGTTCAAAGCACCTTTTACATAGCAGCACCAAGATACATAGTTCATGAAAATAATTGCATTTCGATCAGATTATGAGATAGCATGGTGAAAACAGACGTGATCAATAACTTTGATCAAATAGGAATAATCCATTGTCAAGAACCAAAAAGAAGAGGAAATACATAATTTAATTGACACATGTACAGCCAACATGGGGGGGGGGGGGGGTTCATTTTTATGGGTGTGGATAGCCGAGAAATGTAAACTGAACAGGCTGCCTTAAAGCAACACGCCTACATACACACTAGGGTTGTGGGGGGGGGGGGGGGGGGGAGACTATTTAAATCTTGAACCGAGTTTAGAGGTCAAATCGATTTAATTTTTTTTTAATCAGATCGATTTTTTTTTTTACCGCGCCGGTCCTGAGGAGCTGCGGGCGGGAGTGTTCAGGCGAGGCTTCGGCCTAGTCCGCGAGACCGGACGCCACGGACTAGGCCGAAGCCGCGCCTAAAAAACGCGGGACCAGCGCGGTGTCAAACCCCCCCCCCCCCCGATTCAAATCGTGAATCGAGTTAAAAAAAAAAAAATCTGCGGTTTTCCTAAAGAAAATCTCCCAGCCTTAATACACACAAAACATGAGAATGGGCCCTAAAGTGGTTGTAAACCTCAGACATGAAAATATGAAAAAAACATATCCCTCTATAGTGTGTACTTATCTTAATCCAGAGCACCAAGTGTCATTACTGTCTGATCACTCATGATGACAGCATGGGACACTTCTGACCAGTTTCCCAGACACAAGAAAAAAAAAAAAAAAAAAAAAAAAATATATAAGGGATAGGAGAGGCATCTCCAGCACACAGGTCCCTTGCCTAGCCTCCAATCATCTCTCACGAGTTCTGCAAAGTAACTTCAGCTCCCCACCCAGTTTTCTGGAAGCTCAGAGAACGCCATTTCATAGAGATATGTGAATACTACAAATCCCATCTGCCACAACATAGTTACATAGTAGGCGAGGTTGAAAGACTCAAGTCCAACCTATGTGTGTGATTATAGGCAAGTATTACATTGTATATCCCTGTATGTTGCGGTCATTCAGGTGATTATCTAATAGTTTTTTTGAAATTATCGATGCCCCCCGCTGAGACCACCACCTGTGGAAGGGAATTCCACATCCTTGCCGCTCTTACAGTAAAGAACCCTCTACGTAGTTTATGGTTAAACTGCTTTTCCTCTAGGTTTTATTAAGTGGCCACGTGTCTTGTTAAATTCCCTTTTGCGGAAAAGTTTTATCCCCATTGTGGGGCCACCAGTACGGTATTTGTATATTGAAATCATCAATCCCCTCTCAAGCGTCTCTTCTCCAGAGAGAATAAGTTCAGTGCTCTTAACCTTTCCTCATAACTAATATCCTCCAGACCCTTTATCAGCATTGCTGCCCTTCTTTGTACTCGCTCGATTTCCAGTACTTCACATACTCTAGGTGCGGCTGGACCAGAGTCTTGTAGAGTGGGAGAATTATCGCTTCATCCCTGGAGTTGATCCCTTTTTAATGCATGGCAATAAAAATGTTGGCTTTGCTTGCAGCAGCTTGGCATTGCATGCCATTGCTGAGCCCATCTCCTAGGACCCCCAGGTCCTTTTCCATCCTTGATTCCCCCCTAGTGAGTAGATTGCATTCATATTTGTTACCCAAATGCATTATTTTACATTAAACCTCATTTGCCATGTAGTTGCCCACTCCATTAAATTTGTTCAGATCTTCTTGCAAGGTTTCCACATCCTGCAGATAAATGATTGCCCTGCTTAGCTTAGTGTCGTCCGCAAATACTGAGATTGAACTGTTTATCCCATCCTCCAGGTCCTTTATGAATTAAATAGGATTGGTCCCAGCACAGAACCCTGGGGGACCCCACTACCCACCCCTGACCATTCTGAGTACTCCCCATTTATCACCACCCTCTGAAATTGCCCTTGTAGCCAGTTTTCAATCCATGTACTCACCCTATGGTCCATGCCAATGGACCTTATGTACAGTAAACATTTATGGGGGAACGGTGTCAAATGCTTTTGCAAAATCCAGATACACAACTACGGGCCTTCCTTTATCTAGATGGCAACTCACCTCCTCATAGAAGGTTAATAGGTTGGTTTGGCAAGATTGATTCTTCATGAATCCATGCTGATTACTGCCAACGATACAGTTTTCATTACCAAAATCTTGTATATAGAACCTTTACCCCTCCAAGAGTTTACATACTATTGATGTTAGGCTAACTAGTTGGTAATTCTCAGGGATGTATTTTGGGCCCCTTTTAAATATTGGTGCTACATTGGCTTTTCTCCAATCAGCTGGTACCATTCCAGTCAGCAGAAATTAGGACCAATGGTCTGGCAATTACTTGACTGAGCTCTTTAAAAGGACCCTCGGGTGCAAGCCATCTGGTCCCGGTGAATTAATGTTAAGTTTTCCAAGTCTATTTCTATATCTGTCCTCTGTTAGCTAGGAGGGTGCTTCCTGTGATGTGTCATGAGGACAAACACTGCAGTTTTGGTTACTGAAGCCTGTAATGAGCCTCTCACCCCGAGTGCTTTCACATTTGGGCAGTGCATTTGTGGGACATTCAGAAAAGTCCTGCAAGCAGCATCTTTGGGATGATTTGGGAGCAGTGTTGTCAGGGAAATAGTGTTTCCAGGCATCAAAGCCGTGTTCCTCCGCGCATGTGCGGCGGAACAGCGCATGCGCGGTCCGGCAATCCGGCGCGCGCACATCCCACATGACCCTTGGGCTGCCTATAAAAAGGACTCTGGCACACAGGATCTTTGCTGGTTTGTCTTCAGCTTCCTGTGTAACTCTGCTTCCTGATTGTTACCCGATTATCTGCTTTTGACCCGGATTGACCTAGACTACTCTGCTGGTCTCCGGAACCTGACCCTTGGCTTGTTAAACGGATTCCGCCCTTCTCCAATGTTTGACCCTCTGCCTGTGACCCGGATCTACCTACTGTCTCCTTGCCCTTGAACCATTGCCTGTATCCTGGACTTCTCTTGTATCTACCTGCCACAACACCTCAGCCTGTGTTTTGATATTCTAACCTGTGTGTTGGACCCTCAGCCTGTTTCTGGGCTTTCTCTTGTACCCGCTCTGGTGATACTCCACTTGCCAGTCGCTGCACAGCTACTCCTCTCCTCTCGGACTTCACACCAGCAACCACCTGTTTCCTGGGTAGCCTGTGCCTCTTTGTGCATTCACTCCCTGTCACACCTCCAGGGGGTGGACTGCTCTTAGTCACAAGGGTGAACCGCTCTCGGCATTTCGAGTCTCGGTGAGTACCTCTCCTGATAGGTGTATACACTGCTCCCAAAACAGCCTGCCCATTGAAATGAAAAGGCAGCGCTGTCAAAGCACTCCACCAGCGCCAATACATGGGAGCTTTGAACCCTTTTTCTTTGGCTGCTAGCAGGGGTTAAAAGCTCCCCGCTAGCACAACAGTAAAGCGCCGCTAACATTAGCAGGACTTTACCACCGACGCTTTTAGTGTGAAAGTAGCCTACTGGGGTTCAAAATATTACTGATCAAATTTCTGTAAAGTTTTTTTTTTACCCCCCTCATTTTTATAGGGCGTACACACAGTCGGACTTTGTTCGGACATTCCGACAACAAAATCCTAGGATTTTTTCAGACGGATGTTGGCTCAAACTTGTCTTGCATACACACGGTCACACAAAGTTGCCGGAAAATCCGATCATTCTGAACGCGGTGACGTAAAACACGTACGTCGGGACTATAAACGGAGCAGTAGCCAATAGCTTTCATCTCTTTATTTATTCTGAGCATGCGTGGCACTTTGTCCGTCGGATTTGTGTACACACGATCGGAATTTCCGACAACGGATTTTGTTGTCGGAAAATTTTATCTCCTGCTCTCCAACTTTGTGTGTCGGAAAATCCGATGGAAAATGTCCGATGGAGCCCACACACGGTCGGAATTTCCGACAACACGATCCGATCGGACATTTTCCATCGGAAAATCCGACCGTGTGTAAGGGGCATTACTCTTTCCTCCTTAAATGCAAATTAAAAAAAAATTCTCAGAGGACTTTAGGGTCACAAGAAAGCCCGTTTGTCCCCCACAAACATCTCAATTCTTTATCATAAATAATTACAAAAAGTTAAACTCATTAACAGACATAGCAGAAATGTGAAAATATGGTGCGGTCCATAGGGGGTAAACAGGTATGAGAGCCAAAATGGTTAAACAAGGTCTATACCTTTGTATGGAACGGGGCAGGTGGCCTGTGCATTGCATTCACAACACACTTGGTGGTTGCAATACTCTGCAGTCTTCAATGCAAAAAATATGCTTTCTTTGGCAAAAGGGTGGACTGTGCTTTTAAATAGGACTTCAGCACATCCAGAACCTGAATTACATGGCAAATCCTTGCAATCATCCTCACCTTTGACAGAACAAAGCGGTCATTGTTGAAGTTGCCGGGGTCAGCTGCATCGTATCTCATGGTGTTGAAGAAGAGGACGGACAAGATTTCGGCAGCGCTGCAGCAGGATGTGGGATGCCTGTCACAAGGAGAAAAAGCACATTAATTGTTTAAATCGGAAGATACGGAGATAAAAAAAAAAGTCACAATTTTCAGATCACATGATGCCTTGTGCCAAAATGACACCTGACCATTGACAGCGCAGTACAAGTCTGGCCTACATACTTGCTGATCGCTCAAAAAAAAAAAAAAAAAAAAGTGGCTCACAATTACATTTAAGGCGCACTAGCCCTAGGGTTGACACCTCATTCCTTTAACCTCCCTGGCGGTATGATCATTTCAGATTTTTGATGCTGAAAGCGGTACTTTTTCATGGAAATTTGGCATTTTATATTGTAGGCCTGTAATTCTTAAGAAGAACTCACTTAAATCTGTCCAAACAAGAGTCTAGTAGACATCCCGGGTATGATAAAGTTTGAAAAACGAAATCAAAAAGTACTGTAATATTACAGTGTACTGTATCTATACTGTGTTTTTTACTTTTTGAATTTGGCGCCAAACTCCGTCCCCGTGCATCGCAGCGCTCGCAGGGAACGGAGCGAGACACGGCGGCTCGCAGATCACAGCGGGGAGACATCGCAGGATCCAGGGGACAAGGTACGAAAGCTCTACAAGGATCCTGCGATGTGATGCCGAGTCTGGCTCAGGGTTACCGATTTTGGTATTGAAAATCCACCCCGAGCCAGACTCAGGAATACCGCCAGAGGTGTTAAAACCAAACACATTACACAGGTTCTGTGGCCGATTAAGGTGGTAATTAAGCTTACGTGGTGCCTTATCTGCAATGAATAAACCTCAGAACCTGTGTAATTCATATGTGTTCGGGTTTTAACCCCTTCCCGACCAGCCGCAGTTGTACTGTGGCAGGTTGCCTCCCCTGGGCAAACCGACGTAGCTGTATGTTGGTTCGTCTTTTGACCAATAGGGGGCACGTGTGCACTGCTTGAGCCAATGCACGTGCCCAGCAGTTACGATCTTTCCCTTATTTTGTAGATGCTATAACTTATACGCAAAATCAATATTATTGGGATTTTTAGAACCAAAAATAAATACATATCGGCCTAAACCGAGGAAAAATATATATAAAATCAAATACCACTAAAAGAAAGGTGTGTGTGTGTGTGGGGGGGGTTGTTTGGGTAAAACATCACATGACCACACAATTGTCTGTTAAAGCAATGCAGTGCCACGTCACAAAAAGAGGCCTGGTCATTGAGCAGCCAAATCTTCTGGGGCTGAAGTGGTTAAAGGGATGAGGTGTCAACCATAACCAGACGACTCCCTTCCCATTACCTAGAAATGGGCAGCACACCTGTTTACATAGCACCACAGCCTGTTCTGTCGTTTACATCCATCAGAAGGCAAGATGAAGTCATGGCTGCACAGTGACCTTTCATAAACCTGAATGTGGCCATGACCAGGAGACACAGGTATGGCCAGCACTGCATAATCTTGCTAGGGGATGCAAGTCATACAGGAGCCACTAGACTAGGCAGTCATGCTGATGTGGCTAGGTAGGCATCCCTAGGTCCGTTTAGAAATCACTTTTTTCCTTCTTATCACAAGCACCATCTAGTGGCCATAACACAGTATTTTCCTAAAACACCATAAAGAAAATACCACACTATGGCCACTGGATGGAGCCAACAATTATGAATTAAACAAAGCATGGCGATAATTCATGATGGCTGTGTAATGCTTGAGACAGTCACACAGCATTATAATTGGACTTCTTTCTAAATGCCCATTCACCCTTCGTGTGAGTGTAGTAAAGTGGTTTGGAGGTTTGTTTGTTTTTTTTGGGGGGTGTTTATACAAGTGACTTGTAGTACAGCAGGAGAAAATTAGCATTTTTTGGCCCCACAGACTTAAATGGGGGGTGAAGACTCAGTATATGTTCTTGGGGACAGAATCGTGTCTTCGTCTGCATAGACATTAATATTGGTTTTACGAGAGCAGGTGAGCAACACTGCTCAGGTGTGAACAGGCCAATTGAAAACACCCATTGTCACACATCAGGAATCGTTCAACAAAATGTTTTAGGTGTGAATGGAGGGCCAACTGTGCTTTGTATAGGGGCGGGGGACTCCATATTTAAAAAACAAACAAAATATAATAAGATAACCAGTGTAGGGCAGAAATAAGTACAACTAAAAGCTGGTTTTTAGTGTTGGATAGGGTGGAGCAGATTAGAACACCTGCCAGATTTTTATTGCTGTGTGCCGCCCCCCCCCCCCTTAGGGAGATCCACCTTCTCCATTAGTCCAGTTTACGGTCATCACCGAGAGTGAAAAAAGCCCAAAATGTGGGTTGTCACCAGAACAGGAATAGAAGGGCAATATGCCAATGGAGACATTCGTTTGGGCGACAACCAGGGATTCCTTCAGAATAAATTTTATGGTGTACACCTGAATGCACGTGTGCACAAGCCCCAAGTGTAAGGTGAGAGACTTCCTGATCTGCATCCAGCAGGGAGAACACTACAGACAAGTCTACCTGTCTAGACTGATATGCTGGAAGTGGAGACATGCCAGGTGCCAAACAAAACTCCTGCCAAATCAATAGCATATTACATAATTCCCATTACATCACTCATCCAGGGAGTGTTTATACTGCAGGGGTGAAATTAAAACATCTAGAAGTTATTAGAACCCCTGTCAGGATTTGTTTTTGCGGCTTCCTTAACCACTTGCCTACTGGGCACTTCCACCCACTTCCTTCACAGGCCACTTTTCCACACGGTCACACTTTTGAATGACAAATTGCACGGTCATGCAACACTGTACCCAAAATTAAATTTTTACCATTTTCTTCACAGCATTTAATCACTGCTGGGGGTTTTTTTTTCCCCTCTTCTATATTTGAAAAAGTTTTAGTCGGTCAGTAAATTTTGTAAAGAAGTAGGTTTTTCCCCTTCATTGATGAGGTGGCACAGAAGGGCTGTACTGTAATCAGAGCACTGATGATCGGTGCCCCAATTACCTGTATAGATCTCCCCTGTGAGAGATGCTGCTGATCGGCTCTCAGTGGCCACACTGTCAGTACGAGACAAAAAAATGGCACTTCCTTGTTTACATGTGACCGGCTGTGATTGGACACAGCTGATCACATGGGTGGGTAAAGAGCCGCATCACTGGCTCTTTACTAAGATCGGGTCACACAGTGTCCTAGGAACACTGCGCAACCGCTGTGCCCCCAGAAAGAGGAGGATTCTGCCTGTCATTTTACAATACAGCAGGCGCAAGTGGTTAACCACTTTAATACCAGGCACTTAGACACCTTCCTGCCCAGGCCAATTTTCAGTGCTGTCGCAATTTGAATGACAATTGCGCGGTCATACAACACTATACCAAAATTAACATTTTGTTCCCACAAATAGAGCTCTCTTTTGGTGGTATTTGATCACCTCTGAGATTTTTTTTTTTTTTTTTTTTTTTTTTTTTTGCACAAAAAAGTTTGTTTCTGTACATTTTTTTTTGTAATCAAGTACGTTTTCTTCTGCACCGACGGCCACCGATCAGGCAGCACTCATAGGTGGGCACTGATGACATTGATGGGTGGCATTGCTGGGCATCCTTGTTTTGCAATGTAAATATGTTGTGCCAGTCAGTGCCCATTGGCATATTTTGGGCTTTTTTACTTGTGGATAGCCATGGGGGGGGGGGTCGATGTACCTGGCCATCCACATGCTGGGTGCTTCCCTGGTCTAGTGTGGGCATCTGAGGGGGGGCTGCGCTGAAAAACAATCAGCGCATACCCCCCCCCCGCCAGGAGAGCCGCCGATCGGCTCTACTCGCATCTGTCAGATGCGAGTGAGGAAAAGCCAATCAACGGCTCTTCCTATTTACATTGCGATCAGCCATGATTGGACACAGCTGATCACATGGTAAAGAGCCTGAGGCTCTTTACTGAGGTCGGTGTAGCGGCGTGTCAGACTGATACACCGCTTCACCGATCGCCACGATGCATGCCCCCACAGGCACGCGCCAGCATGTTATCCTGCTGGACATCATATGACGCCCAGTCAGGATAACTGAACCACCGCCCACTCATTCTGCTATAGGCCAGGCAGGAAGTGGTTAAAGTAGAACTATAATCTATATCAGTTTGGATAGAGCAAGGGAGGGTTATATCCCACCAGATTTGTTTGCCGTGTCCCATTGCGGAGATTTCCCTTCACTTCCTGTCCCATAGCCAAACGAAGAGGCAATCCCAAGGTATTTTCTCAGGCCTCTTCCACACTTGTGCAACTTACCATGCGACTTTGCAGTCCCAAGTCACATGATAAGTCATACCCCATGATTTCCAAAGTGTACCATTAATATCTGTGCAAGGTCAAAGTAGTCTCTGCACTACTTTGGTCCAACGACCTCAAGATTGCACAGGAATTGCTTCAAGTCGCAGCAAAAATCATGCGACTTTCAAGTTGCCCAAGTGTGAAAGGAGCCTAAGAAAATCCCTTGGGGGCCCCAGGTCACCAGAACTAGTGTGGCTATTGGAACATTTCCCCTCTCCATCACTTTTTTATGCGCTTTCATGTGTTATGCTGCCCATTGAAATAAATAAAAAAATTAACCACTTCAGCCCTGGACCATTTGGCTGGCAAAAGACCAGACCAATTGCGCTGTCGTGCAACGTGGCTCCCAAACTAAATTGATGTCCTTTCCCCCCCTCCCCCACAAATAGAGCTTTCTTTTGGTGGCATTTGATCACCTCTATGGGTTTTTTTTTTTTGTGCTATAAACAAAAAAAAAAAAAAAAAAAAAAAAAAAAAATAAAAGGACAAAGACGCATTACTTTTTGCTATAAATTTCCCCCAATAAAAAAAAAAAAAAAAAAAAAAAAAACTCAACAACTTTCTCAGTTTAGGCAGATATGTATTTTACACATTTTTGGAAAAAAATAAAAATAAAGTCGCAATAAGAGTGTGATTGGTTGGTTTGCGCAAAAGTTATAGCATCTACAAAACGGGATAGTTTGGCATATTTTTTTTTTCTTTTTTTAATGGCGGCGATCAGTGAATTTTATCGTGACTGCGACATTATGGCGGACACTTGGCGCTGTTTTGGGACGATTCAAATTTATACAGTAATCAAAAATGCATTGATTACTGTCTAAATGGCAGTGAAGGGGTTAAGTGTGTCCTAGGGAGTGATTCTAACTGGGGGGGGGGGGGGGGAGAATGGGCCATGTGTGACATCACAGGGAGCTGTAATCAGTGTCATTAGGCAGAATGGGGAAATGCTTGGTTTACATCAGCATTTCCCCTGTTCTTCCTCTCTGAGATGATCGTGGGTGTCCCCGCAGACATGGAGTCCACGGGACCTGCGATCACACTCATGAAGCTCCCAGGGGGCGCGCGCTGCCAAGCCGCTTCTTAAAGGGCAACGTACAGGTACGTTAATATGCCTGTACGTGCCTTTCTGCAGACGTATATCGGCGTGAGCCGGTCGGCAAGCGGTTAAAAGCATCACACTATTTGGGCTTGTTACCAGGGGCTGAAAATGCTTAATATGGGCCTCACAATGCATGAGCACAAAACAAATGAACCCGATTAATTTTCTAAAAGCAGATCAACAGGCTCCATCTATAACATTGCCTTTGAGAACACTGGTGTTTAATTGTGTTCCAACACACACGTTGTGCAGGAATATGTGGACAAGGCCGAACACTCAAAATCTGACTGGAAGTTACAGGCACCAGTTCTACCTCACATTTACTCCAGTTTCATACAATGAAATATTTAGGACAGTGGAAAGGCCAGATGCCGAGTCTTAAAGCTCTCTAGTCTAAAGGCTTCACTTGTGTCCTGGGTCGGTAAAAAAACGCGACTGAATCACCAGCAATTCACCAGGTATGTTAGAAACAAGCCTTCTGCATGAAGTGTGTGACAGGAAAGTTGTACTCTTATAGCCCAACAAGCAACAGAACACGTTGAATCGAAGGCCTTCAGACCTCATTCACACGAGGTGGGTGTATTAATGCATATCTTGTGTGAGGGAAGAATTTACACAGGTGTTCCATGCTTTCCTATTCATGTCTAAAAATGTATACCTGTCTGGAACTTGTACTTCAATTTACCTCAGGCTGCACCACTTTGGGCCTCTTGCAGACTTTGTACGCATTTGTGCATATTTACACGCATTTTCAAGTGGAAACTTACACTGCTTTCACACTGAAAGCACCAGCCATGAGCGCTAAAGCGCTGTTCGTTTTAGCAGCCATTTAGTGCTGTTTAAGCGTCACTGTTCGGCCGATAGCGGGGAGCTTTTAACCCCAAAAAGGATTAACCACTGGGCACTTAAACCCCCTTCCTAACAGACCAATTTTCAGTGCTCACATTGTGAATGGCAATTACTCAGTCACGCAACACTGTACCCATATGAAATTTGTCCTTTATTTTCCACACAAAGAGCTTTCTTTTGGTAGTATTTAATCACCACTGGGTTTTTTATTTTTTGGAGCTATAAAAAACAAAAAACTGAAAAACCTGTAAAAAAAAATAAAAAAATTTGCAAATTAGTAATTTTTCCTTGATAAATTTTGGCCAAAATGTATTCTACTACACATCTTTAGTAAAAATAACTCAAATTGGTGTAAATTATTTTGTCTTTGTGAAAGTTAGAGTCCAAAAGCTATGGTGCCAATCACTGAAAATTGATCACACCTGAAATACTGACGGCCTATCATTTCTTGAGACCCTAAGGCTCGGTTCACACTGGGGCGACTTGGGATCCGACTTGTACGCCCTCAAGTCGCCCCAGAAATAGTTTGAATGGGAGTTAACGCTAGCGTCTTAATAGACGCTACTGAAGTCGCTCCGACTTCAGAGCGTACTCCCTGTACTACTTTGATCCGACTTGGTAGGCGACCTGTACCATAGAAATCAATGGAAGTCGCCTCCAAGTCGGATCTCTCTGTAAAGTCAAGCGACTTTGCAGGGAAAACCCCTCCCTCCCCCCCTCCCTCCCAGAGAGCTGATTGGCCACAGGCGAAGTCGCCTGTCATGGAGGCGACTTCAAGTCGCCTTGTAATTTGCTAAAGTCGCGTCGAAGCCGCCGTGCAAAGTCACGCTGAAGTCGTGTTGCCCCAGTGTGAACCGACCCTAAGAGCCGGTTCACACAGGGGTGACTTAGCCGCCTGACAAGCTGCGTCCCGTTCTGTACTACGGAACCGTTCTAATAGGAGCCACGCAAGTCGCTCCGACTTAGAAAAATGTTCCTGTGGTATTTTTGGGGCGACTTCAGGCGACTTACATTGACTTCTATACAGAAGTCGTTTTGCAAGTCGCCGCTGAAGTCGTGTGCACGTCACCTCGGTGAGGCGACCTGCAAGTCGTGCCGCACCTGTGTGAACCGGCACTAGCAAGCCAGGAAAGTACAAATACCCCCCAAATTACCCCTTTTTGGAAAGTAGACATTCCAAGGTATTTAGTAAGATGCATGGTGCGTTTTTTGAAGTTGTAATTTTTTTTCCCCCACAATTCTTTGCAAAATCAAGGATTTCTCTTTCCCCCCCCCCCTCCACAAAATTGTTATATAGCTGGTTATTTCTCACACACACAGCATATGCATAGCACAAATTACACCCCAAAATACATTCTACTACTCCTGGGTATGGTGATACCACATGTGTGAGACTTACACAGCCTGGCCACATACAGAGGCCCAACATACAGGGAGCGCCATCAGGTGTTCTTGGAGCATAAATTACAGATCTAATTTCTTGACTACCTCTTACACTTTTGAAGTCCCTGGAGAACCAAGACAATGGAAACGCCCCAAAAATGACCCCATTTTGGAAAGAAAACAACCCAATGTATAATCTATGAGGCATATCGAGTCTTTTGAACATGTCATTTTTTTCTACAAGTTTTTGGAAAATGTGTAAAGAAAATGCTTTTTTTTTTTAAACACAAATTTGTCCATTTATACAATATTTTTAACACACAGCATGTACATACCAAAAATTACATTTCAAAATTGATTCTCCTACTCCAGAGTATGGCAATACCACATGTGGGAGACTTTTCCACAGCCTGGCCCAACATGCAGGGAGCACCGTCAGGTGTTCTAGGGGCAGAAGTGTCAAATCTAATTTGACTAGATATTACACTTTTGTGAGGCACTGTAGTGGCATGGATGAGCCGTGGCTGGGATGACTGAGCATGGCTGAGCACAGCTGGGATGGATGGGTACTGCTGAGTACGACTGATTAGGGATGGCTGGCTGAGTATGGATGGATGAGTGCTGGAGTGGGCACATATCAGCGCTGTGGTCTCTACACATTCAGCCCACAGCACTGCAGCACTCAATCTCTCACTATACTGATCTGTACAGAGGGGAGGGAGGAACCGGACGCGACACCGGTTTGTTTACTTGTGATCGCTCAGTCATTGACGGAGCAATCACGTGGTAAACAGCCACTATCAGCGGCCATTTACCGTGATGTGCTGGGTCCTTAGGACCCTGCGGTCACGGATGTTCTTGGGTGTGCGTAAGGGCAAGATTGTGGGAGGATGTGCATGGACGCCCTACCAGAATAAGCCGACCGCGCTGTAGCCGTTTTTCGGCTATGGCCCAGTCGGCAAGTAGTTAAAGGTTTTGCGGCACTTTCAATGCGCTGCCCATTCATTCCAACGGTTCATTCCAGCGCTCCCAACATGCCCCAAAGACGCTGCTTGCAGGAACACCCTGCAAGCGCACCGCCCCAGTGTGAAAAGTCACACTGGAATACATATGAGGCAGTTTTTAATCGCTTGGCAGAGACCATTTCCAGCGCTAAAGCACCTAAAACCACCCCAGTGTGAAAGGAATCTTATTCTCCTTCTGCACGATATGTTAAAGGGCATTTGCATGCATGAGGCCTTGATTACTGACCCCCCCCCCCAAAAAAAAGTTTTTACTGAATCCCCACAGAGTTTGAGAGATTAACTACCCAGAAGTCATATTAGCAGCAGCCATGACTGTGCAGCTGCTGCTTCCCCATCAGCATGAATGAGAATCCATGCATCCTCATGCAGGCAACACCTGTGCATCCTTCACACGGTGTACACACCGATATGGCCAAATTACACATTTGAATTTGACTCACCTGAAGCAAATTGAAGTGCAATTTGAAGCTTTACAAGAAGCACTTAAAAGCTGGACACCATGATTTGCATTGTATTCAATGGCGCCTCTTAAGTCCAGGTTTACATTGGTGCATTTTCAGACATCTGATGTAATGCGCACCACATTTCTGTGCACATCACATGCGATGCCTGCAGTGCAGTTTTAGCCACACAGTTTGTATGGTTGACATCGCTTCAAAATGGTGCAGGAATCCCCCCCACCCCTGCGATTGTGTGAACACCCATGCGATTCTGGCAATCACACTGCATTTTTGCAATCCATTTCAGGGTGTAGTTGAGATAACATTGACGCAGCCATAGATCACCTGGACGCCGTGCGATTGCAATGCGGGAAACAGGATTCGCTGAGTTTCCTGCATTGCAGGAATATGAACCTAGTCCAAGGGTCATTTGAAGCTCACTGCACCAAAGTACAGAAGCACCTACTGGAGTCCTACAGCTATCTGGGGGCTCTATAAGCATTAACAAGCGAGACTGAGGGGGCTGTAAAAACCTCAGTTTGCCCTGCAATTTTACTGCCCTTAGTTACATAGTAGTGTAACTCCTTGGAACATGTTACACCTGAATTTTAAGGTGGAACAAGCAACACATTCCAGCTTCTGCCCTCTCCCCTACCCCAATGACCCACCCTGTCACTTTGACAAAAGCATGGCCACAATTACACAGCCACGTCATTCCTGTGAATGAATGAACCACAAGTACTGTCATACACTGTGGCAGATGGCTTGTAGCCCTGAATGAAGCACCCTTCAGTCACAAGCCCTGCAGCTTTCAAGCGGACGGCCGTGGAGGTACAGGCTGAAATCTGCAGGAGCCTGACATTGCACCCCTGATCACAGGCACAATGCTTTCCAGGCTTCTGCAAAAATAAATGCATATTCATTCTCTCTTTTTTTTTTTCAAGGTGTTACAGCGTATCACACACTGCTGTGCATAGAGATAAATTCTTTTTTTTTTCTTTTTTTTAAGTCTTTAACCTTAACTCACATATAAGCAAATTGGATGCGTTTTTAACCACATCCAATTAGCATTACATGTGGATCGGACCAGCTTTCAATGGAGTCGGTTCACACATGGTGCAGTTTTAAAAAGGGTCCTGTACAATTTTGGGTCTGGTCAAGATAAAAATTCACACCTGAACCGTACTAAAACAAACGGTCGCACGTGTGACCCCAGCCTTTGAGGGCTTCCAAACACCACAATACACTGCAGGTAAAACACGAACATTATAACACGCCTGGAGGTGTGAATGTGCCTCAAGTAGAGCTGCACGATTCTGGCCAAAATGAGAATCACAATTTTTTTACTTGGAATAAAAAGATCACGATTCTCACAACGTAATTTTTTTTTTTTTTTTGAGGAGAGAGAGAGTGATTCATAGAGAGTGATTGATTGAGAGCCTCTCCTCAGGTGTTCCCTTCTTTCAAATGACACCCCCCCCTCAAGTATCCCCCTATCCTCCTTTAAGGTCCCCCTACTTATCTCAGGTGTCCCCCTTTTTTCCACCCGCTCTAGTGTTCTCCCTCCCCCTAATCGCAAGAACACCCCCCCCCCCCCCTATGATGATAGGTGTCCCCATTGCTCTCTCTCTAGTGTCCCCCCTCCCTGTCACTTCCTCTGTCATGTGTCCCCCCTCTGTCAGGTGTCACCTCACCTGCTGCTGGATCTTGCAGTTCTGTCACCACCCAGTGTGTTGCAGCCCCAGAGGGACACACCTGGCACAGCACCCCAAGCAGAGAGACCCCCATCTGGGGATCCGGTCTCGGGGGGGGGGGGGGTGCTGTACGGCCCGCTCCCCGCCATGTTTCCCGCTGACATCACACGCTTGGACGCACACAGGAAGAGGCAACAACTCCTACCTACCAACACCGGGGGGGGGGCTGTCACTCTGACATACTTACCGACCAATCACATTCTTCTTTGCTGACGTCAGACTTTTCACGCTGGCTCCAACGGCTTCCCCTCCCCAACAACAGAAAAGGGAAACATCCCAGGGACACCATTGAACGCTGCGCGGCACGCGCTTTTACTGTGAGCACATTATAAAGAAATTGCTTGATGGGTCAGAATCGCCCAAATCCAGAGTTGCGATTGTGGCGGGCGGAGAATCGCGATAAGGATTCTCCCCGATTAATCGTGCAGCTCTAGCCCCAAGTTACCTGGTGGGAGCTTATAATGCGCCCAGGCCAAACTATAAAAGCAGGAGTGTCACTAATAACCAATAAACTGCAAGAACACAAAACCTATAAAGCCTGTACAGGAAAAATATAGGTTTGATCTCGCTTGGTTGTCACCTCCAGTTTTTAGGATGTTGGCCTAAGCACATGTGTCCACCTTGTCCTCTGCACGCTGACCTCTGTTAAAAATTCTACTGCAAACATTCTGAATCCAAAGTCTAATCTGTAGAGCTGTTCATTTAGTTTTGTACTTTAAAAAAAAAGGTCACAGACCCAGGTATCCTGCCACAAAGGACCTGCAGACAATAGGCAGGCTTTCAAGGGCAATGCGTCCTCCTGTGCAAAATTGTGTACATCCTTCTGACCACGGGATCAGCTGTCAGCAGCCTATTAAATTTGGATCACACAAAGATTAGGATGATGGACTTGCAGGGGTGGAGAGAAATGGCAAAGGCTCCACCTGAAGCTAATATATTCCTGCAAAAATGAACAGGATTACTCAACACCTTTTCCTGCCCTACACAAGGTTTCGAATATAATATATTATATTATATTATATATACACACACACACACACACACACACACAGCTGCATGTAAGGTGACCCATGCTGTCTCAGCATAACACATCGGATATCTTACAGCTATGCATTTAGCAGCCAACTTCTACCTCATAATTATATGAAACAAGCAGCTGCAACAGTAAATTATGACTGCAAGTGATCAACGATGCCAAAAAAGAAATTCGGATCCATCAGACTGCTGACCAACTTTTTTTTGTTGGTAGAGTATATACTCTCCGCACAGCCCCCCCCCCCCCCAAATTCACAGGGGAGCATCTGTCAAGCAGAATCCGCTTGCTCGGTGGAGTGTAGAGAGGAGAGGCAGGATCTCTCCGCGGATTCCCCGCTGAGCAGGCGGATTCCAGGTCCATGTCCGCTCCACTACGTGGACACAGTCCCCCTCTCCTCTATTTCAAAGACATGCTGGTAGGTTAATTAGATCATGTCGAAAAAAATTGGCCAATTATGTGTAAGCATGTCAGGACCCCATGTGGCAAAGGACCGCGCTATTCCACAGATTGACACCGGCGGCAAAAAGTGCCCTGAGGCGATTCAGTTCGCATAGGTAGCGCTATACAAGTCACTCATTCATCCTCTACGGGTCGATCGGATGGAAGTGGACCGCCTGTTCGTTTCCATCCAATCCAGATGGATAGGGAACAGGACCACCATCCCGTTTGTTTTTTGGCAGATGGGATTGGACGGCGGCAGGTGTCAGCGTACGCCGCCCTGTAGAGGCGACTGGAGGGTCCGCCTGAAAAAAAAACGGACAGGTGGACCCCGATCAGACGACTCGTGAGAAAGGGGCCCCAATAATAGTCAAATCAAAAATTTGGTTTACCGCAGGCAACACCCATTAATTCTCTGACCTGCTTCAGAAATGCATAAAATATATTCTCTCTTCTAATCATGTAGAACTCCCTCGTTTACTTTGTGATCTTCTGCAGAAATGCAATTTGTGATAATTAGATAGTAATTTACCCCAAATCGTGTACAACCAGGCCCCTCACCCCGTTTATTTTCTAACCTGCCATACAAAACAATCTTCAGTGTAAAAAAAAAAAATAATGAAATAAGGCCAGCTTCACACTGCTGCACTGCAGCTTGGTTGTAGTGCAGGTGTACCCGCAGTTGGTGCATTTCCCCATAGACATTTATTAGATCACATGTTTTTGGTGCGTTTTCTGAAAGCGCACCAAATGATGCACCATACAGGACATCCCCCCCCCCCCCCCACCAGAGCCCTCTTCCTTCCTTCCGAGCCCCCCCCCTACATCAGAGCAGAGAATGTGGAGAGCCAGATAAATAGTAGTAGGGGTCCTCATGTGGCCCAGGTGGGTTGTAGTCTGGAGACCCCAATGTAGAACGATTTCTGATCACTTTCAGAAACAAAAATAAAAGTACTGTGTGATACTCACTCTCCCCCCCCCCCCCCCCCCTTATTCTTATTTTTTTCTTATTTGCCCTAACAGCAGTTTTTCAGAGGTCCCATTCAAAGTCCCAGCAGCAGTACCCAATACCCCGAAAAGTTGTCCTGAAAAATTGTATAATAGTGCAAATAAATAAAAATTAAAGTATCACAGACAGTACCCAGTTTGTCGCAAGTGCACTAACGCTTCAAGCAAGATGATCGGTTACAGAAATTTAGTTGGCAATGCCTATACTATATTGAGCTACTACATTAGTGATCTCTTCTGATCATGTACACCCCCCCCCCCCCCCCCTGCATTGCTGCAGAAATGCAAAATTTCAATGCATAAAGTAGAATTAGTGATCTCCTCCAAACATATACAGCCCCCTCCCCACCCCCCATTTATTTGCTGATCTGCTGCAGAGAAGCAAGCTTTTTCAATGTATAAAATAAACAGTGACCTCCTGTAATGATGTAGAATAGTAGAGAGGAGATCCTCCAGGACTGCAGCCATAGGGAGGCCCAGCTCCCACTTCCTGCAGCCATCACCCTGCCTGAGGCCTCTGCACATGTCAGGGAGACATTAGGAATGAGCTGCCATTAACCCCTTCCATGCCGGCCTGACTCATTGATTTAAAAAAAAGGGGTGATCAGTAGCTATAAAACCAAAGGCCATTCATCTTTTATCGCGCCTCCATAGGCTGGCACGATGTTGCATGCACAGGGGGCAGCGCCCACGTGGCCGGGCAGGCAGAGGGGATTTAAATGTGCACGTGGTAGGTCGGTTTGTACAGGGGGGATGGGGACCACGTGGGGCCCATTGATGATCAGAACATTACCCAGAGTTGGAGGCACAGGTAGCCCGGATGGAGTGGATCCTGAGCCGGTTGGCCACATCCCTCAGGGCCTGCAGGTGCTCGTCCTCAGGTTTCTGGTAGGTGTCCATTCTGCTGATGATGGTGATGGAGAGGAATGTGAGCTGCTCTTCTGCTTTCTAACCTGGACACTGCCTGAGGATCTGTCCACTGGGCCGGTCTTATAGGGGAGCCGCCCTCTTCTCTGACTGGAGGAAATGAGATCGGAGGAGAGGAGAGGAGGAGAGGAGGAGAGGAGAAGGCTCCTCATTGATGGGAGGACTGTGCTGGTGTCACCCCATCATTATGCATTGCATGATATAGTGACATCCAGCCTGAGTGACAGGCCAGCAGCATGCAGATCTGTCCTCTGATTGCTGTGCATGTGAACTGTCAGCTACCCAGAGATCTGAACAGAGCTCCTTTGTTCCCTGGACATTCCCTGTTCACCAAGACTGCAGCTGTATTCCTGTGCAAGTGTACAGCTCTACATAATATCTGGAGAGGATGGGATTCCCCTCCTGGGAAACTAACCAGAAATCTAATCAAAGTAGTTGGGAGAAGAAGCACTACTGCAACCAGCATGTAACAAAGCGGTAGTAAAAAAAGAAAGGAAAATAATCTTCTCAATGCAAGTTAAAGCGGAGTACCAACCAAAAACGGTGCTGCCGCTTTAAGGGAAGGTGACCCCCCTGACATGCCACATTTGGCATGTCATTTTTTTTTGGGGGGGGGGAGGCGGATACCCTCTTTATGGAGATTTCCAGCTACCACTTCCTCCCGGCGCACCGCAGCACCGGAAGGGAGATCACCTCTCCTCCCTCCCTCTCGGCAATCATCTGGGATACGTGACAGGTCCCAGATGATTGCCCGGCCAGTCGGGGCGTGCGGCACCTGCAGTGACAATGCCGGCACCACAGAGAGGAGGGGGAGACGAGCGGGGCTTCGTTCGCCCGCCCGCAACGCTGGATCCTGGGACAGGTAAGTGTCCGATTATTAAAAGTCAGCAGCTGCAGTATTTGTAGCTGCTGACTTTTATTTTTATTTTTTAAGCGGGACTCCACTTTAAAGCGGAGTTCCACCCATATAAAAGTCAGCCGCTATAAAAAGTGTAGCTGCTGACTTTGATTAATCGGACACTCACCTGTCCCAGGGTCCAGCGATACGGGCAAAGAAAGCCAATGCTCCTCTCCCCCTCCTCTCTGCGGCACCGGCATTGTCACTGTGGGCGCCTGGCTGTGGCTTCCCAGCCGGGCACGCAGTACGCATGCGTGAGCCGTGACTGTGACTGGCTGGGCAATCATCTGGGACCTGTGACGTGTCCCAGATGATTGCTGAGAGGGAGAGGGGAGAGGTGCCCCCCCCCTCAATGTGGCATGTCAGAGGGTCACCTGCACTTAAATCGGAAGCTCCATTTTTGGATGGAACTCCACTTTAAAGCAGTTGTAAAGCCCGCTTTGTTATTTGCACCTACAGGTAAACCTATACTGAGCCTGGATTCACACCTATGCATTTTTAGTGCTTTTTGCAGATTTGCACTACAGAACGTATTCCATAGGAAACCATGTTTAGTGCAAATCTGCAAAAAGCACTAAAAATGCATAGGTGTGAATCCAGCCTTCAGGCCTATAATAATGCCCAGTACACACGATCCGATTATCGGACGAATGATTGTCCGTTTTTTTTTGCATGCTAATCTCACGTCGAATCTGATGAGTTTACTAAAGTCACGAAAATTCCAGTACGACAGCATAAAAATTCGGAAGTGATGTCATGTGTTGTAATACATTTGTATAGCATTTTTGAATGATAGGTGTATTGATTAAACGAAAAACGTACGATCTGGCATTGTACGAAAAAAATTTCTGTGCATGTCCAATAGAATAATATCGGATGAACTGTCCTGATCGACTCTCGAAAGCTCTGTACTAACGTTCCGATTATCGTATGATCGATTCAAATGCAGAATTTTTTGTACGATTTTCGGATCGTGTGTACGGGGCTTAAGGCTTACCTGTAGGTAAAATGAATATCTCCTAAACTTGCATAGTGTAGGAGATATTCACCCTGCATGCAGCCGCTGACGGCAGCGGCACATGCGCTCTGAAGGTTCGGTGTTCCATCAGAATTGGCGACCCCGTCAGATTAGGTAACGGAAGTGACATTCTGTCAGGTGTCCATGCCTCCACCGCTACCAGATTTCCTCATCCGACAGAACATCTGCAGTCAGAAGGCAGCGGACATCTTATTACACCCAGCTACGTCTTGAATGCCACTGCATTTAAGCAATAAAGTGAACGTATATAAATAGATATAGTGTATTGATATCTGGGATGCTGCTTGGATGTTCAATTTTGAAAGCCTTACCTTTGCCTACAATCCTCATACCCTCCAGACAACCCTAAACCCCCTGGTGGCTTTTCATATCACTATCGGCCTGTACCAAATGGAACTCGTAATATATAATATACAAGGTACAGATGCATTTTTGGTCAGACATCTGTTCAATCATTTACCGTATTTATCGGCATATAACAAGCGCCGGTGTATAACACGCACCCCAAGTTTAGGAGGGAAGTTTAAGGAAAAAAACTTTTAGGAGGGAAGTTTAAGGACAAAAACTTTTAGGAGGGAGGTTTAAGGAAAAAAACTTACATTTTCAATGCCCATCAATGCAGCCTTATCAGTGTCCATCTGCAGCCTTGCCCAAAATTGCAGCATGATCATTTTTAAATGTTGCCGCCGAGATATAGAGAGCCGGATGTCCCGCCCCTTGGCCCGGCTCCTATGATGGACACAACACCGGTCCAATAGCGGGACGTAAATGCTAGGAGGCGGGACTAGGTGTGACTGCGAGTGGAGCCGAGCCGAGTACACAGTACACTCGGCTCTGTCTATTTTGGCGGCACTCGTTCCCTCCCTCCCCTCCAAGGCAGCAGTTTGGCGTATAACACGCACCCATGATCTTCCCCTGATTCTAAGGGGAAAAAAGTGCATGTTATACGCCGATAAATACGGTAATTAGCCAGTCTCCTTTATCCTAATCCCAAATTCGTCACCTTACAGAACTGAGACTCCGGCTATACATACAATACCCCGTACACTGAATTCGATTACAGTTGTTCCTTCCCTAAAAACGTTTACTACTGGTTTCATCTGGAAGAGCAGACTGATTGTTTAAAATGCTATTATATTGATGAATGTACTTTGTGTATGTCATTAAAATGTACTATGCTATACTTGCCTACAATAAAATATTGTTGGAAAAAAAAACATTTTTTGGAAAGCCTAAAGGTTTAGCACTGAGCAGTGCGGGGTGTACAAACATGGCCTCCGCCACCTTCCTACTGCTAGCGTCCAGCTTCTTTCAAAATGTAACATCCGAACAGTATCACAGATGTACACATACTTTATATACGCTCACTTTATTGCTAAAATTACTGTGAAATTGAAGACATAGCTGGGTGTAGTAAGATGTCCGCTGCCTTCTGAGTGCAGGTGTTCTGTCAGATGAGCAAACCTGGTAGCGGTGGAACGCATGAGCAGGTGATGGAACGTTACTTCCGTTACCTAATCTGATGGGTCCCTGATTCTAACAGAACAACGGCATACCGTGCCGGACCTTCAGAGCTTCTTGCTGGAAGTGGGGGGTGCCGCACGTATGCAGGGGAGTGACGTCATCGCGGCTCTGGCCACTCAGCGCCGGAGCCCGCAATTCCGTAAGAAAGGACAGGGGATGACAGCCCTCTCAGCAGGGACCGGGCGCCGCTGGAAGGGCTTTATTCTAAGGTAAGCCTTTCATAATGTGCTAGTATGTGATGTATACTAGCACATTATGCCATAGTCTTGCAGGTTGTTTTTTTTCCGGCGGTTTACTACCGCTTTAAGAACATAATGTGCTAGTTTGTATCACATACTAGCACATTATGAAAGACTTACCTTAGAATGAAGCCGCTGACAGGGCTTTTATCTTCACCCGGTCTTCGCAGGTTAGCAGGCTTCAGCTGTTTGACTGGCATGCGCACAGGAGTCATGGCCGCGGCATAGCTCTCTCAATGTATGGCACGCCGTCCATTCAGGCTGGGTTCACACTATATGCGGAGCGGCTCACAGCAGGGGTCCGGTGCATCCCTGTTCTCCGTTTCAGGGGTTACTCCGGTTCAAATTTTAGCCTGAATTCGGACCTGATACGGAGCCCAAGATGCACAGGACCCTTCTGCAGTGCGTTGCATGGACGCCCCAGAAATGTGTGAACCGGCTCCATTGAGAGCCAGTCACAGTCTCCTGTCATGTGAATTTGATGAGGGGAAACCCGCATTCAATTCGCATCAGTGAGAACCCAACTTTAGAGTGCAGTGCGCATGCGCCGGTGACTTCACTGGCTGCTACTATAGTAAATATCTCCTAAACGCTGCACATTTAGGAGATATTTATTATAGCTACAGGTGAGCCTTATTTTAGTCTTACCTGTAGGTACAAGTAAACAATATTGAGTTTACTACCACTTTAACCATAAGTACATAGATGTACACCAGTATACAAATAATTCAAGCTTGATATAAGAAGAGATTGAGGCTCTGTTCACAATACTGCAACCTGAAAGTCACGCAACTTACGATGCGACTTTGCCAGGTGACTTTCTGGCGATTGATGCAACTTGAGTACTACTAAGCGAGTGGCTGCACCGTAAGGAATGCCTGGGTAATCTTCCTGTAATGTCGGATCCAAATCACATCAATATTGAAAAGGAACCGACCTGAAGGTACAGCAACCTTTTCTAAAGTCAGAGCAACTTCAGTAGTGCTAATTAAGACAACTCTCATTGACCAACATGGCATTTCACATGGGGTCTCGTAAGTCAGATCCCAAGTCGTGGCAGTGTGAGCTGAGCCTAAAGGATAAGTTCACCTTTTGTAATGTGTTACACCCATATTTGGGGTGTACCATGTTACAAACGCATGCCCCCCTCCGAGTCCCCATTTTGACAGCTATCAGGGTATCATGACCCCCCGCTGGCTGTCACGAACTAAAAAAAAACTCCGCCTGTACGGGTCATTCATTCACAGTGTTCTGTGAATGGAAAAACTACAAGTCCAGACGGCCTTTGGGGCTGTCAGCTTCTAGTTCTCAATGAAGTACCAGGGTGCTGTTGTTTGCTCTAGGAGGTAGTTCATTGAGTCTCCCTGTCAGAATATAATTGCCTGCCTGCATCAGAGCTACAGGCAGACAGCTACACAGACAGTCTGCAAGACCATGTAATTACACCCACAATCTGCTGATCGTTGGTGCAATGCTTTACAGGTCCCTAACCAAAAAAACCTGCAAAAAAGGTGCATTTATTTATTTGTAAAAGTGAACTTATCCTTTAATTACAGTGCATACATCCAATGTACAAACAGGTATTCCCAGCAAAGGGTATATATAGTTATTAAAAGAGATCCCTCAAGATGAATGTTGTAGCAAAGTCTAGTTGCAGGGGCCCCTGAGGGTGATTGCAATGCAGTGTCCATCTTTATTTCAGTGACCTGAAGGCAGGATCATTGGTGATGGGGAGTTTCTCCTCCACTGTCCAACCAGCCTGGAACGCAGATTCATCTGAACCTGTGCTGTGGTGATGGAACTCAGAGTCAGCCTATCTACTCTGTGCTTAGTTCCTAATAGTGTCTAATCTGTCATGCAGCTGGATCTCTAACTGCCAGAAGTGGCTGTCAAATGCCTAACCTGGCTCTAGCCTATGCTGGTTATAGAGCCCTAAGTTAGCCACTTTCCGCCCGCCATATAACAAAATGACGTGGCAAAGTGGTTGCGATATCCTGACCGGACGTCCTATGATGTCTTTCATGATATCATGCCGCTGCGCGCCCCCGCGATCGGTGGTGCGGTGTGTCACTCTGACACACCGCAACTACGATCTAGGTAAAGAGTCTCTGACAGAGACTCTTTACCACGTGATCAGCCGTGTCCAATCACGGCTGATCATGCTGTAAAAAAGGAAGAGCCGTAGATCGGCTTTTCCTCACTCGCGTCTGACAGACGCAAGTAGAGGAGAGCCGATCGGCTGCTCTCCTGACAGGGGGCGTCTGTGCTGATTGTTTATCAGCGCAGCCCCCCCTCGGATGCCCGCCCAGGACCACCAGGATGTCGCCAGGACCACCAGGGATGGCCACCACACTGGACAACCAGGTATGCCTCCCTAGACCACCAGGGAAATGCCAATCAGTGCCCAGGCAGCTGCCAATCAGTGCCTAAGAAAAATGCCTGCCAGTGCCAGTGCCACCAGTGATGCCTATCAGTTAAATCTATCAGTGCCCATCAATGCCCATCAATGCCGCCTCATCAGTGCCCATCAGTGCAGCTTATCAGTGCCCATCAGTGAAGGAGAAAACTTATTGTTTACAAAATGTTATAACAAAAACAAAGAAAAAAATTATTTTTTTTCAAAATTTTCGGTCTATTTTTATTAGTTTAGCAAAGAATAAAAACCGCAGAGGTGATCAAATACCACCAAAAGAAAGCTCTATTTGTGGGAACAAAATGATAAAAATTTAGTTTGGGTACAGTGTAGCATGACGGCGCAATTGTCATTTAAAAAGTGACAGCACTGAAAGCTGAAAATTGGCCTGGGCAGGAAAGTGAGAAAGTGCCCTGTATTGAAGTGGTTAAAACTAGCTAAAGAATCCGAGAACCGAATGGAAAGGGTTAATTAAAATAGAAGGATCTGCATATAAACTATATTGCAATAAACAGGTTCGCCTGCTAACATACAGCGAGGTGACCACCACACACACGCACACCAGATCACAGACTTAATTATCTGATATAATGCATGTAAGAACACCAGTCTGCTTCTGGCCTAAATTTAGCAACAGCTCTTCCGTGGACAGGACATGTGGTTTCAAACTCTCTCTTCACTGCCTCCTTTTGAGGGTTTTCAACCCAACAACCCAGAGACAGGAAGTGCTCTACATAATTAATTCAGTGAGAAGCAGCACAGCTATTTACAAATACAGACAGTAGAGGGCAGCAGATCTCTACAGCTCCATTCACATAAACTGCCATTTCCAGCAGCAAGAATCTGTAGATTCCTGTGACTGGAATTAACAGATGTGTGCGAATAGCTGCAGCCACTGCAGGCTATCAGGTTGCCTGTGGAGATTTGGTTGGACTTGCTTTGGCTGTGGCCAGAGACAGCCTGTTATTGCATTGTATGGGCTCAGCTGCTGAGGCTATTTGCACACACATCTGTCAATTCCAGCCGCAGGAATCCGGACATTCCTGCTACTGCAAATCACAGCATGCAAATGAGTGTAGGGATGAACTCAGGCGTGTTCAGACACGTGTCTGAACCTGCCTGAGCTATTACCCCCGGATGCTCTCAAAGCCAACAGCCAATCATAGGTGGGGAATGACTCTGCCACCTGTGGTTGGCTGTCAGCTTTGACAGCTTCCCAGCAGGATAGGTCAGGTGGGTTCAGACCCATGTCTGAAAATGCCTGAGCTCATCCCTGCTCAAGTGTAAGGCCTCATTCACATGGGGCGTACTACAGCATATGCACGGATTTGACAGCCATGTGGGTGCATTTTGTCTGCACTTGGGGTCGTTCACCCTCACAGATGTTAAATTGAGAAGACCGACTGTGTCAGTGCACACAAGACCTAGGTATAGCCAAAACGTTATCCTTTAAGTAGAAGAAGTTTGTTTTTGTTTTTTTACTGTCTGTGTACCATTAGAGAAATTTCTCTTTATGTCCTGGCCCAGGGATGCAAAAAGAACTTAGAGGAGATCCCCCAAGTGAGAAAGATTTTCATCTTAGGCCACTGTGAGTCCCTTGCGCCGCAATCTCCTAAGATATGTGACCGTTTTTACCACCCCCTGTCATTGACCACTAGCAGGCTTGTGGCCAGTGCACACAGAGCAATTCTGAAAGCCTGTGGCATAACAACCGATGACCCTTTGCAACCCCGAAACTGAACATACACTGAGGATAGAGTGTATGGTATCGACACTCCTGTCTCAGTGCTGCTCCCCACCGCCCCATCATGTGTACCACCTCAATTGGCTTCATGGATGGCAGCGCTTCTATTTGTTCCCATTGTAGGTTTTCCCCACACCTCTTGTTCTGGTGACTATTCTAAAATGTTGGATTTCCCCTAAGAACTTTGGGCCTCCAACCTGGCTCTCGTTCACAGCAGGGTTCCCAAAATAGGGAAATTAAGACCTTTCTGCAATCTAAAGTTGGCCATATATCAGTTGAATTTTATTTAAACGCTCTCTAGGGAAATTCTGAAAAATTGTTCAATCTTGCCATTATTGAGTCAACTAAAGACCCTAAAATTTCATCCAGACCTGCTATATGATTGTAATCCAAGACATATTAAACAGATTCCTAGCCTATCATGTGCACATTACAATATGCATGATATTTCACCATTAAAATTTTGTTCAAGAAAAATTTTCCAACCCGCTTCTTGGTTTTTTTCCATCACTATGGTCAAAAATGATTGTCTCACTATTAGAAAATTGCACTAATGCTATGAAAACAATTTTTTTTAGAACAAAATTATACTGGTGTATGGCCAGCTTAGTATCTTTCTGTATATTGTAAAATAATCCTAGCTCAATTTTTCTCAGCCAGGGTCTCATGGAACATCAGGGTTCCTCCAGAGGTTTCTAGGCGTTCATTGAGCATAGAACAATGGTGGATTGATTTCCTGCCTCATCGTGTCTACATAGTTTTATCCCCACAGTCACCCAGCAGAGTCAGTCGTGTGGGACCAGTAGAACATTTCCTCTCATCTCTCAGGTAAGTAACCATTGACACCAGTGATATTTTCACCTGTCTATAAGGGAACTCTTCTCCCAGTGACCAGCAAAGTAAGATGGTCCATGAATGTAAGTGGACCATTACCATGAAAGTGGATTGTGAACATGAATGCAAGTGGACCATTACCATGAAAGTGGATTGTGAACATGAATGTAAGTGGACCATTACCATGAAAGTGGATTGTGAACATGAATGTAAGTGGACCATCACTATGAAAGTGGACCATTACCATGAATGTAAGTGGACCATGACCATAAAAGTAGACTGTGACCATAAATGTAACTGGACCATGACCATGAAAGTAATCTATGAACATGAATGTAAGTGGACCATGACCATGAAAGTAGACTATGGCCTTGAATATAGGTGGACCATGACCATGAAGGCGGACCATGATCATGAATGTAAGTGGACTATGACCATGAATATAAGTGGACATTGACCATGAAAGTGGACTTTGACCATGAATGCTAGTGGACCATGACCATGAAAGTGGACTACGGCCATGAATGTAAGTGGACCGTGACCATTATAGTAAATTATGACCATAAATGTAACTGGACTATGAAAATGAAAGTGGACTATGAGCATCACCATAAAAGTTGACTATGACCATGAATGTAGGTGGACTATGACCATAAATGTAAGTGGACCATGACCATGAAAGTGGACTATGACCATGAAGATCAGTGGACCATGACAACAAAAAGGGGACCATGACAATGAAAGTGGCCTTTGAGCATGAATGTAAGTGGACCATGTCCATGAAAGTAGACTGCAATCATGAATGTAAGTGGACCATGACTATGAATGTAGGCGGACCATGACCATGAAAGTTGACTATGACCATGAATGTAAGTGGACCATGACCATGAACGTTGACTATGACCATAAAAGTAAATAGACCATGACCATGAAAGTTGACCGTGACCACGAATGTAAGTGGAATAAGACCATAAATGTAAGTGGACATTTCTTTACTTACCACCAATATAAAGGAAGCACTATCATTTTCTTTTCTGGTCATTTTTATTTTAGTTTATGTTCCTCACTAAAAATTAACTTCTCGTGTAGGGCGCTAAATACGCCACAATATTTATTCTTTTATTTATTACAATATTTATGACTATTTAATCACACTAATGTACTTTGAGGTGTAGATACATGTACTGGTTATTAGTAGAGGTCCTATTATTTCAGGGGTTTCTCTGTGGTAGGAACGGTTGAGAAGGGCTGCCCAAGTCAGTGCGGTGAATGTACTTACCACAAGAACATTTACTGCAATATATCAGATATTTTATTCAGACTAAAATGAAGATGTGGTGACATCATGCCATGTTGCCACTTGTAAAAGGATTGTGTGGATCTCATAACCATTCATGCTCCAGGCATTTAGTAGTGCCAATTGGGATGCCTGTTTCTGCATCCCGTAGTATTATATTTCATTCAGCATGTGCCAGAGTTGTCACTATGTGTGTTATGGGAGTGACTGGAATAGTTGGCACGGCAGTTGTTGAACATGCTTGAGCTTACAACGAAGACCTTGGCTAGAATCCATTAATGTCTTTGATGACACCTACTCTACTGTACACACTGTATTTGATATTAATAGAAAGTCAACTCCTTCAATCAGGCAAGCTAGCTACAAAGAATAGCACATCATGTGATGATAAATCATAATTCTATAGATGTGTGGCATCATGGGACTTGCAAAGTTATAAGTAGTCAGTGAGAACATCTGAAAGTGGTTTTGTTTTTTTCACCTGAGTTTAAAGTATTGTAAAAAAAAAAAAAAAGTAAATGAGTGTACATGCACAAATAATACTTTATTGACCAGTAAATATTCATATACACAAATTGCACATATTTGCAGTTCATTTACATCTTACATCTAACATTTCCAAACTGTTGACTAAGGGGTCTAGTTATAAAAAAAATTGTAGGACAAATGTGACTAACATTTGCCCATCTGTGATGAATTTTGACCGTACTTAGCTTAAAGGCTTAAGTTCACCTCTTTTTTTCTAAACTCCAGCTCCCCTTTGTACTAATATAGCAATGATGTACTTCTTTTTCAGAAATATAAAGCTTTCGGATTATTCTACACAGCTCTGACCTCAGTGTTTAGCTGGCTGTATAAACTTCTCCATTACGAACAGTTCTTAGGACATGACACAGGAAGGAGTTCACCAGCTGACCTTATTAACACACACCCTGCATCTGCCCCTTAACACTTCCAGCAGATCACTCCCACCCACCTCATCAGGTGCACATTTTCCCTATGCAATCAGTGAATTCCGTTTTCACTAAATACAATCATAGATTGTTCATTTGGCAGAGTGTGCAGGAGCTGAGCGATCAGATAATGTGGATAGAGCTGTAGTATTGAAAACAGGAGAAGTATGTCCTGGGTTCTGTAAAGCTCACCATACACTATACAATTTGATTGTATAATCTCCTTAATATCTACCATAAACTATGTAGTGCAAGGGCCTGCCTGATTGGATACAGAGTGATTGGATAGATGGCGTCTCCTCCTATTACATAGTTTTGGTAAATCTAAAGGAGATTGTACAATCAGATTATATAGTGTATGGCCACCTTTATACACCTAAAATTAAAGTAATTGTAAAGGTAAAAACTAAAAAAATAACAAACATGTCTATACTCACCTCTACTGTGCAATAGAATTGCACAGAGCGTCCGGGAACCTCCTCTTTTTGGGTCCCCCCCACCGGCGTTCCTGGACCCTCCTTTCTCTCCAGTGCCCTCATGGGAAGGGGCCTCTGTGCACTCGTGTGTGTGCTTGCTCCTGAGCCCCACTGCTGCGTCCATTGACACAGACAGCAGGACTTGGCCCCACCTTCTGCTCCCTCATCACTGGCTTTGATTGACAGCACTGGGAACCAATAGCTCCCAACGCCCCAGCAAAGCCAGCAAGACCCGGAAGTGGGGGGAGAGGAAAGCTGCAGACGTGCACGGTGCTGGATCGAATGAGGTCGCAATTAAGTAAAGGGGGGGTGAGGGTGGATACCGATACCTACAAATTTTTTACCTTAATGCAAGGAATGCATCAGGGTAAAAATGTTTAGGATTTAGAGCCACTTTAACTATTTGTGCTTTCAGTGCTGTTAATTGTTAATGGCACACCAAACACAGACACACACATTTTGCCACATGAAAAAACGAGTGACAAATTCAGCAAAACGCACAGCAGAAAACGTGCAACACACCAAAACGTCCCATGAGCTACTTTGCGATATGAAGGGCAGTACATTGGAATCAACAGGTTGCCCTATGCTTGTCATTCATGTTCAAAACACAAGCCCAAAAAAAACAACGCTCCCACTACGCTAGGTGTAACTGAGGCCTGAAACTGAAATTGGTGCATTTACACAAGAACACATCTGTGTATTTCCAAACGCATGACAAATCGCACAGAAAATGCATGCTGCCATACTGCATGCTGAAAATGGCACCAAAAAGTACGGTAAAAAAACGCACAATGCTCAACTCTAAAACCACGTGCGGGAACAGTGTGAATGGGGCCTGACAGCTGAGTGTCTCCATTCACTCCCTCCTATGTACTTGTATAAAGATGGCCATACACGATGTTATCTGATTGTACAATCTCTGTACAAGTTCCTTTAGATTTACCAGAACTATGGAATAGGAGGACCCAACTGAACAATCTATTTAATTTGTATCATATCATTACATACAATAGCTGATGGGAGATCTAAAGGAGCTTATACAATCAAATTGTAATGTGTATTGTCACCTTGGGGGAAGAAGTAGGAAAGTGGGTAGAAATAAAACAAGAGGTGGTGGTATAGTAATTAAGGAGGTCTGGTCCAGACTGGTAATACACACCCTATCACAACCTTTTCTGCGATGCAACAACACAGTGAATGATGGGAGATGACCTACAGGAAGTGATGCAAGCAGATAAAACTTTTTAAAACTCAGACAGAAACATGAAACATGGTTGAGATAAGTGAAAGATAAGAACATTGGGATGGCTGGGCCAGAAACGATATTGCAAAAAGATTCTATTTATTATTAAAAGTGAAGTTCTGCTCAAAAAGGTGAACTTAGCCTTTAATACAATGATTTTCTATGATCATCAGCTCCTTCTAGTGGCTACAATGCTGTATTTTTTTTTAAATAACTCAAACTGGAAACATACCTCATTATAGCCAAGAGATGACAGAGACAATCATAGGAAATCACTTCTTAAAGCAAAATACAGTCAGAATTTGTCATGGCTGGGCCAGTGCTTGTCACATTTGTCCAATGCATTTTTCATAAATAGATCCAAATTGTTTCATGGGCCTATCGAAAAGTAACTTTTTATAATATCATCAATCCCCCTCCAAAATGCGAACACAGTAGTTATTTAATTTTTATAATGGGCATTTTCATGGTAGTGGACCCTGCAAAAGTTCATCAGATGGGGCCCACCTGAACTCAGATATTCCGGTGGTCTAGTATATTCAACTTTTTCAACCTTTTGTTATGTATTCTTAAAGTGTATAAAAGGAGATTTCTTTCAACTTCCTGCCCCAGTCGTGTGAGTAAAGCTGGTCATACGTTAGAAGAATTTTGTTTGAAAATTTTATTTTTCAGGAAAATTTGCACATTTTGTTATATGCATGTTTTAGGCACAAAGAAGCACAAGAAGCCAGCTTAATATGTCTGGGATCGCATTCAAGTAGCAGCTGTGGACAAAATTTTAAGGGCTTTCAAACAATATTAGTTGACTCAACCATAGCAAGATCAAATGCACCAGTGAACAATTTTTCAGAATTTCCATACGAATGTTTGACTAAAATTCTACTGGTGTATGGCCAGCTTTAAAACCTTTTAGAGGAGAAAGGGGTAGGACCTTTCTTTATCTTAATATTTCTCAGAGGGAACAATAGAAAATGGAGAAGGTTTTCAAAGTTCAAACCCATCCAGTTGAAGTCTTTTCTCACGTAATAGTCAGCTGGCTGATGTTCTTTACCATAAACATGAGTTTGATGTACCGTAATTGAATAGGGTATTAGTTTTATTTTGTCTATGTCCAGCATGAATTGACCCAGTACTTTACGCATTCAAGGCAAAGAAACAGGTTCAAATATTTGTCCACAGGCCTTCTCCTGATGCTAGTGTTCAACTTCTGTTCCCTCTAAAACCCTATTTGCCCATCAAAAAACTGGGATTACCTAAACGTTCTAGGTATGGGGGAGCTATGGTCTCTCTTCTCTTTCACCAACAATGCAGTGCTGGGTGTCCTTAATAGCCAGTTGCCAAGTCTGAGCACTGTTGTGAGAGGGTGGACTGATTCTTTGCCCCATATAAGTTCTGGTGGGGAAGGTGGCAGGATAAGTTTCCCAACCCAGATTTGGGTTTTAAATACTTACTTTTATTACTCAGATTGCTAACAAACCCAATAGTGGCTAGTTGGCTACAGGGCTAAATAATGGGAAGAGACCCCAGTTATCGATCTTTGGATGATTTATTTATTGGAACGCAATGGGAATATGAAAAATTAGAAGTATTCATTAATTATGTATTTGTAGTTATGACAATTCTTTTTCTATCAAGTAACCTATGAATGTATGGATCCATGTTAAATATAAGTTTGACTCTTCAAAACTCTGGTAGCCTGCACAAGTAGCAGAGACAGAGACCAGAAAGTGATATATTTCCACTTGGGCTTTAACAGTACTCAGTGGGCTTTTTGAATTACTTTACAAAGTTTTGCTTTTGGACTGGCCGCATGAATGGCCACCAAGGAGTTGGGAAGTCGCTGTATACCAGTTCTTCAGTGTGTAGTATTCACCCCAAGTTCTGAAAACCATTGGGGGTAATCCATTTTAAAAAACAGTGCCAATCATAATGTTTATAAGTACCATAACAATATCAAGGTGGAATGGAAAAGTGCTGTCCCACAAGCTACCCCTCTGTGTCATTTAAAGAAGGTCCAGAATAACATGGGGACAGTAAGGTGGTTAAATTTTATAACCCGGTGGTTAGTGACCATAAAATGACGCTGGGTTTGCAACCAATAGAGAAAGATAGGGAAACCTTCCAATGCATTGTGGTAAATTTTGTATCCTAATTTGTTTGGTTAGGAATGAAAAGTGGGAAAAGTGGCATATTCATGTCTGGCTGAATATCTGTTAAGTAGCCCAGAGACATAAAAGGAGTTTTTTGGCTAGATGGTGAGACAAACTCATGTCCACATGAATTAGGTGTTCACCGGCCAACCAGGATCAACTTAGCACCCTCAACACATGAAAACAAGTGCACTGATGTATGCACAAGTGTGAAGATGCTGTAATGATTTTTTTTAAGAATACGTTTTCTTAATATCAGCCAAAAGTTTGGCATTATGAAAAATACTTTTTTTTATAATTAGGGTTTTGATATATACAAAATAGTTACCTGAGCTAGCTGTTGGCAGTAAATTGTCTGTAAGTGTTCCCCATGCCAGTTAGCTGCCCATTGTCGGCGGAACATCTAAAAAGGAAAACTTCTCATATCTGTGGCCAGTTCTGATGCCAGATAATATTGTTTGGTCTGCCATAGTTTACAGGATGTGCTAGTTTAGGCTGTTTGTTCTTAATAGGAATCTTTATAATAGACATATTATATTTATGATACAGTTTATAGGCCTCTAGTAGTGCAAAATGGGACACAGTGTAGTACTTAACCATTCCCCCTCCTTCCTTGCTTATGCATTGTATCCAGTCGGAAACTATGGGCAGATCTGGATTGAACCTGGGCAGTAGTATAGGGGCCAATGCATGTCCGTGTCGCCATACTAGAGGCTGTAAAGCAGAAGGATAGTGCAATTGGTCAAAACTCTGTACCTGCCTCTCACTTCACAAGAGAGGAAATACTTGTGGGCAGTTGGTGTCTGTTGGGGCCATGCCAGTACGGAAAACGCTAATAGGATGGAATTTCTTTGCCATTGCAATCCTCATCAATGACAAAGGGATGAGTCAGTCTAAAGCAGCTACTTTGCCAAGGGCCCTACTCTGTCTTAAACCATTTTTGACTTTGAATTTTGTTTCCAGTCTGGTGGGGGTAGGATGGGGTTCCCCAATATAAAAACTGAAGTATTTGTTGAGCATCATAAAATTTCCCAGGAAGACGAATCTAATTTGAGATATTTAGGGACCTTCACTTAATAGTACTACCAACACCAAATGCACATGCAAAAACCTCCTATGTAATACCCAGCAGGAGGTTGCGTCTCATAGTTCTTTCTGCATTGTTGAAATGAAATTCTGAAAGGCACCACACTAGAAAACAGGTACTACACTAAGAATCAATAACATACTTTTTAAAGAAAACTTTACTGAGAAGAATGTAGGCTGCCATTGCTAAACTCTCCTTATGAGAGTGCTAGTTGTCTAGCTGTTATGCTGATGCTGAGCTATACAATGCTTCCCGAGTCACTGATCCAGAAAAAGTATGAGGATCAGGAGTTCTGACCTTGCTCTGAATTCACTGACTGCATGTGTATTCCGATTGGGTGACTTAGAAAGTATTGAGGTGAGAGACATCTAGCAACTGACATTTTCAGCAGGCAACTGACATTTTCAGAAGGATGTAGGCAATGGAAGCTTTTGTATTTTTCTCAGTACAGATTTTCTTTAAATGTTTTCTATGAAAGCTGTAGGGGCTTCTCAGATGTAATATAAAGATTAATTACAATAGGGTTACTCAGATAAGTCATCACTACTTTCATTCACAATGACTCGCTCAGAGATTGGTTGATCTATGTTTGGCTCCACTGTGGTCACCTCTGGACTCCGGGGCAGGCGATGCCTTTTCAGAAGCTCGGCAACATAGGCATCTTTAAAGCTGTCAATGGTTCTCCTCTCTGGTGCTGGTCTGTGGTTTGTTGACAGAAGATCATACAGACCAGCAGGGCCATTCACAATTCCTCCTCTTTTGGTGGATAGTCTTCTCTTGTACTTCGACAGTTCGTCCAGTGTTGGCCAGCGATCTTGCTCACCAGAGTCATAGTTGTCATCTACAACACCATTAACACAAAGACTAGAATGATTGGCCTTAGAAAAGCTGGAATTACAAATTAATACCTGGACATTGTGGTAGACCTGCTTTAATGCTTTCTTAAAGTAGAACTATAGGCATTTTCATTTTGGATAGAGTAAGGGAGGATTATAACCCCTGTTAGATTTTTTTATTGCCATCTCTGTCTCATTGCAGAGATTTCCCTTCACTTCCGATGCCATAACCAAACAGGAAGTGAGGGGAAATCCCTGCAAATGAATGGAATACCTTGGGGACCCCCAGCTCACCAGAACTAGTGTCCCCATTGGAGGATTTCCCCCTATTACTTTTCTGGGGACAACCCCAAAATTTGGGATTTTCTTTTACTTTCACTTTCAGTGATAATGGTAAACAGGACAAATAGAGAGGGTGAATCTCCTTAAAGGGGGAACACACAGCAATAAAACCTGACAAGCATTCTAATCCCTCTCCACTGTATACAAAACTAAAAATATTTGCCTTTAGTTATACTTTAAGGTAAATAATCAAGTCTGCTTTCAATACTAGCAATGGAAAAAGTTAAAACTGAATGGGCCAATAACCACGATTATAACCCAAGAGACAACTTGGGACAACTGTAGTTGCTTTAGAATAAATCTGAAATATAATTTTTGACGATACAATAGCGGGTAAATGATTACTGTTTATTTGCTCACTGAAAAACACCAGTTGAATTTAACAGCTATATAAATCATTTTAAAGGGCCTGGGGTGTGTACGCCATTGTTTGTGGTGTTGGTGCCAAACGGCTTATATAAACTACAGCATTATGTCGTGACATTGCTGGGTAATCTTCCGCTAGTTCCTAATTGCTTTTGTCCCTTGATTTGCTAATGCTGCCTTCTCATGCATGACCTGGCTTATTTAAATTTCTGCCTTGTACTACTGCTGTCCGGCCATCACAGACCTTGGCTTGTATCCACCATGCTGTTTCTGCTTCCTAAATTAGTACCTCAGTGCCTGACTGTTACCGACCTAGACTTGTGTCCCCAACCTTGTTTCTGTTCCTGTCCTCTGATTTGATACCTCGCTGAACAGCAGCCACCAACCTGAGCTTGTGTCTTGGCTTTATTCCTGTCATTTGCTCTGGTACCTTGGTGTTTTTGCATCTGGTTCCTGCCTAGTGGTCTACAGTCATCTTGCCCATGCACCCGACAGCTGCACATATCCAGTACTGCCTGCAACACTGGCATTCACGACACCCTGTGTCCTTACATTGCCTGTCTCCAATTTCAGGGGTGTTGGACCAGAGGTGAAAAAAAACCCTCTCTCATACAGTATTTGGTCTCCACCAGGTATGTGACCCTTATTTGGATTTTATCCCACTATCTGACTATTGTCTTTAGGAGTATGTGAAATCCTTGGATTTCAATGCATTAATGTGCTGAGCAGCCCCCCCCCCCCCCCCCAAGGGTCTGAGCCAGAGGTGGTGGAACTGAGTTCCACCAAGTTCCCCCTGAAAAAAAGCCCTGGAATTGACACTGTTAATCCATTGGTGGTTGGTTTAAATTCCCCCTTTATATCGTTAGTAGTTGTGGAAATCCCCAGTACACTGATGTTCAGAGCGAGGATTGCCTCCTTATATTAGTGGCAAATGCAGTGCCCCTTTACATTTGTGCCATTGTGATGGGTGCTCCCTCCAACTATGGTCAGTGGAAGACGAACCATTATGTTGGTGGACAGCTTGGATTTCCTTGATACGTTGGTGTTCAGAGTGTGATGTGCATCTTTATATTGGTGGTCAGGAAATGTACCCCTTAAATTAATGTCGCTGTACCACCTAGAAATATCTCTCGCTTTGGTTGTAAGTGGCAATAGGACTCCCTTACATTGTTGTTCAGTGGGAGAAGGGTCCCCTTACATTGGTGTTAGTAGGAGAAGAGCCATTTTACCTTGGTGTCAATTGAAGAAATGCCCCCTTATATTGGTGTTGGTTGGAGAAGTGCCCCCTTACACTGATGTTCACTGGGAGAGGGCTCCATTTACATTGTTGTTCAGTAGGAGAAGGGTCCCCTTACATTGGTGTCAGTAGGAGAAGAGCCATTTTACCTTGGTTTCAATTGAAGAAATGCTCCCTTACATTGGTGTCAATTTGAGAAGCGCCCCCTTACACTGATATTTATTGGTTTTCAGGAAATGTACCCCTTAAATTAATGTCGCTATACCACCTAGAAATATCTCTCACTTTGGTTGTAAGTGGCAAAAGGACTCCCTTACATTGTTGTTCAGTGGGAGAGGGGTCCCCTTACATTGGTGTCAGTAGGAGAAGAGCCGTTTTACTTTGATGTCAATTGAAGAAATGCCCCCTTACATTGTTGTCAATTGGAGAAGTGCCCCCTTACACTGATATTCACTGGGGGAGGGCCCTATTTACATTGGAGTTTAGTGGATAAGGACCCTCTTACATTGGTGTTTGGAGGAAGAAACTGACCCCTTTCCTTACATTGGTTCTCAGAGGAGGAAGAGCCCCTTACATTGGTGTCAGTGGGAGAAATGTCCCCTTACATTGGTGGTCAGTAAAGTCACCCCTTACATTGATGTCAGTGAGATAGCTTATGCATTGGTGTTTGGTGTTTAGCAAGAGAAAGCCAACCTTACATTGGTGTAATTGGGAGAAATGTTACTTTGCATTGGTGGTTAGTAATACACCGCTTTATATTGACGTCAGTGGGAGAATGGCTTCCTTACATTCCTTAAAATGCCATCTTACATTTCTATTAGTGGGAGACAAAACCTCTAACATCCACTAAGGCAGTGGTTCTAATCTCAACCCCGTCCTCAAGTACCCCCAACAGGCAATGTTTGCAGGTTTCCCTTTATCTTGCATGGGTGCTTTAAATCAGAGTCAATGGCTTGGTATTTTGGACAGCTATTTTATCTAAGAGAAATTCCCAAAACATGGCCATGTTGGTGTACTTGAGGACAGGTTTGAGAACCACTGCACTAAGGGACAGGGCACTTCCACAGCAATGGGCCCAGGACCTCATAGGACTATAGCTATTTTATATATCTTGCTTTTGGTCTTAGTGTGACTGCACCCGCTGTGGCAAATATGATTCTATCACCACATTCCAGGCACATGTGCAGACGTCATTGGACTTCATTGAAAGCTCAGTTGCACACAGTGATGCTTCACAACCATTTTACCTGGATATTGGGGCTCTTCATCTCGTCGTTCTCTTATTAACAGATCAGAATTTGGAGCATCATCTGTACCCAATGATGGCTGAATTCCACACAGCATAAAAACGATTACTGAGCTACATATCCAAGAAGCCTTCATCATTTCAACCTGCATTAAAAAGATTTCACGTTATAGTGAGGTTTAGCTACAGAAATAGTGCTTACGTCTAAAAATGGTGCAAACTTTAGACTACAATCATCCAAGAAAGACCCGTCAGGCCCATGGTCTACATTACTCCAGCTTCTACAGTTTTAAAATATACTTATGCAGAGTTTTCTAACTGTTCTTAGGGTGGCAGAGCTTTGTTTAGTAGTGGGGATTTAACATATTTGGGATCTTTTAAATGTCAGGAGATATGTGTGTGCATCAGAGAACAGAAGCTCTTAAAGTGGAGTTCCACCCACTTTTACAACTCTTCAGCATCCCTCACTAAACTGTGCACTGTAAACGAATTGGACATTTTTAATTTTTTTTTCTCAGCACCTACTGTATATCTGCTGTATTCATTTTTCACTTCCTCCTCCCTGGCCGCGGCCCATCGCATCATTTCCTGTTTGCAATGCCTTCTGGGAAGGGGCGGCAACTTCCTCTGACACTGCCGTTGCTATGGAAACCTGACCTGAAACCTATTATGCCCCGTACACACGGTCGGATTTTCCGATGGAAAATGTGTGATAGGACCTTGTTGTCGGAAATTCCGACCGTGTGTAGGCTCCATCACACATTTTCCATCTGATTTTCCGACACACAAAGTTGGAGAGCAGGCTATAAAATTTTTCCGACAACAAAATCCGTTGTCGGAAATTCCGATCGTGTGTACACAAATCCGACGGACAAAGTGCCACGCATGCTCAGAATAAATAAAGAGATGAAAGCTATTGGCCACTGCCCCGTTTATAGTCCCGTCGTACGTGTTTTACGTCACCGCGTTCAGAATGATCGGATTTTCCGACAACTTTGTGTGACCGTGTGTATGCAAGACAAGTTTGAGCCAACATCCGTCAGAAAAAATCCATGGATTTTGTTGTCGGAATGTCCGAACAAAGTCCGACCGTGTGTACGGGGCATTACACTGCTTGTTCTGCATTGAGCATGTGCGAGATCTGCAAGGATGAGATCCAGGAAGACATACAGTCTGGCTTCAGATGCCCAGACTTAAGATGGCCACAGCCTACTGTAAGTTTATAAAATAACAAACTACTGCTATAAACTAACAAAACAGACCTTAGTTTACAGACTAACTTTACTAGAATACATTAAGCTTGTGTATTATAGGGGTATTTTTATTTAAAAAGTATAATTTCGGCCGGAACACTACTTTAAGCAGCCTACACATGATTCATGATTGAACAAAAAAAAAAAAATTACTCGATTCCCACATCTATACGCAGGAGGTGAATGGGGGAATCCCTCCTGCTGAGCTATTGTGACAGTAGGCGGCTTCCCTGCCGTCAGAATACACAGATCAGCGCTGCCAGCTATAGTCGGCGGTGTTGTTCGTTTGTAAATTTTTTAACAGGCTGGTTGTACAGAAGTTAATCAGTAGATTGACTTCTGTACCAGCCTGCCCATACATGGATCGAGATTCGGCCATTCCCATGTATGGCCAGCTTTATGGTGGTCTGAGTATTTTCTGCAGACCCAGAGCTGTCACGTGTTTGCAGACAACTTAAAGCAAATCATTGCTTTTCCGTAGCGGGGAAAATAGGTATGCTCTAATGTCTGGTTCCCCAGCAGCACATACTAAACTTTTTATCACTCCTCCAACAATACATTCAACCACTGGGAAAGAAGAAAACACTTCCGTAAGAGGATATGACTTGTTCACTTTGCGCTTATTTGACAGTGATAGGCCAATCACAAGGGTAAAAAAAAAGAGTCCTCTGCCGTTTGTATGGGGAGGGGCACATTAAAACAAAGCTGGTTTGCTAAACTAGTCAAAATAGCAATATCCACAGTTCACAGGAGGCTGCTAGAAGAGAGTGATTAAATTAAAGTATAACTAACTCTAAGAAAAAAATAAATATATGTTGCAGCCCACCAGTCCTTAGATGTGGTGGCTACATTAGTTTTCCTTTTTCCATTTTCAGCAAGTGCAGAAATACATGTTGATCTTGCCAGTAATGCATCCTAGTAACCTTGTCCTGTGATTTGAGCAGGAAGTGCAAACAGTGTTATCTTTATATAGTAAACGACTAATCTCCCCCTTCCCCATGTAATGGAGATGTATAAAGGCAGACGTGTGTTAGTTCAACCTTAGTTGCAACCCCCATAGATACAGTGGCAGAGTGAGTGCAGCCAGAAAGTGTGGTATTGGAAGTATTATCAGAAGAAAAGCTAAAAAAAGAAATAAAACAAATGCAGCCACCACATCTAGGGACTGGTAAGCTGCAATATATTTAAATGACAGAGCAAGAGTACTAACCAAGTGTAACCCCACCTCGTCCTGCCCAGTATACTGCCCAGCAGCCTTTGGACTAGAGATGATCCTTACATAGTAGGTGAGGTCGAAAAAAGACACAAGTCCATCAAGCCCAACCCATGTGACATCCTCACTAAGGATACAGTCTGCCTGCTGGTAGTAAGCACTTTATCTTTTCTGGTGTAGAGACAAATTGGAATAGTTCTTTAATTTATTTTTATATCTGTAGCACCCTGGGGTTTAGTCAGGGAGCTCCTCACCAAATTCCTTGTCAGGGAAAGCTACCATAGTTAATTTGTTAGAGATCCATTGATTTCTCCCTAAGTTTGGCATTGTTTTACTTTTCTCTTCTACCACTAGGTGGCTGGGCACTTGGTGGTACACCTCAACTTCACTATGTCATTTGACAAACAATGCATTACGTTTCTCGATGTAGAGGTCTGCAGAGGTGAGGAAGGCAGTGTTATTAGCAAATTATATAGGAAATCAACCGCAAGTAATGCCATATTACATGCAAGTAGTTTCCACCCCAAACCCCTCCTTAACTCTATTCCATATAGTCAGTACTTGAGAGCAAAACGAAACTGCTCAGACATTAACACCTTTAAATTAGAGGCGAACAAGCTACGTGATAGGCTACTACTAAGGGGGTACTCCCATGCATCTCTGAAACGTTCGTTTAAAAAAGCCCTCTTGCAGCCAAGAGAGGAACTGTTATACTCTAAAAAAGCCAACAAATCTGACAAGAATGATATTGGTACTCTTAGAATCATTACTAAATTTAACAATCAACACAGACAGGTGAGGAACATTGTGACAAAATATTGGCACATGTTACAATGCGATCCAACTTTAGGACCATTGGTCCCACAGACCATTGGTCCCTCTCTTTACATTCAAAAGAACTACCTCCCTGGGAGATAAAATTACAGCCAGTGAATTTAAGGCAGGGAGTAACAAGACACACTGCAAACATAAGGGGACATTCATGTGTGGCAAATGTAGATACTGTAAATATATGCTTACAACTAGAAACCCGACCCTTCCAAATGGTCAGTCCTTCCACCCCAAACATTTTGCCAATTGCAGGACCTTTGGGGTTATCTATCTACTCCTTTGTGAATGTACTTGTTTTTATGTAGGAAAAACCAAGACAGAATTTTGGAAGAGGGCATATAGACATCTAGTAAGCATGGAAACTGGTGACCCGGACCTCCCACTGGGGAGACACACCTTAACAGTACATAACGGCATATGCCCAAAAATCAAATTTCTCATCTTGGATCGGGTACATCCAGAGTCAAGGGGAGGGGACTGGAACAAGACACTGCTGCAATTAGAGTCTCGGTGGATATATAACCTAAGAGCCACCGAACCCCCAGGCCTAAACGAAACCATTTGGTTTAAACCCTTCCTCGAAGGCTTTTCATCTGGTGGGAGAGAGCAATAGGGAGGACCACCCCATAGACAACTACATGTTTAGGGTGGAACTACAGACTAGCTAGTTATACCTACTCCATCTATTATTACCCCCGAATATAGGGGACTCTACTATTGGCCATATGGCCCCCTACACGTCTGGTGTACCCCCACCTATCTGCTATCTACACCCATTAATAGGGAAGGAAAGACTCCATACCCAATATCTTACGCAGCAGTCGAGCCTGACCACTACACACTGGCCCCCCCTTAGCCCGCATAGAAGGGTAACCCTGATTATACTATAGGACATACAGTCTCTATATTATACATTATGCCACTCTAGGTCATGAATTGAACTGTTGTTTTCTATCTTGTATACTGTACTATATGACACTTGAGGTTATTGATGTCTAGACTATATGCATATGTACCTGATGTCACTTTATCCATATAACATGCCCCCTAATTGCACTTCCTATAACTGTATGTGATTACTGTTTTGTTATATTTTCCTCCATCAGATTACCTTCCTAACCCGTACTGTACTGCCCATCAGCCCTGCTTCCCTGCTATAGCAACAAGATTTAGCACTTTATTCTCTGTTTAGTTGCATATAATATATGCTTTGACTTATCCTTTATTGGTCCTACATTATGATCTGTGATCCGCCCGGCACGAAAAGAGCCGCCTGAGCGAAGTTTGGACTCATGGTGGCGCTGTGTGAGGTACAGAATTATCTGTCCTCCATCTTGCGACCCCAACGGACATGCGCAGTCCGTTGGGGAAGCTAGACGTGCCGGCGGGTGCAGTAGGCGTGGCCACGCCTCATGACGTCTGCGTTCGCATGCGCTATGGGAGCCTGGCGGCGCGTGCTCCACCCGGGGGGCCAGCCAGAGTGTGTCCGTCCCTCCCTCACCACAATCAGCTGTTGCATCTTTTCTATCAACAGCTGATAGGTGGGGAGGGCTTTATATATCCGGCTTTAGCCCACACCAGGCGTCATCTGCTGCAGACAGGACGCTTTTGGTGTGAGGTGCTGTGATACTTGGTTAGTAATCTATTACCTACTTATTGACATGGATCTCTATGTCGGAATTACTAGTTATGAACCCTACCTGCTATCTGTCATGCTTTATTTACTTCACCCGTTACCTGCTATGTTCTGGGGTTTTCCCTTTTCCTACAATACATCAAATGATCCAGTCTCCTTTATTGAAACTATTAGCCATTCATGCTACCTGGATGCCCTACATTTTTCTTCTCTTTTCTGTCTTCTTACTTACTATCTCTCTCCCTTTGCTTTTCTTTCCTTCCCCTTTTCTTCCCCCTTTCTTTCCCCCCCCTTCTCTTTTTCCCTCCCCCCTTTTTTCTTTCCCCCCCCCCAAGCCCCCCCGCCCCCCCCTCTTCCTTCTTCCCCCCCTCTCCCCTGCCCCATCTCTCCCCCCCCCCCCCCCTCTTTTTTCATTAATCTGGTTTTTGATATACCTCTTATTTCTATGTTGACTCTCCAGCTATCTGGACTTCACCTGATCCATACCCATCATCAGTTACTGTCCTCTATACTTTAGGCGGACCAGGTAGGACACACTTTTTGGATATTCCATGTACGACTCTGGCTGTCCACATGTATGCACATCCTTATATATATATTTTCATGATTTACAGGATACACATTTGGCCCCAGTGTGATCTCAGATCTAAACTGTCATACGCCCGTTAACAATGGGCCTCTCTTCCCATTGAAAGGAAGAATAAAACCACCCTATATATTCATACCCTTCTATCTCCACCTCGATAGTGGCTTTGTGAATATTCTTGTTATACTCTACTAAAGTTCTACACACCACGACCAGGGAACGCGTCTGATGGGCAGTATGTGTCAATACATCTATGTTCTTTTAAATTCATCTTGGAATGCATAACCTATATCCATAGATACCAATGTAAGTGTAAACAGAAAAATGTATATATATATACAGATTCATACAATTATAGATTCTGTTTTCACGATTTTTCATTGTGTACTTATTATGTTTATGTTATATATACTATTTCCCATATAGAAAACTCTTTTTGCAAACCCTACAATCACCCCTGAAGAAGGAGGCATAAGTAACTCCGAAACGCGTCGGGTGCAAATGTATTGCTATCACTAATCTTTGTATTTATGGAACTGCATTCCTTGTTTTTAACTATATGATTATGTGATTCACTTGATGATTTTTTGTAATAAATAAACTGTTATTTACTTTACATACCTCTCTAAATATTTTCTTAAATGTGCCTTTAAAGTCCGCTAGGGGAATTTCCTTTGCTTTAAATTCGAATTCAGGATGTGGCACAACTAGCAGATAATTGATCGATCAAATCTTTTGTTCCTACTCTAAACTTTGGTTTGCTTGTTCTGCGGCCCCATTGGACTGCGGGTGATACAGCGAGGAGAAGAAAAGCTGAATTCTAAACTGTTCCCCCAATCCTCACCAAAACCTGGACACAAACTGGCTACCTCTGTCCGAGATAATAACCTTGAATAGCCCATGTAACTGAAAGATCTCCCGAGTGAAAATGATTGCCAGTTCTTTGGATGTGGGCAACTACTTAAGTGGAATACAATGAGACATCTTCGAGAACCAGTCAACCACCATAAAAATAATTGTGTTGCCCTGGGAATTTTGGTAACTCCACAATAAGATCCATAGACAAGGGGGTCCAAGGCCTCTCTTCATTGGGTATAGGTTGTAGGAGGCCAACTGGAAGGTGTCGTGTTTTACTCTGACCACACACAGAACAAGAGGCTACGAAGGCAGTTACATCAGCGTGGAGACTAGGCCACCAGAATTGTTGAGAAATAGACCAGATGAGTTGATTCTTCCCTGAGTGACCAGCTGCCTTGGGAGAATGGTATTTCTGGAGAAAAGTAGTTAGAATATTCTCAGGGACAAAGCAGCGATCACAAGGTTTTTCAGGAGAATGGATCTGAGCAGCAAGAATTCTGTCACCCAAAGGTGAAGTGAGTCTAGTGCGAATCATGGCTAGAATGCGATCGAGAGGTATCACAGGAGTAGGAGCCGACTCTACTTTGGAGGAGGAGGAAAACTGTTGTGACAATGCATCAGCCCTTACATTCTTAGTTACGGGGTAAGTATGTAATTGAAGCTTGACAGAAAGAGAGCCCAACAAGCCCTTCTGGGAGATAAGTGTTTTGCCTCAGACAAGAATGTCAGATTCTTATGGTCAGTCAAAATGAGGACCGACACAGTGGTACACTCGAGGAGATGCCTCCATTCTCTGAGAGCTAAAATGATAGCTAGCAATTCTCTGTCCCCAATCTCGTAATTGCATTCCACAGGAGACAATTTCTTGGAAAAGCAGCCACAAGGATGCATAGCGCTTTCATAGGTAGGACGTTGAAACAGGAGGCCACCTACTCCAGTCTCAGACGCATCAACCTCAAGAATTAAGGGTAACGTAGGGTCAGGATGTGCCAGCAGAGGAGCTGAAACAAAGGCAGCCTTGAGAGACTCAAAGGCTTTAATGGAATCCAGAGACCAATTCTGTAGGTTGCCGTCCTTCCTGGTCATATCAGTCAAGGGTTTGACCAGAGAAGAGAAATTACGAATACATTTCCAATAATAATTGCCAAGAAAACCTTGTAGCGGACGAAGACCTACGGGTCGAGGCCACTGTAGAACTGCAGATAGTTTCTTGGTCCATTGAAAAACCAGCAGTAGAAATGACAACCCAGAAATTTAACCTGTACACGATGGAACTCGCACTTCTCCAACTTACAATACAGGTTATTATCTCTCATCCTCTGTAGTACACAGGAGACATCTGCGTGGTGGCTCTCTAGGGATTTTGAATATACAGTATGAGAATATCGTCAAGATAAACTACCACACCTTGCTGCAACATATCTCGGAGGACACTGTTGATGAATTCCTGAAAAACTGCATTACGAGGTGTTCGTAATGTCCAGTCCTGGTATTAACCACTTGCCGACCGCCGCATGTACATATACGTCGGCAGATAGGCACGGCTGCGCAAATGGGCGTACCTGTACGTCCCTTTGAATTTGCTGCCAAGTGGTCGCGTGCGCACCGGCGCGCGCGACCATGCCGCGAGCTCTGTGAGTAGGATCGCGGGTCCCCCAGACTCAATGTCCGCGGGGATACCTGCGATCGTCTCACGGAGCTGAAGAACGGGGAGATGCTAATGTAAACAAGCATCTCCCCGTTCTGCCTAGTGACACTGTCACTGATCATACCTGTGATCGGGAGTGGTGATCAGTGACGTGTCACTCGTAGCCACGCCCCGTAACAGTTAGAATCACTCCCTAGGATACACTTAACCCCTTCCTAGCCAGCTAGTGATTAACCCCTTCACTGCCAGTGCCATTTTTACAGTAATCAGTGCAATTTTCTAGCCCAAAAATGTGTCAAAATTGTCTGATGTGTCCTCCATAATGTCGCAGTCACGATAAAAATCGCAGATCGCCGCCATTACTAGTAAAAAAAACTTATTAATAAAAATGCCATAAAACTAACCCCATTTTGTAGATGCTATAACTTTTGCGCAAACCAATCAATAAACGCTTATTGCAATTTTTTTTACCAAAAATATGTAGAAGAATACGTATTGGCCTAAACTGATGAGAAAAAATGTTTTTTTTTAAATATATTTTTTGGGGATATTTATTATAGCAAAAAGTAAAAAATAATGCTTTTTATTTTTAAATTGTCGCTCTATTTTTGTTTACAGCGCAAAAAATAAAAAACCGCAGAGGTGATCAAACACCACCAAAAGAAAGCTCTATTTGTGGGAAAAAAAGGACGTCAATTTTGTTTGGGAGACATGTCGTACGACCGCGCAATTGTCAGTTAAAGCGACGCAGTGCCGAGTCACAAAAAGTGCTCTGGTCTTTGGCCAGCCAATTGGTCCGGGGCTTAAGTGGTTAAACGCAATTTTCCTTTCGTCGCCCACTACTTGATCCTCACGAGATTGTATGCCTCTCTCAAATCGAGCTTAGTAAAAACCGTTGCTCCCTTGAGGCGGTCAAATAATTCCATAATCGGTGGAATTGGATAAGCGTTCTTAGTCATGATACAATTGGAACACCTATAATCGATACGAGGTCTCAGTTCATCACTCTTCTTTTTCACATAAAAGAAGCCAGCACCGGCAGGAGATGAGGATTTGTGGATGAACCCTCGAGAAAGTGAATCTGCAACATAGTCCCCCATGGCTTTATCCTCCGAGACCGACAAAGGGTAGACCCAGCCATGAGGAGGTATGGCACCAGGTTGACGGTCAATTGCACAGTCATACGACTGGTGTGGAGGCAAAATACCGGCTTGACCTTTGTCAAAGACATTGCTAAATTTGCGGTACTCCTCTGGCAAAGAAGAGAGTGAAGACGTGCACAGGACCTTAACCACTTTCTGAAAACTTGTTTTGCTGCATTGTGGCGACCAGGAAAGAACCTCAGCACAATGTCAATCAAAAGAGTGATTGTGCCTCTGTAACCAAGGATAACAATTGACCACTGGGTAATGAGGTGAGGAAATAATTGAAATTGTATTATCTCATGGTGAAGAGCCCCTATGGCCATGGTCAAAGGAGCAGTCTCATGAGTCACATGGGAAGGCTGTAAAGGTCTCCCATCAATAGCCTCAATAGCAAGTGGAATAGCACGAAGCTGCAGCGGAATAAAGTGCTTAGACACAAAGGCACTATCTATGAACAGGCCTGAAGCCCCAGAGTCGATTAAAACCTGTGTATCGATCAATACCCCAGACCAAGAAAGGGTAACTGGGACTAGAGGCTTATGCTTCAGGATAACTGGGGACGCAACAACGCCACCTAAGGTCTCTCCCCTACAGGACCTCAGGTGTGGGCATTTCCCAGACAGGTAGGACAAGACTTGACAAGACAAAAAGTGACTTGCCTGGCCACAATAAAGGCACAATCGCTCCCTCCTCCTAAAGGCCCTCTCCTCCGCAGAGAGACGTATGAAGCCCAACTGCATGGGTTCTAATTTACTTGCGGACTAGGTACCAGGAGGCACAAGAGGTGAGGGAGGCGAGGGTGGGACTGCAAAGCTCGGAGCAAAACGTACAGGAGGCTTTTGCAAGCGCTCCTTAAAGGAGGGTCTCTTTCGGAGTCTGGAGTCAATGAGAATTGCAAACGTGATTAACTTCCCAGATCCGTAGTTATGTCTTGGGCTGCTATCTCATCTTTAATGTCATTCGAGAGATCCATGGGAAAAAGCAACCACGAGAGCCTCATTGTTCCAAGCAACCTCTGCTGCCAGGGTACGGAATTCAATGGCATAATCGGCAACAGTTTTCGTACTCTGTTTCATGGACATGAGGCTCTTGGCAGCAGAAGTGGAGCGAGCGGGAACGTCAAATACCCTTTTAAAGGACGCCACAAACTCAGGACAAAGGGTTTTTGCATCTCCCAGGCCAAGGCTCTATCAGAAAGTAAAGAAATAATGAAACCTACTTTGCTTCTGTCCGAGGAAAACGCAGGCAGAACTAGACATACCTCTTAGAGAGGTAATATTCGAGGCGGGTGCCTGTGTTCTGTCAGATATGGCGACCCGTAAGAATTGGTAACAGAAGTGACGTTCCATCGCCGCCATCTTGCTACACCCCGCACTCTTCCATAGTAACGATTCACCGAGAAGGGGCCAAGCGGACATCTTTTCACACCCACCAAAGTTTTGCATTTTAGCATTGTTTCCTGTTAAAAATAACTGTGCAATTCAAAACTACAGTGGGTGTAACAAGATGTCCGCTTGCCCCCTTCTCGGTGTATCGTTACTATGGAGGAGTGCGGGGTGTAGAAAGATGGCGGCGACACAACGTCACTTCCATTACCAATTCTGAAGGGTCGCCTAATCTGACGGAACACCTGCATAGAGACTGGAGCAGCAGCAGGGATGGCCTGCAATACTGGTTGTACCGGAACAGCCACAGTGGGAGGATCCAGATAAGCAGTACGAATCAGGAGCGTCTGTAACGCTATAGCAAACTGATCCATGCAGTCGTCCTGCTCATTCAATCTGGAAAAAATATTACCACTAAGTGGATTGCCTGCATCTTCTGGATTCATGGCCTTCGCCTACTATCAGGAACCATGAATCAGACGGAGACAGAAAATGCAGTAAAAATCACACCTTTTAATTAGAAGTGCAACGGATCGTCACCGATCTGTGATCCGAACGGGTCAACCTGTTCGGATCGGCACACATGCGCTCCGCGGAGAGCGCCGCTGCCTCATCCTTAGGAAAGGCCGCGGCTTCGGCCTAGCTCCGGAGCGGTGGCCATCTTGGTACACCCGGCGGCCGCTTAACATGTGATCGCTCCATCAAATGACGGAGCGATCACTTGTAAACAAACCAGCGTCGGTTCCTCTCTCCCCTCTGTGTACTGATCTGTACAGTGGAATGGAGAGATCGGATGGCAGCAGCGCTGTGGGCTGGATCTGTAGTGCCCACAGCACTGCTCTGTGAAATTGCAGTCACATCCATGGATCCATCCATCCATGCTCAGCCATCCCTCCATACTCTGCAATACCCCGCCAATACTCTGCCATACCCTGCCAATACTCTGCCATACTCTGCTAATACTCTGCCATACCCTGCCAATACTCTGCCATACCCTGCCAATACTCTGCCATACCCTGCCAATACTCTGCCATACCCTGCCAATACTCTGCCATACCCTGCCATACTCTGCTAATATCCTGCAATACTCTGCAATACCCTGCCAATACCCTGCAATACTCTGCCAATACCCTGCAATACCCTGCAATACTCTGCCAATACCCGCCAATACCCGGCCAATACTCTACCATACCCTGCCATACTCTGCAATACCCTGCCAATACTGTGCAATACTCTGCAATACCCGCCAATACCCTGCCAATACTGTGCCATACCTTGCCATACTCTGCAATACCCTGCCAATACTCTGCCAACACTCTGCCAATACTCTGCCATACCCTGCCAATACTCTGCCATACCCTGCCAATACTCTGCCAATACTCTGCCAATACTCTGCCATACCCTGCCAATACTCTGCCATACCCTGCCAATACTCTGCCATACCCTGCCAATACTCTGCCATACCCTGCCAATACTCTGCCAATACTCTGCCATACTATGCAAACCTTTCTATTGCTAACAAGTAATCCTGGGCTGTATTGGTACTTGCAAGTCAGAAAAAGTGGCGCTAAATGGCGGTGTAACTCCTAGCTGGTGCGAAAAATAATAATCTAGTGTTCCAACAAACAATGTGTGCACATAAAGTGAAAAACATTCATGGAAAATCTCATCAGTGTGAGAAAAATAAAAAAATACAAAATCCCTGTAAAGGTGTATCATACACACAGCAATATATATTGTATGATGATATAAAACGTGAACTATAAATAATATCAGTCCATAAATATTCCCAAGGCAGGACACCGTGCAGGAAAGGTGAGGTATCTGGAAACAATCCACCAATTCACTCAGTGTTAGTGATTCCTCTCCCCTTGAATTCAACACTCACCAGCTCCATATGCCTCACACTCTCGTGTTTTGGCAATAAGGCATAAGTATAAGGTTGGTCAATGGAAGGTCAAAGGATCCAGATTCTTTAATTATCCAAGTGTCACCTCAATTCATAAAAAGAACTCAAAATAGTGTGATACCGTAAAACATATAAAATTTATTCAACTTAAAACTTCAATCATTACACTCACAAGAACAACTCTTGATTCAAGCCAAACTGACACTGCAAAGCAAATCCAAATCAAACCGAATCCTCCTCTGTGAAACGCCCAGCACCACTGTGAAAATGAGGGTCACGGCGGACCTCAAGAAGCAGCGATGGATAAGTAAACATATAAATATTAATTGTGTTTAGGCACAGTGCACTATCACTAATATTCACAGTGGCATAGCTCACTAATATATTTAGGGGGCTATGTTTTTACTTAAAAAAGGGGGGTAATTGTGTGGCTCAATTTAATAGAAATCATTTTTTGAAACACGGAGGAGACACTTTTCACTTCCACCACTAGAGGACTCACTCTACTGGTCAACAGCATGATAACTCTTTAGTGATTCACAACCATTCACTAAGGGTTTAACATTATTTATACACTATAGTTGGTATACAACGTAGATATAGGGAATGAGCTATGATTATACTTATGTGAGTTCTTATTACTAGCTAGGGGGAATGATGGATTTATTCAGGAAAATGCCCCGATCTATGTCCATGGTCGGGTAATGTATGGGCTGCTTCGTCTGACCATATATTACAAACCGCTAGGGTAACTCTATTATGCAACACTTTTGATCTATGATTCTATACTTCATATGGGGAGTGTTCAATCAATGGGTTGGTGATATACTGCCGATTATGACTCAACGAATGAGATCTATGATTTAAAAGAGTTTGTCTCACCATTTTTGAGTTTCAATACCCGATCTATGCATTATATTTGATTATATTTTGCTTAGTTACCTTCAAGATATTTGTACAGTTTAGCTGCTCTCTGATGTACGTGATCGGCCCAGCATCGCTGCTTTTGAGGGCCGCAGAGGCATCTGGGAATGCGAACACAGATTTGCATACTATTACGTCGAAAGACGCAAGGAGTATAAGGGTAGGAGGTGCCGTGCCGTACAGCCAATCCCATGAGGAAGTCTGATATGACGAAACATGTCGGGGCGTGGCTGTACGGCACCTATCAGTAATCAGTAGTGACGGACGGGACTTGGCTGCGGATCTCCGTGCATCGGTGGGAGCCCTCAAACGCTTCAGAGGAGCTGCCCCCCGGGCTGTGTTGCCAGCAGGTGATCCACATCTTTAGATTGTCAGCGGAGAGGGGTGAGAACTTATCCATCGCTGCTTCTTGAGGTCCGCTGTGACCCTCATTTTCACAGTGGTGCTGGGCGTTTCACAGAGGAGGATTCGGTTTGATTTGGATTTGCTTTGCAGTGTCAGTTTGGCTTGAATCAAGAGTTGTTCTTGTGAGTGTAATGATTGAAGTTTTAAGTTGAATAAATTTTATATGTTTTACGGTATCACACTATTTTGAGTTCTTTTTATGAATTGAGGTGACACTTGGATAATTAAAGAATCTGGATCCTTTGACCTTCCATTGACCAACCTTATACTTATGCCTTATTGCCAAAACACGAGAGTGTGAGGCATATGGAGCTGGTGAGTGTTGAATTCAAGGGGAGAGGAATCACTAACACTGAGTGAATTGGTGGATTGTTTCCAGATACCTCACCTTTCCTGCACGGTGTCCTGCCTTGGGAATATTTATGGACTGATATTATTTATAGTTCACGTTTTATATCATCATACAATATATATTGCTGTGTGTATGATACACCTTTACAGGGATTTTGTATTTTTTTATTTTTCTCACACTGATGAGATTTTCCATGAATGTTTTTCACTTTATGTGCACACATTGTTTGTTGGAACACTAGATTATTATTTTTCGCACCAGCTAGGAGTTACACCGCCATTTAGCGCCACTTTTTCTGACTTGCAAGTACCAATACAGCCCAGGATTACTTGTTAGCAATAGAAAGGTTTGCATAGTATATATATTTTTAAAGTGGCAGCTCTATAGTCATTTTATTAGGACTTTCTCTTTTGTAGGGGGTAAGCACCCTTCTACCTGGCATTTGAGCGCAGTGGTGAAGACTCGAGAGGGGCGCGCATATCTGAGTTTTCTCATTTGTCAAATACTCTGCCATACCCTGCCAATACTCTGCCAATACTCTGCCAATACCCTGCCAATACCCTGCCAATACCCTGCAATATCCTGCCAATACTCTACCATACCCTGCCAATATTTTATTACAGTGGGGGAGATTGCGGATATTATTACAGTGGGGCAGATTGTGGATATTATTACAGTGGGGGAGATTGTGGATATTACAGTGGGGGAGATTTTTTTTTGTTGATCCGAAAATGATCTGATCTTGACTCCTGATCCGAGGAACGATCCGAACCGTGAGTTTTTCGATCCTTTGCACACCTACTTTTAATGTAATGGTACAGATCCGTAAACTTAATCAAAACATAAGTCAGGATCAGCAGCCAATACGGGTAGTCAGACAAGCCAGTAATCAGGGAACCAGAGATCAGCGTAGTCAGAGGCAGAAGAACAGGATCAAGAGCCAGAACGGACATCAACCGGGCAAAGTCATTCACAGAAACACAGCAGAGAATATCCAGATATGTTGATCAGGCGAAGGCACGAAAGTAATGAACAAGGCAGTATAAATAGCCAAAAGGGGCTGGCTGTAGGTGGGACTGATGAGCAGGAAATGATTACCAGGTGAGCCACTGTGGAATGATGAGTGCTGACAATTATCCGACAGCTGAGCACAGAGAAGGGAGCTGCTGAGAGCCCAGCCCTGACAGAGGTTAAGGGACCTCCGCGGTGCTGATCTGCTCCAGTTGCTAAGGAGAAAGTGCTGACAACTCCCACCTGCCACAGGTACACATTTACAACAGACTGCTAGTGAAACCTTTGTTATTCTTTACCACTTGTGTTTTTCATACCCCAATGTTTTTAACTGACCCGAGCCGTAGACTGTGTGCCGGTTACTTGCAATGCATCTCTTTAGTAACTTCAAGCCAGGCAAAGACAAAGTTTCAAAATCTTTACTTAAATAACTTGGCATAACGGTCAAACAAAGGCAACAGTCTTTCCCTAAGGCTACTTTCAAACTGAGGCACTCTACAGGCGTTTTAGCGCTAAAAAAAGCGCCTGTAAAGCGCCTCTTCTGTCACTCCAGTGTGAAAGCCCAAGTGCTTTTACACTGGAGCAGTGCGCTTGTGGGACATTAAAAAAAGTCCTGCAAGCAGCATCTTTGGGGTACTTTAGGAGCCGTGTCATTTTTCCTTTTCTATGCTGTAAAATATGCTGTAAAATACCTGGTTGATCCTGCCTGTCCCTGTGTCCCCCTGTGTGTCCTGACCACAGTAATCATGGCTGCTGATCCCCGATTACTGTGGTCAGTTTACGTGCCTCCGTCAGCCCGCTGCCCCCCCCCGCCTGTCAGCTCCTGAGTGTGAGCCGCCCCTCCCCTTCTACCGCTGTTCCAAGTGGCAGTAACTGCTCACAATTACTGCTCGCCCCTTTGCTAGGACAAAATGTACTACACTTTGGGGTTGATTTACTAAAGGTAAATCCACTTTGCACTGCAAGTGCACTTGGAGGTGCAGTCGCTGTAGATCTGAGGGGGGAAATGAGGGGAAGCTCTGCTTATTTCTATCATCCAAACTTGTGCAACCAAAAATGCTGTTTTTTATTTTCCTTGCATGTCCCCCTCAAATCTACAGCAACGGCACTTCCAAGAGCCATTGTAGTGCAAAGTGGATTTGCCTAGTAAATTAACCCCGTAGTTACACATCCCAATACAAATGTAGTAAAAAAATTATAGCAAATATTGTTGCGCTTTAAAAAAAAAAAAAAATTAGGATGAGGTGGGGAAGGGTGAAGTGGGGAGAGCGAGGGTAAGAGGGAGGAATAAGAAAAAAGGGAGATGTAGAATTAGGCCAGAAGTGAGGAGGAGAGACAGGCAAGATAAGAATGGGAAAGGAGGAGGTGTAGACTTAGACAATAAAAGAGCTTGGGGCCTGCGGGTTGCGCGGTATATTGGAATAGTCTGGAATACCCAAGCTGGCGGGGGGCAAAGCAGGGATAGCATAAGTCCACCATGGATACCACACTTTGAGGAACTTAGCATGGGTGTCATGAAGTACACTGGTCATCTTTTCATGTAACATGAGGGTGGTCAAAATGCTCTACACTTCTGTAATACTAACCGAGGGCTTCTGCCAGGCTCTAGCAATAGCACGTTTTGCAGCAATGAAGAGGTAGGTGGCCAGCTTTTGTTGGTAGGAGAAAAGGCCTAGGAGGGGACAATGGAGTAAAGCATCCCGGGGAAAAATGGTTGACAGGAGGCCATAGACCCTAGACCAGAATCCCACCAGTCGTGGGCAGGACCACCAAATGTGTATCTCATCTCATCTCTGCTATAATTATTATTATTATTATATGTGATTTATATAGCACCAACAGTTTACGCAGCGCTTTACAATGTAGAGGGGGGACAGCACAATTACAGTACAGTTCAATACAGAAGGGATAGGTGTACCCTGCTCGTAGAGCTTACATTCTAAAGGGAGGGGGTGGTGGTACAAAAGGTAATAGATGCGGGCAATGATTTGATGGGGGTTCATCCCAAAGGTGTTCTATCGGGTTGAGGTCAGGCCAGTCAAGTTCCTCCACCCCAAACTCGCACCTCTATGGACCTCCTTTGTGCACTGGTGCAAAGTCATGTTGGAACAGGAAGGGGCCATCTCCAAACTTTTCCCACAAAGTTGGGAGCATGAAATTTTCCAAAATGTCTCGGTATGCTGATGCCTTAAAGTGGATGTAAACCCACTCTCATCCTTTCTAAACTACTGCCTTCATGGTTATCTATAAGGATATACATGCCTCCTGCATGTATCCTTACCTGTCAAATGTCTACCCTCTGTCTGTTATGAGACCCGAAAAACTGCAGATTCTGTGGGTGGGTCTGTTGTCTGGAGCTCAGTGGGTGGAGTTGTGATGTCAGTAGACTCCCCGCCCATCTCTACACTCCCCTTGTCAACATACATTTTCTCCTGTGTATTTCCTGCACTGAATTCTGCTATGATCTCTAACATCCAGTGAAAAGACAGGAAAGTAACCACATGACTTCAGCATGCCCAATCATGCCAAGGTGTGGTGCAGCCAATCCTGGGAGAGCTGGAGAAAAAAGGAGGAGGGGATCTGAAGTACACAGAATGTCTCTCTGTGTGTCAGTTTTCATCTCATTGAAAAAAGATAAGAGGACTGCTTAGAGCTGGATTAACTCTTTGTGGCAAAACTGGGCACAGATGACATGAAATCCTATACTCTACAAGGTGCAAGCCTTAATTAAAAAAAAAATCTGGTTTACATCCACTTTAAGGAGTTCCCTTTTAAGGGGCCAAGCCCAACCCCTGAAAAACAACCCCACACCATAATCCCCCCCCCCCCTCCACCAAATGATTTGGATCAGTACACAAAGGAAGGTCAGTACACAAAGAATGGATGAGTCAGTTTGCAGTGGAGGAACTTGACTGGCCTGTACAGAGTCCTGACCTCAACCCGATAGAACACTCTTTGGATGAATTAGAGTGGAGACTGCGAGCCAGGCCTTCTCGTCCAACATCACTGCCTGACCTAACAAATGCGCTTCTGGAAGGATGGTCAAACATTCCCATAGACACACTCCTAAACCTTGTGGACAGCCTTCCCAGAAGAGTTGAAGCTGTTATAGCTGCAAAGGGTGGGCCAACTCAATACTGCTAAGTATAAAATTGATGCGCTTTAAATAAATAGTGCACAATATGCTGCTGCGACTAAGCTTAAATCCAGGAATAAAAAATGCATACATGTGAATAAAATAAATTAATAATTATGGTGCTAATACATGTGTTAAAATTGCCAAAATAAATCTTCAAATTGGTGATGTGACGGTGAGTATAAATAGAATAATAATGACACTCTAAATACAATGTCCAGGCAGAGATAAATGGTGGGAGAAAGTAAAAATAATTAAACAGTTCCTTCCCTTAATCCAGATTGATTGACTCACTGGGTTAGATCGTTTGTATCAGGATATTTAGTTTTTCTTGTATCCCACTTCAGCATTTACACTGCTGGTGATTCGGCTCTCAGGATAAAGGTTTTATGCAAAGCAAGCAAAGAAAAAATAGATCATTGTGCAGTGAACTTACTAGATAGTACATAAGCAAAACAGGGACAAAAGATACACTCACAAACTCCCGGTCTATTAGAAGCATTCAAATAAGCAGATTGCAGTCAGCCGCTGTGGACGAGGTTTCCCATAGAGAAACAGCTGCTGTTAACCTTCAGGTGTATTGCAGCACTGAACGTCCTAAGCTCCTCCCACGCGTTACATCACTGACACGTGACTTTTTCAAGGATAAACCCAGGAAGCCACGGCCTCTGTATTTAAGTCCTATGGCATTGTGGTTACCATGGAGACAGTGCTGTGTTCATTGGATCATCATACTGCTTTCTGCTACTAATGACATGTAAATATTTTGGCTTAAGCCTTATTTAATTGTTTTACAAATTATTAAAAGGGGAACATATATTTATAAATACAGGTTTGCAAACAAATATAGAACACTTCCAGATAAAGAATAAGAACATAAAAATGGACCTAATTAGTGTGGTCACGAAACTCCCTCCAGTGGTAAATAGTGTTACTACACATTCAATGTTAACACCTCAGATCGCATGTCATTACATACTGCGATAGATAGCAAAATCACTACTATGTATGTGTACTTCCGCAAGTAAAATACCAATTGATCCATATTGTGTAGTTACTAGCAACATATTGGATAGGCCCGTATTACACTCACATCCACTAGTGAAAATTATATAAAAAATATAAAAAAAATTTAAATAAAAGATTAAGGTTACATTGTTGCACCACTAGTTCGCCATTGCAACAATGTTTCAAAAAAAAATTTTTATATTGAAAAATTAAATTAAAATACTAAATAAATTGATATACATAATTGACTAGATGCACAACCCAAATATTTGATACTATACATTCATTTACAGTAAAATCAAATATATGATCCCTATGATATTAAAAAATATATAATAAAAATTAATTTTATTTAAAATAAATACTATAATATAGACTATCGTTAATAGGTGTAAAGAGACAATAAATTTACGTACCAATTAATACCAACAAAATAAAATATAAATTAAAATTTAAAAATTTAAAATTTAATATATATGTAATAAATGCTTAAAATGAATAAGGCATGTCTTGAGAGTATCACGGAGTATTAAAAATCTGATATGAAGCAATTAAGATCAAATTCTATGTTGAGGCCATTTGGCGCAAGAGTCCCCATCTGGAATATCCATTTAGACTCGCTTTTACTGAGTTCCCTTATCTTATTTGAGCCTCTCCAGTGTGGCTTGTATTTCTGAATCGCCCAAAATTTCAACTGTTTGGGGTCACTATTGTGGTGCATAGCAAAATGTCTGGAGACATTATGCTTAGGGAAAGATTTTTTGATGTTCTGGATATGTTCCCTTATGCGTTTCCACATAGGCCTCTTGGTTCTACCAATATATTGTAGTGAGCATGAGCATTGCAAAACATATACTACTCCTTCCGTCCTACACGATATGAAGTCATTAATAGTATGTTCATTGCCAGTACTTGTTGCTGTGAATTTGTTACACTTTTGCCCATTTTGTTGGGTATTGATGCAAGCGTAACATCTTTTACAGGGGAAGAACCCTTTCCCCTGGAAAAAGGATAATTCCGTCAATCTTTTGGGGGGTTCCGGGACGTTTTTGGCAATTAGATCCCTTAATGTGGGGACTCGCCTATAAATGAAGCGAGGCTTATCCGGTAGGATGTTGCAGAGAGTTTTATCTGATTTTAAAAGAGGCCAATGTTTTCTGATGATTCTTTCCATTTTCTTATGTTGAATGCTGTAGTTCATTATCAGTGGTATATCGTTATTATCTTTATTATCTTTGATTTTATCCTGGATCAGAACCTCCCTTGGGGTTTGATTAATCTCCTTGATTTTTTCTGCTATGAATTCCTTGCTATATCCTTTGTCTTCAAACTTTTGTCCCATCAATTGTGCCTGTTTCAGATATTCATTATTATCTGAGCAATTTCTTCTTAGCCGTATGAATTGCCCCTTGGGAATATTGATAAGCCATGGTTCATGGTGACAACTGTTCACTGGTATGTAGCTATTTCTTTCCACTGTTTTAAAATAGGTTCTAGTACTAATGGAATTGTTTACTAGCTGTATTTCTAAATCTAAGAAGTGTACTATTTTTTCACTTATTTCGTATTCAAGCTTGATGTTCTTTTGGTTGATATTTAATTGGTTAAAAAACTGTATTAAGCTGGCTTCGTCACCTTTCCATATTACTATACAATCATCAATGAACCTTTTGTAAAGCACAATATTGTCTGGGGTATTTGAGAAGATTGCCTCATCCTCCCACTTGGCCATAAAAACATTGGCCACACTTGGAGCATACTTAGCTCCCATTCCAATCCCAGTTAATTGTCTGTAGTAGTTGTCCTTATACCAAAAGTAATTGTGCTGTATTCCAAACGCCAGGCTTCTTAAAACAAATCTTTTTTGTTTGGATATGAGATGGCTGAATTTTTCCATAGCCCATTTGGATGCTTCTATTGCATCACTATGATCGATAACTGTATATAGTGAAGCTACATCCGCAGTTGCAATGATATATTTTTGATCTCGTTTTAAGTCAAGGGAATCCAGTATTTGTATCAAGTGTTTCGTATCTCTCAGAAATGCTCTAGTTTGAGATACTAACGGCTGTAAAAATTTATCGACATATTCACCAATCCTGGCATTGATAGATTGAATACCATTTATGATAGGTCTGCCCGGCGGTTGTTCTAAATTCTTGTGTATTTTTGGCATGGTGTAGATGATGGGTACTCTACACGTGTCAGGCAATAAATCACTCCAAGAAGAGAATCTAACTACAGAACACCAGAAAGAAGACCGCGAACACCTGATGGTCTGAAATATGAAAGACAACCTGAAATAGAACAAAGTAGAACATATAGGGATGATGATGGCCCCAGAACTCCTAAACCTTGGTGGAAAAATAGAACAAAAAATAAGTCCCCCAGAAGACCTTATTGGAAAAATAATGGCAATAAAAGAAACAACAAACCATATCAGTCACCACGTAATTACTTAAAACCTTATCAATCACCGAATAATCGCATGAATGCTCCACAATACTATCGGGAAGACAATAGAAGGAATAATGGCTATGTGGACCAAGCACGCTATTATCAACAACCAAGAGATTACCAAACTAATAACTATAGGACTGAACCAAGGGAGTACTACCAATATGCACACAGAAATGAATCAAGAGATTATCACCAAAACCCTGAGAGAAATGAACAAAGAGAATACCAACAATATACGAATGGAGAAGAATATCGGGAATATCAATCCAACCGGAACAGGAATGAAGGAGGAGGAAATGAACAAACTAGGCATGAACCGACAAGAAGTCCCATTCAAACTAACAACAGGTATGAACCATTAAGGGAATATAATGATGAGGAGCAATCAAGGTCTTTTTTAGAATATCGCCGGAACGAAGACCCCCACAAACAAGAACACCACAACAGGGAAAAAAGCCCAAACAGAAAAGGGGATGCAGAGCAGGACGGAAAGTTCAAAAGAAAAAGAGAGTATTAGGAGAAGGCATATATAACCTCAGCGGAACAGAACTAACGAGAGCTGAACTTGCGACATTAGACAAAGGTTTAAAATATGCCCCTACAAGAAATCTTGATAAATTCCAAATGTATATTGATATACAAAAGTACACCAGGAAACTGAACATTAAAAAATACATGCTATCTAAGCCTCCCAGTATACAGAATTTGGAAACAGAAGCATCAAGAGGCATTATTCACAGCAGCCTCAGAAACAGATCATTATTTAATCCACCGGTACTGAACAATGAGCATATTCAAGTCTTCAATAGAATGGTAATACAAGATCTTGAACAATTAAAATACAAGAAAATATCTGAACCCAACAATATACAAATAGGCATTAAACGGTTAGAACAAAATAAAGAAATTGTAGTGAGACCTGCGGACAAAGGTGGAGCAATTGTGGTACTATCTAAAGAATATTACAATAATGAGTTACTAGGACAACTAAGCGATACTAATACTTATATTAAACTCAATGGCAACCCAACAAGAGAGTACAAACGGGAATTATCAGATGTAATCCGGAAAGGAGTAAGTAAAAATATTTTAAACAAAAAAGAGTCCAAATATTTATTGCCTGACACGTGTAGAGTACCCATCATCTACACCGTGCCAAAAATACACAAGAATTTAGAACAACCGCCGGGCAGACCTATCATAAATGGTATTCAATCTATCAATGCCAGGATTGGTGAATATGTCGATAAATTTTTACAGCCGTTAGTATCTCAAACTAGAGCATTTCTGAGAGATACGAAACACTTGATACAAATACTGGATTCCCTTGACTTAAAACGAGATCAAAAATATATCATTGCAACTGCGGATGTAGCTTCACTATATACAGTTATCGATCATAGTGATGCAATAGAAGCATCCAAATGGGCTATGGAAAAATTCAGCCATCTCATATCCAAACAAAAAAGATTTGTTTTAAGAAGCCTGGCGTTTGGAATACAGCACAATTACTTTTGGTATAAGGACAACTACTACAGACAATTAACTGGGATTGGAATGGGAGCTAAGTATGCTCCAAGTGTGGCCAATGTTTTTATGGCCAAGTGGGAGGATGAGGCAATCTTCTCAAATACCCCAGACAATATTGTGCTTTACAAAAGGTTCATTGATGATTGTATAGTAATATGGAAAGGTGACGAAGCCAGCTTAATACAGTTTTTTAACCAATTAAATATCAACCAAAAGAACATCAAGCTTGAATACGAAATAAGTGAAAAAATAGTACACTTCTTAGATTTAGAAATACAGCTAGTAAACAATTCCATTAGTACTAGAACCTATTTTAAAACAGTGGAAAGAAATAGCTACATACCAGTGAACAGTTGTCACCATGAACCATGGCTTATCAATATTCCCAAGGGGCAATTCATACGGCTAAGAAGAAATTGCTCAGATAATAATGAATATCTGAAACAGGCACAATTGATGGGACAAAAGTTTGAAGACAAAGGATATAGCAAGGAATTCATAGCAGAAAAAATCAAGGAGATTAATCAAACCCCAAGGGAGGTTCTGATCCAGGATAAAATCAAAGATAATAAAGATAATAACGATATACCACTGATAATGAACTACAGCATTCAACATAAGAAAATGGAAAGAATCATCAGAAAACATTGGCCTCTTTTAAAATCAGATAAAACTCTCTGCAACATCCTACCGGATAAGCCTCGCTTCATTTATAGGCGAGTCCCCACATTAAGGGATCTAATTGCCAAAAACGTCCCGGAACCCCCCAAAAGATTGACGGAATTATCCTTTTTCCAGGGGAAAGGGTTCTTCCCCTGTAAAAGATGTTACGCTTGCATCAATACCCAACAAAATGGGCAAAAGTGTAACAAATTCACAGCAACAAGTACTGGCAATGAACATACTATTAATGACTTCATATCGTGTAGGACGGAAGGAGTAGTATATGTTTTGCAATGCTCATGCTCACTACAATATATTGGTAGAACCAAGAGGCCTATGTGGAAACGCATAAGGGAACATATCCAGAACATCAAAAAATCTTTCCCTAAGCATAATGTCTCCAGACATTTTGCTATGCACCACAATAGTGACCCCAAACAGTTGAAATTTTGGGCGATTCAGAAATACAAGCCACACTGGAGAGGCTCAAATAAGATAAGGGAACTCAGTAAAAGCGAGTCTAAATGGATATTCCAGATGGGGACTCTTGCGCCAAATGGCCTCAACATAGAATTTGATCTTAATTGCTTCATATCAGATTTTTAATACTCCGTGATACTCTCAAGACATGCCTTATTCATTTTAAGCATTTATTACATATATATTAAATTTTAAATTTTTAAATTTTAATTTATATTTTATTTTGTTGGTATTAATTGGTACGTAAATTTATTGTCTCTTTACACCTATTAACGATAGTCTATATTATAGTATTTATTTTAAATAAAATTAATTTTTATTATATATTTTTTAATATCATAGGGATCATATATTTGATTTTACTGTAAATGAATGTATAGTATCAAATATTTGGGTTGTGCATCTAGTCAATTATGTATATCAATTTATTTAGTATTTTAATTTAATTTTTCAATATAAAAATTTTTTTTTGAAACATTGTTGCAATGGCGAACTAGTGGTGCAACAATGTAACCTTAATCTTTTATTTAAATTTTTTTTATATTTTTTATATAATTTTCACTAGTGGATGTGAGTGTAATACGGGCCTATCCAATATGTTGCTAGTAACTACACAATATGGATCAATTGGTATTTTACTTGCGGAAGTACACATACATAGTAGTGATTTTGCTATCTATCGCAGTATGTAATGACATGCGATCTGAGGTGTTAACATTGAATGTGTAGTAACACTATTTACCACTGGAGGGAGTTTCGTGACCACACTAATTAGGTCCATTTTTATGTTCTTATTCTTTATCTGGAAGTGTTCTATATTTGTTTGCAAACCTGTATTTATAAATATATGTTCCCCTTTTAATAATTTGTAAAACAATTAAATAAGGCTTAAGCCAAAATATTTACATGTCATTAGTAGCAGAAAGCAGTATGATGATCCAATGAACACAGCACTGTCTCCATGGTAACCACAATGCCATAGGACTTAAATACAGAGGCCGTGGCTTCCTGGGTTTATCCTTGAAAAAGTCACGTGTCAGTGATGTAACGCGTGGGAGGAGCTTAGGACGTTCAGTGCTGCAATACACCTGAAGGTTAACAGCAGCTGTTTCTCTATGGGAAACCTCGTCCACAGCGGCTGACTGCAATCTGCTTATTTGAATGCTTCTAATAGACCGGGAGTTTGTGAGTGTATCTTTTGTCCCTGTTTTGCTTATGTACTATCTAGTAAGTTCACTGCACAATGATCTATTTTTTCTTTGCTTGCTTTGCATAAAACCTTTATCCTGAGAGCCGAATCACCAGCAGTGTAAATGCTGAAGTGGGATACAAGAAAAACTAAATATCCTGATACAAACGATCTAACCCAGTGAGTCAATCAATCTGGATTAAGGGAAGGAACTGTTTAATTATTTTTACTTTCTCCCACCATTTATCTCTGCCTGGACATTGTATTTAGAGTGTCATTATTATTCTATTTATACTCACCGTCACATCACCAATTTGAAGATTTATTTTGGCAATTTTAACACATGTATTAGCACCATAATTATTAATTTATTTTATTCACATGTATGCATTTTTTATTCCTGGATTTAAGCTTAGTCGCAGCAGCATATTGTGCACTATTTATTTAAAGCGCATCAATTTTATACTTAGTACTATTTGTTTGGTTATCTGATCACCCTATATTGATAGCAGCTTTAATTTACTGATTTTTTCATAGCACTAACTATATTGGTATATATATATTTTTAAGCACAATTTATTTATATCACACATATCTTTCCACATCAGCGCTTGGTTTTTATTCATTTTTCCAACTCAATACTGAACTCTACGGACTAAGACTGGGATGACATTAAAGTTCATGTGCATGTACAGGCAGGCGTCCCAATTCTTTTGGCAATATAGTGTCTCTTGACCTGAATAAATGAGATCCATCGCAGACATAGATGATAGTTGATAGTCTGGTTGAAAAAAAAAAAACACAAGCCCATCTAATTCAACCAATAAAAGGGGGAAAAATATATCCTTAAAAAAAAAACATAGAATCCTATATACACAATCCTATACTCACAGTTGATCCAGAGGAAGGCAAAAAAACCCCAGCAAAGCATAATCCAATTTCCTCCAGCAGAGGAGTAAATGCTTGGCTACTCATACACTTTTACTACAAGTTTTTGTGATTTTTTTAAAGATACTCACCTTTGTTCTTTAATATGCTCATGGGAACTGTTCCATGACTCTACATATCTTCATAAACTACTGCAGGGGGAACATGATCTTATATATATTTATTATAGCCTACACTGTAGATATCCGGCAGCAAAATATTCCCTACTGTTGCGTGCAAATGTAGTCATCTGGAAAAGATGTGATTTAAGTCCAAGCTACAAGTAAGATAATAGAATAATGAAATCACATCATATTATGCGAGGTGACCGAGCAGCAGCTTATATAGATTTTTCTAGTGGAAATGAATGTCACGAAGCTGTCAGATTGCTAAAGTTAGAGCGGGACTGGCTGTCATAGCGGGCACTTCATTTAGCTGACTGATAGAGCCATCCTGCCAGCTACATTCCCTGACAGTTCAGCGCCATCCCCGTGGCCTCGTGCTGCACCCTATGAGCCCTTGCACACTGGGGCGGTTTGCAGGCGCTATTGCGCTAATAATAGCGCCTGCAAACCGCCCCGAAAGTGCCGCTGCTGTCATCCCAGTGTGAAAGCCCCGAGGGCTTGCACACTGGAGCGATGCGCTGGCAGTACGGTAAAAAAAGTCCTGCAAGCAGCATCTTCGGAGCGGTGAAGGAGCGGTGTGTATACCGCTCCTGCCCATTGAAATCAATAGGACGGCGCGGCTATACCGCCGGCAATGCGCCTCTGCAGAGGCGCTTTGTGGTGGTATTTAACCCTTTCTCGGCCGCTAGCGGGGGGTAAAACCGCCCCGCTAGCGGCCGCATACCGACGGTAAAACGCCGCTAATAATAGCGTAGTTTTACCGCTGACGCCCCCCCCCCCGCCCCAGTGTGCAAGGGCTCTATAGGATTCAGTTGGTAAGTTTCTTTGTGTGGTTGGGGCCAGACAGTTTCTTCTAACCGCTTACATTCAACTTGATTTTTTTCCTTACCCAACTCCATGCTCATTTAAAAAAAAAAAAAATAGTATTAAAAAAATTTGCTAAGGCTGTAATACTCACCTCCATTCTAGTGCTGTTTCCTGCCGTACTTCTATTCAGCCACAAGGTGTCGTCATTTTTCCGGGTTGAATGATGCAAAGCCCACTCAAATGGAAGACTGAGGACATTAATGTTAGTGCTATTTTACAATGACGGTGGAGCACTTTTCAGAGGGCTTTTGACAGGCGGTTGAGGAGGTGTTTAGGCCTCATGTACACTGCTGTTGGTAAACAGACGTTTAGGAGCAGTTGGGAATTTTTTTCAACTGCCCCTGAACTCTCCTCTATGTTATCTTATCAGTACATGTACACAGGGTCATTTATAGTCGTTTCTAGGCAGTTGCGTTTAGAGGCTTTTTTTGGAACCCAAAAAAATGCGTTCAGAAGCTGTGTTTAGAGGCATTTCAAACTCCAAACGCGGCTATGCGCGTTTACACCTGCTATTTCGTCTAGTAGCATTTTTAAAGGGAAATATTTTATTTATTACTTTTGAGCCTGGAAAATGCTAAAAACACTAAAAACTCAATTATCACTGTCTGCTGGCTTGATATACCATGTGATATTCCCCTCATCAGCCAATTAATGCTGTACAATACACGACTTGCATTACTTGACGCTGAAGTTGAGAGTCACCAACAGACGTTCCTCTGGTGGCACGCTTTTCCTCATGTTGGTGTCCATGCGAAGTAGACGGGGTCTAACTTTTTCCAAGAGAACGTCAAAGGTGGCAATTGACATGCGTGTAAAATTTTAAAATTTCTCTGGGTAATTACGCAGCTGAACATACATATTAGAAAAGTATCCTGTGGACATGCGTTGAGCCATCAATGGATGTGTCCAGTAGTGATGAACTCTGGTGTTCTCAAGCAATTTTCTACTTCTTTGGAGCCTCAGCAAAAGCAACATCAGGAGCATTTCCTCACACATCATTCCTGAGCTCATCATGGGATCCATATTAACAAACCAACCAAAAGATAACAGCTAGCGACAAGAACACTGCTTTCTCAGCTGCTACTCACACTGTTCTCTCACAGAATGGCTGAAATAGTTAATAAATTCTTGTTTTTAGTGCTTTCTAATCATTTGGGAGGGTCTCCTGAGGTCATCTTTAGTAAACTCTCCTGAACGCAAACACAGCTAAACGCAGCTAAGCGTGGCTTGTAAACACGGCTAAACACACGTTTTTAAACATGGATTACTAGCTGTGATGTTCCAGCGTTCAGGAGAGGTTGAGAAACGTCCCGTGTACATGAAGCCAATTTATTGCCTCCTCACTGCCTGATTTAAACCTATAGTGGTGCACCACCAAGCGTTGCGGCACAGCCCCATTAAACTCAATGGGCGAGTTGGACAAGCAGAGCCGATAGTCAAAATCTGCACCCTGAGTTAATGTGGCAGCAGTGAAGCAGAGCATAGCAGCTTTGGCATATGTGTACCGCCCTGCCCAGCTGTCATTTTACAGTTTGGGTGGGCAGCCAGGAGGGTGAAAAAAACATGGCTCAACCACCCGTTTTTATCGACCACCCATTTAAAAGAGACCTTAGAAAGGATTGTGAGAAGAGGATGACCCAACATATATAATCGGCCAGAAAACAATGGAAAAAGGAAAATATATGATAAAATACCAGGATGCACACTGAGTGGGGGCATCTGGAGGAATAGCGTTACTTTTTTAGGGGAGCACAAAGCCCGGAGCTGGGCTTTAAATACCGGCAAATAGTATTTTAATCTGCCTATAGCTTAATCTGGAAAATGTTGTAAAATAAAGAAAGGTGCTGTTGATAGGAATGCATTTGTAGGAATGTTTGACTTAGTTGACCACATGTCTGTCCTTGAGTAAAGAAGGGTACATGTGACTGTTTGTCATGATAACAAGAGTGTCTAACAAGTAATTACGTTGACTATGATAAGCTCTTCCAAAACCTTCCAGGCTCCATATGTAAAGAATAAAGTTTATACTCACACAAAGAGGTATAGGAATGCATGACGTGTTTTAAAAAGTTGGTAGGTTTCGGATGGGGCTGGGTGTCACTGTGTGTATGTGGGAGTGAGGGGGGGGGGGGGTGTATGGGGGTGTGGAGAGGGTTAGGCTCGGTTCACACAGGGACGACTTGTCAGGCGACCTAGTCGCCTGACAAGTCGCCTCCCGTTCTGTGCTATGGAACCGTTCTAATAGGGCGTACACACGGTCGGACTTTGTTCGGACATTCCGACAACAAAATCCTAGGATTTTTTCCGACGGATGTTGGCTCAAACTTGTCTTGCATACACACGGTCACACAAAGTTGTCGCAAAATCCGATCGTTCTGAACGCGGTGACGTAAAACACGTACGTCGGGACTATAAACGGGGCAGTAGCCAATAGCTTTCATCTCTTTATTTATTCTGAGCTTGCGTGGCACTTTGTCCGTCGGATTTGTGTACACACGATCGGAATTTCCGACAACGGATTTTGCTGTCGGAAAATTTTATCTCCTGCTCTCCAACTTTGTGTGTCGGAAAATCCGATGGAAAATGTCCGATGGAGCCCACACACGGTCGGAATTTCCGACAACACGCTCCGATCGGACATTTTCCATCGGAAAATCCGACCGTGTGTACGGGGCATAAGGGGAGCGACGCAAGTCGCTCCGACTTAGAAAAAGGTTCCTGTACGACTTTGGGGGCGACTTGCATAGACTTCTATACAGAAGTCATTTTGCAAGTCGCCCGGGCAGTCGTGTGCAGGTCGCCTCGGTGAGGCGACCTGCAAGTCGTGCCGCCTCTGGTGTGAACTGAGGCTTAGGGGACTCTGCAGCAGACTTGGTGGCCCAGTGGGAGATGAGATTTCTGGAGAGCACTGTGCGAGATTGAGGAGTACTGTGGGACACTGTTGGAGGCACAATGAAGGACTGGAGGCTCTGCAGCAGGCTGGAGGGCACACTGTGAAGGTCTGGGCGACACTGTGGGAGGTTGGGGGACACTACGAAGGCTGAGGGCTCTCAGAGGACCCAGGGGAACTGTAGGCCACTATGGGAGGATGAGGGGGGGGGCACTATGTGAGCTGGGGAGAACTGCGGGAGGTTAAGGGATCTATAGCTGGCTAGAGGCCCGGGAGAGAGAAGGCCACAACCCAGCAATGTGCCATGGCACGATGGTTGAGAACCACTAGTCAACGAGAGCAGATCGCTTTGTTTGTTCAATCAAAAGGGTATATCATTGATCTCTGTAGTCCTTGTTATGGTCACTTTCTATGAATTGTTAAGTGTCCCATACATGTGTATGACTTGACTGTTTGAAATAGACTTAACAAGAAGACGGGGGTCAAGTACACTGTCAAGTTGAGTTATTTTTGTATCATTTTCCTGCAAGTCATTCTTGTCGTGGCTTTTACATTTTTACTTGCTTGCTGCCTTTTATTACAGAATTTCAACTAGAGATTTTTAATTGTAAATCAACAGAAACACTGACAACATTTTAAAGAAGACCTCCAGCCTTGCAGAGTTGTACAGGTTCCTCTGCTGTACTGAAATTGTTTACTCTGATTTCACTGCACACTGTGAGCCTCAGACAGTTTGCATTAAAAGCAGCCATTTCCTCCCCAGCCCGGCTGTCCCTGGCCCCACTCCTTTAATGCACTGGAATTTCTAGGGATGCTCCTTCTTCCAGATGAACCACCTACCCATGAAGGCATTTTGATATTTGCATACTTTTTCACTAGAGCAATGACTGTTGAGAGGCAGTACAGTACTGAGGCAGGGTGCTGTGATGTTTTCAGGAAGCTATGTACAACACCCTCTGCACCCCTCACACCAGCCATGATCTGCCTGCGCAGCATAGAGAAGCACAGAGACCTAGTGATGACGCCACTGGATCTAAAAAGGTATGTAATGAAAACAGAAAGTGTTTTTCTCATTCGTTCATTGACAGACACAGACTTCTTTATTCAGAACGGTAGGTTATATCATCTCCGCAGGAGTAGGACTAGGCAGAACAAAAAAACAACCCCTGGCTATGCCCATGGGCTGTCCTCCGTCGGTATATAACCCCCTCCCTGCTCTAGGTATTCAGTTTTTTTCTGCCTAGTCAGGAGTAGGGACCTAGTTCCCTGCTTGGATCTCTAGTCCTGGGAATTTTTTTGTTGTTTGTTATTTTCTCTTTTCCAGGATTGTTTCTGGTGAGATGTACAATCAACTGCCGGGCTGGGCGACGGGTTGGACGCTTGGTCACCCTAATCTGGCCAGGGCGCGCGCGCAGACCACAGCTACGCGCTAGGTCGGCCACAATATAGCCCCACTAGACAGGGGCTGGCCTTGCGAGTTAAACGTCTCTCGAGGTCGTGCTTTGCGCAGTGGCAGTATCATAGCCAATGAGGTTCAACTGAGGCGTGATTATTGCTAATTGCTTCTCGGCCTTTTGGCTAAGATCGAGTGTAGTATCCGTTTTTATCAGTTTCCAGGAGGTGGCGCTTGCTTCTGTCCCTGATCTATGGCGAGATAGAGATGGGATTGCGGTTGCTATGCAAAACCTGCTGGAGTGAAGGTAACCCGGAGCGGTTTGTAGCCGAAAGGAAAGCCTTCTGATGGGGACGGAGAACCATTCGGTCTTGGCGGAGGGTCGGGATCCTGGCCTTCTGGCCTGGATTGGGGCAGCTCTAGCTCTGGACAGTTATTTGGGAGAGAACGCTGGCTCCCCTTGCTCCCACCGGGGGAGCGGCCAGTATTTCCCGAATGTAATTAGGTAGGAGGGACGGAACAACGGTGAAGCCTGATGGCAAGGGCTCTCTCCAAGCTTCCAGAACTCCATACCTTTCTGCCTGGGGTGGGGGCTGCTGTGATCTGGGCTGTGGGTCAGGGCTTTTTCGAAAAGCCAGTGGTGAATGTGCCCCTGAAGTGGCAGTTCAGGGGTGCCGTATAGTCACGGTGTGAAAGCACTTGATTTTATGGCACCATGGTCACTTCACCACAACACACGTTTTTCGCACCTGCCTCTTGGGCGGGCCTTTTGGCCAGGACCAAGGGAAATTTTTATGCCTGGCCGGAGGGCCGGCCATTGTATAGCACAATGGCCACTTTCACTCTCCCATCTCACTATCTTCCCCACTCTTTCTTTTACCCCTGTTTGTCACCTTTTTGTCTTTTTTTGGTTGTTTTGTATACACGTTTGTCACTGTGTGGCGAGTAGGGTGTGGGTCCTCGGGCCTACTCTGAAAGTCTTGGGAGGGGGTGGACATAGGCCTTTTGGCTTGGTTCGCCCTCTCCTTTGAGGGGTCTCTCTTCGGGAGAGCCCCACTGTACTTGGGTTGGTCTGCTTCGGCAGTCCTTCCAGTTGTGGGGGTCCGCCTGGTTTCGGCCGGATGGACCCTTTGTCTGAGTACCTCAGTCCCTGTCTGGAGCCTAACGCCCCGGGGGATCAGGGTAAGGTCCTTCCCTAGTGGAGGACTCTGTACACCCGTTGCACGTTTTTGTGTTTCACTCTCTATGTGTGGGCACTTTTTTTTTGGCACCGGGTGGAAGTTTTTGAGGTGTGTTTAGCACGCCACTGGCTTTTCGATAGAGTCTCTCGAGGTCGCATACGACTGGGTCTCGGCCTGTGTCACAGTGTTCCTCATGGTCAACAGCCCCCCCACTTCGGTGGCGAGGAGGATCTGTCTGGGAGCGTTACCCGCTCTTTTTTGCTGGAGAGGTAACTAAGGGGTTCCCTCCTCTCCTTCCCCGGAGTGGTGTGGGGCGCGGGTACTCCCTGGGGTTGTCGGTCCCTCTGGGGTTCTCCTCCACCACCCTCCCCCCTATCTCGGGTGAGGCCCAGGCTCCCGACCTAGGGGCTTTGTGGACATGGTCCCCCTTTTCCACCTTTGAGTTGTTGTTACAGGGGGGGCATATAGTTGGGCCTGGGAGGTGAGTGGTTGCCGTAATTTAGGCCGCAGCTTTGCAGCCTACCAGCTGGGGGACCGCTCTCGCAGCTGGCCGGCTGAAAAATTTAGGTCGCGGCTTTGCGTCCTACTGCTCTCGCGGCCAGCGCACGAAAATTTAGCCCGAGGCATTGCGGCCTACCGTACTCGCGGCCGTCGGCCGAAAATTTAGGCCGCGGCTTTTTGGCCTACAGGCTTGGAGGTCCGAAAGTTTAGGCCGTGGTCTTGCGACCTACTGAGCGGGCCTGATCGGGCAGTCTGCTCCCCTGGTGGGTGTGCGCTCGCGGCAGTGGCCAAAATTTAGCCCGCAGCTTTTGCGGCCTACTGGGCTGCGTTTTTGTTACCTGGGCGGCTTCTGTGGCCTCCTGGATCGGCGCCCCCGTGAGAGGCGATCCACAGTGCATATACACAAAAGTGAGTACACCCCTCACATTTTTATAAATATTTTATTGTATCTTTTCATGTGACAACACTGAAGAAATGACACTTTGCTACAATGTAAAGTAGTGGGTGTATAGCTGTATAACAGTGTACATTTTCCGTCCCTTCAAAATACCTCAACACACAGCCATTAATGTCTAAACTGCTGGCAACAAAAGTGAGTACACCCCTAAGTGAAAATTTCCAAATTGGGCCCAATTAGCCATTCGTTAGTGTTACAAGGGCTCAGGTGTGAATGAGGAGCAGCTGTGTTAAATTTGGAGTTATCGCTCTCACTCTCTCATACTGGTCAGTGGAAGTTCAACATGGCACCTCATGGCAAAGAACTCTCTGAGGATCTGAAAAAAAGAATTGTTGCTCTACATAAAGATGGCCTAGGCTATAAGAAGATTGCCAAGACCCTGAAACTGAGCTGCAGCATGGTGGCCAAGACTCAGAACTCCACTCAGAACAGGCCTTGCCATGGTCGACCAAATAAGTTGAGTGCACGTGCTCAGCGTCATATGCAGAGGTTGTCTTTGAGAAATAGATGTATGAGTGCTGCCAGCCTTGCCGCGGAGATTGAAGAGGTGGGGGGTCTGCCTGTCAGTGCTCAGACCATACGCCGCACACTGCATCAAATTGGTCTGCATGGCTGTTGTCCCAGAAGGAAGCCTCTTCTAAAGATGATGCACAAGAAGGCCCTCAAACAGTTTTCTATATACAAGCAAGGGCATGGATTAGTGGAACCATGTCCTGTGGTCTGATGAGAACAAGATAAACTTATTTGATTCAGATGGCATCAAGCAACCAGGCGAGGAGTACAAAGGCAAGTGTGTCTTGCCTACAGTCAAGCATGGTGGTGGGAGTGTCATGGTCTGGGGCTGCATGAGTGCTTCCAGCACTGAGAAGCTACAGTTAATTGATGGAACCATGAATTGCAACATGTACTGTGACCTACTGAAGCAGAGCATGATCCCCTCCCTTCGGAAACTGGGCCGCAGGGCAGTATCCCAACATGATAACGACCCCAAACACACCTCCAAGACAACCACTCCATGCTAAAGAAGCTGAGGGTAAAGGTGTTGGACTGGCCAAGCATGTCTCCAGACCTAAACCCTAATGAGCATCTGCGAGGCATCCTCAAATGGAAAGTGGAGGAGTGCAGGGGGGGTGGTCGTCTTCAGCCTCCCCTGGTCTCGAGCTCCCTGGTGCGTACCTTTATTCAAGGAGTTAGACGTCTGTTTCCACCGGTGCGGTTTTCTTCTACCGCCGTGGGATCTGAACTTGGTGTTTTCGGTTCTCCAGAAGCCGCTCTCTCCCTCTCTCAAAATATCAGGAGATTCCACTGCTTACTCTCTCTCGGAAGGTGGCCTCTTGGTGGCTTTCACCTCTGCTCACAGGGTGTCGAAAATGGTGGCGTTATCTTCTCGTTCACCTTACCCAGGTTTAGGCGGTGCTTCGCCCTTTTTCTATAGTTCTGTCCCTGGGTTTTCATTTGAACAAGGACATTGTGTTTCCTTTCTTGTGTCCCTGGCAACACGTTCCAAGGGATTTGCTTATCTGCCCGGGATGTGGTTTTGGGGATTCGGTTGTATTTGCCAGCCACTGAGTCTTTTTGAGGTCGGGCTCTCTGTATTCTCAGACAGGCCAAGAAAGGGGCTGTCTGCTTCTTCTGCAACCTTCTTATGGATGGATCAGACAGATGATGACTCTGGGCTATTCTGTCAGGAATCGGGTTCCTGCATTCCCTGTTCTTCTTGGGCCTTCTGTCTTCAGGAGTTTGTGGTGCATTTTTTACAGGTTTCTAAGAAATGGATGTTTTGGCATCTTCGGATGCCTTTTTTGGCCGCAAGTTTTTTGCAGGCTGCTGTTAAGAGGGTCTAATCCCTCTTGAAGGGGTATCGTTCAGGTTGGGTTCCAGCTTGTCCTATGTGAAGCTCCTGTTACCTGGTTGGCTTTTGTGTTAGCCTTGGGATTTTTCGCTGTCCCACCCCTCATGTTCGGCACTGCTTTGGAACGCCCCTACCGTTCTGAATAAAGAAGGCTGTGTCTGTCAATGAACGAATGAGAAAATAGGATTTTTTACTTGCCGTAAAATCCGTTTCTCTGAGTTCATTAACAGACACAGCACCCACCCCCTCTATGGAGTTTTTTGATACTTCTATTACTGCTTTCTACTAAACTGAATACCTAGAGCAGGGAGGGGGTTATATACTGACGGAGGACAGCCCATGGATGTAGCCAGGTGTTTTTTGTTTTTTTCTGCCTAGTCCTACTCCTGCGGAGATGATATAACCCTACCATTCTGAATAAAAAAGGCTGTGTCTATCAATGAACTTAGAGAAACGGATTTTACGGTAAGTAAAAAATCCTATTTTTTCCTTTTTTTTTCATTAGCACGTCGATTAGAGGGGGTAGGAAAGACAAAATAAAAGACTTAAACTTTAGCTTTAAAACTTTGCATAAAAATCTTGGTTCACATGGTATACAGCTTAGTACCACCTAATAAGTGCGATTTGCAGATGAGCCCTGTGCATCTTTTGGTCCGTTTCAGGTCCGAATTCAGGCTGAAATCGGAACCGAAACGGTGAACAAGGACGCACCGGACTCCTGCTGTGAGCTGCTGCCTGCTCGTATGTGAACCCAGCCTTAATTTATCAGCTCACTAGTGTGCGGCTTCATTTGTATCCCATTACTATTAAATTGCAGCTGCTGTTTTATTGCAAGTCGTTCTGTAGACTAGATATATGATCTGTGCAGGTTCAGCTGCTGCTCTACACACATTTTCTTCTTGTCTCAGCAAGAGCCGAGTGACAGAATGTATGTAATGTGTGAAGAGGGCATCTGACACTCACTATACATTAATGGCCCGTACACCCATTCCGAAAATAGGACGAAATATACCGCTTTCCACGCGATCATACGATAATCGGATCGTTAGTACAGAGCTTTCGAGAGCCGATCACGACAGTTCATCCGGTATTATTCGATCGGACAAGTAAGAAAATTTTCTTCGTACGATACCAGATCATACGATTTTTGTTTAGCCAGTACAGTTGTCGTCCGAAAATACAATACAAATACATTACAACACATGACATCACTTCTGATTTTTTTTTTTCTGTTGTACAAGAATTTGTGACTTTAGTAACCTATTCAATTTCTACTTGCGATTAGTAAGTGAAAAAAGTCAGACGATCTGTCGTCCAATTTTTGGATTGTGTGTACGGGCCATAAGGCTGCATTCACACCTGAGCGTTTCAAAGGCGCGTGTTTTTTTTACCGCGTTTTTGCCGCGACTTTGTTCAGGTCACCAATGTAAAAGGCAGAAAAATGCCTGTAATCTGCCCCAAAGAAGCTCATGTTCTTTTTTGAGCTTAGGCCCCTTTCACACTTGTATGACTTGTCCTACGACTGCAGAGTCATATGACAACTCGTTCCCCATGATTTTCAATGACTCCCATTCATATTAGTACGTCTTCAAGTCATGCCGACTTCATAGTAGTCCCCGCACTACTCCGACTTTGATGCGAGTTACACAGGCATTCCCTAAAATTGCGTCAAAAATCGGGTCAAAATCGTGGCAAAATCACGCAACTTTTAAGTGGCGGTGGTATGAAAGGGGCCTAAGGGTGTTTTTTCAGGCGTTTTGCTTCAGGTGACAAAACGCTCAGATGTGAACAGGTGCCATTAAAATGATTGGGATTTTGCTTGTTGGGTGTTTTTCAGGCGTTTTACGAGTGTTTTATGAGCTCAAAATGCTCAGTCGTGAATGCAGCCTAAAGTTAATCTGCTTCTTATATAACAGCATATTGGACCTATACATGAATAGTTCATTATTCACTTATCTGTAATTTCATAGTGATCAGAATTATAGCAATCCTTCGATTTGGTGGCTACAATAGTTTTTTTTTGTTTTTTTTTTAGGCTTTTTTCTTTTTTTAACTTGGTAATCAATTAGGTACGATCTTTCTGTCCACAGGTGGCAATCCTCACTTACTGCACTGTATCCATAGAGGAGCAGTGTTGTCCCCCTAGCAGGTTGGATTTGATTTAAATCAAGTCGATTAAAATCACGATTTAACCACTTGCCGCCCGCCATATAGCAGAATGACGGCGGCAAAGTGGTTGTGTTATCCTGACCGGACGTCAAATGAGGTGATCAGAATAACAAAAGCACTTCTGTGGATGGAATCGGTATTTGGTGAGTTCAAGCTATCTGATGAGGATTGTCCTCAGTGATTATATCTTATACAGGCCAGGCATAGAGGTCTCCTAAGGGATAAATCGCTTTACAATAATCTATTAGGCGGCCGCCAGTGCTGCCCATCAGTTTTTTTTTTTAATTGTCGGTCTTTTTTCATTTATAGCGCAAAAAAACTGCAGAGGTGATCAAATACCACCAAAAGAAAGCTCTATTTGCGGGAAGAAATTTATAAAAAATTAGTGTGGGTACAGTGTTGCATGACCGTTCAATTGTCATTCAAAGTGTGACAGTGCTGAAAGCTAAAAATTGTCCTGGGCAGGAAGGAGGGAAAGTGCCCTGCATTGAAGTGGTTAAATCATGATTTAAATCACTAGTCGAATAGCTTGATTTAAAAAAACTTAATTTAAATCATGGTTTTTAAAGAGCAACGGTCATCTCTGTCCCGCAGAGAGCGGCTCCTCCTCTGACCCTCTGTTTGCTCACCAACAGTCCCATTCACTTTAATGGGACGGCTGGTGATGCGGTAATGACACAACAAGGTGAGGGGCGTGGCGGCAGCAGGTGATTGGATGCCCACTAACAGGCGCTGCCCTGATGGGTCTGAAATGACATGTGCTCTTTAAATGTAAGGACTCATTCTTGCTGCTAGTTCGAATCTTTAATATTTGCAAACAAAATGAAGGTTTCCTGTTTAGAATAATAAGCTGTCAGGTTAGTAAAACAGCAATATCAGAACTGATTCAATCATACAGTTTGTAGTGTACATAGATTTGAAAAACAATGAGATACAAGGAATATTCCTGATTTGTTTTATCTCATGGTTACTGTGAAATTGTGTGAATGTATCAATGCAGTGCATGTTATCTCAGCTTGCAGAGCTTGGATTCATTGAATGAGTTTACCGAAAATGTGAATATTGCAGAATATACAGCCTCATGCTACATAACTAAGCTCCATTTCATGCTGAATAAACTTAATTATTAATGTATCTTAAATAGAAAACTATCTTTAGATAGATTTTTACTCCAAAAACATTTTATTAAAATAAATTTGATAAAAAAAAATCAGATTTAAATTAAATAAAAGCATTGATTTATATCCACCCTGCCCCCTAGGTTGCTCTTCTGATTTGGACTAAAAACAGCTACTTAATACTTAGGGATGACATACATTTGACCTGCTTCAAGTGGGTTCTACATTCACAAAGCCCTGTTCATGTATTACCTGCATTTTACTGCACCGAAAGAACACAGGTCACCACGTGGACACATAGAAAACAATTGTTTTCTTCAGCTTCCATGTTTCTGGCCTAGGCAAAAATTATATCATATATCCCTGGAGTCTTCATGGGCATTTTTTCCTTCATTTGGAGAAGGGGAGGAGGGGATTTCTCAGCTAAGTACACCTTCCTGCCTTTATAACTGAACTAAGGGCAGAAGGATTCCAGGAAATAAATGCTACATGAATCATCTGCCCTTACTCACAGGTGAGCTTCAATATACAGTGGAACCTTAGTTAACGAGTAACACGATTAACGAGCGTTTTGAAAGACGAGCAACTTTTTAAAAAAAATCCTTGAAAAAGGTTGGGCTCAGGCGCATAGCATTGCACTTCATACCCACCCACTTGTGAGTTGTGACAATAGCGAATTAATGTTTGCTATCGTCTTCCCGGCTTCTCCTCCTGGCCAATCAGAAGCTGAAGTATACGTTGATGGGAGAGTGCGGGGGGGGCGTCACCGTGGAGGTGAGTGCGTCTTACTATGTTTGTTTCTCTTTTTTTTAATTTTACTTTGTAGAATTTTTCTTCTACAGTCATTACATTTTTTTTGGGGGGGGGGGGGGTCTTTTGTGAGATAGAGGTCTAAACAGACACCCATATCTCTTTTTTGAGACAGAGAAAGGGACTGAAGATAGTCCCTTTTCTCTGTATCACTTTACTTGAATGAATGAAAATCTGTATAGAGATTACATTCATTCAGAAAATGACAGTCTGATACATTGTAACACTCTGTCAGGGCTGGGCTCAGCCCTTCCTTCTCTGAACTGGCCTCTCAGCTGTCGGCTAATTGCCAGCTTCTATTTCTCCACAGTGACTCACCTGTTGATGATATCCTGCTCGTCAGTCCTGCCTACTTAAGCCATCCAGCCCAGATGATCTCTGCCTTCGCCTTGGTCAACATCACAGAGACTATCTCCTGTGTTCCTGTTAAAGACTTGCTTGGATGACATTCCTTCTGGCTCCAGATCCTGCTTGCTGTTCCACTACGCTGCTCCCTGGCTTCCTGGCTTGTCTTGTTTACTTTTATTATCAAACAATCTGTCTCTGTCTAATTCATGGTTTCTGACACGCTCGCGGTTACAATATATCAGCTGTCAGTGGGCACATAGCAGTGATCGCTGCATGTGCCCTCTCTTCTATGGGGGGGGGGAGTTTAGTAAACACATGTTTACTAAAGCCCCCCAAGCCCCAACTTCACCCCCACCCGCACCTTTCCTCCCCCCACCGCAATCCCCAGCCTGACAGATCACGAAAATCTGTGCATGGAGAAGCTGCAAGCGGAGGGAGGGGAAGGAGAGATGCCGCTCGGAGCGGCCATGGATCGGAGGTGTAGGGGCAGTTGGGGGGTGATCTGACTGGTGGGGGGACACATCTGGACCCCCAAGCCCCATGCAGCACCTGAAGCCGGCGGGAGAGGAAGAGGAGGGATGCTGGCTAATGATGGTGGCTGCGGGGAGCGGGCTTGCAGGGGGGGTCCGATCGGGTGGAGGGGGGGTAATCAATGCTGGGGTCAAAGAAGGGGGTGAAGGGGATAAGAGAGGAGAGTGGGGGGCAGTTTTAGATGGAAGGGTGTGGCGGGGGTGGAGAGGCTGGGAGCAGGGAGGCGGCGGCGTGGGTGGGGGGGTGGTCACATTAGGGGTTAATAACGCTGATCAGCTGGTTGTAATCTGCTGATCAGAGTTATAGAATTGTTCAGCAGAGTCTGCTGAACAATTCTGATATAAGCTGATTGTCATTGAAGTGACCATAAGCTTATAGGAGAGGGAGAAATGAGGTCTGTACGCTGTACTGACCTGGCCACCTGCAGGCACTTCTGTACGTCCGTATGGTGTACGGACCTGGCAGTGAAAGGGTTAATTCATTTTAGCAGGAAATCCCTGAGACCTGAGATTTTTTCAGATGTTCCTCCATAGTTAGGAGGTTGAGAAAGGCTGGTTTATTTCTACATTTGCATGTTCTCCCTGTGCTTTTTGTGGGTTTCCTCCATGTACTCCGGTGTCTTCCCACACTTCAAAAGGTATGCTGGTACGTTAATTGGCTCCTTTCTAAATTGGCCCTAGTATGTGTATGTATAAATGGGCGTTAAGCCTAGCACACGGGCCGAATATCGGGCAGCATCGGCCGGTTTAATAGAAACCAGCCAACATTCGGCCCGTGCATACAGCCGTTCGGCTGGCTTCTGTCAAAGGAGCATGACCAAAAAATGTCTGCCAATCGACATCCGATCAGCGCTCTTAGCTAATGGCTGAGAGCGCTGACCAGGGGTGTTCTGGCAGGGGGGCCGTCCTGTCAGAACACAATATCTCAGCGGGAGAGATCGATGTACTAACATTGCATAGTTAGCACAGCTGCTCCTCCCGAGCTCTTCAGTTTTTTTTTTCGTTCAGCCTGCTGGGTTGAACCAAAAGAAAACGGATAGTGTGTACCAGGCTTTTGGGACCTTAGATTGTAAGCTTCTTGAGGGCAGGGATTGATATGAATGCATATTTACATATACAGTGCCTTGCAAATGTACCGTATTTACCCCCTTTGGCATTTTTTGTGTTTTGTTGCCTCACAACATGGAATTAACATGGATTGTTTGAGGATTTGCATCATTTAATTTACAGAACATGCCCACAACTTTGAAGATTTTTTTTTATTTTTTATTGTGTAGCAAACAACAAATAGGACAAAATAACAGAAAAAGTCAATGTGCATAACTATTCACCCCCCTAAAGTCAATACTTTGTAGAGCCACCTTTTGCCGCTATCACAGCTCCAAGTCACTTTGGATAAGTCTCTATGAGCTTGCCACATCTTACCACTGGGATTTTTGCCCATTCCTCCTTGCAAAACTGCTCCAGCTCCTCCAAGTTGGATGGTTTGTGCTTGTAAACAGAAATCTCTAAGTCTGACCACATATTTTCTATTGGATTGAGGTCTGGGCTTTGACTAGGCCATTCCAACACATTTACATGTTTCCCCTTAAACCACTCAAGTGTTGCTTTAGCAGTGTGTTTGGGGTCCTGCTGGAAGGTGAACCTCCGTCCTCGCCTCAAATCATACACAGAGTGGTACAGGTTTTGCTCAAGAATATCCCAGTATTTAGCACCATCCATCTTTCCCTCAACCCCGACCAGTTTCCCAGTCCCGACTGCTGAAAAACATCCCCACAGCATGATGCTGCCACCACCATGTTTCACTGTGGATATTGTGCTTTGGGTGATGTGATATGTTGGGTTTGCGCCAGACATAGCGTTTTCTTTGATGGCCAAAAAGTTCAATTATAGTCTCATCAGACCAGAGCACCTTCCTCCATACATTTTGGGAGTCTCCCACATGGCTTTTTGCAAACTCAAAACGTGACATTTTGTTTTTTGCTGAAAGTAATGGCTTTCTTATGGCCACTCTGCCATAAAGCCCAACTCTATGGAGCGTACGGCTTATTGTCATCCTATGTACAGATACTCCAGTCTCTGCTGTGGAACTCTGCAGCTCCTCCAGGGTTACCTTAGGTCTCTGTGTTGCCTCTCTGATTAATGCCCTCCTTGCCCAATCTGTGAGCTTTGGTGTGTGGCCGTCTCTTGGCAGGTTTGCTGTTGTGCCATGTTCTTTCCATTTGGTTATGATAGATTTGATGGTGCTCCTAGGGATCATCAAAGATTTGGATATTTTTTATAACCTAACCCTGACTTGTACTTCTCAACAACATTGTCCCTTACTTTTTTGGAGAGTTCCTTGGTCTTCGTGGCAGTGTTTGGTTAGTGGTGCCTCTTGCTTAGGTGTTGCAGCCTCTGGGGCCTTTCAAAAAGGTGTGTATATGTAATGACAGATCATGTGACACTAATGCCGCGTACATAGGACAACATTCCGACAACAAAATCCATGGGTTTTTTTCGACGGATGTTGGCACAAACTTGTCTTGCATACACACGGTCACACAAATCCTGTCGGAAATTCCAAACGTCAAGAATGCTGTGACATACAACACGTACTACGAGCCAAGAAAAATTAAGTTCAATAGCCAGTGCTGCTCTTCTGCTTGATCCTGAGCATGCGTGGAATTTTGTGCGTCGGAATTGTGTACACACGATCAGAATTTCTGACCACAGATTTTGTTGTTGGAAAATTTGAGATCCAGATCTCAAATTTTGTTTGTCGGAAATTCCAACGGAAAATGTTCGATTGAGCCTACACACGGTCGGAATTTCCGACAACAGGCTCCCATCGAACATTTCCCGTCGGAAAATCTGACCGTATGTACGCGGCATTAGATTGCACACAGGTGGACATTATTTCACTAATTATGTGACTTCTGAAGGTAATTGGTTGCACCAGAGCTTTTTATGGGCTTCATAAGAAAGGGGTGAATACATACGCACATGCCAATTATCAGTTTTTAATTTCTGAATAATAGTTTTATGTATATATTTTTTAAATTTTACTTCACCAACTTAGACTATTTTGTTCTGATCCATCACATATAATTCAGATTAAAAAAAACATTGAACTAAAGGCTGTAATGTAACAAAATAGGTAAAAAGCCAGGCACTGTATGAATACAATTCATATGTGTAAAGTGCTGCGTAAATTGGCAGCCACCACATCTAAGGACTATTAGTCTACAGTAAACGTATATTTATATAATTGTGGGGATTGAATATTGGCTTTTGAATTTTATGTAGTGATCTCAAAATTTCCTCCATGTGAAACCAGAGAACCATTTGTGTTTAGGCCCTGGTTCTTCTTAAACAAAACCAAGGTTCTGCTTAAACAATTACCAAGATTGGAGAAAGGACAAAAGACCTTTAACCTGATCTTACTAATTCTAATATTGATCCAGAAGAAGTCAAACCAAAAGTTACATGCTTATCCCTTCCACAGTCGGTGGTCTCAGCGGGTAGCATTGATAGCTTCAAGAAACTATTAGATAATCACCTGAATGACCGCAACATACAGGGATATGTAATGTAATACTGACACATAATCACACACATAGGTTGGACTTGATGGACGTGTGTCTTTTTTCAAACTCACCTACTATGTAACTATGTAACTATGTCAAATGCAGCCAAATCACTCATTTGTGGGAATAGCGGTTTGTTTTCTTAATTTCTATAGCACCAATAACCAAGTTCCCAGCATGTCAGGGTACAAAGAACCACTTCTATCGGTTGCTCCTCCCAAAGCAACTTACAGTTTAATGTCCATACTACAGTCAAACAGGCAAAGACACACACTTTGATACGTTTAGATTGAAGCCACTTAACCCATTAGTACAACCTTTCTCAACATTTTTATCCCAGATGAACTTCTAAAATAATTTTCAGGTTTTGGGGAACCCTTACTAAAATTAATAATTGAGGATCAGTGGCAAAATACCCTCTTACACTGTAGATCAATACAAAAAATGCAATCCTTACAGTGATGGTCAAAATGCCACCCTTAAGCTGGCTATACATGATTGGATTTTCATGTGAACATTGGTAGAAAAATTACTTGTTAGACGGTCCTTTCTTGCCACCATTGAGTCAACTAAATTTGTTTGAAAAGCCCTTTAAAATTTCATTCAGATCTGCTATTTGAATGAAATCCCAGATACCGTATACCAAACAGGTTTTATTACAATATGTATGTTTTTTCTTGAAGAAAAAAAACACAGTTTACATTAATTTTGGTCATTCAAGAAAAATTTTCCAGCATGCTCCTTTGAATTTCCTCATCAGTACCACTTTAAGTGAGCATGGATTTGACTCCAGTAACCATTAGATATGGTAGAAAATGTTTAGAAAACAAACATTCTCTAACTAAATTCTACTGGTGTATGGCCAGCTATAGCGATCACTAAAAATATAATTGATGATGGCTTTGCCAAGTGGTGTTGGTCCTGGAACTATGAAGGTACCGCCATGGGATTTCAATCAACCACAGCTTAAGAAACCCCTAACAGCCTCTGGAGAAACCTTAATATTCCATGGAATAGGGATTGGCAGCACTAATACTTTTGTGGATAGTGCATGGAAACCTTTACAAACAGAGCAAGAACATCTAAACTTCTTCATACAGGAAGAACCCTGGTAAACTGAACCCAGATCTTCAAGTTCTTACCATCGTACCATCATTCTGTCCAAGCGTTTTTTTTTCTTTACCATTTTGCACTCTTTTCAATTAGCAAAAGGCTACAAGCTTGTGTTATAAAATGATAGTTCAAGGCTGCCTAAATAAAATATAATGCTCTCAGAGCCAAACTGACAGTGCAGAGCATCAAATACCCTTAAAGATTTAAATAGGATTTCCTAAAGGGATTAGGTTTTGAATCAAGGGAAAATATTTATATTAGTGCTATTATTTGTTTTTGGTATAAAGTAGAAAAATCTGCACTGCCCCAAATATTGAAAATAAAAAAAATAATATATAAAAGAAAATGGTGAAAAGAATGTGTGAAAAAAATACTGAATAAATCGGTAATAAATTATGTGATTTAAGGTGCAAAAAAAACCCAAAAATTGAGTATATAACAGTGTATCAGGTGCTGCAACTTAAATAGCCTGAATATTCAGCTCATAAATTTGTGGAAAGAAATCAAATTGCGCAACTAAAAACTAATACAGATTAAATACTGTGTGTATTCAAGTCCTTATGGTGTTTCAATAATATTAGTGATATTAAACCATCCGGATATAACTTGAAACTTCTGTTGGATCTTTATAGTAAGAGAGGCCACTTACCGGATCAGGTGGATCTCAAATTATAGAGATCAAACTCGCTCAGCAATGGGTCATTCAGCCTGTAAGTATTCCTCCTGGGACTCCTCTAGAGCCGGTATCTCTCCTGATACAGCGGACGGTAGTTCTGATGTAATGTTTCTTACACAAGTACTGACAGATCCTCCTGTATGGTCCTCCACAGTTGAATATGTTTACCAGATAAGAAGAAAAAGAGGCTTCATGGTGCAGTATCTCCGTTTAAAAGATTTATTGCAAGCTTAAAAGGTACTGACATCCACAAGCAAAAAAAACGATTTAAAACAGCCGTGGCTCAAGCCAGCCAGCTGGTGCGTGGTGACGTCAAAGACTGGTGCTCCATCCACGTCACCACGCACCAGCAGGCTGGTTTGAGCCGCGGCTATTTAAAATCGTTTTTTTTTGCTTGTGGATGTCAGTACCTTTTGAGCTTGCAATAAATCTTTTAAACGGAGACACTGCACCATGAAGCCTCTTTTTCTTCTTATCTGGTAAACATATTCCAATGTGGAGGACCATATGGGAGGATCTGTCAGTGCTTGTGTAAGAAACATTACATCAGAACTACCGTCCGCTGTATCAGGAGGGATACCGGCTCTAGAGGAGTCCCAGGAGGAATACTTACAGGCTGAATGACCCATTGCTGAGCGAGTTTGATCTCTATTATTTTTTTCATCATATGTTCTCAGTGGCTCTACTATGGAACAATTCATTATACTAACTTTTAAGAGTATTACACGGCTAGTAAATGAGTAATTTGGAAATTAAGTTTACTATCAAATTATAAAAGATAACTCACAAAAAGTACAACAAAATACAAATATTAATCAGGTTGAAATAGATAAAAAGTGTTGAGCCCTATGTGTAGGTACCTGATATCCTGGTCAATGCAGTATGTGCGGCTCTTAGGCTGTAGGAGCTTAGGCTGACTCTTCTTGAAGGCTCTTCTGTCTTCTGCAGCTGATGGCACTGGGTCTAGACAGCTATACAATAAAACCTGAGATGATAAAAGGATATGTATGCATGATTCAGACATGGAATGATAGATGGGAGGAGAATTATCAGGCTAGATCATGTCACACGGCACTCATTTTTAATCTACTCACTGAAGCAATGACAAGATAGCTGTAAATATTCGGGTTGCAATGGATGTTTTGAAGCCTTCATCTGCTGGGTGGGAACGCCAGTCTCCTGGGGCATTACTTTATGGGGTGCAGAGGCTACAACTGTCCCATGAGGTTAAGGAGCCTGGCATGACTGGTGTTTAAGATGTGATAGATAATGTGGAAATGTGGATTATTTTTACCAGATAGAACTATTTATGTGCATGTCAATGAACCTCATAACACATTTATCTTCTTGCGGCAAAATAGAACTAAAGTCCTTGTAGTATAGTATTCTAATGTCACAGCTCTAGCAGTCAGTTTGTTTCATGTTGTCCAATGCAATATTGCTTTTTTTTTTGAGATTTTCAATGAAACTCTGGGTTTTTCTTTAACTATTTGAGTGCAAGCCTGTATGTTTCTTTTAACTCCCAGGCCATTTTTCCAGTCATTCAGGTATGCAAGACTGTACGAAAATGAATTTTATATCATTTTGAGTCAGATAGATCTTACTTTAGTGCGATTTAAAGCAGTTGTAAAGTATTTTTTTTATTAACCACTTCCATACTGCTGAACGTCATAGGACGTCTTGGGCTTTCAGTGAAGATATCCGAATGGTTGTATAAAAAGAAGATAAAAAACTGCGCTATAAATCATCTATCAAAACTTAGCAGCTATTCTCCTGAGTACCATCATCACAGTAAACGGCAATATCAATAAATAGAATCGCACTAAATACTCAAAGTTAGGAATAATAAGATGCATAAAATGTCCATAGGTGAATCCGCATGCGTTGTGACAAAAAGAAGCACTTTTTAGTGTCAATGTCCACCATACAACACCTTGTGCCGCAGTGCCTCCACCAAAAAGCTGTACAAAACTGCTTACCAGCTCCTGTAGACCCCTTATTACAGTGGGGCAATATGCACCTATGGCTTATAACCCAGCCAGGGCCTTTCTCCACCTCTCAAGACTCATTAGCAGTTTCAGATGTCACTCGTGAGTAGGGTAGATTTCACCAAAAGGATCAAAATCTCCACATAGCCTAAAATCCTTGGTATGTTTATTAAGGTGCCCCTGAACTGTCATCTGTGATGAAACGCGTAGAGCAGAGCGACACGCTGACGTCACCATCTCCCTCGTGTCCTTAAGGACAGGTCTGTTTGGTTGTGTGCCAGCTGACACACCAAACTTAGGGCAATTTTACATACACACTGTTGTAAGTGCAATATTTTAATTACCTTAATAAACATACCAAGGATTTTACGCTGGCAAGCAGTTTTGTACAGCTTTTTGGTGGAGGCACGGCAGCACAAAGGTGATGGATGGTGGACATTGACACTAATGCCGCGTACACACGGTCGGATTTTCCGACGAGAAGTGTTCGATGGCACCTAGTTGTCGGAAATTCCGACAGTGTGTAGGCTCCATCGGACATTTTCTGTCAGAATTTCTGGCAAACAAAATTTGAGATCTGGATCTCAAATTTTCCGACAACAAAATCCATTGTCGTAAATTCCGATCGTGTGTACACAATTCCGACGCACAAAATTCCATGCGTGCTCGGACTCAAGCAGAAGAGCCGCACTGGCTATTGAAAGTGTTCTTTTTCCAAAAATATCACGTTTGAAAAATCGCTGTGCTAAAACCATGTGACATAAAAATTTGCAATGCCTGTTATTTTATTCGCTAGGGTCTCTGCTAAAAAATATATATATAATGCTTGTTCTTTTCTAGCAAAACCAAAGATTATTTTTACATGTAGGAGAGGAGTGCCAGAATTGGCTTGGGCTGGAAGTGGTTAAAAAATTGTGAAAAATGTTTAAAAATTGCGGCAGACGCAAGTGGTTAAAATAGGTACATAGACGGATCTTTATACAGGTTAGGCAGGAGGAGGGGTAGAGGAAATTTTTTTTAATAATAGTTATAGATTGGCTTTCATGCTGTGAGCTCTGCCTGTCTGCTGGCCCCTCTTTCCACAGCTTTCTGGATTCCCTGCATGCTTTGCATCTTCTCCTCTGCTGTTAGTTGTCATTGTCTAAAGACTGCCTCCTGAATCCACTACTCTTAGCACCTCTATAGTCCAGAAGGCAGTCTCTGTGCAATGTGTGACACAGCAGTGCCTACTCCCAGGGCATAGGAAGACAGAATGACGTATAGGCATCCTCAAAGTCCCGGGTCCCGAGACCATACAATTCCCACACGTTTCAATTTGTACACCCCACTACCCCCTCTGTGCACCCCAATGTATCTCTGTACACCCCACTGCCCACTCTGTGCACCCCAATAGATCCCAGTGCAACCCACTACCTCCTCAGTTCACCCAAACATCTCCCTGTCCACACAACTACCCCCTCTGTTTACCCCACCACTCACTAGATCCCTGTACACCCCACTACCTCCTCTGTACACCCCACTAACCCCCTGGACACCCCACTACCCCCTCTTTGCACCCCAATGGGTCCCTATACACCCCACTACCCCCTCTTTGCACCCCAATAGATCCATGTGCACCCCACTACCCTCTCTGTGCACCCCAATAGATCCATGCGCACCCCACTACCCCCTCTGTACACCCCAATAGATCCCTGCACACCCCACTACCCCCTCTGTACACCCCAATAGATCCATGTACACCCCACTACCCCATCTGTACACCCCAAAAGATCCCTGTACACCTCACTATCCCATCTGTGCACCCCTATAGATCCATGTACACCCCACTACCCCCTCTTTGCACCCCAATGGTTCCCTATACACCCCACTACCCACTCTATGCACCCCAATAGATCCATGTGCACCCCACTACCCCCTCTGTACACCCCAATAGATCCCTATACACCTCACTATCCCATCTATGCACTCCAATAGATCCATGTGCACCCCAATAGATCCCCATATACCCCATTACCCACTCTGTATACCCCAATATATCCCTGTACGCCCCACTACCTCCTCTGTACACCCCAATAGATCCCTGTACAGCCCACTCCCCCCTCAGTTCACCCAAACACATCCCTGTCCACACAGCTACCCCCTCTCTTTACCCCACCACCCCCTGTGTACACCCCACTAGATCCCTGTACACCCCACTACCTCCTGTGTACACCACACTAAGCCCCATGGCACCCCAATAGATCCCTGTACACCCCACTAACCCCTCTGTACACCCCCGATAGATCCCTTTACACCCCACTACCCCCTCTATTCAACCCAATAGATCCCTGACCCCCTCCTGATTTTGTACGTTTGCCCACTGACAAATGATCAGTCTAAAATTTTAAAGGTAGGTTTATTTTAACAGTGAGAGACAGAATAACAACAAATATATCCAAAAAAAAAGGCATTTCAAAAAAGTTATAAATTGATTTGCATCTTAATGAGTGAAATAAGTATTTGACCCCTTTGCAAAACATGACTTAGTACTTGGTGACAAAACCCTTGTTGGCAATCACAGAGGTCAGACGTTTCTTGTAGTTGGCCACCAGGTTTGCACACATCTCAGGAGGGATTTTGTTCCACTCCTCTTTGCAGATCCTCTTCAAGTCATTAACCACTTGCCGCCCGCCCTATTACAAAATGACGGCGGCAAAGTGGTTTGATATCCCTGACCGGACGTCATATGACGTGATCAGGATATCGCGTATCGCGGCGATCGTTGTTGCGGTATGTCAGTCTGACACCCTGCAACACCAATCTAGGTAAAGAGTCTCTGACGGAGACTCTTTACCACGTGATCAGCTGTGTCCAATCATGGCTGATCACGATGTAAATAGGAAGAGCCGGTGATCGGCTTTTCCTCACTCGCGTCTGACAGACGCGAGTAGAGGAGAGCCGATCGGCTGCTCTCCTGACAGGGGGGGTCTGTGCTGATTGTTTATCAGCACAGCCCCCCCTCGGATCCTACCCAGGACCACCAGGGAAACCGCACAGGACCACCAGGGAAGCCGCCCAGGACCACAAGAGAAACCAGCCACACTGGACCACCAGGTATGTCCTCTAGACCCCCAGGGAAATACTAATCAGTGCAAAGGCAGCTGCCAATCAATGCCCAGGCAGCTGCCAATCAGTGCCCACTCCAATGCCTACCACTGCCAGTGCCACCAGGGAAGCCTATCAGTGCCTCATATCAGTGCCACGTATCAGTGCCATGTATCAGTGCCCAGTGCCGCCTATTAGTGCCCAGCAGTGCCGCCTATCAGTGCCACCCTATCAGTGCCCAGCAGTGCCGCCTTTCAATGCCCATCAGTGTCGGCTATCAGTGCCCATCAGTGCCAACCAGTGCCACCCAGTGCCACCCATGAGTGCCCATCAGTGCCGCCTATCAATGCCCATCAGTGCTGCATATCAGTGCTACCCATCAGTGCCACCTATCAGTGCCCATCCTCAGTGCCCGCTCATTGGTGCCACCTCATCAGTGCCGCCGTATCAGTGCCGCCTTATCAGTGCTCATCAGTAAAACTTTACTTATTTACAATTTTTTTTAACCGAAACAAAAGCAAAACTTTTATTTTTTTCAAAATTTTTGGTCTTTTTTTATTTGTTTAGCAAAAAATAAAAACCGCAGAGGTGATCAAATACCACCAATTGAAAGCTCTATTTGTGGGAACAAAATGATAAAAATTTAGTTTGGGTACAGTGTTGTATGACCGCGCAATTGTCATTCAAACTGCGACAGCGCTGAAAGCTGAAAATTGGTCTGGGCAGGAAGGTGTATAAGTGCCCTGTATTGAGGTGGTTAAAGTGGATGTAAACCCGAAAAAAAAAAAAAAATTGATATTATACTATAGAGTATAATATTTCCTACCATTTGAGCCCAGTCTTGCCACAAAGAGTTAATCCAGCTCTGAGCAATCCTCTTTTATTGTTCAGTGAGACAATTCTTGACAAACTGAGAAAAACTTTGTCAAATCCTCCCCCTTGCTGTGAGTGACAGGTGATTTACATCTCGTGCTTCAGGCTAAGACACAGGCAGTATTTTTTAATTCCCTCCCCCACTCCTTTCTTCAGCAGCTCTGCCAGGATTGGCTGTTCCACACCTCAGCATGATTTGGCATACTGAAGTCATGTGGTTACTTTCCTGTCTTTTCACTGGATGTTAGAGATCATAGCAGAAGTTCAGTGTTAGAAATACACAGGGGAGTGTATAGGTGGGCGGGGAGTCTACTGACATCACGACTCCACCCATCGAGCTCCAGATAACAGACCCACCCACAGAATATGCAGTTTTTCGGGTCTAATAACAGAGGGGAGACATTTGACAGGTAAAGATCCATGCAGGAGGCATGTATATCCTTATAGATAACCCCTATGGCAGTAGTTTAGAAAGGATGACATTGGGTTTACATCCACTTTAAGGTTTCGAGGCTGAAGTTTGGTAATGCGAACCTTCAGCTCCCTTCACATATTTTCTATGGGATTAAGGTCTGGAGACCGACTAGGCCACTCCAGAACCTTAATATGCTTCTTCTTGAGCCACTCCTTTATTGCCTTGGTCGTGTGTTTTGGGCCATTGTCATGCTGGAATACCCATGCAGGATCCACTTCCAGTGCACTGGCTGAGGGAAGGAGGTTGTCACCCAAGATTTGACGGTACATGGCCATGTCCATCAACCCTTTTGAAGTTGTCCTGTCCCCTTAGCAGAAAAACACAACCAAAGCATAACGTTTCCACCCCCATGTTTGACGGTGGGGATGGTGTTCTTGGGGTCATAGGCAGCATTCCTCCTCCTCCAAACACGGCGAGTTGAGTTCATGCTAAAGAACTCCATTTTGGTCTCATCTGACCACAATACTTTCACCCAGTTCTCCTCTGAATCATTCAGATGTGTCAGGGCTGACTCAGCCCTTCCTTCTCTGAGCTGGCCGCTCAGCTGTCGGCTGATTGCCAGCTCTCATCTCTCTCCACAGTTAACCAGCTGTTGTGGATCTGCTCGTCAGTCCCGCCTACCTAAAGATCTCCAGCTCACTTCATTCCTGCCTTCGCCTTGGTCACATCACAAGAAACCATCTCCTGCATTCCTGTTTAAAGACTGGCTTTGCTGACATCCCTTCTAGCTCCTTATCCTGCTTGCTGTTCCTCTACTTGGATCCCTGACTTCTGGCCTGGCTGATTACCCGATCTGGTTACTGAACTCTGGCTTGGCTGACTACCCGATCCGGTTACTGGACTCTGGCTATGCTTTGACTACGCTTACTCTATTTACCTTTTTATTTTTATTAATAAATAAGTGTGATTTTACTGTACTTCTGTCTCGGTCTGGTTCAAGACAAGATGTTCATTAGCAAACTTCAGACGGGCCTGTACATGTGCTTTCTTGAGCAGGGGGACCTTGGGGGCACTGCAGGATTTCAGTGCTTCACGGTGTAGTATGTTACCAATTGTTTTCTTGGGGACTATGGTCCCAGCTGCCTTGAGATCATTGACAAGATTCCCTCTTGTAGCTCTGGGCTGATTCCTCACCGAAACTTCAAGAGGTGAGATTTGCATGGAGCCCCAGACTGAGGGAGAATGACAGTTATTTTGTGTTTATTCCATTTGCGAATAATCGCACCAAATGTTGTCACCCTCTCACTAAGCTGTTTTGGATGGTCTTGTAGACCATTCCAGCCTTGTGTAGGTCTGCAATCTTGTCCCTGACATGCTTAGACAGTTCTTTGGTCTTGGCCATGGTGAAGAGAATGGAATCTGATTTTGTGGACAGGTGTCTTTTATACAGGTAACAAGCTGAGATTAGGAGCATTCCCTTTAAGAGGGTACTCCTAATCTTAGCTCATTACCTGTATAGAAGACACCTGGGAGCCAGAAATCTTGCAGATTGATAGGGGGTCAAATACTTATTTCACTCATTAAAATGCAAATCAATTTATAAAACTTTTTTTTTAATGTGTTTTTCTGGATATTTTTGTTGTTATTCTGTCTATCACTGTTAAAATAAACATACCATTAAAATTAGAGACTGATTATTACTTTGTCAGTGGGCAAACGTACAAAATCAGCAGGGGGTCAAATACTTTTTTCCTTCACTGTAATGCCCCGTACACACGGTCGGACTTTGTTCAGACATTCCGACAACAAAATCCTAAGATTTTTTCCGACGGATGTTGGCTCAAACTTGTCTTGCATACACACGGTCACACAAAGTTGTCGGAAAATCCGATCGTTCTAAACGCGGTGACGTAAAACACGTACGTCGGGACTATAAACTGGGCAGTGGCCAATAGCTTTTATCTCTTTATTTATTCTGAGCATGCGTGGCACTTTGTCTGTCGGATTTGTGTACACACGATCGGAATTTCTGACAACGGATTTTGTTGTCGGAAAATTTTATATCCTGCTCTCAAACTTTGTGTGTCGGAAAATCCGATGGAAAATGTGTGATGGAGACTACATACGGTCGGAATTTCCGACAACAAGGTCCTATCACACATTTTCCGTCGGAAAATCCGACCGTGTGTACGGGGCATAAGTATGCTAAATGTCCAAAGTGAGGGAGTTCCCCTTTAAATTAGACTAGGACTTTATGAGTTACCAGTAAACCACAATTATTGAAAAATCCCATTTCTAATTCTGATGTAGCTAAAATGCAACAGATAGAAGATGCATCTTAATGGCTAATTAAGGCAGAAGGTGACGACGGCCATCTTGGCACACCCCGCACTACTTAGCGGCAAACTGATTTTATACTGAAATATACTTTTTCACTCTGTCGTGGTGAAATAGTCTATATCTGTATATAAGGTGAGTTTTTACACCTAGGCAAGTCTTCAATTAGACTATTTAACCACAACAGAGTGAAATAGTCTATTTCAGTATATAATCAGTTTGCCGTTAAGCAGTGCGGGGTGTACCAAGATGGCCGTCGTCACCTGCCTGCTTGCCTGGGTGTAAGAAGATGTCAGCTGCTGGCTTCGTGTTCTGTCAGATTAGGAAACCCGTTGGAATGCATATCGGCCATGTTGGAACGCATGGCACATGCGCAGTAAGCATTTTTTGCTCAGACCGTCACTCCTGTTACATTTTCTGATGGGTAGCGGTATTCTGACAGGACACCGGCCGACTATTTTCCATTGCAATCACTGCTGTAGATCGGCACGAGGACAAACGGATTCCATTTCCGGGCTTGATGACATCACAGGCTGACACATTTCGTTCACCAATCAGCAGACTTCTTCAGAGTAAGGAGGGGTTAATCAAATATTCCTTATATACCCTCCATTCATGAAAGTTCAAAGGCTCCCTCCAGTGTTGATTCGTCCTCACTGCAGTTTTGAAAACAAATGAACGGCCTTGTATTTAAGTTTATCCTTAAAGAGGAGTTCCCATTTTTCTAAAAAAAATAAAAGTCAGCAGCTACAAGTACTGCAGCTGCTGACTTTTAATAATTGGACACTTACCTGTCCCACGGTCCAGCGTTGCGGGGGTTAGAAGCCCCGCTCGTCTCCCCCTCCTTTCGGCGGCGCCGTCATTGCAACTGTGGGTGCCGGGCTGTGGCTTCACAGTCGGGCACCCACTGCGCATGCGCGAGCGGCGCCGCGCGCCGTGATTGGCCCGCTCAGTCATCTGGGACCTGTAATGTGTCCCAGATGATTGACAAGAGGGAGGGAGCAGAGCTGAGCCCTTCCTGCGCCGAGGGGAAGTGATGTCACCAGCCCAGGCACTGAAAGAGGCAGACTACGAGGGATACCCTAGCAACAGGCATTTAGACGTGAGTTAAAAAAAATTTTTTCCAAATTGTATTTTTTTTTTAGGCACATTCATGCATTTTTTTTTTGGGTGGAACACCACTTTAATATTAGTTTCATGGGATCAATTAATTTTGTGGTTAGACATCATGTAACCCTCTATAACGTTAGGGATATAAATGTCCCAAAGATCTTTATGACTAATAATAATTAATCTAGTGGGTAGATAAGGGAGGTTTTTTCCTTTTCTTAGAGGACAGATTACAGTAGTTTCTTTCATTTTGGCATTTATAAATAATGCCCATAAATATCTCCAAACTAAACGATTAAAGACATCTGACTAGCCCATAGAATATTTCCATTAATGGCAAATTCACACACAATAAAAGGAAATCGTGTATAGTAGCAAATTAATCCTCAAGAAATATTTTAAGATTCAACTCTGTGTTTAAACCATTTGGTGTTAAAGTATTGAGGCTATAAATTCATACATTTTATTTTTACGTAATAGGACCTTATCAAAGTCCCCTCTTTTAGGGGGCAGATTAAGGGCAAAAATTCCCTTTATTCTCAAACCCTCTGGATTTCCTGCATGAAAGTTCTTAAAATGTTGAGCAGTTCTCTTTTTTTCCTCTCTCTTTTTCATCTTTACTGGGGGTCTTTTTATGTCTCTCAGATGCTCCCTGACTCAGACCCTCAGTTGTCGTTTTGTCTTCCGTATATAATTTTTTTTACAGGGACATTCTATAATATATATATTACTTTGCTCATAGAGCAATAAATCTTTTAATCTCTACTGTCTGTGTCCTGATCCTGCGCTTGTTCCTGTGTATACCTGGCCTGTTTGATTCTGCTCATTCCTGATACCTTATTGCTGTCCCGGCTTGTGACCCGAATCTGCCTTTTGCCTACCATTCCAGCGCCTTCTCTGCTCGCCTGATACAGACCATGGCTTAGCCTCGACTTAACTCTGGATCCGATTCTTTACCTCTGCTGCTTACCGACTTCTGCCTGCCTGACCACCTGAGACCCTGCATCCACCTACTCACCAGCTTGGTTACTGTCTGCTGTCCTGCACCCGCTGCTGTGTACCTGCACCTGCCAGTCCACCAGTCTGCCTGCTGTTCTGTACCTGTTGGCGTGTATCTGCATCTACCAGTCCACAGTATGCCCTTCAATTTCATATACCACCGTATATATCGTATACCACCGGTCTGGACGATGTCATCTCCTTGTGTAACCAGATCGATATTCGTTTTCAGGAGAGGTCCTTAAAAAATAGACGCCAGCACTCCCTGGTCCCCAGTCAGCCTGAACTCCCCTACCTTCATCTCGTGGAGCATCTTCAGCCAGCTGAGGAACCTATGCAGCTGGGCCGGACCAGGCTGGCCCCCGAGGAACATGTTAGGCGCAGAACTCTGGGGTCAGAGGTCATTTTCGTGACTCCTGCTTGTTTCGTCCGGGAAACGCTTGGGTCTAATACATCTGGAAGGTGGAGTACTGGACCCAGAAATATCACTTTCTCATCTTCTTCTTTCCGAGTTCCTTCATGTAGGCTCTTCCTCTCAATCGGTCTAGGCATATCTGGATTCCGGGGCTTCTGGCAATTTTATGGACTGGAGAACCGCATCTTCCATGAAGCTTACCCTTTTGCCCCTCACCATGCCACTGGCGGTCTCTGCAATTGATGGCACTGTTCTTTCAGAGGGCCCTATCCGCTTCCAGACAGGGGAGTGTATAGGTGGGCGGGGAGTCTACTGACATCACGACTCCACCCACCGAGCTCCAGATAACAGACCCACCCACAGAATATGCAGTTTTTCGGGTCTAATAACAGAGGGGAGACATTTGACAGGTAAAGATCCATGCAGGAGGCATGTATATCCTTATAGATAACCCCTATGGCAGTAGTTTAGAAAGGATGACATTGGGTTTACATCCACTTTAAGGTTTCGAGGCTGGGGCGTGGCCTGAACGGGCATGTGAGCGGACGCACTACACGGAGCTCCCGCCACTGATCCTCTTAATATCCTGAACCCGCCACCGATCCGAACTCAGAACCGACCCACCAGCACACCGCAACCCCGCAGGATACATCAAGGTACCGCCGAATGGTTCCGGAGGCCCAGAATGACCAGGAGAGGAGAGAAAGAGGCAGCAGCAGCGGCGGCCATGGACGGCCAAGATGGCGCCGGCTCTCCTTTACCACAGCGTGCAGCTCGCAGCACAGACAAGGCACAGGAACCGAGCGGTAAGGCAGCAAAGTCTGGCAAACAATGGGGGAAAGAGCAGCCCAGAGACATGGTATACTATGCCCAAAAGATGCAGGGACAGAACGGGGCCTCCCCCCTGAATCAGCAGTCATTGGAGGGACAGGAAGGCGCCATGGCGCTGGACGACACGCTGCCATTAGAGGGCTCCCTGATCCTTAATGCAGACGGCTCTTGCTCCATGCAGGAAGAGGGACAGCAGCCTACATTAAGTGATATTCTGCGGGCGGTACAGGGCTGCACAGCGTCTGTAAATGGACTGAAAGCACAATTTGGGAGTCTCAATGAGACTGTTTCACTACTGCGCCATGACATTCAAAAGATCAGGGAGAGAACCACAGCGGTGGAGGGAAGGATCAGCGAGGTGGAGGATATACTACCCCCCCTCACTAGGGATACCAGAAGTGCATTACAGCAAGCGGCTCAGGCCAATGCCAAAAATGACGACATCGAGAACCGTCTCAGGAGGAATAATGTACGCATAGTGGGGCTCCCAGAAAAGGTGGAGGGAAGGGACCCCACAGCATTTACAGAAACGTGGTTACAGGACATATTCGGCAAAGATGTTTTTACCGCACTCTTTGCAGTGGAGCGAGCACACCGTACACCATTAAGACCCCTCCCCCCGGGTAATCCACCTAGATCAATGCTGGCCAGACTCCTAAATTATAAGGACAGAGAAATAATACTTCGACTGGCCAGGGAAAAAGGTGCAGTACACTATAATGGAACGAAAATTTCTTTTTATCCTGACTTCTCGGCTGAGGTACAACGCAAAAGGGCCAAGTTTGCAGAGGTAAAGAAAAGATTACAGAAGATTCAAGTCGCTTACGCCATGTTATACCCGGCTAAACTACGCATTACGGCAAGAGGTCAGTCCACATTCTTTGAGTCTGCAGCCGAAGCATCCGCCTGGTTGGACCGCAACGAGCAGGATTTAAGGAGGAGGAGGGAGGCTGACATGGGAGAGTGAATGACACTATGTGAAGCTGGGAAGTTGGTCAGTCATTGATAGACGTCTTGTAGTCTATAACATACCTTGCGGGACAATATCACTACTATACAAAGTTAAAGCGCGACAAGAGCTTTGTTTACAGAAGATATACCAAGAAAAGTTAAACACCAAAGTGGGACAGCTGTACCCACAGGAAACCCTTTCTTTTTGAACACTCCAGTTTTGGCCCAGTTGAAGGGGCTTGGTAAGATGTGCCCGGTTGGCACCAGTTTAAAGCACAATTCAAGGTGCACAGTCGGAACGGGGGAATCCCCCCCTGACCACTGTGGGAAAATTGCTCACATCCACAGAACAAGATCTAAACCATGTAGCACATCGTTGCAGTTGGGATGGACACTTTTGCTCATGCTGACACCACGCACGCTCTCCCACAGTTGCCTCAGATCGTCATTGCAAGACAACGTTGAACGCTGTGCCGGGACTGTCTGGGTCACCGAGACATGCACTGATACTTTGCGGCCTGAGGAGGAGGCGAAGAAACAGGCTATCCCAAGACTGGTCACTTTACAATACCAATCATGGCAAACACCCCAGTTGTGACATGGAACGTCCAAGGTGTCCTTGATCCCTTGAAGCGTACCATGATAAGCACATGTCTGAGAAAATTTCACCCGGCGATAGTGGGCCTCCAGGAGACTCACCTGACGAAGGAGACAGTCAGTTTTCTGCAGTATTCCTGGGTGGGCAAGGCCTACCATTCCACTCACACTGCATTCTCTCGCGGGGTGAGTGTTCTGGTACATAAATCCTTGGCTTACCAGGAATTAGATGCTGTCATTGATTCCACGGGTAAATTTGTGTTTTTACATTGTAGATTGTTTACTTTGACGGTGATATTGGTGTTTGTGTATATACCTCCTCCATTCTCCAGGGAAATCTTGCAGCTCCTCCTGACTTACCTAGTTGACAAACCTGATGTCCCAATAATGATCATGGGCGACTTTAATGGTTACTTGGATCCTAGACTAGACAGGCACCCCCCGGCACGGCCACCCTCGGGAAGCAGGGGCACCATTCTGAGCAGACTACTGACAGAGGTGGGTTGGATAGACTTATGGAGAGCTAAATACCCTGATACAAAACAATTCTCCTGCTTCTCCAAAACCCATGGGTCACTTTCCCGTATTGACCTGTGTGTGGGGTCCCCCCAACTCTTAAGTGTCATACACAAGGTAGAATATTTACCTCGAGGGGTCTCTGACCACTCTCCTCTGGTCGCCTATCTTGTTACCAGACCGAAGACCACACTGCCCAGAGCACCATGGAAGCTGAACGCCTTTTGGCTAAAGCTTTTCACCTCCCATGACAGAGTAGCGAAACAGATAGAACAATACTTTCTAGACAACCGGAGACAAACTGACTTATTAGTAAGATGGGACGCCTTTAAAGCATGCCTGAGAGGCACATTTATAGCGGAAATTGCTGACGTAAAACACAATTCTGCAGCCGTACTGATACAGGTGGAAGACCGGGTAAGGCAGTTGGAGCTTGCTTTTATTTTAGACTCATCAGAGTCCGCGAGGGAGGCATGGATATCGGCTCAGGAGTCCCTGGACCGGTTGAGGTCCTCCGCCGCGGAACGTAAACGGTTCTTTACTAAACAAGCTTTTTACGAAGAGGGTGAAAAAACTGGTAGATTGCTAGCTAGGATAGCCAGATCTCAACAGTCGTCCCCTGCCATAGGAGCAATACGTAACTCCTCGGGACGGCTGGTGAATGATCCGGAGAAAATTTTAGAGGAGCTAGCATCTTTTTACGCAGAGTTATATAAGCCGTGTGACAGCTATACAGACGAGGAACTGCAGACATACATGGGCACTATAACGCTTCCAGCTCTGACCCACCAGGCAAGGGAGGAGCTGGAGGCACCAATTTCGTTAGACGAACTGAGGGAGGCGGCTGCCTCTTTCCCTACATGCAAGGCCCCCGGGGACGACGGGCTCCCCATGGAGGTATACACCCAATATGGCGAAACAATCCTACCCAAATTGCTCGAAGTGCTAAATGCATCCTTTCAATTGGGAAGGTTACCAACTACTATGACTAAAGCTAACATTATATTATTGTTGAAAATGGGTAAAGACCCCTTAGATCCGGGCTCCTATAGACCTATATCGCTCCTTCAGAGCGACATTAAATTACTAGCAAAAGTACTGGCCATGCGGGTTAATAAGATTGTTAGAACAATAGTTCATTTAGATCAAGCAGGATTTATGCCTCGAACGTCTACGGCGACCAACCTTAGACGCCTATACCTAAACATGCAGACCCCCTCGGAGTCTATGGGCCGTAGAGCCTTGCTGTCTCTTGATGCCAATAAGGCATTTGACAGCGTGTGCTGGAGATATTTGTGGGCGGTTCTGGCCAAATTTGGGTTTGGGCCCAGGTTCATCAGATGGGTTAGGCTGCTGTATGATACGCCCAGGGCGGCTGTACGTGTGGCGGACCGAATGTCTCATGCTTTTGGGCTGAGCAGGGGGACCAGGCAGGGGTGCCCTCTGTCCCCCCTGCTCTTGGCACTGGCTATAGAGCCCCTGGCGGCGCAGGTGAGAGATTGCCCACAGATCAGAGGTTTCCGGTATGGTGAATTGCATGAAAAAATCATGCTCTACGCCGATGACATGCTTTTGTTTCTGGAAGACGCAGAGGGATCCTTGGATCAGGCAATGTCACTTATAACTGAATTCGGCCGTTTTTCAGGCCTTACTATCAACTGGACTAAATCTGCCTTAATGTACATAGACGGTACCTCGCTGACCAATCTGAGACCACCGACTCAGATACCAGTGGTTTCTACCTTTAAATATTTGGGTATACACATCTCGCCTGCGCTTACAGACTTTTGTAGCCTAAATGTCTACCCCCTAATGTCGCGGTTTAGAGATAAGATAAATGTTTGGAATAAACTTAGGATGTCCCTGGCAGGAAAAGTGAATCTTATAAAAATGATTTTGATGCCACAGTTTCTCTATATGCTACACAACACGCCTGTGGTTATCACACTGAAGATATTCAGGGTGGTTAACTCCTTGTTTCGGCTATTGCTGTGGCATACCAAACCCCCCAGAATCAAGTTGGAACAGCTGCAGCGCTCTAAGGAGGGGGGAGGCCTAGCCCTACCCAAACCTTGGATATACTATCTAGCGGCGCAGCTGCAGCACCTGATAGGTGCCATGGCTCCTCTGCCACTGGGCTCGTCGGCTAAGCTTATGCTGGTAGGCACAGGGGCGGAATCGATACCTGAGGGACTGGAAGCCCATCTTTTCCAAAAACCCAATAAACAAATGCCCACATATACATTGTTACAGAAAGTGTGGAACAAAGCGAAACAACTACAAAAAGTTTCGGGCTTTACTATGTATAGCCTGATATGGGAAAATAAAACATATGGTGAGCTGGCTAAGATACAGCAGGGGGACAGGTGGCGCTGCAGGGGTATCACACATATGCACCAGATTTTCAGTAATGGAACATTATTATCGTTTAAGGATTTACAAGAGAAATATTCATTGCCTGCCAGTATGCTGTTTTACTATCTGCAATTGAAGCATGCAATTAAAGCTCAAGGGGATGCAACTGATTGGTTCCAATCCCCCACACCGGTTTTTCACATAATGCAGGAGGCGTCGGAGACTAAAGGCATAATCTCACAATGTTATAACATGTTATTAACGTCATTGTTGGAGGGGTATCCTACAAAGGCGGCTGATCAGTGGGAGGCGGACTTAGGCCCCATATCGGGGGAGGTATGGGAAGAAGCTCTGCAGGCAGTTAACTCCTGCTCACTAAATGTAGCACAGAAGGTATCCCAACTTTATATTTTGTTGAGAGTACATTATACCCCTGTAAAGTTGTATAGAATGGGCAGGGCGCCTGACTCCTTGTGTGGCAGATGTAGGGCGGCGTCTGGGGACTTGATTCACCTCCTCTGGCGTTGCCCCAAACTCCATAGGTATTGGACGGAGGTCCTGGCTACACTAAATCAGGTGTTCCAGGTCAATGTCCCACTAGATCCATTATGCTGCTTACTGGGAGCTCTGGAGGGGGTGATTACGGAGGAGGTGACGAGAGTCGCTTTTGCACGGGCGCTGTTCCAGGCTAGAAAGGTAATACTAATGGGATGGAAGTCTGCTATACCACCTAACAGCAAAACATGGATACTAAATATGGGAAAAACACTTATAATGGAAAAATATATTTACCAACACAGGGGCAGTCCTGGAAAATTTGACAGATTGTGGGACCCATGGTTGGATGTGCCCGGCATAAGCCCTACGGAACTGGTACAGATGAGGTTGCTAAGAGGTGTTTAAAAAATACGACGAGAGTATGTACTGGAGAATGGAGGATGAGGATATGAGGACAAAGGAGAATATATTATCGATTTAATTAGATGGGACATAGAGACCGAACACTGACAATCTCAAAATGCAAACCATAATACCTTATTGACAGATATGTTACTATGTGGAAAAAGATATGCTGATTACGGTGCAAATAACAATGTAATGTATGTTTTTTCATCTGAGCAATAAAACCTTTTATGATTTAAAAAAAAAAAAAGGTTTCGAGGCTGAAGTTTGGTAATGCGAACCTTCAGCTCCCTTCACATATTTTCTATGGGATTAAGGTCTGGAGACCGACTAGGCCACTCCAGAACCTTAATATGCTTCTTCTTGAGCCACTCCTTTATTGCCTTGGTCGTGTGTTTTGGGCCATTGTCATGCTGGAATACCCATGCAGGATCCACTTCCAGTGCACTGGCTGAGGGAAGGAGGTTGTCACCCAAGATTTGACGGTACATGGCCATGTCCATCAACCCTTTTGAAGTTGTCCTGTCCCCTTAGCAGAAAAACACAACCAAAGCATAACATTTCCACCCCCATGTTTGACGGTGGGGATGGTGTTCTTGGGGTCATAGGCAGCATTCCTCCTCCTCCAAACACGGCGAGTTGAGTTCATGCTAAAGAACTCCATTTTGGTCTCATCTGACCACAATACTTTCACCCAGTTCTCCTCTGAATCATTCAGATGTGTCAGGGCTGACTCAGCCCTTCCTTCTCTGAGCTGGCCGCTCAGCTGTCGGCTGATTGCCAGCTCTCATCTCTCTCCACAGTTAACCAGCTGTTGTGGATCTGCTCGTCAGTCCCGCCTACCTAAAGATCTCCAGCTCACTTCATTCCTGCCTTCGCCTTGGTCACATCTCAAGAAACCATCTCCTGCATTCCTGTTTAAAGACTGGCTTTGCTGACATCCCTTCTAGCTCCTTATCCTGCTTGCTGTTCCTCTACTTGGATCCCTGACTTCTGGCCTGGCTGATTACCCGATCTGGTTACTGAACTCTGGCTTGGCTTACTACCCGATCCGGTTACTGGACTCTGGCTATGCTTTGACTACGCTTACTCTATTTACCTTTTCATTTTTATTAATAAATAAGTGTGATTTTACTGTACTTCTGTCTCGGTCTGGTTCATGGTTTCTGACAAGATGTTCATTAGCAAACTTCAGACGGGCCTGTACATGTGCTTTCTTGAGCAGGGGGACCTTGGGGGCACTGCAGGATTTCAGTGCTTCACGGTGTAGTATGTTACCAATTGTTTTCTTGGGGACTATGGTCCCAGCTGCCTTGAGATCATTGACAAGATTCCCTCTTGTAGCTCTGGGCTGATTCCTCACCGAAACTTCAAGAGGTGAGATCTTGCATGGAGCCCCAGACTGAGGGAGAATGACAGTTATTTTGTGTTTATTCCATTTGCGAATAATCGCACCAAATGTTGTCACCCTCTCACTAAGCTGTTTTGGATGGTCTTGTAGACCATTCCAGCCTTGTGTAGGTCTACAATCTTGTCCCTGACATGCTTAGACAGTTCTTTGGTCTTGGCCATGGTGAAGAGAATGGAATCTGATTTTGTGGACAGGTGTCTTTTATACAGGTAACAAGCTGAGATTAGGAGCATTCCCTTTAAGAGGGTACTCCTAATCTTAGCTCATTACCTGTATAGAAGACACCTGGGAGCCAGAAATCTTGCAGATTGATAGGGGGTCAAATACTTATTTCACTCATTAAAATGCAAATCAATTTATAAAACTTTTTTTTGAATGTGTTTTTCTGGATATTTTTGTTGTTATTCTGTCTATCACTGTTAAAATAAACATACCATTAAAATTAGAGACTGATCATTACTTTGTCAGTGGGCAAACGTACAAAATCAGCAGGGGGTCAAATACTTTTTTCCCTCACTGTAATGCCCCGTACACACGGTCGGACTTTGTTCAGACATTCCGACAACAAAATCCTAAGATTTTTTCCGACGGATGTTGGCTCAAACTTGTCTTGCATACACACGGTCACACAAAGTTGTCGGAAAATCCGATCGTTCTAAACGCGGTGACGTAAAACACGTACGTCGGGACTATAAACGGGGCAGTGGCCAATAGCTTTTATCTCTTTATTTATTCTGAGCATGCGTGGCACTTTGTCTGTCGGATTTGTGTACACACGATCGGAATTTCCGACAACGGATTTTGTTGTCGGAAAATTTTATATCCTGCTCTCAAACTTTGTGTGTCGGAAAATCCGATGGAAAATGTGTGATGGAGACTACATACGGTCGGAATTTCCGACAACAAGGTCCTATCACACATTTTCCGTCGGAAAATCCGACCGTGTGTACGGGGCATAAGTATGCTAAATGTCCAAAGTGAGGGAGTTCCCCTTTAAATTAGACTAGGACTTTATGAGTTACCAGTAAACCACAATTATTGAAAAATCCCATTTCTAATTCTGATGTAGCTAAAATGCAACAGATAGAAGATGCATCTTAATGGCTAATTAAGGCAGAAGGTGACGACGGCCATCTTGGCACACCCCACACTACTTAGCGGCAAACTGATTTTATACTGAAATATACTTTTTCACTCTGTCGTGGTGAAATAGTCTATATCTGTATATAAGGTGAGTTTTTACACCTAGGCAAGTCTTCAATTAGACTATTTAACCACAACAGAGTGAAATAGTCTATTTCAGTATATAATCAGTTTGCCGTTAAGCAGTGCGGGGTGTACCAAGATGGCCGTCGTCACCTGCCTGCTTGCCTGGGTGTAAGAAGATGTCAGCTGCTGGCTTCGTGTTCTGTCAGATTAGGAAACCCATTGGAATGCATATCGGCCATGTTGGAACGCATGGCACATGCGCAGTAAGCATTTTTTGCTCAGACCGTCACTCCTGTTACATTTTCTGATGGGTAGCGGTATTCTGACAGGACACCGGCCGACTATTTTCCATTGCAATCACTGCTGTAGATCGGCACGAGGACAAACGGATTCCATTTCCGGGCTTGATGACATCACAGGCTGACACATTTCGTTCACCAATCAGCAGACTTCTTCAGAGTAAGGAGGGGTTAATCAAATATTCCTTATATACCCTCCATTCATGAAAGTTCAAAGGCTCCCTCCAGTGTTGATTCGTCCTCACTGCAGTTTTGAAAACAAATGAACGGCCTTGTATTTAAGTTTATCCTTAAAGAGGAGTTCCCATTTTTCTAAAAAAAATAAAAGTCAGCAGCTACAAGTACTGCAGCTGCTGACTTTTAATAATTGGACACTTACCTGTCCCACGGTCCAGCGTTGCGGGGGATAGAAGCCCCGCTCGTCTCCCCCTCCTTTCGGCGGCGCCGTCATTGCAACTGTGGGTGCTGGGCTGTGGCTTCACAGTCGGGCACCCACTGCGCATGCGCGAGCGGCGCCGCGCGCCGTGATTGGCCCGCTCAGTCATCTGGGACCTGTAATGTGTCCCAGATGATTGACAAGAGGGAGGGAGCAGAGCTGAGCCCTTCCTGCGCCGAGGGGAAGTGATGTCACCAGCCCAGGCACTGAAAGAGGCAGACTACGAGGGATACCCTAGCAACAGGCATTTAGACGTGAGTTAAAAAATTTTTTTTCCAAATTGTATTTTTTTTTAGGCACATTCATGCATTTTTTTTTTGGGTGGAACACCACTTTAATATTAGTTTCATGGGATCAATTAATTTTGTGGTTAGACATCATGTAACCCTCTATAACGTTAGGGATATAAATGTCCCAAAGATCTTTATGACTAATAATAATTAATCTAGTGGGTAGATAAGGGAGGTTTTTTCCTTTTCTTAGAGGACAGATTACAGTAGTTTCTTTCATTTTGGCATTTATAAATAATGCCCATAAATATCTCCAAACTAAACGATTAAAGACATCTGACTAGCCCATAGAATATTTCCATTAATGGCAAATTCACACACAATAAAGGAAATCGTGTATAGTAGCAAATTAATCCTCAAGAAATATTTTAAGATTCAACTCGGTGTTTAAACCATTTGGTGTTAAAGTATTGAGGCTATAAATTCATACATTTTATTTTTACGTAATAGGACCTTATCAAAGTCCCCTCTTTTAGGGGGCAGATTAAGGGCAAAAATTCCCTTTATTCTCAAACCCTCTGGATTTCCTGCATGAAAGTTCTTAAAATGTTGAGCAGTTCTCTTTTTTTCCCTCTCTCTTTTTCATCTTTACTGGGGGTCTTTTTATGTCTCTCAGATGCTCCCCGACTCAGACCCTCAGTTGTCGTTTTGTCTTCCGTATATAATTTTTTTTACAGGGACATTCTATAATATATATATTACTTTGCTCATAGAGCAATAAATCTTTTAATCTCTACTGTCTGTGTCCTGATCCTGCGCTTGTTCCTGTGTATACCTGGCCTGTTTGATTCTGCTCGTTCCTGATACCTTATTGCTGTCCCGGCTTGTGACCCGAATCTGCCTTTTGCCTACCATTCCAGCGCCTTCTCTGCTCGCCTGATACAGACCATGGCTTAGCCTCGACTTAACTCTGGATCCGATTCTGTACCTCTGCTGCTTACCGACTTCTGCCTGCCTGACCACCTGAGACCCTGCATCCACCTACTCACCAGCTTGGTTACTGTCTGCTGTCCTGCACCCGCTGCTGTGTACCTGCACCTGCCAGTCCACCAGTCTGCCTGCTGTTCTGTACCTGTTGGCGTGTATCTGCATCTACCAGTCCACAGTATGCCCTTCAATTTCATATACCACCGTATATATCGTATACCACCGGTCTGGACGATGTCATCTCCTTGTGTAACCAGATCGATATTCGTTTTCAGGAGAGGTCCTTAAAAAATAGACGCCAGCACTCCCTGGTCCCCAGTCAGCCTGAACTCCCCTACCTTCATCTCGTGGAGCATCTTCAGCCAGCTGAGGAACCTATGCAGCTGGGCCGGACCAGGCTGGCCCCCGAGGAACATGTTAGGCGCAGAACTCTGGGGTCAGAGGTCATTTTCGTGACTCCTGCTTGTTTCGTCCGGGAAACGCTTGGGTCTAATACATCTGGAAGGTGGAGTACTGGACCCAGAAATATCACTTTCTCATCTTCTTCTTTCCGAGTTCCTTCATGTAGGCTCTTCCTCTCAATCGGTCTAGGCATATCTGGATTCCGGGGCTTCTGGCAATTTTATGGACTGGAGAACCGCATCTTCCATGAAGCTTACCCTTTTGCCCCTCACCATGCCACTGGCGGTCTCTGCAATTGATGGCACTGTTCTTTCAGAGGGCCCTATCCGCTTCCAGACTCTCCCTGTTAAGATGTCGGTAGGGATACTCCACCAGGAGTGGATATCTTTCCTTATCCTACCTAAGGCCTCAACCCCCAACGTATTGGGCCTTCCTTGGCTACAGCTTCACATGTGGACTGGACTTCTCGGCAGATCCTGACTTGGGGTCCCTCCTGTTTCTCATCTTGCCTACTCAAGGTTGCCCCAAAGGAGAGACCTCCGGTTGCAAACACATCTGTATCTTCTGCTCTTCCCACTGCATATAGCGATTTCCAGGATGTGTTCTGTAAAAAATCAGCTGAGGTGCTTCCTCCTCACAGGCCCTTTGACTGTGCTATCGAAATTGTTCCCGGAGCAACTCTGCCCAGGAGCCATACCTACCCTCTGTCCATTCCAGAAACCCAGGCCATGTCAGAGTATGTCGCTGGGAATCTAGAGAGGGGGTTCATCCGTAAATCCTCATGGCTTGCAGGAGCAGGGTTCTTTTTCGTTGCCAAAAAAGATGGTACCCTGCATTGACTATCGAGGCTTATATACGGTGAAACTCAAAATTCGATAAACCTTACCCTTAATATCTGAACTATTCGACAGGTTGAAAGGTGCCTCCATTTTTACCAAGTTGGATCTCAGAGGTGCATACAATCTGATCCGGATACGGGAAGGTGACGAATGGAAAATCGCATTTAACACTAGGAATGGGCATTACAAATACTTGGTTATGCCTTTTGGTTTGTGTAATGCTCCAGCTGTGTTCCAAAACTTTGTCAACTAAATTTTCAGGGATCTGCTGTATCAATTTGTTGTCATCTATCAGGATGACATTCTCAAATTTTCGCAAAATCTGCTTGTTCACAGAAACCATGTCCGGATTGTACTTCAGTGCCTTAGAGAGAATAATCTGTATGCCAAGCTGGAGAAATGTTCTGAGGTCCTGCTTTTGGGATGCTTTGTCTCTAGTTTGGGTCTTCGTATGAATCCTGGAAAGGCCTCGGCCATTACCAACTGGCCTCTTCCTGCCAGCCTCAAGGGCACACAGTGCTTTCTTGGGTTCACAAATTATAATAAGCAGTTCATTAGGAATTTCTCTTCCATTGCTGCGCCTATTATCGCCTTGACCAAGAAAGGTGCGAATGCCAAGGAGTGGTCCCCTGAAGCTGTCTCTGCATTTCACGGTTTGAAACAGGCCTTTGTTTCTGGACCTCTCTTGAGGAGACCTAATCTCAGACAGAGAAAAATTATGCTATTGGCGATCGGGAACTTCTTGCAATTAAATCGGCGTTAGAGGAGTGGCATCATCTCTTGGAGGGTTCCTCTCACCCCATAACGATTTTCACGGATCAAAAAACTCTGCAGTACTTACAGAATGCCAAACGTCTGAATCCCAGACAGGCCAGGTGGAGCCTTTCTTCTCCCGTTTTAATTCCATGATTACGTACAAACCTGGTTCCTGCAACAGACGGGCTGATGCTCTCTCTAGGTCATTTGACACTTTGGATAAAAAGCCCAACCCTGAACCTGAGCCGATCATTCCGACCTCATGCATTCTTGCCCATTCCACCACCCTGGAGTCAAAAATTACTCCTGGCAAGACCTTCGTCCCCACTGAGCTGAGAGCTAAAATCCTTAGCTGGAGACATGATTCTAAGGTGGCAGATCATGCTGGGTTTCTCCGATCCTTCCTGCTCATTAGTCGCCACTACTGGTGGCCTACTCTCAGCTCGGATGTCAAGGACTATTTTAAAGCTTGTCATGTCTATGCTCAGTCTAAATCCTCAACACAAGCTCCTGCTGGTCTTCTCATGCCCATTCCTAAGGAGCCTTGGTCTCACATTGCCATGGGATTTTATCACCGATCTTCCACTGTCTGAGAATAATACAGTCATTTGGGTGGTAATAGATCGGTTCTACAAAATGGCTCATTTTGTTCCTCTTCCTGGTCTCCCTTCTGCTCCTGCTTTAGTTCCTATTTTTGTTCAAGAATTTATCCGCCTCCATGGGGTTCCTTCTTATATTGTTTCCGACAGGGGTGTTCAATTTACTTCTCAATTTTGGAGAGCCTTTTGCAAATCCCTCAATATTGTCTTGGATTTTTTTTCTTCTTATCACCCTCAATCCAATGAACAGACTGAGAGGGTTAATCAGGAGTTAGAGGCCTTTCTCTGCACCTTAGTCTCTGCTCATCATGACGATTGGTCCTCTCTACTCCCGTGGGCAGAATTCTTCATAACAATTATGTAAAACACCAGTACACAGAAGACACCCTATTTCACAGTTTATGGAAGACACCCTCAGTACAGACCCCCCTCCCTCAGTATAGATCCCCCTTCCTTAGTACAGACCCCTCTCATCAGTACAGACCCCCGTCCCTCAGTACAGATCACTCTGATCAGTACAGATCCCCATTCCTCAGTATAGACACCCCTCCCTCAGTCCAGACCCCTCTCTTTAGTACAGATCCCCTCATCAGTACAGACCCCCTCCCTCAGTACAGACCCCTCTCTTTAGTACAGATCCCCCTCCCACAGTACAGACCCATCTCCCTCAGTACAGACTCCTCTCATCAGTAAAGACCCCCCTCCCTCAGTACAGAACCCTCTCTTTAGTACAGACCCCCCTCCCTCAGTCTAGACCCCTCTCTTTAGTACAGATCCCCCTCTCGTCAGTACAGACCCCTCTCATCAGTACAGACCCTCTCATTAGTACAGACCCCTCTCATCAATACAAACCCCCTTCCCTCAGTGCAGACCCTCCATTCAGTACAGAACCCCCATTCAGTACAGACCCCCCCCCCATTCAGTGTATATCCCCCTTCAGTGCATACTCCCCATTTAGTGCATATACCCCCTTCAGTACAGACCCCCCTCTTTAGTACACACCCCCTGCAGTACAGACACCCCATTCAGTACAGACCCCCCCGTTCAGTGCAGACCAATAATGTACATACCTCAGATCAGCGTGAGACATGCACAGCAGTGCCCCTTCCTCACACTGCCTATTTCTGACACCAAGGGGTCTGTGTATAAAATCATTTGCTGTGTGGAAGTCTTAACAGAACCGGTTTTGTTTGCAATATAATTATTTGCTATGATCCATCTAGTGGCCATAATGCAGTTTTTTCGTTTTTTTTTTTTTCCCAGGTATTTCAGGAAAATGATCACATTATGGCCACTAGATGGAGTCGATGATCGACATTACATGCAATACGGTGTTCCGTCAGATTATGCAACCCATCAGACTTCGTAATGGAAGTGACGTTTCATCGCGGCCATCTTGGTACACCCTGTACTCATCTACACTAAGCCTACAGTCTGAAGTCGCCAAGTGGACATCTTTTTACACCCACCAAAGTCTTGCATTTCACATTTATTTTTACCACTAAACTGAGCTTATATCGTGAAATACAGTATTTAGAAATCCGTGACACTGTTTTTATGTTGAATTTTAAAAGCAGCGGCAAGCGTGCTGATCTCACAGGTTTGCTGATCTGATGGAACATCGCTGCTTTTAAAATTCAACATCAAAACAGTGTGACAGATTTCTAAATACTGTATTTCATGATATAAGCTCAGTTTAGTGGTAAAAATAAATGTGAAATGCAAGACTTCGGTGGGTGTAAAAAGATGTCCGCTCGCCGCCTTTTAGACTGTAGGCTTACTGCAGGCGAGTGCGGGTGTACCAAGATGGCAGTGACGGAACGTCACTTCCGTTACAAGTTTTGACGGGTCGCCTATTCTGACGGAACAATGGCAAACATTTGTTGTACCCATGCAGAATGGTTAAGACACCTGCACTGAGAAATATTATACATATGTAGCAAGGTCCCAGGCCTCTAAGTCTAATGAGAGCCAAGGATAGCTGACTGTATAGAGTGAGTTGCAAGGCATAGTTAGTGTAATGTAAGGTAGATTCATGGGCACTAGACACTTCTTGAATGCAAAGAGATTTATTTTCTCTTGAACAGAACTGTGGGAGAGAGGGTTTAGGGCCAGGACACCCTTAGGAAGTTGCAATGTCAATTAGCAGACTCCGAGACTTCTGCAGCTCAGCCATGCAAGGAAAGGCATCCAGCATGACACAACATCTGCATGTGTAGGAGCGCTGTCTCCTATGGCAACAGTCTTAGAACAGTTCCTAACACTTGTAGCGCTTACCCTCGAAGGGGCAGCTGATTAATTGTTATATCCGTAATTCACGTTTACCACCTGACCCATCGCAGCCCACACAACCAGACACAGTCCAAATTGCATTTTTCTCTTGCTTTATTAAGTAACATGAACTGGGATAGGAGAAGGATTTCTTTCGAGATGCTCTTTCTTTGCTTTGTAATCTTTTCTTTGCCTGTCATGCAAAGACCTAGCAGCATTTCGGATAATAGGAAATCACTCTATGTGATTTCTTCAATCAGGGAAGATGGAAGTAGATTTGATAGAGAATAATCGATAAAGAGTCACTCTGAATAACTTCTTCATCTGCAGAACTTTTCAAGGACAGTCTGTTTCTCTACATGTGAACTTGCAGCTTTACCGCTACCTTTTTACCACTACTTCCCATCTGCATGGTACTCCCGAGTTGAGCTAAAGAAAAGTCACTCTGAATAACTCCTGCCGCTTGACTGATTGGAATCCCGGGGCATTGTTTAACCCAAAGTCACAGGCCATGACCACCTGTCTCACTGACTTGCGTACCAACATCCCTCAGCCTCTGGTAGTACCCTCCCCTTGGGCTTTCACTCACTTGATCAATAGTCCATGTACCACTAATAAACGATCGATCGCCCAGTTTCCTTCCGCTTTGTTGCTACTTCTTCCGCAATGGTTCTTTGTTCCCTTCCTCCTTTTTGGCCCGCTCCCTTCCCCGCAGGGGTGGCCAACTACACCAGCGACTACATGCTGTACGGTGTCATCTCTTCTTCTATGGAGGCCGATTCCCCACCCTTCTCGCAAGGGGGGCTCCATTGGCTCCCCGGAGGGGGAACCTCTCCCCTCCGGGAACCAGGCTGGGCTGCTCTCCAACGCGAACTGGAAACTCTCCTGACTGACCATGTGACCTGGCTTTTTATATGAGAGTCCCGCCTCCTGCCAAACAAATTAATGATTGGCCAGAACTCGCATACAAACTACCTGTCACTCAAATCCCAAATAAACAAACAGGTCTGCTATACATTACAAGCCTGCCTAAATTTACCTGAAACTGTTAAACTAGCAAAAACCTTTACGCAAAAAGGTTACACACTTTTATACATTCATTTCTTGTAGACTCTCAGCCCACTGAGCTCCCATTCTCTCTCCCTAGACTTGCTGATTCACTGCCACTGAATCCTGTGAGCTCTTCTAATCTTCTTACTTTAGTATCTTCCTCAAGTGTCACCCCCGCTTCCCTACTGGGTCCCTAGCTTGGCACTCCAAATACTCCTCAAGTGTCACTCCACTGGCTGGGTCCCTGGCTTGGCACCTGCTGAAGTTTCCCAATTCTTCACCGTCCCCAGTTGGTGAGAATACTGCTCCGGTACTTGCTTCAGCTACTCTCTGTGGTCCCTGGTAATAAGGTGGTTGGTCCCTTAGTGGCGTCAGCTTCCCCTCTACCTCCGACCATGACAGGTTCTCCGGCTGGCAGAACCATCGCTTCTGGTTGGACTGAAAGCCGCAATTCCAACCCTACGCTGCTCTCTTGCTTCTGGATAGGCCCTCAGACAGCCTAGCAGCCAGATGAGCCCGGGATAGGCCCCAAACTCCGGCCTAGCAGCCCGGGCAGTACAACACACGTCCACCCAGACAGCCGTCCAGGTGGCACAGAACCCCCGATCACTTGACCTCACCCAAATAAATAGGCTCTCCCAGCACGCCAAGGGACCCAAGAAAAATCCCTGCCCATTGGCTGAGATACCCTATCTATTTCTAATCTGTCCTTGCAATGCCCTTGTCTTATCTAATGTCATCAGATACCTGGCCATCTAGTGACAGAAGAGAGAAGTGCAGAAATTCCAGACTTAGGCCCCTTTCACACTTATACGACTTGTCCCACGATTTTGTACTGCAAAATCGTATGACAAGTCATTCTCCATGATTTTCAATGACTACCATTCATATTGGCACGACTTTAAGTCGTGCCGACTTGAAAGTAGTCCCTGCACTACTTTGGTCCAACTTCTATGCGAGTTGTACTCCATAGACCTCAATGTTAAACCCTGAAGTAGCATGCAAGTCGTGCCTGAATATTATATAGACACGACTTCAGCACGACTTTGTAAGCACAAGCCTGGCCTCGCTATTCGGGAAAGGAAAACTTTTTTCCTTTCCTGATGAGCGACAGGCAGTGCTGTATGAATCCAGAGGGGGAACTCCACGCCAAGTTTTAAATGAAAAAACCGGCGTGGGTTCCCCCCCAGGGGCATACCAGGCCCTTAGGTCTGGTATGGATCTAAGGGAACCCCCTACGCCGAAAAATCGGTGTGGGGTCCCCCCCAAAATCCATACCAGACCCTCATCCGAGCACGCAGCCCGGCCGGTCAGGAATGGGGGTGGGGACGAGCTAGCGGCCCCCCCCCTCCTGTACCGTACCAGGCCGCATGCCCTCAACATGGGGGGGTGGGTGCTTTAGGGCATGGGGGGCACCCTGCGGGCCCCCCCACCCCAAAGCACCTTGTCCCCATGTTGATGAGGACAAGAGCCTCTTCCCGACAACCCTGGCCGTTGGTTGTCGGGGTCTGCGGGCGGGGGGCTTATCGGAATCTGGGAGCCCCCTTTAATAAGGGGGCCCCCAGATCCCGGCCCCCCACCCTATGTGAATGAGTATGGGGTACATGGTACCCCTACCCATTCACCTAGGGAAAAAAAGCATCAATAAAAAACACAGTACACAGGTTTTTAAAATAATTTATTAGGCAGCTCCGGGATCTTCTTCCGACTTCGGGGGTCCTCTTCTGACTTCGGGGGTCTCTCCGGCGTCCGCATCTTCTGCCGGCTCCACCGCTATCTTCTGGCGCTCTTTTGCCAGCGGTGGTCCGGACCTCTGGATCGTCTTCTTCCCTCTTCTCTTCCAGAGATGTTGACACGACGCTCTCTCCAGCCAGAATGGTCTCTGTGCGCTCCGCAACTGACTTGTATAGGCGGTGGCCCCGCCCCCCTATGAGGTCACTGTCCCGGGGCATGCTGGGACTGTGCCGTCATAAGGGGGCGTGGTCCTCACCCAGTGACCACGCCTCCTAAAACGTCACAGTCCCAGCATGCCCAGGGACTGTGACGGCATAAGGGGGCGGGGTCACCGCCTATATAAGTCAGTTGCGGAGCGCACAGAGACCATTCTGGCTGGAGAGAGCGTCGTGTCAACATCTCTGGAAGAGAAGAGGGAAGAAGACGATCCAGAGGTCCGGACCACCGCTGGCAAAAGAGCGCCAGAAGATAGCGGTGGAGCCGGCAGAAGATGCGGACGCCGGAGAGACCCCCGAAGTCAGAAGAGGACCCCCGAAGTCGGAAGAAGATCCCGGAGCTGCCTAATAAATTATTTTAAAAACCTGTGTACTGTGTTTTTTATTGATGCTTTTTTTCCCTAGGTGAATGGGTAGGGGTACCATGTACCCCATACTCATTCACATAGGGTGGGGGGCCGGGATCTGGGGGCCCCCTTATTAAAGGGGGCTCCCAGATTCCGATAAGCCCCCCGCCCGCAGACCCCGACAACCAACGGCCAGGGTTGTCGGGAAGAGGCTCTTGTCCTCATCAACATGGGGACAAGGTGCTTTGGGGTGGGGGGGCCCGCAGGGTGCCCCCCATGCCCTAAAGCACCCACCCCCCCATGTTGAGGGCATGCGGCCTGGTACGGTACAGGAGGGGGGGGCCGCTAGCTCGTCCCCACCCCCATTCCTGACCGGCCGGGCTGCGTGCTCGGATAAGGGTCTGGTATGGATTTTGGGGGGACCCCCACGCCGATTTTTCGGCGTAGGGGGTTCCTCTTACAATTCATACCAGACCTAAGGGCCTGGTATGTCCCTGGGGGGGAACCCACGCCAGTTTTTTTATTTAAAACTTGGCGTGGAGTTTCCCCTTATGATTCATACCAACTACTGTAATTTGTTAATGCCAAAAACGTGGCAAAGTAGTACTGCTCCCAAATCGCGGTAAAATAGCGGCAAAATCGCGGTAAAATCGTGCGACTTTGAAGTCGTATAAGTGTGAAAGGGGCCTTAGGGTGAAATCAATGGATCCCTCACAATTGGCCAAGGCAATGATACCTGGCAGGCCCATTTAGGAGCAACCCTGCCTAGACATCAGGGTGTAACACATAGACCCAAAGTTTTGGTGTAGGCAGCATCAAAAAAGCATTACTAAGCTTCTAACCCTTCCCACTCTATCCAAATTGAAAAAAGAAACCCAGAGGCCTGCTTAACAGGGTTCTCCCACCAAGAGTGGTACACATGCCTGCTCCAACTTGGTGCATTTATGCTTCTCTGCCCTCTTCCACTCAATACCCCCCATACCATGTCTACAGCTCCTGCCTCAGAACCTTTTTCCAGCAATCACAGTTGGGGTTGACAGCATGGAAGACCCCCTCAGTCCCAGTCACCGCATGTCCACAAATAAGGGGCACCTGCCATCAGTGGCTTCACTAGGGTTGGTGTCACCCGGTGCAGAAAAACATGGTGTCACCCCCCCTCCACCAACTATAGTCTCCCCTCAATACAGACACCCCTCATCAGTACAAACCCCTCCCTCAGTACAGACCCCTCTCATCAGTACAGACCCCTCTCATTAGTACAGACCCCCCTCCCTCAGTATAGACCCCTCTCATTAGTACACACCCGCCTCCCTCAGTACAGAACCCTCTCATCAGTACAGACCCCCCTCCCTCAGTACAGACCCCTCTCATTAGTACAGATCCCCCTCCCTCAGTATAGACCCCTCTCATCAGTACAGACCCCTCTCATTAGTACAGACCCCCCTCCCTCAGTACAGACCCCTCTCATCAGTACAGACCCCCCTCCCTCAGTACAGACCCCTCTCAGTACAGATCCCCCTCCCTCAGTACAGACCTCTCTCATCCGTACAGATCCCCCTCCCTCAGTACAGACCTCTCTCATCCGTACAGATCCCCCTCCCTCAGTACAGACCTCTCTCATCCGTACAGATCCCCCTCCCTCAGTACAGACCCCTCTCATTAGTACAGACTCCCCTCCCTCAGTACAGACCCCTCTCATCAGTACAGACTAGGGCTGGAGAAAAAATCAATTTAAATCTTGAATCGAGTTGATTTTTTTCGATTCTTTTTTTTTTCACCGCGCCGGTCACAAAGAGGTGCGGGCAGGAGTTTTTAGGCGAGGCTGCGGCTTCGGCCTAGTCCGCGAGACCGGAAGCCACAGACTCGCCTAAAAACTCCTGCCTACAGCTCCCCAGGACCGGCGCTGACACAGGAGTTTTTAGCTGAGGCAGCGGCTTTGGCCTAGTCTGCGAGGCCGAGGCCTAAAAACTCCTGCCCGCAGCTCCGAGGGACCAGCGCGGTGTCCACAAAAAAAAAAAAAAAACTTGATTCAAATCGTGAATCAAGTTTTTTTTAGGAAAATCGCTGATTTTTTTTTTTCAAGAAAAGCTCCCAGCCCTAGTACAGACCCCCCTCCTCTCTCAGTGCAGAACTCCCTCCTTCAGTGCAGAGTCTGTAGACCCCCCATTCAGTGCATACTCCCCCTTCAGTGCAGACCCCTCCATTCAGTACAGACCCCCCGTTTAGTACAACCCCCTCTTCAGTACAGTCCCCCCCATTTAGTGAAGACCCCCCCTTTAGTACAGACCCCCCCATTCAGTGCATACTCCCCCTTTAGTACAGACACCCCCATTCAGTGCATACTCCCCCTTCAGTGCAGACCCCCCCCCTTCAGTGCATACTCCCCCTTCAGTGCAAACCCCCCCTTCAGTACAGATTCCTCCTTCAGTGCAGACCCCCCCCATCAATACAGACCCCCCCATTCAGTGCAGACCCCCCCTTCAGTGCATACCCCCCCCCCATTCAGTGCAGACCCCCCCTTCAGTACAGACCCATAATGTACATACCTCAGATCAGCATGGGACATGCACAGCAGTGCCCCTTCCTCACACTGCCTTTATCTCTGACACCAAGGGGCCTGTGTATAAATGATTTGCTGTGTGGAAGTCTTAACCGAACCACAAATGTTTGCTGTTTTGTTTGCAATATCATTATTTTCCCATCTAGTGGCCATTATGCAGTTTTTTCGTGTTTTTCTTTTTTTTTTTTAGATATTTCAGGAAAGATATCACATTATGGCCACTAGATGGAGCCGATGATCGACATTACAAGCAATACGGTGTTCCGTCAGATTATGCGACCCATCAGATTTCGTAGCGGAAGTGACGTTCCGTCATGGCCGTCTTGGTACACCCCGCACTCGTCCACACTAAACCTACAGTCTGAAGTCGCCAACCGGACATCTTTTTACACCCGAAAAATAGTTGAATAAATCAATCGGCGCAATATACTATGAAAATAAATGTGAAAATATAATAATGAAAGTAGCCGCTGCCACTTGAAGTGATTTCACTATTACCTATAAACAAAATAATATGCCAAAAAACAGTGCTGCGCTACTTAAAACCATGCATAATCCGTGAACAATAAGCTGTGTAAATACAATAATTTAATTGGTGCGCTGTTAAATGAATACAATAATAATAATAATACTCAAATCCATAAGTGTAAACATCTAAAACGAATGTTCATGTGAAAAAATATTTGATTGAAGAGGATCCTGCCATAAATCAATTCACCAAACCATGCAAACAAGGATAAGTGCTCTCCACCACCAGTTTCACAGACTGCTCACCTCTAATCAGAGAAAAATCAGAAGTTATCCCCTCTGGGGAAATGATGACACCTGGGGTGCTGTAGATCACAGACCTCCTTTGGATAAATGGCTCCTTTTACTACTTGCCGCCCGCGCTATAGCTGAAAGACGGCTACAGCACGGGCCTTAATTGCCAGAAGGGCGTTCATGGATGTCCTCCCGAGCAATCGCTGTCTGCGTGTTTCCGTTCAGGATGTGTGCGGCGCTCTCTGTGATCAGCTGAGTCTATGAGATTCAGCTGATCACAGATCAGAGTAAGGGGTCGATCCTGCCCCTTATCACGTGATCAGCTGTCAGCCAATGACGACTGATCACATGATGTAAACAGAAGATCGGTAATCAGTATTTTTTTTCCCCTCACGCTGTCAGCATCAGGGAAAAAAAGCCGATCACCGGCTTCTGTCAGAGGGACCCTCACACAGAGAGCCGCGGGTGCATTTTCTGTGCCAGCTGCGCCACCTACCAGTGCCCACAGTGCCCACCAGTGCTGCCAATCAATGCCCATCAGTGTCTCATAATCAGTGCCACAGGTCAGTGCTGCCTATCAGTGTCACCTACCAGTGCTGATCAGTGCCACCCATCAGTGATCTTTAGTGCCAACCATCAGTGCCACCCATGAGTGCCACCTCTCTGTGCCGTCTCATCGGTGCTTATCAGTGCCACCTTATCAGTGTCCATCAGCGCAGCCTATCAGTGCCTATCAGTGCAGCCTCATCAGCGCACATCAGTAAAGGAGAAAAATTACCCGTTTCAAAAATTCTATAACAAACTATGAAACTGTTTTTTTTTTTCTCAAAATTTTTGGTCCTTTTTCGTTTTATTTAGCAAAAAATAAAAAACCCAGAAGTGATTAAATACCACCAAAAGAAAGCTCTATTTGTGTGAAAAAAAATGATAAAAATATCATTTGGGTACAGTGTAGCATGACCACGCAATTGTCATTCAAAGTGAAAACTGAAAATTGGTCTGGGCAGGAAGGGGGTCTAAGTGCCAAGTAAGCAAGTGGTTAATAAGGTTTAAAGAACCCTGATAGTCTTTCCCAATAGAGTGGTTATATGTAAAAGAAAGATAACATCTAGTGCTCTCCGTTTCCAAAAGATTTAATGATATAAAAAGGTAAATAGGTACACTTACAGGAAAAGCACAATCAGCTTGTACAAACTGCAAGGCACAGCAAACATCCAATTCTCGAGATGGCCACAGTTGTGAAGTCAGTGCGTAAGCTCCGCCCCCCTCTAGACTCGTATCGTCAGGGTATTGACTTCTTCAGTAAGGGGTGGAGCCATAATGTCACTGCACAGGCTTAGATACTCCCCTTTCCTCCATACACACATGCACAGCTCGTTAGCCAGCAATCACGCTGCCCAGATCGGACATATAGTACACAGGAAGGGGTCATTACAAAATACTCAGGGGACACGACCAGATAGACTGACCTAATGTGTGCAATAAAGGAAATTAACAAAACCGGAGCCTGCACACTAACCTACCACACCACAGCCATCTTTACAATCACAAAACTGTCTCAAATGCAAAGTAGATAAACGCAAAAAAATTATTTCTTTTTCATACATCACGGGACACAGAGCCTCAGTAATAACTGATAGGTTATATAGGTATCACTAGGTGATTGGACATTGGCACACCCTAACCAGGAAGTTCAACCCCCTATATAATCCCTCCCCTTGCAGGGATACCTCAGTTTTTACGCCAGTGTCTTAGGTGTTGGACGTGTAAAGATGTCCTGTGCTGAGCTCCAAAGGGAATATCCTATATCCTATACTGGGGCAAGCCAGGCGAACTGGATCCATTTCAAAGTGTCCTTTCTAGGCCGAATTGGATGGTACCCGGGCCTCGTGTCCGAAGAAACAAGGTTTTACCTGTAACGCTTCCTCTTTTTAGAGAGCTGGACCCCGCATTTCAGAAAATGGTTTTCTAGCCTTATTTCTGGCCGGGTGCTTTACAGGCCCAGAACTGCGGATCCCCCTATCCGTAGGGGGCCTCAGTCTCTGAAGGTTTTTCCAAACGGAGCCCACCGAGAGAGGTGAAGATTGGATCTGTATAACAGAACCCTGCGGCTGGATAAGGTAAGGGAGATTCCACAGAATTTTTTAATTCTAGTAGGTTTCTCCTTTAAGGTAAATGCATGCTATGCCTATTGTCGCCACCAGGGGCTGCCAAGAGCACATACCTTCTCATGCTGATGTCTGTCTCAAGTGTTTCCACGCTACACAAGCTCCTCCAGCCGAGCTCCAGGTAGGATGGGATGGAGGGTTTCTCCTCTGGATATTCTCCCCAGAATAGGGGGAGGCCACAGGTGGTCTGTGAGGCGGTAGTATACCGTACTTTCACCGCCGCCGCAGCCATTGCCACGTGCAGGCCCCATCACTGCTGGCCTCTCTCCTTCCTTCCCCACACCCAGCCTTTCCTCCATGCTTGTCCAGGAGGGTCGGCTCGTGCGGCAAGCGCACGTTTCTTTTGAAAAATGAGGAGGGGGGCTAGAGTGGGGGGAGGGCGGAGCGTCAGCGCATCCAGCGTGCTCAGATGCTCACTTTGCCGGCTGCATGGCTAGAAAAGGCACACTTTACAGGTGCACAGAGCCTTTTGGAGGGACACAGAGCTGACGGTCACATGTAAGGTGGGACACAGGCATTCTCCTAGGCAGCATTTACTAAGGAAACACCAGACTGGGCATTTGGTAGCAGGGCTTTTTGCCGGACTACATCGCTCAGCAGTCAGTGTTTATTTTGTGATACCTCTACCTTGTTGCTTTGCACTATGGGTAGAAGAGGTTCAAATACCCCAAAAACCAGAGGCACTAGGGGATCTCCTTCAGGTTCTGAGGACCCCCTTTCTGCAGCATCCTCCCCCCCCCGAGGGGCCAGGGACGGCTAGCCAGGGAGAGCCATTGGGGTCAGGGGCTACACCTGCTTCTGGCACTTCAGCCCCTGTATATATTACACAGGAGGTTTTTTCCTCAACCATTAATGGTTTAGAGGAAAGATTAATGGCCGTGATCACATCTTCACTCAGTGGAAGAAAACACACCAGGCCTTCCTCTGTTTCCCAGGACCCTCAGGCAGAGGAGCTCTGGGATAGAGGAGAAGAATCCCTTTCAGAGGATCGGGATGGGACGGATGATTCCTCTTCGGAGGAATTAGGTGGAGAAGGACCCTCTTTGGCTTCCCAGGAGGAGAAGATCTTAGCACAGATCCTTGCTGGATTGGTCCGCTCCACATTTAAGTTGCCCGTATCTGAATCAGTTAAAGAATCCTCTTCTTCTTTGGGGTCACTGAAACCTCCTCAAACAGCGCATGCTTTTCCTGTTCATAATTTACTTGAAAAGCTCCTTTATTCTGAGGGGGATCACCCAGATAAATGTTTTTTTCCACCAAAAAAGTTTTCAACACTTTATCCTATGGAAGAAAAGGTTATAAAAATGTGGGGAATACCGGCTGTTGACGCCGCCATCTCCTCCGTAAATAAAAATCTGACTTGTCCTGTAGACAATGCTCAGATGCTCAGGGATCCTGTGGATAAAAACATGGAATCCCTGTTGAAAGATGTTTTCTGCTTAGCAGGATCAGTGGCTCAACCTGCAGTAGCAGCGATTGGAGTCTCTCAATACTTAAGAGACCATGTTAAGCAGGTCATCAAAGTTCTACCTGAACAGCAGGCCCAGGGGTTGGCTAACCTTCCAGCGGCCTTATGTTTTGTTTTTGACGCCATCAGAGATTCTATCATCCAAACCTCTCGTCTTTCACTTGGGTTGGTGCATATACGTAGAATCTTATGGTTGAGAAATTGGTCAGCTGAAGCACCATGTAAGAAGCTTCTGGCTGGGTTTCCATTTCATGGTGCAAGGTTGTTTGGAGAAGACTTGGAAAAATATATCCAAAGGATCTCTTGTGGGAAAAAAGAGTAAGCGTCCCTCTTTCAAACTGACTCTTTCCCCAGCGCTAGGGGCATCAGCCTCTAGTCAGTCGCGATGGCCTCCTCCGCCTGGGTCAAGAAACAAGAGTCAACCCCAGGGACAAAAGAAGTCTTGTGGAAAGAAGTCTGCTTGACAAGACACTAAGGCCTCCTTATGAAGGGGCGCCCCCGCTCGCTCGAGTGGGGGGAAGACTGCTACAGTTCTCAAAGCTCTGGCAGGAGGACTTCCAGGACAGATGGGTAATCTCCACGGTAACCTTAGGGTACAAACTGGAGTTCCAAGAATTTCCCTCTCCTCGTTTCCTCAGATCAAGTGTCCCCAGAGATCCAGAGAAGAAGCAGTCACTCCTTCTAGCGTTAGAGCGACTTTTGTCGCAAGAGGTCATTATAGTGGTTCACACGAAGGATCAAGGCTTGGGCTTTTATTCCAACCTTTTTACGGTTCAAAAGCCAAATGGGGGTGTCAGACCCATTCTGGATCTAAGGGATCTGAATCGATTCCTAAGGATTCGGTCCTTCCGCATGGAATCAATTCGAACAGTAGTCTCCATCCTGCAGGGAGGAGAATTTCTGGCATCGATAGACATCAGAGATGCATATCTGCATGTGCCCATTTTTCCTGCTCATCAGATAGGAGAGCGTCATTTCCAGTTTGTGGCTCTGCCTTTCGGGATAGCCACTGCACCTCGAGTGTTTACAAAGATCTTGGCTCCTCCTCTGGCCAGAATAAGGGCCCAAGGTATAACTATCATAGCATACCTAGATGACCTGCTCTTGATAGACCGGTCGGTAGCCTCTTTCAACAGGAACTTGAGGACCACAGTCAAGTATCTGGAACACCTAGGTTGGATTCTTAACCTAGAAAAATCTTTCCTAAAACCAGTAAGAAGACTGGAGTATTTGGGTCTGATCATAGATACAAGCCAGGAGAAAGTATTGCTACCTCAGGCAAAGATCACTGCTTTAAGGGAGCTGATCCTGTTAGTCAGGACCAAGAAGGGTCCTTCTGTCCGCCTTTGTATGAGGCTGCTAGGAAAGATGGTGTCTTCATTTGAAGCAGTTCCCTATGCTCAGTTTCATTCAAGACTGCTGCAATACAGTATCCTGTCAGCCTGGAACAAGAAGGTTCAGGCATTAGACTTTCCGATGCACCTGTCTCATGCGGTGCGTCAGAGCCTCAATTGGTGGTTAATACCCGAAAACCTACAGAAGGGGAAATCCTTTCTACCAGTGACCTGGACGTTGGTAACAACGGATGCCAGTCTGTCGGGTTGGGGAGCAGTTCTGGAACACTCTGTGGTCCAAGGGGTATGGTCCAAAAGCCAGAGGACCTTACCCATCCACGTTCTGGAGATCCAGGCGGTATATCTAGCCCTAAAGGCCTAGACTCTTAGGCTACAGGGTTGCCCAGTCAGGATCCAGTCCGACAGTGCCACAGCAGTGGCTTATATCAATTATCAGGGAGGTACCAGGAGCCAAGCTGCTCAAAGAGAGGTGACCCAGATCTTAGTCTGGGCAGAGAAGCAGGTGCCATTCATATCGGCAGTCTTCATTCCAGGGATAGAGAACTGGCAGGCGGACTATTTAAGTCGCCAGCAGTTATTCCCAGGGGAATGGTCTCTGCATCCCGATGTCTTTTGGGCCATATGCCAAAGATGGGGGGTTCCAGATGTAGATCTCTTTGCATCCCGATTCAACAAGAAGATAGACAGATTTCTGGCAAGGACAAAGGATCCTCTTGCATGCGGGACAGATGCGTTGGTGATTCCGTGGCATCGGTTCTCACTGATTTATGCATTCCCGCCTATTCTGCTACTGCCACGACTCCTTCGCAGGATCAGGCAGGAAAGGAAGTCGGTACTTCTGGTAGCCCCCGCTTGGCCCAGGAGGACCTGGTATGCAAAAATAGTAAGGATGACGGTGGGTTCCCCGTGGACCCTACCGTTACGCCCAGACCTGTTATCTCAAGGTCCAGTGTTCCATCCTGCCTTACAAACACTAAATTTGACGGTTTGGCTATTGAAACCCACATTCTGAAGAATCGTGGGCTTTCAGGTCCTGTGATATCTATCTTGATCAATGCAAGGAAGCCTGCTTCCAGAGTAATTTATCATAGAGTCTGGAAAGCTTATGTATCCTGGTGTGAATCCAGGGGTTGGCATCCCAGAAAATATGTCATAGGTAGAATTCTTGATTGGGTACCTCCCCAAATTATTGATTTTCTACATTTGGGATTAGAGATGAAGCTGGCCTTGAGTACCATCAAGGGCCAGGTCTCGGCCTTATCAGTATTATTTCAACGGCCACTTGCTTCGCATTCTTTGGTCCGAAACTTTATGCAGGGGGTGACGCGTCTTAATCCTCTGGTTAAGGTGCCCCTAAACCCCTGGGACTTGAACTTGTTTCTGTCTGTGTTACAGAAACAGCCTTTTGAACCAATACGTCGGATTCCCTTGGTCTTGTTGACAAGAAAGTTAAGTTTTCTGGTAGCCATTTCTTCTGCTAGAAGAGTATCAGAATTAGCAGCTCTTTCCTGTAAAGAGCCTTATTTGATTGTACACAAGGATAGAGTGGTATTGTGCCCTCATCCTAGTTGTTTTACTGAAGGTGGTTTCAGATTTTCATCTAAACCAAGACATTATTCTGCCTTCCTTTTTTCCTGATCCCTGTTCTACGGAAGAAAGTTCTCTACATTCTCTGGATGTAGTAAGAGCAGTCAAAGCTTATCTGGAAGCAACTGCTCAAGTGCGCAAAACTGATGTTTTGTTCGTGCTGCCAGAGGGTCCCAATAGAGGACAGGCAGCGTCAAAAGCTACCATTTCTAAATGGATTTGACAATTGATTATTCAAGCTTACGGTTTGAAACAGAAGATTCCTCCGTTTCAGATCAAGGTACATTCCACAAGGGCTATTGGTGCTTCTTGGGCAGTTGTCATGAGAAGGTCTACCCGTTGGTGGCGCTATCGCTCCCTTGGATCGCAGTACCAGTGTCCATCAGCAGGTGTCTTCCTACACCTAGGACCTGCAGTAGGAGGTCTTTCCTGCTGGTGGCACTGTTGCATCCTCGGGCCGTAGTACCGGCGTCAACCAGCGGGTGCACTCTGGCAGTGTGGAGCAAGCAGCTCACACTGCGCTCAGCTGTAACGTGAGGTCAATCACCACAGCCTTACAAATACCCGGCAAGCCCTCATGGGCTCGCCTTGGTATCTTTCTCTCTCCCTGCGTTCTGACCCTGCTGCCTGTTTGACTTTGAGCCTGCTATCCGCCTTGTCCTGATTTGATCCCATCCCTATCCTGAGGCCTTCCTAGTCCTGTCCCTTCCGTTCCTGGCTCCCTTGGATCCCTGCCCTGAACCCCATCCATCCATCCTCTCCTTGTCCTATTCAGGTTCCCGTCCTTACCCTTCTGCTGACTTCCCTGTGTATGACCTTGGCTTGGCTTGTTTACGATTACGGTATCTCCCTTTACATATATATATATACATTGTTGTTTGTAGTGGGTTGTTGTGTGGGTTTTTGCACTGTTTGTTCCTGTCACTTATCACTTGTTAATAAACACCATTTCACTTACATGTGTTTCTGGTCTCCTCTGTGCAGTCCACACAGTCTGGTCTACTAGTCTCCTGACAGTATACCAAGGCCATCCCTGACCAGACGTGGCTGCACTGAGAAACCGTCCTGTTACGGTGGGCGCGCAAAATGGACTTTGATGAAATTGTCTATTATTCTCTGCTGGCGGCAGAGGATAATGAATATTGTTGTCAGACTCTTAAAGATTGGACCCGAGACCAACTGCTGGAAACAATACAAACCGCCCATTTACTTGTAGATCAAGGTCATGTGTTATTTGAGGATGTTCTGCCTTTGATCCAATTATGTACAAAGTCAGCCTCATCATGCATTCCCGAAGGTAGTGACGATTTCTCCCCTCCTTTCAGTTGTGACCAGGTGGAATCCCTGGTATGGTTGTTAGAGGATGATCCGGCTTACTTTGATGAACATTATTCCGCTTGTTCCCAGCAGGTGTTATCCGATTGCATTTATTCAGTACAATCTCTGGTTAGTCAGGCTGTATGTAAATCAGCGTTTGTTCAACCTTTGCTGCAGGCATGGTCAGATCTCCTATCTTTAGCTAAGCCACAACATTCCAGCCCTGCCATTAATCATCTGCCTTCCAAAAGATCTATCTCCCCGTCACCTATGGCAACCTCAGCTACAACCCAGTTTAATCAGTTCCCTACCAAATACTATCACCCAGTCTCCAAGTGTCGCACCTATCCTGCTTTCAATTCACCTGTCTCTTCTCCTCCACCTGTAACAGTCCCACAAAACCCCTCTCTAGCTACAGTTCCTTGGTCTTCCTTCGATCCAGCTACTTTCTTTGCTTACAGCCCTGCACCTACATACAAAACTGCACGGGCTAAACCAAAGAAGAAGCAAAAATTCTTCCCAACCCACACCATCTTGCCAGTAACCCAACCTGTTCCAGCTTTGCAGTCTGACGTTCCAGCTCGCCAGTCTGATGTTCCAGCTCGCCAGTCTGATGTTCCAGCCTTCCAGTCTGATGTTCCAGCCTTCCAGTCTGATGTTCCAGCTTTGCAGTCTGCTGTTCCAGCCTTCCAGTCTGCTGTTCCAGCCTTCCAGTCTGCTGTTCCAGCTTTGCAGTCTGCTGTTCCAGCCTTCCAGTCTGCTGTTCCAGCCTTCCAGTCTGCTGTTCCAGCTTTGCAGTCTGACGTTCCAGCTCGCCAGTCTGATGTTCCAGCCTTCCAGTCTGATGTTCCAGCCTTCCAGTCTGATGTTCCAGCTTTGCAGTCTGATGTTCCAGCTTTACAGTCTGATGTTCCAGCTCGCCAGTCTGACGTTCCAGCTCGCCAGTCTGATGTTCCAGCCTTCCAGTCTGATGTTCCAGCCTTCCAGTCTGCTGTTCCAGCCTTCCAGTCTGCTGTTCCAGCCTTCCAGTCTGCTGTTCCAGCCTTCCAGTCTGCTGTTCCAGCTTTGCAGTCTGACGTTCCAGCTCTGCAGTCTGACGTTCCAGCTCTGCAGTCTGACGTTCCAGCTCTGCAGTCTGATGTTCCAGCTTTGCAGTCTGATGTTCCAGCTTTGCAGTCTGATGTTCCAGCTTTACAGTCTGATGTGCCTGCCTCCCAGTCTGTCGTCCCGATGCCTGCCTTCCAGCTCGATGTCCCTGCCTTCCAGCCGGATGTCTTGCAGCTTGCCTTCCAGCCTGATGTCTTGATGCCTACCTACCAGTCTGATGTGCCAGCTTCCCAGATTGATGTGCCAGCTTCCCAGATTGATGTGCCAGTTTCCCAGATTGATGTGCCAGTTTCCCAGATTGATGTGCCAGTTTCCCAGATTGATGTGCCAACTTCCCAGTTTGCTGTACCAGCTTCCCAGCCTGATGCCTTGCAGCTTGTCTTCCAGCCTGATGTCTTGATGCCCACCTACCAGTCTGATGTGCCAGCTTCCCAGTCTGATGTGCCAGCTTCCCAGTCTGATGTGCCAGCTTCCCAGATTGATGTGCCAGCTTCCCAGATTGACGTGCCAGCTTCCCAGATTGATGTGCCAGCTTCCCAGATTGATGTGCCAGCTTCCCAGCCTGATGCCTTGCAGCTTGTCTTCCAGCCTGATGTCTTGATGCCTACCTGCCAGTCTGATGTGCCAGCTTCCCAGTCTGATGTGCCAGCTTCCCAGTCTGATGTGCCAGCTTCCCAGATTGATGTGCCAGCTTCCCAGATTGATGTGCCAGCTTCCCAGATTGATGTGCCAGCTTCCCAGATTGATGTGCCAGCTTCCCAGTTTGCTGTCCCAGCTTCCCAGCCTGATGTCTTGCAGCTTGCCTTTCAGCCTGATGCCTCGAAGATTGCTTCTCAGTCTGATGTGCCAGCTTCTCAGTCTGATGTGCCAGCTTCTCAGTCTGATGTGCCAGCTTCTCAGTCTGATGTGCCAGCTTCTAAGTCGGATGTTCCAGCTTTCCAGTCTGATGTTCCAGCCCTCCAGCCTGATGTTCGGGTGTCTGCCCTCCAGCTCAAGTGGTTCCTGTCATCTGCTGCCCAGCTCAAGTGGTTCCTGTCGTTTGCTGCCCAGCTCAAGTGGTTCCTGTCGTTTGCTGCCCAGCTCAGGTGGTTCCTGCCGTCTGCTGCCCAGCTCAAGTGGTTCCTGCCGTCTGCTGCCCAGCTCAAGTGGTTCCTGCCGTCTGCTGCCCAGCTCAAGTGGTTCCTGCCGTCTGCTGCCCAGCTCAAGTGTTTCCTGCCGTCTGCTGCCCAGCTCAAGTGTTTCCTGTCGTCTGCTGCCCAGCTCAAGTGTTTCCTGTCGTCTGCTGCCCAGCTCAAGTGTTTCCTGTCGTCTGCTGCCCAGCTCAAGTGTTTCCTGTCGTCTGCTGCCCAGCTCAAGTGGTTCCTGTCGTTTGCTGCCCAGCTCAAGTGGTTCCTGTCGTTTGCTGCCCAGCTCAAGTGGTTCCTGTCGTTTGCTGCCCAGCTCAAGTGGTTCCTGTCGTCTGCTGCCCAGCTCAAGTGTTTCCTGTCGTCTGCTGCCCAGCTCAAGTGGTTCCTGTCGTTTGCTGCCCAGCTCAAGTGGTTCCTGTCGTTTGCTGCCCAGCTCAAGTGGTTCCTGTCGTTTGCTGCCCAGCTCAAGTGGTTCCTGTCGTCTGCTGCCCAGCTCAAGTGGTTCCTGTCGTCTGCTGCCCAGCTCAAGTGGTTCCTGTCGTCTGCTGCCCAGCTCAAGTGGTTCCTGTCGTCTGCTGCCCAGCTCAAGTGGTTCCTGTCGTCTGCTGCCCAGCTCAAGTGGTTCCTGTCGTCTGCTGCCCAGCTCAAGTGGTTCCTGTCGTCTGCTGCCCAGCTCAAGTGGTTCCTGTCGTCTGCTGCCCAGCTCAAGTGGTTCCTGTCGTCCGCTGCCCAGCTTAATGACTCTGACATGCTAGCAGTACCCACTGTCCAGGTTGATGTACCCGATGCCCGGCCTGATGTGCCCTCATCTGTCCAGTTGAGGGTCATGAACTTTGAACAGATACACCTTGTTGGAGCGTCCGGAGGCCGCTCCTTTAGGGGGGGGTACTGTCATGAGAAGGTCTACCCGTTGGTGGCGCTATCGCTCCCTTGGATCGCAGTACCAGTGTCCATCAGCAGGTGTCTTCCTACACCTAGGACCTGCAGTAGGAGGTCTTTCCTGCTGGTGGCACTGTTGCATCCTCGGGCCGTAGTACCGGCGTCAACCAGCGGGTGCACTCTGGCAGTGTGGAGCAAGCAGCTCACACTGCGCTCAGCTGTAACGTGAGGTCAATCACCACAGCCTTACAAATACCCGGCAAGCCCTCATGGGCTCGCCTTGGTATCTTTCTCTCTCCCTGCGTTCTGACCCTGCTGCCTGTTTGACTTTGAGCCTGCTATCCGCCTTGTCCTGATTTGATCCCATCCCTATCCTGAGGCCTTCCTAGTCCTGTCCCTTCCGTTCCTGGCTCCCTTGGATCCCTGCCCTGAACCCCATCCATCCATCCTCTCCTTGTCCTATTCAGGTTCCCGTCCTTACCCTTCTGCTGACTTCCCTGTGTATGACCTTGGCTTGGCTTGTTTACGATTACGGTATCTCCCTTTACATATATATATATATACATTGTTGTTTGTAGTGGGTTGTTGTGTGGGTTTTTGCACTGTTTGTTCCTGTCACTTATCACTTGTTAATAAACACCATTTCACTTACATGTGTTTCTGGTCTCCTCTGTGCAGTCCACACAGTCTGGTCTACTAGTCTCCTGACAGCAGTGCATCACCGGGCCTCTATGGCTCAGATCTGCAAGGCCGCAACCTGGTCTTCAGTTCATACATTCACCAGATTTTATCAGGTGGATGTGAGAAGGCATGAGGATATCGCCTTTGGGCGTAGTGTGCTGCAGGCAGCGGTACAGGGTCCTCAGGTTGTGGTTCATCAGTTATTACTGAGGCTCTGTGTCCCATGATGTACATCAAAAGAAAAGGATTTTACAGGTAAGCTGTTATAAAAAATCCTATTTTTTAATAAAAAATGAAAAAAATATTAAATAAGGAAAAATAATAAACAGAATGAAAAAAGTAAAATAAAATTAAATAAAAATAAAAACTAAATTTTCATTTTTATTTCATTTTATTTTTATTTAGATTTTTTTTTATGATTTTTTTCATTTTTTAATTATTTTTATTATTTTACCCTATTTTATATTCTTTTCATTTTTTATTACATTATTTTTTGCATTTTTCCTACTTTACATTTGAGGCAGTTGTGTGATTGGAAAAATGGCTGTGGTGTGGATGGTTGGTGCGCAGGCTCTGGTTTTGTTAATTTCCTTTATGGCACACATTAGGTCAGTTTATCTGGTCACTTGCCGCCTTCAGACTGTAGGCTTACTGCAGCTGAGTGCGGGTGTACCAAGATGGCCGTGACAGGACGTCACTTCCGTTACAAGTTTTGACAGGTTGCCTATTCTGATGGAACAATGGCAAACATTTGTTGTACCCATGCTGAATGGTTAAGACACCTGCACTGAGAAATATTATACAAAAACTGGGAGAAGCCCAAAGAAATTCTTCAAAGAGGACATGCTGCTGAATGCTAAATATCATTTATTGATTATCCAAAAAAACATATACAACACTTAAATAAACGAAATGCTACACCCAACTCCAACACATAATTAAAATGAGACTTAACGTCTAGATGAGACACAGGTGGCCACCATACCTAGATCACATACTTCATATCCATCTCACACACAAGCAGACGTACATCGATCCTAGGATCAGATCTGGGAATGGGATCCTTCAAACATTTGGGTTGAATGAATAAAAAATTGAAAAATTGCTTTTCATGTAGAAAAATTCTTATTAAAATGTTCAATAAGGTGTTCCCATAGGGGTATGAAGAGAGTGCTTGCGATATGTGGAAAACTCCTTGAGTTTTATGAGCTAGTGATACCTTGGTCCCAAAGTCCGTTTGGTAACAGTCATAAAGACGCTATGAGTGGGGGTCAGAGACTGAGGGCAAGAAATGACTTTGCACAAGGAAAAAATGGGATATGCTAATAGTGCTTCCCTTTGGTTAGTAGGGGTAAGATACAGCTCACCGTTTGACGTCTTGTGTATAGATGGTCATAGCCCTGAGGATCTAGTCTCGGTTTCGATAGCCCACTATCATGCAGACTGCGTTGGAAGCCCAGTAAGAGATGTCAGCTTGGGGTGATTCCACCCGGAGATAGTTGAAGCTGTTGGGAGTCCAAACTTCAAAGGCTTTAGAAATTATAGGACTGTATGAGGAGCCACGGACCAGAGCAACACCTTGAGTGTGTTTGACGCCAGCAAATAGTGACAGGTGGCGGCTCGAGGTAGACTGAAGGAGGATCAGGGTAGATGGTGGAGGTCACCGTGTCTTCACCATGGACACCGTGATGGCATTATGCTGAGAAATATTATACATAGACCCAAAGTGTTGGTGTAGGCAGCATCAAAAAAAGCATTACTGAGATTCTAACCGTTCCCACTCTATCCAAATTGAAAAAAAAAACACAGAAGCCCGCTTAACAGGGTTCTCCCACAAAGAGTGGTACACACGCCTGCTCCAATTTGGTGCATTTATGCTTCTCTGCCCTCATCCACTGAATACCCCCCATAACCTGTCTACAGCTCCTGCCCCAGAACCTTTTGCCAGCAATCACAGTTGGGGCTGACAGCATGGAAGCCCCCCTCAGTCCCAGTCACTGCATGTCCACAAATAAGGGGTGCCTGCCATCAGAGGCCTCACTAGGGTTGGTGTCACTGGTATGGAAAAACATGGTGTCACCCCCCCCCTCCAACAACTAAAGTCCCCCCTCAATACAGACCACTCTCATTAGTACAGACCCCCCTCCCTCCGTATAGACCCCTCTCATCAGTACAGATCCCCCTCCCTCAGTACAGCCTCTTCATTAGTACAGACCCCCCCCCCTCAGTACAGATCCCTCTCATTAGTACAGACCCCCCTCCCTCAGTACAGACCCCTCTCATCAGTACAGACCCCCCTCCCTCAGTAAAGACTACTCTCCTCAGTACAGATCCCCCTCCCTCATTACAGATGCCTCTCATTAGTATAGACCCCTCTCATTAGTACAGACCCCTCTCATTAGTACAGACCCCTCCCATCAGTACAGACCCCTCCCATCAGTACAGACCCCCCTCCCTCAGTACAGAGCCCTCTCATCAGTACAGACCCCTCTCATTAGTACAGACCCCTCCCATCAGTACAGACCCCTCCCTCGGTACAGACCCCACTCATTAGTACAGATCCCACTCATTAGTACAGACCCCCCTCCCTCAGTACAGACCTCTCTCATTAGTACAGACCCAGCTCATTAGTACAGACCCCTCTCATCAGTAAAGACCCCCCTCCCTCAGAACAGACCCCTCTCATTAGTACAGATCCCCCTCTCATTAGTACAGATCCCTCCCTCATCAGTTCAGACCCCCCTCCCTCAGTACAGACCTCTCCATTCAGTACAGACCCCCCATTCAGTGCAGAACCCCCCCCCCATTTAATGCAGACACCCCCCTTCAGTGCATACTCCCCCTTCAGTTCAGACCCTCCCTTCTGTGCAAACACCCCCCATTCAGTGCAGACAACCCCCCTTCAGTACAGACCCCCCCATTCAGTGCATTCTCCCCCTTCAGTGGAGACCCCTCCCATCAGTTCAGACCCCTCCCATCAGTACAGACCCCTCCCATCAGTACAGACCCCTCCCATCAGTACAGACCCCCCTCCCTCAGTACAGACCCCTCTCATCAGTACAGACCCCCTCATTAGTACAGACCCCACTCATTAGTACAGAACCCCCCTCATTAGTACAGACACCTCTCATTAGTACAGACCTCCTTCCCTCAGTACAGACCCCTCTCTTTAGTACAGACTACCCTCATCAGTACAGACCCCCCTCCCTCAGTACAGACCCCTCTCATTAGTACAGACCCCTCACATTAGTACAGACCCCCCCCCCCCCTCATTAGTACAGACCCCTCTCATCAGTACAGACCCCCCTCCCTCAGAACAGACACCTCTCATTAGTACAGATCCCTCCCTCATCAGTACAGACCCCCCCTCCCTCAGTACAGACCCCTCCATTCAGTACAGAACCCCCATTCAGTGCAGACCCTCCTATTCAATGCAGACACCTCCCCCTTCAGTACAAACCTCCCCTTCAGTGCATACTCCCCCTTCAGTTCAGACGCTCCCTTCCGTGCAAACACCCCCCCATTCAGTGTAGCCACCCCCCCCCATTCAGTGCAGACAACCCCCCTTCAGTACAGACCCCCCATTCAGTGCATTCTCCCCCTTCAGTGGAGACCCCCCTTGAGTACAGACATTCCCTTCCGTGCAGACCCCCCCTGCAGTACAGACCCCCCATTCAGTGCATACTATCCCTTCAGTGCAGACCCCCCCTCTGCAATGCCACTGAGAGGAGTATAGTCATCCTGTATATAGCTGGAGTGTGAGAAAAACTCAGGCGGCACCATTGCATCCCTGTGTCCTTCAAGCCCAGCAATACACTGAGATAGAAACTTGAACATTCTAAATACCCAACACCCAAACATAAGCAAAGAAACCTGGTATGTGCAGTGCAGTATGAGGAATGCAAAGACCTGTACATTGGGGTAACAAAACAACCTCTCAGTAAGGCTGGGTTAACATTTAAGCCGCATGCAGCACACAGCTGGGGTCCGGTGCGTCCCCGTTCACTGTTTCAGGTCTGATTTCAGCCCAAATATTGGGCTGAATTTGGACCTGAAACGGACCAAAAGACGCACAGGGCTCCTGTGCAAATTTCTACTGGAGCCGCAGCGGAGATTTGTAAACCGGCTTCATAAAGAGCCGGTCACAATGTCCTGCTATTGCAAATTGGATGCGGAGATCCCGCATCCAATTTGCACTGGTGTGCGAAGGATCGAGAATCCACTTTACAAGAATCTTCTTCTCGTAAACACTTGACAATCAGCTATTCCATTAGACTCACTCCAAAGCTGCCAAGGTGCTTATAGCCACTCAGAGGAAGATAATCTCCAAGCAGCACAATTGCCCCCAGCAGCCTCTGGGAGGATTTAAGAATGACTGATTTGATGGGGTCAGGGACACTTGTCCTTTTTGCATTTTTTCCTGCCAAATGTTGGATTTTCACTTTATGGTTAAAAGAGGAAGCCCCCTTAATATTCTGTCCTGTCCCCACCTTTGCTTGCAGATGTAAAGGCCATAGGACTTGAAAACTCAGATAAACTGACCATTCCTAGAGGATGTCCTGGTATTCCTGGATCTCCTGGGGAAAAGGGAAATGGTGGAACTGCTGGTATGAAAGGCAAGAAGAATTCAAAAGAAAAAGAATAATTATAATTTTATATACTAATAATTATAAAGAATAAGGTTTATCTAAGGCAGCCTTTATCAACATTTTTACCATGAAATAATGTTCAGATCTCAGCGAACTCCTCCTAAAAAGCATATCTGCAGAGCATTGTGCATTAGCCAAACCATGTTGATGGTCAAAAAGGGAAGGGTACCATTACACTGGTGGTCAGTAGAAAGAATGCCTTATGCAGTGGTGGTCAGTGTCGTGCCCCTATGCATTGGTGGACACTGGGAAGAATACTTCCTTGACAGACAGCTAATATGATCATAATCTCCACTAGCCCTATGCCAATGGCTGTGCTGAGTGATATTGGTGGCATAACTATGCAGGCACCATCATGCAGGTGATCAATCCACTGCTGCTCATGGAACTCTTAGCAACATCTGAAGGTACCTTTGGGTTCCACAGAATGCTGGTTGAGGCATACCACATACAGTATATAAACATATACTAGGCAAACAGATTCAATTAGAACAGAACTAAGCCCACCCATTTTATGCAAGTTGGGAATATTCAATAAAGGTTATTAAATCTTTAATCAAACATAATGTAACACTACCTGCATAGGAGCTGCTACATATGATGGTCTCTTCTACCATTTCCAGTGATGACCCGCCCTGTAACTGGACAGTACATCACACCAATAGTAACAAATGGGCTTTATTTTAAAAACAAGCAATACGCTAGAACTGGTTAAATAGGTTTGACAGTAGCAGAGTCAACACAACATTGACCACCAAAATATACAGAGACACGATGAGTTGAATAGAGAAGGAATTCTTTATTATTGGTCACCTGGGAATGGCCCTACCGAAACACATTAGGTGAATGAGAGAGGAACAACTCTACCAGCAACAACAGCAGCAAATATAACTGGATTTTAAAAGAGTATAAATAGCAATGTAGCCTATCTAGTCACTGCCCAGCGGAGTATATCAAAGCAAAGACTTCTGTCAATGGGGCCCTTTAACCTGGCGTGGGAGCGTTCAACTTTCAATTGAAGGTAGTTGTAATCTACAGGTAAAAAAAAAAACTCCCCAAAGTATCCTAATGTAGCTGAATAGAGGAATGAGGCCACTTTAAATAGTTTCACTAGCAGAAAACAGGATCTAGCAGAAACCAGCAGGATCAGTAAACACAAGTAAGGCCAAAGGCCTCACATCCTCTTTGAATGTCTTCTGTCAGTATTCAGTAACCAGTCTCTGCAGACCGGATGGGGATGCAAGATGGGCCGCTCCTGGGGTGGATTGTACAGCTCCCTCTGTTGACAGGTGACTCCATCTCTAGATGCTTCTGCACTGCTCACGTGTGTACAAGGGAGGCCAGGCGAGAAGTAGGTTCTCCTCTCAAGCCTGTGCCTGCAGCTTGAGCCCACATGGGTCCTCTACCATAGGATGGTTCTCTCTCCCTCCAGCCATTGCAACTCTGTCCCCTTCCCAGTCTCATCCGAATTCCTTCTCCTGTATTATGGATGGGGTTAAATCTGAGTGCTCACCCAGCCAATCATAATCCTAGAAAATATCTGCTTCCCCCAACAAGCTTGTTTATCAGCAGCCAGGAGAGAAATACTCTGATGCAGCTGTGATGCCCGGGCTGAGCAACTTAAAGAGCCACCAGCCAGGGCTACAATACCTGTGAGCAGGTGCAGTTAGCTAGTCTGCCACTAGGTTGCTCTGTCCCAATATAGTGTGGTGATAGCGAATTATGTAATTGGGTTTTAGGTCCACTTAAGACATAGCCTTCCTGTAATGATGTAATGGGTGGAGCAAGTGCCCATTTATATGCTAGGATGGGAGAAGCCTTAAGCCCCATACACAGACTGAATGTCAGGAGACATTGGCCGGTTCAATAAAAAACAGATGACATTCGGCCTGTGCGTTTGGCACCCTCTCCGACAGAAGCCGGCCGTTTGGCCAGGTTCTGTCAAATGAGCATGCTGGAAAACCAACAGCCGACTGGCTCCCGATCAGTGCTCTCCGCCAATGGTGGAGAGCGCTGATCAGAGTGTTCATTTGGGGGGACCGTCCCCCTGTCAGAACGCTTTTTTTCATTCAACCCAGCGGGTACCAGGCTTTAGAGAGTTGGGGGATGGGAGCCAAACACCCCACAGCCATGCAGATATAATCAGTTAATGCCAAGGGCCCTTCACAGGGCTGATGTACCAGGTGAGGTAGTTCAACACCCAGAAGAACCAGCTGTAGTTTCCCAGACTTTTATTGGTCTGAAGTGTACTGTGAGCTGGATGCAAAAGGCTTTTTGGGCAGGCTAAGTATTCTCTGACACGAGTACTAGTACTGTACACCTGAGAGAGACAGTAACATCTTGGAGCGTGTCCAGTTAGGCAGAGCTATGGAGTGAGAGCCTGGTATACTAAAGAAAAGCACCTTGGTAATCTCGGGTATGACAGAGCAGCATGCTAAGGATCTAGCATACAGGAAGATGGGTCCCAACACTGTGGTGCTTCCAAGGAGAGGAAAGTAAAGGGAAGATGACTTAATAATTATGTGCTGGCATTCTGAGTAACTGCAGTGAGCCTTTGAGAGCTCCCTCTATAACAGCCTTTCTCAACCATTTTCCCCCAGAGGAACGTTTAAAATCATTTTTAAGTCTTAGGAAACCAGTGGTCCATATAGTGAACTTGGTGTTGAATTATTCACTTTACGGTCATCACAGAGGACAAGGGGGCACTCTTTATGTCTGGAGGAAAGGAGATTTAACCACTGGGCACTTATACCCCCTTCCTAACCAGGCCAATTTTCAGCTTTCACTGCTCTCACATTTTGAATGACAATTACTCAGTCAAGCAACACGGTACCTATATGAATTTTTTTTTTCACACAAATAGAGCTTTCTTTTGGTGGTATTCAATCACCACTGTGTTTTTTTATTTTTTTGCACTATAAATTAAAGATTGAAAATGCATTTTTCTTCGTTTCTGGTTATAAAATTTTGCAAGCTAGTCATTTCTCTTCATATATTTTGGCTAAAATTTATACTGTCTGCTACCAAACTCAGTGTATTATATTTGGTCTTTGTGAAAGTTATAGAGTCTACAAGCTATGTTATGGATAAGCACTGATGTGGCATGGATGAGCACTGATGTGGCATGGATGGGCACAGATGAGCACTGATGTGGCATGAATGAGGCATGATTTGGCACAGACGAGCACGGATGTGGTACAGATGGGCACATATGTGGCATGGATGAGGCACGGATGAGTACTGATGTGGCATGGATGAGGATTGGATGGGCACGGATGAGGCATGGATGAGCCCCATGAATAGGCATGAATGAGGCATGAATGAGCATGAATGAGGCATGGATGAGCATGAATGAGCAGGGCCGTAGATACAATTTTTTCCTGGGGGGGGGGTTCAGGTCTTTCAAACTTTAAAGCATCATTTACACTTTTATGTTGGTGGTGGTACGGTAAAAACGTGACAGCAGAGTGGGGCCATGAGGCTTTGCAATGCAGCGCAGCAAAATGTATCCCCATTCAACTGAATAGAACGCAATGCATGCAGTTGTGGTGCGATAGTGTACTCATTAGTATTGCTGCACTTTGAATGGCTGTAGAGAAGACTGCAGATAAACAGGTACAACTTATGTTGGAGGATTTGTTGTATCACCTGAGGCCAGTCAGTGCACTGCGGATATGGACAACCTGAGGATTGCCGAGAGTGGGAGGGGTTATATGAGGGTCCTGACAGCTCTCTTCTCCAGTGTCCAATCACCTGAAGGGAGCCGCATATAACCCGTCATCTAGGACTACGCTTTCTATTCTCTATGATCAAGAAAACGCTCTGCACTTTACCACTTTTTTTTTTTTTTATTGTCATTTGAGGATCTTTAGACAACAATAAAATAAATACAAAAGCAAAAATAGCAATTTTTAAACCCATTTGGTACATGATTGTGTGTGCGATCTCTTCAATTCAACCCAAAGATATGGCCAGCAATAACCTCTCCCCTATCTAGTGCACCCTGTCCTACAGAAGGAAGGACGTGGCTGGTTGCTATGGGTTACAACACATGTGCAGTTATTATAGCATATATATATATATATATATATATATATATATATATATATATATATATATATATATATATATATATATATATAAATATATATATATATATATATATATTAATACATTCATAAATCTATCTATATAGATATATATTTAGCAGAAGCCCTAGATAATAAAATGGTGGTCATTGCTATGTTTTATGTCACGTGGTATTTGCATAGGAGTTTTTGAAACACAATTTCTTTTAGAAAAAATACATTTTTTCTTGTTAAAAAAAGAAAAAAAATACATTTTATTGATTTTTTGTCATTCTTTAATTTTTATTGAGAATTCCTTTCTGTGGCTGAAAATAAGGATTTTTAATCATTTGATGACCAGGCATTTTTCTGACACTTTTGTTTACATTTTTCTGTTTTGCTAGAAAGTTACTTGAAACCCCCCAAACTATATACATATATATACATATATATACACACACACACATATATACAGTATTTCACAAAAGTGAGTACGCCCCTCACATTTTTGTAAATCTTTTCTTCTATCTTTTTATGTGACAACACTGAAGAAATGACACTTTCCTACAATGTAAACACTTTTGTTTAAATGTAGAAATCAGCATTTTTTGGGCTGGAAAGTTACTTAAAACCCCCAAACACTATATATATATTTTATCAGAGACCCTAGAAAATAGAATGGTGGTCGTTGCATTTTTTTATGTCATGCCGTCTTTGCGCAACATTTTTTCAAACGTAATTTTTTGGGAAAAATACATTTTAATGAATTTTAATGGAAAAAAAAACACAATATAATACCTAACTTTTTGATGAAATATATATATATGTTTTATAAAATGTTTTATGTCACATGGTATTTGCGTAGCAGTTTTTCAAACTTAGAAAAAATATACTTTAATGAATTTATTTTTATTTTTTTTAAATGAGAATTTCTTTCTGTGGCATACAATAAGGATTTTCAACCATTTGATGACCAGGCATTTTTCTGACACTTTTGTTTACATTTTTCTTTTTCGCTAGAAAGTTACTTGAAACCCCCAAAACTATATCTATCTATCTATCTATCTATCTATCTATCTATCTATCTATCTATCTATCTATCTATCTATCTATCTATCTATCTATATACACACACACACACACACACACATATATATATATATAATTTTAATGATTTTTTGTCATTCTTTAATTTTTATTGAGAATTCCTTTCTGTGGCTGAAAATAAGGATTTTTAATCATTTGATGACCAGGCATTTTTCTGACACTTTTGTTTACATTTTTCTGTTTTGCTAGAAAGTTACTTGAAACCCCCAAAACTATATACATATATATACATATATATACATATATATACACACACACACACATATATACAGTATTTCACAATAGTGAGTACACCCCTCACATTTTTGTAAATCTTTTCTTCTATCTTTTCATGTGACAACACTGAAAAAATGACACTTTGCTACAATGTAAAGTAGTGAGTGTACAGCTTGTATAACAGTGTAAATTTGCTGTCCCCTCAAAATAACTCAACACACAGCCATTAATGTCTAACATTAGCTGGCAACAAAAGTGAGTACACAGTGAAAATGTCCAAATTCGACTCACTACTTTACATTGTAGCAAAATGTCATTTCTTCAGTGTTGTCACATGAAAAGATAGAATAAAATATTTACAAAAATGTGACTGAGGGGTGTACTCACTTTTGTGAGATATTGTATATATTTTATACACAGTTAAGTCCATATATATTTGGGCACAGGCACTATTTTAGTATTTTTTTAGGTATTTACCAAAACATATTCATACTATAGTTATTTAATGGCAATGGGCTGAAAGTGCACACTCTCAGGTTTAATTTGAGGGTATGTACATACAAATCGGAGGAAGGGTTTAGGAATTACAGCTCTTAAAGTGGTTGTAAACCTTTACAGACCACCTTCACCTACAGGTAAGCCTAGATTAAGGCTTACATGGTTTAGGAGATATTTACTATTTCCCCGAACGATGCTGTCTCTCATTTGGAATCTATTGCTGGGAACCTACATCATGTGTTCAAAGGAGCTGTCCAAGTGAAACAGGCCATTGTAAGGCTTAAAAAATTAAACAAATCCATCAGAGAGATAGCAGCAACATTAGGAGTGGCTAGATCAACAGTTTGGTACATTCTGAGACAAGAACGCACTGGTGAGCTCAGCAACATAAAAAGGCCTGTAGGTCCACGGAAGACAACAGTGGTGGATAATCGCAGGATCCTCTCTGTGGTAAAGGAAAACCCATTCACAATATCCAGACAAGTAAAGGAAAACCCATTCACAATATCCAGACAAGTAAAGGATACTCTCCAGGAGGTGGAGACAAGTGAAGGACACTCTCCAGGAGGTGGAGACAAGTGAAGGACACTCTCCAGTAAGTGGGTGTATCATTGTCAAAATCTACAACCAAGAGAAGACTTCATGAGAGCAAAAACAGTGGGTTCACCACAAGGTGCAAACCATTCATAAGCCTGAAGAATAGAAAAGCCAGATTAGACTTTGCCAAAAAAAAGCCAGAGCAGTTCAGGAAAAGCATTCTTTGGACAGATGAAACTAAGATTAATCTGTAGTAGAATGACGGGAAGAAGAAAGTGTGGAGAAGGCTTTGAACAGCTCATGATCCAAAGCACACAACGTCATCTGTGGTCACATGGTAGAGCTTGCAGTGTGATGGCATGGGCATGCATGGCTTCCAGTGGCACTGGGTCATTGGTGTTTATTGATGATGTGGCAGAAGACAGAAGCAGCCGGATGAATTCTGCGGTGTTTAGAGATATACTGTCAGCCCAGATTCAGTCAATGATTGGGCGGCGCTTCACAGTACAGATGGACAATGATCCAAAACACACTGCAAAAGCAACCCAGGAACCTTTGAAGGAAAAGAAGTGGAATATTTTGCAATGGCCGAGTCAATCGCCTGATCTCAACCCAATTGAGCATTTCACTTGCTGAAGGCAAAACTAAAGGCAGAAAGAGCCACAAACAAAGAACAACTGAAGACAGCTGCAGATAGAGCCGGGCAAAGCATCAGAAAGGAGGAAAGCCAGTCTTTGGTGATGTCCATGGGTTCCAGACTTCAGGTAGTCATTGCCAGTAAAGGATTCCCAACAAAATATTAAAAATGAACATTTTATTCATCATTATATTCATTTGTCCAATTACATTTGAGCCCCTGAAAATGGGGGGACTGTGTAAAAAAATGGTTGCGGTTCCTAAAATTTGTACTCAATGTTTATGTTCAACCCCTTGAATTATATCTGAAAGTCTGCAATTCAAATTATTTTGGATTGTTTCGTTTTCATTTTATTCTGGTGGCATACAGAACCAAAAGTATCAACATTGTGCCCATATACAGTGCCTTAAAAAAGTGTTCATACCCCTTGAAATTTCCCACATTTTGTCATCTTACACCCAAAAACGTAAATGTATTTATTGGGATTTTATGTGATAGACCAACACAAAGTGGCACATAATTGTGAAGTGGAAGGAAAATGATAAATGATACAAATAAATATGTGAAAAGTGTGGGGGGGGGGCATTTGTACGGCGCCCCCCTGAGTCAATACTTTGTAGAATCCCCTTTCTCTGCAATTACAGCTGCAAGTCTTTTTGGGGATGTCTCTACCAGCTTTGCACATCTAGAGAGGGACATTTTTGCCCATTCTTCTTTGTAAAATATCTCAAGCTCTGTCAGATTGGATGGAGAGCATCTGTGAACAGCAATTTTCAAGTCTTGACACAGATTCTCAGTGGGATTTAGGTCTGGGCTGTGACTGGGCCATTCTAACTCATAAATATGCTTTAATCTAAACCATTCCATTGTAGATCTGGCTGTATGTTTCTGGGTCGTTGTCCTGCTGGAAGGTGAACCTCCACCCCAGTCTCAAGTCTTTTGCAGACTCTAATGCCCTGTACACACGACCGGACTTTTCGACAGCAAATATCTGACGGAACGAATCCGCTGGACAATTCGATCGTGTGTGGGCTTCATCGGACCTTTGCTGTCGAAAAATCAGACAGACTTTAGAAATAGAACATGTTTCAAATCTTTCCGACAGACTCAAGTCCTATAAAAAAAAAAACGTTCCTCTGTATGCTAGTCCAATTAGACCAAAAACGACGCAAGGGCAGCTATTGGCTACTGGCTATGAACTTCCTTATTCTAGTCCGGTCGTACGTCATCACGAACGACTCCTACTTACGAACGGCCTCAAAAGCCGGCCACTTGTGCTCCACGCTGGTCCTGGATACCTCTGGACACATCCCGTACTGCAGTACTACATGTACTGCATGGCCAGAAGAGCCCCAGATAACATAACAAGCGCCCGGAACATCCCACATCCATGCACAGGCGGACATTACACTTAAAATGCAGTGTTCCGACCGGAAGTTACACTTACAAATGCAGTGTTGCGACTTACAAACAACTTCGACTTACGAACAAACCTACAGTCCTTATTGTGTTCGTAACTTGGGGACTTCCTGTACTTGAAAGTACTACCATTCTATACCCACACCGTCTTCATGAGCACAGGAGAAATTTGTTTTCTTTGTTTATATTTTTACGGTAGTCCTTGGACCTTTCTAAAGCTCCTTGTTTCTATGTTTCCCATGTGTTTATATTCATCACGTTAATAGCCACTTCTTGATCAATTCTTTTTATATTATATTTATATTTCAATAAATTTTGTATATTTTTTTTAATAAATATATTTTGATGTATTCCTATTTGGGCCATTAAAGTCCCACAAGGGGGAGTTTTCTCCACTTTCTAGACTTATTGGGATGTAGGCCCAGCTTATTGGTCAAACCACATCGCCTATTTCCTTTTTGTTCCCTCAGGCTCTGAGCCACGCTGAAGGAGATGGAAGAGGTGGGTGGAGCTAATTTACTAGGCGCGGAGGCTGAGCACTCTGAATGCTGGGGCGGCCGTGCAGGGGCAGATTCGGAGTCTAGTCTCGGGAGGGGCACTGCCAGAAATTTTTTTTGCAGGTAATTTATCAGGGCACTGGCTGGTGTTGGCGCTTTAATCATCACGGCCATGGTCGCCTGCCACCAGATGCGGATTGTCATTTGCCACATCACCTGCCTTCAGATGTGGATTGTCACTTGCCACATCACCTGCCACCAAATGCGGATTGTCACCTGCCACACGTTGTGAATTGTCACTTGCCACGTCACCTGCCTTCATATGCGGATTATCACTTGCCACATCACCTGCCACCAGATGCGGATTGTCACCTGTCACACATTGCGGATTGTCACTTGGCACGTCACCTGCCACCAGATGCGGATTGTCACTTGCCACATTACCTGCCACCAGATGTGGATTGTCACTTGCCACATCACCTGCCACCAAATGCGGATTGTCACCTGCCACACGTTGTGAATTGTCACTTGCCACGTCACCTGCCTTCATATGCGGATTATCACTTGCCACATCACCTGCCACCAGATGCGGATTGTCACCTGTCACACATTGCGAATTGTCACTTGCCACGTCACCTGTCCCAGATGTGGATTGTCACTTGCCACATGTTGCGGATTGTCACTTGCCACATCACCTTCCACCAGATGCGGATTGTCACTTGCCACATCACCTGCCACCAAATGCGGATTGTCACCTGCCACACGTTGTGAATTGTCACTTGCCACGTCACCTGCCTTCATATGCAGATTGTCACTTGCCACATCACCTGCCACCAGATGCGGATTGTCACTTGCCACATTACCTGCCACCAGATGCGGATTGTCACCTGTCACACATTGCGAATTGTCACTTGCCACGTCACCTGCCACACGTTGCAGATTGTCACTTGCCACGTCACCTGCCACCAGATGCGGATTGTCACTTGCCACATTACCTGCCACCAGATGCGGATTATCACCTGCCACACATTGCGAATTGTCACTTGCCACGTCACCTGCCCCAGATGTGGATTGTCACTTGCCACATGTTTCGGATTGTCCCTTTTCACGTCAGCTGCCATACATTGCGGATTGTCCCTTTCACATTACCTGCCACACGTTGCGGAGTGTCACTTGCCTGCCACAATTGTCACTTGCCTGCTGAGGTGCGGATTGTCACGTGCTGTGTCCCAGAGTGAAGTCAGGCAGAAGAGAGATTATGTAATCTCTCTGCTGCCCACGGCTGCACAGTGAGGGCGGAACTGCAGTGATGCAGGGCGGGAGGTAAGAGATGATGTCATCTCTCTGCTCCCCCGCCCTCCGGCCTGCTGATTGGCCAGCCACCCGCCTGCTCACTCACCTGACGAGCCGCCCGCCCACTCGCTCACTCACCCGCCGGTCCACAGCTGCCACCTCTCTTAAAGTGCCGCCTGGGACAATGGTCCCATGGTTGGGCCGGCCCTAACTGCGCACCAGTGCACAAAGCAAGGTCCATAAAGACAAGGATGAACGAGTTTGGGGTGGAGGAAATTTGACTGGCCTGCACAGAGTCCTGACCTCAACCCGATAGAACACCTTTGGGATGAATTAGAGCGGAGACTGTGAGCCTGGCCTTTCTCATCCAACATCAGTGCCTGACCTCACAAATGCACTTCTGGAAGAATGGTCAAACATTCCCATAGACACCCTCCTAAACCTTGTGGACAGCCTTCCCAGAAGAGTTGAAGCTGTTATTGCTGTAATGGGTGGGCCAACTCAATATTGAACCCTACGGACTAAGACCAGGTTTGCCACCCTTTCTTCAAGTCAAACCCGAACACTTTAGCAGTGCACAGCAATTTTTTTTATACATATATTTTGCTAATAAATAAAATTTCTAATCGTAAGAAGTTAATAACAAGAGCCCCTCCTTTACATCAGAGTCCACAGAGTTCCCCCTTTACATCAGAGTCCACAGAGTGTTAGTTCTGGGCAGTGTGAGAGAGAGTGTAACAGACACTCTCGGCTTAGACAACTGCAGCCAGCAACCCTGCTGGGAAGCCATAGTCCAGTCTGAATAAATGTGTCCGGGTCTAAGACAGACTGAAACCCGGACGCATGATTCCAAACCCGAACTGTCCATGTGAATCCCGGACAGGTAGCAACCCTAACTAAGACCCCTTTCACACTGAGGCAGTTTTCAGGCATTTTAGCAATAGAATTGGTGCCTGTAAAGCGCCTGAAATCCGCCTCCCATTCATTTCAGTGTGACTTTTCACACTGGGGCGGTGCGCTTGCAGGACGTTAGGAAAAGTCCTACAAGCAGCATCTTTGGGGTGGTTTGGGAGCGCTGTATTTAATGCCCCCAATATGCCCTGCCCATTGAAATGAATGAGCAGAGCTTCCAAAGCGCCTGAAAAGCGCCACAACACTGGCGCTTTTAACCCCTTTCTTGGGGGTAAAAGCCTCCAAAAAGCGCTGCTTAACCGGTTCCCGACCGCCTCCTGTACATATACGTCGGCAGAATGGCACGGCTGCGCAAAGTAACGTACCTGTACGTTACTTTGAATTTGCCGCCGTGTGCACGCACGCGCCTGCCGCAAGCTCCGTGAGTGGGGTCGCGGGTCCGGCGGACTCGATCGCCGCGGGGATACCCGCGATCGCCTCACGGAGAGGATGAACGGGGAGATGCTAATGTAAACAGAATCTCCCCGTTCTGCCTAGTGACAAGTGTCACTGATCACAGCTCCCTGTCATCGGAGCAGTGATCAGCGTAGTGACACACACAGCCCAACCCCCTGACAGTTAAAAACTTGCCCCTAGTACTGATTTAACCCCTCCCCGCCCCCTAGTGGTTAACCCCTTCACTGCCAGTGTCATTTATACAGGAATCAGTGCATTTTTATAGCACTATGTATAAATGACAATGGTCCCAAAAATGTGTCAAAAATGTCCGACATGTCCGCCATAATGTCGCAGTCACAAAAAAAATCACTGATCGCCGCCATTACTAGTAAAAAAAAAATATATATAAATAAAAATGCCATAAAACTATCCCCTATTTTGTAAACGCTATAATTTTTGCGCAAACAAATCAATAAATGCTTATTGCGATTTTTTTTTTTACCAAAAATATGTAGAAGGATACGGATCGGCCTAAACTGAGGGAAAAAAAAATGTTTTTTTTATATATTTTTGGGGGATATTTATTATAGCGAAATGTAAAAAATAATGCGTTTTTTTTTTTTTTCAAAATTGTCGCTCCTATTTTGTTTATGGCGCAAAAAATTAAAATTGCAGAAATGATCAAATGCCACCATTGGGGAAAAAAAAAAAAAAGGACGTCAATTTTGTTTCAGAGCCACGTCGCACAACCGCGCAAATGTCAGTTAAAGCGACGCAGTGCCGAATCGCAAAAAGTGCTCTGGTCAGGAAGGGGGTAAATCCTTCCCGGGCTGAAGCGGTTAAACAGCGCTAAAGCTCCGCTAAAACGAGCAGCGCTAACGTGCCGGCGGCCCCGGTGTGAAAGGGGTCTAAGACTGGGATGCCATTACAGTTCATGTGGGTAATATTTTCTGTAATGTTATGTTTTGATATCGCACTATACATTGGACTTCCTGCCCTTACCTTTCTTTGTGAATGTGAGATACTGTTCTTACAGGGATACTTATTCCTTGTAAATGCTTTTTTCTTTACTTGTATATTGAATTGTATACTCTGCAGACTGTAATAAAAACTTATATTGTCAAAAAAAAAAAAAAAAAAAAAAAGGTTCATGTGCGTGTAAAGGCAGGTGTCCCAATACTTTTGGTAATATAGTGTATCTGTGCATGATGGTGCGCAGATGTCTTCAAAGTCGCACTGATGTGGCTTTGATATGGTGCGATTTTAGATTTAGTCGCACGATTTGAAAGCCGCATTCAATGTGAAGGAAAGCAGTTTCCGGCGTTCAGCCTGCCTGTGTTTTGTATGGGCAGCTGATTGCAAATACCTGCGCAGAGCTACGCCCATTTTTTGGGGTGAAAGGCCCTTGCTGTTCATGTAAATGAGCCCCTATAGAGGGTTATTCTCCTCCTGTGGGGGATTCAGGCAGAAATAAAAACTTGGCAGGTGTTCTAACCCAAGAAAAAGAAACACAACACGAGTTTTGCCTTTAGAAACACTTTATTGAAAGAAAAAAAATATGTGGAGTACTGCTAGGGCACACACAGTGCAGTGGTCAGTGCTTATTAGAATACATGGATTATTTCTCTCATCTCTTCACACACAACATAAGAGAGAACGCTTGTTCCGCCCTCACAACAGTCTCTGTGCACTACTTCCGCCCACACTTCTCTCCTCCCAGAGTGCAGCGCGGCGCCCAGTCTTCACACATCCATAGGCAGCACTAGCCCTGCAAAGCTCCCTCAGACCATTCCCAGTGCAGCGCTTCCGCCCACACTTCTCTCCTCCCAGAGTGCAGCGCGGCGCCCAGTCTTCACACATCCATAGGCAGCACTAGCCCTGCAAAGCTCCCTCAGACCATTCCCAGTGCAGCGCTTCCGCCCACACTTCTCTCCTCCCAGAGTGCAGCGCGGCGCCCAGTGTTTACACATCCATAGGCAGCACTAGCCCCGCCCGCCCCGTAAAGCCCCCCTCAGACCATTCCCACTGCAGCACTTCCGCCCACACTTCTCTTCTCCCAGAGTGCAGCGCGGCTCTCAGTCAGCTGATCGAGCAACACAGATGAAGTTGGTTGGTAAGAGCAGGCTGATAGGCTGGTTACCATGCAGGTAAGTGGCGCCTCTGCCGGTGTATGAACACTTTCTCTGCCAGGACTGCATTTCCATGTACTACAAAGCTGAGTTTATTTCCAGGGAGAGCCTGAAGGCTCCTGTACCGAGCCTGGAGAGTGCTGGAGGTTTCTGCATACTTTGAGGGTGACTCTTCCTGTGTTTACATCCAGGCCCCTCTGCTGCCTTGTATGCTGAAGCAGCACTGGTCATACATCGGTGACTGTGGCCACATTCACACCACGATGCGTTTACAGAATGTGCAAAATATGCATGTCGTACTTGTGGCAAGCAGTAGTGCGTAAATATACGTGCAAGTGATGCAAAAAAACAAAAAACGCACTGTTGAAAGATGCAGCAAGCTTAAAGGCACCGTTCACATCATTGCATTCTGGGAACGTGCAAAAAAAAAACAAAAAAAAAAACACACCCCCACTGTGTCATGGATAAACCACCATAATTTTTTGTGCTAATAAGCGCCCATTCAGTTTAACGTTATAATGCATCTTTAAATAACCCATGTCTCCCGCTTTTCCCCAGTAAACAGACATAATCACCATCTTAGCTTCATCTGCTTGTCGAGCAGTGCACTGGCTCCTTTTATTCACAGAAAAAAAGCAATCACAAAACAGGAAAAGCCCTGACCCCCAACAGCCAATCGCTTCCTTCACAGGATATGACCTCACAGGATGTGACCAAACAGGATATGAGTTTATACAACAGCCAATGACTACCGTTCCTGCTGATGGGAGATTATCTGCAGGTGTATGCCTGTGCACCTCAAATATGTTGTTTAGGCATATAGAGTAAGGATGGGTTCGGGCGTGTTCGCACAGCTCATGTGCAGAGCCCGCCAGGAAGTCGGCATGGCGCTGCGCTAATCACAGGCAGTGAGACATTGTCCCGATGCGCTGCTGCAGAGATCAGGAAATGTCTCACTGCCTGTGATTAGCGCAGTGCTGACTTCCTGGCAGGCTCTGCACGTAGATTGTGCGAACACGCCGGAGCTCATCCTTAATACAGAGTGCACATCCGCTAAATCGATAATGTCTTTGCAGAGCAAACACCCCCCCACCCCCCCAGATGAACGTCTGTGCATCGCACAGGGGTCCATTCGCCGGCGGACATATGCCCACTCTGCAAACACCTCTCTCCAACCTCAGGAAGTTTTCCACTACCAAACGGATCTCAACCAGCGTCAGTTTGCCCCAGTCAGCTCTTTAGAGCGGGTTGCAGGAGAACTAACACTGGGGGACACTAAGGGGGTTATTTACGTAAGGCAAATCCACTTTGCAATACAAGTGCACTTGGAAATGCAACCGCTTTAAATCTAAGGGGTAGATCTGAAATTAGGGGAAGCTCTGCCGATTTTATCATCCAATCATGTGCAAGCTAAAATGCTGTTTTTTATTTTCCTTGCATGTCCCCCTCGGATCTACAGCGACTGCACTTTCAAGTTCACTTGTAGTGCAAAGTGGATTTGCCTTTAGTAAATAACCCCCTATGACAATAGACATTAAAAGACATCTTCATAAAATTTCCACAACAGTCCCTCCTCTTGTCATGTGCTCCCATGTGTCCCTCTGTGAATCTTGATCTTCTTCTTACACCTGGAAATGAATCAGTCCTTACAGTCCATAAAAAAGGAAAACACGGCTTGACATGTAGACTCTGTTCTTCAGGAGGGATGACTTAGAGGAGGACATGAAGGCCGGTCGGTCTGGGATCCTCTGTGTCTTGTACGTGGGTTGGGCTTCGGGGCGTCTCATCTGCTCAGGCTCTGTTCACTCCAATCAGGCAACAGGAGCACCTCATCACGACATGTAGAAGGAATAGAACAAAAACATCATGAGTGTATATACCCCTACTTCCTTCAACTATGATCCGCCGCAAAATAAAAAATGAAATCCCCAAAGATTCCCAGACTCTAAAAAGGACTTCAACCTTCACTAGCTATAGCTCTTGCTTTGCCTTGCAGGGATCTAAACCTTATCCATATGGGCCTGAACTTTGTCACCAGTATCCCCAATCCAGGGGAACCATTGCACCCATTTAGGAGAGCACCGCCCGGTGCCTTCTTTTACGGTGGATTGACAGACTACAACCACTATATCTGGTCCAGTCTCCCAACTAGAAACCCTAACCGAGACATCAACTCTATGGCTTGTTGTCCCAACACTTTTGGCACAGAAGTACAGAGTACCACTCCTTTAACAACCAACTATTAACGATGCCAAATGATTAGTCAACAACCACAGATCACCCCCCGAATTATGTCTCTACCCCTCACAGTGTATGCATACAGTGCGTCGCCAGACTAAACTGCACAGCACACTTGCGCCCGCTTTCTCTACAGAAAAATGTGGCTTCTCTCTGTACCTAGATATCACAACAATAATGTGGATGCCTCCTGTTTACTCTCTACCCAAAACTGTATTACAGTATAACACAACTGAAATTTACTTCCAAAACACGAGTCAAAAGACCCCCAAGCTCCTCCCACCAACTTCCTGTTGCACACCTGCAAAGAACTTCCTGTCTTCTCAGCTCTAAAAACCCATCTAATTGGTTTATTTAAATATCAATGAACAGGGAGGGGGAGGGGAAGCCTAGTTTCATATTATGTCTATCAAGACATTAAAAAAAAATTCTTGTAAACACCACAGTGTATACACACACACACACACACACGAAAAAGTGCCCTACCACCATAGCTGTAGATTAAGCTTACCAGACAGCAAGCTCTAAAAGGTAGATGGCTTTAGCCCAGCCCAGGCCTCTAAGCTTGCAGATGACCACAATAGAAATGATGACTCAGATGATGGAGATCACTCACCTGGTCCGGCTATGGCATCCGTTCACTCAATAAAAAGCCCAGAAGAGAAAAGAAATCTTAGAGGTGCTCCCAGCGCACCACTCTATACATTGCATGGAAAAACTGAACAATCCCAGTCCAATAGGTATGTTTATTATGCCTCTAGCCGCCTCGCCGAGAGGTCTGTATCTCATCTGGCTTCTACTCTGTCCTAGCTCCTTCCCAACACGTATTCGACACAGGGATTGTCACGTGTCTTCATCAACGGGATTCTTGTGTCGAATACGTGTTGGGAAGGAGCTAGGACGGAGGAGAAGCCAGCTGAGATACAGACCTCTCGGCGAGGCGGCTAGAGGCATAATAAACATACCTATCGGATTGGGATCGTTCGGTTTTTCCATGCTATGTATAGAGTGGTGCGCTGGTAGCACCTCTAGTGAACGGATGCCATAGCCGGACCAAGTGAGTGATCTCCATCTGAGTCATCATTTCTATTGTGGTCATCTGCAAGCTTAGAGGCCTGACAAGAAGACAAAATGAGTGTAGCGCTAAGGAAGGGGATAAAAAGTATATGGCCTAAGAACTGGCAGTTCAAAGTTCAAATGCTGACAAAAACATCTTTGGTGGGAAGATGGAAGATGGAATATAAAGTCCTCTGGAACAAATTTCAAGCACGGTACAAATCCTCTGTGAAAGGAGCCCACACACCACCAATGATAATGAAGAGGCTTACCAGACTTGGTGGACCCGACAAGGCGTACGCCAGGTGGGGTCAATCAGGCTTAGGTGGTGCTGGGCTGGAACAAGTCCAGAAGAGCAGGGATGGTGGAATGACTTCCACGTGGCTGTGTTCCTCAGACGTAGTCCGGCTCAGAGGTCGTATCACTCGAATCCGTGTTGGAATGAATGGAGGAAGAAAAGGATGGGCCAAATAGTGTGAATCCGTTTTAAATAAAAATTTATTAAAATTATAATATACACTCACATGGAAAGTGTCTAAAAAACAGCGCTGTGAAGAAGTGGCGACAGTGGGGTCCTACCCGACGCGTTTCGTCTGCATAGACGTCATCTGGGGGGAGCATCCTACTTTTCAGTGCGTTTTTTTCCCCTTTATATTAAAAAAAAAAAATCTGTGGCGCAACAAAAGCCAAAAACTGAAACTCCTGCAAAAATATGGCTCAAGGAGGTCAACCAAAGCCTTTCTTTTCTACTGCAGGCTATACAATACAAACCTCAGCTAAAGCACATGGCTACACACACACGAATTGGAGCATCTTCCACTCTGTGATGACCCACAGGCCAAACGGCACAAAATCCTTAAACCTCGCCTCTACAAACCAAAATCGCCTTTTTAAACCTGGCCCAAAAGCAGGGCAATTCCACCCAAAACCCAGCGGACACAAAATGGTAGTTGCAATAAAACAAAGATCACGGCCACATTTTGAAAATGGCCGCATGGTGACAACAACAACAAAAGAAAATGGCCGAAGAAAGCCAGGCCACGGCAAAATGGTGCCATTAACACATGAAATGCAGTTGTTGATCCCGCCAAAACCAAGATTGCTTCACTAAAACACCAACAATTTCTCCCCACAAAACTACGCATTTGAGACACCAAATGAACACTTACAAACATTTTAGGCTACATACTACAAGCAACCTTGGCCAACCAAACAACACGGGCTCTCCAATCAAACAACAACGTTACATAAAACGCAAAATAACACGGCTCAAACATACACAGGTTCCCAAATAAAGTTAGCAAGACATTGAGAACACAAACAGTGATCCTAGAAACCTGAGACCATCCAACCCACAGTGATGCTAGCATGATGGGAGTAGCCAACAGTCCCCAATGTAAATGATGGACCAGATATGCATGGGCGCCCCCCCCCCCCCCTCTTAAGCCAAGAGAAAACAGCTCAGTCACACACACATTCCAGGTTGCATTAAATGGGTCCCATAGCAGAGGCAAATAATCCCAATCAATACTGACAAATCATACACAACATACGGTTACTTACACATAACAAACATACAATAAAAATCCCAGCATTATACGAAAAGATGAAAAATTTGTTCTTTTGTAAAGCAGAACCCACCTAACACATCGGACAGCCTACTGATCCGATTGTGAAGGAGGTTCTGTTCACTCCTAAGGTCCTGGCCTGCCATCTTAACTATATCTTTAAATAACCCATTTCTCCAATAAACAGATATAATCACCATCTTAGCTCCATCGTGCCTTCATCTGCCTGCTGAGCAGTGCACTGGCTCCTTTATTCAAAGGCAACAAAAGCAATCACAAACAGGAAGCCCTGGCCCCAAGAGCCAATCACTTCCTTCACAGGATGTGACCAAACAGGATTTTATACAACAACCAATGACTACCGTTCCTGCTGATGGGAGATTATCTGCAGGTGTATGACATGGCAGCTCAAATATGTTGATCAGGCATACAGGGGTGACACGAGCGCACATCCGCTAAACCGATAATGTCTTTGTAGAGCGAACACATACCCCCGAGTCGAACGTCTGTGCATCTCACAGGGGCCCTTTCACCGGCGGACATATCCCCACTCTGCACACACCTCTCTCCAGCATCAGTCTGCCCTAGTCGGCTCTTTAGAGCGTGTTGCAGGAGAACTAACACTGGGAGACACTATGACAATACATATATTAAAATACATCTTCATAAAATTTCCACAACAACTGTATTCTCACCTAAGCGTTCCAGGAATGCGCATTTGTTTTTGGAAACGTGGCACAATGCACTAATACAGTGAAAAAAATAGGGAATGAACTTCTGTGCTGCTCAGTGTATAGATTACAAATAAATGAAATGCAATCAAGTGGTAAAGTGTGGTGCAATTATAAATCATGTAATAAAGCTGCCGTAATACTCCTGTAGTGTCAGTAAGACCCCCCCTCACACTAAAGGCGTTTTCCAGGCGTTTTAGCGCAAAAAATAGCACCTGTAAAGCGCCTGAAAACGCCTCCCCAGTGTGAAAGCCCGAGTGCTTTCACACTATGGCGGTGCACTTGCAGGTTGTTAGAAAAAGTCCTGCAAGCAGCATCTTTAGGGCAGTCGGGGAGCGCTGTATACACCGCTTCTAAACCTCCCTGTCCCGAAGCCCCGCAACACAGGCGCTTTTAACCCCTGCTAATGGCCGAATAAAGGGTTAAAAGCACCCATGTTGTGGCACTCGGGCTTTCAGACTGAGGAGGCATGGCATGGGAGGCCGAAAAGCGCTGCTAAAATGATGGAGTGTGTAAGGGGTCTAACACCAATGAAGGGCCGGTTAACACTGCTGTGTGGTGCGAGAACGCATGCGATTCGCACCGCACTGCAGTGCAAATCACATATGATATCCGCGCAATGCAATTTCAGCCATACAGATAGTATGGCTGAAATCGCATCGCATCGCATTCAGACTGAACTCGCACAGGACCCTTTTTTTTTTTTTTTTTTTGGTTCGCACCAGAATCGAATTGCATGAGTATTCACACCCATGCGATCCGATTCATGTCCGAACTGTCAGTACGCAGTGCGATATGCAAGCTGAAATGTTGTTGTCATTAACAATGTATTGACACTCCCCACAGTTCACATATGGCAGTATGAACTGCCGTGCAAGTTGAGTGCGATGCGGGCACCCGCAGTGGATTTGCAGGGTTCTCACATCGCACAAGTGTGAATTGAGCATAAATGTGCATATTAATGGAATAGCGCTAAGTGGGGGAAAAAAAAACACCAATAACCACAATCCTAATACAAGAAATAATAGCAAGACTTAAAAAGTAAAAAATAAATGTTGATGAAAATGAATCAAATAAAAAATCCAGTGCAGAAAAATGTGAATATCATAATGCGTCCTTCTTCAGTCCCGGTTCACACTTGTCCGTGGTTGCATATGATTCGCACTGCAGTGCAAATCACATGCAATGTCCGTGTGATGCGATTTCAGCTATACAGCTAGTACCACTAGTTTCTGACCAAACTCGCACAGGTGCCTTTTTGTGCTCCGCACCAGAATCTGATCGCATGGGTGTTCACACCTATGCGATCCGATGCATGTGCGATATGCGACCTGAAATGGGGGTGTCATTAACATTGTATTGACACTCCCAGCAGTTCGCATATGGCAGTACGAACTGCTGTGCGAGTTGGGTGTGGATTCTCAGGGTTCCTGCATCGCACAATGAGACTCGGGTGATCACAGATTGGAGTAAGGGGCCGACCCCGGGCCCCTTACCACGTGATCAGCTGTCAGCCAATGACAGCTGATCACGTGATATAAACAGAAGATCGGTAATCATTTTTTTTTCTTCTCACACTGACAGCGTAAGGAGAAAAAAAGAGCTGATCACCGGCTTCTGTTAAAGGGACATCGGTCCCGAAGAGGAAGAGGCATAGCTGACTCATTTGTGCCAACCACTAGCGCCTGCCAGTGCCCACAATGCCATCAGTCGGTGCCCACCAGTTAATATCAGTGCCACCAACCAGTGCCACCTATCAATGCCCACCAGTGATGCCAATCAGTGCCATCTAGCAGTGCTGCCTATCAGTGCTACCCATCAATGCTGCCTTATCAATACCCATCAGTGCCGCATATTAGTGCCCATCAGTGCAGCCTCATCAGCGCACATCAATGAAGGAGAAAAAAACGTTTTGTTTTCAAAATTTTCGGTCTGTTTACATTTTTTTAACAAAAATAAAAAACTGCAGAGGTGATCAAATACCACCAAAAGAAAGCTCTATTTGTGGGGAAAAAATAATAAAAATTTCATTTGGGTACAGTGTTACATGACCGCGCAATTGTCATTCAAAGAGTGAGAGCGCTGAAAGCTGAAAATTTGGTCTGGGCAGGAGGGGGGTTTAAGTGCCCGGTAAGCAAGTGGTTAAAATTCAACATCAAAGCAGTGTCACGAACTTCTAAATACTGTATTTCACTACATAAGCTTAGTTTAGCGGTAAAAGTGTGTAAAATGCAAGATTTCAGTGGGTGTAAAAAGATGTCCACTTGGTGACTTCAGACTGTAGGCTTACTGCGGCTGAGTGTGGGGTGTACCAAGATGGCGGCGACAGAACGTCACTGAAGAAATCTGACGGGTCACCTAATCTGACAGAACACCTGACCTAGAAAATATATTCTAAACACACTAAACCAGTATGGAGTTTCTTCTTAATGTATCGCACACACTGCTGGTATCTTGTTAGATGATGATAATGGTTTACGCAGCGCTTTACAATATAAAAGGGAGACAATACAGTTATATTACAATAAAATACAAGAGGATTAAGTGGGCCCTGTGGAGAGTTAGGCCAATGAGAAGGGAGTTGCAATAGTCAAGGTGAGAGATAACAAGGGAGTGAATGAGGAGCATGGTGGTTCAATTTCTTAACCACTTGCGGACCGGCTCACGCCAGTATACGTTGGCAAAGTGGCACGGGTGTGCAAAACGGCGTACGCGTACGTGACTGTGTCATCGGCGGCTAGCGTGCGCACCGATGTCTGCCGGTGGCCCGCGATCATGACACGCAGAAGCAACTATGTACACAAGGCATTTCCCTGTTCTGCCTAGCAACATGATAGGGATCTACTGCTCCCAGTGATCAGGAGTTAGACTTCCCCTACAGTTAGAACACACCCAGGGAACACATTTAACCCCTTGATTGCTCCCTAGTGTTAACCCCTTCCCTGCCAGTGACATTTACACAGTAATCAGTGCATTTTTATAGCACTGATCGCTGTATAAATGCCAATAGTCCCAAAATGTGTCAAGTGTTCGATCTGTACGCCACAATGTCGCAGTCACGATAAAAATCGCAAATTGCCGCAATTGCTAATTAAAAAAAAAAAAAAAATTAATAATAAAAATGCCATAAATCTATCCCCTATTTTGTAGACGCTATAACTTTTGCGCAAACCAATCAGTATACGCTTATTGCGATTTTTTTTTTTTTTTTTTTTTTTTTTTTTTTTACCAAAAATATGTAGAAGAATTTATGTCGACCTAAACTGAGAAAGAAATTATTTTTTTTTTGGGGGATATTTATTATAGCAAAAAATAAAAAAATAAGTACGTCAATTTTGTTTGGGTGCACTGTCGCACGCCTGCGCAATTGTCAGTTAAAGTGACGCAGTGCCGTATCACAAAAAAGGGCCTGGTCAGGAAGGGGGTAAATGTAAATCCTTCTGGGGCTGAAGTGGTTAAAAAGGGGCGAATTTTAGAGATGTTACGGAGGTGAATTCTACAAACCTTTGATAAGGATTGGTTTTGAGGCTGAAATGACAGGTCCGGGTCTAGGATTACACCTAGAACCCTGGCATGAGGGGAGGGACTGATGGTTGCATTGTTGATTTTGATGGAAAAGTGATGGAGGGGGGCACGGGTGGGGGGGAATATTAACAGCTTAGTTTTAGAGAGATTTAGTTTAATGAAGTGGTGCGACTTCTGTGCTGACATGTCAGTAAGTTAGTGAGTTGAGTAGTAGACAGATAGATTTGGGTGTCATCGGCGTAAAGGTAGTATTGTAAACCATGGACGGTTATCAAATGATGACCAAAGGAGGGGGTGTAGATAGAGAAGAGAAGGGGTCCAAGAACAGAGACTTGGAGGACCCCCACAGAAAGGGGCAATGGAGAGGAGGAGACAGAGTTGTATTTAACACTGAAGAAGCACTGTGATAGGTAGGCGGAGAACCAGGATAGAGCAGAATCTTGGAGGCCAAGGGAATACTGTGATGTATATATATATATTTTTTTTTTCTATACTATTACTTTCAGTAAATTTCTCACCTGGTCTCTAATGTAAGGCGGCACCTTTCCCACTGACAACTAATGTAAGGCGGCACCTTTCCCACTGACAACTAATGTAAGGAGGCACCGCTCCCAGTGACAACTAACTTAAGGGGACACCTCTCACCTGGCCACCGATTCTACGTTGGTGACCCCTTACATTAGTAGTAGTCGGGGGAGCCGTGCCCCCCTTACGGTAGTGGTAGTCGGGGGCTCTGTGCCCCCCCTTACGTTAAGAGTAGTAGTCAGGGGAGCTGTGCCCCCCTTACGTTAAGAGTAGTAGTCGGGGGAGCTGTGCCTCCCTTACGGTAGTGGTAGTCGGGAGCGCTGTGCCCCCCTTATATTAGTAGTAGTCAGGGGAGCTGTGCCCCCCTTACGTTAGTAGTAGTCGGGGGAGCTGTGCTCTCCCATACGTTAGTAGTGGTCGGGGGAGCTGTGCCCCCCTTACGTTAGTAGTCGGGGGAGCTGTGCCCCTCTTACGTTAGTAGTAGTAGATGGGGGAGCTGTGGACCCCCCTTACGTTAGTAGTAGTCGGGGAGCTGTGCCCTCCCTTACGTTAGTAGTAGTCGGGGGAGCTGTGCCCTCCCTTACGTTAGTAGTAGTAGGGGGAGCTGTGCCCTCCCTTACGTTAGTAGTAGTCGGGGGAGCTGTGCCCTCCCTTACGTTAGTAGTAGTAGGGGGAGCTGTGCCCTCCCTTACGTTAGTAGTAGTCGGGGGAGCTGTGCCCTCCCCTATGTTAGTAGTAGTCGGGGGAGCTGTGCCCTCCCTTATGTTAGTAGTGGTTGGGGGAGCTGTGCCCTCCCTTATGTTAGTAGTAGTCGGGGGAGCTGTGCCCTCCCTTATGTTAGTAGTGGTTGGGGGAGCTGTGCCCTCCCTTACGTTAGTAGTGGTCAGGGGAGCTGTGCCCCCTAACATTAATAGAAGTAGTCATGGGAGCTGTGCCCCCCCCCCCCATACATTAGCAGTGGTCAGGGGAGCTGTGCCCCCCTTACATTAGTAGTAGTCAGGGGAGCTGTGCCCCCCCCTCCTACATTAGTAATGGTCAGGGGAGCTGTGCCCCCCTTACATTAGTAGTAGTCAGGGGAGCTGTGCCCCCCCCCCTCCTACATTAGTAATGGTCAGGGGAGCTGTGCCCCCCTTACATTAGTAGTAGTCAGAGGAGCTTTGCCCCCTAACATTAGTAGAGGTAGTCAGGGGAGCTTTGCCCCCCCCCATACATTAGCAGTGGTCAGGGGAGCTGTGCCCCCCTTATATTAGTAGTAGTCAGAGGAGCTGTGCCCCCTAACATTAGTAGAGGTAGTCAGGGGAGCTTTGCCGCCCCCCCCCCCCCCCCCCATACATTCGTAGTGGTCAGGGGGAAAGTATGCTGTTTTGTCCTGCACATTAGTATGCATAGAATACCATGTAAAAATGTATTTCTCTTTTCATTCCACAGATGCATTTTGCTTTCTCGAATGAAGTGACCTTGCTGTTTGATTTCTGGGCAGTCCGGACTCTAGCAGGTAATGTATATCTATTTGATGCAATACTGAACCTCACTAGAGTGTGATCTGCACCCTTTGGATGAGTGTTATGTCCACTCCTTTGATTTTTCATATTGAAGGATGTTTTGGGCGGGACGCAGCCAACAGGCCATCTCATCAGGATTTGGCCAAAATCCACTTGGGTATGGTCAGCTTTAGAATGACTTCAAAATATGAGTGGGAGGGTAGATGCAGTTATTCTTGTCTTTCTCTAACTGATGAATTGGGTAAACTGAAGAACAATGTGATATATTGCAGATTATTTTGGATGTGTCGGGTGCATTCGTTTAATCTCAGGCTTTGTTTCCTTTATTTTTGTGAACTGAATGGTGTCAGCCCTGCCTAGGATTTAAAAAAAAAAATTTTTAAGACTACTCAACCATTCCCTTTCTCAGATCTCTACAACATAAAGGCTGAACATATTATTATAGTCCAAGATAAGAAGTAGGAGAGCCCCTTGGGATAACACAGGCAGTGTGCAGAGGATGCAGGACAGCTCTGCCTTTCTAATAAGATCATATTTTTGCAGTTCTTATAAAAAGCTGTGTGCCTAGGGGGCATCCGTCTGGGCACGATCCTGAGCCAGGCTGTGTGTTTCAGAAGATGCAAAGCATTCTCTGAATGGCGCCTGACCTCCTGTGTTCAGAATGCTGCAGTGCAGCTGCTCAGCACAGAGCCCAGAAGTGGAGATCACTGAAATAGCTGTGTGTCGTTCAGTGATTCCCAGCTTCCAGCGGTATCAGCCAGGTATGGTATATACATAGTTACATTGGTCCAAGCTGGACTAATGTAACTCTATGAAATATTTATACCTGGAATTTTTCTTTAAATGACAATTGAAGGTCATCCCTTTGATCTGCAGATGAATGAAGCAGAACATTGATCAGAAGGTCCATTTCTGTGGTCAGTGGCTAGGTTTACACTGCTAAATTTGCACATTTTATTAATTTTTTTTTTTTTTTTAGTTATTTTTTATTTAAAAGGTGCACTGTTCATTTGCTGTTTGTATGTTAAAAATGAAAGCATGGTGCAACCCTCTTGACTAGCGGCATCTAGCATGGATGGGACATTTACCTGTCCTGGAGTCCAGCGATGTCGGCACCGCAGCTGATGTTTCCATCAGCTGACTGGTGCTGCCGCCGCCATTGCGGGTAAGTGTACCCGACAGTGTAGCCTTACGGCTTCACACCAGGAACCCTACTGTGCATGCGCAAGGCCCCGCTCCTCTCTCCTACTGGCCCGGCGACAGGGAGAGGAGGAGGAAGCCCCGCGGTGATGTCACGGGCCGCGGCCCGGACTCCCAGAAGTGGGAACAGGATACCTGTCAAAGACCCCCCCACCCCCCCACCCCCCCAAAAGGTGACAATTGTGGCACCGGAGGGGGAGAGAAGACAAATGAGCGGAAGTTACAATTTTGGGTGGAACTCTGCTTTAATTAGTTCTAGCTAAGGCTAAGTGCAACCACACAGAAACATATAAAACGTCATTCCAGATCCAGCAATGTTCACCATGAGGCCCTGCAAGGTGCTGCGCAGTCAACCTTAAGGCTGCATTCACACTTGTGTGTATCGTTTTCAGGCGGAAAGTTGCGCGTTTCACCTCAATTTTTACTGCGTTTTTGCTGCGATTTTGTACAGGTCAAAAAGTCACCAATGTAAAAAGCAGAAAAACACCTGTAATCTGTCTAAAAAGAAACTCATTTACTTTTTTGAGCTTCAGGCGTCTTGCTTCAGGTGACAGAAAGCTCAGATCTGAACAGGGGCCATTTAAATGAATGGGATCTTGCTTGTTGGGCTTTTTGGAACTTTTGAGATGAGCGTTTTACGAGCTGAAAATTCTCAGGTGTGAATGCAGCCTTACTCTACTCGCCTTACACCATGTTTATTTGCCACAGCTCTATTTGTTCCCATGGGAGGCCTGTATTCTTGGTGACCTCCAGTAGTCCTGCTGAGTATGGCTGTCCCATGGGAATGAATGGGACTGCGGTGCATATGCACAGTGTGAACAGGAGATGGATGTAGGCTTTCTTTGCAAAGGCTGTGTGGCGTCAGGCAGGGCCTCACAGATAACATAGCTGGATGGAATGTTACCCAGTGGGTTGACTCGGGGGTTGGTTGGAGACCATTCACTTGCAGGGCTGGTGCAAGCATTTTTGCCACCCAAGGCGAAACCTCATTTTGCCACCCCCCTGGCTCCACCCTAAACTCCACCACCTTTGTCCTGCCCATGTATACCCCACCTTTTTTAATGAGGCGCCTATCAAATGCAGCCTCACCAGCGCCTATCAAATGCAGCCTCACCAGCGCCTATCAAATGCAGCCTCACCAGCGCCTATCAAATGCAGCCTCACCAGCGCCTATCAAATGCAGCCTCACCAGCGCCCATCAAATGCAGCCTCACCAGCGCCCATCAAATGCAGCCTACCAGTGCCCATTAATGAATGTTTGCTTGCTTCCATTCGTTTGGGAGTTGGGACACAGACATAGTCCTCCACCGCCGCTGCGCCTCTGACACCATGTGCGAACGCAGCGGCGGCTGCCTGCTGATGCTGAAACTTAGTTGCTTGCTGCAGAGATAAAGAGAGTAGGAACACCAGTGGCCGGGCGCCCTAGACGGCTGCTTAGTTTGCCTAGTGGTAGCACCAGCCCTGCTCACTTGAAGAGAAGACCACTCACTGTGTCTTTATTACAGGAAGCTCCTGCAGAGAGGCAAAGTGCAGGAGTTGTTTATAACCAATTTCTGCCAGAACAAATACACAAAGGACACAAAGGTTCAAGTAAGAATACACACATCTCTTGTATTTGGACAGCATTTATTTAGGCTGGATTTTGTTTTTAAAGTGGTTATAAACATCAGACCTGAAATATAAAGAAAGCATATCTCTCTATAGTGGTGTGTACTTGCCTCAATCCAGAGTACGATGTCTAATTTCTTAAACAGGTTCGACTTATGTAGGAGGATTTGTTTCACCTCTGTATATCTCCTGAGGCCAGTCACTTTACTAGGTATATGTAAGCGTTTACAACAGCTTTAATCCAGTTTTGAGTATAAACTCTCCTTATAAAAAAAACCTAGTAAATGCCTGTCCTGCTACCTTCACCTCTGAACAGCACTCTAATGGTGAGAACTTGCCAACTGAAGAACCCAACAATTCCTGGCGTGTCAATCTCCTGGTCCCTCACTTTGCTCTGTGGTTCCTTCTACCAATTCTTGTCTCACTCCAGGAAACGGCAGTGATGAACAGGCTGGAAAATCAAGCCAAATGCTGACCCTTTGGCTTCAGTATATTTCAGCATCGCACACACACAGGCACCTGGGCTTTAGAATTTAAACTTCAAGTGTCTTTTCCTGCCCAGGTGCTGCAAACAGTCATCCATAGACATCAACAGCTGTACACAGGTTTAGGCCGATACATTGTGAAAATGTGCATGCATTTGGACATACAAACCTGGATGAAGACAGTCTGCATCCAGAGGCGTACGTCTAGATAATGTGTGTGCAAGAACATATTTGGGGGGGAACACCAAACAATGCGTTTAAATTCAAGATGGTGCTGCTATAAGACCTACAAACAGTACAAAATATTTTACAGCGCACACATACAAGAATGACGTTTCCTGCAGGGCTAGTTAAAAACACCTGAACATATTCAAAAATTACAGGGGTTTGGTCACACTATAAGGTCATATAGTGCTAAGCCCACTTACTGCGACAAAGTACCCCGAATTAGTGGGTCCTACTCTAGTAATAGAATGGAAGATCCTTTGTCTCAACCATGGGAGCTGAACTCCTCTATGTGGGGGAACTGAAGGGGACCAGGTCTTTTGGGCTGGAGCACCCCTCCCCCTCCTCATTATCTCTTATTTAGTGGCCACCAAGTGTATATGATGTATCCCCTTCAGTTCTCCCACATAGAGGAGTTCAGCTCCCATGGTTGAGACAAAGGATCTTCCATTCTATTACTAGAGTAGGACCCACTAATTCGGGGTACTTTGTCGCAGTAAGTGGGCTTAGCACTATATGACCTTATAGTGTGACCAAACCCCCGTTATTTTTGAATATGTTCAGGTGTTTTTAACTAGCCCTGCAGGAAATGTCATTCTTGTATTTTAAAATATTTTATATAATGTGTGTGTTTACATAAGTACCGGCCTATATCTGTGTACAGCCATTGATTTCTATAAGCATCTTTGGACAAGGAAATACACCCCAATTTTACAGTTTATGACACCAGGTGCCCATGTGCATGAGATATTTGAGTTCACCGCACAATTCTCTAAATTGTTATTCTTTGCTGTAGCATTATCAGTACCCTTCACTGGATCCAAAGACATGCTGATAGGTTAATTGGATCCTGTCTAAATTGTCCCTAGTATGTATGAATGTGAGTTAGGGACCTTAGATTGTAAGCTCCTTGAGGGTAGGGACTGATGTGAATGTACAATGTAATGTAAAGCGCTGCGTAAATTGACGGCGCTATATAAGTGCCTGAAGTGCCTGAAATACACATGATCTCTGTAGGTCCATTTAGTTTGCAGAAAGAAGATGGCCCTCTCTATTGTGCCACAATGGAGCTCTGAGTGTCCGAAGGGCCTGTCCCTATTGCACAGGTCGTTTTGTGGTCTCTGGCGGGCACTGGGTGGGGGATTTTATTAAACATTTAGGTTTTATCAGGCACTTTATGGTGTCAGTGATTCAGAGCTGCTTTCATTTAAAATATCTTTTTGATAAGATAATCTCCCATTTCTGCCTTATAGGGAGTTGTGGTGTCACGAGTTTATGCATCACATCCTCTGAGTGATGGGAGAGGGGACTGGACAATAAAAGAAAGTTCAGTCTAAGCTGTACCAGTGGACTGAGCTCAGTGTTTCTTAGAATCGCATTTGGTAGTTGATGGACTCATAAGACTGTATTAACGCACGCATGAGGTGTCATGAGTTTATGAATCACTTCCTGTGGGTGATGGGAAAAGGAACTGGAGTTAAAAAAATAAATAAAGGGTTCAATCTAAGCTGTTCAAGTGAACAGAATTCTGTCACTGCATGTAATAAAGAATCACATTTCATTTTTCATGAGCTCTTGAAGTATGGCCAAAGGTATATTGGCTGTACTATTCCTCTGGATCACAGAAGTGCAGTTTGTTCTGCACTCCTGTGACCCATTTTCAGCCGACAGTCAGCTAAAGCTGTCGACTGATGTTGCAGATCCAGTCCAGGTTCTGACAACATCCCAACCATATGGTTGTGTTCTGCCCAGAAGCCTGGACCAACAGCTGGCTCAGCCTCTCTGCGAGTCCCACCAGCTCTACAGCCCAGAGCTCCAGTGAGTGCTGGAGGGGAAGGGTGGAGAAGCCCGTGACTGACATTCACTAGTTCTCTGCAGAAAGAGCTGAGCGATCAGTGGTGTTTGATTGCTCAGTTCTCGGTCTAGGGGGCGGCGGGGGACATCTGCAGTCATCTAGGTGAGTATGATTTTTTTTTTTTGTCTTAAAATTCCCAAACTTCTCTTTTAAGGCTAGATTAGGACCTGCACAGTCCAAGGCTGGTCATTAGTGCACAAATGTTATGTCTCACATAGAATGTGCCCTTTTCAGAATGATTGAAGTGGTTTTAAAGGCAGAAGGTTTTTACCTTTTTAAAATGTTATTACGGTTTGGATGTTTTTAAAAAACAAAAACAAAAAAAAAGTCATACTTACCTGCTCCGTGCAGTGGTTTTGCACAGAGCAGCCCCGATCCTCCTTTTCTCGGGTCCCCCACTGGCGCTCCTAGCTCCTCCCTCTCGACCAGTGCCCCCAAAGCAACCAGCTTGCAATGAGGGCACTGGTGCTCGCTCCCAAGCTCTCCTCTCTGTGCATTTTAAAAGACACATAGAGCTGCGGCTCGGCCCTGGCTCCCTCTCTCTCCTCATTGGCTCGCTGGCTGTGATTGACAGCAATGGGAGCCAATGGCACCCACTGCTGTCTCAGCCCATGAGGAGAGGGAGTCCCGGGAGAGTTGAGTCTTTCGTGCATATCACTGGATCAAGAGGGGGCCCAGGTGAGTATTGGGAGGCTGTGGGGGCAGCAACACAGAAGAGTTTATTTATTTATTTTTTTACCTACATGCATAGAATGCATGAAAGTAAAAGGAGGAGAACTTCTTCCATCAATCGACATCAGGGATGCATATTTGCATGTCCCTACATTTCCCGCTCATCAAAGGTTTCTGCGGTTCGAGTTGGAACAGCAGCATTTTCAATTTGTAGCTCTGCCCTTCAGGCTAGCCACAGCACCCCGGGTGTTCACAAAAGTGCTGGCCCCACCTCTAGACAGGTTAAGGGCACAGGGCATAACAGTTGTAGCGTACCTATACGATCTATTGCTAATAGATCATTCGGTGGCTCGTTTGGAGCAAAGCGTACGCACTACAACCAACTATCTGAAAAGTTTGGGTTTGATTCTCAACCTAGAGAAATCTTCCTTAATACCGCTAAAAAGGCTGAAGTACTTGGGTCTGATCATAGACACAGCCCAGGAAAGGGTGTTCTTGCCTCAGGCAAAGATAATAAAAGAGCTGGTGCGGATGGTCAGGTTAAATGGCGATCCCTCCATTCGCCTTTGCATGAGGTTACTAGGAACCATGGTGGCTTTATTTGAAGCAGTTCCTTATGCCCAGTTTCATTCAAGACTGTTGCAAAACAGTATCCTCTCTGCTTGGAACAAATCAATTCAAGCTTTAGACTTACCAATACAGGTTTCCCAAAGCCTCACTTGGTGGTTACTAACCCAGAATCTACTGAAAGGAAAATCTTTCAGACTAGTCATCTGGAAAGTGGTAACGACGGATGCCAGCCTTTCAGGCTGGGGAGCAGTACTAGAAAGGACAACTGTCCAGGGACAGTGGTCAAGAACCGAAAGAAACTTGCCCATCAATATCCTAGAGATTTGGGCAGTACGTCTGGCTCTAAAGGCCTAGACTTTTAGGTTACGGGATTGTCCTGCCAGGATTCAATCCGACAATGCCACAGCTGTGGTCTATATCGATCATAAAGGAGGCACCAAAAGTCTCTCAGCGCAGAGAGAGGTGAACCATATTCAAACTTGGGCAGAAAGGAATGTTCCGTGCCTATCGGCAGTCTTCCTTCTGGGAGTAGAGAATTGGCAGTCGGACTACTTGAGTCGCCAGCAGTTCTTCCCAGCGGAATGGTCTCTTCACCCCGACATATTTCGGGCTGTTTGCTAAAGATGGGGGGACTCTGGACGTAGATCTTCTAGTGTCCAGGTTCAACATGAAGTTTATCAACTTTGTGGCCAGAACAAGGGATCCATTTGCATGCGGAACGGATGCGTTGTTGACCCCATGGGATCAGTTCTCACTGATCTATGCATCCCCCCCCTATTCAGTTGCTGCCTCAACTTCTTTGCAGGATCAAGCTGGAAAGAAAGCCGGTAATTCTGGTGGCACCAGCATGGCCCAGAAGGTCATGGTATGCAGTAATCGTAAAGATGGCAGTGGAGGGCCCATGGTCCCTCCCACTACGGCCAGATCTGCTCTCACAGGGACCGATATTCCATCCTACCTTAGGGTCTCTAAATTTAATGGCTTGGCTATTGAAACCCACATTCTGAAGAAACGTGGGCTTTCCGGGTCAGTTATCTCTACCCTGATTAATGCAAGGAAGCCAGCTTCCAGAACTATATATTATAGAATCTGGAGGGCTTATGTTTCCTGGTGTGAATCCAAGGGTTGGCACCCTCGGAGATGTATCATAGGCAGAATTCTTGCCTTTCTACAATTATGGGTAGAAAGGAAATTGGCATTGAGTACTATTAAAGGCCAAGTCTCAGCTTTTTTGGTCTTATTTCAAAAGACCGCTTGCTACTCATTCTTTTTTTTTTTCACAGAAAGTTGCTACTCATTCTTAGTCCGGGGTTTTATACAAGGGGTGACGTGGCTTATTCCGCCCGTCAAACCTCCCTTGAACCCTTGGGACTTGAACTTAGTTTTGTCTGTGTTACAAAAACAGCCATTTGAACTAATACAACATATTCCCCTAGTCCTTCTGACAAGGAAGTTGGTATTTTTGGTTGCTATATCCTCAGCAAGGAGGATTTCGAAATTGGCTGCTCTTTCTTATAAAGAGCCATATTTGATTGTCATGGGGACAGAATGGTGTTATGCCTCGTCCAGACTTTATCAAAAGTGGTTTCAGGTTTCACCTGAACCAAGATATTGTCCTGCCATAGTTTTTTCCAAAAACCATGGTCCAGGAAAGAAGAGTCACTACGTTGTCTTAAAGCGGGGTTCCACCCAAATTTTGAACATTATCTCTATGCATTCCCTTCCTTGCCTAGATGCTGACATGCTGTGTAAAAAAAATTAAATCGCCGTAATTACCTTTTTTTTTTTCTAATCTTCTTAGCACTTCCTGATTTTCCTCCCATGGGAGTAGGCGTGTTTCTAGCCTCTCCCAGACCTCCCACAGTCCCCTGGGAGCTAGTCACAGGCTTCCCAGCATGCATTGTGCAACAGTGTCATCACAACATCTCGGTGAATGCTGGGAGCACAGCATTCACCGCATCCAGGAAATACATGCTTGTGGGCTTCAAATGCCCACAATGAAGATGGAAACCGCCTTCAGTGAATTTTATAAGTTATTCTTTACAACGAAATCGGACACAGGCGGACTTATTACACAGAACATGTGAGTAGATAATTATGAGAAGAAAAGTTTGTGAATGAACTCCAAAAAAAAAAAACGATAGATAGGTGGACCCCCGCTTTAATGTGGTGAGAGCAGTGAAAATCTATTTTAGGGCAACTGCTCAGATTTGTAAGACTGATGTCTTATTTATTCTGCCAGAGGGTCCTAAGAAAGGACAGGCAGCGTTGAAATCCACTATCGCTAAGTGGATTTGGCAAGTGATAATTCAAACTTATGATTTAAGGGATAAGATTCCCCCTTTTCAAGTTAAGGCGCACTCTACCAGGGCGGTTAGTGCTTCTTGGGCAGTGCGTCACCAGGCCTCCATGGCTCAGATCTGTAAGGCCGCAACTTGGTCTTTAGTGCATACATTCACAAAATTTTATCAGGTGGATGTCAGGAGGAATGAGGATATCGCCTTCGGGCGCAGTGTGCTACAGGCAGCAGTATAGGTTCTCAGTTCTGGGTGTGCCCTACGGGTTGTCTCTCCCTCCCCCAAGTAGCATTGCTATGGGATGTCCTATTAGGTAATTACTTAAGGCTCTGTGTCCCATGATGTACGATAAAGAAAATAGGATTTTTATTACAGCTTACCTGTAAAATCCTTTTTTCTTGGAGTAAATCATGGGACACAGAGGTCCCTCCCCTCCTTTGGGATTTAAGTATACAGGCATACCCCATTTTTAAGTAGTATTGCTTTGCTACAAAAACTGATGTGCTCCTGGAAGGAGGAGGGGTTATATAAGGAGTGAACTTCCTGGATTGGGTTTACCAGTGTCAACACCTGAAGGTGGCCTATAACCCATTAAGTAAGTAATTAAGGCTCTGTGTCCCATGATGTACTCAGAAAGAAAAGGATTTTACAGGTAACCTGTAATAAAAATCCTATTTTTCTGTACTTGCTGAAAATTAGAAACTTGAGCACAGTCACCACATCTAAGGACTAGTAAGCTACAACATATAATTTTTTGTTTTTAGGTTTAGAAGTTTAGTTATTATATTTATTTTTTTGCTGTGCAGCACCAGGGACATATACCGTACCTGTAATGAAGTGTCCCCCATGTCCAGGTGACTGCTGCATAGTGTAGAAATCTTCTCCCAGCTGCTTAGGTTTCCTCCCGACAGTGCTGATCTTCGAAGTCTTGGTCATCCAAAGCTACCATTGATGTGCCTTTCAAGAGTTTTTTGCATTTTACCACCATATGATAAAGCTTATAAAACCACCTGTTGGAGAGGGTTTTGTGTGCTTAATTTGCCTAAATGGGCTCCATGATGAGTGACAAACTTTTTTTTTTTTTTTTTTTGTAACTGCAGTGTAATGTTTTCATAAGGTACCTGTTCAGTCACATGTACAGTAGGAGTTTTTTTTTTTCCTGCAGCACATTGCTGTCTTTTTACCATGTGCAGCCTCAGGGCAGTGTGTACACTGTGTGTTTAGGCTTTGTGTATTGTAATAAGTTTGCCCTTTCTGTTCCTAGAGGTTAGTGAAGACATTAAAAGTAGTTTTTTGCACTGTCTGTATTCATAGAAAAGATGAGAGTTCTAGACTCACACAGTGCTACTAGCCCACTAAAATGTGATGCAAATGCAGTTTAATACCCAATGGGCATATACCTTCGATGTACTTAAACTAGTAGTAAACACCAAATGGTGACTTTTACCTACAGGTAAGCATATAACCACTGGAAGAGCAGGTGTTCTATCAGAAAATGCAACGGAAGTGATGTTCCGTCTTGGCCATCTTGCTACACCCCGCACTTGTCCGCAGTAAGCCTACAGTCAGAAGGCGGCAAGGGGACATCTTTTTACACCCATCGAAGTCTTGCATTTCACACTTATTTTTACCAGTAAACTAGACTTCGGTGGGTGTAAAAAGATGTCCGCTTGCCGCCTTCTGACTGTAGGCTTCCTACAGACAAGTGCGGGTGTACCAAGATGGCTGCGACGGAACATCAATTCTGTTGCCTTTTTCTGATGGGTAGTGGCTTTCTGACAGGTCACAGGCCTTTTTTGGCACTTTTTGTTTACAAGTTTAATTCAGTATTTTTTGCTAGAAAATTACTTATAACCCTCAAACATTATATATTTATTATACTTAGTTTCCCCTATTTTGTAGACGCTATAACTTTGGCGCATACCAATCAATCTTTTTAAAAAAAAAAAAAATGGAGATATTTATTATAGCAAAAAGTACAAAATATTGCTTTTTTTTTTCAAAATTGTTGCTTTTTTTTTGTTTATAGCACAAAAAATAAAAACCGCAGAGGTGATCAAATGCCACCAAAAGAAAGCTCTATTTGTGGGGAAAAAAGGACATCAGTTTGGTTTGGGTATAGCGTCACACAACTGTGCAATTGTCAGTTAAAGCAACGCAGTGCCGAATCGCAAAAAATGGCCATTGTTACTGTGAAATTGTGTGAATGCATCAATGCAGTGCATGATATCTCAGCTTGCAGAGCGTGGATTCATTGAATAAGTTTACCAAAAATGTAAATATTGCAGAATATACAGCCTGGTGCTACATAACTAAACTCCACTTCATGCTAAATAAACTAAATTATGAATTTATCCTAAATAGAAAACTATCTTTAGATTTAGATTACTCCAAAAGCATTTTATTAAAATGAATTTGAAAAAAAAAGGAAAAAAGATCAGATTTTAAATTAAAATAAAATCCAATTATTTACATTTTTTTTCTCCACCCTGCCTGAGAAACATTGTGTTTTAGAGAGGGAATGGGTAAAGGGCATTGGCGGCATGCAAGTTTAGACTGAATATCAGACTGTTGTCTCCTCAGGTCTTCTGCTTTCATGTGTGGTCGTCCTGCTGCTCACTGTCGTCTATGAGCTCTCCAAGGTGTTGAAGTCCAATCTTCTATCCCGGGTCCTGCTGACTCTGCCACTAACTCCCGATTCTTCTCTGACACCGTCGCTGATTTCTGATAGTGAAGCCAATGTTTCTGCAAACTCTGACCCGCTGCTGACACATAGACCCTTGTCTCCCGGGGAGAATGCTGAGCCTCTGGGATCCTTATCTGTCCGATACTCTTCCTCTACCTGTCGGTAAGTTCCATATTGTCTTTGTTCTAATGCAATCCATGTGTTCTTGGGGCTGCTTTTTAGAGGAAACCATTCATAAATGCACAACTATTTGCATTTATTAATTTTTTTTTTTTTTTTACAAGGAGCTTGCAGAACATTGCTCCCATGATCAGCAGATCATGGGTGCAATCTTGGCGCTCCTGCAGACTCTCAGCATAGCGGTTTGCCTGTAGCTCATACAGGTAGGCAGTAGCCTGAAAGCAGGAAGCTCAATGGACTACAAGAGCGCTCGCCAGCGTCCATGCAAGTCATTAATAGCTACAGGCAATGGCTGACGGTACTTGTAAGCATTCATTCACACGGGGGTGTTACTTTCAAATAGTGACAGCGGGTGCGGGGAGAGGATCCCCGGCCTGCTGTCACAAGGGTCAGGAAGATGCTGCAGCTGCTGGAACATGTTACACCATAAAAACAGGTGGAAGATGTAACGTGGTCCAAAAGATGAACATCTCTCTTTGAGTAGCACAGTGATGTGCTGCGGTGCAGGTGGGCAAAGCCTTCCCTATTGTAGCAGTGCACTGGGGGTGCCTTTCAAAATGATGCACAGTAATGCTACATGAAGGTCTGACTGGGCCCTAAATCTGGGAAAAATATCAACAATAGAAGAAATGCTGGTTTTGAAACCCGCATCCAATTCGCAGTAGTGTGAACCCAGCATAAGACCCCATACACACTATTAGATTTTCTGCAGATTTTCATCTTCAGATTTACCAAAACCATATAATATGAGGTCAAACCTTAAGAGTTTCAATTTGTATGCAATCAGGCAGGCCCTTGCAATACATGGTTTTGGTCAATCTGAAGACAAAATCTAATAGTGTGTATGGGGTCTAAGGGTTGATAGGATATGTTTCCAAATCCAGAATTGCTAGATTGATGACGTCATCCTTCCTGCAGAACCTCCTATGTGGCTTTCAGTTTGAAATTTTATTTTCAGCAGCACAGCAAAAAAAAAAAAAAAAAAATGGCAGGATTCTGTAAAAAAGCTAGCAGGAAACTGTGCAGTATGGCTCATCTTCAGGGGGGCAGCTGCCCCCCCCCCCCCCATCCCATTACTGGACACTGCACACGCATCATCGGGGGGTCAGTTGCAAGAATCTAAAGAGACAGCCGGCCTCCTGATGACATAACATACAGTAGGTGAGGAGTGAGGATGGTGGCATAGTACACTACAGAATATTGCTACTGGGTATATAAGTATATGTTTTATAGATTACCCAGCAAAAAAAAAAAAAAGCTCAGGATTCCTTTTTTTTTTTGCTGGGTAATCTATAAAACATATACTTATATACCCAGTAGCGATATTCTAGGTATGTGGGGGTGGGAAGACGTGAACTGTCTCTTTAGGTTTCACTTTAATTGCATTTGTCAGGGACCTCTAACTAACTGGCCATGTTGTCTGTCTCTTCCAGGTAGGGGCACATTAGTACCCATGTTGGAGGAACACACTACCACTTCTTTTTTTTTCAAAAAGAACTGGAAAGCTTGGATTTTTGCTAGGTCTAGAAAAGCGGAGGGGGCATCATAGGTTCATTTTTGAGGCTGGAGTTATATTACTAAAACATTGAAAAACTCTCTGCAAAGCTACTGGCGTTTTTTATAACGTCCAGTGTGCACGAGGCCTAAGATGTTAAGCCTAGGTTTACATTGCTGCAGGTTAGAAATCATGCGAGTTCAACTGAACTCGCACAATTCCAAACCCACATGTCAGTCCGGACCGGTCGGTGCCGCACCGATTCAGATGGTGCAATTTCTGGCAAAAGCTGCCCAATGTGAACGTGGGCTAAAGATGACGATTTGGTCCTTTTGTTGAATTTACGTGAGCTATTTAAACACTGCAACACGTGCGAGAGTAAATATTTGTTTCTCTGTTTTATACTGTGGTGGTTGTAAAGCAGCTTTGATTTATGTACTTTTTTTCCTTTCACAAAATGTAATCTATTAATGGAGAAAAAATAAATTCAACAGAATAGCGTGACAGTGTGATGGTTATATCAAGTATGACATGAGGAAGAGGATCCAATAAAGGGATGCAATAAGCATAATGCATTGTTCATCAATACGATGGGAAAGCACATCTTTAGGTTGTAATGTAGAACAGTCAATGCTCCAAATTAGGCTGTATGGTAGGCAAAAGTTTGAACACCTCAAGCGGTAAAAGAATTTATAAATTGTGTATTGCTTATGAAACACAAAAAAAAGGAAAAAATAAAAAACTGCTTCAAAATTGAGCACAGGGGTTTTCCATGACCTTGCAATGGTCAATTTAGTTGCATTAAAAAGGTGCAGTGCCAGTTGGCATTCCGGACGAAGGAGTTCAAGAATGAGTTTACATAGAAAGGCCTCATTGGGGTCTCTTTTAAAATTGGAGTGAAACATCTTGCGAAGAAGGGTATAGACCCTAACCCATAGTCTGCACACTTTAGGACATGTCCACCAAATGTGGGCCATGGTTCCCTATGGTGGTCCACAGGATGGAATAAAGCAAACTAATCTAGATGGTGTATAGTACCATCTATAGAACACCTTGTATGCATTTTCCAAAATGAGAACGTTCCTAGAGTTCTTAGTAAGGGCTATTGTCATGATCTGCAGTCCTCCAGATCCAATTGTTTACCCAAGTCTCTCTCCCATTGAAGATGATAAGATCTCACTGGGGGTTTCCTGGAAGAAATGATTAAGGAGTAAAGTAAAGATAAGGGTGTACTTTTTTCAACCCGAGAAGTTTCAGGCCCGCCAGTCACCTTCCTGGTGCTGGGTTATCCTCCCATCACCTTCTTGGAGAGTGAATTATGATCTCCATCAAAGTAGAAGTTCAGGCTTAAAACTAACTCTAATGCCGCACAAACACGATCGGACTTTCAGACGGGAAATGTTGTATGTGAGCTGTTGGCTAGCAGGTTCTCAAATTTTCCGCCAACACAACTTTGTTGTAGGACTTTCCAATTGTATGTACACAAGTCTGTTGTACAAATGTTCACGCATGCTCCGAATCAAGCAGAAGGAGCCCAAAGGGTGGCCCACTGGCTATTGAACTTCTATTTTCTCGGCTCGTTGTTCGTCACCACGTTCATAATTTATGGCCAACATTTGTGTGACCGTGTGTATGCAAGACAAGTTGGAGCCAACAACCTTTGAACAAAATTCCACGGTTTTGTTGTTGGAATGTCCGATTGTGTGTATGGGGCATTAGGCTGGGTTCACACTACTGCAAATTGGATGTGGGTTTCTCCACATCCAAATCGCATAGAAGGAGATTGTCACCAGCTCTCTATGGAGCGAGTTCACACATCTCAGGGGCGGCTGCGGAGCAGATTGCACTGAGGTCCTGTGCGTCTTTGGCTTCGTTTTAGGGCCGAATTCAGGCAAAAATTCGGTCCCGATTCATCCCTAAAACTAATAACAGGGGCCCACTGGACCCTTGCTGTCAGCCGCATCTGTGTCTAGTGTGAACCCAGCCTAAATCTACTGGCAACAATATTCCAAGACTAACATATTTAGCCCTGTAAAGGAGAAATACATACCTTTTTCTGAAGCCGCTCCGATCTGGTCCCACGCTGAGCTGTCAATGGCGGCTTCTGTGTGTGGGCAGAAGAGTCAGCCCCATAGTAACTCTATTGGTGATGTCACTTCCCAGTCATTATCGGATGTCTCCTGCACATGGCATCGGTGACTGGAGACTGGACCGGATCAGCTTCAGAAAAGGTATATATAGCTTTTTTTTTCTCTTTACAGGGTTAGACAGGTCAGTAGTCTTTAGAATGTTGCTGTGAGTAGATTTCAAGATAGTTTTAGGCTGAACTGCTACTTTCATTTTCAGCATTATGTAAGAGAGAGGCATGTGATTGACCAGAGTTTTGTGCTGAAGATTAATTACAAAGTATTACCAGAAGAAATACAAATATTGATAATAGTAGTTCCTCTGAATTCATGTATAAAGCCATATGTGACAGGTTGTCATTTGAAGGCTTCATGCATAAAAATATCTGAAGGAAGAACTTTCCCAATTATGTTACCATTGCAATAGAATGAAGGGTAGTGGCTACAAGCAAAACAAACCATTCCTCCTATGGAGCTCCCCCCCCCCCAGAGGTACATTTCCTAAGAACGCATTGCTTACATACAGTGTATGGGCTGGCTCTTGGGAATCAAGGCAGCAGCTTGTTCTGATTGTGAAGAAAATCAATATATGCTTGTAAAGGGATAGGAGGAGAGCTGAAATACAGCAAGCAGGGATGGAAAAATTGGTTGGAGAAATACAAGGGCTGCCATTGCCGTTCTTAAAATGTTACTTTAGCCTGTCTGCTGTGCTGACCTACTGGCCTCAGTGCTTTTTGACTCCCTAATCTTGAGCAGACCATGAGTTTTGGTTTTAATAACTACATACTTGTTTCCAGTCTGGGACTCAAAATATCGCAGACAGCATTTTAAACGTGTCATTTTTGGCAGACTACATATTTCAGTGTGGTTTTCTTTTAAATATGACAGTTTTGTTTTAATTTTTCCTCATTCTTCTCAAAGTGCTTTCACTTTAAGAGATTCTGTCTGCTTCCTGCCACGTGACCACACAGGCTCTCGGGTGAAAGCTCTGCAGTGGTTAATGTCAGTGTTCTATCGCACACTTTCCTGGATAATGCCCAGGGGTAGCAGGTGCTCCAGCAACAGCCAGCTGGTACTGGAGAGATCACAGATCAACGCACATAATGTTCGAGTACCAGCCAAAGGCTTTAATTTAGAGTGATCACATCACCGTGGACAAAGTGCAATATTTCAGAACCCCTCATCAGGCGTGTGATCACATGCCTGATAAAGGGGTCCTGCGTGGCTACAAAACTTTACACTTTGTCCACTGCGATGTGATAATTCTTCAATAAATCTTTTGGACAGTACTTGATGATTTGTGGTGTGCTAGGCTCTACAGTGGGACACAGATGGCAATTGCAACAGGACAGAGATTCAAACCCTTACTACAGCCAAAAGAAAAACAGGGATATACATTGTAATACTGACATAAAACCGCACACATAGGTTGGGCTTGATGGACTTGCGTCTTTTTTTGAACCTCGCCTACTATGTAAAAGAGTGCTTTTGTTTAATGTAAAATATAGAATGACTGTCTCATTTCTCATCGTTCTTTTCTTTCTACACACAGATGGTGGTTCCTGCACTCCTCATTGGCTCTGCTGCACACGTCCCAGGTTTTCCTTGGATATGTTCTGATGTTGTGTGTCATGTCCTACAATTCTGCCATTTTTTTGTCAGTTATCATTGGGTCTGGCCTTGGATATTACTTGGCCTTTCCTCTCCTTGCTAAATTCCCAAAGGCACACAGTCTGTAGAATACTGCTACTGGTAGTACAGATAATTGGTCCTGTCTTCCATACTACTTGCACTAATTTATTCTGCCATTTTCTTGTCAGTTATCATTGGGTCTGGCCTTGGATAATACTTGGCCTTCCCTCTTGCTTATTTCCCAAAGGCGCACAGTCTGTAGAATCCTGCTGCTGGGAGAAATACAGATAAGTGGTCCTGTCTTCCAGATACTATTTGCACTAATTACTATGAGCCTTTACAATATGTCTCAGGTATAATAACTGGCCCTTGCATCTCTGAACTAAACCCTGTACCTGTGGTTTACACTCCTATGCATCCTGATTATAAGGACCCCTATTGGCCTAATCAGCAGTTTGGGTAAAGAGTTTGGTTGCACAGCGGTAGGGTCCAGGGACACATAAAATGGGTGGCCTTTATTGTTTTAACCTATGTTTTTAGTACATTATGGTTTTCCCACCTCTAAACCTGGCCACACTGCAGCAGAAATATCATCTACAGAATTTGAGTTTTAGCTGTCAAGCCTGCTGCTACAGAGGTCAGAAAGAGCTTGTTTCATGGCTCACTTACCGTATTTCCTGTTCAGTATATATGCAAATACTTGAATGATGATAGCATGGTACAGTTGCCATGTAAAATAAACTAGTCAGGAGGAAATAATGGGGTCTGCCTTTGCCTACCTTCTTTTAGCAGTATTAGCTGATTGGCTAGATAAAGATCCTTTGGCAACTACTTGAGTCAGTGAACTGGAAACAAGCATGTTTAGAAAATGCTGAAGTTTCATTACATATGCTCAATCATCTGCACAAGTCACTGTTTAGATGGGTAAAGAGTTGCTGCTTTGCTAAATGTAATTCGCCAGTGAGGGAGCAACTGGGTGCAAAATGGAGAATTGCTCTGCATAGCATTTTTTGTCACTGGCTGGTTGCTGCCAGGAACACAAGTGTGACATGGGCTTTAGGCCTGGTTCACACCCATGCATTTTTTAGTGTGTTTTTCAGTTATGCAGAAACACACTACAGTCCACTTAACATGTTTTCCTTTGGGTCACGTTCACATCTGTGCTTTTTATGGAAAGGGCCAGGGACTCTTCTTTTTTTTTTTGGGTTCCATAGACTTCAATGGACCAAAAACATGTATTGAAAAACGCAAACTGCACACGGAATATGCAACCTGCATAGCTGTGAACCAGGCCTTACTCAATGCACTGAAGGAGGGTTGGCATGACCAACATTTATTGACGAAGGTCAGCAATCGCAGCCCCCATATTTCTCATATGATAGGTTTTCTATAAATGGTTCTGTACTATGAGATATAAAGGAGAGGTCTGCGATGGCAGCCTCCATGCTTCTCGTAAAGGGAACATCTGAGGATCGAAGTAAGGGTGCTGCCAGCACTGACTGGTTTTTAATGTAGCAGGTCCCAGCCCGCTAGACCTGCTCCTGGCATTACTAGGGAGTCGCCGGCCTGAACAAACATGCAGGACATCAAGCTTTGCTGACGGCATACTTCTTCTGGTAATCAGTAGGTATTGAAGCCTGGATCAGCATGACAGCCCTGAAGACAAGTCAGCAAATAGCAGCTCCCATATTTTGTCCTTCTGTTAATTTTCAAGGAAACTACTGAGAGAACTAAAACACTGCTCTGAAAACTGTATTAGCCCAGTTGTCCTTTTAGGCCTAACCTGTCACTAGCCTGAACAAGTTGGCAGATCAGAAGTTCTGACTTCACTGGCCTCAAGGATTTGTGACCATGGGAATGCCATTTTATTACAACAAACTTCACTTTGCTTTTTAATTCCTTTTGAGTTGCTAGATGTGCACAGCTCCAAACTGCTATCAAAATGTGGTAAAAATGTTTGGAAAGCACAGTAGGAATTGTAGATTTATACTATGCTGCAAGATATATTTGAAGGTGGATGATTTTGTTGCACTGCATAGTCTCAGGTACAAGCTAAATGGATTTGTTGCCAATTTTTTAATCTTTTATTCTTTTTCTGTTAAACTTAACAGTGTGAAAAATTAAATTTTTTTTAAGTTAGACTTTTTAAAAAAAATCAGCAAAGGGGGGAAATTTACTAAAACTGATGCACACAAAATCTGGTGTAGCTGTGCATAAACAATCAGCTTCCAGGTTTTATTAACCGCTTGCCCACCATCCGCCGTCATTGTACTGTGGCAAGGTGGCATAATCCCGCGAATCGCCGTAGGTGTACGTCAGCACGGGTCCTTGCTTTTGTGGGCGCCTCCGGCGGTGCGTGCGCTCCCATTTGCCAGTGGGGGGAGCCAGTCAGCGGGTCCGGTGGACTATGTCTGCCGACCACCCGCGATCGTTCCCCACAGTGACAGAACAGGGATCTGCCTGTGTAAACAAGGTAAGTCTCCGTTCTGACAGGGGAGATCACACAGATCCTGTCTTTCTGCAGGAAGATGGATCTGTGCGTTTCCCCAGTGACACCGTCCACCATACAGTTAGAACAAACAGTGAGGTATCACATTTAACCGTATTCCCTGCCAGTGTCATTAGTACAATGTCAGTGCATGTTTTTAGCACTGATTACTGTAATAATGTCACTGGTTCCCAAAAAAGTGTCAGGTGTCCGATCTGTCCGCTGCAATGTTGCAGTCCCGCTAAAAATCACCGATCACCGCCATTACTAGTTAAAAAAAATGCCATCTCTCTATCCCCTATTTTGTAGACGCTATAACTTTTGTGCAGACCAATATTTGCCTTTTGCAATTTTTTTTTATTTTTTTTACCAAAAATATGTTGAATACATAATGGCCAAAAATTATGAAGAAATGTTTTTTTTTTTTTTTTGGGGGGGGGGGAAGGATGTTTACTTTTTTTTTTTTTTTTTTTTTTTTTAGATATTTATTATAGTAAAAAAAGTGTGTTTTTTTTTCAAAATTGTCGCTCTTTTTTGTTTATAGCACAAAAAATAAAAACCACAGAGGTGATCAAATACCACCAAAAGAAAGCTCTATTTGTGGGGGGAAAAAAAGAAATTTGTTTAGCTACAACGTCGCAGGACCGTGCAATTGTCAGTTAAAGCTACACAGTGCCGTATCGCAAAATAATGGCCTGGTCAGGAAGTGGGTAAATCCTTCCGGGCCTTAAGTGGTTAAAGCTTAATTGAACAAGCAGAATTTAGAAGCTGATTGGTTACTATGCACAGCTGCTCCAGTTTTTGTAAATCAACCCCCAAAAGTGTGTTGCTTGGGTAATCAAGCACTTTTGAGCTGTTTCTGATTGGAGGATATTAAGAAATATAGGCTTTTTCCACGCAGGCTATTATGTGTATAGACTGGATACCAGAGGCAAGAATAAACAACTTCTTGTGTGTGAACAGCTGCAACCACTCTATGCAAAGCAATGACAGGCTGAGAGAAGCCGTGGATGTTTAGTATGTATTTGCAAAATCAGGGGTTACTGATGGATGTCCCAGCTTGGATGTAGACAGATGCATCCAGGCTCTGACATCCATCTCAAACTGTAACTACTGGTTGTGCTCATACATCCAAACAGCTAAGGCTCCTCTCAGCCTGTCATTGGTATGTACAATCTGAGCGGCTGCAGCTGTTGGCATGTACCCGTCATCAATGCCGCTGGCACATGGTGTATGCACAAAAAAAGCCAGTTCACATTGTAAGAAAATTTAAATGCACATATTTTTGCAAAAAAATAAATTGTGCATTATTTTTTCCTGCAGGGGCCTGGAAAGCCCTGCACTGTGATCAGTGGTGCAATGTCAGGCTTCTGCAGACAAGCCCTGCAGCTTTCAGCCCCTGCGCTGCCACACTGAGGCAGGGAGAGGCTGCAGGAGCTGGAACATCTAACATGTTCCGAAAGATGAACGTCGCCTTTAAGGAGGCCCACGTTTGCTATATGAAAATAAATGTGTATTTGTAAAATATAAAGGAAATGTTTCAGATAAACTCCAGTTTTCTTACAATAAAGTTTTTATTAATTAGAAGCTTTTTTTTTTTTAATTATTTAAAACATTTAAAAGTTTTAATAAAATATATATATTTGGGAGGGGAGATGCGGGTTTGTACTGGTAGAGAGAAGGCACTTGTTTGGCTTCAGAAAATGAGGTTGCCTCAAGGTTGTGGATGGAGTGAAGATGTCAGGCAAGAACCGCTCCCACATTCTGTCCAGTCACATGCAGAGATTGTTCATCTTACATACACACGTAAGGAATGTACATCTAAAAACACATCACAGAAAGAGCTGTGTCAGAGGATTTGTGTGTGTGCAGGGTTCACCATGTTAAGTCTAAAATGCTGACGGAATGTAAAACTGCAAGAGATACAGCTGCAGGCTTCTCCTCCGTCCATACGTGGCTGAAAGGTGACGGAATGTTAAGGTTTCCAATTGTCCCCTAGAGAAAAAGAACATTCAGTCTCCACCTAGGCAGTTGTGATCATTCCTGGAGACACCTTATACTAAAGCCTGCCATAAATGCATGAAATATTGGCCGGTTCTGGTAGAGATTCAATCCATCGATGGGCAGGCTGGTTGTACCCAAGTTGCTCCATCAATCCACTTTGGTTCAACCGGCCTGTATGATATATATATATAATTTTTTTCTAACATGCAATCACTGCCAGCGGCCATAGCCGCTAGCAGTAATCATTGTGTTCTACTAGCCAGGAAGGCTTCCCCTATTAACACTGACTTTCTCCCGTGGTAGAAGGAAAGAAAATCGATTCATCTATGGCCTGCCTAACGTTAAGAAATCTAAGTAACTCTTGCCTCTGCCATTTTTAAAGTACGTATTTGCCCAAAAAGACTTCAGTCTTGTCTGAATTGCTCCTGTTAGGGTCCATATTCACAAATGATCAGGATAATTTGATTGCTAAAGAGAACATTGGGTGGGTGGGGGAAGATTGATAAGCAACTAGTCTAAGTAGTATGCTTCACATTAACCCCTTCCTGGCCACCCCATTGTCCCTTTAAAAGGTTCTGAATGCCCAAGGGGCAGGAAAGATCAGCAATCCTGTAATGACTGACGTGTCCTGCTGGCTACCAATCATTGGTGGGGACAGTGAACTTTATTTATTTATTTTTTTAAACAGCTCGGTGTCTGTGCATATGCATGGGAGTTAAAGCCTAGCATCTGGCTGCTGCACATGTGTTACACAAGCAGAAACAGACCTGAAACAGCTCTGCTCTCTTAATCTGTCTGTGCAAACCCATGCCAGTTTCTAATTCAACATGAAATAGAAATTGGTGCTGGCTCTGTGCCTAAATAAAAAAAAAAGAGGGGGTCCCCCATCAGATTGAAACTGATGTACAGAATGTGAACTGTGTGCAGATAGCCCACATGCCTCTCTGCCCGTGCATGAACACCCTACACGGGCAGAGCCTGCGTATAGACAGTGCCCCACTGTTAACAGCCTTCTTCCTCCCTCTCAGCTGACCAAGAAGGAGCCAGAGCAAGCAGTTCCAACTCTCCTGATCACTATGTGGTGCAGACACAACTTAGAAAACAGAGCAGATTGCTCCAAACAAACAGGCCAGTGCCTCCTTTGTTAATTAGGAGCATGATCTGTGCGGTTTCTTTAGTTTAATATGGTGCAAGCGTTATTCTTGCGCCTCTCTTCTTTAATCCCCCCCATACTGTATATTTACTAAAGAACTATGTTAGTGAGTACTGGTTTAGCATGTAGGAGCCCCAAAGGCATCCATGCCCAGGCCAGTCATTGCAGCAAATTAGGGCTCCCTTAATCACATAGTGTAAAAGAACCATGCTTTGTAATGGGGAATGTAAAATCATGCTACTGAGTGATAAAGTCTACCATGAAGCTAAATCCTTATTCATATGCTTATAGAGGACAACCTAACGCTCAGATATAGAAGAACATCTTTTGGAGTATGTCCTTGTTTTAGATTGCAAGACCTATTTGAATAGCTGGACCATTACAGAATATGGATATTTCAGTTACGGAAACTAGGAGATAAAGTTGTGTTTTACATAAACAATGTATCCCCCAAAAATTTGTGAAATTGTTTATGAGAATGAACCCATAACACCATACACACAATCCATCACATGCATGCAAGGGAGGCTGTAGGGTCTGGTCAGTGAAGTCCTCCATGAAAGGGCACCTCAATGCGGTTTTCTTTGGGTTAGTGTTTGTGCCTCGTTGCTGTGTACTGAGTGTTTATACAAAGCAGTGTGCAGATGGGTGTGTATCCTAGAAAGAGAAACAATCTTCTGTGATAGTGGCAGTACTGGAAGCTTTGTGACAGGAATAGTAACATTGCACATTAAAGCTCGGAAGATAAAACTTGCACAAGCTCAGCACTAGTGAATTACAGTGGGGGTTGGGGGACAATATTACACAACGCAGATAGGGGGCGATGGTGATGATTGTGGAATATTGAAACACTGTATTTATGTCATGGGGAATAGCAAAAACTCCAGCGTTGGCATAGCTAAAGGGTGGGGTGGGGTGTGCTGCAGAGCGAAAAAGCATTTAAATAAGACGTTTGTGTCAAAAGGAGGGAGATTCTGGCGCTGCTTCTGCCCTCCATAAGTTCATAGTAAAAGCTTAGTCCCATTGTGCAGGGCCTCAGAACTGGGTAATGACCTCTTCTTTCTTTTGTGGAGCTGGTACAGTTTCCCGGTAGCCTTCACCCTCTTCCTCCTCTTCGCTCATGGGCGACTGGAAGCCACTGTCATCTGGGGTGGAATGTACTGCATGTGACGTGGAATTGTGAAGAGCCTCAGACTGGGTGTCCTCTTCTGAAGGAGTGGTAAGTGATGTAATAATCACTTGCGGCAACTGACAAGGCAGTATCTTGGGATGGACAGTTTTTTCCTGTGACGGGTGGTGTTCCAGCTCCTCTGCTGGTTGCTGTTCATGGCTCACATATTCAATGACTGATTCGTGGTTGACTGCCTTGTTCTCGGGTACGTCATGAGGCTGCTCCTCAATTAACTTTTGATCATCTGTGCTCAAATGTTCTTGTGTCAGCAAATGATGGGGTGGTTCCTCTTCCTGATGACCATGGCCTTCTTGTTCTGTAAGATCTGAAACTCTCTGGTCATTGTGTACCAATGCTTTTTCTGGAGATGCATCTGTGGTGGAAGGTGCCACTGTCTGCTCTACATGACTGTGATCCACATTATCTTCAGGATGTCCACCAAATGATGTGTTCTCTTCTTCCTGGGCCTGAGGATCATTGGGCCTCATCTGCTCTGTGTGGGACTGAGTGACCTGTGTCACCTGTTCCTCAGGTAGTGCATGTTGGGGGGCTTGTGCTATGTCGTCATGTTGTGGGATCTGTGTTTTGTCTGGAACCTCAACATCAAACTCTTTGACAAGCATGCTTCGGATTGTGCCAACATCGCTGGACTCTGGCTCTTCAGGGATATTGTCATTAACTGGGGCCTCCTGGCAGGATTCCAGGTATTCAGGGGCGTCATCATCCTGAATAAGGGATACCACTTGGCGTTGTCTACCATGCCGACCTCCAGAAGAATCTGTATTGTTGGAGTACTTTTCAGTCCAATTAATGGGAGGCCCATCTTCCAGGAGGTGAAGGTTAGGATCACTGTTGTGCAATACCATACTGTCCCGGAACAAGTTATGTTTTCGCTGCGTGGCGGCATCTTTTACAGCTGGAAAGGTACAAAGAAAAGGATGGAATTATAATACAGTTACCATTTATACTCAAACTTTGAGGAATTAGTCTGAATTTGATGGAGAAGCTGACCTGACTTTCACTGATTACCCACCTTATGTAATCTTAATTTTACAAAACATTTGTCCATTTGTCATGCCTGATACAACCAAACTGCCAGTGCACACCCTTATCATAATGCAGTGCAACTACTAGAACACTCTTCTCCGTGGTCTACAAACTGGCGATACTTCAGTCCTTTCTTAGGCCTTAAGCACACTGGACATTTTTAACGCTGTGCTTAGGTGCGCCTGGATTTTTTTTTTTTTTATCCAGCCTTTTAATGCCCCTAAATGTTAGCCTATGGGTCCATGCACATTTAGAGGCAGGGGCGCTTTGAAGCAGAAAAAAATAAACATGGCCAATATGTCCATGTGCAGGAGCCTTTTGGTAGAAAAAAAAAACGCTTGATGCGCGTAAAGGTGCGTTTACCGCTTGGGTTTTATTTAATGGATGGACAAAATAAATTCTTATCTTTGTCAATTAAATGAATTGACGCGCCTAAAAGCATCACATGCGTTTACAAGCATTTAGCATTGCCAATTCACGCCTGCCAGGAGGAAAGGCCAAAGTTTCTAGTGTGCATTAAGCCTTAAAAGTGTATGCCAAGGAAGAATGTTGAAAATATTTTGTTAACTGTTTGAGAAGCACCATAATACCCGTTGATCCTCCAATAATATTTGGGGATGATAAACTACCTGTGCTGCACTCTTATCAGTTAGCATTGTTCCCAGCCCTCTACGAGGACAGCAAAACACACCCCCATGTGTTGGAAAAATAGTAGAATTTCATTAGTCCTTCCATAGACACAGTAAAGTGTTGTCACCTTAGGGAAGAAAGAGTGGTACTGGTGGGAGGAAAGCAAAGGGGCAAAAAAACACCTTCAAACACTAAGGGCTAGTTTACATGAGCGGCACGCACTGCACCTCTGAAAAGCCATCCATGCAGCGACTTTATGAGGGTGATGGAGCAGTGACCGTTTATCAGCTAAAGGAGATTTTATGTTGAAATACCGTGAGCCAAGAAGTCCCATTTACTCTAGTGGGTCACATTTGGCAGGCTGTACTGTCTGCCAATCATTGCCTGTGGTATGAATTCTGCCGATTCGCAACAATGGTTGTGTGTAACCAACATGGCCACTAGCCATGTTAGCTTGCAGCTTGAAATTCAAACTGTAGCTCAACCGTCTTTTTTTTTTTAACCACTGTTGGACTGTCTGTGTCAATGAGGCCTCATTCCCCTTTGCAGATGAGCTCACACAGTATAAGGTGCTCCAAGTTGCTATTTCAGTCACTGATCTGACATTGCTTCTCTTTTCTCTGCTGCATATACACTTCCATTACCTCCTGTTTTTACCCTGTCTCCCATTGTATTGTACAGTTATCCACTTATGGACCACCCACCGTAAATTTACTGTGGCCACTCTGTGCCAGATCACGTACCTAGTACGTGATCTGACACTTCCGGGTCTGGGGCACACACGCCAGCAGTGTCCCGCTCTTGCTGTAATCACACCCAGCGGCGAGTACCGCGGACTCTATGTCCACTGGCACTCGCCGATTACACAGGCAGATCAATAATCTGTACACAAGGCAGATTGTCGTTCTGTGAGAAGGTTAAGTATTGATTCTGTATTTCTGCAAAGCAGGAACACGGATCTTTGCCTTTCCCTAGTCAAGAGCACCTCCCCCACAGTGAGTAAGCACAGGCTAGGCACACAGTTAACTCTTTGATCGCTCTTGATGTTAACCCCTTCCCAGCTAGTGTCATTAGTATAGTGACTGCATTTTTTTTTTTTTAGCACTGATCACTGTATTAGTGTTACTGGTCACCAAAAATTGCCAGTTACTGTCTGATTTGTTCGCCGCAATTTCGCTATCCCTGACCCCCGCCATTACTAGTAATTAAATAAAAATATCCCATAGTTAGTGGACACTAACATTTGTGCAAACCAATCAATATAAGATTATTAGGATTTTGTTTTACCAAAAATATGTAGCAGAATACATATTGGTCCAAATTGATGAGGAAATTTGATTTTTTTTTTTTTTTTTATAGCAGAAAGACAATTTTTTTTTTTTTCTTTTCCAAAATTGTCAGCTTTTTTTGTTTATAGCTCAAAAAAAAAATAAAAACTGCTGAGGTGATCAAATACCACCAAAAGAACGCTCTATTTGTGGGGAAAGGACAATATTTATGTGGGTACAGCGTCCCACGCAATTCTCAGTTAAAGATGTCACTCCGTCGCAAAAATAATAATAAATGAAGTTTGTTCACCCAACAGCCACACCCCTTTCTTCTTACCTTGCACAATGTCCCTCATCACAGTCTGCAGCACAACCTCTTCATATGTGTTCTCCACCAGGACAAACCTCGACAGCTCCTCAAATATAAGTTCCTGGTATCGAGGCAACTCCTGTAGGTAACAATGCCAAGACCCCATGTAAGAACAGAGGACTAAAAACCATACAATGTGATCCATCGATTTCAAATCACATACACTAGTCTGTAACTGTAATTCTTGTTACCAATTACATCCAGTCAAATTCTCCCCAGAATAAATCCAGGACCTGGCTATTATAAGTGCCAAGAACTGTACTACCTTCCCAGACCCTTCGATGGATGAGGCCCATAATGTTAGTTCACCATCAGTATCATCTTACAATGAAGATTTAAAGTGTACTTCTGGACAAAAAAAACAAACCTGCAGCAATGCTTCTCTGCAAAACATTCTTCCATGTTATCCCTTTAAAATGCTGCAAGTACAGAAAAAAATGTGTTGGTTCTGCCATTAATCCAGTGAGCTGACAATACTGCACTAAAATCCCAAAGTAGTGTTTTCCTGCCAGAGTTCATTCCCTATAGGACTACAGAACACCTTCCAGTTTGGGATGAGGACAAAGAGGTTTTATAGCTCAGCAGTTTTAAAGTCCTGACAACACGGCTTAGAATTTTAGAGCAGCAGAAGAGAACTAGGCAGGCCTGACAACACTGCTTAGAATTTTAGTGCAGTAGAAGAGAAATGGTGGGCCTGACAACACGGCTTAGAATTTTAGTGCAGTAGAAGAGAACTAGGCGGGCCTGACAACACGGCTTCGAATTTTAGCGCAGCAGAAGCAGTATTGTCAGCCCACTACAGGGAGTAGAGGAGCTCACTGAATTTCTGGAAGATAAACTGGCATTTTTCTGTGCTGTCTGCATTTTTAAAGGAATAAAATGTGGGAAGAGATGTACTGCGTGTTTTTTTTTTTTCATTTTGATAACATATACGTACTTGTTCCCTGCCGTACACTTACCGATTTGCAGGTAGGTGCCAGCTTCTTCAGGAGGAAAGGAATAATGATCTGCAGTAATGCTTCTTGAAAGAACTTCTTGCGGACGCTGCTGCTGTCATAGTCATATTTCTGCAAGAGATGCCGGATATCGGGGTTCACGAATACATTGGCTAGCATAAACATTTTACTAAAACAAGCCCTACACCTTGTTGGGAATAAAAAAAAACAAAAACTGTCATACTCATCTAGGTGGCTGTAGCATTAGTCCCCTGCTGGCCCTAAGACAGAGAACTGAGCGATCAAGCACCGCTTATTGCTCAGTTTTTGGGCTTCAGAGCGCTAGTAACTCAGTCACCAGAGCACTGGGCTGTGCGGGGGGGGGAGTGGATGGCCCAGGCTCTCGGCGGCTTACAGAGTAGCTGAGCCAGCTGCCAGCCCAATTATCTGGGTGGATTCCGATATTAAAGTTAGGATCCCTCCAGAGCCTGGACCGTGCGCTCACTGAACTCCTGTGACCCACAGTAGAAGTATGGCCAAAAGAGCTTTGGTCATAGTTCTCCTTTAGTGCTGACAGGTTATGCATTACCCTTTTATTGCCACTGGCATATCTAATTTTTTGGGAGAGTATTGAAATGTAAACAAGCTCCCAGCTGCAAAATTATCCAGGAGTTCGTTTACATTTTCTCAACGGGCTGTTAGCTTTAAGGAAGTGATCATAGTGAAAGGCCCCCCCCCACCCAATGTGCCCTAGCTCACCAGTGCCCCTGGAGATCTATAAGCTTTGGCAGGATGGAGAGTGGTGGAAGATCAGATCATTTTTGCTTCCCCATCTCCTCTGCAGTAAATGAACCCAGAAGGCCTCAGCTCTGAGCACTTCTGTGTTCAGAGCTATGAGGTTCCAAAGAGCAAGTAAAAAGCGTTGCTTGTCAGTTTGCTTCTGCGTTCATGTTTACTTGTATAAGAAGAAAAGTAGCCCAGGTCAAAATTAGGCCATGTACAGAACCCCTAGACTGGTCATGCAGAGCTCATTATTTGCAATAGGAATGGTTTCAGCATCACTTGTACACCAAGGGAATTAATTTGTTATTTCTTGGAGATTATCCAAGATGTTAGGATCTCAGTCATAGTTACATAGTAGGTGAGGTTGAAAAAAGACACAAGTCCATCAAGTCCAAACTGTGTGATTATATGTCAGTATTACATTGTATATCCCTGTATGTTGTGGTCGTTCAGGTGCTTATCTAATAGTTTTTGAAATTATCGATGCCCCCCCGCTGAGACCACCGCTTGTGGAAGGGAATTTCACATCTTTACCACTCTTACAGTAAAGAATCCTCTACGCAGTTTAAGGGTAAACCGCTTTTCTTCTAATTTTAGTGAATGGTCGCGTGTCTTATTAAATCAATCAGTCATGTATCATGGTTTACTTTTTTCTGTTTTGTGCTCACAGTTTTGGTCTAGCTGGGAAGAAAGGGCAGTTGCGCTTAATCTCAGGAATATTCAACATATCTAAAAACGACTCTCAAGATTTAAAAGCTTTTAAACTGCACCCTCTAAAGAAAGCAGTTAATAGTTGCCAAACTAGTTTTTCGCTTTCTTGAAGAGCTAAAAATTGCCAAAGAACTTTCTGCATCCCACACACTTCTAAATATGGCCCAGTCCACCGCTGTGCACTGGGGATCCTCCAGCAGCACTTATGTCACTACCGGACACCGTAGACAGAAGCACAGCACACCTCAGGAAAAATCGGGCATCTTCTAGATTCCTAGACAAGCTTTATTCAAGAGATTGAAGATTGATGGGACAGGTAAGTATTAACTGCTTTCTTTCCAGGGAGCACTCAATCTCTACTGACAAAGCTGCACTAACCACTCATTGTTCACCCAATGTCTTTCTTACATGCGGCCTAAGCTTCAGATCTTGTCTCACCTTGAGAACACGCTCCAATATACGCTGGATGTCTCTGCACAGGTTCTCTCCACCTTCTGACTTGTTCAGTTCCTGGTGGATGAGCTGTTCAAATGTGTACACTGCATTGTCCGTCAGCTGCAAAGAGACAAATTATTTGTTCCTTAGTTGAGAATACAAGGCACTCTACATGTTTAATGTCACATCCAAAGGGCAGGCAATCAACATATGGACAATTATAAAAAGCACTGAACCTTACATATACGTCAATTTAAAATGTGAGTAACCTTCACATCATAATTATTGGAAGAAAATACCGTATATACTCGAGTATAAGTCGATACGAGTATAAGTCGAGGCCCTAATTTACCACAAAAAAAATGGGAAAAACGTATTGACCCGAGTATAAGACGAGGGTGAGAAATGCACAGCTACTGTAAGCGGAAAAGAGGGTCAACAATGCCCATTTGCAGCCTCACTGTGCCCATTTGCAGCCATAGGTCCGCGGAACTTCAAACTCGGTAGTTAAGGGTTCCTAGATGCCTCCTAGCTGCAGCCAAAATTTGGGGTCTCTGAACCCAAAGGGTCCCGATATGACATTGCTGCAGATGGACACAGTTGACCGACTTTGGGGCCCCGTATCTTGGGGCCACTTAGAGCTAGGAACCCCATATTTGGTCTGCAAACCCAAAACCATAAAATATCCAAAGCTTGGGTTTCTAGCACCAAGTGGCCCCGAGATACAGGGCCCCAAAAATCGGTTCAGAAAATGTCAAGCACTTTTCTGCAGCAGAGAATGACATTTTCTGAACCGGCTTTGGGGCCCTGTATCTCGGGACCACTTGGTGCTAGGAACCCCAGCTTTGGATATGTTATGGTACCTGTCCCACTGGGTTTGCACACCAAATTTGGGGTTCCTAGCACCAAGTGGCCCCGAGATACAGGCCCCAAAGTCGATTCAGAAAATGTTAAGCACTTTTCTGCAGCAGAGAATGACATTTTCCGAACCGATTTGGGGCCCCGTATCTCGGGGCCACTTAGTGCTAGGAACTCCAGCTTTGGATATGTTGTGGCACCAGTTCCACTGGGTTTGCACACCAAATTTGGGGTTCCTAGCACCAAGTGGCCCTGAGATACGGGGCCCCAAAATTGGTTCGGAAAATGAAATTTTTTGCTGCAGAAAAGTGCTTGACTCTAGTATAAGTCGAGGGGGGCACTTTCAGTACAAAAAAATGTGCTTAAAAACTCGACTTATACTCGAGTATATACGGTGCTTAAAGTGGTTCTACTAAAGCATCCCCCGCCCCAAATATGCTTACCTGAGCCGATCTTGATCCAGCAGTGTGCACTAGAGCGATATCTCTTTGTCTCCTCATAGGCCCCGCTGCTGTCAATCACAGCCAGTGAGAAGGGGGAGAGGCCGAGACACAATCTGTGTCTCTTTTGACACAGAGCTGGCTCAAGAGTGAGCCTGCACAAATGGCCCCCATAGCAAGATGCTTATATTTGTAGCTGCTGACTTTTTTTTTTTTTTTGTTTCCCAGGCTGGAACTCAGCTTTAAAGAAGATGTAAACCGTGATGGGTTTTACTTCCTGTTTTTTCCCCTGCAAAGTAAAAGCATAATGGGCTAGTATGCTTCGCATATCTGCCCATTATGTTGCACTTACCTGCAAACAAACCCTGCTATATCCCCACATCCATATTCACCCCTCTTCCTTCCAGGGCTGTGGACTCCAGCTCAGTGACTGGCCAGAGTCGCGTGATACAACTCCCGCACAGGAGCCGCCAGTCATGGCACGGGCCCTTTAGAAACGTGCCCTTTCTTCAGTGTGCATGTGCCGATGACGTTGGTGCAAGTGTATATGATAAATATCTCCTAAACCGTGTAGGTTTAGGAGATATTTCCATTACCTACAGGTAAGCCTTATTATAATGGTAATGATTAATCACAAGATGTATGTGTGAAACACGTCTACGTGACCACAGTTTGGTGTCTCTGGTGTTATCTTTGTAAAGCAAAATAAAAGGCAATCAGAAGTTCTGGATGTGCAGCCATTTCTTTCTTCTTTCCAAGCCTTATTATAGGCTTACCTGTAGGTTAAAGTGGTAATAAATGGTTTACAACCACTTTAAGGAGGGCTAAAAATCTGTTCTCAGATTGTTAAGCACAAAAGAGCCACTAGGAGGAGCTATTGTCCCATTATACTTCTGAACCAACAACAAGCAATTTGAAAAGTTGCGGCTTGGGGTTCCCATTATGTAGCTGAACGGTTAATAAAAAAAACCTGTTTTTTTCCATTCCTCACCTCCCTCATGAGGATCTGTGCCCTCTGCTTGAATACAGACGGACTTCCCACGTCAAATCTCTGCTGTAGTCCTTCCAGATTCAGATGATCCATCTTCTCATAGCACTGCTGCATTTTTACTGGGTGATAGGCCAGCTGTGAGATCTTCTCCATGTGCTGGAGGATAAAGAATTGTATTTCTAGAATGTTATACTGGGTCATATATTAGGCCTTATTCATTAAAAAAAAAAAATGTAACGCTTAACCTTTTTGCTGCGAGAGCCGTTTTTTGCGATTTTTGCACACATATAAAAAATAATTTTCAGCCTGAAGCTTACTCAAAACTCCCAAAACAGGATATATTTTCTGAAAGCAGACACCCTAGAGAATAAAATAATGGTAGTTCCAATTTTTTATGTCACACATGATTACCGCAAAGGTCTAGGGAACGCAAAATTTCAGTAAGAAACACACTAAAGTGAATTTTAGGGCAAACAAACCCAATAAACCACCAAATGGTAAACTATAAAAGACTAGGTTGCACAGAGTAAATAGATACCCAACATGTTCAACCTTAAATTTGTGTGGGCCCGTGAAATAGAGACAAACTTCAGTACCCTATATTTTCTATAGGCGATGCTTCAAAAGCCCCCTATAGGTATCAGTTTTGTGTTACGGAGGAGGTCTTGTGCTAGAATTCTTGCTCTCACTTCGGAGTGCGCGACGATATGTAAAGTGTATTGCAATCAACATTTTCACATGTAGGCGACTCTAATGCATGCGTCTATGTTCATATATGTGGGGGCGGCCTTTAAAAATATTTGGGGGGGGGGGGGGGTTTATGTGGTTGGGTGTAATTTTTTTTTACTTTTTTTTTTTTTTTTTTTTCCATTACATAGGGGACAAAAAGTCCCCTATGTGATTTTTTTAGGGGACAGGTTCTCTTTAATGAGACATGTCTAAAAGACCCTGCATTTCTCCCTTGTGCTCCACTGAATTTAATGCAATGCAGATCACATTGCAAAACATCTTTTCCTGGCTAAGCTAGCCCGGGACACTGATAGCTTGACCCAGAAGTGACGTTCGAGACATCGCTTTCCAGGTCACAACAAGAAGGGGAGGAGAGCGGATGCGTGTCCGCTCTTCTCCTTCCCCTCTACCCGCCGGCACCTGCCATGTAGCTCCTGCGCCCGCAGATGGGACAATAGGAGCCTGGAAAGCATGATGGGGCGTGGGGTGCGTGTGTAAGCAATCAGTAGTCTGCCTGTCAGCTTTATACTCAATCCCAGTGGCTGCAGCTACTGGATTGTGTGCGATACCTCCCTACTCTCAGGTCCGTACGACCTACGGACCTGACAGCAAAAGGGAATTTCCCTGGAATTCATAGTGTCAGATGTTCTTTAGAATTATGTGGTGCCTGTGACAAATTCACATAGCTATCAGAAACAGTGACATGAATTTATCACATGGAAGCATGGTGGCACTGAGGCTGAACTATCCATACTGCATACTGGACACTCCATCCTCAATGCAGCCTTTGAGCTACACATCATCCACGGCGGCTGCACAGTGTCATTGGTTGCCACAACATTACCAGCTGTGCAGCTGACCACATCCTAGCAACCCACTGTTTGCTAGGATGTGGTCAGCTGCACAGTTGGTAGTGTCTTGGCTTCATTCAGCTGCCAACCAGGATATTCCTGGCATTGCCATATTTGGATAATGACATCAACTAGCATCCCTGGCCCCTTTGTTTACATTCAGCTGTCAGCAGCGTAATCTTCCTGCTGACAGGGCCGGGGATGCATCACTGGTTGCTAGGATACTGGCATCCCAACAACTCATGAGCCTTGACAGGAAACTATCACGTTCATGACAGCTTCCCAGCGCATACATGGCCCACACTGAACACTGGTGTCCCTTTCTGTACGCTAACTCAGAACGGGTCTTAATTTCCGCTAGGTTCCTAATTTCCTAACTGGTGGTAATTACGTGGTGCAATAGGGAACAACCTGAATCTGTTGCATGTGTCAAAACTCTTACTAAAACGGCAGCAAGGCTTTCACAAATTAGGTACAGGGCCTTTTAAAAGGACCATACTGCAAGTAAAGTGTTGCAAAGTTTTACTAAATTGCTCCCTGCCTGGCACTAAAAACAAACAACTAAATATACAATTTGGGCACCTAGGAGGTGCTTGTAGGACCCCAATTTAAAAAAAGTTGGAACGTTGTGTAAAATCCAAATAGAATGTAATTATTTGCAAATCTCATAAACCTATATTTTATTCACAATAGTAAATAGAAAACATATAAAATGTTTAAACTGAGAAAACTAAACAAAGTGATTGTAAAGTCACCTTTTTTTCCCTATAAAAAATAACAAACATGTTATACTTGTTTGTATACTTGCACAGAGCAACCCCGATCCTACTCTTCTCAGGTCCCTTCCCTCCTGTTGAGTGCCCCCACAGCAAGCAGCTTGCTATGGGGGGCACCCGACCCAAGTCACAGCTCCCTGTGTCCATTCAGACACAGTGCCCTGCCCCCCTCTCTCCTGATTGTCTAGCTGACTGACAGCAGCTGGGGCCAATAGCGCCGTTGCTGTGTCTCAGCTAATAAGGAGGGAGAATCCCAGATGGCTGAGACACTAGTAGACATCGCTGGACAGAGAGGGACCTCAGGTAAGTATGAGAGGGGGCTAAGGAGGGCTGCTGCACACAGAAGGCTTGTTATCTTAATGCATAGAATGCATTAAGATAAAAAAAAATACTTCTGCCTTTACAACCACTCTAAGATGGAAGCGATCCTCCGGTGGCTCAGCAGCCACGCGATCGCTTCCAAACATACCCGGTAATGGCTGCCAGCCCATCTCCTTCACCATCTGCACTGCATTAGACTCACTTTAGATTCACTTCTATGTGAGACACCAGGGATTAAAAAGAAACTCAACAAAAATCATCATCACAGACTTTTTGTCCCCTATGCGATGAAAACAAAAGAAAAAGAAAAATGTGCAATTGTTTTTAGACTCTCACACCAACTTACAAAATGGCGACCTCTAATGTATGCAAAACACGAGCATCAATTTATTATTTTCACACTGACCTCTCCCAGCTTGTCCTTTCCTCCCTCATTCACTATGTTCTTGTTCATGTCGGTGGCCTCCGTGAAGATCAGTTCCCGAACCTCGGAGAAGCCTTGACTGGTTGGAACCATCAGGGCTTCCAGGATAGATGGGATGTGAGTCTGGACGTGGTTCCTCACACACAACTCTGCTTTTGGCAGCATGGCGGCTGGGAAATGAAGCATATCACAATGTGAATATCAGCTCCAAAACGAAAAAAAAAAAAGCATATTCAATCAGTATGGTACCAATCTCAACCAGAATGATTATTTTATTGATCCCAATCGCTGGTCACTCAAGATAAACGCTCTCTGCACAGCCTTACTGAATGATCTTGAAAAGAGGACATGGAAATATAACTATTTTAAAGTGCACCCATCATGTCACATACCAGGTAGAAATAAGGCCCCCTCCCTAACAAATATTTAATAATATATAATAAAATATTAAGATACTTTGATATATATATATTTTTTTTACTGAATATTAAACCAAAATGTTCAGCACTTGCTGATTGGGGTGGTGGAAGGGTCACCAAATCTCTGTGTTTTCATGCTCAAAATAATATCAGTTGATGCTAAAAATTGCTGGTCAGCTACTGCATACAATTAAAGGCAATTCCCTGCGCTGCTCTTCTCTGACATCTTCTATCCACATTACTGGCCCCCAATATTGTACCGACTATGCTAATAGTTCACCTGTCCTTGATTTAGGCATACCATATGTTGTATCAATAACACTACTGACTCAACTGCCACTGCCAAGAGTCACTGAGGTCATCGGGAGGGGCCATCAATATTTCGCTATGGTGGCCCCTGCCCTACTCTCCCACACACTCCCATAGGATCTGCCCATTGGGGGCTCAACAAAGCTATACAAGGCCTAGGTTGTCATTACCTCGGATCTTGTTGGACACGTGCTCCTTGCAAGCAATGATCTGGTCCATGTCTGTTCGGATCTGACTTTCCATCTCTGCTGTCTTGTCACTGCAGCTCTTTTCAAGGCCCTCAAAGAAGATGCGGGTCTGCTCATGCACCATCCGGTACACGGTGTCTGAAATCTGGAGGAAAGAGGGAGCAAATCTTAGGAGGATGAATAACTGAATGGACAAGCTGATGAAAAATTGAGTGCCATTCACTAAATTTTACAGAGATAATTACAGTTTATCTGCAGAAATGTATCAGTTATTATCAGAGGATCAGACAAGAGTCTTCCTCATCATTTAAACTACTTTAAAAAAAAAACAATCACCCATCATGTACAGTATGTATGTATAGTAGGAGGATTCATAGTACATTGTAGAAGGCCTCCATAGAGCTACAGTTTTTCTGATTAAAATTACCAATCTCCTACCCTTTTTTTTGGATACACCCAATTTCCAATAATGCATTTAGAATTTGGTGCATGACTGTACCAAAAGTAAATGAAAGTGTCTGTAAAGTCAGAGACAGGGTTTGTATAGACTGGTGAGAAGTTAAGACCTCTGTTAGCAATAAAAACCCTTTCTGCTTTCCTGTTGGCTAGATTTACTCTTTTTTTTTACTGGTGACTACTCCTCACTGGGGCAGAAAATGATGAGAAATGCAAAATGTTGAGTTGTCAACAGAACAGAAATAGAGGTGAAATCTTCAGATGGGATTTTTTCAATTTGGAGAGATTACCTCTCATTTCTTGTTATGTTTTTACCTCCCCAAAGGCACACACACAGATGGCATAAAAAAATGACAGGAGTTTTAATTACTTCAATACAGGGTACTTATACCCCCTTCCTGCCCAGGCCAGCTTTCAGCGCTGTCGCATTTTAAATGACAATTGCACGGTCATGCAACACTGTACCCAAACCAAATTTGTATAATTTTTTTCGGTGGTATTTGATCACAACAGTTTTTTTAATTTTTTGATAAACACACATACAAAAAAAAGACAAGCTTAAAAAAAAAAAAAAAAAAAAGTTTTTTAGTTTCGGTTGTAAAATTTTGTAAAGTAGTAAGTTTTCTCCTTCACTGAAGAGCACTGACAGGCATTACTGATGGGCACGTGTTGGCAAACCCTGGTGGGTCTCTATTGATAATCAATGCGCTAATTATCAGCGTAGACCTCCCCTGCCAGGAGAGCAGCCGATCGGCTCTCCTCTACCTACGCCTTGTCAGCGCAAATAGAGGAAAAGCTGATAAATGGCGCTTCCTGGTTATGATGTGACCAGCTGTGATTGGACACAGTTGATCACATGTAAACAGTCTACGGCATAGGCTCTTTATCTATATTGGAGATGCGGTGTGTCAAACTGACACACCACCCATCGCCACGCTCTGTGGGTGCACGCGAGCAGCTTATCCTGCTGGGTGTCATAGGATGTCCAGTCAGAATAATGAAACCACTTTCCACTTGTCACTCTGCTTTATGGTGGGCGGGCAGCGATTAACCTTCCCTACTCTGTCCAAAATTTAAAATAAATTGGCCATACATATACCGTGAAAGATATGTTTGTTTGGGAATAACAAAAAAATATTTCTACTCACCTAGGTGGATGAAGCCCTGCTTCCAAGGCCAAGAACCAAGTGATTAAAGACGGAGAATCGAGCGATAAGCAACTGCCGATCACTCAATTCTTGGTCTTCACTGAGCAGAGAGCCAGTGACTGTCAAGCAGGTGGAAGGGAAGAAAATCGCTTGATTCCCCCAACCCACTGTTATCAGTGTTGATGGAGGAGTCCCTTCCGGAGTGCTATTGTGTTCTGCTGGCGGAAGTCTTCCTGGCCGGTAGAACACAATGATTACTGCTAACAGCTATAGCCACCGGCAGTAATCACATGCAAAAAATCTGACAGACTGCTTGTACTGAAGTAAACGGATGGATCGACTTCAGTAAAACCAGCCTGCCTATATATATGGTTCGAATATCAGCCATTCCCTGCTGAACCGGCCTAGATTTGGTCCATCTATGCCCGGCTTCAGTCACCAGCTCTCTTCTCTCCCCTTCCAGCGATCACTGGAGCGCTGATATGTGGAGGGGGTGGAAGCAGCTGGCTCAGGCTCTTGGAGGCTTGCCGAGAGGCTGAGCCAAATGCTGCTCCAGGCATCTGGGTGGATCCTGGCCTTAATGTTGGAATCTTTCCAGAGTCTGGACCAGCTCAGTGACGTCAGGTGAAAGCAGGCTAAAACCTGAAAACAATCACAGGAGTGCAGAACGAAGTGCACTCCTGTGATCTCCAATAGGGCCAAAAGAGCTTTGGCCATACTTCCCCCTTAATAATATAAAGAATGTCCCAGCATATATTATCCAAAATATACGTGTCAAGTAAGCAGTGTGTGCAGCCACGAGCACCAGATAAGAAGCTAGGTCATCAGAGACTACACTAAGAAAGCCATACACAATAAAAAGTATTTTCTAAATACTATTGATTATTGTATCATTATTAATGTTAAAGTTCAGACTTAGTTGATCCTTTCTATTGAGCTAACCCTTACCACAGTTCATACAGGACTTGAGTTTTCTTCAACATACCAATTTGATTCATTGTAGGGCCAAGCAGTTCTTTGCTGTTATCTCACCCTGCCCTGTGCAGAGATATGATAAGAGCTGTTTTGTGTAGAACACACAGATATAACAGAAAAGGGAGCAGTCACCGGAAATCGAATAAAAGCCTAAAGTGCCTGCTAACTGGCTCTTGTACAGGACTTGATGGATACACTGTCAGAGAATAAAGCGGACCATAGATGGCTCACATTTTGGCCAATGAAAAAAAAATAGAAAAGTGACAGTGCAAGTAGTACATGACTAATGACTACAAGAGACATTTATAAACAGGAGGACAAGCAATCTACCACAAGATAGTGACACAATCATCACAGTTGTATCACAAAAGGGCAGTTTAAAAAAAAATGAAACAGGAAGGCTTGTGGCGGATGGCATTTGGGGCAACTAGTGGAAGATGCACCTGAAAATTTTGTGTAGAGTGAGGTGTGCTCGATGAATAATGTTGGTTTAAATTTGAAGCTCCCTTGCGCACAAGCAGTCTTCCTCCAACAAAGCCAATTCAGATAGGATTTCTGTACACAGGACTTAGCCCTTGTACCCACCAACCACCTATTTAGATCTCCTGTCATACCTTGCTGCCTAGGATGTTAAAGTGGTTACAAACCTCATTCATGAAATTTGACCTAGGCACATCTGTAGTGTTTACTTATCCCTCTTCAAAGTACTAAGTGCAATGTCTTTCTGCTGCTCCATCTCTCTGTTATCAGAGTCACTTCTGACAAGTTCTCTGACACACAAGATAACATCAGCTGGAAATCTGTGTCAGGAGGGAACTTAGAAGTAGATAAGCAGAGAGATTGTTTATTCACAATACAGCTCTGCATGTTCCTTCATTCCTCTGCCTATGTGGAGGGGGGGATTGTGCCTTTCCTCCAATCAGCTCTCACAGTGTAAGCCCAGACTCTCCACCCACTGCTGAAAGAGGAAGAAAGAATTCTAACAAGGTGTAGAAAGGGAAAGACAGCAGATATAAAAGTAAAACTTATGTAAGAGGATTTGTTTCATATCTGCCTATCGTCCGAAGCTATTCACTTCACTGGATATATGTGAGAGTTAACAACCATATTTTAATGCAATGTTAACATATTTTAAGAAACTGGAATGCTAACAGGAAATGGAGCCTGGATTGCATGATGAGATTGTAGAAATTGGAAGTAGTAATTTCTGGAGAGATTACATTGAGAACATAATTGGGGATATGAGTTCAGGCCACCATTGGACACAATATGGCCCAGGAACCAGACACCCTTAACCCATAAAGTATCTTCCTCAATTCAGACAAGGGCTCCACTCCCCCAAAGAGGTGTGTGTGGTGGTTATGCTGACCGTGCTGGTGACTCTTGGTCCAGGTTCCAGCCCGCTTAAAAATACAATTGGAAAACTAGGCTTCGACATATTTTCCATAAAGTAGTTCATTTAGAAACTCTTGGACCCTGAGAGGAACAAAAACCCAGGAGCTGTGCCTTTTGTACGATATCCTTTCAGAACCAATGGACAACCTGTGAGAGGGAGCTGCAATGTAATACTTTCATAGACAGGGCAGGGCCAAACCCCTAAAGCAATAGTGTTAACCAATACACAATGTGGAAGTCGAGCATGCTTATGATTCCAAAAAAATTTCAACAGTACAGCATTACACTTCTTAAAAATGGAGAGGGTAGGTAGACTGGGGTACTGCCGAATATTACAAGTATTTATATAGAGCTGACATTTTTATGCAGTTTTTACATACTGCACAATCACATCAGTTCCTGCCCTCAAGGAATTATCTCATCTGCACACATTAGGGACATTTTAGACAGCAATTAACCTACCAGCATGTCTTATCCAGAAAAAACCCCACACAAGAACAGAGGGAACACATTCAAAGTCTGTGCAGATATTTCCTGTATTGGGATTCAAAACCATGGAACCCATAAGACTAGAAGCTAGAAGACATAAGTGCTAACCCACTAGGTCATCGTGCTGCTTACGTAGGATAAAGGGCTGAGGCAGGCCATACACAGTACAAATTTATTTTCTGCAACCACAGGTTGCAGGAAGAAATTTGCATAATTCCCCCATCAACATAGACAGTGCTGATAGGGGAATCCCTCCTGCCGAGCAATTGTCTGCTCCCGGCAGGAGGGCGGGGAAGCCGTCCCAGTCGGAAAAGGACAGTGATTATCGCTACAGCTGCTAGTGATAATTGAGAGAGAAAATTCAGCAGGCTGGTTGTACCCAAGTTGATTGAGCGATCAACTTGGTACATTCAGCCTGACCATTAACAGTTCGAATCTCAGCCGGTTCCTGCTGAACCAGCCGAGATTCCGTGTATGGCCGGCCTTATTCGACCATACATAGACTGAAAGAATTGCTTAGGCAGACCACTCCACTACAAACACTTGTGGGGCACAGTGGCCCCTTGGCTGCCAATTCTGCACTGGACTCTCCGCCCCACCACCTCCTGGAAATCAAAGATTTCCAGGAAAGTGAAACTGATCACCTCAGCTTTATATACCGTAAGACTGGCCTAAAAACAGAATTACCCAGTTCATCTGACTGCTTCAAACGTGGTTTCTACCAAATCAGTCCAAATTGATCAAACCAGCAAAGAAAACCAATCTATAAATTCTGGATTTTATCAAACAACTGAATGTACACATGTGTGGTCAGCATTTAATGCCAACTGTCATGTTACAGTGTAACTATTAATATGAAATTAGGAATCTGGTTACTAAAAGGTAACAAAGACTTCTAAGAGGTCCTGATTGTGTACAAAAGAGGTCTTGGACATAACTGTTGCACAGTCATGAATTGTTCTTATCTACATATGGAAAGCTTATTAATGTTTATGAGAGCCAGTTTTCAATGAAACAATGTACATGTAGTACTTTATCCCATCTTCCTAGGTGTCCTGAAACACTAGCTGCAATGTTACATAGTAGGTGAGGTCGAAAAAAGACACAAGTCCAACCTATGTATGTGATTATATGTCAGTATTACATTGTATATCCCTTTATGTTGTGGTCGTTCAGGTGCTTATCTAATAGTTTATTTAAACTATCGACACCCCCCCCCCGCTGAGACCACCACCTGTGGACAGGGCATACCCCCCCCCCCCCCTGCCCATTTTGGCACATGACCGCAGGACACCACAGCTAGCAAGGAGATGGCGGTTTTTCTTGGGTCCGGTTCCCAGCACCTCTGAGGCAAGGATCGGCAAGAGATATGCAGAAGTGGGTGATATGCATCATTCTTACCTACCTCTGCATTTTTTCTTGCCGGTGTTTTAAGGAGGGGGTACCCTGTCCAACATCACAGTTATAGGGCGTACACACGGTCGGACTTTGTTCAGACATTCCGACAACAAAATCCATGGATTTTTTCCGACGGATGTTGGCTCAAACTTTTTTTGTCTACACACGGTCGCACAAAGTTGTCGGAAAATCCGATCGTTCTGAACGCGGTGACGTAAAACACGTACGTTGGGACTATAAACGGGGCAGTGGCCAATAGCTTTCATCTCTTTATTTATTCTGAGCATGCGTGGCACTTTGTCTGTCGGATTTGTGTACACACGATCGGAATTTCCGACAACGGATTTTGTTGTCGGAAAATTTTATCTCCTGCTCTCCAACTTTGTGTGTCGGAAAATCCGAAGGAAAATGTCCGATGGAGCCCACACACGGTCGGAATTTCCGACAACACGCTACCATCGTAAAATCCGACCGTGTGTACGGGGCATTAGAGTTACAGGGCACCTAGAACTACATGTACTTTGTCCCATAAGGGAATGTAAAAAAATCAAATATAGTGATAATTCTCGGCAGCATATTCTATATTAAACTCTATCTAAGTTAACTGGCTGCATTCAGTCCATTGTCCGCTATCATCAGCCACAAGGGACCACGATAATTCGCCTGCTGTTTCCTTCCATTGACTTTCACACAGGAAGTCTGCTCCATGTTGAGACACAGAACAATGAGGGTGTCAAATATCCACATGTCTAACTGGTTCCTACAAAGTTTAAGTAAATGTTTAATATGTCCAATAGCTATTACTCCTACTCCATGGAAATAACGGACTTTTTCAATCTATAGATCTGACTAAGCCATATTTATGCATTGTGGTCCCCAAGGGATCCCCACACCCACACTCACTAGCAGCCAGCGTAATGTTACAAAAATGTAAATTAAAGCGCCACACCATTGCTAAAGCCCTATTCAAACTCGTGAATCGGGCTGTTTGCAATTGCTTGTGGGAGACTCAGAGGGGGTCCTTGCAAATAAGTGCGGACAGGAGCTATTGGTGGCTGTTCGCATGTAATCGCTCATGCAGCAATTACCTGTGAGCAGCCGTGAATACCTGCAAGCGTTTGTCAGGCTTCCCTTGCTTTTAATGGGGCTTCCAGCCAGCACCTATTCATATTGATTGCTGCTGAGTATTTTGCAGGTAATCGCAAGTATAGGGCCAAAAGGGTCCAGATATGACTTTATTCCAATACAGGTCGGGGGGACAATCAAAAGTATCCAATGGATTTCAGCAGTCCAAAACCAGTCCCTACATCAGAGCTTGAGAATGAAAACAAAATGAACAAACTAGAAGTGAACTGTACATTTAATAGAATTTCTTCCAGTGTGATTACAAGCACAGGTCATGTCAGCAACTGGCTTACCACACTGGCAGAAATACCATTAAAGGTTCCATTCACTTCTAGTCCATTTACATTGGTTTCGATCACAAGCCCCAATGAATGTTTTGGACCCCCAATATGCGTTCACTCCTCTTTCTAATGTCCCCATTATTAGAATAAAGTTGTATCTGGACCCTCTAGATTTTCAACTTACATTTATGTTACATTACACTACAGGTCATGGAGATCCTCTCTGGTGTAGAAGTCACCTGCCCAAGAACCAGATCACCTATATCAACATAAGTACCTTAGGATATAATGGCAATACCAATAAGATAAACTTACTAGGCCAGCGCTATTTTTCCATTCTCCTTAACTTACCATCAGCCAGGTCCTTTGCCGCTCCTGAGGTTTTCCTCGGAGTCTGGGACCGATGGTGTTCTTCAGATCAGGGAGGATTTCATCCATCACCAGGTTGCTGAGGACCTGTTCAATATATTATACAACAGTTTAGTGCATGTCCGGTCTTAACACAGTATTTTGGACAGAGTGTAGGAAGAGTAAGAACCTTTGTAAGGTTTCATTGCCATGTACCCATTGGAAAGGTTCCCCTTCACCTAAGGGTGATGAAAATGTTTGTGTGTGGGGTATCTCTCCAAGGGTGATACAGTGAGATATACTTTTTTTTTTAAATAGCGTTGGTAGGTGACAACCTTTGTCAGATTATTACTAGGAAAGTTGGGGTGTGGAGTGCTGAATCCCTTGATGTCAGTAAGCGTCCCAGTTGAGTAGAACATCTAATATGGAAGATATTACTTGCCAGCTCTCTGACAAACATGGGCCATGGTTAAGCTCTTATGAATAAATGACCCAAAGTAAAAGGTCCTTTCACATGGGGTTTGTGATCAGGTCCACCTATGTTTTTTTTTTTTTTTTTCAGGGGGACATAATTGGAAACTCCGCGAAAGTCTATGGGCAGGCAGATGTAAAGAAATGTGTGTCCGTTTACATCTGCCTACCTCCAAATCCGTTAAAGTCTGGTAAAATAAAAAAGGACTGCGCTCTATTTTTTTTCAAGACCTAAACAGGACAAATCGAAGGCAGTTTGATGTAAATAGTCACAAGTCTATTTCCATCAGGTTGCCCATAGATCCAACACGGGTCCCCAAAGGTCCACTGTCGAAATTCGGCCAAAAATGAATTCCATCATCCTCTGTAATCTTTGTAAGATTGCATTCCTTTCAGTGCAGCCTACAAATGACACTGCATTTATGGCATGGTCAACATGAATTTTCTCTACTTTCTGAAAATGCCCTTAACCTAAAAAATGAAAACAAACGCAGCCATCAAATCTAAAGAACTGGTAAGCTGCAATATATATTAGTGCACGTTTGCTCCCCTCAGCTTCCTCCACGTTAAAGTACTCCACCCTCCATATGCATACCTTCCTTTGATCCCACAGTTGCCACCTTCTGTGTTATTTTACGCTGGGAAGACAAAGTTTTATATGGAACTCTACCTGTACTTGATTGCCGCACAGCATGTCCCATGTTCCGTATTGGTCCCGTGCTTGCCTGAAAAATCTCACCGAGTCTGTGAATGCGGCAGATTCCACACGAGCATCCTCTGGGATACCTAGCAGTGAAAAAAAAAATACTGTATTACACTTGAGTTTTTCTAGAGATCCTTTATCTGCCAACATATGTTCTTTAACCTACCTGTGACCAGTCTCCATATTATGGGTAACAAACCTCAGTGACCAGTCTTCAGCATATGTGCATTAATCCATTGGTAACCAGTCTCAAGGTTAATCCTTAATCAGTGACCACTCTTCACTATTGACATGAACCCCAAGTGGCCAATCTTCAGAGTATGTGCATTAATCCTATAATTGGCTAGTCTCCATAGTGTGCTAACCCATCAGTGGCAAGTTGTCAGTGTGCCAACTATATATATATATATATATATATATATATATATATATATATATATATATATATATATATATATATATATATAGGTATAGGGTATAGGAGTTCCATATTACAGGGTTAAAGGTGGAGCTAGTTACATTTATATTTACAGATTTATCTAGCATTTGTAATTCTGTACTGCTAGTCTTGTGATTTACACTCACTTGCTACACTGCACAGCCAGGCAGGTGAATATCTTATTTCTTGGTTCAGCAATGCAGCTTTCTACTACACTTCTAAGCCTCAAGTGTGCTCATTAGCCTACAGTATAGATCACCTCTAAGGGGCAGAAATGTGATCCGGAAGCGCTGATCACAAAAGTAACTGAATAAAAATACAATGCTTTTGGAAGGTAAATCAGTAAACATGTACCTTGTAATTTATATATATAAAAAAAAATAACAAAAGTGTCACAGACATGCTTTAGAATTGTATTGTGCCCCCACACAAATGTCAGTGCCTGCGACAGATCCATGTACCCATCGGAAACAAGTGCATGAATTTAGCGCATGAAAGCATGATGAGGGTCGGCACTAGGGCTGGAGTGTTTATACCGCGCACATTCCCATCCTTGGTGAATGTTCAGCCCCCGGCGCACAGCATCTCTGGGTGCCAGGACACTGTCGGGTGCACAGCATCCCTGGTTGCCAGGACACTGTCGGCTGCACAGTATCCCTGGTTGCTAGGATGATGTTGGCTGTGTAGCTGACAGCTTCCTAGTAACCAGCGTTGTGTAGCCAACAGCACCTTGGCAACCAGTGATGCTGTGTAGCCAATAGTTCCCTGGCAACCAGTAATGCTGTATAGCCACCAGAGTCCTAGGAATAAGTGACGTTGTGTAGCCATCAGTATCCTAGCAACCAGTGACACTGTGTAGCTGACAACATCCTAAAAACTAGTGACAAATGGGAGGAGGAGGAGGAGGAATAGGGGGTGAAGCATTCAAAGATACACACTATAGCCCATTCTGAGTACTCTGGCCTGTCTCTGTATGCCAACATAGTGGTGGTTTTATTTACCTCTAGTTTCCTTAATCACAAACTGGAGGTAATTCTTTTTCAATCTGTCACAGCAGTGACACAATTGTGTAAATATGGAAAGTAAGAACTACTTAAAACTGTCACATGCGTCCGAACTCTTAACTAAGGCCTTCAAGAGTTAGGCTCCAGACTTTTTAAAGGGACCATACTGTCAGAGAAGTGTTGCAAAACGTTTAATTGATTTACCACTCGTATGTATTTCGACTGAGCATCTAAATGTTTTCCTGGAGTTCAATTCTAATAGGAATTGACACAGGTGTTAGCATACATTCACCGGAGTCTGGCCACTGGGGGTATATATTTGCAAATAAACATGCACAAATTTATATTAAAATAAATAAATATATATATATCCCCATGTTTAAAGTATACCTACAGTGAGGGGAAAAGTATTTGATCCCCTGCGGATGTTTGCCCACCAACAAAGTCTATAATTTTAATGGTAGGTTTAATTTAACAGTGAGAGTTCTAAATTGATTTGCATTTTAATGAGTGAAAAAAGTATTTGACCCCTTCGCAAAACATGATTTCGTACTTGGTGGCAAAACCCTTGTTGGCAATCACAGAGGTCAGAGGTTTCTTGTAGTTGGCCACCAGGTTTGCACACATTTCAGGAGGGATTTTGTTCCACTCCTCTTTAGTGTATATTATTTGGTCTTTGTGAAAGTTATAGAGTCTACAAACTATGGTGCCAATCACTGAAAATTGATCACATCTGATCAGGCCTTCAGTACATCAGGTGAATCTCATTTCTTGAGACACTAAGTGCCAATTCACACAGGGGCATCACAACTCCAGCGCAACTTTGCAAGGCGACTTCAACGCGACTTTAAGCAACTTACAACGTGACTTCAAGTCGCCTCCAGGACAGGCGACTTTGGCTGTGGCCAATCACAGAATAATCAGCTCTCTGGGAGGGAGGGGTTTGTCTGGATAAACTAATTTCTTTTCCTGTAAAGTCGCTTCAATATAGATGGAGATCCGACTTGGAGGCGACTTCCATTGAATTCTATGGGTACAGGTCACCTAGAAGTCGCCTTGAAGTAGTACAGGAACCTTTTCTGAAGTCACAGAAGAAGCGGAGAGCGGGAGAAGAACCGGACACCGGGAGAAGAGGCCAGAGAGAGCAGAGAAGTCAGAAGACCCCCGGAGCTGCCTAATAAATTACTTTAAAAACCTGTAGTGTGTTTTTTTGTTGACACTTTTTTCCCCCCAGGTGAATGGGTAGGGGTACGATGTATCCCATACTCATTCACATAGGGTGGGGGGCCCCCTTATTAAAGAGGACTCCCTGATTCCTATAAGCCCCCCCACCTGCAGACCCCGACATTCAACGGCCAGGGTTGTCGGGAAGAGGCCCTTGTCCTCATGAAGCGAGCCAGCTCGGCGCTGGCATATCGCGATCACTCTTCCTGGGTAAATTCTTTTCTTTTTCCTGTAAAGTCGCTTCACTATAGATGTGGATCCGACTTGGAGGCGACTTCCATTGAATTCTATGGGTACAGGTCGCCTAGAAGTCGCCTTGAAGTAGTACAGGAACCTTTAATGAAGTTGGAACAACTTCAGTAGTGTACATTAAGACGGTTCTCATTGACTATAATGTAATTCCCAATGTCAAATGACTTGGGGCGACTTGAGGACTGACAGGTCGGATCTCAAGTCGCGGCAGTGTGAACCGACACTAACAATTCAGGAAAGTACAAATGCCCCCCCAAATGACCCCTTTTTAGAAAGTAGACATTCCAAGGTATTAAGTAAGTAGCATGGTGAGTTTTTTTAAGTTATGTTTTCCCACAATTCTTTGCAAAATGAAGCTTTTTTTTTTTGTTTTGTTTTTACAAAATTGTCAAATTATCAGGTTATTTCGCATACACAGCATATGCATACAACAAATTACACCCCAAAATACATTCTGCTACTCTTCCCGAGTATGGCGATACCACGTGTGATACTTTTACACAGCCTGGCCACATACAGAGGACCAACACTGAAGTATCACCTTCAGGAATTCTACGAGCATAAATCACACATCTCATTTCTCAACCACCTATTTCACTGATGAAGGCCCCGGAGCACCAGGACAATGGAATTGCCCACAAAATGACCCCATTTTGGAAAGCAAACACCCCAACGTATAATCTATGAGGCATAATGAGTCTTTTGAATGGTTCATTTTTTCCAGAAGTTTTTGGAAAATGTGGAAAAAAAATTAAAACGCATTTTTTTTTTTTTTTTTACACAAAGCATGTATATAGCAAAAATTACACCCCAAATTACATTCTGCTACTCTTCCCGAGTATGGCGATACCACATGTGTCAGACTTTTACATGGCCTGGCCACACCACAGAGGCCCAACACTGAAGTAGTACCTTCAGGCGTTCTAGGAGCATAAATTACACATCTCATTTCATTCCTACCTATCACACTTTTGAAGGTCCTTGTGCACCAGGACAATGGAATTACCCACAAAATGACCCCATTTTGGAAAGCAAACACCCCAATGTATATTCTATGAGGCATGAGCTGCAAATAGGTACTCGGGTACTCTGATGGGCTGGCGACAGGTACTCGGGTACTCTGATGGGCTGGCGACAGGTACTCGGGTACTCTGATGGGCTGGCGACAGGTACTCGGGTACTCTGATGGGCTGGCGACAGGTACTCATATGGACTGACAGATACTCAGATGAACTGTGACAGGTACTGATGGGTGGTGACAAGTCCTCTTTATTGGGGGGGGGGGCAATCAGTGTGATTGGTGTACACTGTGAGTGGTAACGAGATGTTACCACAATCTCCTTCTCACACACAACTGGTGTGTGTGGAGGAGAACCCCGCAACATCTCTTTACCGCGGTTTGTTGACATTTAGTCATCAGTTGTGAAAGAATCACAGCCGATCACGTGGTAAACAGCCTCCGGCCAATGGCTGTTTACCAGCGTCGGTGACGAGCAGTGTTCCAGGGAACACACCGCCACCAACGTGCACGCGCAGTGCGCTCGAGATCACACGAATGCGCCGTGCAAAGTGGGGCAGTACCACCTGTGATCGTCCGTGACTTCATCATGGCCGATCACGTGGTAAACGGCCATGCCCAATGGCTGTTCACCCCCCTGCACGCACGCATTCCCTGTTTAAATGGAGGGCCCTCCCAGAACGAGAGCCATGCCGCCTGGCTGTCATATGACAGCTGGCGGTCGGCAAGCAGTTAAGGTTGCAAGGCTGACGTTTGGTAATTCGACCCTTCAGCTCCCTCCACATATTTTCTATGGGATTAAGGCCTGGAGACTGGCTAGGCCACTCCAGAATCCTAATGTGCTCTTCCTAAGCCACTCCTTTGTTGCCTTGGCCATGTGTTTTGGATAATTGTCATGCTGGAATACCCATCCACGACCCATTTGCTATGCCCTGGCTGAGGGAAGGAGGTTCTCACTCAAGATTTGACTGTACATGGCCCCATCGTCCCCTTGATGTGGTGAAGTTGTCCTGTCCCCTTAGCAGAAAACACCCCCCAAAGCATAATGTTTCCACCTCCATGTTTGACGGTGGGGATGGTGTTCTTGGTGTCACAGGCAGCATTCCTCCTCCTCCAAACGCGTTGAGTTGAGTTGATGCTAAAGAGCTTGATTTTGGTCTCCTCTGCCCACAACACTTTCTCCTCAGTTCTCTTCTGAATCATTCAGATGTTCATTAGCAAACTTCAGACGTGTGCTTTCTTGAGCAGGGGGCGCTGCAGAATTTCAGTCCTTCAGGGCGTAGTGTGTTACCAGTTGTTTTCTTGGTGACTATGATCCCAGCTGCCTTGAGATCACTGACAAGATTCTCCCATTTAGTTCTGGGCCGATTCCTCACCGTTTCTCATGATCATTGGAACTCCACGAGGTGAGATTTGCATGGAGCGCCAGACCGAGGGAGATTGACAGTTATTTTGTGTTTCTTCCATTTGCAAGTAATCGCACCAACTGTTGTCACCTTCTCACCAAGCTGCTTGACGATGGTCTTGTAGCCCATTCCAGCCTTGTGTAGGTCTACAATCTTGTCCCTGACATCTTTGGGCAGCTCTTTGGTCTTGTCCATGGTGGAGAGATTGGAATCTGATTGCTTCTGTGGACAGGTGTCTTCTATACAGGTAACAAGCTGAGATTAGGAGCACTCCCTTTAAGAGAGTGCTCCTAATCTCAGCTCATTACCTGTATAGAAGACACCTGGGAGCCAGAAATCTTGCTGATTGATAGGGGATCAAATACTTTTTTCCCTCACTGTAAGGGCAAAACTTTTTATTTTTATTTTTTTTAGTTTGTTTAGAGTGGAGATGGATGATGGATTAGAATACCCATCAGGTTTTTATTGCTGTCCATCGCCATCTCTTATTTGTCCTGTTTACCATTTCATTGAAAGTAAAAGACAAACCTAAATTTTGGGTTGTCCCCAGAAAATAATAGAAGGGAAATCTTCCAATAGGGATACTAGTTCTAGTGACTTGGGGGGGCCCCCAATGGATTCCTTTAACTGAGTAACAACTGCCCACCAGCATTGTAGTGCGGACGCTGCAGTCAAAGCGACGTACTGATACAGCGCTGCCTACTTCCGGGTTCAGCGCACATGCATGCACGCTCCCCGTCTGGTTTCCGCTGTGATTGTACACAGCAGAAGCCTGTCAGCAAATCCCGCCCAATGATTCAGAGCCCGGACCTGCTGATCGGCTCAGTACAATCACAGCCGAGAGCTGCGTGTTGACATTCAACACAGAGCTATGCAAAGAGGGAGCGATCTGCCAATTTCTCATCCCTGCAAAGCTGGGATAAGAAACTGAGAGGTCATTAGTAAAAAGTAACACACAGTACACATAGTTAGGCTCATATTTAACCCCTTGATCGCCCTAGATGTTAACCCCTTCCCAGCCAGTGTCATTAGTACAGTGACAGTGTATATTTTTAGCACTGATCACTGTAATAATGGCACTGGTGATCGCTGATGTTAGTGGCAGTTAGTCAGGTCCCACCCCACCCCCAGCGACAGTTAGTGGCAGATTGTCCGCCACAATATTGCAGTCTCACTATAATTTGTCGACCACTGCCATTAATATTACATGCAAAAAAAAAAAAAAAAAATTCCTGTATATATACCATAGTATGTAGGCGCTATAACTTTCACGCAAACCAATCAATATTCACTTATTGGGATTTTTTTTTAATCAAAAATATGTAGCAGAATACATTTTGGCCAAAAATTTGGAAGAAATTTGATTTTATTGGATACGTTTTATAGCAGAATGCAAATTTAAAAAAAACAAAAAAAAAAAAAACAAACAAGTGGTGATCAAATACCACCAAAAGAAAGCTCTATCTTTAAGAAAAAAAAAATGATACAAATTTCATTTGGGTACAGCGTTGCATGACCAGTTAAAATACTGTGGTGCTAAATAGCAAAAATGGCCTGGTTATGAAGGGGGAAAAATCTTCTGAAGCTGAATTGCATCATTCAGGTTTAACAACTCCAATTTCAGGATGACATTCGACGTTCAGCGGGCGGAAAGTGGTTGAGTAGCAGAATTTCTTCTCACTTCCTGTTTTGGCTATGGGTCAGGAAGTGAATCTAAATCTTTCCCCTTAGAACACAGATGGCAAAAAAAGAAAAAAAAAAAAAAAAAGACAGGCAATACACACTCACCGGCCACTTTTTTAGGTACTCCTGATCAATTGCTTGGGCACACTAATTGCTAATCAGCCAATCACATGGCAGCAAGTCAATGCATTTAGGCATCTAGATGTGGTGAAGACAGTGTCAAAGGACAATTGGCAGACTCGTTTGAGCTGATAGAAAGGCAACAGTAACTCCAATAACAACTTGTTACAACCAAGGTATTCAGAAGACCATCTTTGAACGCACAACACATCAAACCTTGAAGCAGATGGGCTACAGCAGCAGACCACACCGGGTGCCACTTCTGTCAGCTAAGAAAAGGAAACTGAGGCTACAATTCCCACAGGCTCACCAAATTGCACAATAGACGATTGGAAAAACGTTGCCTGGTGTGATGAGTCTCGATTTCAGCTGCAACATTCAGATGATAGTCAGAGGATCAGAATTTGGCGTAAACATGAAATCACGGATCCATCCTGCCTTGTATCTACGGTTCAGGCTGGTGGTGTATTGTCGTGGGGGATATTTTCTTGGCACACTTTGGGCCCCTTAGTACCAATTGAGCATCGTTTAACCACTTGCCGACCACTGCATGCTGATATACGTCGGCACAATGGCAGCGCTGGGCAAATGGACATACCTGTACGTCCCCTCTAAGAGCCATGGATAGCAGGCGCACGCCGCATACATCGTGACCGTGCCCGCAGGACCAGCGGACTCCCGGTGATCATGTCACGGAGCCTCAGAACGGGGAAGTGCCTATGTAAACAAGGCACTTCCCCATTCTGGCTAGGGTCATGACAGAGATCACCGCTCCCTGTCATCGGGAGCAGTGATTGCTGTCATGTGACTTGAAGCCCCCCCAGTTAGAATCACTCCCTAGGACACACTTAACCCCTTCATCACCCCCTAGTGGTTAACCCTTCACTGCCAGTGTCATTTACACAGTAATCAATGCATTTTGATAGCACTGATCGCTGTATAAACGACATAGTCCCAAAATAGTGTCAAAATTGTCTGATGTGTCCGCCATAATGTCGCAGTTACGATAAAAAAAAAAAAAAAAAGGATCGCCGCTATTACTAATAAAATTTTTTTTAAAAATGCCATAAAAACTATCCCCTATTTTGTAGACGCTATAACTTTTGCGCAAACCAATCAATATATGTTTATTGCGATTTTTTTTACCAAAAATATGTAGAAGAATTCACATCGGCCTAAACTGAGGAAAAAAATAGATTTTTTATATATTTTTGGGGGATATTTATTATAGTAGTAAGTAAAACATGTTGCTTTTTTTTCAAAATTGTCGCTCTTTTTTTGTTTATAGCGCAAAAATGTACAACTGTAGAAGTGATCAAATACCACCAAAAGAAAGCTCTATTTGTGGGGAAAAAAAGGACATCAATTTTGTTTGGGTGCAACGTCGCACGACCGCACAATTGTCAGTTAAAGCGACGCAGTGCGGAATCGCAAAAAGTGCTCTGGTCAGGAAGGAGGTAAAATCTTCCGGGGCTGAAGCGGTTAAATGCCACGGCCTGAGTATTGTTGCTGACCATGTCCATCCCTTTATGACTACAGTGTCCCCATCTTCTGATGGCTCCTTCCAGCATGATAATGCACCATGTCACAAAGCTCCAATCATCTCACCACTGGTTTCTTGAACATGAGAATGAGGTCACTGTACTCTAATGGCCTCCACACTCACCAAATCTCATCCAATAGAGCACCTTTGGAATGTGGTGGAACACGAGATTCACATCATGGATGTGCAGCCAACAAATCTGCAACAACTGCGTGATGCCATCATGTCAATATGGACCAAAATCTCTGAGGAATGTTTCCAGCACCTTGTTGAATCTATGCCACGAAGAATAAAGGCAGTTCTGGAGGCAAAAGGGGGTCCAGCCTGGTACTAGCAAGGTGTACCTAATAAAGTGGCTGGTAAGTGTAATCCTCCCTTGCTCTATCCAAAAGAAAAAGGTTTGCTTGTAGTTTCACTTTAGCATATTTTTTTGCCATACTGAAGAAAGACAATATCTATAAAACCACAATACAGTCCCTTTAAGAGAACTAAACCTACTCCTCAAAGTGACATTTCAACGTCACGGTTCTATCAGCACTGTACAGCATTTCTGAGTTCAGTGTCTACACCTCCCGTGAGGACAGCAATCTGTCATACAGACCTGTGCAGGTGTGATCCATACAGGTGTAATTGTGTGTATCTGACCGCACAGTGTCGAATACGATAGAGGAGGACACGGCAGAACAAGTGGGAGACAAAAGACAACAATTGAAGGAAATGACAGAGTTGTGGCACATTCAGAATGGTATTAGTGATAGACGGGGGAAGAGATGGTTCATAGAACAGATATGAGTTGGCTAGAACTTCACAGACAAGAGAGGTCACACCAGCACAACACAAGACAAGAAAAGACATTCAACAGACGAGCAACAGCAAGACCCGTATTTGTTCTATTTTACAGAACACCCAGAAATGAATCTGACAAATCAAATCGTTATATTCTGAGACCCAGTTCCTGTTAAACAATTGTAGATCTGGTCACCCAATGACCACAGCTGCTCATGCATGTGGTCCTCCATGTTATTTTCTGTCCCCTGCATAATCCACATATGGCTAAATCTAACAAACGTCTGCTATTCACTTTTTTGTAAAGGGGAAGTATGGTCCTTTTTGTTACATTGGACGATTTTCCCTCACCTCATGTTCTGGTTACAACTGTAAAATGTAGGGCTTCCTTAGTTTCTGTCTCGGAGACAATGGCCACCATGAACAACAGAGGGGAGAATCTCCCATAACATGAGAAAGACATAAATTTAAAAAAAAACTTAACAGTTCTAAAACTTCACTCTATCCAAAGTGAAAAAACTGCCTTAACCTAAACTTTAAAGCTGAGGATTAATTGGCTTATACAGTGGGGAAAATAATAATTTGATCCCCTGCAGATTTTGTAAGTTTGCCCACTTACAAAGAAATGAAGGGTCTAAATTTTTTATCATAGGTGTATTTCGAATGATAGATGACAGAATAGCAACCAAAAATCCAGAAAAAACACAATACAAATGTTATTTTACTCACTGAACTGCAACTCAATTTATAAGTATTTGATCCCCAAGGAAAGCATGACTTAGTACTTGGTGGAGAAACCCTTGTTGGCACAGAGGTAAGACATTTCTTGTAGTTGGTTACCAGGTTTGCACACATCTCCAGAGTGATTTTGGTCCACTCTTCACAGATCTTCTCTAAATCCTTCTTGGCTGTCGCTTGACAACTCGAAGTTTCAGCTCCCTCCATAAATTTTCTATAGGATTAACGTCTGGAGTCATGACCTTAATGTGCTTCTTCTTGAGCCACTCCTTTGTTGCCTTGGTGGTATGTTTTGGGTCATTTTTATGCCGGAAGATCCATCCACGACCCATCTTCAGTGTTCTGGCTGAGGGAAGAAAGTTCTCATCCAAGATTTTACAATACATGGTCCCATCCATTGGTCCCCCCAATGTGGCAAATGGATAGGACCATGTATTGTAAAATCCTGGATAGCATAGAAGCAGCCCCAAAGCATAATGTTTCCACCTCCGTGCTTGACTGTAGGGATAGTATTCTTAGGGTCATAGTCAGCATTTTTTTCCTCCAAACAAGTCAAGTCGAGTTAATGCCAAAAAGCTAAACTTTGGTCTTATCTGACCACAGCACTTTCTCCCAATCCTTCTCTGAATTATTTAGATGCTCATTGGCAAACTTCAGACGGGCCTGTACATGTCCCTTCTTGAGGAGGGGGACCTTGCAGGATTTCAACCCATGGCACAAGCTCCTTCCGGGTAGTTCTGGGCTGATCACTCACTTTTCTCATGATCATCCATACCCCATGACATGAAATCTTGCATGGAGATCCAGGGCGATTGATGGTCATTTTGTATTTCTTCCGTTTTTCGATCACTCCAACAGTTGTCTCCTTCTCACCAAGCTTCTTGTTGGTGGTCTTGTAGCCCATTCCAGCCTTGTGCAGGTCTACAATCTTGTCCCTGACATTCTTTGACAGCTCTTTGGTCTTCCCCATGATGGGGAGGTTTGAATGGAAGAAAGATATTCTGTGGAAAGGTAGCCCCTCATCAAAAGTTTTAAAATAAATCCTAATAATTTTCTTTGTAGACCTAATTTTAGATGCTTGGTCTCTGTGCTCCTTTATGGAATGCGGGTAGTAGATCATGGCTGGTGGGAGGAACCAACTGAAAACATCACATCACCTGGCCTCTGTACTCCTCTCAAGAGTCCTAAGCCCTGATTGCTAGCAGTGGGCTGGCTCTTGGGAGGAGTTATGCAAATATAAAAATGCCTTGGTGCATGGATGTCGGCTTGGAGGAGTGGGCTTTTCTAGACTGACTTCATTTCATTTCAGACCAGCCTAGGTAATGCCCACATGTGATCCTGAACCACGGTGGGAAAAACTGAAATGCAATGCATGAAAGGGGTGGTCAGGGACAGTCAGGCTGGGGAGGAAAGGGCTAAAATGATGCTGGATGTCCCCCAGCCAAGAAATGAGGAGGGCTCTTACTTACTTACTGCAACTTATAATGCACACAGTGAGAAGCTTACAGCGTGCAGTGAAATCAGCGTAAGCAATTTCACTGCAGGAGAGAAGACCTCTACAACTGTGCAAGACTGAAGGAAAGGCTGGAGGTCAGATTTGATGAATATTTTAAGAATTTGTTACCCCAACATTTCCTGATATGTGGCTGCTGTACATGTACTTGTATGAAATAGTATCCTGTTCTCATGGTATTGCTTCCTTTGTGTGAAATCCCTGGTGTTTCAGCCAGTCCCTCTGCTTTTCTATTAAAAACTGACCACATTAGGCATGAAATCACAGTGTGGTCAGTTCTCCAGCTGTGCTCCAGCATGCTCCCCCCCAATGATCAGACTTTTCCCAACATGCCCCCGCTCCCCCCACACAGCCATTCACTGGGAAGACCAGTTTACTGCTGTTTCTCCTCCCCAAGCTCCTTATGCAGCTGAGAACAAAGGTTATGTGATCAGTTATATTAAGAAAAAACAAGTGTGTGTATGTATGAGATAGATAGATAGATAGATAGATAGATAGATAGATAGATAGATAGATAGATAGATAGATAGATAGATAGATAGATAGATAGATAGATAGATAGATAGATGTGTGTATATATTTTTTTTTATTTATCGGCTTGAATACCATAGGTATATATACAGCCTCATATTGAAACGGTAATACCGGGATCATGGTTAAGGCTACAACCTTGTTCTCGGTATCATATTTTTGTCAGCGATTCCATTCACTGTAAAAGTAATCCTAGCAGCTAAAGAGCCACTGGATTACTTTTACAGGTGGCGGAAGGGGGTCCCACCCCCCTCCTGCTGCCTTTACCCAGCTCTTCCATCTGATCGGCTCTCCCGGACACAGTGAGGAACATTCGCGCCCCCTACCCGGGAGCGTCGGATTACGTTTATATATAGGTGATCCGGTGCACAGGTGCCACCCTGTAGCAGTAAAACTGCTATAGGGCAGAACTTAAGTGGTTAAAGCGTCACCTATGGATAATTTAAACTACCATAGCTTGTCCCCATTCCACACGTGTGTACAACTTTGAATTGTGACATGTTTTGTATCCATTTACTCGGCATAACAATCTTTTATATTGTACCAAAAATGAGGTATAATTTTGGTGTTTGTATTCACTAGAATTCAAGTAAAGTATTTTTTCCCAAATTATTTGTGTTTGAAAAAGACACTTTGCAAATACCGTGTGACATAAAAAAAATTGCAACACTCACCATTTTATTCTGTAGGGCCTCTGCTCAAAAAAAATTAAAACTGTTTGGGGGCTCTAAGTAATTTCCTTGCAAAAAAGTGCATATTTTTACATGTATGACAGAATTGTCAGAAATGCAAGGCAAAACATTTGTGTCTAGATATTATCCACTAGCTGCCTAAGCCAATTCTACTTTAACATTAATAGGTTATTTTACAAGGTGAGGGTTTTTTTATATACATTTTAACTACATCAGTTGGTGTATTGTGATATCTTCACCTTTAAATCGAGGTATAAGGTCATTCTGGTGCTGACACTGCTCTAGTATAATGCTGTCCTGATCGCTCCAGGCAAGTTTCAGTTTCTATATTTGATCTTTATGATTGCATTGCCCTCAATTGTAATGGTACCATGCTAATGATTATCCCAGCATCACCCGCCGTCACGGTCTCCCGCTTACCATTATTGCAATGACGCACACAATCCTGGAACACTGCGCTCCATCTCTGTTGCTCACGTTCAGTCATCACACAGAAATGGTAGTGCCGGCAGAAAGGGTGCCAAAGAACAATGGGGAACTCAGTGGCACATTTCATTGGGGCACTGCCAGCCTTTACCTTGCCACCTGGAGGAGGAAATAGAGGACACAACATTATTTCAAATACACTTCGAGCAATTACAGCATGTAGGCTTACTTATCCTGAGATGAGAAGAGCCTCATATGGTCTGCTCTGTCTAAAACAGCTAAAACTACGCTAGATACCCAAATTCTGGTCCCAACATCTAATATCTTTATAAATGATATAGGGTCTGGTATTAAAAATACCATTTCAGTCTTTGCAGATAACACTAAGCTATGCAGTGGAATAACGTCCTCACAGAATGTCTCCAACTTACAAGCCGACCTGAATGCACGGTCTAATTGGGCAACTATGTGGCAGATGAGGTTTAAGGTTGATAAATGTAAAGTTATGCACTTGGGGGCTAAGAATATGCATGCATCATACATATTAGGGGGGAGTACAACTGGGGGAATCCATAGTGGAGAAGGATCTGGGAGTTTTGGTAGATCATAAGCTCAATAATAACATGCAATGCCAAGCTGCAGTTTCCAAAGTAAGCAAAGTCCTTTCTTGTATTAAGAGAGGTATGGAGTCCAGAGAGCGAGACATCATTTTGCTCCTGTACAAATCATTAGTAAAACCTCATCTGGAATATGCAGTTCAGTTTTGGCACCAGTTCTCAAAAAACGATATCGGGGAACTGGAGAAAGTGCAGAGAAGGGCAACCAAACTGATAAGAGGCATGGATGAGCTCAGCTATGAGAAAATGTACAAGTATATAAGGGGTCCATATAGTGAACTAGGTGCTGAGCGATTCGCTTTACGGTCAACACAGAGGACAAGGGGGCACTCTTTACGTCTAGAATAAAAGAGATTTCATCTCCAAATACAGAAAAGTAAGAGCTGTGAAAATGTGGAATAGACTCCCTCCAGAGGTGGTTCTGGCCAGCTCAGTAGATTGTTTTAAGAAAGGCCTGGATTCTTTCTTAATGTACACAATATAACTGATTACTAACATTTATAGGTAAAGTTGATCCAGGGAAAATCTGTTTCCCTCTCAGGGATCAGGAAGGAATTTTTCCCCCTGTTGTAGCAAATTGGATCATGCTTTGCTGGGGTTTTTCACCTTCCTCTGGATCAACTGTGGGTATAGGATTATGTATATGGGATTGTATGATATTTTTTATTTATTTTTATGGTTGAACTAGATGGACTTGTGTCTTTTTTCAACCTAACGATGTAACAGTTGGAAGAAGGAAAGTTCTTAGTTATGACTAAGAACGTCTGAAACGCGTAGGCTGTTTTTACAGCGTTGTACGTGTCTCTTTAATAAAAGGAATACCCTTTTTTGATGTCATCTTGAGTGCGGACCATCCCTTTCCTTACTCTGGCACGTTGGAGGTGTTGGCAGCCTTGAGGTCTGAGCACCGGCAGGGAACTGTTATGTGGGAAAGTTGTAGAGCCTACTTGCCCGTTTTCCCTTGATGCCAGTTGGAGGACTACTTATTGCCCAGTGCTGCACTAGGATCCTTAACTCTGCCCCGTGAAACATAGCAGAACTCTACTAACACTTGTATACTTTTAAACACCTTACATCCATGTATTGCCAGAATTGGGATAAGCCCAACCTCACTCAAATTATCGATGCCTCAAACAATTTTCCATAGACATTGACACTTTAAAGGCGCCTAATAATTCATACTGTTAAAATGTATCCATATATTGTAAAATCAATAAAACATTTGGCAGGTTTTGCCTTAAAATACTTTGTTTTATGTAAACAAATGCAAAAATGCATAGAAATTTTTCACAGATACAACCGTAAAATACATAAAAACTCTTCACGTATGTTTTTACAGCGTATTGTTAATTCATCCCCCTCTCCACTTTCCATAGCTTGACTCCTTGATGTAAAATGGGTTCTGGTCACGATGCATTTTGTGGGTCTCCAACTCCATTTCCTCAGGTTTGGTGAAGCTTTAATTAATCCAAGTTTGGGTCAGGAGCCTGGGACCACACCTAGGCTCTCCCTGAAAGGAGGACCAACAAACGCATGTCAGAGTACCACCCCAGTCTTCACCTCTCCAGCTGCAAAGTGATTGAACACCAGCCAGTCGAGCAGAAATTCTCTCCCGGTGGTAGAAAATGAACATCCATGGGTGGTAGGTGGAGTGTTGTAGACTTTTCTAGGTTTGCTCATCAAAAAACGTTGCAAAGAAAACTAATTGTGTGGCTTTAGTTTGGACCAATAGGACAATTATAACCACTGTGACAGATGGAGAGCTAGAATGAGAAAGGAAAGGTAAGGTAGGAAGGGAGGAAAGCAGGGTGCGGGAATATGATGGCTGGAGGGTCACGTTGAGAAGTGTGAAGACCTGTCACTCACATGTCAAAGATTAAGGAGGCGATGGTAAAAGTCTAAAGTGACATTGGTGTTCACCCATGAAGATCAGACCTTCCCAAATCTGCGCATTGTGTTGGTCAACTTGGCAGTTCTTTTGTTAGAAGTCCATGGTATATTTTCTGAGTGTTAAGGGTTGGGAAAATTCCATGCTTTTGCTATGTTGTTGTAAAAATAGCCATTACTAATTAAAATTGTGTATTGGTTATCTCCAGTTTTTTTGTTTTTTTTAATTTGTTAAGAAGGGCTTCACAAGGGTTGTGTGCATGTATCAGTTCTATGGACAATGGGTCATGTCCGTTTATAGATGGTGGAAAGTGCCAAGTTCATTGCAACCTCTAAAGCAACCTTTAAAGCAGTTAGAGGAGGCTTCTCAAATATAGATAGCCAAGTATCCAAAAGGAGGGTTAACACCATTGTTCTGGAGAAATGTGTGCGACAGGTGGCGAGTAAGAGCGAGAAAGAAAAGTTGGGTAGAGATTAGGGAATATGGTGGATGGAAAGTCATGGCTAGAAGTACTGAGACCTGTCACCCACATATCAAAGATAATGGAGGTAGGTGTTCACCCATGAAGACGAGACCCTTACAAATGTGGGCCCCTAACACCAGTGCGTGAAATATGACACTACTTCAGCTGCAGTAAGAAAAGGCTGCTGATAAGATTCATGTTCATCCTGCCAATTCTCATTACAACAGCCATTGCAGGCAGAGTACGAACCACCGTATGAATGGCATGTGAGATATAGAAATACAGGCAAATCAGTATAAAAAAAACAAAAAAAACCCTTAATTTAGTAGACTGACATTTTAAATGTATTGGGTTTGTTTAACCTTTTGACTGCCAAGGACGTATCCTATATGCCATGGTGCTCAAAGGGGTAAAACAAGTTCACGACTACAATGAGCTCTGCTGTGGATGGTAGAAGTGATCTGGGAAACTGGGCTTAATATATTGTTTGGCTAAAGCTCCAAAATGTTCTTCGTCTTACTGTCTTAGGGGGGAGTCAATGACACACTGCCAGTGGTGACACATAAAATGACGTCAAGCCAATTGCATTAGAAATGGAGATGATAATCATCCTACACTCCAGCCTGCCAAGTAGAACACCTCCACTGCGCCAACCACAGCCAAGACCAGCTCATACTTCTGGCTTGGGCCACAATGTGACATCAGCCCAGGAGAGAGCCAACCACAGGGAATTATAATATACTATACAGTTCAAATTTCTGAAGTTTAATCACCACTCACCACCTGCTATGTCATTGGTAGTAGTGGTTTTAATTAGTTAATGTGGCATAGGGTTTCAAAACACTTCACAATAAATTTTTTTCAGTTTTGAGAAGATCATCATCTTCAGCAAGGACTTCATAAATGCCAATGCCTACGCCAGTCATATGGACTGGTGCTACTCTATAGAAAGCTACAATAAAGACCAACAGTGTCTGCATCACTGCACACAAATATAATGGCAGCCTCCACTGTACAGAATGTAATTTATTAGTGAACCGCTAAACCCATTTGTTTGGCAAACTTTTGGAGTAATGAGAACATTCCCAATTTTTCTATCTCCTGGGTTTCACCTTGGATTGGTAATTGAAGACTTCATCAACTGCATCACCTGCTGGTGAATTCTGGTATTGCTGCACATCCATAAAATACTTTGGCTCTCTATGGAAATCAAAGTACTTCTGAAGTCAGAGTTAAATCCACCAAGTTCTCTAAATGAGCGCAGGATGGAGATTATACTGCAGTTTGGGAGGGGTCTGTATTAAGTGTGGCCCCAAAGCAATTATACACTGAGCCACGAACAGAGGAATTTTTTTATTATTCTTGTACATTTTTCTCAAGTATAGCAAAATCTTTAAGACAACAATATCCTTTAGACCAGTGGTCATCAACCCTGTCCTCAGGGCCCACTAACAGGCCAGGTTTTATGTATTACCTTGGGGAGATGCAGACTAGAATACTGCAATCACTGAGCAGCAAATGATATCACCTGTGATGTATTTCAGTTATCTTGCAAACCTAACCTGTTAGTGGGCCCTGAGGACAGGGTTGACGACCACTGCTTTAGACCCCTTTCACACTAAAACGCCAGTCATTTCTGCGGTGCTTTAGCGGCGCTAGCGGGCCGTTTTGTTTTTTTTAAGGTCATATGACAACGCGACTTTAAAAGAAAAAAAAAAAAAAAGAGACCCATTTTGCGGTGCTTTCAAAGTGCTTTTAGGGAACTTTAGAAGCGCTGCCTATTCATTTCAATAAACAGGGGCGTTTTTGGAGCACTAGTTAAAGCGCTCCAAACCCACCCCAAAGATGCTGCTTGCAGGACTTTTTTTACCATCCCGCAAGCGCAACGATCCAGTGTGAAAACACACATTGACGTGAATGGGAGGTGGTTTGCAGGCGCTATTTCTAGTGCTAAAACGCCTGGAAACTGCCTCAGTGTGAAAGGCCACTATGAGTCCAATAAATTTTTAATGAGTTTAAAAAAAAAAAAAAAAGGCAACGATGACAGAAAATCATTACAGATAGAGTAAAATACATTACAAGATAGTAACTGTGTAAAACATTATAAGAACAGCCATTAAACTTTACTGTGTGAATATAAAGATCTGAAAAAGGGGTAGGCAACCTTGGCCGTGCCAGTTGTGCTGTAACTGCAAATTCCCCTGAGGCATTGCAAGACTCTGACAGCCTCCAAGAGGTACGATGGGATTATGTAGTTTCACCGATGCTGGAGTGCTGAGGTTGCCTACCCCTAATTTAGAGAATTTTAAGCAAGGGGTGGAGAAGTATAGTCTTCTGGATTTGCTCGTCCATAGGGATTGGCTTGAATTGGACTAATCAACTCATAGTGTGGCTTGAATTGGACCAATAACTTGTTGACTACAAGGGTGGTAGGTGTTCACTCATGGAGACTGGACCCACTCAAATTTGGCCATCGTAATGGTTGTTTTGGCAGTTAACTTTTGTTGAGCATAGCCCAGGATACCCTGGTTTTTGTTTCCTGAGTGTTGAGGATTGGGATTTCCATGCTTTCGCTATGGTTTGATTTGTTGTAAAAAAGGAGGCTTCTCATAGATAGATAAAGGGAAAAGATACCTAGAGAAAAGCTTGTAGAGAAAAGATTGCTAAAACTGAAATCTTTGGTTTGCCAAACTTGAGTCCAGGCCCGAATTTCAAGGTCACCCCAATCTCCTCCACCCATTTTGTGGTGTAGGTGGGTAGTGAAGAAATTGCATGTTTAGAAGTGTAAAGGAAAGATATCAAGCTCTGGGAGTGCAGACTGTGTATGCATTTAGATTCAATTTGGTGAAGATATAAGTGTTGGATTATTTTTTTTTTAATAGTTTGTAGGGGATAATGTTTATTTTGCAGGTAGGGGAATATTTCCTTGTGAGGTGGGACAAATTCTTCCTGACCTGTGGTAAAATTGCATGAGGCAGTGAAGCCAGGATGACTATGCTATGACTATACTGAAGCCTATGGCTTCTAAAAGAAATGAAGCAGTGACAGTTTCCCTATCTCTAGATTTACTGTTTCTCTTTAAGAATAATGATAAGATCCCCAGTGTTTGCACCTTCAGAAATAAGTTCTCAATGACCATTCCCATACATCTCCCCAATAGTATTATTTTTTGTTTAACAAGTTCGGTCCATCAAAGACTGAGATTTAGCAGTGGCAGAAAGCTGAATCAATCCCTTGTCTCCTCTTCCTACTGTTGTTTCCAACTATTTTGCCTTCTGCTATGGTATCTTATGCAACCAAGTACAGCAACTATAACTAAATGAAGAATTCATTTGATTATGAGAACTCCTTTATTACAGGTACAGCACATGGGTGGAGCTGGGAACTCCAGTCTAGTGATGTCTCTACAGACATGATGGCCACAATATAAGTGGCTGGGTGGTTCATCCTATTGAAAGTTATCTAAAGTTGAAACTTTAGTTTAAAATAAAAAAAACTTTGTAATAGAATGCACTAGGCAAGTAATTCTAGCTACTTACAACAGTCAGCTATGGTGCACGTACCTGGAACCATGTTATTCAGCAATTCAGTATATTTATCCAAGGAGGTTAATACTCTGTACCCAGCACAATTGATGCCAGCTCGGGGCTGTAGGCCACGCTCATAAGCCTACAAAAAAAAAGGCAAAGCAGGCGTCAGAATTTATTTGGGCAACTGCTGTAATTGAAAGAAGATATTGCAGGCCATTGGATAGCACTTACTATTTTGTTCTCATAAAGCACTGGGCCATAGTGATGAGGAACCACACAAAAGCGATTCCTCCATTTTTTGGTTTCATCCACAAACTGAAACAGGTTTCCAGAAAAGATCACACGGTCTTTTAGAGGCGTCTAAGAGAAAACAAAAGAACAAAAATTTTGTAGTGTCCATATTTTGTGGCCGTTTTCACTTTATGGTCTCTGCACCCATCCCAACACCTTAGACATACAAAACATTAAGCTCCCCCTCTACATCCAAAGATCATCAAAATGCTGGAGTACTTTTTTTAAAAGCATGCTTATCTGGCAACGTAGCCTCAATTTCTGTATCTTACATGCTCTTCCAAATAGGACACCTTACGTAATTACATAGTAGAGTGAAGATAGAAACAAGTCTATCCTGTTCAACCAGCATAAAAAAAATTAAAAAAATTTGAATGAATAAATAGAAAACCTCCATATACAGATATATTCACAATTGATCCAGAGGAAGGCAGAGAACCTAATAAAGCATGATCCAATTTGCTCCGGAAGGGGAAAATAAATTCCTTCCTGATCCTCCAGAAGGCAATTTGAGATCTGGATCTCAGACTTGTGTCTCTGTAATATGACATTCTTAGTCCATGCCACCCTTGCACTTGCCATCACTGAGCCTCACAACTGAAAGTAGCTGAATGAAAACTGTACTAAGGAACCTCTGTTGACCACTACTTTTAAAAATGCTAGTTCCCCGGCTGCTTAGCCATGATAAAATAAAGGTAAGAGTGGCACAGTGCAAACACTGTGCTTGGGAGCAACTGGAACAGGAACGTCTGCATTACTGGCCATCTCCTACAATGTGCAGGTTCCAGCTGTGTTAAATCTAATTCTTGAAAACGAAATGTGTTCCTCCATCTGGGTACTAGTTTATATCTTATCAAAATGCAGATTTTATGCTACTGACATCCCAGAGCAGCTCTCCCATTGCACAACAAACTTATTTTTATACATTTTTTTTTTTTAAACTTTGGCCTTTTATTAGACCTTATTTTTTATCAACAACCATTTCTTCCCATTTTTTGCTCCTATGTAAACTCTTTAAATCTATGTTTGTTCGTTTTTGTAATTAAAATATTTCTTTGTACTGGAAACATAAAATTCTAGTGTCTATACAAAAGGGGACAAATCATAGCATAAAATCTGCATTTTGATAAGACATAAACTAGTACCCAGATGGAGGAACACATTTTGGTTTCAAGAATTAGATTTAACACTCTTCTAATGTCTAATCGACAGTGGTTCAATCCTATCAGGAACATTCCCTTTGGTTCTCTTAGGACGAAAAGCTGGCAACAGCTAGAGATGTGCACAATAGAAAAATTTGTGGCGTTTTCATTCGTTAAGTTAAAGTGTTTGTTAAGGTCAAAAAAATTCTTCTATAGTTCCCTCTGGTATATAACACTAAGCTCCCCAGTGGATGTCTTTTTTAAAAATATGCGGTATAATATCTTACTTCAGAGTGCAGTTCGGCGCTCAGCTGACAGCCCACCGGTCTCCTGTCCCGATCTGATAACTGCAGGGGGTGGTGCTGGGAAACCCCCGCTAACGTCAGCCAAGATGAGGAGAGGAGGGGAGGACACCGGCGGGCAAGTGAAGTAAGCCATTATACCGCATATTTTTAAAAATGACATCTACTGGGGAGCTTAATATTATATAGGTGACGGAACTATAGAAGAAAAACACCTTTTTCAGAGCAGGAGAGGAGGATCAGGGAGCTGACAAGCAGGGAGGAGGGAGGACAGAGGAAACACCGACACAGAGAGTAGGCTGTGGCTGACGGGGGCACGTATGCTGACAACGGTGTCAGGGCTCAGCAGCCCTGATATATTGGAGTCAGCGTACATGGAGGGCAGAAACTGGCAGGATCAGCCAGGTATTTCAAGTGATACAGAGGGCCAAATTACACAACACAAGTACTGTGCTGTTAAAGAAACAGGATCAATTTTTTTTGGGGGGGGTTAACAAACACTTTAATTATTTCGTCGTAATCGTTATGTTAGAATGATTCGTTTTTGGCATTTGCTTCAATATATTCGTTGTTCTGAAACGATTCATATTTTTCAGAATTTTTTTTGGAAGATTTGGATTAATTTGTTATGTTATGACTAGGCAAGTCTAATGGATCCACCTCTATGGAACCCAAACACAATAAGTAGGAACCAGCTTATTTCACTTTTATACCTTACTGTATTTATTTGCAATATGTATCCATTTCATGTGTTTTATGTAGTGCATTTTTTTTTCAAATTCACGTTACGCTCACTTGAATAAAAATGAATGGATCTGAATCAATTTGGATCATTCATTATGTCATTACGTTATTTTGGGCACTTCAAACATTAACAAAAAGCACAAACTATCACATCCTGTCATCTGAATGAAACAATTGAATAAGTTGTTTTCATTATAATTTATTTGGATTCGTTGAAATTCGAAACTATTGTGATCCAGATACATCCGAATCTCGGATTAACGAAAATTTTGCCTATATTTCAATTTGTAAGGAAATTAATCACACATGTCTAGTAACAGCGGCTGTCATTTTTGTACTTGGTCATTGTGCGTGCAGATGTGCAAACTCCACCAATTCTGGTACTGCCTGGTTGTCATACAGATCTAATGTTTCTTCAATGCCTTCCAATCTAGTCACTAGGGATGAGCTGAGTTGAACTAAGTCCAAATCCAGGTTCCCCAAACCCGCGGGAAGTTGTCACATGACTGCATCCGTGCCAGCCCAATAAACTGTGGGTGAGATATTCTCCGACCTACAACTGCGCATAACACAAGTGCGGGGTTGCTGGAGAGATCACTGACCGAATATGACTACATGGCAATATTAGGTCAATGATGTCATTAAGCCCATCAATACAGCTAACTTTGGTGTGCAGACTAACCCCAAGCGTATCCCTTGCTAGTTATGGAACACTATGCAAAAGTTTGGATTTTACTTTTGTCTTTTCTGATCTGCATGCTTGGAAAATAAAAGAATCAAAGCCTCTGGAGCAGCAAAGCAGCCAGGAAATTCTCTTCAGAAGGAGCTCAGAAACAGCGGCATTCATATTTCTCTCAGGTCACCTCAAAAGAACTTTTCTCATTATTCTTTGCAACCTATCAGATTATTCCTTTCAGGTCTAATGCAGTATGCGAGGATCAAAGGGAGAAAGAATGTCACTGGCTTCTTTGGGCAACATCAGTTTTATCTTCAATCATGAGTCCCACAATCACAGAAATGGAGTGCAAGACATGAACCATTGCCTACCTTGCGATGTAGTAGCTGCGTCTGTGGTCCTCCATTCCCTTCAATCTCATAGCGTACACTGTTGAACAGCGCCACTCCATACTGCTCCTCATAAATCTTCCCGAACTCTGCTAAGAGTTTCCTTGTATGTTCTGCAAAGAAAACACAACATAGGTGGAAGTGAGAACACATTTCCATTTTCAGAGCTAAGCAAGTTTTTCTGTTAAGACCATACTAAATCATACAGATCGATACAGATGATTTAACCAATACACGACAGCGTGAAGGAGACATGTACCATTTTTCTGGCAAATGTTTAGGTGCCTTCAGACACTAAAAAGTGGCCTGCCTGTCTATACAATTCTGCAATTAAACAATCATGGAATCAAAAAGTTAAATTCTGATTTTACATGTTTGCCTGGGGTTCCAATTTAAAGTCCAAATCCAGCAGCCCAAAGTACAGTAATATTACTCATCCTCTACATGCTACAGCTCTTTCCTGCATGTCCTCCTCTGCTTTTAGTTACCACTCCACTTCTGGGTTTAAAGACACCCTGTGTCAGCACAACCCCTTCTTGGAGCGCAGGCTGTCAATGATACGCCCCTTCCCCTGGGGGTAGGTCATCACACTGCCTGGCCATAGTGGAACGCTGCATAGAACCGTGCTCACGTGTCACAACATGGGCGCCATTCAGCAGTGAGAACCAGCTACTGCCAATGCTAGAGTTGGTGCCCCACTTCACCATGTGCATGTGACTAGTTAAATATAAAAAAAAAAATAATAATCACATTTGTCCTAGGGTGACAACGCTCACTCACTGTACTGTATCTACGGAGCAGCAGCACTGTCACCCTAGGACAGAAAGTGTGTGAAGACTACAGACCACCTCCCTCCATAAACAGGGAGAAAGTGTTTTTTAGTCCACAGAGGTAAACTGCCAAGGCTTGATAACCACTTGAGACAAGGTGCACAGAACAGCACCATATATTTCTGCCAGGATCAACAGGTTTTTTTTTTCACTAAAAGATATAATAAAAGACTTTTAATGGTATGTTAAAAGAGCAAAGGTAGCAAATGAGAGGAATTCCTTGTTGGGTACTACATAAACTTTAAATGATGACTACTCCATTTTAAAAATAAATTTAAATGTGATGGAAGATGCTAAATTTGGGCTTTATAGCTGAACAAGTACTAGCTTTAACCATTCAGTGTGGATGGAGGAATCTCTCCTATCGGTTATTGTATTGAGACAGCTGCAGCAACCTTGGCTGCCTCAATACCCTATCAGTGCCTGCATCCGATAGAATGTATTTACTGTTCAGCTGAGAATTTTCCACCCAATTCAATCAATTTTTCAAACAATTTTGGTCAAGTTGGTGGTGCTGACCCAGACACTCACAGTTCAAATTTTGGCCTACTCAACAGGAATTGGAAGTTTGGGTTCTCAACACAAAGGAGAAACGCCTTCTGAGTGTAACATTATGCAAGCATATTTATTAACACATATGGCAACTCTCATAAAAAGGGGAAAAAAAACACTCATACGCAAACAAGACACCATCCAGTACCGGTTCCACCTGGTGGAAAAGTCACAGTCCCGCACAGCACGCTACTCTGGAGACACCCAGGACTCCCCGGTCAGCGTGGAATGCACAACAAGGGGTGTCACTCCCACATGGCAAGGTGGGCGTGGCTACGTGTTATGGAGCATGCGTGCTCCTTCCTCAGGTCATTTAGGAATTTAGAATTTGAGTTCTAAATGACTAGCATAAAAAGTGGTGGAACATATAGCACAAACAGGTACACAAACTTCAGCTTTGACCCCTAATGAGGTCTCTCTGCAGCACTCTATAGTACAAGATCTTTTTGATGTTTTTCAGCATGTTGGAGAATTGAAAGTTTGGGTTCCATTAAAATGACACATTGACAAATTGCAGCCCCAGAATGAAAAAAAAAAAAAAAAAGGATAAATCAATTTTTGGTGGCAAAAGCAGCAACTGGAATAATATGAATTTATCTATATGTAGGCAACAAGGGGGCATCGCTGATACTTTATGTCCACTCTGCTAAAGTCTCTAATTACACCTCGGACTAAACTGATTACCCAGTGGATGCGAGAAGCCGGCAGTGATGTGTGAGAAGCAGAGCTCACAAAGGATTACATTTTGTCCCATGTAAGCAGAAACCCGCTAATCTGGGGCGACTCAGGCTCGGGCTATGTGCACTGCTAGTTGATGTCATCCACATACTGGAACTCACTACAGGTGTTCTGTCCCCTTCTCCCGTCCACAGCTGCTCTACACATTGCTGGTCATCAACGAGGTTAACACAATAATAACTAAAACTATTCTGACTCATTACTTTCCATGTACAACTGAAGGGCTTCCAGGATTTTATTCACTTTTCTACTGAAATAAATGTATCATATGTCAGAGCATTTATGCAATGGCCTTTGAGAGCTGAAATAGACAAAAGCATTGTCACTGTGGGATTTCGGGCAAATATAAAAGATACAAATTAATGCAGCTCTAATCATCAACACATCCTAAATGAATGTTTAAATGCAAGAAGTGAAAGTACCTTACATAGTGATCCATAGAGAAATGCCAACTTCCATTGGCGGTCAGTAGAGAAATGCCCCGTTACACCCTGAGATCTCCTGAAGAAGCAATCTACCACAAAACATGTTGGGGCCCTTTCCTACATCCTACAGACACAGAGCCTCTATATATTGAAGTTATATCTTTATATATTCTGTGTAAACACAAACTTTGGGTAAAGTGTTTGATTTATAGCTGTTTAGTTCTGGTCTGTCAGGTGTGGAATATACAGGGTGAGGTTCATTCTCCATCCAGGGTATCATTAGGCATACTGTTTGATGTTTTTTAAGGCCCCTTTCACACGAGGCGGACTCCGTTTCTAAGGAGCCCGCCTCGGTCCGCCGGCTCAGCGGGAGATCTCTCCGTTGATCTCCGCTGAGCCGGTGGATGACAGGTCCCTCTCTGCACACTGAGCGGGGAGGGGCTTGTCAGGCGCCGCTGCCGCCTATGGAGGGATCGGATAAAAACGGACAGCATGTCCGTTTTCATCAGATCTCACCCGATCCGATAGCGACGGACCTGGACGTAGGGCCATCCTTCTGCTTTTAGCGGATCGGACGGGGTCAGATGTCAGCGGACATATCTCCGCTGACATCCGACGCTCGATAGGCTAACATGGAGCGCCCGTTCAGGTCCGCCGTCAAAACTGACAGGCGGACCTGAACGGTCCGATCGTGTGAAAGGGGGCTTAAAGAATTTGCATCTCTTGCACACCATAATAATCATTTTTTATTCAACATTTTGTAGTTATGGTTCTATTTCTGAGATTGCTGCTCCATTAAAAGTCCCACCTTTTTTCTCTTTGTTTGCCCCTTGACGGTCAGTGGATAAATGCCCCCTTACATTGGAAACAAACAAATGGCCCCTGCCCTCACCTATAACTGGCCTTCACAGCAAGGAGCACATGTCCTAACGCTACTGAATTATAAATTCAGTAGCATTAGGATTGCAAGCATGGTCATGCACAGGGTCATACAAGAGGCCTTGCAGCTTATGCATGCGTTTGCAAATGTGTGCCAACTAAACCCCTGTTTTTAACGCAGACTGTTGGACAGGTTAATTTGGTCCATTGGCAGACTGGTTGGTGAGTTGAGCTATGGAATGTTCTGTTTTTGTCTTTCAAGTGATAGCCCTTCCATGTGCTCCTTGCTGTGAAGGCCAGTTATAGGTGGGGGCAGGGGCCATTTGTTTGTTACTGGTGTATATTGGTCCGGGGACACACTGTACACCTTTGCTGCCATTGTGCTCTTGCTGGGTGTCCAGTGTGCTCCTGCTCCTTTAAGGGTGATTGGGCTGCCTTCAGGCCCACCTGCCCCTCATCTATCCATTTAATGCATGTGCTTCCATTGTGGTGACTCTTATAAATTCAGTAGCGTTAGGACAGCAAGCATACACAGGGAGCCGTGAAGAGGCCTTGCAGCTTATGCATGCATTTGCAAATGCGTGCTAACCCCTGTTTTTAATGCAGACTGTTGGACAGGTTAATTTGGTCAGTTGGCAGACTGGTTGGTGAGTTGAGCTATGGAATGTTCTGTTTTTGTCTTTCCCTTACATTGGAGCCATTTCTACTTTGAACACCAGAACTGACTGTTGTATATCACACTCTCCCTGCAGATCAGTCTGCTTAGAAGTACCTTTGAGTCCATTAAACATTCTGCATTTCCTGATGAAAGGGACCCCCATAATGTGTTGGCTCTCCTTTGCCCTGCTTGTAATCAAATAAAGACTTTGGATTTTCATTTGGCACTCTATTTTTTTATTACACTTGGATTACTCAACAAGCGCCCCTTTACCACTACCTTTTGGACTCTTACATTGGTGGTCAGTGGAGAAAGCCCCTGTGCACTGGGGGTCAGTGTATAAGCGACTCCTTATATTGAATATCAATGAGAAATTGCCCCCTTTCATTGGTAGTCGCTGTAGGTTTGAGATCAATCTGTTATTACTCAAGGAACCCCTAGCAACATCTGGGAGAACCCTAGGTGGCAGATAAGCCTTGACATAGTAAATTTCAGTTTTCATTTGAACTAGTTACATAATGGGAGCCAGCAGTCAGCAATTCATCGTTAGGGGACAAATAGAAATATACACAGATGAAATGATTTTCCCATTACTGAAGTGTTATTTCCAGAACCTCCACAGCTAAATGTCAAACAGTCCCTGGCAGAAAAAACTCGCATTCCACTGGTGCCACTCCATGTAAATATTGATAACTGGGCCTTTCCTCGGCAGTCCTCCAAAACGCAGTCCTGTCAAAGACCCCTTTAAAGGGCAAGCCCTATAAACAAGTGATGAAAAGTTCCGAGCTGTACCCAGTATTCACCAGAAGTCCACTCTGTATTCCATTTCAGCTTTGATTCTGCCAACTCTAAACTAACTGTGCGAGACTTCAATATCATGTACAGGACACGTACATGTGCAATGTGAGAGATGACAAAGAACAGGTAAGGTACAGTGGGGTAAAAAAGTATTTATTGCTCCCACAGTTGCTTTCTTCAAACCAAGCTGCCTTTTGCAGATTCAATCTTCCCAGCCTGGTGCAGGTCTACACCATAGTGGAGTTTGGAGTGTGACTGTCTAAGGTTGTGGACAGGTGTCTTTTATACTGATAACAAGTTCAAACAGGTGCCATTAATACAGGTAATGAGTGGGAGGACAGAGGAGCCTCTTAAATAATAAGATACAGGTCTGTGAGAGCCAGAAATCTTGCTTGCTTGTAGGTGACCAAATACTTATTTTCCACCATAATTTGCAAATAAATTCTTTCAAAAATCAGACAATGTGATTGGATTTGTTTCCACATTTGGTCTCTCATAGTTGAGGTATACCTATGATGACGTGGGAAGTGGGAGAACTTGCACAATTGGTGGCTGACCAAATACTTTTTTGCCCCTTTTTTGCCCCACTGTAAATGACATGCTCAGTTGGACATCCCATTGACTGCTTTTCTGCCACTATAACAGATGACTGGCAACAATGCTATTCTAATCCATTTTATATAGCAGTAAATGGACCTTAAGCTACCATACGGGCAGGCTAAATGAGCCACCTCTAAAAGACTCCTCCATCCACACTACTGCCCCGTACACATGGTCGGATTTTCCTATGGAAAATGTCCGATCGGAGCGTGTTGTCGGAAATTCCGACCATGTGTGGGCTCCATCGGACATTTTCCATCGGATTTTCCGACACACAAAGTTGGAGAGCAGGAGATAAAATTTTCCTACAACAAAATCCGTTGTCGGAAATTCCGATCGTGTGTACACAAATCCGACGGACAAAGTGCCACGCATGCTCAGAATAAATAAAGAGATGAAAGCTATTGGCCACTGCCCTGTTTATAGTCCCGACGTACGTGTTTTACGTCACCGCGTTCAGAACGATCGGATTTTCCGACAACTTTGTGCGACCGTGTGTATGCAAGACAAGTTTGAGCCAACATCCGTCGGAAAAAATCCTAGGATTTTGTTGTCGGAATGTCCGAACAAAGTCCGACCGTGTGTACGCCCTATAACAGTGCGGCTGGACGAACCTCCCCTGCCAACTATTGTTTTCTGACAGTGTGCACCTACGGCTACCTGAATACCTGAACAGTGACTACATCTGATTGGATGCAATCACTGTCCTCCCAATAAATTTTCCACCTGGCTCCTTTGACACATCATTAAAAAGTTGACTAAAAAGTTGACTTATGTCGTGCGGATTGGTGCAGACAGGGCCACCTAGTGCTCAAATCTCAGCCAATTCAGTGGCAACTAGCTAAAATTTGAAACAATTATTGCAATTTTTTTTTTTTTTTTCTGGTACAATATTTTTAATAAAATATGAGAAAGGCAAAACCAGATAACAAATTCCCACGCAGGGCAAATGGAGATAAAACATAAGAAAAAAAGGTTCATATAAATGTACATAATAAAACATATGTAGCACTGGTAGATTTGTGATCTACCCACTGCTAGGTAAATTTAGTAACTTGTTCGTTAGGGAAGTTAGATTTGCCATGTTCCAGCTTGGCTGACGTTGCGTGTGTTTCCATACTGAGCCGGTGGGTGTCGCTGTTACCACTGGTTAGTGTTGGAAAGGCAACGTGTCTAAGCGTATGGGTGCTCCTCTGTCCCGGAGACAACTCGGTGGAGGTGGTCCTCCGAGTTGCATTCTGGGAGAGGGTATTTATGGGACAGACGCCATATTTTGGGGTTCGTTTTACAGCCACCTGCTGGCCCTCCTGGCCAACAGGTATGCGTTAGTGCTACCTCGTGGTCCTCCGTTCCGGAGGCCCGCAGCGTGTGGGTGGGCACAGAAGCATGTCTGGGGCCTACCACAGCAGCCGAGGAATGGTCCTGAGCTGTCTACCCCAAGTGAAGAAGCTGGACAACCGAGGAGATCCCAGGGGAGGACCAGTCATGGAAGGATCATGCAGAGTGCTGGTCTGGAGAGGGGCCTGGTGACTCGGTTGGAGGACGTATCCTAAAATATTTCCACAGCATAGTACTGCCTGGTTGGTTTAGAGGTCCAAGTACTGTGTCTGACATTTACCGCAAAGTTTAACATATCCTGTGGCAGAGGATTGTACGGATTTATTTCAAGCAAGACTGTGGCAGAGACCTTTGTTTGTGCTACGTACTGGCTGCTAGGCAAGTGAGAGAGGCCTATCCAGGCGAGCAGAGATTGTGTCCCACAAGGGGATCGCATCGGATTACAATATTCAACCTTAAAGGACATTCCTCAAGAATCTTATAGAAAGGTATTTGAGCTTCCCTGTTGCTTCCCTCCTGCCTCTTTCCTGCTACTTCCTTCGTTATTTGGTTTAATAAGGCATTGAAAACGTATTCAAGTGTTGGTGCTTTCATCGTCCAGAGGTAAACTCAACGGAACCCTAGACCCGGTGACGGTGAAACAGGGTGTCGAGAGTGATGGTAACAGACCAGTCTAAATCAGCAGCTACACCGAGAGTTAGTGCTACACATATATTATGAGGGTGTTGATTATCAATTGACATCGACCTGCCAGCCAGAGCCGGGGGTCAGTGCGCTATGCCCGAGCCTTGAGACCCAGGGGCTAAGGCAGAAAAGGGGGAGCGGAACGGGGAAGAGGAAGACAGAACAAACACGAGAGAGGAAAAAAAAACAAAAAAAAAACCTCAATGGCTAGAGGACATCCGTTTAGAAGAACAAGCAGATATGTAGGTGTCAAAAAATCTAACCATTCATCACCTCAAGCACTCACACCTTAATTCCTGTTAAATAATTATGTTCATTGTGACAGATTCCTAAACTGTACAAACTGTCACTGAACATCTATGCTGTAGTACTGTGTAAACAAGCTATACGCGTCATACCCTTGTTTTTGTTTTGTTTTTTTGCAACTCCTACCCTTATTACTGAGCCCAGTAATAATACAAAGCAAACATTCTAAACTTGAGACAGAAAAAAAAATTGGAAATTAAAGTTTGAATTTGGATTGTTTCTGCTGGGTTGAGTTTTTTTTTTTTGTTGGGAAAGAAACCCACCAGACAAAGGTGCAACTAAAACCTAGTGTGTGTGTGTATGTGTTCAGTTGCATTAAACTCTCATCCATTCTATTGGCCAGCTCCCAGCTGTCTGAGATGTAACCAATTTGTACACACATACTAGGTGCCATTTTAGACAGGAGTCAATTAACCTACCAGCATGTTGTATCGGACTCTTGGCCAGGGGCGTAACTAGAAATCACAGGGCCCCATAGCAAAATGTTGTATGGCCCCCCCCCCCCAAAAAAAATGAACTAATGCCACTGAACAACAGATTACCACACCTATGTAGCACAGTACCCAGCTTATATGAATTTTGAACAACAAAATATGCAGTATACTGTACGGACACCCCCTACCTCAATGCAGACCCCCCCAGCAGTGCAGACACCCCCCTTCGTACAGACCCCCCAGCATTACAGACCCCCCTCAGTGCAGACACCCCCCCAGCAGTACAGACACCCCCCCGCATTACAGACCCCCCTGAGTGCAGACACCCCCCCTAGTGCAGACCCCCCAGCATTACAGACCCCCCTCAGTGCAGGACCCCCCCCAGCAGTACAGACACCCCCCCCAGTGCAGACCACACCCCTCAGTACAGACACCACCCGGTGCAGGCCCCCCCCCCAGCATTACAGACCCCCACTCAGTGCAGAGGCCCCCCCCGCTCAGTGCAGACCCCCCTCAGTAAAGACATCCCCCAGCACTGCAGACACCCCCCTTAGTACAGACACCCCAGCATTACAGACCCCTCTCAGTGCAGGACTCCCCCAGGCAGTACAGACACCCCTCCAGTGCAGACCCCCCCAGCATTACAGACCCCCCTCTCAGTGCAGACCCCCCCTCAGTACAGACACACCCCAGCAGTGCAGACACCCCCCATAGTGCAGACCCCCCTCAGTACAGACCCCCCCCCGTGCAAACCCCCCCAGCATTACAGACCCCCCTCAGTGCAGACCCGCCTCAGTAGTACAGACCCCCCTCAGCAGTGCAGACACCCCCCTTAGTACAGACACCCCCCCTAGTGCAGACCCCCCTCAGTGCAGGACCCCCCAGTGCAGACACCCCCCCAGTGCAGACCCCAGAGCATTACAGACCCCCTCAGTGCAGACACCCCCCCAGTGCATTACAGACCCCCCCTCAGTGCAGACACCCCCCCCCCAGTGCAGACCCCCCTCAGTAGTACAGGCCCACCTCATTACAGACACCCCCCATCAGTGCAGACACCCCCAGCATTACAGACCCCACTCAGTGCAGGACCCCCCAGCAGTACAGACACCCCCAGTGCAGACCACCTCCCTCAGTACAGACACCTCCCAGTGCAGACCCCCCTCAGTGCAGATACCCCCCAGTGCAGATACCCCAGAGCATTACAGACCCACCTCAGTGCAGATCCCCCTCAGTAGTACAGACCCCCCTCAGTACAGACACCCCACAGCATTACAGACCCCCTCAGTGAAGACCCCCCCTCAGTGCAGACACCCGCCCTCAGTAGTGCAGACCCCCCTCTGTGCAGACGCCCCCCTCTTACATACCTCAGAACTGCGCAGTTTGTACGTAGCCTTGAGAAGGCCCATTCAGGGGCTACCAGGGAAGAAGAAGCATTAGGACAGATACGAAAGCCTGACCCAATGATTATTGGTGCTCACAGATAAGCCAGGGGCCATTCTTCTACTGCATCCTCTCAAAAAACTCAAAGAAGCTTGTATGCTTGGCATAGCCATTCTCCCTCAGAACATCTTAAAGACAGATAGACAATACCTACACACTTCTAAAGTTCATGGTCAATTTTATTCCCAGAATGTTATTTCTGGACACAACCTGTAATTGAATGGAGCATAATCAAGGATGAGCTTAAGGATTTGCAAATGTGTGCAAACTAAACCCTTTGGTTTTAACGTGAACACTTAGACAGGGTCAATTAGGTTTATTGCAGGCTGGCTGGTGAGCTGGGAATTTTTGTTTGTTGTTTTTTGACATGTGCCGCCTTCCATGTACTCCTTGCTGCAAAGGCCAATTATAGGTTGGGATGGTTGCCATTTGTTTGTACTGTTGGTAATTGGTGAGGGGACTGGATACCTTCACTGCCACTGTGCTATTGCTGGGTGTTCAGTGCATTCCTATACCTATAAGGATGTGTGGGCTCCCTCCCGGCATTCCTGCCCTTAATCTATCCATTAATCTATATGTGCTCCAATTTAGGAGACTCTCAAAACGATAAAGTTAGGACTGCAGTGCACTGGGGTGCCATGAAGTGGCTGCTGCAGCTTACGCATGTATTTGCAAATGTGTGCAAATTAAACCTTGTTTTAACATGAACTGTTACGGTTAATTTGGTTTGTTGCAGGCTGGCTGGTAAATGAGCTGGGAATTTTGTACTCCTTGCTGCAAAGGCCATTAATAGGTTGGGTTGGTTGCCATTTGTTTATACAATCAAAGATGAGCTCCCTAGGCTTTCAGGACCTTCGGTAGTCATTGGACTTTCATTTATTCTCTTATATAGTTCCCCACCACTTCAACATTCAATACTGTACCCACACCCTGCTGGGGCTCATGTTGCACCTGGTTTGGTTATGTCTTCCAGCGTCTTTTTTTCAATGCCTTCCCTTCACCTAACTTCTAAATATACCCATTTTTAAAAAAATTTCCAGTCACTGTAATGAAGCGCTAGCTCCCTTCAAGTATTCCTACTCTGTGCGTCATTTTGCTATAAATACAGTCGGAGGACTAATAAAAATACATGGTTATATAATTATTCATGTAAAAATACCATCTACCACTCTGTTAGGTTTAATACTTATTACTTATCACAAACATACCTGTGGAACAGTCTTGGGATTCAATGTAGCATGACTCACTATAACATAGCGCAAATAACCCAGCCATGACTCACATCGACTCAATTCTTAATCTAAAGATACTGCCATGCATAGAACTGCATAGCTGGGAACGTTTTAGAAGAATTTTCAGGGTCACTTGCAGATTAGGTTAGGCTTTCTTCCTCGTATACAGTCTATAAGCAACACGGAACGCTTTTTTATAATGTCCCCCTGTTTTATTGGGTAATACTCCTTTTACATTTAAAATTCTAATTTTCCATAAATATTAACAAATGACTTAAAGCAGACATTCAGACCAAACAAATAATAACCCATCAAAAAGATAAAAAGCAGCATTTGCTGCAATAATCCTCAATCTGGAGCTGTCCCCTGCATTACTTTTCTTCACCACTAGATGCCCTTGGTCTTCTGGATTGGTTGACAGTCCACATCGTTCAACCCATTTTTTTTTCTGGGTCCAGACAGTCATAGTCTGAGCCTACAACTTCACAGGGAAATTAATGAATAAATAACTAAAATAAGGTGTTTTTCATATCTGCTTATAGTATGGATTTAAAATGTTACAATTGCTATTATTATTAAAAAGGCAAAAATGCTAATTTAGATTTTCATTTTCTGCAGATTTAACAATCAGATAAACAAGTATGGATTTGCTTACACACCAAATAGTATATCTGGTAATTCTATATTCCTCTCTGTATTACACCAACTTCAAGGTCTAGAAGAGTCAGCACTTAAATCTGTATGACACATGCGGCTTGCTATGGGCCACACCCTAGGAATCGCTGGCCTGGCTTCCAACGAACAGTCACATATCCACATGTTTCTGTTTAGGCGACAGAAGCAATAAGAGCAAAGATGTTCTGCTCACAAACGTTCTTCCTAGTGTCTCCAGGCCAATCATCTTTGGGCCAGATTTTTCCAGCCAATACTACTGTTTATTCACCCTGAAATTAACTTGATCTCAGATCATTTGTGGTCGTGGTAAGCAATAGACCCTTGTGCAAGCACAGGCCAAAGTGACAGCAAGAATGGGACCCAACACTTGCCTGATCCACAGCTAAGGTAAATGGGACCCTAAATTCTAGAGGGCCCTTGTGTTCATATGTGAGCACAGGCCAAAAGAAAGGGGACCCAACACCTGGCTGATCCACATCGAACGGTAAACGGGCCCCCAAGTTCTAGAGGGCCCTTGTGTTCATATGTGCACACAGACCAAAAGAAAGGGGGCCCAAAACTTGCCTTATCCACATCTTAGGTAAATGAACCCCTAAGTTTTAGCGGGCCCTTGTGCTGCTGTACAAGCACAGGTCAAAGCAACAGCGAGAAAAAGGGACTCAACACCTGCCAGACCCACATTTTTTGTAATTGAGCTCTCGTATTTGTGGCTTGGGAGATTCCTTCTCCATAAGAACGAACATGCACACATTTGCTCAGTTTGTAGAACGGCCTAGATCATGAATGCTTGTATACAAGCGAGAAAGTCTCGGAGTCAAGTACTTCTGACATCACAAGAGCTTGTAATTGCCCCCCTGGGGAGGCCAAAAATAGAATAATCTTTATGGGCAGCCTGATCCATATAATATGCTATATGAGCTTTCTGCTGGAACGTTAACAGCTGTGTAATCCAACATACAGGACGAGGCGATATGGTGCTAGACCAAATATTAAAACAGGCAGATTGTTGGACAGCAATTGCCCAAGGACATCTCCACCCTTTACTGGGTAATCCATGTAATCCAATTTTCTAAACTGCACGCATTTTTAAGGGTGTAAGGGCGAGGACACCCTAAAAAAAAGATTTGTACACAAAAGAAACCAACCAATCACAAATTGTTTAGCATCTTTTGGATCTGTAATTAAAATCTTATGGTACCTTTCACACCATATATTTTTTCCATTACTTTTATTATGGTTTTCCATAGGGGTCAACCAATATCATTTTTTCAGGGTCGATATCGATTTTTTGGCTGCCTTTCAGGCCGATAGCCGATATCAGGTGCCGATATACTGTACATTTAAAGTTTTTATTTTTACGCGGTCCTTTTCATTTTTTTTTTTATCACTTTTATTGCTGTCACAAGGAATGTAAACATCCTTGTGACAGTAATAGGCAGGGACAGATACTCTTTATGGAGGGATCTGGGGTCTATAAGACCGCAAACCCCTCCTATGCACTTGAAAGTATTCAAAATGGCAAGATCAAGGTTTTTGAATAATTTTGATTTAAAAAACAAAACAAAAACTGGTGCCTTTAGGATACCAGTAACCCAAAAGGGATGTCATGACATCGCTTCCAGGTTATTAGATCCGAGACCAGATCAAAGCCGAATTTGGCTTTGTTCGGGTCTCCGGTTAGTCGGCGGACATGCCAGATGGTCGCTCAGGCCTCCCGGGCGGAGCGGCGGCAGGAGGGGGGGGGGGACGTCCCGCTGCTTGTAATAACAGCTGATGAGCAGCTTAGCTGCATCGGCTGTTGTTACAAAAAAGCTGACCATCCGCTCTAAAGAACGGTAGCGGAGTGATGCCTGCAGCTGCACACATTACCCCGGTACAACTCCTTGAAGCAAAATCGGTACATTTCTGACCGATACCTTGAAAAGTGTGAATATCGGCCCCTGATAATTGGTCTTCCCCTAGTTTTCAATATAGTAAGAAAGGGTAAAATTCCCAATCAGGTTATTTTTTCTGTCTGTCTGACCTTGGTAAGATTACCCTTCACTTCCTGTCTTGGGGAGGTCCTCCGTGATGGGAACTCCTGCTGTTACTTGAGCAGGAGCATGGAATTCCCAAGTCAGCCCTGCCCAGTTCTCCTCTGCTGAACTACAGAGCACCTACCTGTATCATCGCCATAGCATCAGGGGACGTGTTTTCTAGTCCAAGTAGGAAAACTCAGGCAGAGCTGACAACACTGCTTGGGATTTCAGTGCAGCAGAGGAAATGTGTTTTCAGCTCAAATAGGAAGTTAGCATTCATTCAATGGCCGATTAGCAGCAAGAATAAACATATGGCTAGGCTGACAGGTGGATGTGATCAGTTGTGGACAGGGAACCTGTAGAAATCAATGACAGGCTAACAAGTAATCCTGGATGCAGACATTGTCCCGTATCTGTCCCTAACCGCTGGATGTGTGGTTACATGTGAACAATTGTGGCACCTGTCAGCCCATCACTGATTTATCTTCCTGTCCACGGCTGATTGCATCTACATGTTGGCCCATCTGCAGCAATACAACGATTATTGCCACTGTCTGGCCGTGTGAATGAGTCATTGGTTAGAAAGACTTAAGTGCTTTAATACGAGCGGAATATATATATATATATATATATATATATATATATATATATATATATATATATATATATATATATATATATATATATATATATATATATATATATATATATATATATATATATATATATAAAAATAAAGGGTTCCACAAATCCGCATAGCTTCTCTAGACTACTTTCAAGTCCTGCATGAACGGTTAATCAAACAGCCCTTACACACTTATTTCAGATATAAATTGAATAACACACAAAAAAATTACCGCTAGATACATCTAAATAGAAGTCAAGCATAGTTCTTTATATGATGGATTTAGCACCACCATTGTCATTGACATTCTGAGAAAAAGGTCTGAAGCAAGTTCTACTTTGACACCCACATAAGTACACAAACAGAATATAATTGGATCAAGAACACATCCTCAGATGCCTTCAGTGTTCTTACATATGGAAAGCAGACTGAAGCTTCAAAGAAAGAATAAAAAAAAACTACACCCCACCCAGGCCCCATATAAGTTATGGTGATGAGCACCAAAAGGATCTTCCTTCTCGCAGTACACAGACGTCATCTACCATAATGAAACATTTTCAGATACAGAAAGTATATATAGGTAGAGAGGTAATCTCTGCTAAGGTAGGCGTCTTCTGTTATGACCTCATGTGACGAATCTTGTATTGTGTGTACTATTGAATCACACCCATGAACATTAAAGCAGAAAATATGGAAACTAGGGGACATGAAAAAAAAAAAGTCCAAACGCAATATTCCCCACGCACACGCTCAAGAAAATGTCTGTTCAGTAATGCTGGGTGTTGTAATGACCATAGGCTGGAAACCGGTCACTATCAAAAGTGAAGAAATGTTGTCATCAGCACACCAAGGATTCCTTGAAAGGGTCCAAAGCTTTATTTTCGTGGTCACATGGTAAACATATGGCAGCGTTTCGGAGCCACGCAGGGCCCCTTCGTCCAGCAAGTCACTTGCAAAGACCCTTTCGAGAAATCCTTGGTGTGTTGATGACATTTCTTCACATTAAAATAAAAAAAATTAGTCCAGCTAAGGCTGGCCATACTAGTTGAGAAAAAGATTCCCCCATCCTCGCTAAACATCACAGATGGAGGAAATTTCCCATGCAATTTAGAGTATTCTGACAGCAGTGGCGGCCAGAATACCCCTACAGTGCCTGCAGCTGATTGGATGCAGTCACCGTTTAGCTGCACATTTTTTACCCAGCTCCTTCAATTTTTAGATCGAAGCTTGTTGAGCTGGGTGATGCCAAGAGGTCCATCTACAGCTCGAAATTTGTCCTATCCACCAGAAATTGAATGCAATTGTGTGGATACTGGAGGCTGATATAACACACCAGGCAAGAAGGTAAATATACAGTTTAAAGTAATTTGCATGAATGACCAGAGTATATGTTGGAAGTCTCCTCTGCTCTCAAGCCGAATCCTTCCTGCTCTGCCTTCTAGGCGTAAGCCATTTTGGGCAAAATACGTTAGAAGGGAGGTCTAATGGGCAAGGACTGTTGCATTGACTATTGGCTTCAATAAACTGGAACTTTGGGTGCTGTTTTTGGTGTGCAGAGAGCTCCTTTTTCAATTATGTGAATGGCTTCACCTACCAATATAGGCAATTCTGTTGAGCCTCTCTTGATATTCACCCACATTCACAGTACAGCAAGTTCCTCGCCTTTGTTTCCCTGTTCAAGTAAAGGTAATATAGCTTGGCCAAAAAATTGCCCCAGGCAGTAATGGAACAGTAAAGTAGCTGCAACTCCCCAATAAAGACATCTCATCTCCTTGGTGAATCGTGTAAATTTGAGCCATGGGAGGTCCTGTTGGCACCACCCAGCTTGACAAACGTTGGTTTAACGAAATTATGAAACCAGGTGGAAAATTGTTGGCTGCACAGTGACTACATTCTATCAGGTGCAGTCACTTTTTTGCAGCCACAAATATCACACCTGCTTGAATATAAAAGTCAACAGCATAGATTCCTCCATTCATGGATATAATCTGTCACAATGAATATAAATGATTGTTGGCAGGAATAAAAGGTGTATGTGTGAATGATTGGGTGATACCTACTTTCTCTTAGTTTGATGCGCTCCATCTATAAAGTCCCTTAAGACAGCGTGCTGAATTGGCCAAAATTCAAGCCGTGGCTGGTCCTACCAGCTCTAAAAAATTGGTCTTTCATTTGACTTTTGTCTAACAAGCCAGTTGGAAAATTACCGGGCAAACAGTGGCTGCATCCAATCGGATGCAGTCTCCGAGTATTCAGAAAGCAGAGGAAATTCCGCCTTCCATGCCGCTTAGAATGGATGGGGGAATCTATTTGATTTCTTTTGTTTAGCCTGCAGGCTGAACTAGAGAACTGTATATGTGTGTATGGCTAGGCTTATACTTAAAGTGGAGTTCCACCCACTTTTACAACTCTTCAGCATCCCTCACTAAACTGTGCACTGTAAACAAATTGGATATTTTTTTATTTTTTTTCTCAGCACCTACTGTATATCTGCTGTATTCATTTTTCACTTCCTCCTCCCTGGCCGTGGCCCATCGCATCATTTCCTGTTTGCAATGCATTCTGGGAAGGTACGGCAACTTCCTCTGAAACTGCCGTTGCTATGGAAACCTGACTTGAAACCTATTACACTGCTTGTCCTGCACTGAGCATGTGCGAGATCTGCAAGGATGAGATCCAGGAAGAAATACAGTCTGGCTTCAGATGCCCACACTTAAGATGGCCACGGCCTGCTGTAAGTTTATAAAATAACAAACTACTGCTATAAACTAACAAAACAGACCTTAGTTTACAGACTAACTTTACTAGAATACATTAAGCTTGTGTATTATAGGGGTATTTTTATTTAAAAAGTATAATTTCGGCCGGAACACCACTTTAAGTACAGCTAGATAGAGATTACTGGAGGCCGATACGAAAACAGATTGATGCCCTACATAAAAAGTTTCACATTTTTTAGATTAAAAAAATACGTTTATTAAATATAGGCCTTTTACATCTGCCAATAGCACAGCTTTTTTAACGGATTCTGGTAGGGCAATCTGTTTGCTCATGTTCCCAGCTCTGCTCTCTCGCTTCACCCATTATGGGGGGCCCCAATATCCCTTTTTCATTTTTTTTTTCATTGAGGTTTTGCTGCAAATTTTTCAAACAATTTGAAAAAGACAAGAACAGTGGGAATAGGGCGATGTCATCATACAAAGTATTTACGGTTCTAGAAAGCAGAACATCTCGCATGATAAATGACACAGACCCGCACAGCAGATTGTTCTGTTTAAGTTAGACGGGGGCCTAGAAGGGTACCCTCCCCCTTACGAGCCTGCAAATTATCAGTAATAAAATGATCCTTTTAAACAGTCTGTCTAATGATATTACTGTAACAAGAGGAGCAAGTCCCTCCAAAGTGAAATGTTGGATACAAGAATCTAGTTGGTAAGTACAATCAGTGTATGTCAAAGCTATAAATGTTTTTCATCGCTGGAAAACTCCAACAAATTTTGATTGATTCCCTTTTAATTCTTTGCCAACAATGGAAGAGGCCTTTCACCACATATGTGCCCCACCTGTATATTGATTAGGCTGAGACCCATCCCTGCAGAGCACATCAGGAACAAACACATTTCTCAACGTCCACCATTTCAGTATGAGAACTTCTAGACTGACAGATACCGTCTCTCCCTGGGAAGAGTAATATATCTGCCTAATATGAACCAAGTGGTTTGAAGGCCAAGACCCGCCATAACCAGGACAGGTCAACTTTTCCAAAAGTTAGATCATTTTGCAGTGCAATGGTGATTTCTATCAAACTACTGCAGGGGCTCATTGTAACTTCCTGAGAGTTTCAAAACAAGTCAATCAGACCCCATTCACACAGGGGCAACACGACTTGCAGGTCGCCCCACCAAGGCGACCTGCACACGACTGCCCGGGCGACTTGCAAAACGACTTCTGTATAGACGTCTATGCAAGTCGCCCCAAGTCACCCCCGAAGTCGTACAGGAACCTTTTTCTAAGTCGGAGCGACTTGCGTCGCTCCCCTTAGAATGGTTCCATAGCACAGAACGGGAGGCGACTTGTCAGGCGACTAGGTCGCCTGACAAGTCGTCCCTGTGTGAACGGGGTCTTACTGCAAGAAGCAATCAAAACTGAAGGCATCACTAGCTCCTATTGGGTGGTTTATGGCTAGCCTCACTGAGCACAACTGCTGGTGAAGCATCTGCCATCCTCTCCTATATTGCCACAGAACTGAGCACATTCCAAACATGGTTTGATTTGTCTAATGCAGCGCATCTCAACCTTTTTGCTTTTTTTTTTTTTTTTATGTTAAATCGCATCGCCCTTTTAAAGAATGCAAAATCTTAAGGCAACCCAGTCTAAAATGTAACAAATAAACATTACTTATCAATGGGAAACTTGAGCTTGAGACAATCTAAATTTAGCACCTTGATGGAATTAAGGTGACATCAGAGGTTCTCCCATCACATTATATGCCCCCTCGCATCAAAGTTCACCCTTTATATAAGAAGCATCTATCATGTCAGAAGTCCCCTATCACAACAGAGTCCCCAATACATGAGAGGAGAGCCCCCATCACCACAGTGTGTCTTTACACCCCCCCCCCCCCCCAATTACCAGATCATGGAGACCTCTCATCCATCTCTGATCCAGAGCAAACTGCTTGCGGCACCCCAGGGGAACCCAAATGGCGACTTTCACAATCCTCAAAGGACCTGGGGCATGTTAAAAGATTCTCTCTTCCTAGTCTGGGGAGAATGGGTTGGGAACGGTGCAGCTGTAGATATGAGACTGGCAAGAGCTAGATGTGGAGGAAAGAGTGGGCATGGGCACCACAGAGAGCCAGGATTGAATAGAAAACGAGAGGACGACAGTGGGATGTTGGACGTTGATATCTTAGGAGTCTGCAGGCAGTACAGGTTACGTAATTCTAGCCTAGGCAAGAATAACAGAATTATAATGAAGAATAATGCAGCCTACACACGACCAGACTTTCCGTCAGAAAAGGTCCTTCGGACATTCAGATCGTGTGTGGGTTTCATTGGACTTTTTGTTTCTAAAATTCTGACAGACCTAGAAATAAAACATGTTTCAAATCTTTCCGACGGACTTCAATCCTAGCGGGAAAACCGTTCGTCTGTATGCTAGTCCGACGGACCAAAAATGACACAAGGGCAGCTATTGGCTACTGGCTATTGAACTTCCTTTTTCTAGTTCCGTCGTACGTCATTGCGTTCTAAACGAATGGACTTTGGTGTGATCATGTGTAGGCAAGTCTGTTTCAGCGGAACTCCGTCGGAAAGACCATCAGAGTCTACTTTGACGGGAAGTCCGGTCGTGTGTACGCGGCATTAGAGACCAAAAAGGTAACCTTTTTAACATGGAGGAACTGTTGAAATAACTTCCAGGTCTTGGGGAACCCCTCACAAAAATGACTGTACCTACAACTCATGGTACATTAGTGTGGTGGTCAGTGGGAAGAATGCCCTTCCTCAAATAACTAAAAGATCATTGGTGTCAGTGGTTACTAACCCGAGAAGGCGAAACTGATCATTGCTGTAGGAATCCCTAGCAAACTCTGGAGGAGAACCTTGTTGAGAAGGGTTAACTTACAGCTACTAAATAATATTTATTTACACAGTTGCCAGGTCATCACTGAAAAATACAGCCTTATGATTGCTACAGGTTACCACATTGTCTTTTTTAACAATTAAATCTTCCACTGGTTAGATCCAAAAAAATTAAATAATTAGACACTTTTTATGAGGACTGATGAATAATCCAGCATTCTGCATTTTGTGGCTCATACTGAAGGTAGTGAAGTAGGTATCTTTAGGACTAAAACTAGACATACTGTGATTATATCAAAAATAGCCAAATGACAGATATATTTAGTGGTGTTTTTTGTTTGGCTCAACTCCTTGTTGACAGACAAGATAGACAGCTAATGAAATAAGAACACAAACATTCAAGGTATTTTTTCCTGCTGTTTTACTTTGGAAAATGGCAGCATTTAAATTGTTCCTACAATCATCAATACAATCTGCAGCAACCAAGACAACATAGACACACAAACTGTAAAAGGTAAATTGTACTACCCGCATTCTCAAATTTCAATATCCAATTTAAAAGGCCCATTTACATCTTTGCAATGCAGTAAGGTGACCTATAACCTGCGTTTTTAGGGAGCTGCAAGTGCTGCGGTTTTGTGCAACCAAAAATAACATACCTACTCCCCGATTCCTTACTAGCTGTAGAGGTCTGCATGATAACTACCTACCAGATGGGACATTTCTGCTTATTTCTGGACCTGAATGCAAAAACCGAAGATCTTATAGAGCAGGGCTTGACAAATTTGCTTTGAATCTAGGAGCCAGCTAAAGAAAAAGTTAGGAGCCAGTTTTTTAGATCAGCTGCACGGCTGGGACCAAAATGAAAAAAGCCAGAAAATTAAAAATATAAAATTTTGCAAATAAGTAATTTTTTTCCTTCACTGATGTGCGCTGATGAGGCTGCACTGACGAGATGGCACCGATATGCACTCCCTGTCAGCTCACCGGTGGTAAGGAAAGGGCGACAGATCAAGACTGCAACTGCAACCCCAGCACCCAGCTGTCAAACTGGGAAGGAGATGTCAGAGGTGGGCAGGCAGTGAGAGTAGGCACGGGGAGCACTCAGCCGTGCTCATCACAGCCCCACCCACCAGAATAGGACGCCGGTTCCCACAAAGGAGCGTGTATCCCGCTCCAGCAGGCTGAAAAGCCGCAGCCAGCCCGACCCTTTAGTCCACAAACCTGCGGGCTGGGGGGCACATGGGGAGAATCCAGACTACAGGCACCTGAGATTTGACGAGCCCTGTTATAAAAGAGATCATCTAGAAATGTTAAATGTGCATCTCCTGTTCCATAAATTTATATCTGTGTATCTGTAGCGCGAGATCGTCTAAGGCTGGGTATACACATATGCGGGCGTGGTTTCAGTGCGGCAGTCCAGTGCGGTTCTGTTCAGGTACAAATTTTAGCCTGAAATCGCACCTGAACCAGACCCAAAATCGCACAGGACCCTTTTTAAAACCGTTCCACAAGTGTGAACTGGCTCCATTGAAAGCCGGTCCGATTCACATGTTATGCAAATTGGATGCAGTTAAAAACACATCCAATCCGCATATATGTGAACCGAGTCTAATGGGGTGTACACACGGTCGGACTTTTCGGCTACAAAAGTCCGACGGACCAAATCCGGCGGACAATCCGATCATGTGTGGGCTTCCCCAGACTTTCAGCTGACTTTTTCAGTCGCAAATCTGACGGACTTTAGATTTGGAACATGCTTCAAATCTTTACGTCATAACTCCGCCGGACCCAGAAATCCGCTCGTCTGTATGCTGGTCCGACGGAAAAAAAAAAAAGACGCTAGGGCAGCTATTGGCTACTGGCTATCAACTTCCTTATTTTAGTCCGGTGTACGTCATCACGTACGAATCCGTCGGACTTTTGTGTGATCGTATGTAGGCAAGTCCGTTCGTTAGAAAGTCCGCCGCAAGTCCGTCAAAAGTCCGTCGAAAGTTTGTCGGACAGGCTGTCGGACTTTTGTAGCCGAAAAGTCCAACCGCGTGTACGCCCCATAAGGCACTTCTGCCTCTGACTACTTGTCTCACCAGATTTGATGTCACTACTGTGTTTTGCTTACTGTTCTCATTGCTAGAGAGCAAGTTGTACCGGAGAACTTGTAGTGTAAGAATCCCCCTGCTTCTGCTTTATTAATTCAAGGTGCTTCCTTTATCTCTCCTGCCTCTTCTTGATAATTCCTACATCAGTCAAGATGACGGCTCTAACATGGGAAGCAAAGCCCTACTCTTCTACCAAGATCACTGCATCCACAGACACACAATGGAGTGGTAACAGGGAAAAAGATCAGATACAGAGATATTACAGACAATCATGGTGACTAGTTCTTTGCCTTTTATGGGCACAGCATCCACAATTCAAAGTCCACTTTTAGCCTGGGTTCACACATGTGCGGTGTGAATTGAAGCTCAGGTTTCCCTGGGAAGATAAAAATCAGTTGTTCAGAGGTTCCACTGCGTTTAGCTGCGGATCAGTGAGCAGGGGGGGGGGGAGGTGTAGTGAGGAGAAGGAGAAAATCCATGTTCAGAACGCAATGGATCTGCGAATCAGATGCGTTCCCATAAAAGATAATGGGCTTGTAATTCGCACCGCAATGCCCAGAAAACGCACACTTTTTTGTGCAATGCGCAGTGCGAATGCAACGCACATATGTGAACCAGATGCATTCATATGAATGTATTTTAAAATGTCCTGCAAATTGGATGCAGTGTAAGTCGCATCTAATTCGCATAGGTGTGAACGGGGGCTCAAGGTTGCAACGATACCGAGTATTTGCACAAGTGTCGGTACTCATGCAAGTGCACCGATACCTGAAACCGATATTATCAGCCTAAAATAAGTCCTTATTGTCCTCCATTTAATTATTTTCCTGCTTTTTTTTTTTTTTTGTTCACGTCTATTTTATAAAAGATAAACATTTAAAACTTTTTTTTGTTTGCTTTGTTAGTGAATATTTTTACACAAATATATTAACATATTTACACATTTCACATTGAAAAACGCAAAATTAAAAGAAAATCTATTTATTTAATTTGTAAATAACTTTTCAATGCTTTGTACCATTGCTGACAGCTGAAGTGAAAACAAAACAGTTGCAGTAGGTATCGGTAATTGGTATCGGCGAGTACTAAAAGCAAAAAAAAAAAAAAAGTATCGGTACTCGTATCCCTATCCACTTTAAAGCCCAACTCTGGGCACAAGAACATAAATACTCTTGCAGTGACCCCCATTTATTGCACTCAAAAAAGGTAACTGCTTAGGTCAAAGGGCACAGGGATAGGAAGCTCCTGCTGCATGCCCATCTCTTCCACATACAATGCAAGGTTAATAGTAGGGCTGGGCGATTTTCTCAAAAAAAAATAAAATAAATAAAAATAAAAAAACTTGATTCACGATTCGAATCAAGTTTTTTTTTTTTTGGACACCGCGCCGATCCTGAGGAGCTGCGGGGCAGGAGTTTTTAGGCGAGGCCGCGGCTTCGGTCTCGCGGACTAGGCCTAAGCCGCGGCCTCGCCTGAAAACTCCTGCCCCGCAGCTCCTCAGGACCGGCGCAGTGAAAAAAAAAAAAAAAATCTAAAAAAGCCGATTTGCTTAAATTTTGAATCGACTTGACCTCTCAACTCGATTCAAGATTTGGATCGATTTTTTCCCCAGCCCTAGTGAATAGCCCTGCATTGTATCTGTTGATGCCAAGGGTCCACCCAAAGAGCCTGGGGTGGAGCCTCCCCCTTAAATCAGGGTCCCCAGAGAGCCTCCCCTCCCCTTGGGGACCCCTGCACAGGCTATGGGCCCCATATTTGGGGCTATAGCCCCAAAAGCCACCCCCTAGCGACGCCACTGTGCGTGTGTATAACACAACCACGACTTTGCCTTTTAGTACTGATGGCTGAAGGAAGCCTAGCATGACCCAATCACCCCAAGACAAGACGTCCCGCTCACTGCGCCATCAACACGTATGGCTAATGTCGGCTGAGTGAAGGTATTAATGGCCATGGAGAGGGTTTTATTAGTGGTACCTGTATTAAAATAATAAATGCATGGATCTCATTCATGGTTTGGCCGTTGTAAAATTTTTAAAATAAGTATTCTGCCAAAATTTTTATATTTTTTTCAAGCCTTACCGATAGATATTCCAACGGCCTTTTTCCGCCAAGTCGACACACTTTTTACTAAATTTATATGGGCAAATAAGCGACCAAGGATGAGTAGAAGCCGTATGACTATACCAAAACAATATGGCGGCCTGGCAGTCCCAGATGTAGTTAAATACTACCAGGCAGTACATGTCGGAAGGATCATTGATTGGTGTAGACATACAGAATTTAAATTATGGACAGAATTGAAACAAGAATTTAGCGTGGTACCCTTACGAAGAGCGATTTGGTGCTATGCAGCTCTACCGGTCTCCCTTGAAAAACACCCTTTTATAGGCCCAACACTGCAAATAGGTTTTAAAATCTGTCAGAATCCCAAATATTCGTCAAAACATTCCCCATTGATTCCAATATTTGGGAATCCAAGTTTTCTGCCAGGGATGGAGAAAGGGGCATTTCAAGGTATTCGGGAGAGGGGATATACTCAGGTAGCAAATTTTTTGCAATCTGATGCTTGGCCTACAGTTGCCTCATTGACACAAGTGGGTGGCCGATTTGAAATAAACTTATGGAAGGCACTACAACTCCGCCACTTCCTTGAGTCATTGGGACCAGCGATAAATTATAGACGAGAACCGACAAGGTTCGAACTATATTGTGAAGAGAAAGAGCCCCTAGCCCGAACAATATCTAAGATATACACAATGTTAATTGCCCCCCCAGATAACTTTGAAATTCCAGGAATAAGAAAGTGGGAAAGGGACCCAAATAGGATTTTTACGCCAGTTCAACGTCAGAAGATAACGTATCTTTCGTTGAACTCATCAGTCTGTACGCGAACCCAAGAACTAAATTATAAGCTACTGACAAGATGGTATTACACTCAGGTCAAGCTTCGTAAGCTTTTTCCCTGAAGCCTCAGATCAATGTTGGAGATGCAGCTGGGGACGGGGGACTCTATTCCATATATTTTGGACGTGTCCAAAGATTAGGCAATTCTGGTTGGAAGTACAAAGGATAGCCCAAAAGTTTACAACCTTCCCACTGCCGGACGACCCAGCCATTTTCCTGTTGCATCTCTCACAAATACCATTACAGACATATAGAAACTCGGTCTTATGTCATATGGTTAAGACCCCAAACCACCATCAATTACTGTATGGCTCAATAAAGTAGAAGACTTGGTGTTCTCGGCCCAGAATAGAAAAGAGCAATACATTGAAATCTGGACAACATGGAACTTATTTGTATATTCAGAGGAAGGAAAGAGATTGTTGGGAGATACTACAGGGCAATGAGTCCATCTGTCTTGGAAGCTTACAATATCAAGAAGGTTCCCTACCCTCCACGAGGAGAGGGGAGTAGGGAAGGATGGTTATAGGAGGGGGAAGGAGGGGGGGTTTGTTTGTTTTTTTCCTTTTGGGGTGGGGAGATTCTATGAAAATTCAAAAATTAAAGGGAGGAATGAGTTATACCCTGGTGGTCAGGAGAAGACGAAAAAGAGAACAAAAGGAGAAGAGGGTTTATAGGGGAGAGAACAGGTGTGCTTAAAGTTTAATATGTATACTTCGAGAGTCATATGCAGAGAAATATGTCAATTGTATATATATTGAAAGTTAACGAGAAAGGAATTATGTGTTTAAGCAACTTATAGCATGTAATGTATTATTTGTTCCTCCCTTGGGTATAAAGAATATTAAAAAAAAAAAATAATAATAAAAAATGCGTTTCCATGGTTCTGATGACCAGCTGATCAGCAACATGCAAACGCACTGTACGAAAATACCAGACAAGCTGGGCTGGTGCCTTGGTTGGGAAACACTGAGATAGATGGATGGATAAATAGATAGTTTCTTGTGGTGGGGGGAATGAAGTTGGATGGAGGAGGCTCGCTGAGCCTTGTGTGATTCACCAACACCTCCTTCTGACTCATGTAGACATCTGCTCTGTCCCATGACCAGCCAATCGCTAGGGAGGACGCACTAATGTAAAATACAGACAAACACATCAATGTGCGTTGATGATATACTGGCTTTGTGCAATTTTGTGCTATTTACACAGGATTTTATTTGTAGAATGATTGGAATCCAAACATATAATGGATTCATTTCAACACCAAAAGTAAGCCGCTAGAACAATACAGAGAGGAAGCGTCCGGGCCAGAAAACAGCGCACACCGATTACTGATCCAGATTACTGTAGAATATATTCCTTGGTGGGAAAGCAAACTCGCTAATCATTGTACACAGCATGACCACTACTTGTATAGATTTTCAAGAAAACAAATAGATCATGTTGTGTAGCTTAAAATGATTGTAAGGTCAGGTGTTTTTTTTTCATCTTAATGCTGTCGCTTCTGTATTTTACTGCAATTGTGCTGTCCCCCCTCTACATTGTAAAGCGCTGCGTAAACGGTTGGCGCTGTATAACTCGTGAACAATAATAATAATAATGCATTCTATGCATTAAGATTAAAAGCCTTCTGTGTGCAGCAGCCCCCCAATACTTACCCGAGGTCCCTCTCTGTCCAGCGATGTCAACAAGTGTCTCACCTGTACGAGATTCTCCCTCCTGATTGGCTGAGACACAGCAGCGCCTTCATTGAGTGCCCCCATAGCAAGCTGCTTGCTGTGGGGGCACTCAACAGGAGGGGTATGCCAGGATCACAGAAGAGGGACCCGAGAAGAGGAGGATCCGGACTGCTCTGTGCAAATCCACTGCAACAGAGCAGGTAAGTATAACATTATTATTTTTATAGGAAAAGAAAAACAAGACTTTACAATCACTTTAATTATTACTTTCTTTGTGGTCTGGAGAATATACACAGTGCAGGTCAGACAGACGTACAGGAAATATACACAGTGCAGGTCAGACAGACTTACAGGGAATATACACAGTGCAGGTCAGACAGACTTACAGGGAATATACACAGTGCAGGTCAGACAGACGTACAGGGAATATACACAGAGCAGGCCAGATGGACGTACAGGGAATATACACAGTGCAGGTCAGACAGACTTACAGGGAATATACACAGTGCAGGTCAGATGGACGTACAGGGAATATACACAGTGCAGGTCAGATGGACGTACAGGGAATATACACAGTGCAGGTCAGACAGACTTACAGGGAATATACATAGTGCAGGTCAGACAGACTTACAGGGAATATACACAGTGCAGGTCAGACGGACGTACAGGGAATATACACGGTGCAGGTCAGACAGACGTACAGGGAATATACACAGAGCAGGCCAGACGGACGTACAGGGAATATACACAGAGCAGGCCAGACGGACGTACAGGGAATATACACAGTGCAGGCCAGACGGATGTACAGGGAATATTCATAGTGCAGGTCAGACGGATGTACAGGGAATATATACAGTGCAGGTCAGATGGACGTACAGGGAATATACACAGTGCAGGTCAGACAGACGTACAGGGAATATACACAGTGCAGGTCAGACAGACTTACAGGGAATATACACAGTGCAGGTCAGATGGACGTACAGGGAATATACACAGTGCAGGTCAGACAGACTTACAGGGAATATACATAGTGCAGGTCAGACAGACTTACAGGGAATATACACAGTGCAGGTCAGACGGACGTACAGGGAATATACACGGTGCAGGTCAGACAGACGTACAGGGAATATACACAGAGCAGGCCAGACGGACGTACAGGGAATATACACAGAGCAGGCCAGACGGACGTACAGGGAATATACACAGTGCAGGCCAGACGGATGTACAGGGAATATTCATAGTGCAGGTCAGACGGATGTACAGGGAATATATACAGTGCAGGTCAGATGGACGTACAGGGAATATACACAGTGCAGGTCAGACAGACGTACAGGGAATATACACAGTGCAGGCCAGACAGACGTACAGGGAATATACACAGAGCAGGCCAGACGGACGTACAGGGAATATACACAGTGCAGGCCAGACAGATGTACAGGGAATATACATAGTGCAGGTCAGACGGATGTACAGGGAATATATACAGTGCAGGTCAGACGGACGTACAGGGAATATACACAGTGCAGGTCAGACAGATGTACAGGGAATATACACAGTGCAGGTCAGACGGATGTACAGGGAATATATACAGTGCAGGTCAGACGGACGTACAGGGAATATACACAGTGCAGGTCAGACAGATGTACAGGGAATATACACAGTGCAGGTCAGACAGATGTACAGGGAATATACACAGTGCAGGTCAGACGGATGTACAGGGAATATATACAGTGCAGGTCAGACGGACGTACAGGGAATATATACAGTGCAGGTCAGACGGACGTACAGGGAATATACACAGTGCAGGTCAGACAGATGTACAGGGAATATACACAGTGCAGGTCAGATGGACGTACAGGGAATATACACAATGCAGGTCAGACAGCAGCTCTCTGTTTATAAGCACAGCGTGTAATTTAGAGATTATATTGTTTGTTCCATTGCAGATCCGTCTTGACATTAAGGCTGACGGCACAAAACAAATACACATGTCCATTCCTGGACTCTGTTCAAGCCTACACAGTTTACAGCAAAGTTCAGTGCCTTTCCAGCTCACTTAGGGAACAGTGCCGCCTTTGATGGGTATAGATCAGTACAGTACAAGGAAGGTGCCTTGACATTCGTTGTATCTGAAACAGCCAGCAATCAAAGCTCCGCACAAAAGGCAGCCGAGACAAAGTACTGCGCCAGGAGTGAGACATCGGACATTGTGAAATAGTCTTTATTGCAAAAGAAAAATCTCTCAGGGAAGTAGCATGTTTATTACAAATTCAGTTCCAACAGGCCTGAACCAGTCTTACCATATGCTGTTCACCTATGGTGTATTTCACACACATGGTCAGCTCTTAAAGGGTAACTCCACTATTGTTGAGAAAAAAAAAAAAAAAACATTCCTCTTTGGGTGATCCATGTACATTGCAAGGATTAGAGGTCGACTGATGTGTGTTTTTCTCTGGCCGATGCCGATATTTAGAAATCGGGGCGGCCAATGGCGGATTTTTGCAGCCAATATTTTCTTTTTGTGGCACGAATTGGCAGTGGCAGGTGGCACTGATTGGCACTGGCAGGTTTCACACTGAGCCGATATAGTGTAACTGTGTGAAACTGACATATGTAACTGAATGCAGAGAGAGACCAGTTGTCAAAATTCAGCGGTGATGTCGGGGGTAGGCAGGACCCAGCAGCTATCAAACACCAGCCAATGATTGGGCTGCTTAAGAAAGGGGCGGGGCAACATACACATAGCAACCCGCCCAGATTTCACCCCACTGGCTTATGTTTTATAGCTGCTGGGTCTCGCCCACCCACGACATCAACGCTGAATTCTGACAGCTGGTCTCTCTCTGCATTCAGTTACACATGTCAGTTTCACACACTCGGCGGCTCTGGCAAGCGCCACTCTGCCAATGGAGTGTGAGGAAGGGAGCAGGAATACCTGTGGGTCGACGGGGCACCATGCTTTTAAATCGGCCAAATTTGCATAATAAAATCGGCCGATGCCGATTTCTTAAAAAAGGCCAAATATCGGCCGACCTCTAGCAAGGATTATAACAAACTTTGTTGTAGATTCCTAACTTTTGTTATTCTGAAGAAATCCATGTGTGTTTGTCTGTGCCTCTGTGTAGAGTGAGTGTAATGGGAGTGGTTTCATAATTAACTGTCAGGTGTGGAGCTGAAGGGCACTAATGAGGAAATCTGCTGGGACTGCATCCCTTTAGATGTGTTCCTATTTAAAGTATCTCTCAAAAAAAGAAATTTTTTGTTGCAGGGGATGCCTGAAATCTGATTGGTATCTTAGGCAGACTTGTGGGAAAATTGGTGAGCCAATCACACAAGCAGGAAATTATGTTTCTGGGGGGTGGTCAGCACACACTCTGTGTACAGAACGACTCCAGGTAGCCATATTCCAACGTATTCTCATAAAAATTACATTGACTGCAGATTGAAAAGGAAAGGTCATTTTTATTAACATTCAATTACAATATGATTAGTGTCGCAATTATATGCGCCATATTATTTTTTCTTTATTTGCTATTTTTCCCCCCCACTAAAGAGGAGTTACCCTTTAAAGGCTAAAGCTATTCACAGATTCAAAAGAAAAAAAAAAGCCCCCATCCAAACAAGCGAGGTGGATGGGAGAATCTACCCCACTGAGACGTTGTATTCTGACAGCAAGGACTCCCCTGCTCTCAGAATACACTGATCAGCACTGCAGCCGCTGATCAAATAAAAATTATCCAACTTCCCATTCAACAACAGTCATGCGGTTGCAGATCGGCCCCATTCACTTGTATCAGTCACATTCAGCACATGCTATGCCCGCCAAAAGTGACAAGAGGTATAATTCCCTCCAGCGGCCATCAAAGTATTATGGCTGCTGCATGTGTACACCTCCAGAAACTGCCTCTGCAGCTAAACAGGGCGGTTGGGCTTGCAGTAAAAATGCATCTCAAACCATGGAGTTTACCTCCCCGTTACTGCTAATGTGAATGAGCCCTTAGGGTATGAGAGTTGGTGGAACAGTATAGACAATATACAGTTGGAACTAAAAGCACAGGGAGAACCTCATCAGTGTGATGAAAGATACTCATTCATAGTCCTACAAGGAGACATGGTTCAGGAATCTGCACATCTAAACCAGGAAATGGTGTTGTCCGCCTGCTGTCTGTGTGTCAGCAATGTGCGAATCACAAGACTGACCGTAAAGAATTACAACTATTCTGGTAGGTAAACAGTTGACGTATCTGGTAGATTTCATTGTGGCAGTTTTCCTGTAGTTCTACTTTAACTGCTTCCCGCCTAGCCTGTGTGTCCCTTTAACAGGATCCTTACAACTAGGGATCATGTGACCACTGTGATTAGCTGTCACGGTGGTCACATGATCGGGAGCTGGACCCAGCAGCTTACTAGAGACTGGGAGCTGTCTATGACAGCATGGTCATTGTGCTGGAAGCGCGCAGTAAGCGCCCTTCTCACTGGACTTGGTGAGAGCAGCGGGATTGGTTCCTGCTGCTGTCAGTCAAATCCAGTGAAGAGGAAGCAGGGGTGGGGTCGAGCTGCACTGTGTTTGTCAATAGACGTACACAGCGTGGCCCAGGATTGAGCTCATGCGAGTGCACCCCTGGCATGCGGCTTCCTATGGGGGCACTCAGCAGGGGAGAGGAGCCAGGAGTGCCACTGGGGGACCTCAAAAGAGGCAGATGGGGGCTGCTCTGTGCAAAGCCATTGCCTAGAGCAGGTAAGTATCACACGTTTGTTATTTAAAGAGGACGTAAACTTCCTCTGCAAACCTTTACCTATAGGTAAGCCTATAATAATGCTTTATTATGCTTTAATTTTTTTGGGCATTGACAAATTCAGTCCCCACTGGATGGGTAGCTCACTAGGGAAATATCTAAATTAGAGATGTCCTGGATTCACAAGCTCAAGACTTATGCCCCTTATGGGTTGAATATGGATGTCGACGTGAATGCATTCATAGACATAATGTCAACAGTGGAAACTCGTTCTGAGTCACGTGTGTAGGCCTGATTTTTTAGGATATTAATTTAGTTGACTCAATTTTATTCTATATTAATACATTTTTTGTTATATTATTAATTCAATTTTATATTTCATGGGTTACTGGTCTTAATTTTCAAATTTTATTTTTTTATTTACTTATCACATATTTAATTCACACTTATGAATTGAATATAATTAAATGTTCAAATATTATTCCATATTCTATGGAATTAGTCACACTTAAATCTATTATTTGGTCTTCATATAAAATATTCACATCATGGTAAGGGTGTTTTTTGTTGCATTACTTATACAATGTACAATTCACATAAATTTAATAATTTATTTACAATGGGTAATTAAAAAGTGTATCCATATTATTACAAGGTTCATATCCACTTATGGTCCGTGCGTGAAGGGGTTAATGAGGTGGATTATTGCCCCTCATCAGGCTATGTTTTCTTTTGGTGGTCTAATTTGTTTAAGGTGAGGTTTTTAGTACTCTTGTTCTGTATATATATATATATATATATATATATATTATATATATTTGTTTTTTAAGGTTTATTTCCAAACTTGCCTTGGGCCGTATTTCCTGGTTTATTGAAGGGCTGCCCATATTCAATATGGCGTTTGCGGCCAAACACTTGATACTCAGAACAAGGTCTGGCTCTGTTATAAGGTGGCGAGTCAATATGCTGCCCGTTCCCCACTGACAACGTCATGTATGACGAAACGCATCTGGAGGAGGGTATGTGTTGATGTCACCACGCTGTCGTATTAGGAGGACGGGTGTTTGTTGTAAGCCGGCCGGCTCTGTTTTATATGCAATTTTAAAACCAAGTAAATGTAAGTGCATTACCTTTTATATTATTAAAAAAGCTAGACAATATTACATTATGGCCAGTCTTTCTTTGTGGGCCTTTTGCTGAAAGAGATGCATACGGACTACACAGCGGTGCCAGTGTGTGAAAGCTGATACAGTCATCTAGCCTGTGATATTTGTTCCTAAGATCATCCGCGCAAGTAAAGGCCTTGACTGGGCTATAGCCATATGCCTATTTTGCTTGCTCTCTGGTAAGCAAGTCTTTCTTAAGGTGACGGTGCACTATTTTTGATGTGAATCACAGTGGTGCCATTGAGAAAGGAATTTATCTTACCACTCCAAAGATGGATATATATTGTGATGAGCCTGCATTCACTATATCTGGTCTCCCACAGTACACAGAACATGGAAATGCAATTATTTTAGTAAACAAACTGCTAAATACCTTTTCTCATCAGCAGTATAGAGCAGTCCTGTGACTTCGATTAATCTCTGGTTAAAGCTTGTAGGAGGAGTTTGATTGTCCTATGAGGCTGCATAATTCCTGACCCTCTGTCTGGACAGTGCTGATTGGCCCTGTGCTGATCACATGCACCCTTCCCAAAAAAAAGCAATACACACCAAACAGAGCATGTGCAGAGTGTCCCCAAGGCTCTGTACTGTCAGGAGATGGACAGCTCTTTGGTCTTGGCCATGGTGGAGAGATTGGAATCTGATTGCTTCTGTGGACAGCAGGTGTCTTTTATACAGGTAACAAACTGAGATTAGGAGCACTCCCTTTAAGAGAGTGCTCCTAAACTCAGCTTGTTACCTGTATAGAAAACACCTGGGAGCCTGAAATCTTGCTGAATGATAGGGGGATCAAATACTTATTTCACTCATTAAAATAAAAATCAATTTATAACTTTTTTTGAAATGCGTTTTTCTGGATATTTTTGTTGTTATTCTGTCTCGCACTGTTAAAATAAAACCTACCTTGAGGCTCGGTTCACACAGGGGCAACACGACTTACAGTGTGACTTTGCAAGGCAACTTGGAGGAGACTTCAGCGCGACTTTAAGCAACTTACAACGCGACTTCAAGTCGCCTCCAGGACAGGCGACTTTGGCTGTGGCCAATCACGGAATAATCAGCTCTCTGGGAGGGAGGGATTTGCCTGGGTAAACCAACTTCTTTTCCTGCAAAGTTGCTTCAATATAGATGGAGATCCGACTTGTAGGCGACTTCCATTGAAATCTATGGGTACAGGTCGCCTAGAAGTCGCCTTGAAGTAGTACAGGAACCTTTTCTGAAGATGGAGCGACTTCAGTAGCGTATATATATATATATATATATATATATATATATATATAGTTCCTCTTTAGCACTAAAACTAAAAATTCTCCAGCCATTTTTAAAAATTCTTTAATATAAACATTAATTTAGAACTTAAAAATGATAATGCATTTTATTAAAATATTTTTTCATTAGAATTTAAACATTTTATAATTTAATCACTTCTATACATTTAATGGATTTTTTAAAAACTCTTAATGTTTTTAAATTAATTTTAAAAAAATGGTATAATTTAAACATTAATTTAGAATTTAAAAATGTTAATACATTTTATGAAAATATTTTAATTTAGAATTTAAAAATGCTATCCTTTATCATTTCTATAAATTCAAATGCTTTTTCAAAATTCATCTGCCATTTTTTTTTTTGAGTCTAGCTAAAAAAAAAAAAAAAAAAAAAAAATAATTACGTAAATAAATGTTAGGCATTTCCTAATGGCTGCAGCAGTGACTTTTCCAAAACGACTAATGCTTCTCTACAGGCAATCAGTATTCCGGTCACACTTTTTGCCAACCTCAGTCCTCCAAATTGGATTTGTGGGTCTTTTCTAAATACCGTGACCAATTTTCTAGAAGTGTTGAAAACAGGCCTCTGTTCCGAGTACACTGCGTGCATTCCTATTTTTGTATTATTTGGGGAATTTCACACAGTCACATAAAAGACACGGCAGGGTTTGTGTACAGGTAAAGTGGCTGTAGTGTAAGAGTAGAAAAATATGCGAGGAATGCGACCCTGTAACTGAAAGGTCACAAAAGAGCAAGGATACTTATGCACAGTGAACTGTACAGAAATATTACATTGTACTCCTTTACAGTTCCCACACCGTGTTCAGTGATACATGAAAGTGAATATTTTATGACCGTCCAGAGTACCGGCGATCAATAGCAGTGTTTAAGGCACCGTTCACACAAATCTGGCCTTTTGCGATTATCCATGGGAGACTTGCAAAGCAAAGTTTCGCGTGAAAGGTGTGGGACGGTCTGTGTCCAGGGTCGGTCACCTTCAGGTAATAGCAGCATGAATAATTACATGCGAACGCCCGCAAATAGCTGTGAACGATATCTATTGCTTTCAATAGAGTTTCCCACCACACCTATTCGATCGCTGCCAATAATCACAAATGGCCCCACATGCAAGTGCGAATAGGGCCTAAAATTGAACTTTACCCTCCCCATCAATATCACGTCAATCTCCTCCTGCCCCCCCTCAAACAAAAATTGGATTTCTTTTTTAATGGGGATCCCTCTTTGCACCTCCTTATTTCTGGCCTAGGCCAGAATGATGTGTACTGTGCCCCTCAGCCTCCTGGGATACCCACGTCGCGGGCCCCAGGAGGCCACAGGGTACTCAACTGTGCATGCGCCACATCGTCAGGGAGGCTGGGCCATCTATCCATGTTCTTTGCAGCAGCCCTCCAAATGACACAGAACAGTGCATGTGTATAATCACCGGGCTTCTGCTCCAAGAAGAGACAGCCAGCACCCCCCGGTGATGTCAGAATATGGTGGCATGGGACTCGTGTGCTGCAGATGCTTAAAAAAACAAAAACACCATCGCTAGGCCTGTGAGCGTGTTTTTTTTTTTTTTTTGCACAACCCGCCTAAACAGGTAAGAGGGGGAGAATAAAAATAGGAAGGGGCAAGTGAGGTTCTTCTCTAAGCAATGGGCCTCTGGCATGGTCCAGGTGGTCAACAGCCAACTGTAGAAACTGCAGTCATCAGTGGCAAAGGGAAGGTGAGTATTTGGTGCTGGAGCTTTCCATGACCTTGCCAGGATTGAAGCAGAACTCTCGCACACTTTTTTCATTTTTTAAATCTGCAGTGTAAATAAGTTAAGTCTTTAAAGAGGAGTTCCGCCCACCCCTTTAAAAATTAAAAGTCAGCCGCTACACATGCTGTAGCGGCTGACTTTTAACATTAGGACACTTACCTGTCCTGGAGTCCAGCGATGTCGGCACTGCAGCCGATGTTTACATTGGCTGGTCGGGTGCTGCCGCCGCCATTGATGGTAAGGGAACCTGGCAGTGTAGCCTTTCGGCTTTACTACTGGGTCCCTACTGCGCATGCTTGTCATTGATGTCAGTTGGAGGAATACTGCCCATTGTGGATATCAGTGGGAGGAATAATATCTCATCACTGGTGTCTGTAGAAAGGATAGTACCTCGCATCAGTGAGAGGACTAGTGCCCCAAGGGCCCTATAAGGGAAATCAAAGGGTTGCATCTGGCCCAAGGTCCACAGTTTGGGGACCACTGTACTAGACTGTTGCTTTCTCTATACTGTTTTTGTGCACCATTTAGGGTCACCATACATGTTACGATCTAGCTGTACAATAAACTTTAGATTTACCAAATCTACGTAAAATGAAGACCTACCTAATCTATCAATTTTTTTTTTTTTGCAAAACAAAAAGTCCCTTTGTATTTTATTTAATGGATGGATGAAAAAGTCAAGAGGCTATACAATAAGCCAACCCAACAAATGTTACCAGGGTAGTTTATGGCCCCGCCTTTAATGCAATATTCTTCACAATAAATTCAGCTCATCCAGAACATGCATCTCAAAGAGATCTTTATGTGTCTGCAGCCAAAATATAATGAAGGGTCACTTCAGGCATGAATTCCTCAACATCTCAGGTAGATTTAGTGTCCAAAGGTATTTCAAGAGGTTTGCTCAGCATCTAGAGGAATGTTAAAATCACCCAAAAGAATTCAGAAAATCCACACCCCTTTATCTAAAAATTAGTCACTTCCACGATTACAACTCTAATGAACCACCAAGCAATATGAGAGTTTCCACAGTTGTCAGAGCAAAATGGTCTTTTATTGGAAAAAGCAGGGGTAGTTGAAAGCTGAATTCCAAAAAAAAAAATAAATAAATAAAGCAAAAAAAGATGCATACTTACCTCCCTGCTGCCGAATGCTGCAACTGCCCCCTGCCGACTCCAAGCCAGAGAACCGAGTGATCACGTGACCACTGGCCCGTCTTCCCTGAGCACAGAACATTGTCAGTCACAACTCTTAATGCCGCGTACACCCGAGCGGACTTTACGGCAGACTTTGTCCGGCGGACTTTTTAACGGACTTTACGACGGACTTTCTGAATGAACGGACTTGCCTTAACACAATCAACCAAAGTCCGACGGATTTGTACGTGATGACATACGACCGGACTAAAACAAGGAACTTCATAGCCAGTAGCCAATAGCTGCCCTAGTGTCGGTTTTTGTCCGTCAGACTAGCATACAGACGAGCGGACATTTCAACCGGACTCAAGTCCGTCGAAAAGATTTTTAACATGTTTCATTTCTAGGTCCGTCGAACTTTTGGGAAAAAAAAGTCCGCTGGAGCCCACACACGATCGAATTGTCCGACGGACTCCGCTCCTCCGGACCAAGTATGCCGTAAAGTCCGGTCGTGTGTACGCGGCATTACTCTGCTCCTTCAGGACTCACTGGAGTGCCGGGCTGGAAAGGGGCAGGAGCAGAGTGCTGGGAGACTGAGCCAGCTATTGATCAGGGCATCTGGGTGGATCCCGACATTGTCGGTACCCTTCCATAGCCTGGTGCTGCTCTGACGTCAGCCGACAGTGGACTTTAGCTTGCGGTCGGCTGATTCTGGGTCACAGAAGAGCACAAGTGCACTCCTGTGACCCACAAGAGAAGTATGGCCAATAAAGCTTTGGCCATACTTCTCATTTAAAGAAGTCCATTTTTCAGGCGATTTAGCGCCTTTAAAGCGTCTGAAAAAAGCCTCAGCTGCAAACCCAGTGTGAAAGCTCGAGTGCTTTCACACTGAGACGCTGCGCTGGCAGGGCATCAGAAAAGTCCTGTAAGCAGCTTCTTTGCAGCGCTATAGAAGTGCTGAATACACCGCTCCTATAGCTCCCTTGCCCATTGAAAGGAATGGGCAGTGCCGCCGTACTGTCGGCAAAGCGCCGCTGCAGCGGTATTTTGCGGGCGGTTTTAACCCTTTTTCATCCGCTAGCGAGGGTTAAAACAGCCCCGTTAGTGGCAGAATAGCGCAGCTAAGACGACGGTAAAACTTTACCACCGACGCCTGGGCGCTTTCAGTGTGAAATGGTTCTAAGGGTCACAGGGGTGCAATTCGTTTTGCCCTCCTGTGACCCGTTTTCAGCGGAGAGCAGTCTGAAGTTCGCTCTCTGCTGACACCACAGGAATTAGCACCGCGTCATCACAACAATGAAGTCTGGATCCGCCAGGTGCCTGGACCGATGGCTGTCTCAGCCTCTCAGCGAGCCGTTGAGACAGCGCTCCCCGCCCCTCCACAGCTCAGCACTCCAATGAGCGTGGAGAAGCAGAGCAGGAGAGCTGCTGATTGGCATTGATGTGCGATGGCTCGGTTCTCAGTTCAGAGACGCCCGGGGACAGATGCTGCATCCACCTAGGCAAGTATGAATATGGAAAAAAAAGGCAAACCCATACTTCTCTTTTAATTAAAAATGTACAGGTCTACCCCAGCCTGTGACTGGACAGTGAAATGGGAAGCAGCAGACTGATGTGCTCATCTCTGTCCTTTTGCTTTGTGCTCCTATCATCACGTTTCTTAAAAGCGCATGAGCACTGTAGCACAATTGGCTGCCTGTCAATTCCACGCTTCGTTCTCCTAGACTGAGCTCTACTATACAGGAAAGAAAGAGGCCGATACCAAGTCAGATTCCGGTACTTAACCGAATTGCATTTAAAACAATAAAATTTCATGATGTAGTAACCAATATCTAGCTACATTCATGTGTGTATTTTACATTTGTCTGGATGTCATCTGTAAAGTGGAATTCCAGGCAAAATACAAAGTCGAAATACATAAATGGATCATTTTACCTGTCAAAGGATTTGTAACTCTGTTTAGCATGTCCTGCGATTCTCCCCCCCCCCCCCCCCTCCTCCCGTCCCATGCTTCACACCCAGGCTGTTAACATAAAATTTTAAACTCCTGGGTTCACCTTGGCAGCTAAAACCGTAAAAATGTATGTCTTTCACCTGCTTATTTATTAGCTGCTTGCCTGGACCTGCACTTTAACTTCATGCAAGAAACAAAGAAAATAAATGAAAAGATCGATTCATCCAAGGCTTATAGTACAGCCTTTTTTGGCAGGTACTGGAACGTTAAAGGGAATCTTTAGTTATGAAAGAATGGAAGCCGTCATTGATGGCTTCACTAGCAAGTGTTACCAAGCTGAAAAAATATGCAGACTAAGCGTTTCCACTGTTCGAACTTTACAGGCTACATGCTTGTTCTAGGTCAGTGATGGCGAACCTTGACACCCCAGATGTTTTGGAACTACATTTCCCATGATGCTCAACTACACTGCAGAGTGCATGAGCATCATAGGAAATGTAGTGCAAAACATCTGGGGTGCCAAGGTTCGACAACACTGTTCTAGGTCATATACTCACTTCGCAGGCTTGCAGCTACCGTGCAGAAATTAATATGCTTAAAATTGATAAACAAGAATTCTTTTCCCCTAAAGTTTGGCATAAACCAGTCATATTGCTTCTCGGACCACCCATGGTTACTGTGTTGGAAGCTAAAGTGGACATTTCCCCTCACTACCTGGCATCTGTCTTCCTGGCTCTTGCGGCCAGCCTTCTGATGACAAGTCACATGTGTCATCAGCCAGCTACAAGAATGGGACAGCTGACTCCCAATGACAGAGGAAGAGAAAATGGTGGTGCAGGACTGAGTGAGCAGCAGGGGATGAACTTAGAACAATGCTGGATTAGCTGGGTGTGCATGTTTATTGGGGATAAAAAAAACAAAGTAAGATGGGATAAAAATAAATAAAATAGGGATGAAGTTCCTCTAACTCGTTTTATGGTGATGAGTTAATCATTTTGAGCGGCCAGTGATTATTTGTACAGTTTTATAAAAAAACATTCATACAGTTGTCTGGAACCTTCATATATAAAAAACAAACCAGCAATGAAAACTACAACCATATTTATATCCCTGCAGTTCACTTTAATTCACCTATTGGTTTTTCATGTTGCTCAAGAGGTGGCTGCTCCGCTGAGAGCTAAAGCCGGCCGGGGTGGTGAGATCTAGAGCAGACCATGCTGAGATGAGTTTACTGGGGTTGCAAGCTCTAGAACAAACTGCCATGGTGTGAGCTGAAGAGAACTGCTGCGGCGAGACCTAGAGGGGGACTGGGGCGGCGAGACCTAGAGGGGGACTGGGGCGGCGAGACCTAGAGGGGGACTGGGGCGGCGAGACCTAGAGGGGGACTGGGGCGGCGAGACCTAGAGGGGGACTGGGGCGGCGAGACCTAGAGGGGGACTGGGGCGGCGAGACCTAGAGGGGGACGGGGACGGCGAGACCTGGAGGGGACGGGGGCGGCGAGACCTGGAGGGGACGGGGGCGGCGAGACCTGGAGGGGACGGGGGCGGCGAGACCTGGAGGGGGCGGCGAGACCTGGGAGGGGACGGGGGCGGCGAGACCTGCAGGAGACGGGGGCGGCGAGACCTGGGAGGGGACTTGGGGGTGAGATCTAAAGTAGTATACAACTATAATGACTTATTTCCAACATGAAGCAGATCACAAAGTATCACAAGGCGACTTTGCCACTTGAGTCACCAAGGAGTGTAGAAGCTTTGAGGTGACCAAGACCCACCAGATGCCATCTATAAGGACTCATCTACAGAAGGTGGTTTATGTTGAATCACAATACTTTGACGTGTTGCAGTTTGAAAGGCTGTGTGATATAATGTACATTATTTGCTGACTACTATCTTACAAGTGGTCCCACAATTTCATCTGGTATTATGAAAACCAGGGCACATCTTTTGTTAATCAGTGGATTTCCCAGCATGCCTCAAAATTTGGATTCAACATACTAGTTGTATACAATCCAGCTGATCAAGTTTCTTTAACATAACAAAAGCTTTCACCAAGGTCACAAGCTGGGGTGTAATATTGTAGTTCCAACTATTTTATCCCTAGAAAGCTGCGGGAGTAACTCAATTTTCTACCCATCTCCTTGCCTCGCTAAACATCAGAAAAACAGGCAGCATCTGGAATAAATGATGCACGGTGAAATCCTGGCTAGCCTGCTCTTCACAGAGCACCAAACTCTGGCAGGAAGGGGGCTCCTACATAAAGGAAACCCCTGGCTGAAAAGCAGAAGTCCTGGGCCGAGGGTGCGCATCCTTTCTGAATTTCCATGCCTGGTATGTAAAGCCAAAACTTTTCTTCTCCTTTATTTTCTTCTAGAAAACGGAAGAGTTAAAACCGTAGACAGTTTATTTTTTGTTCAAAGTCAACAATCTGTACCGCACCGTTTCCAATCCCAAAAAATGTAATGGGCGCTCAGCCAACAGTGGCGTCGCCGCCGCTGGATATCCATTATTAGAAAAGGCCAGTACATCATGGGTAGATGCTATGTATATTTACTGAAGTCCCATACAAAACAACAAGTTTTTTTGCTGTCTGTGTCTTGTTGGGGAGAACTCTTTTCACCTTGGCCCCTTTCACACTGAGGCGGTTTGCAGGCGGTATTGCGCTAAAAATACTGCCTGCAAACCGCCCCTAAACAGCCTCCGCTGTTTGTTCAGTGTGAAAGCCCGAGGGCTTTCACACTGAAGCGGTGCGCTGGAAGGACGGTGAAAAAAGTCCTGCAAGCCGCTTCTTTGGAGCGGTGAAGGAGCGGTGTATTCACCGCTCCTGCCCATTGAAATCAATGGGACAGCGCGGCTATACCGCAGCTATAGCCGCGCTGTATGAGGGATTTTAACCCTTTTTCGGCCGCCAGCGGGGGTTAAAACCGCACCGCTAGCGGCCGAATACCGCTGCAAGAACGACGGTACAAATAGCGCTGTTGTACCGCCGACGCCCCCACCGCCCCAGTGTGAAAGGGGCCTTCCTGTCCCAGAGATGCAACAAAAAAGTGAGGTCCATACACTTAGGAGAGTTGGCACCAGCCCAGAAGTACCCATTGGAAGATTTACCTTCCTTTTAGTTCTGGTGACAACTCTAAAATTAAAATAGAACTAAAAAGGCAAAACTTTATTTTCCCATTTTGGATAGAGCATGGGAGGGTTATAACCCCTGTCCGATTTTTTTTTTCAGTCATCTCTGTCCCATTGCGGAGATTTCTCTTCACTTCCTGTCCCATAGCCAAACATGAAGTGGGAGGAAATCCCTGCAAATCCTTTTTAGATTGTAAGCTCTAATTCCTCTTGTACCAAATTTGTATGTAACTAATGTAACTAAATGTAACTAATGTCTGCCCTCATGCTGTAAAGCGCTGCGCAAACTGTTGGCGCTATATAAAACCTGTATAATAATAAACCACTTCAGCCCCTTAATGATCGGGTAATTTTTTGTGATATGGCACTGCGTGGCTTTAACTGACAATTGCGCGGTCGTGCGACTTTGTACCCAAACAAAATTGATGTCCTTTTTTTTCTCACAGATAGAACTTTCTTTTGGTGGTATTTGATCACCTCTGCGGTTTTTATTTTTTACGCTATAAACAAAAAAAGAGCGACAATTTTGAAAATAAATAAATAAATAAAATTCTTCATAAATTTAGGCCAATATATATTCTACATATTTTTGGTACAAAAAAAATTTAAAAAAAAGAAATCACAATAAGCATATGTTGATTGGTTTGCACAAATGTTATCGCATCTACAAACTATGGGATAGATTTATGGACATTTTTTTTACTGGTAATGGCAAAAAATTTTAGCGGGACTGCGACATTGCAGCGGATAAATCTGACCCCAAATTACACTTTTTGCGGACCAGTGGCATTATTACATTGATCAGTGCTATAAAAATGCACTGATCAATGTATAATGTATGGATCACACTGGCAGGGGAGGGGTTAACACTGGGGGGGGCAATCAAGGGGTTAACTGTATTCCCTGGGTGTGTTCTAACTGGTGTGTTCTAACTGTAGGGGGATGGGCTGCCAGGGACATGACAAAGAGAGATCGCTGTTCCCAATCACTGGGAACAGAAGATCTGACATGTCCCCGGTCAGAATGGGGATCTGCCTTGTGCACAACGATCGTGGGTGGCCGGCGGACGCCCGCAATCCCACCTGTATGGACCGACGTACAGGTACATCGATTCGTGCAGGAGAGCCGACCTGCCGCCGTAAAAGTGGTTACGGGAATTTCTTGGGGACCCCCAGATTATCCCTTGGATGAACTCCCATGATCAGTTCTTGAAAGTGATGTGCTAACAATCAGATTATCGTACAATCGCTTCAAAAGTGGTATTTTTCGTCTGATTTTCTGATAGGTGTACTAGCCATTACTTTTCACCAATATATACAGAATTTTAAAAAAAAAGGTTTATCTCTACACTTTCAGAGCCCATTCACTTTATTGCATTGTGGTAATGCACCCCAATGCACCTCCCCAGTGCACTTGCATTTCAGCTCAGTGTAATGAGTTGCCCTTTCAAAAATGCTGAATGCAAAATTTGTGGTCTGTTGTGGTGCACTGGGCAGTTCATTCAAATATATGGGCTGCCCTAATGCAATGTACATTAACATGCAACGCAACGCGTGGGTGGACAGTTTGCGGCAATGGCTGTGAGGCTCCCAGACAGCCACACTGCCTGGATCTGGTATGAGCACAGACCGGTGTCTATAATACTCTGGTGGATATACGACAAAGATTTTTTATGTTGCACTGTCAAACTTATATTTTCAGTAAACAATACACTCCTGTATTGAATTGTATTGTAACTGTACTGTATGCCCTCATGTTGTAAAGCGCTGCACAAACTGTTGGCGCTATATAAATCCTGTATAATAAAACAAAACAAAAAAACAAACAACAAAAAAACAAACACTCAGATTCATTTTATTGCACACATAATATAATGGACAATATTTTTGTAAAATTTAAAAAAGGAGGTTCTGCCAAAGAGATACCAAATATGTCAAACCTAAAAATTGGTTGCACCCACAAAACAGCAAAAAACTATGGTACATTGTTCATAGGCAATGCTTTAAAAGCCTCTACAGCAGTGGTTCTCAACCTGAGGGTCGATTGAGGATTTCCCAGGGGTCACCAAAACCTGGGCTGTTCCTGAAGCACGCACCACTCTCCCAGCCTTTTTTTGCGGCCTTCCAGCAGGGCTGTTCCTGGAGCTTTTGGCCGCCCACTCAGCCTGCGGCTGCCCACTCAGCCTCTTCGCAGCCACCCATTCAGTTCATAGCATGGCATGGAGGCGGGGGGGGCAGAGACTAGAGGTCAGCTGACTGGTGAGGTATGTAAAGTGGGAGGGGCTGAAGGAGACCCTATCTCCTGATTTCTGCATAGGTGTCACTGCTATGAGAAACCACAAAGTCGGAGACACAGTGAGTAACACTACCTGTGATTACAGTTGCCATTAAAAGTCCCCACTACAATTCTCAGATCAGCAGATGACCTCAATCAAGAGCACCTAAGTTGCCTGATCAGAACTCCCCGCCAGCACTGCCCCTTTATCCCAACTCCCCGCCAGCACTGCCCCTCATCCCAACTCCCCGCCAGCACTGCCCCTCATCCCAACTCCCCGCTAGCACTGCCCCTCATCCCAACTCCCCACCAGCACTGCCGCTCATCCCAACTCCCCGCTAGCACTGCCCCTCATCCCAACTCCCCGCTAGCACTGCCCCTCATCCCAACTCCCCGCTAGCACTGCCCCTCATCCCAACTCCCCGCTAGCACTGCCCCTCATCCCAACTCCCCGCTAGCACTGCCACTCATCCCAACTCCACGCTAGCACTGCCACTCACCCCAACTCCCCGCCAGCACTGCCCCTCATCCCAACTCCCTACCAGCACTGCCCCTCATCCCAACTCCCCCCCAGCACTGCCCCTCATCCCAACTCCCCCCACCAAGGAGTAAGAGAAGAAATAAAAATAGAGAATACATGGAAGGAAGAAAAAAAGAGGGGGAGGAACAAAAAAAAAGGGAGCGAAAGAATAAGAGAAAGAACAAGAAAGACAGCTAGAGAGAGGGATGGTAAGAATAAACAAGAAATTAGGATAGAGAGAGATAAAAGGGAAAGAAAAAAAGTGGTACATCCTAAAATGTACCATAAGGGGTTTTAATACTGTACGAGTGGAAGGGACTCGGGGAGCGCTAAATGTGGGTTAGGGGCGCAAATTACTTGTCTTGCCCTGGGTGCTGACAATCCACGCTACAAAAATAATTTTACTGTTAGGGGTCCCCACAACTTTAAAATTTTATCAAGGGGTCATGGCATTAGAAGGGTTGAGAACCACTGCTCTATAGGCAATCAGTTTAAAGCTAACCATAAATTTTGGCCCTAGAAATTTTCCAGTGTGTGTGGCCATATCCAATATCTATTGCATTTAGCATTTTTTTGGAATATCATGCAAAAGTTAATTTATCTCACTAATGCCACTTAAAAGGTGAAACTAATATATGAGATAGACTCATTACATGCAAAGCAAGATAGATTTGTCAGAATTGTGATGGATATGGCTTACAGCTCATGAAAACACCAAATCCACAATCTCAGAAAATTAGAATATTGTGAAAAGGTGCAATAATCTAGGCTCAAAGTGTCCCATTCTAATCGGCTAATTAAGCCATAACAGCTGCAAAGGGTTCCTGAGCCTTTACCTACTCAGAAGTTCAAGACGTACCTGGGTATAGTAAGATGTCCGCTGCCTTCTTCTGACTGCAAGTGTTCTGTCAGATGAGTAAACCTGGTAGTGGTGGAGCACATGCGCAGGTGACGGAATGTCACTTCTGTTACCTAGTCTGACGGATCGCCAATTCTGACGGAACACCAGCAGGGGACAGATGCAGCATCGGATCAATGCTGCATCCACCTAGGTGAGTATAAAATGTTTTTTTTTTTCTTTATTTTTTTTTTTTCATAAAGCCATGCTTCTTTTTAAAAGGTACCAAAGATCTATTAGCTTCCTAGGGGTTGATTTACTAAAGCAAATACAGTAGTATCTTGGATTACACGCATAATTTGTTCCAGAAGAATGCTTGTAATCCAAATCTCACGTATATCAAAGCGAGTTTCCCCATAAGAAATAATGAAAACCCGGATAATCCGTTCCAGTGGCACTGCTAGTGTATGCAGTACCACATGTAACCAGAGGAGGGGGGGAGGGCGCCGGAGACATTCAGACACACTTGGAGCCGCTCAGATGCACTCGGAGAGGCTCAAAGACACTCAGGAACAGAGTGTTTCCGAGCGTCTCCAAACAGCTCCTAGTGTCACCGGCACCCCCGCACCTCTGGCCAAATGCGATACTGCACACCCCAGAGGCTTGAATCCTGCTCGTTTTGCAAGACAACGCTCGCAAACAGAGTTAGGATTTTTAAAAAATGATAGCTCCTTTTGCGAAACGCTTGTAAACCGTGTTACTGGCAATCCGAGGCATTACTGTAGTCTGTGCAGTTGCACTCATTTTCCTTAGTAAATGTCATGTGGTAAAGCTTCACTTTGTAAAGAATACCCAATCAGGTGCATGAAACGAAAAACATTTTTGCTAGCACATGAGTGGATGATGGAAATCAGCAGAGCTTTTTCTACATTTACTATGCTTTGGGGAAAAATAAGTCCAGCTGCACTTGCAGAGTGCACAGTCTATTTGCCTTTATTAAATCAACCCCATAATGTCCCCTCTGTGCTCTGAAGTCCAACTTCTTCCCCAACCAGGGCAACTGGGTTTTGACAGTTCTGAACCCGGGAATGTTCATATCAGAGTAGCTTCGTATTCATTGATCACATGGGAAATTAGAGAATAGATGGTTGCTGGTCTCTCCCTGACACCCAACCATGAAGGCCACCTGGTGGAAGGGTTAGCATCTTACAAACACAGTAGAAAAGATTAGGCCAAAATCATGTCTACTGGAAAGCTGGCAGTCAGGAGACTTAGGCTTCATGTACCCGGGACGTTTTAAAACCCCTCCTGAATGATGGAACTTGACAGCTAGTGGCCAATGTTTAAAAACGTTTGTTGTGCCGCGTTTACATGTCGCGTTTAGAAGCTTTTGTAACGCCTATAGCTGTTACAGGCATTTGAAGTTTCAAATGCCTCTGAACATCCGTCCTTAGCGCAATTTTTTGCTTTCCAAAAAATGCTTCTAAACTCAACAGCCTGGAAACTGCTATAAATGACCCTGTGTACATGTGCTGATAAGATAACAGAGGAGAGTTCAGGGGCAGCTGAAAAAAACGCCCAACTTCTCATAAACATCCGTTTACCAGCAGCAGTGTACATGAAGCCTTAAAATGGTGGCAACAAAAAAAAAGGTAACAGGCCAACTCTGGGCTTGGCATCATTCAACCCAGAAGAGGCACAGCACTGTACTGGTGAGTAGGTGTGTCTGTGGGGGGGACAGTGGAAGATAGGAGGTGAGGATAGCAGCCAGAACGGCTGGTGGTTCCATATTTTTTATTATTATTTTTTTTTGCCCAAAACTAGAAAAGTCTAAAGTACACCGATCATAAGAAAAATATGAAGACTGCCATTTCTACTCTTTTTTTAATGCAAGCTGGTTGGTAACTAGCTAAAATATATGAGTCATAAGCCCACAATGAACCTGCAACAAATGAAATTTGGAGAAAAGTCTTTATTATCTCTACCTCTTGTTCTGCCTAAATGAAGTATTGAAGCCGAAGCGTCAGCATAACAGCCAGACAACTAGAATTTTCACAAAGAGGTCGTCAATGGTGGCATTCTTTTATTCCGAAGCATAGCTCACTAAAGCACAATAAAATCACAATGATACACAAAGATGCACAGAACAAACAAGACACGCCAACACAAACATATAATGTCATGAAAACACACTAAGCTGGATTTCCCAGGAAGCACATCAGGTCAGAGCCCAGAAAACCGAAGAATTAGGGAGTGCCTGTCTATCAGCCACAATGAGGGGATGCACGGTTCTTCAGCACACACAATCTGTGGTTCCTCATTCCAATGAACCACAAGAACTCATGTTGGTTAGTCATTATGTGAGGTCACTTCCTGACAACAAGTGGTGTTTGGGTGGGGGAAGACCGTGGTTTCTGCATGGATCATGTTCTAAAAATAAAAAAAAAAGGCACACTGTAGACACTCGCTTATGTGTTTCTTAAATTTTAAGAGGCGGAACATTCCATAAGCTGTAGAAAACATAGGGGCACATTCATGGAAAGCGATTTAAGATTACTGAAGGGGAGAAAAAAAACAAATACTTTAGCATTGGCCAAGCCCGGCACAAATTTTCTAGCAAGAAGTTTGACAACTCTTCCTCTATTCGCCATCACCTTCTAGGCCAGCTTTTCTCAACAAGGAATTTGTGGAACCCTATGGTTCTTCCAGATGTTGCTAAGGGTTCCTTGTGCAATTTCTAGCATCATTAGCCACCAACACTTATGATCTTTTTAGCTATCTGTAAGGAATGTTCCTCCCACTGACCACCAATGTAAGGAACATTCTTCCCACGGACTATCACACGTATGTACCATGAGCTGTGGATACAGTATTAGCAGGGGTTCCTTGAGACCATAAAGTCATTTCATGGGTTCCTCCAAATTAAAAAGACTGAGAAACGCGAGAGCCTAAAATTCTAATCCATGACAGTGAATGTCCATCAACCTAGGCTTTCTAAAATGTAGAGAACGTCCATAGCAGCAGTTCAACCTGAGCGTCTCGCGATTTTTTTGTACAGCACTATTTATTTTTGTTGGCTTTTATCTTTTAGCATAGGGGTCCCCAAACTGCGGCCCTTTGATACGAGGGCACTATTCCTCTTATTGACACCTTTTAAACAAAAGTTTAGGACAGTAAACTGACCATTTGGTTGGAAAGTTTGGAGACCCCTGCTAGCGGTTCTGCATATGACTGTCCCCCCCCAATCTTTTCTATGGTTCAGATAAGTTCCCACTGACACCAATGATCTTTTAGTCATCTGTACGAGGGGGAATGCCTCTCACTGACCACAAATGTAAGGGGCATTCTTCCCACTAACCATCACACCAATAAGCTGTAGATCTAGTGCCCCTGATGACGTAATTTATGACAAAATGCATTGGACAGTGCCAGAAGCCGCAATGTCACTGCTCATACTTGTGCCACAACCGAGGATTCTGGGAGTTGTAGTATACACCAAATGTTAACCGGTTTTAAAATGAAAGTTCTCTACGGATTTACACTATTGCAAATGATTTTGCTCTTTTCTGTCTCATGCCAAGAGAGAGGTGGAGATGGAGTGGATAATTATGAGCTATGGGAGCCATACCTGAGCCTATGATCATTGCAAGCCTTTTTTGGCTTCTTATGTGAGAGACATATTTCGTCTGGTAATCCTCTGAGTGCATCATCCCCTATAAAGTTGTGCTTATCATGATAAATCGATTGTGAAAAAGAAAAAAAAAGAGAAGGGAAAGTCCATATATAGTGACATTGTCCATCCAAAATTTTGTGCACCATCCGTCACCAGAATGTGTGTAGTCTTAAAGTGTTACTAAACCCACAACAGTAAACTCAGTCTGTATATGCAGCATAGCATGCTTGTTATACTCACTGTGGAACTTAAGGGGTTAATCCGCTGCATTGTGGAAAAAGGCTATTTTATCCTGTATGCACAGATCCTCCCCTCCTGCACTGTCTATCTGGGGAAAGCCAGATAACACAGGCAGGGTAGCCAACCTGCACATGCTCAGTTGTGTCTTTTATGCTGGAGAGAACAGTTCTTTGTTGATCAGAGCTAGCCAGGTCACATGATATTGGCATCACACATGTGGGCGTGTATACAGGCTGCAGTGGAAATCTCCTCTTACCTAAACTCTCAGCATTGGAGAAACTGTGCAGTTCATCACGGACCGTGGTATACAGATCAGCCAAAAAGGTATATAGTGGCAATATTTTAATGTAAAAAGATTTATAAGCTGTGGGCACTGGGGAGCGGGCAGATGAACTATTTTCTTATTACTGGGTTTAGTAGCACTTTAAGTGTAAGGCCCCTTTCACATGAGGCGGACTCCGTTTCTACGGAGCCCGCCTCGGTCCGCCGGCTCAGTGGGAGATCTGTCCGTTGATCTCCGCTGAGCCGGCGGATGACAGGTCCCTCTCTGCTCACTGAGTGGGGAGGGGCTTGTCAGGTGCCGCTGCCGCCTATGGAGGGATCGGACGAAAACGGACAGCGTGTCCGTTTTCGTCAGATCTCCCCCGATCCGATCGCGACGGACCTGGACGTAGGGCCATCCGTCTGCTCTTCAGCGGATCGGACCGGGTCGGATGTCAGCAGACATCCGACGCTCCATAGACTAACATGGAGCACCCGTTCAGGTCCGCCGTCAAAACTGACCGGCGGACCTGAGCGGTCCGATCGTGTGAAAGGGGCCTAAGCCTCCACCTTATAAAATGCTCGCTTACCAAAACTTATTGACCTCCTGTTACGGAAGGTCAATCTCGCCTGCGGCTCATAACCCAGCCAGGGCTTTTGTATCCATTCAGAAAACGAATGGCCATAGTACCAAGATCCACCACTTTAAACTCAAATGTAAAGATTCTTCAAAATATAAAAAACAAAAAAAACAAAAACAAAACTTGCCATAGCAAAAAATCCTTTACAAGTTTATTGCTTAAAAAACAACTGCACTTATATCAAGTACTACAGAATCACGCATGTGAAAAAAAGCCGGCCGGCGCCAGCCTGTCCCTCCAGGAATTGCGTAAGCGGCGACGTCAGCACGTCGCTTCACCCAAGCCTCCAAGTGTGATCGGTGGAGGGCACGTGGTGTTGAACATGCTGTACAATAGTGTGGAGACCTCACTGTGCACATGCTTGTTATGGTTCACCAATAATTTACCATGGATTATAGTCTAGTATGAACTTTTAGAATCATAAACTTTATGATACCACTTGCTTTACGATATTTTTTACTATTTTTGTACATTTTAACACTGCACAATTGTGTGTATATTTTGACTGCCTAGGAGTGTCCTATATTTTGTGCAGGCTGCTTAAGTATTTCTTCTGAGCGCAGTGCTTTTATTCATATATAGTATTTATTATGAGGGCCAGAAAGTTATTTCAAGGGTTCCTCCTAGCGATCGATCGATATCATTTTTTCGGTGCCAATACAATACCGATATTTCGGCCACCTCTCAGGCCAATATTCTGTACATTTAAAACATTTTTATTTTTATCACTGCCACAAGGAATGTAAACATCCCTTGTGACAGTAATAGGCAGTGACAGGTAAACTTTATGGAGAAATCGGGGGTTTATAAGACCCTAAACCCCTCCTCTGCACCATCAAGATCAAATACTTTATATTTTTTTTTAAACTGGGGCCTTTAAGATGCCAGTAACCCGAAAAGTGATATCATGACGTCGCTTCCGGGTTACTAGATCCGAGACCCGAACGAAGCATCAGCCAGCCGGCGGACGGGGTAGCTGGTTGCTCGGGCCTCCCGGTGGGACAGGAGAGCCCGGGTGAGCAGCGGAAGGAGGAGACGTCCCCTCCCGCTGCTTGCAATAACAGCCGAGTGGCCGCTGAGCCGCCTCGATTTTTATTACAATAAAGCCGACCGTCCGCTCTAAAGAACAGTGCCGGGGTAAAACCCCTTGAAGCAATATCAGTGTTATCGGGTATGTTTGTGCCCGATACCATTACTTCAAAAAAAGTGAATATTGGCCACCGATAATCCCTGGTTCCTCCATGTTAAAATGTTTGAGAAGGCCTGTCCTCGGAGCACCTCTAAGGGGTTCTCATCAATCTCATTGGGCCATATAAAGTGCATGCATAAAATTGACAAACCCAACTTACAGATCAGTCAATTTGTGCATTTATTGCGACGCTAGCAACTTTTTATAGATATAACTATATGTGTTTGTGAGGGACTAGAAGCCCAAAGTTACGAGCCTGCAGAGGGCACAGTTCAAGCATGAGAGGAGGGTGGACAGGAATCCAGGAAAAGAACCGAAGAACACAAACTATGCAAATAGAGATGAATGTCCTTGTCATGGTAAAATAACTCCTTTGTGGTGTGTCTTGTATCTCTATGCAGTTAGAAGAATGACTTGCCGTAGGCTTTTGTTACACGCCCAGACCTGTCTTCATTGTCTAGTATAATTTGGAGTTTGGTAACCCTTTCAAAACAGCTTAGTAATGGAACACAGCAAAGACATCTCTATACTATCAGCCCTTATTCAGCGTCTGATGTCCATATGAACCAATGACATTCTCATTTCATTCAGTGGCACCCATGAAACATCACAGCCGGGTGACCAGCACAAGGAGAGGGAGAGAATCGAGGGTTTGGGAGGCCTCGACGTTGGATCCTGGGCCAGATGAGTTATTAAAAGTCAGCAGCTACACTTTTTGTAGCTGGTGATTTTTAATGAACACATAAAACGTCTCTTTAAGCAGGGTGGAGAAAAATGAATGATTTAAAAAAAAAAAATCTGTTTTATTTAAATCAGGATTTTGTTATCAAATTTATTTTAATAAAATGCTTTTGGAGCAAAAATCTTTCTAAAAGATATCTTTCTATTTAAGATACATTAATAATTTAGCTTATTCAGCATGAAGTGGAGCTTAGTTATGTAGCATGAGGCTGTATATTCTGCAATATTTACAGTTTTGGTAAACTCATTCAATGAATGCAAGCTGAGATAACATGCACTGCATTCACACAATTTCACAGTAATCATGAGATAAAACAAAGTTCAGAAATATTCCTTTATCCCTTTGTTTTGCAAATCTATGTACACTACAAACTGTATGATTGAATCCTTTCCGATATCACTGTTTTACTAACCTGACAGCTTATTATTCTAAATAGGAAACCTTAATTTTGTGTGCAAATATTAAAGATTCTAACTACCAGCAAGAATGAGTGCTTACATTTAAAGAGCCCCTGTCATTTCACATCCATCATGGCAGCGCCTGTTAGCGGGCATCCACTTACCTGCTGCCGCCACGTCCCTCACCTTGTGTCACTGCCACATCACCAGCCGTCCCATTAAAGTGAAAGACTGTTGGTGAGTCAACAACGGGTCAGAGGAGGAGCCGCTGTGGGACAGAGATGACAGATGCTCTTTAAAAATTATGATTCAAATCGAGTGAGTTTCTTCTAGGTACTATGGGTTCCTCCCACAACCCAAAAGGCATGCTTGTAGGTTCATTGGCTCCTGTCTGGCTTACTATGTATATGTATGCATGTGAGATAGGGACCTTAGACTGTATGCTCCTTGAGGGCAGAGACCGATGCGAATGTACAATGTGTAACGCATTTTGCAAATTGGTTTCCCCAAGACCCAAAAGTTATTTAATGGGTACCTCTGGGGTCAAAAAAAGGTTGATAAAGGCTGTTCTAAAGGCAGAAAACAAAACAAAACAAGTTATAGCATGAAAGACGACACTTGCACGTCAAACATATAGTATTTCACCACATATGCAGAACTGTTTTGCTTGGTCTTAGCGGCCTAAAAGAGTCTAACCTCTCCTCAAGGTTTCTCTACCGTTTCCTTTTTCTAGGTAAATTTAATAAAGAGCGCCCTAAATCTGCATTTCTTCACCAATTACTCACTGTTCAGTGTTGAAGGTATTCAATAATTCGTGTTGGAGGAGTTTTTTTTAGACTTGGCAGTATCTGTATCCCTGTTGGAGAGATTATTCTAGCCTCTTGTGACATTGGTCAGGAATTCTAGACCAATGGTCAATGGTCACCAAACTGTGGTCCAGGGGTCCTTTATTTGCCTGTATCCAGCCCTTAGGACACTATTCCTCCAACTGACACCAATGATGGGCCATCATTCCTCCCACTAAAGCCATCAATGGGGCATTATTCCTCCCGCTGATACCAATGATAGGCCATCATTCCTCCCGCTAAAACCATCAATGGGCACTATTCCTCCAACAGACATTAATGATGGGCCATCATGCCTCCCACTAAAACCATCAATGGGGCATTATTCCTCCCGCTGATACCAATGATGGGCCATCATTCCTCCCACTAAAACCATCAATGGGACATTATTCCTCCCGCTGATACCAACAATGGGGCGCAATTCCTCCCATTAAAACCAGTGATGCCACATGGTTTACTCCCACTGTTCACAGTCTGCCCCCCCAAAACCTGAAGGAAAGTAAACTGGTCCTTTGCATAGAAGGTTTGCCCCCCCCCCACCCCCCTTCCATCCCTGACCCCTGATCTGAACCAATCTCTCTACAAGGACAGAAAAAGTTGGCCATACACTAGTAGATTTTTGTTCAAAATGTTTTGATTGAAGAACGTCAAATCAGCTTTCATTTTCAACTGCAGCAACAAGAAGATTTTAAGGAACAGGATGATAAAATTATCCTTGAATGAACAAATTTCTAACAGTGTATGTGGTTTAAGTTTGGCAAAGTTCATTCATTCATTCCTAAATCGAATGCTAAAATGAAATTGTGAAGTACTTTTGAATATCATCCATCAAGTTATCAAATATACTGAGAATTTTCATATAAATGTTCATATGAACATTTGTTGTAAAATTTACTAGTATATGGCCAGCTTAAAAAAAAAAAAAAAACACGTGGGGCGGTCCGTAATGCAGGGCACAGGTGCGTCTGACCCCTAATCTACATGCGGGGCACCGGATGCATGAATTCCAATGGGGTTTGTTTTTTTTAGAAGCACGTGATTAGAGAAAAGGGTCCCCCCCCCAAAAAAAAAATATACCACCAACCGCCACTGATAAAACACATTTACCAGGGTAGGGAAGTGTAAAACCTCTGTCAGGCTCTCTATGTCCCTATTAGGAGATCTTCTATTATTTCTTGGACAAGTTAGAGACAGGAAATGTTAAGGGACCCCAACAAAAATGTTTTGAGGTAGACTGATAGCAGGTTATAACGATTTAATTTCTATGTGAGTCCTGACCCTCCTTCCCTAATTTCTTGTCCAAGGAATAAAAACCCAACATATGTTCCAAAGGCTTTTTTACTCTAAGGGCCCATTAGCACAATGCGAAGAAATAAAAGTAATATGGGATGTAGTGCACCTGAATCGTAGTCTGCCGCAATGCACAGTTTAACCATGTTCTAGTTAGTACAGTGGTCTCCAAACTGCGGCCGGGGGCTGGATGTGGCCCTCTGCGTGCCTTTATTAGGCCCTTGGGGCACTATTCCTCCCACTGATACCAATGACGGGACACTATTCCTCCCACTGATACCAATGACGGGACACTACTCCTCCCACTGATACCAATGACGGGACACTACTCCTCCCACTCATACCAATGACGGGACACTACTCCTCCCACTCATACCAATGACGGGACACTACTCCTCCCACTCATACCAATGACGGGACACTACTCCTCCCACTCATACCAATGACGGGACACTACTCCTCCCACTGATACCAATGACGGGACACTACTCCTCCCACTGATACCAATGACGGGACACTACTCCTCCCACTGATACCAATGACGGGACACTACTCCTCCCACTGATACCAATGACGGGACACTACTCCTCCCACTGATACCAATGACGGGACACTACTCCTCCCACTGATACCAATGACGGGACACTACTCCTCCCACTGATACCAATGACGGGACACTACTCCTCCCACTGATACCAATGACGGGACACTACTCCTCCCACTGATACCAATGACGGGACACTACTCCTCCCACTGATACCAATGACGGGACACTACTCCTCCCACTGATACCAATGACGGGACACTACTCCTCCCACTGATACCAATGACGGGACACTACTCCTCCCACTGATACCAATGACGGGACACTACTCCTACCACTGATACCAATGACGGGACACTACTCCTCCCACTGATACCAATGACGGGACACTATTCCTCCCACTGATACCAATGACGGGACACTATTCCTCCCACTGATACCAATGACGGGACACTATTCCTCCCACTGATACCAATGACGGGACACTATTCCTCCCACTGATACCAATGACGGGACACTATTCCTCCCACTGATACCAATGACGGGACACTATTCCTCCCACTGATACCAATGACGGGACACTATTCCTCCCACTGATACCAATGACGGGACACTATTCCTCCCACTGACACCAATGATGGGACACTATTCCTCCCACTGATACCAATGATGGGACACTATACCTCCCACTGATGCCAATAATGGGACACTATTCCTCCCACTGATACCAATGACGGGACCATAGTGCTCCCCAAATACTGAATATGGGTCACTATTCATCCTATTAAAGCCAGGACATTTAATACTCCCACTGGCCACAGTCTGCCTGCCCCCCCCCCCCCCCCCCCAAAAAAAAGGTCTGAACAATAGTAAAGTGGCCCTTTGTTTAGGAAGTTTGGAGACCCCGTTATAATGCATTGGCCACCCATTCATTTTGAAGGGGCTGCTTCATGCAAGTCATGTTATCGCATGACAGAATATGCATAAACACACAAAGAGGTTAATGGCCCCTAAAATCAAATTCCAAAAAAATATCAGAACCCCTGGTTTCCAAACACCGATTACTATCAGTTGAAACTAGAAACTATTACATTACCAGTTAAGACTCCAGGCAAAAAGCCAAATACACTTATGGGAATCATATATGGGAGCTGTTCAACCCATCAAAGGATCTGTATTTCTGTCCACCCAGTCCTTAGATTTACACAGCTCTGTCACACAGGGCAGCCAGGCAGATGCATGACTTTCTCGGTTAAAGACTGTAAAAATTATACAGAGGTGTCCTCTCTCTGCCCCCAGCCCATTGAATGGATAAGTAAAAGAGCAGCCACAGACTGAAGAGGTTACAGAGCTACTTTAGGGTGTGTCTTTATGAGCTCATGCACATGGCTGCATAATATAATGCGTTCAGATTTGTTATGTGTACACTTTTTATTTTTCATGGCCCTAAACACAGCTGCATGTTATGCTATGGGCCCATGCCCACAGCTTTGTAATCTGAAGCTGAAAGAAAAATGGAAAAATCAGCTCCTACAGTCCTGGGTATAAACTGTGTTTAATGCTCTACGCATGTAAGCATTTGTGCTAACATTTGTGTACAGCAGTTAGTGTTAAATGTATGATATTGGCTATGCACACCACAGATGCTAGGCATTCATAATCCATCTGTGTTCCCGCAACCTAGGATGTCAAGTGACTAAAGCTGCTCACGCCCTGGCAACCTAGGACGCTAGACAGCAAGGGCGGCCTGCTTCCTACAACGCTAGGTGCCAGAAGCCACCTGCATCCTAGCAACCAAAGACGCTGCACCACTAGAAGACATCTGCGTTCTGGTAACCTTGGATGCTAGGTGACAGGGGCCAAGTGTGTCCAAGCAAGCTAGACGACTGAAGACACCTACGTACTGGTAACCTAGGACGCTAGGTGGCAGGAGCCCCTTGCATCCTAGTAACCGAAGATGCTGCACCACCAGAACACATCTGCGTTCTAGTATCCCTTGGATGCTAGGTGACAGGGGCCAAGTGTGTCCATGATGCAAGCTAGGTGACTGAAGATGCCTACGTTCTGGTAACCTAGGACGCTAGGTGGCAGAAGCCCCCTGCATCCTAGCAACCGAAGATGCTGGGCACCAGAAGGCATCTGTGTCCTAGTATCCTTAGATGCTAGGTGACAGGGGCCAAGTGTGTCCATGATGCAAGCTAGGCGACTGAAGACACCTACGTACTGGTAACCTAGGATGCTAGGTGGCAGGAGCCCCCTGTATCCTAGCAACCAAAGATGCTGCACCACCAGAAGATATCTGCGTTCTAGTAACCTTGGATGTTAGGCGACGGGCCAAGTGTTGCCATGCAAGCTAAGCGACTGAAGGATACCAACTGAGGATGCTGGGCACCAATAGGCATCCCAGCCAGAGCAATCAGAATCTTTGTTTGCACTATATGCATGTAAATGTTTGCACAATTACATGCATACAGTGCACAGACAAGATTTTAGGTAGGATCTGGAGGTCATGTCATTATTCTGCCCAGAAGACATCTTAAATCATCTAGAAATCTACCTACGTTTGCCCATTCCTATGTTAAAGCAACAAGTAATGGTCTGGCATTCTGTACCAGGGCAAACTAGAGCAGATCCCGCCCACCCCCCCCACCCCATTTTGACAGTGCAAGGGGCTGGTGAATAGCCCCCCCCCCAGGCACCCATTGCCGCATCTTACAATGGAGTTACATGCTTTCCTATACCTGACGTTCCGGGTAAGTTAGAGGGTTGTAGTGAATGCTCAAAGCAATGGGGCGGGGGGGGCCGGGGGGGGAGTATGGGAAGGAGACTATGTGCACACTGGGGGGCAGGCTGTCCACCAAACCTGGAACCGCCCAGCGTGAAGAAAGTCCAGATTCACTTTAATACATGGATGTCATTATTACGATTGAGATCACAGGTTAAATTCCACTCAGCGTGAATTCGGAAGAAATGATTCAAGCAGCGGTCAGTGGCGTCAGCCTAGCGAGTTAAACAATTTGTAGATTCTCCAGACGGTGCATTCTCTCTTTCATCTACATGCTTCAAAGTGCACAACTCTTTTATATCCATATACCATAAAACATTCTCCTTTCCAGCAGGCTTTTACTGCAGTTAAATAAAGCAATTATATTTTTGTAAAACAGCCTTGCAATCAAACAAGGTTGTTTGGGCTCATGGCCAGTCAGGAAACTTGCATCATCCCTGCCCCAAAATATTCCATTTGGAGTGTTCTAGGTTGTAGGCAGGAGGGAACACACACGACCAGATGACAACCAAACAGCTTAAAGCAGAACACCGGGGAAACGCCACCAATGCTGCAAGGGTTACCTGCTTGTCTATTTTTAGGGGGACTGAGTACAGCAGATTTACTTACCTGATTCTCCGCTCCTGCAGACTCCTAGACTGGTCCCTGCAGCCTCTTCTTCCCTACACTCCAGTGGTCTAAGGTCTTCTCATAGCCCTACCTTACTCGTCAGGATGCGAAGGGACAGTCCACCGCTAGGGGGAATGTCATCTGTCTGGAGGAGCAGACGATCAGGTAAGTAAAAAAGTTTTTCCTATCCCTGATATCTGCTTTGTGAGCCCGCCCCCTTGGCAGCAGCTGCATCCAATCAGATGCAGCCACTATTCAGGTATTCTGACAGCTGTCACCAGTGGCTGTCAAAATACAAGAGCCCAGAAAAGGGGGTTTCATCCATCCATGCTGCTAAAGTCTGTTAGGTTTGCCAGCCCGTCCTAATCATCAACCACTTTGTGTCTGATTGATGTATTCATACATTACTTTGCCCTCTCTTTGCCCTTCCTTGTAAGTCAACGATAATATATGCAATGAATGGGATGAAACATCTTATGTATGCATGGCACTACCATATAAGTACGTTTTCTAAATTCCTGAAATAATTGTGAAATAACCGGTTGGCATTGACATATTGTTACCAGCAGTAAATTACCACCTATGTAGGGCTGGACAATTCCTTGTCACAAGGTCGTCAGGGTGACCAAAAAAAACTTTGGCAACAGGGTCATAGAGATTTACTGCAGGAGCGGAGGTGGGCAATGAAATGCCAGGGCACATGACCTCCAAATTTTGTGGGGTGTCCCACGTTCAAAAGTTGTAACTTTGTGTTAATCACTGATCTTAGGGGTGCAGGCAGTACAGTAGAACAAATATGCAGTAGGGTTTAGTGGTGGACCAGATGCACATGGAGTGAGTACAGTGGTGGAATGAACTTTGGGGGCACAGTTGTGGAACAGATGTGCGTGGGGGGCACAGTCATGGAACAGATGTGCGCGGGGGGGGGGCACAGTCATGGAATAGATGTGCGCGGGGGGGGGGGGCACAGTCATGGAACAGATGTGCGCGGGGGGGGGCACAGTCATGGAACAGATGTGCGCGGGGGGGGCACAGTCATGGAACAGATGTGCGCGGGGGGGCACAGTCGTGGAACAGATGTGCGCGGGGGGGGGCACAGTCATGGAACAGATGTGCGTGGGGAGTCACAGTCATGGAACAGATGTGCGTGGGGAGTCACAGTCATGGAACAGATGTGCGTGGGGAGGCACAGTCATGGAACAGATGTGCGTGGGGAGGCACAGTCGTGGAACAGATGTGCATGGGGGGGCACAATCGTAGAACAGATATGCATGGGGGGGCACAGTCATGGAACAGATGTGCATGGGGGGGCACAGTCATGGAACAGATGTGCATGGGGGGGGCACAGTCGTGGAACAGATGTGCATGGGGGGGCACAGTCGTGGAACAGATGTGAATGGGGGGGCACAGTCGTGGAACAGATTTGCATGGGAGGGCACAGTCGCGGAACAGAGTTGCATGACAGTGGTGAAATGACAATTTGAGTACAGGGGGGTACCATGGTCGGACCAAGGCACAGGGTGGTAAAGTGGTGGGACGCATGTGCACAGGGCTGCAGTGGTGGAACAGATGTGCACTGGGTTACAATGGTGGAACAGATGTGCAGGGTGTTACTATGGTGGAACAGATATGGATAGGGCAGGGTTGCCAACTGTCAGTAAATTTACAGACAGTTTGCAAAAATCAGAGATTTTTACAACTGTCTGTAAATATCAGGGAATGACAAGTTGTCATGCTGTGTTGACTTTTTAAGTGTAAACCAGGCAAATTACTTGTTATGAGTATTGTCAGTGTTTCCATAATGTGTTTAAATATCAATTGTCTTAGTTTTTAATAGCAGCTCTGTCATTTTTCAGGTTGCCAGTAAAAAATGTCCACCACCAGTAAATGTTTTGTCAGTAAAAAATGCTGAGCTTGGCAACACTGGCATGGGGGTACAGTGGTGAAAACGTGGGCAGGGTGGTACAATGGTGGAAGAGATATGCATGGGGGTACAGTGGTGGAACACGTGTGCAGGGTGGTACAATGGTGGAACAGATATGCATGGGGGTACAGTGGTGGAACATGTGTGCAGGGTGGTACAGTGGTGGAACAGATATGCATGGGGGTAAGTAGTGGAACACATGCATGAAAGTCAGATGAAGGATGATGAAGGCTAGCTCCTAGTTCAGGGTAGGATTTCTCTAGGCTTCAAGGCTATACTGAGAATTTTTATCCTGGCTGGAGCACTTTTCAAACATCAAATATCCCTGTCACAAAAAACAAACAAAAAGAAAACAAAATTACTATTGCCTCTTAGCAATCAGATACTTTGTGTAGTCATAGACGAGTAGACGTTAAATCCCAATGGACACTGAGGCCGATGGCTCCACTTCTCTGCAGTATTTTCATAAATGCGATTCGGTATACTTTCCAGAGCCGATCATTGACATGAGGGAATCCCCCCTATCACAGCTGCCCGATTAATACAAGCAGATTAGGAATCTTACCCAACCAGACCATGAAGAACGCAAATAAACGCTGAGCCAAGATAAGCTCTCCACCCTGAATTCTGTCAGGGAGAGATGAAAAGCATGCTCTGTGCCAATAATCAACCACACGCCCGCTCATTAAAATGACGACAGCCCTCAATTAATACGCAACGCCCAACCCTGGGGAGAAAAAACAAAATGCTCTTCCGAAATCTCAGCTTACAAAATTGTTCTCTGGGCTGAGAGTGCATCATCTCTACCATAATCACTTCCTAGATCCCTTCCCATACGGTTGCTCTTCCTTTGTATGGCTGTTCCCACTCACTAGATCATTACCACCGATAATCCCAAAAACTGGAACTGTGTGCCTTCCCACAACCACTCCTTAGATCATTTCCTGTTATTATTAGGCCCTTCCCATTACTCCAGCTACATGTTACCTGGCTTTTCATGTAAGCTTTGTTTGCTATTTATAGTTTACTTCGAGGTACTCTGCTCTATGGGCGGCCCGGTGTAAACTGACTCCTCCACTGTCCATTTACACCCGGCTGACTCAGATCTGGTCCCCCCCCAAACGAAAAAGGACGCCACCGTCTTGGATTTTTTTTCTAGCGGGCCTGATCGGACCCATGCATTCCTATGGACTTGTGTCTGTTTACACCTGCCGATCCATAGGAATGCATGGACCTTCTGATCAGGTCCTCCTGAAAAAACGCACAGGCAGACCTGATTGGATTGCCTGTGTAAAAGGGCCCTTGGTATGGACAAGGATAGGGAGAAGACTCTGCAGGAGCCGATATACTGCACCTGCGATCCAAGAGAAGGATTAGAACATGTCTGTTTTTTTTAATTCTTTCTGCCTGTGTCCTCCAAGAGAATTACTGCCATCACTTCCTGTTCCCCGTACCACCACCCCTGAGTCACATGGATAAGAAGCGCACGTCGAATCCAAACAAGCGTTGGGCCGTCTTTCCCTATTAAAAATAAACTATTTGCCGGAATGTTGCTCTCACAGAGGCATTTTTACAGGGGGTAAAACTGGATTTATGTACAGCCTGGCTGCCAGAAGCCAAAATATGACAAAGGTATGGAGTTCTCAGGAGCCATGTGACCACTGCACAGCCAGTTTAACACTTCAGCCTCTGTTTCATGGTCAGGCTACAACCGGCCTAATTTGTTAAGGGGCCATAAACCACAAGTTGTCTTGTATAAATAAGCTGTTTCAGCTCAGCTATGGGAATAACCTGAAGCATGCACAAAAGAAAAAATATCATGAATGCCTTCCTTTTAATAAAATTAATTATCACAGATGTCTTAAGGAAAGTCATACTGAGATAAAACGAGAATGCAATGGTTGACTATTCTTTTCAAGATATCCTGCTGTATTTGACCTCCATGCTTGGTCATACTTCATGACCTGGAAAGAGCAAGCAGCTAATAAAATTGGAACTAGGTTTGTTTTGGGCCAGTGCCTTTGGATTAGCATAACAGCTAGTCGACTAGCATTTTCAAAGTGTTGAGTTCAGCAATGGCAGGCTGCATATTTTCTTAGTACAGGATATCTAAACTGCTAGCAAGGTCTCGAGTCTGAACCCATGTATGCTAAAGGTATACGGAGCATTTTAGGACAGATCACCTAACTACCCAGATAGCTACTCCCAGAACTTGTTCCTCCTCATTCAGCACTGTATCAGTCCTAAACCAGAGCTTATTGATATCTCTAGTACTGATGGGCCAGGTGTTGGTTGTACTCCACACTTAAACCTTCTTAGTCCTTAGTCCTTGGCCTCCTTGGATTGGTAATTTCTTTGTTATGTAAAAGGTATGTTGTTCTTCTCATTCATGCATCACCACTTTCCTCCAAAGGCCCTGCCTTAGTGGTGGCCAATCCTCTGTTCCCACCTTCAGTGGTGGCCATCCTCCCCCCCTGCCTTAGTGGCAGCCGTCGTCCTAGTCTCTCCTCCATAACCCCTCTTCCACAATGGTAGCCAGTCCTGTCCTCTCCTCCTTACCTCTTTGATTGCCATACCCTCCCTTCCCCAATAGAGAATGGTAAGTAGAAGCTCTTCTGCTAGAAGGGTCTCCGGGTTCTATATAGTATATCATATTATAATATATATATATATATATATATATATATATATATATATATATATATATATATATATATATATATATATATATATATATATATATATATATATATATATATATATATATATATATAGTCATCCAATTTAGCAGGATAGCAAGCTGACTTGCACTCGAGCAGCACTTACAGGAGGGAAGCAGGCCCTGGATAGACTAGGGTTGCTATCTCATGCCTTTAAAACCAAACACATATTACACAGGTTTTGTGGCTGATTAAGGTGGTAATTGAAATCACTTGGTACCTTATCTGCATTAAATTAGCCTCAGAACCTTTGTAATTCATATGTGTTCTGGATTAAAGGGATGAGGTGGCAACCCTAGGATAGACAAAGATATGCAGAGAAAGGCGCTAAGTGCAGTATGTCAGCAATTTATTAAAAGACAACAGTTAAACCCACTTACAGGGTTACAGTGTACACAGGCTCATCAATGTACGAAGACTTCCTGAGATGGTATTCCCTGTCAGAGTATTCTTTAAAAGCTCATTCTTTAAAAACCTAAACCCCTGAGTGGTGAGACAGCTATTAAAGGAAGAAGGGGTGGGGAAGAGATCACATGACCGGCCAACAAGCTAGTTCTAGATCTAGTTCAGCGGTCGCCAACCAATGGTCGTGGGCCATGAGAAAATTTTGGGGTTCTACCACAAAAGCAACATTGTGGCGCTTGTATACCACAGCGTTGTTCTACGTAATGCATGCTCTGTAGTTTGGCTCCTGGGAACTCAGAGGGAGTCGCCAGGAGTAGAACAGAGAGTGGGAGGTGAAGGAGGAGATTTCCAATGGCAGTGCTGATCAGACTGTGGGAGGGAGCACGGAGCTCAAGCACATGGCTGGAAAAGGAGATGTGATCCAATGATGAGTCTGTGTAAGGCAGCAGTGTGATGCAGAGTGCAGGGGGGGAGGGGGGGGGCAGTTGGCCGGAGCATTGTGTGTATAAGGCAGCAATGTGATTCAGAGAAAGGGGGGCAGAGAGCCGGAGCATTGTGTGTATAAGGCATGTAAAATTAATGTTAGAGGTTTGCGGGATTCAAAATTGTGAGTTTAGTGGTCCGTGAGGTCTGACAGGTTGGCGACTACTGATCTAGTTGTTTATTTACCCATTCTTCCAGCTCACATAGAATGAAGTACAACAGGACAGCACTAGCCCAGTAATACCGTCCAATCAGAATTCACACTTGGGAATTTGCACGCCATGGGAAAAGGCTTCAATATCAATAAAAGTCATTGGTTAGTGTAGGCGTTAATTGATGGGTTGTGGGTATAGCTACAAGCATGTCCCAACCTGGATGAGGTCTGCCTATGACTGGAGAGCATTCTCTGTAAGCCAGCCATTTGTATTTAGATTGGAACATGGTTGCCCCTGCCGCCTGGCACTGTAAGTGAATGGCGACTGGGAAGTGTGCAAACACTGATGACAGGTCATATGGTACAGCTGTAGACTTGCAAACTTGAATATTTAGTTTGCTACCTCGTGCAAAAGTAACCCTTCTGTATGGGTTTGGATGATAGCTAACTTTAAAGAGTAATTGTAAACCCAACCTTTCATATTACTGATATTTGCTGTATGCCATGTACTTGTATGAAAAATTAACCTATTCTCCTTGTATTGCTTTCTTTGTGTGAAATCACTGGTGTTCCTGTCAGTCCCTCTGCTTTCCTATCAAACTGACCACACGAAACAGGAGAGCACAGCGTGGTCAGTTTTCTAGCCGTTCTGGGAACTCAGCCTGCTCTCCTCCAGTGATCAGACTTGCACAGGAATGTGGTGTGATTCCTGTCCGAATTGCATGCGATTTCCGCACCGCTCCTGTGTGAACCAGGCTTGTTATAGTGACTCAGGCTGAGTTCACACAGGAGCGGTGCAGGAAACTGCATGCAATTTGGACAGGAATCACACCACATTCCTGTCCAAATCACATGTGATTCTTTGCAGTGCGATGTGAGCCCATTCGTTTTTTTTATGGGCTCAAATCGCACAGCAAAGGTATTGGTACTCCATATCGGCGAGCACTTGACCGAAAGTATCGATACTCATACTTGCTGGTAAAAGAACAGTATCAGTGCAACCCTAGTAGAAATTCAATCAGTGGGTGGCCCTTTCGAGACCACTCCACTCAATGCGCTTCAGTTGAAAAATTGAAGATCCTGGGCTGAGATAGGTCCCTAGGGAAATTTGGGTAGTCTGATAGTTGGCGGCAATGGCTGTCAAAATACAACAGCTGCAGCAAATTAGTCCATCCATGTTTAGTGTGGATAGTGGAGTCTATTGGATTTTGTTTTAGCCTGTAGGTTGACCAAGAGCCATCTATGGGTTTATGGCCAACATTCATCATTCAGGAAAGAGCCAGAAATTGCCAGGCAAGTAGAACTTTCAGAAGGTCAGCCCATCCATGGTTTTGTCTCATGACGGGTCTCCTTACCACATGGTGTCTAAGGCAGGCCATAGATGGTGCGATTTGCTTTCCTGCAACCAAAGATATCACTCGTCAACACTGACTGTGTTGATGGGGGAATTCCTCAAGCATAGCTTTTGTGTGTTATTGTGGCTGGGGGGCACGGGGAGCTATCCTGCCGGGAGAATACAGCGATTATTGCTAGTGGCTAAGCAACTGGCAATAATCGCATGTAAAAAATCCGAAATGCTGTTGTACAATTGACTTGAGTACAATCCGTATGCCCATGGATGGATTGGATTCTGTGCCAGTCCCTGCTGAACCGGCCAAGATTCGAACCATTTATGACCGGCTTAAATGTGTACATAAACCTTTTCAATGACTCACCTGGCCAATGGCCAACTTGAGATCAAGTATTGTAAAACTCATCACTCATTTCAGAATTTAGTTTACTGTATATTGTAGATCTATTTTTACTCTTTACTTTCTCAGATTACGAAGTCTAAAAGCCACCTCTATCTTTTTATACCTCTGGCTCCAGGTAAAAGTCGCTTTTATTACGAAGTCTATCCACCACTCCCCTAAACGTCCTCATCCTTCTCCTACCCCAAACATACACAAATCAAGCTCCTGTATGTAACAGAGCTGTCATTGTGACGTTCTCTACAAGGGAACATGTGATGGGCAGGCAGGACCCAGGACGTCACCTCCTCCGAATAGCTGAAGGACTTACAAAACAAACATAACCAGTTTACACCAAACACCGGCTCCACGGTTTAACCAGTTCACTGGCTGAAGCTGACATATAGCTGTGTCTGTATAAGGCATGAATGTCCATGTATATGTCTGATCAATAGCCTACAGTTCTAGGAGGTAAGGGTGTGGGTTCATATACAGTGAGCCTACACACTCTCTATAGAAAGGCGACTAGATCTGGTTAACATGCAATTAAGAACAGATCAATGTAAAAAAAAGAAAATAATTGACAGATTGAGTTGAATTCTCAGACCGAATGTGTGGTTTACTAGTTACGTAGCTACGATGGCAAGCAGCTATCCATAATGATCTGAAGGACAAGGTCGCGACTCATCGCAAAAATGACGTTCCTCTGCATGCTTGTTAATAGTCACCTGCTTAAGGCTTATTTCCACAGTTCAAACCAGAGACCTGAAATCTGCAGAAGGCTAGTCATGCACCAGTAGAGATTTGTTCTAACATTCGTATGAAAATTCTGAAAATTTGTTTGTCAGAGCAGTGGGTCTTGCCATTACCAAGTCAACTAATTTCATTTGAAAGCCCTTAAAATTCCATCCAACCTCGCTACTTAAATGGAATTCTACACGTATTAATCAGGTTTTCTGAGACCAGGCGCGTTACAATATGTGCGACTTTTCCCAAACGTAAACTACATCCACAGCTAGAATTTCAAAATTGATAATTTTTTCACCCTGCGCATTCAAATTTTGTCATCAACATGGCAAAAAAAACAAAAACAAAAAAACACATTCAAGTTGACCCAACTAACCATTTAAAAAAAAAAATAAAATTAGCGTTCAAAAAACAAAACTTTTTGAACAAAATTCTTTTAGTGCAGGGATCTCCAAACTTTCTAAACAACGACTTTAGCAAAGGTACCTGCAGGTATCAAAACATGCCCTCACTTTATAGAAGTGGTTGATTTACACCTTTATGACCTGAAATGTTCAGACGTAGTTAAGAACAAAGTCTTCCTCTTTACTAATCAGTCAAACTTAACACCTCTATGTGCGGATCATCCCTCTAATCTGCAGCATCTTAAACACCAACATACTGGAATCATGAACAAGTAATCTGCATAGTCAGCAATGACAGCCTGTATGGGCAGCAATTTATCTGCCTTTATTGGCTTCAAAAAAACAGAGCAATCCAGGGACCAGAGACAAGATTTCATGGTGGCATTCTTCCTGCTGACCACCAATGGAAGGCGCACTCTCCCCGCTGACCACCAATGGAAGGCGCACTCTCCCCGCTGACCACCAATGGAAGGCGCACTCTCCCCGCTGACCACCAATGGAAGGCGCACTCTCCCCGCTGACCACCAATGGAAGGCGCACTCTCCCCGCTGACCACCAATGGAAGGCGCACTCTCCCCGCTGACCACCAATGGAAGGCGCACTCTCCCCGCTGACCACCAATGGAAGGCGCACTCTCCCCGCTGACCACCAATGGAAGGCGCACTCTCCCCGCTGACCACCAATGGAAGGCGCACTCTCCCCGCTGACCACCAATGGAGGGCGCACTCTCCCCGCTGACCACCAATGGAGGGCGCACTCTCCCCGCTGACCACCAATGGAGGGCGCACTCTCCCCGCTGACCACCAATGGAGGGCGCACTCTTTCCACTGACCACCAATGGAGGGCGCACTCTTTCCACTGACCACCAATGGAAGGCGCACTCTCCCCGCTGACCACCAATGGAGGGCGCATTCTTTCCACTGACCACCAATGGAGGGCGCACTCTTTCCACTGACCACCAATGGAGGGCGCACTCTTTCCACTGACCACCAATGGAGGGCGCACTCTTCCCACTGACCACCAATGGAGGGCGCCCTCTTCCCACTGACTACCAATGGAAGGCGCACTCTTTCCACTGACCACCAATTAAAGGTGCACTCTCCCCGCTGACCACCAATGGAGGGCGCACTCTCCCCACTGACTACCAATGGAAGGCGCACTCTTTCCACTGACCACCAATTAAAAGGTGCACTCTTTCCACTGACCATCAATACAAGAAGAATCCTTAACGCTGACCAGCCGCTAAATGGGGCCCTTCTCTAATGACAACAATCTAAGGTGTCTCTACAATGATCACTAATTTTTAAGGGCCACTTCACTGACCACCAATGTGAGGGAATGCTGCATTTTTTACTATTTATTTTCTAGCCATTATTTGAGATTAATTTTGGTGTGCAGAGCAGCTTGGGGTATCAAACAAGCTAAGCACAATATTATATTTATTCTTTTATTGCAACTTAGCGTACACACTAATGTAATGTGAGCTGCTATAGGCATAGTGATTATTGGGAGGGGTTCCCAGAGACCTGAAAGTCATTTCAAGGGTTCCTACACGGTGAAACGGATAAGAAAGTCTGCTTTATACAGATCTTCCTGATGATCAGAGACAGTCCCTGCTATACAATGCTGTCCCCAGCAGTAAAATGTCTACAGGTGTGTCCCTGAAAATGACAATCTGCGAGGATCAGATAACAATTCTGTGTCTCTCAGTTGCAGGGAGGGTGGTTGTGTTTGAGCTTGCAGTCTTGTCTGGAAGCAGCAGACCGGTTCAGTGATCACATACTGGGCAAAAAAGTGAAAGTGTGCTGAAGGAAATGAGGGGGGAAGGCCTCCGTAATGAGGGGTAATGGCCTCCGTAATGAGGGGTGTGGGAAATAGAGGAGAAAAGACGGAAGAGCAACCAGGATTATGTGCAGAACAGAGTGGCTGAAAGAATTAATCATATCTCCTTATGCTTTGAATAGAGAATGGACCGCCAGCGGAAGGAGCATCCTTCCCACCGACCGCCAGCGGAAGGAGCATCCTTCCCACCGACCGCCAGCGGAAGGAGCATCCTTCCCACCGACCGCCAGCGGAAGGAGCATCCTTCCCACCGACCGCCAGCGGAAGGAGCATCCTTCCCACCGACCGCCAGCGGAAGGAGCATCCTTCCCACCGACCACCAATGGAAGCAGCATCCTTCCCACCGACCGCCAGTTAAAGGAGCATCCTTCCCACCGACCACCAATGGAAGCAGCATCCTTCCCACCGACCACCAATGGAAGCAGCATCCTTCCCACCGACTACCAATGGAAGGAGCATTAATGTGCCAACACATTGTATGTGACACAAATTGTAGAGTGTCAAGATAAGGGGAGGTGCAACAAGGCAGCAGCAGAGCCCAGGAACATAATGACAGAATAACCACAACCTTTCCAAACTTTAAGAGAACACTTAATTCTTTTTTTCTCAGTATTATGTCCTCCAGGAGAAAAAATACATGTAGCACCTTGTCCCATCTTCCTAGGTGTTTTTAAGCCTAGCTACAAGGTTGGACAGGGCACCATCCCCCCTTCCCCCCACGGCTGTCCAACAATGCAAATTGCCCAAGACAAGCACCAGCAAGAAGAATATAGAGGGACAGAAGACTGACATATCCTCCTTCCTCTGCATTACTCTTGCCGATGCTTGTCTAATGCCCCGTACACACGGTCGGATTTGCTGACGGAAAATGTGTGATAGGACCTTGTTGTCGGAAATTCCGACCGTGTGTATTCTCCATCACACATTTTCCATCAGAATTTCCGACACACAAAGTTTGAGAGCAGGTTATAAAATTTTCCGACAACAAAATCCGTTGTCGGAATTTCCGATCGTGTGTACACAAATCCGACGCACAAAGTGCCACGCATGCTCAGAATAAATAAAGAGATGAAAGCTATTGGCTACTGCCCCGTTTATAGTCCCGACGTACGTGTTTTACGTCACCGCGTTCAGAACGATCGGATTTTCCGACAACTTTGTGTGACCGTGTGTATGCAAGGCAAGTTTGAGCCAACATCCGTCGGAAAAAATCCTAGAATTTTGTTGTCGGAATGTCCGATCAATTTCCGACCGTGTGTACGGGGCATAAGAGAAATGCTTGGAGCCAGAGAAAAGCGCTGGTTATCAATGCCGCTGTCTACTTGCTCAACGCATTGTTGGATGGCTGTGAGGAAGGACAGCCCTCCACAGACATCCAACATAGCTATCAAGGAGACAACTTCTTGATAACCGCCAATTGTCTTGGCTCCAAGCACTTGCCAAAACAAGCAGTGCCAAGAGGAAAGCAAAAGGGATGGGATGCCGACATGCCCCTCCTCCCTCTGCCACCGCTTGTCTTGGGAATGCAAATCTGACGGGAGTTGGCAGGGAGAAGAGCCACTGTTTATGTAAGTGTGGGCCTGTGGACTCACACCTTAAATATGTGTGTAACACCACATGGTCTGGAACATGGAGTTAGCTTTTAAAAGACACAGGATTCAGTTATTCAGAGACAATCGTCCTTCCGAAGGTGGCAGTATAACCCAATGGTCTCAATACCTGAATCCTGTGTTCTTTAATAAACTCCAAAAAAATAGATTTTATGGCAAGTACAAAAATCCTGTTTCTTTTATGTGGCTGACCATGAAAATTACCTCTTATAATACCATTTGGTGTACGGTTACTTCTTCACATTCTGTAGATAAGGTTTCATTGCCCTAGATTTCAACCGAAAAAAAAAAGCTGCAATCAGCACATCCACTTTCACTGGATAAAAGCAGAAGATCTGAGATCTCCGTGTGTGACGGATTCACTTGAAAGTTCCTTTCACACAGGCAGTGTCTTCCATCCCTCTGAAAAGTGGCCCTTGATGAAGCGCTATTCAGAGGGCAGAAAGAGGACGTTTGCAGGCATTCAGAAGGCAACAATGCCGCTTCTGATGTCCGAGGGTTTTTTTTTTTTTAACTTCCAAAAAAGGATTTTGATTCATGGGACCTCGCCGCAACCGTGAGCCAAATTTTGCATGGTCACCAGAAGAGGATTAGAGGGAAAAATCCTCCAATGGAGGAGACACTCATTCCCAGAGATTCTCTCACTTCCTGCTGAGCTTAGGGAACAGGAAGTGAAGGGAAATCTCCCCAATGGGACACAGATGGCAAAACAAAAAAAAAAAAAAACCTGACAGGGGTAGGCAACCTCGGCCCTCCAGCTGAGGTGAAACTACAAATCCTATCATGCCTCTGCCTCTAGGAGTCATGCCTGTAATTGTCAGGGTCTTGCAATGTCTCATGGGACTTCACCACAGCTGGAGAGCAGAGGTTGCCTACCCCTGCTCTATGCTATCCAAAATGAACAAAAGGTTTTGCCTTTAGTTCTACTTTAACCACTTGACCTCCGGAAGATTTCATGACCAGGTCATTTTTTTTTAGAGATACTGCACTGTGTTACTTTAACTGACAATTACGGGGTCGTTGCAACACTGTGCCCAAATAAAATTGATGTCTTTTTTTCCCACAATTGGAGCTTTCTTTTGGTGGTATTTGATCACCTCTGCAGTTTGAATTTTTTGTGCTATAATTAAAAAAACATCAACAATTTTGAAAAACAAAAAACAAAAAAAAACACAGTAATCAACATTTTCATGAAAAACAGATTACAGAGCCATCAAGTATGGATTACTTTTGGAAAATAAGGTTATCATTTAGTGTCACGTTAAGATCTGTTTTGACCTTGTCGCTTGGGGGTTAAGGGTTAAAGTGGTTGTGAACCCTTCCATATAACCAGTGAAGTGGCTGGCCTCTGGTGATACACAGATGAAACAAAATCCTCCTACCCAAATTATACCTTTGCAGTCTTTTCTCTACAGCTGTTCAAAGTGAAGAATTTATAAAGCTTGTCTAAACTGTTAGAAAAAAAAAAAAGAAGAGGTCGGAGAGCTGAAGTTACACTCTGCAGAGCTTAGTGAGGAGAACTCTGAGAGCTGATTGGAGGAAAGGGACACCCCCCCCCCTCCACACAGCAACAGAGCCGAGGCTGTCAATCAGCTGGAGATCCCTCCCCTGTCACCATTTTTCTCTTGGCATCAGGAAAACTTGTCAGAAGCGATTTATGCAGATAGCAGAGGAATGAAGCAACAGACAGAAATTACACTTGGTGCTCTTAATTGAGAGGAAAGTACACACTGTAGAGGGATATACTTTCTTCAGATTTCAGGTCTGAAATTTACAACCACTTTAAAGTGGATATAAACAAGGCCAAGGATAAATTCGAGGAAAGATTCCAAGCTTACTTACCGACCAGCCTGCGCACAACCAAATCCCAATCTGTCTATCAGTATGCGTTAAAAAAACAGGGGTTTAGTCTGCACACATTTGCAAATACATGTTTAAGCTACAGAGCCCCGCCAAGGCACGCTGGTACCTGTAGTTCCTATCACTGACTGATGAGTGACCTCACAGTGGAAGCACATGCATGACGAGTAGGTGGAGAGTAGATGAACTGATGGGAGCCCACCCCTTCTTAAAAAAGGTACAGGGGCACATTGGGCACCCAGCAAATCGCACAATGGCTGCAAAGGTGTCAGTGCGTTGCCTGACCAATATAACATTGTTGCAAAAAAAAAAAAAAGGGGTCCAGAAAAGTGGAACTTGAGGCCAGAAAATAAAGATGGGAGAACAGGCAGGAATTTTAATGCAAAGGAGACCTGCCTGTGAGCCCTTTTACAGTTAGCCACGCACATGCATCTCACTGTACAAATTCGGCAATGCCGAATCTGACTTTATCCCAGCCAATGACTGCAGCTGGCGATCGAGACCCGGAAGCCAGCCGGCCCGAACGCTGCATCACTGGACTTGAGGCGAGTGTAGTTCCAATTTAAGTATATATATTATATATATATATATATATATATATATATATATATATATATATGGTATATATATATATATATATATATATATATATATATATATATATATATATATATATATATATATATATATATATATATATATGGTATATACATATATATATATATATATATATATATATATATATATATATATATATATATATATATATATATATATATATATATATATAATTCTGATCATGCCTTACCATTACCCTCTTAACACGTGGGGTGGTTAAGAGGGTAGGCTTTAATGCCCACGCACCGCACATATGTATCCATGGGCAATGCTCCCAAGCACATCTCTGGCAGGGCCAGCTCACAATCACGTGACCACTGTGACAGCCAATCACAGTGGTTGCGTGATCAGGCAGTCCCTCCCACCCTTCTGGTGCGTGAAGACCCTTTTAAATGGACGCTGGGCAGACAGGGGATGAACGGTTCTAAATCTTTTTTTCTTTTTTTAAATCAGTTCTGTCCCCTTTAACTGAGATGACTCGTATCTTAAAATAGAAAAAAAAAAAAGAAAAGGAAAATGAATGCCAATAATTTGGCAGATACCTGTTTAACGACAATATGTGTTGCCTCATAGCGTTTCCATAGTAACATCAGTCATATTTCTGTCACTGTGACAAAAAGGAATCCACGTGGGTTGTGATTGGACGCATGATAAAAATATCTCTGACCAACATTTCTAACGAGGTACATTCATGCCGGTATCTGATGCTGACCATAAACGTCATCTTATACATCCTGTACAGTCCTTTTATAAGGGCTCATCATTGTCCCGCTCAGCGCAAAAACCTGGCGCTTCTGGACGCAAAGAGGGCACAGGTGCAGTGTACAGCCCCACCGCCAACAGCCTGTCAAAATCAATTAAATCTGCAGTACTCATTCGCACATGTGCATACATGTGAGAGCCATGTTTTCCCACACAGGGGTTCCGTTTAACCCCAAGCAGGGGGTCCCACCCCCTTCATGTCAATTTGGCGCAGGGGCTGCACAGCCGCAGCTCCCAGTTTAACATCCAGGTGGGTGCATGGTCCCAAACACACACTGTCTGTACCATGCAATCTGGTTGCTGTACCTTTTATAAAAAGTAGTGCATGACCAGAAAATGAACAGTATGGCACGGGGGTGGGGGGGGGGGGGCAGGAAGGAACACAGAATAGTGGGGGAGGGGGCAGGAGGTAACAGTATAGCATGGGGAGGGGGGGGGGCAGCAGGGAACAGTATAGCACAGGGAGGCCAGGAGGGAACAGTATAGCACAGGGGGGGGGGGCAGGAGGGAACAGTATAGCACAGGGGGGGGCAGAACAGTATAGCACGGGGGGGCCAGGAAGGAACAGTATAGCACCGGGGGGGGGGGGGGCAGGAAACTGAACAGTATAGCACGGGGGGGTCAGGAGGGAACAGTATAGCACAGGAGGGGGCAGTATGGAACAGTATAGCGCAGGGGGGGGGGGCAGAACAGTATAGCACGGGGGGGCCAGGAAGGAACAGTATAGCACCGGGGGGGGCAGGAAACTGAACAGTATAGCACGGGGGGGGGGGTCAGGAGGGAACAGTATAGCACAGGGGGGCCAGAAAAAAGGAACAGTATAGCACCGGGGGGGGGCAGGAGGGAACAGTATAGCACCGGGGGGGGGGCAGGAGGGAACAGTACAGCACTGTTCCTGTATATTGACTGTATATATGCAGACTCTAGTTGGGATTCGAACCGAGGACCACAGTGCTGCAAGCTAGGAGTTCTAACATTCATGCCGCGTACACACGATCGGGATTTTGGTCGAAAAAGGTATGATGGCTTTCCCAACAGGATTCAGCTCAAGCTTGCCTTGCATACACACAGTAACACAAAAGTTTGCTGAACTTTCGACCATCAAGAACCCGGTGATGTACAACACTACAACGAGCTGAGAAAACGAAGTTCAATGCTTCCGAGCAAGCGTCAAAATTGCGTAGGAATTTTGCGCGTCGGAATTGCTACAGACGATCGCATTTTCGGATAGGAACTTTTTCCGACCGAGAAATTGAGAACATGCTCCCAATCTTTTGCTGGCTGGAATTCGGCCAGCAAAAGTCCGATGGAGCATACACACGGTCGCATTTTCCGACCAAAAGCTCTCATCGGACTTTCTGGCCGAATTTCCGATCGTGTGTACGCAGCATTAGGGTATAGATGTACTTTGGGCTTTCAGTTTAATCTGGAAATAATATTTTTTTATTTCACTCTTGGCCGCTACATTGCATCTACAACCGCATCTACACGTGTGCTGCAAGATTGCAGAACTCTTTCCTGGCATGGCATGTAATAATGGGGTAACATTGCTGGGGATCCCATCAGTCTGTACAAATAAGAGTCCCCTCCCCCTCCATCCCCTGGAATTTCCGTCCTCTGCATCCTGCCCTAACCCATGGAATTGTCTGGCTCAGTCTCCCCCTCCCTTCTCCTGAGATCTCTCAGTGACTACGTGGTGCTCCAATACTTCTCTCCTCCTCGCCCTCCTATAACCAATACATACCAGGGGATATTCTGCTCTGAGTGCCTCCACCCCATCTAGCCAAAGGATTGCACAGTTAAAGCCAAAGTTTAATCTGCTTGTATTTTGCCTTCCCTGGTTCCTCCCTCCCATCAACATGCAATATACATTTTCATGACATAGCTTATATAAGACCCAGTGACATCACTGAGTCCCTGTACTTCTCTAGGTAATGAAGGCAGATCACGGCTGGTGGGAGGGGCCAGCAGGGTGCTGTAATTAGCTTCCTGAAACATCACAGTCCCCTTCCTCAGTACTCCTCTCAAGAGCCTTCAGACCTGATGCAAACAGTAGGCATATAGGAGGATTTATGCTGATCCATAGGTCTTCATGGATGGATAGCAGACATATGGCGCTGAGCCAGGGAGGACGGAAAGAACTGAAATCTAGTGAATGAAAAGGCCAGGGGCAGTCAGGCTGGAGAGGAAAGGGGCTGGAGGGTGCTGGATGTCCTTCAGACAGAACATAATGTGGGTCCTGAAATGCTGCAGCTTCTAATGCACACTGTAAAAAGCTCACAGTGTGCAGTGAAATCAAAGTAAGCCATTTCAGTACAGGAGAAGAGCAGGTACACCTGTGCAAGACTGAAGAGAACAGCGTTCTGCTTTAAATTTTCAGCTCAAGCATTCAGGGTATACCTCCTTCTTCTAAGGTCTACAATCAGCTTCAATACAAACGGTCAGTTCTTTAGGAATGTCTAAACCCAAATACCAAAAAGGTTAAAGAACAACTCCGGAGAGCAGAAAAAAAAAAAAATATATATATATATATATATATATATTTGCAGCCGGGTTTGATCAGCCTTTCTCAATCTTGTTACCCCAAAGGAACCCTTGCAATAAATTAAGTCTCAGGAAACCCCTGTTAAAATTAGTCCATTGGTGGTCACTGGGAAAATGCCCCTTAAATTGGTGGTGGTAAGTAATAATGCGCCCCCCCACACACACACAGTGGTGGTCAGAATGCTGCCCTTAGAGTATAGCCATTGGCTCTGCCAAGTGGTATTGGACCTAAAACTATGCATGCACCATCACATGGGAACTCAGTAAGCCACAGCTCAAGGAATCCCTAGCTACCGGTGGAGGAACCCTAGTTGGTTGGGTTAGATGCTTCCTTTCAGCCTGGGGTACTAGAGGACTTCCGCATACCCCTCCCTACCCCCCACAGCCGGGGCTCTCCTCTCCTCTGAAGCTCCAGATTGAGATCAGATTCTTAGGGGGTTATTTACTAAAGCTAGAGAGAGGGAAAAATTAGTCACAATTCTGCATAGAAAGAAACCAACCAGCTTCCAACCTCAGCTTGTTCAATTAAGCTTTGGCAATAAAATCTGGAAGCGGATTGGTTTCTATGCAGAATTGTGAATCATTTTGCCCTCTCTAGCTTTAGTAAATAAACCCCTTGGTGTCCCAACTCACTGTTGGTCCGGCATTGTAACGTAATGACATCACACCTGTGCCCGCTGTGCTTCTGGGGACTGGTTGCACTGAAATAAGGAGTCTGCTAAGGATCGATTATTCCTATTGAAAGGGATCGATCGGAAAAAAAAAAAAGATACTGGTCCTTTATCAAACCTCTACGGCCACCATTAGGGTTTACTTACATTAAGACTGTTTAAAATGACAGTCTCCTCTGTGGAGCTGTATCATCCTGCGGTAAAACGCAAAGACGCGGCAGAGATCGGTTTTATAAACCATTTTAGATCCACACTGCTGCTTCCAAATACACATTGGTGGAAAATTCACAATTCCCGACACCTCAACAGAAAACTGCATGGCAACAGACGCTCTATATGGATCTGTGCCTACTCACAATTCTTTCCATAGATACACGAACATCAAATCCAGCACTGCAATATCATCTAGAGACTGGCCTGCAAATTATTTTACAGATCCACTGAAGTGTTCTTTTATTGAGGACCAAAATCCTGTTAAAAAAAAAAATTAGACCAGCGTTTCTCAACCAGGATGCCAAGACACCCTGGGGTGCTGTCTGGGTATCCCATGTGCCCCGAGCACAGGATGCAATTAGCCCTGAGCAGCATCATGAGTTTCGATGGTGTGGGCAGACCATCCGACAGCAACATAATCAATAGCACTCTAGGACCAGGACCCAAGGTCCTGCTGTTTGCGTTCTCCATGGTGCCCGAGAGAATGGGACCCAGTTTGCCCTGAGCAGCATCATGAGTTGCCATGGTGCAGGTGAACCAGCCTACAGCAACATAACCTATAGCACTCTAGGGCCAGGACCCGGCTCACCTGCACCATGGCAACGGATGAACTGGGCAGGCGGAATGCAGGGATGCCACCAGCATTCAGGAGAAGACAGAAGTCCGCCTCCTCCAGGTCTCCTCTACGTCCAACTTTCTGCCTAGCTTCTGGAGCCAAGACTCTGATGCGTTGAGGGTGGTGGTTCTCTGATGTGATTTGGGGGGGGGGGGGTAATGTATAGGGGTGACTCGGATGTGATGAGGCACTCATGTATAAAAGAGGCCTTTAAGGTAAAGGGGAACTATGATGTGAAGGAGGGACTTCTGACATGATGGGGGGCCTCTGATGTAAAGGTGGAATTTGCTGTGATGGGCCTCTGATATGATGATAGGTTGCTCTCATCTAAAGGGGGACCTCTGAAGTGATACGGGGAACTTCAACGTATAAAGTGGGGGCTCTAATGTGAAGATGGCTGTGTACATTGTCCAGGCTCAGGTTCCCCCTGATAAGTAACATTTACATTCTAGACTGGAGGGCCTCCAGATTCTGCATATCTTTAAAAGGTTGTTGCAACTGAAATAAGGTGGCGAAACACCACGTTAGTCCACCCAAAATTAGTATTTTAGTCATTGACTGGTTGGATTTTGGTTGGTTGGTCTTAGTTATAGGCGGATTGGATTTTGGCTGGTTAGTTTTAGTTATAGACTGGTTGGATTTTGACTGTTTGGTTTTGGTTACAGACTGGTTGGCTGAGTCAGCCTCCAACTTCATGTATGACTTTGATACTCCTACACCAAGATCTCCCTGACACAATTCCAGCTCTGTTCCACTTGAGTACTCTGGGAGTTCCCATCCACCTTTGGGTGTTCCTGCACCTCCTCCGGCAATCTCCATAATACAATATCTTACAATCTAGTTTTAAGTCTGGTGTACATATTAGGTCAAATATCATTTTTAAAGGGTTTTTATTGCCCCTTTTTATGTTTATTTTTTTTTATATCTATCTGCATTTCATTTATTCATGATTTTTCTTACATTAGTTGTTCTAATATTTCTATTCTGGTTCGTAGCCCTGCTAAATGGGGGTGTTCTGGCCTCTGAAACACATTGGTTACCTGTTTTTTTTTTGTAGTAACTGGTTGACCTTTATAAAAAAAAAAAAAAAAAAAAAAATAAAAACACAACTTTGGACTTCTAAGACGTTTGCTCTTATCGATACGATTACACATGGATTTCGCAGTCCGAGTGAGCCCAGCTGGTTTCCCCCACCATTTTGGAGGAACGTTACCAAACTTGACTGCCAATCAAGCTTAAGAAATAACTTTTCCTGGAGGTTCCCAGCCACCTTTGGGTGTTCCTGCACCCTCAAAATACATATAACTAGAAAAAGGTTTGCCTATTTGAGCACAGAAGGGTCTGTGACTATACAGGCAATCTACTGTTTTGGGGAAGGAAGGGGTCAACAGAGAGTGATAGGCTATACTATACTGTAAGAGAGGCATGGGATATAGAACATACAGTAGAGCAGGGGTAGGCAATCTTTTGAGCACAGTGTACAGCAGAGCCGCACGATTCTGGCCAAGACGAGAATCACAATTTTTATGCTTAGAATAAAAATCACGATTCTCGCGGCGTAACATCACCTTTCACTTTATACAAAAAAAAAAAAATTGGGCTAACTTTACAGTTTTTTTTTTTTTTAATTCATTAACAGCTTCCCGACCGCCTCACATAGATATACTGTGGCAGAAGGGCACGAACAGGCAGAATCACGTACCTGTATGTTGCCCTTTAAGAGGCAGCTTGCAGGCACGCGCGCCCGCCGGGAGCTCCGTGAGCGGACTCGATGTCTGCGGGGATACCCGCGAACGTCTCACAGAGGGGAAGAATGGGTAAATGCTGATGTAAACAAGCATCTCCCCGTTCTGCCTAATGACACTGTCACTGATCACCGCTCCCTATAAATCGGGAGCGGTGATCAGTGTAGTGTCACACACAGCCCCCCCCCCCCCCACAGTTAGAATCACTCCCTAGGACACACTTAACCCCTACAGAGCCACCTAGTGGTTAAGCCCTTCACTGCCAGTGACATTTTTACAGTAATCAATGCAATTTTTTAGCATTGATCGCTGTATTAATGCCAATGGTCCCAAAAATGTGTCAAAATTGTCCGATGTGTCCGCCATAATGTCGCAGTCATGATAAAAAAAGCTGATCGCCGCCATTACTAGTAAAAAAAAAAAAAAATGAATTAAAATGCCATAAAACTATCCCCTATTTTGTAGACGCTATAACTTTTGCGCAAACCAATCAATAAACACTTACTGCGATTTTTACCAAAAATATGTAGAAGAATATCGGCCTAAACTGAGGAAAAAAAAATGTTTATATATTTTTTTGGGGATATTTATTATAGCAAAAAGTAAAAAAAAAAAAAAAAAATGCGGTTTTTTCAAAATTGTTGCTATTTTTTGTTTATAGCGCAAAAAAAAAAAAACCACAGGAGGTGGTCAAATACCACCAAAAGAAAGCTATATTTGTGGGGGAAAAAAAAATAAATAAAAAGGACGTCAATTTTGTTTGGGAGCCACGTCGCACGACCGCGCAATTGTCAGTTAAAGCGATACATGGCCGAATCGCAAAAAGTGCTCTAGTCTTTGGCCAGCAAAATGGTCCGGGGCTTAAGTGGTTAAAGTGTATTTTTCCAAAAAATTGTGCTTGAAAGACTGCTGCGCAAATACAGCGTGACATAAAATATTGCAACAAACGCCATTTTATTCTCTAGGGTCTCTTCTAAAAAATATATATCTCTATGACAGAGATATAATTATTATATCTCTATGACAGAGATATAATTATTATATTTGGGGTTTCGAAGTAATTTTCTAGTAAAAAAAAAAAATACAGATTTACTGTAAGCAAAAAGCGTGAGAAAAAAGGTTTAGTCTTTAAGTTGTTAAACTGCCCAAGTTTACAGACAAGTCCATCCCTTTGATCTATTCTAAAAGAAGGAAATGTTACAATGTTTCTCCTTATCAATGTTGTGATAAACTTGGCAGATTACCTGGATTTGTTTTTTTGGTTTTTTTGACAACTGTCAGCAGTGAGCAGAGAACTCTGCACTAAATCAGGGGAATGCTGTGTTAAAGCGGAACTTCTGTCATTTTTTTTTCAACTTTCCATCTTGTTGTTTTAACTTTGGATAGTAAAACATTGTTTTTTCTGCCAGTAAATACCTTATACAGCCCACGTCCTGTCTCTTGTCTGGTCATTAGCCTAGGCTTATGACATCATGTACAGCTTTCTCTCTCTCATGAGCATTTGCCAGGAAGGGAGGGGGGATGAGTCATAAAGAGGGCCAATGAGAGCTGCAGAGCTGGAGGTGTGCCTCTGTGTGTGTCTGTGTAAATCCAGGAAGTGAACAGGCAGCAGCTTCAGCTGCCCACAGTTAAAATGGTTGCAGCCAGACTCAGAGGAGGGAGATTGCTGCAGCATATTTGGCAAGTACAGAATCACAGTATATATAAAATATGTAAAGTGGTTGGAGGGAAGCTTCAGATTGGCAAAGATGTTTTTATTACAAATTATGTGAGCAGACTGCAGTTCCTCTTTAAGTGGTTAAACTGCCCTCATTTACAGACTGAAGTTTATCCCTTTGATCTATTCTAAAAGAACGAAATGTCACAGTGTTTCTCCTTATGGATGTTGTGATAAACTTGGAAGACTGGGGTTTCTTTTTTTTTTTTTGACAGCTGTGAGCAGAGAACTCTCTGCACTGAATCTTGAAAATTCTGTGTTAAGATAGCGAGGGGGGTAGAATCACGATCTCGATTCTCTAACGATTAATCGTGCAGCTGTATAGGGTATTTATACTGTAAAGAATGGAGCTTAGAGCATATATAATGTACAGTGTGGAGTATAGTGTGAAATAATGTACAGTATAGTGTACAGAGTTGAGTGGCACATGGTATATCATGTACAGCACAGTGCGGAGCTGCAAAGAGTATATATAATGCACAGAATATAAAATGTATACAGAGTTCAATGACGTGGAGTACATAATGTACAATACATGCGCAGTGAGCAGTGTGGAGCTGCAAAGAGTTTATATAATGTACAGCACAATTTACAGTGTGAAATACAGTATACTGTACAGAATTGAGTGGCGTGGAGTACATCATGTACAGCACAGTGTAAAGTGTGGAGTATAGTGTGAAATATAAAATGTGCAGAATAATGTACAGAATTGAGCAGTGTGGGGTATATAATGTAAAGCATAGTATACAGAGTTGAGTTGTGTGGAGATATACACTCACCAGACACTTTATTAGGTACACCTTGCTAGTACCGGGTTGGACCCCCTTTTGCCTTCAGAACTGCCTTCATTCTTCATGGCATGGATTCAACAAGGTGTTGGAAACATTCCTCAGATTTTGGTCCATATTGACAATGACAGCATCACACAGTTGTTGTAGATTTGGGATTTTCCACCACATCCCAAAGGTGCTCTACTGGATGAGATTTAGTGAGTGTGGAGGCCATTAGAGTACAGGGACCTCATTGTCCAGTGGTGAGATGATTGGAGCTTTGTGACATGGTGCATTATCCTGCTGGAAGGAGCCATCAGAAGATGGGGACACTGTAGTCATAAAGGGATGGACATGGTCAGCAACAATACTCAGGTAGGCCATGGCATTTAAACGATGCTCAATTGGTACTAAGGGGCCCAAAGTGTGCCAAGAAAATATCCCCCACACCATTACACCACCACCAGCCTGACCCGTAGATACAAGCCAGTATGGATCCATGCTGAATGTTGCAGCTGTAATCGAGACTCATCAGACCAGGAAACGTTTTTCCAATCTTCTATTGTCCAATTTTGGTGATCCTGTGCGAATTGTAGCCTCAGTTTTCTGTTCTTAGCTGACAGGAGTGGCACCCGGTGTGGTCTTATGCATACCTTGGTTGTAACGAGTGGTTATTTGAGTTACTGTTGCCTTTCTATCATCTGGAACCAGTCTGCCCATTCTCCTCTAACACCAACAAGGCATTTTTGCCCACACAACTGCCGCTCACTGGATATTTTCACTTTTTCTCTGTAAACCCTAGAGATGGTTGTGCGTGAAAATCCCAGTAGATTTTTGAAATTACTCAGACCATCCCGTCTGGCACCAACAACCATGCCACGTTTAAAGTCACTTAAATCTCCATTCTTCCAGATTCTGATGCTCAGTTTGAACTTCAGCAAGTCGTCTTCATGTCTAAATGCAATGGGTTGCTGCCATGTGATTGGCCGATTAGCAATTTGAGTTACCAAGCAATAAACAGGTGTACCTAATAGTGGCCGGTGAGTGAATAATGTACAGAACATTTTACAGAATGGAGTAATATGTACATCACAGCGTCCAGAGTGGAGCAGTGTGCAGTATAGGGTATGGTATAGTGCAGTGATTCTCCACCAGGGTTCCTCCAGGAGGTTGCTAGGGGTTCCTTCAGCATTAGGCAAATTCTGCCTCTCAGATAAGTTCCCACTGACACCATTAAGCTTTTTAGCCATCTGTAAGGAGGTAATTCTTCCACAAGACCACAAGTGTAAGGACCATTGTTCCCACTGACCATCACACTAATGTATCATGAGTTGTAGATTTCTAATTTTTAGCAGGTGTTCCCCGAGACCGGAGAACTATTTCAAGGGTTCCTCTGTGTTGAAAAGGTTGAGAAAGGCTGGCATAGTGTATAGATTGCAGCAGTACAGAGAATATAGGGTACATCATAAGATAGTGTTGCCTACATAATGTACAGCGAGGAGTATACACTGTATACCGCAAACAGGAAGCCAAGAAGGATGGAACCTACATGGCACAGACGTTGGGTGGTACAATCCCACGTGGTGCTCTCTAGCTTACTTTAGCTGTTGAGGGTTATAAAGAATGCAGATTGAGTAAATCAAGTGAAATTTGAATGATATTTCTCACTTTAGCACAGTAGCAGGTTTGGCTGTTTGCTGGATATTATTTGTAGCTCAATAGAACTATACAAGCCGAGAAATGATCACCTCTGAGTGGACATCTCATTACAAAGTCACGTAAAGGATATAGTAATGGATAAATAAGCAGTTCCTAATTCCCGTCCAAATTCCTTTTCAGCTTTAAAAACCTCCACAGAAAAGCTTCAGGACAAGTCATATTCCCTCATAACCAGTCAACCTAGTTATTATTCCACTCCGCTCTGTAAGGCATCATTTAGCTGGTTAGAAAATAACAGGTATAGACCAAACACATAGTTACATGACCCTCTATGACCTCATTGAAGCTCCACCACCTTCTTGCTCTAGAACTTTTGTCACCTTCTACTTCCCCATCGAGAAGATCCTTATTGTCCTTTTCCGCAAAGATTCTTCAATCATACACAGTTCATTAATAATTAGGCAACCAAAATATAGGGAAAAAAAAATGTAAGGATTGCTCTGTTATGACCTTTTGTACAATTTTTTTGAAACCTGACGAAAATCAAAATAGAGTCATCCCTCTGAAACTGGTGAAAGGTAACCACCAAGACGTATCCAGCAAGGCGCAGAGCAATCCACCAACGACTAGAACGCCGCCAGCGTCTTCTATTGTCCGCAGCCTCCTCCACATCTCCAAATGTCTGCTGTGATCCGACTTCCAGTTAGAGGGTGGCTATGTTCGTTCTGTATGGTCCCACTGTATGTAAGAATGTAGCCACCCTCTCTTGCTTGCTCCCGAGATGGACTATGGGATTTGCAGCGTGCATAAAGCAGTGCACATGACCACAACTAACATGCACAACTCTAAGTTTGGGAACTTACAGAAGACATTACAGTGGCAGTTTGTATCTTGCCCCCCTGTTATACCTTAATATGGGTGAAATAAGTAACATGGTTAGCCTTTAATTATTTATGGTCCAAGATCCCAAAGCGACCCTTGTATTGCACGACAAATATCCTATTTAAGTAATTGGGATGTTAGTGCACAAGCAGCCCGGCGCTGGATTTTTATTGGTCTGAGATGTAAACAACGCAGAGGTTTGCCACAGTCAGAGAAGGCAAGTCATCACCTGGAAATAGCAGGGGTATGCTTGGGGTAGTAGGTGATGAATCTAGGTAGGGGGATTAGCCCCTATTTACACTTGTGAGACTTGTCATGCTACTTTGGACATTAAAGTTACATGACAAGTCATACCCTATGTCATACCCTATGTTTTCGAATGACCTATATGTGCATCTTAAAGTCGTAAGGACTTCAAAGTAGTTCACGCACTACTTTGGTCCAACTTTCAAGTAACTTGAGGGCCAAGACTTCAATGTTAATCCTCAAGTTGAATGAAAGTCTTACCTGAATGTTTTACAGGCAACAGTGGGTCCAACTTTGCAGAGAGACATCCAAGTCGCGCCCTGCCAAAGCTGCATCAAAGTTGCACTCCAAGGTCGTGCGACTCATACAAGTGTTAATGGAGCGAACATGTCCTTTAACCACTTGTCTACCAGAGCCATTTTTATGCACACATGTTAAATGCACCTCTTAGGCCTGAAGATTACTCAACATTATATATTTTTGGACCCCAGAGAATAAAATGGTGGCAGCTGTATTTTTATAATACATGATATTATCCAACGTTTATCAAATCCATACGTTGATTACTTTCATAAAAAAAAAAAAAAAAAGACACTAAAGTTATTTTTATTGCACACAAACATGACATATGTAATAATAACAACCAATTATTTGGTAAAATTTAAAAGACTGGGTTACATCAAGTAAATAGATACCAAACATGCCAAACCTTAAAACTGTGTACGCCTATAAAAAGGCAGCAAACATGAGTACCCAAGACTGTCCATAGGTGACTAAAGCCTTAGCAGGTTATCAGATTAGTGTCAACCATGGATGATGGACTTTCAAGGGGGGGTAGAAGTGATTGGGGGTCTTTACAGCTGCCCAAATCACTTCCACTAGGGAGCCAACAGTCGTCTTGACCATAGTAAACACATGGTGTTTAACCCCTTTGTGGCAGCATTATGCCTATATGTGGCAGAAGGAAGGGGGCCTTAATGTCCAGATGCTATAATATATATATATATATATATATATATATATATATATATATATATATACATACATACATACATACATACATACATACATACATACATACATACATACATACATACACACACACACATATATATATCTGTCTTGTTCTGGGGCACATTTCATTGGCACCCATAGAACTGTAACTGAGTTGTCACCGTGGTCAACCACTGACAATTGGAAGACAGTAGGTGCAGCTTCCAGTAAAGTCAGCACTGTGCATCCAATCAGTTTGGCAAGATAGGTAACCCCACCGACTAGCTCCAGCCAGCATGAAGTGGTTCAAAGTCCTTGCTACCGGCCACCATTTTTTTTAAACGGCGCTGGTAGACAAGTGTTTGAAGCACTCTTACCCTCAGCACACAATAGACTTACCTACAACACCACCTACCCAAGGCATTCAATGTGCAACCTGATAAATAAGTATATCATGTACTAAACATATAGAAAAGGTTAAGTGAACATGTAATCAGTATACAATATCCTCGTCCCAGGTGCACCGACCCTATTACTTGCTCCCCTCTCTTCCCTGCAAAACCCTTCCAGTTCCGAAATATTAATGTCAGCCTTCAACATCTCTCTACAGATTCCCCAAAACTGATAATTAAACACAAACAATAACAAGTACATGCATAATAAAATCTGCAATGACATGCCACGTTCAGGTATGTTCCATGTACAGGGTGCATTTACCTTTGACATATAAAATCAACAAAACGTGTCATTTCACCAGGTGCGCCCAAAACTTTTTCATTGGACTATCTGAATGCCTTGAGTAAGCCGAGGCTGCGCACCCTGAATGGAGAAAAACCATCCCTGTGCATGTAGGCACCTGTTATGCAGCACAAGGCTGCCAAGCGCTACATGTAATCAGCCAGCTCCCACTCCTTCCCTCTGGAAAGATGTTCTACAACGCACCATCACCCACACACGCCGACATATGTTGTTTGATGGAAGAAACTGCACAAACAGGGAAAAATGCTCTGCAGAAACCATCTAACAGATACTCTGCAGAGGAACCCAATAATACCAAACAATGCTTCAGAGTCCTGGGATCTTACCTGCGATGTTCTGACGTCGGCTTTCATCCAGGTGACTCGATATAACATCCCCCATGGCCGTGCAGAGAGCGCAGCAGGTCCTACCAGGGGAAAAGAAGGCTGAGATTTAGAGGCAGCACCAGGACGGGGATCACAGGGTGTGAGAAGAAGAGGAGGGATCAGTCAGGGACTGCGGTGAGAAGGGGTGTGAAGCAGAGAAGAGAGCGAGTTGTCATGGTACTGAAGACAAAAAGATGGCATGTGAGCAGAACGTGAGGCATTCGAGAGAAGAAAGAGTCAGGAAGTCCCTGATAGGAAAAACAGCTGGCAGGAGGACATGCCAACAGGAAATAGCACAGTTACAGTTAGAGTACGGACAACCTAAAGCAATATGGGTGGAAACCACAAAAAATGTACCAGCATTGGCTTCCAACCAAGGAATGGATAGGAAATAGAAGAGGTCTGGCTGAACATTTCAAGTGGAATGAAGAGCCCTCTAGTTTGTTTTCTACTGTTAAGCTGTTTAGAGATGGAACAAAGTTCAGTAGGGCCTGGCCAAATTTCAATCCATCTAGGACCATTCCCGTTCAAAAGAAGTCGACCTAACAAACCTACGTTTGTCAAACGGGGATGATGGAAGAGGCTGTACACATGCCACGGCCAATTTAATGGCGCTTGTCAAGTTGACAGGTGGCACTGCCCGTCAAACTCGCCCCTTTCAAATCAATGGGGCTGCGCTGCAACCGCAAATCAAACACTTGACCCGCAATTTTGGCGTGTTAGTCCCAAAAAAACAGACATTCAAGAGGCAGCAGGATTGTCTCCTGAATTCCTAGAACCTGTCTGAAAAAAAATCACTGTTATCACCCTGGAACAGGATTACAGAACACCTCCCCTCTCCCCTTCTCCATAGCATAGAAGAGAGGTGTTCTGCAGTCCACAGAGTGACCTGGGAACAAGTAACTGATGAAGTCCCCCATAGACAGCTTGAATTTTGGTCCATCCTGTTCTGAATTGTGCCAGAATTCAAGCTGTGGGTGGCCATGTTGGCACCATCTGCATCAACAGACTTCAATCAAAGGACTACACAACACCTCCCCTCTCCCCTTCTCCATAGCATAAAGGAGAGGTGTTATGTAGTCTACAAAGAGACCTGGGAACAAGTAACTGATAAAGGCCCCCATAGATGGCTTTTATTTTGGCCCAAGAAGCAAAATTGTCAACCGGACGTCAGCCAATCTGTTAAGCGACTTTTGTCAAGCTAGATGGAAAATTATTGTCCGAGTAGTGAGAGCATCATCCAATGAAGTCACTGTCCAGCAGAACTAAATTCATTCTGGCAGCCGTGCTATGTTTGACTTCCGTCCATGATCAAGTTGTCCATCAGACACTGCTTGACATTTACCAATGACACCATGCGACTCTTGGTGTCGCTCAGCTGTCCTCATGCTATCTACGTCTTTAAAATCATCAAGGCACAGAGAAAAGGTTTCCCAGTCAGGCTTTGCAAGTACAGGACGCAGATGGCACCAGGGGGGGGCTGAGCGACACCAAGAGTCGCATGTTGTCATGGCCAGCAGTTTCCTATGCTGGAAATCTGGAGAGCAGATGGAAGTCAAAAATACATGTATTATATCGCTGCTTAATGTTTCTAAACTAATTCTAGGGAGAACTCCCACTTTAAGAGTCTTCATTTGCAGAGTTATTTTTTTTAGCAATTATCTGAACAAGCACCACTGAAACCATTTCCTATTCTAGTGTTATACCCCCACTGGTGTGAACTAACCCAAAGTGCAGGGATGACTAAAATTTGTCAAATTGAAAAACAAAAATTGTTGGGCCAGGCTAGAAACTTCAAGTCAATTCCCCAATTGTTATCCATTGTTTTCATAGAGATAAGGTCGACGCCATGGTTTACAACATATGCAACAACCGTACAAACTTTGTGTACACAACAAGAGCCAAAAATCCTTTCAAATGCAAATTGTTAGCCAATGGCCTGCAGTTATCTCCTTCCGCTTTTTGCAACCTCAAACTCTCTGGTTGAGGATAAACTACAAGTCCCAGCATGCCCCGCTATTAACGTCACTTTCCCATAACAGTGTAAAAGGCTGCAAAGTCTAAAAGTGTAGCAAAAGGACTTCGGGGGCACACACCTAATCCACTCCCTGGTACCAGAAGGAAACCTCTTTTGGCAATTTGGAGGAACCTCAAGCATTCAAAAATAGTAATGCCTCCGCACACAGGTCATCGCTCCTATTAGGATATATCTGGCCCTTAGTCAAGCTAGGAAACCAAGACCTAAGCATGACGGAGGGCTAGATATGGTCCACAATAAGTGTGACCCTATGGGCAAAAACCTGAGTATGGCTGTACTAAACCTTCAAAGATATCAATACAGTTGGAAAAATTGTCTCAAAAGATATGTGCATGTAATGCCGCGTACACACGACTTTACGGCAGACTTTGCCCGGCGGATGGGATTTCGTCAGACAATTCGATGTGTGTGGGCTCCAGCGGACTTTGTTTTCTCTAAAGTTGGACGGACTTAGATTTGAAACATGTTTTAAATCAATCCGTCGAAATCGAGTCCGCTCGAAAAGTCCGCTCGTCTCTATGCTAGTCCGACGGACAAAAAGCCACGCTAGGGCAGCTATTGGCTACTGGCTATGAACTTCCTTGTTTTAGTCCGGTCGTACGTCATCGCGTAGGAATTCAACGGACTTTGGTGGATTGTGTGTAGGCGAGTTCGTAAATTCAGAAAGTCTGTCGTAAAGTACGTCGAAAAGTCCGCCGGGCAAAGTCTGCCATAAAGTCCGCTCGTGTGTACGCGGCATAAGATGACCACCATATAGGACAGTAGTTCTCAACTCCTGTCCTCAGGGCCCACTAACAGGTCAGATTTTAAGTTTTACCTTGGGCAGATGCAGACTGGAATACGACAATCACTGAGCAGCAAATGATATCACCTGTCATGTATTTCAGTTCTCTTGCAAACCTGGCCTGTTAGTGGGTCCTGAGGACAGGAGTTGAGAACCCCTGATATAGGAGGATTACTTTCTGGACTGGCAACGAGCCAATAGGTCACGGTGGCAATGTCTTTAAAATTATTTCCATGGGCATAATGACCTTTTTAAGCTTATCACTCTGAATCTTAAAACACCAGGAAGCTGCATATCTTACAACATGGACTATAAATAGTTTTTCTTGTCAAATCTATTTATTTTTTCACATCTTAAAGTTTACCTGTGCATAGAAACAAAACATAAAACTAACCTTAGACCTTGTTAGTAGGCACTATCAAGCGCTTCTGAAGCAAGTCTATGACCAACTTCAAAGCACCACTGTGGGGCAGCACAGTGGTGTAGTGGTTAGCACTTTCACCTAGCAGCAAAAAGGGTCGTTGGTTCGAAACACGACCACAACACCATCTGCCTGGAGTTTGCATGTTCTCCCTGTGCCTGCGTGGGTTTCCTCCGTGTACTCCAATTTCCTCCCACACTCTAAAGACATGCTGGTAGGTTAATCGGATCCTGTCTAAACTGGCCCTAGTATAGGAATGTGTGTTAGGGACCTTAGGTTGTAAGCTCCTTGAGGGTAGGGACTGATGTGAATGTACAATGTATATGTAAAGCGCTGCGTAAATTGACGGCGCTATAGAAGTACCTGAAATAAATAATTATAGCTTAAATCCGGCAGAAGGAGTGCCTAACCAAAATCGGAAGGGGGTTCAAATAGATTTCTTGGTTCACAATGACACATAAAAAAGTGTTTCAGGAGCTTAAAACTTCCCCCTTCATCAGGGCTTCGGGTCTAGTGAGAACCTTAGCTGGACTCAAGGATAGACTTGGCTTTATTTGTTTGCTAAGGTAAAACCTCCACCAGTAGCAACAGTTACCAGTGATCAGGTGTGCCAACATTAATGGTGGCACCAACCAAACCAGACATGAACACTGGCACAACTGGAAAAACATCAGCTGAGACTTGGCTCTGAGGAAGAGAGGAACCCCCATCGAAACACGTCAGCCATTCTGAGCCTCTTGCCGTGGTTGGGAATTGTGCAGGGGACCAGGCTATGCAGGACAATGTGGATATTGATGGGCTTGAGATGTATGCAGTTTGTCAGTATACATCTATTTTATCACTTTAAAAAAAAAAAAAAAAAAAAGCTTGGTTGGAGATCTATAAAAGGTATCGTGCCCCCAGTTCTGTTTTTCCATTGTTTCTTTTGGGCATTTCCACTCTTTAGGGTGCTGCAAAGTCTTGCCAAAACGTGTTGTTGAAGATCCAAAGTCCAGGAACGTTTACCTTGAGCACAGGAGGTTGTCATTTTTGATTTACATTCATCACTGCTGTCCCTGCTACAGTAATAACTGGTGGAGCTTTTACCTATACAGAGCAATATAGCCAAGTCTCTCCTTGTGTCCAACTAAAGTTCTTAAGGGCTCCTAAGCACTATTGAAGGTTTTTGGTCTCCAAAACGTGTTGGCTGTTATATTATAGTATAAACCACTCAGGCAGTTTGAATTCCTTTCTAATTTTGGCCTCTTCCATTAGTTTCACGTTGAGTAACATTTTGGGTACCTATTGGAGAGTAGCCCGGTATATACAGCATGTGAGCTGCCCAACCAGAGCCAAAGAGCTCTCCGAACAATCATTTTCCATTCACTGCTCTGTAAGTATTGAAGTACCAGCACCTTTTGGATGTATCTATTCACTAACTTCAAAGTGTGACCCAAGAATTCCAAGCAAGTTTCAACTTTTCACTAGCTGAGCATGAGTGCAACCTCGTCTCATTCTACACTGCTGCGTTGTTGGTGCCTCTCAATCGGTTATGAGACACCCCCATTGCAACAGTGGATATGGTGTAGAGTTGTAATATGGAAACTGCTTGAGGAATTGGGCACTCCTGCCAAAGTCAGTGGGGGGATACGCCCACATTATATGGTGCCAATAATGTATAAGGTTAGTGCTACGGTCTGTAACTAAACACAGGAACGCCATTTCATTCTCTAGGTCACAATTAACGTAAAGTGAACCTGTGGCAAGAAAAAAAAAGAAAACTCAAGCTGTTGAAAACCCCAGGACCCCTGAATGGAGGGGGGGGGATCTTCCCTCTGAAAAACACGACCATCTTCTGTGGTTGCCTGCTCTGGCCTAAAGCCTGTCATGAATGACTAGCTATTAAAGTGATACACCAATAGTATGGCTCCCGGGTCTGTGGCCCAGAGTCAGCCTTCATGTAAGCTGGTCATGGTTTGAAAGAGAGGAATCCAACTAGTGGAGACCACAGACTGACAGAGAACAGTCTTGGTCTGCAAACACCTCCAGAACCTTCACATCACTTCAATCAGTTTACTCTCCTTTGGTTCATGTTATGAAAGCTCAGCCCATCACTGATCAGCTCTAAATACACTTGTGGACAGACACCATCAAAACCCGAGACAGTCACAGAGAAAGAGGAGAAGAAATATGAACAGAAGATGTATAATGTACAGGGTTAAAGTCAGCGAGCAGGACTTGGACTGAGTAATAGATTTGGGGGAGGAGGAGGGACTGGTCTGGCTGCTTCCCAGAGAGACAAACTAAAAAGCAGAATGTGTCTGACCTCCACACCCTGCCTGTCTCATTCATTGACTGTTTCCTTCTCTGCCCTGTTTACAGTCTCCGACTATCCTTGCCCAGTCCACAGCCTCCTTCGTCCCTGTCCACGCTCTTACTCCTGTCTTTGACCTGTACACAGCCTCCTTTCTCCACCTCTGCCTTGTGCACAATCTCTGTTCACTGTCTCTGCCCTCTGTCTCTGCCCTGTCCCGCAGTCTCTGCCCTCTGTCTCTGCCCTGTCCCGCAGTCTCTGCCCTCTGTCTCTGCCCTGTCCCGCAGTCTCTGCCCTCTGTCTCTGCCCTGTCCGCAGTTTCTGCCCTCTGTCTCTGCCCTGTCCGCAGTTTCTGCCCTCTGCCTCTGCCCTGTCCGCAGTCTCTGCCCTGTCCGCAGTCTCTGCCCTGTGTCTCTGCCCTGTCTGCAGTCTCTGCCCTCTGTCCGCAGTCTCTGCCCTGTCCGCAGTCTCTGCCCTCTGTCTCTGCCCTGTCCGCAGTCTCTGCCCTGTCCGCAGTCTCTGCCCTGTCCGCAGTCTCTGCCCTGTCCGCAGTCTCTGCCCTCTGTCTCTGCCCTGTCCGCAGTCTCTGCCCCCTGTCCTCAGTCTCTGCCCCCTGTCCTCAGTCTCTGCCCCCTGTCCTCAGTCTCTGCCCCCTGTCCGCAGTCTCTGCCCCCTGTCCGCAGTCTCTGCCCCCTGTCCGCAGTCTCTGCCCCCTGTCCGCAGTCTCTGCCCCCTGTCCGCAGTCTCTGCCCCCTGTCCGCAGTCTCTGCCCCCTGTCCGCAGTCTCTGCCCCCTGTCCGCAGTCTCTGCCCCCTGTCCGCAGTCTCTGCCCCCTGTCCGCAGTCTCTGCCCCCTGTCCGCAGTCTCTGCCCTCTGTCCGCAGTCTCTGCCCTCTGTCCGCAGTCTCTGCCCTCTGTCCGCAGTCTCTGCCCTCTGTCCCTGCCCTCTGTCCGCAGTCTCTGCCCTCTGTCCGCAGTCTCTGCCCTGTCCTCAGTCTCTGCCCTGTCCTCAGTCTCTGCCCTCTGTCTCTGCCCTGTCCTCAGTCTCTGCCCTCTGTCTCTGCCCTGCCCTCAGTCTCTGCCCTCAGTCTCTGCCCTCAGTCTCTGCCCTCAGTCTCTGCCCTCAGTCTCTGCCCTCTGTCCGCAGTCTCTGCCCTCTGTCCGCAGTCTCTGCCCTCTGTCCGCAGTCTCTGCCCTCTGTCTCTGCCCTGTCCGCAGTCTCTGCCCTCTGTCCGCAGTCTCTGCCCTGTCCTCAGTCTCTGCCCTGTCCTCAGTCTCTGCCCTGTCCTCAGTCTCTGCCCTGTCCTCAGTCTCTGCCCTCTGTCTCTGCCCTGTCCTCAGTCTCTGCCCTCTGTCTCTGCCCTGTCCTCAGTCTCTGTCCTCTGTCTCTGCCCTCTGTCTTTACATTATCGCAGCATCCCTTCTCCGACCCATCCACTCTCTCCTGTGTCTCTTCTCTCAATCTCTGCCCATAGTGTCCTCTCTGTCTCCGCTCCTCACTCTCTCCTCTCATCACTTTCTGTGCCCATAGAGCCCCTATCCCTGTCCTCAATCTCCGTACTCTTCTCCCGATCTCTGTCCTCAGTCTCTCCCCTCCATACACAGCCCCGATCTCTCCCCGGACATACCTCGTGCGATCCCGGTGTGTATCGGGCGGCTCCTCTCTCTCTCTCTCCCTCGGTGGATGTGACACACCCAGCCGTCTCCGCTCTCTCCCTCCTCCCCGGCCCCGCCCCCGCTCCGCCCCCTCTCTCTTCCTCTCCAGGAATACTTTGTATCTTTTTCGTTCCTCTCCTCTGGGAAGATCACCTGGAGGGTCCGATCACAGGGGCCACACACCGAGCGATCACCGTCATCTATGGATTTCTGGGGGGGGTCCCACCTATGTATAGATCAGGCACCTGGCCTCAATCCTGCAGAGAAAGGATTCCTATTGGTCAGTGAGATCTCCCATTTTATTTGGTGGCCAATAGGAAGGTGCAGGATCTGTGCTCACTAATATTATTATTATTATTATTATTATTATTATTATTATTATTTATTTTTATTTTTTTTACAGGTATTTATATAAAGCAGAAATGTATGCAGATCTTTACATACTCTTCATGTGACATCAGTCCCTCCCCCAAGGAGCTTACAATCTAAAGTCCCGTCCCGGTCTTATATACTTACAGGGCCCTTTCTTTTTCTGGACAGGACCTATATAATGTACTAGCAATTTTTCGGAATGTGGGAGGTAGAGATGAGCTCAGATGTCCCCCGGGTCCAAATATCCACGGGCCAGGTCATTGGCCCCCCGCAGCACACATAAACAATGGGGCGGGATGCTGATGACATCAGCGGCCTTATACGGACACATGCCAAGATTTAGGGCATACATGGATCGAAATTCGACTGTTTTAGCCGGAGTTCAGTCCATGTATGGGAAGGCTGGTTGTACAGAAGTCAATCCTTCAATTGATCAGTGCTGCCAGTTATAGCCAGCAGCTCTGATCGCTGTATTCTGAAGGCTTCTCACAAAGTTTCAACAGGAAGGATTCCAGTCTTTTTTTTTTTTTCGTTCGATCTTCTCATAGAATGAAAAAAAAAAATAAAAAAGAATAATGTATGGGCTGCTTAAAGAGGTGCTTCAGTCTGGAGAAAGAAAATCAAAGTCAGCAGCTTCAAATACTGTAGGTGCTGACTTTTAACATAAGGACACTTACCTCTCCAGGGATCCAGCAAGGTCGGCACCCCAAGCCAAGTCGTCAATCAGCTTCGGGGGCAGGCGCCAACATTGCAAGCAGTGGCGGACGCTCATTGGGGGCACAGGGGCGCCACTCCCCTAATCCATGCACCCAGCCCCTAATCTACATGCATGGCGCCAGATGCATAGATTCCAGAGCCCGAGGCTCTAATTGGCTTCAAAAAAAGGGTGGCTTGGGGTGCAGAGAACTGCACCCTGAGCCCACCCTGTTGTGTGACAATAGCAATAGTCTTCCTGATTTTCCTCCCAGCCAATCAGGAAGTGGGTCCTGAGACCCCATTGGTCGGGAGTCCTAAGACCCCCATTGGCTGGCAGTCCAAAGGAGAAGCGACAGCTGGGACACAGAGGAGACAGAGGGGGGAAGCTGCCACCGCAGCCGTGACCTGCATGGTGTATGTTCTACGGTGGCAGGCTCAATCGATAGAGGGGAGGGTTAGTGTGGGGAGGCGGGCTGGAGTGACGGGGGGTCTGTGGTCAGGTCTGTCTGCCGCCCCCCCCGACCGATGGAGAACCAGCTGCCACTGATTGCAAGTAAGGGAAACCAGCAGTGAAGACTTCAGGCTTCACAGGCAGTTTTGCTACTGCGCATGCGCGTTACGCTTTCTAAATGGTCCCGCCGCCTTCTGGGACCTGTGTGGGGGGGGGGGCAGAAATGCATGTAGATCGGCGATCTTACCCGGATGTGGGACTGGGTACCTGTCAAAACCAGGTACCCTCTCCCACCCCCCAAAAAAAGTGCCAAATGTGACAGTGGATGGATGGGGGGGTGTGCAAACAAGCAGAGCTTCCCCTTTAGGGTGGAGCTCTGCTTTAAGTCAATATCATTGGCTAAATATGTGCATGTGTCCATATAAAGCCACTGATGTCATCAATATCCCACCACTTTGCAGGGAACAACCCGGCCCACAGCTGATTGGATTAAACAGTGTAAAAGTTTGGATAGAGATGGGTGCGGAGGGCGCCCACGCTCATCCTTAGTGGGAAGGGAACCCATGCAGGCACAGGGAGAACATGCAAACTCCATGTAGATAGCATCCTGGTTGGGGTTTATTCAAGAACCCCAGTGCTGGAAGGTAGATGTGCTAAGCAACTGAAAGGCATCCAAGGATCTGGGGGGGGGGGGGGGGTCCGATATTAATCTGAGAATATCTGGCTAACACATTTTAAACTGCCGTTTGTCAGCTGCTTCACATAATTTTTTTTCCCGGAAACTGCCCAATCAATATAGGTTCATTTAAAGGGCTCATTCATAGTTATATGTTGCAGTATTGCACAGTGCGTGGCACGGCACCAGCTTCCTGTGCAATTTCCATTGGTTGTGAATGGCACCCCAGTGCACTGTACACTTGCATGTGATGCATGAATTGAATTGAATTGCGGCGCACCACAACGCATATACCATGCGCCGAAGAAAAAAAAAAAAGGCCATGCACTTTCTTTTTTTCATCCATTGCAGTGCATTGGCAGCCCTTCATAATAAATTGGCTGTCTTAAAGTAACACACGTTAACGCATGCCATAACGCACATTGTGACGTGCATTAAGGCTCGATTCACATCTATGCATGTTGCTTTTGAGCGTTTCTGCAGTGCTTTTTGCGGTGCTTGCCGCGTTTTTGAACATGCGTTTTTACCGTGTTTTTGCCGCGGTTTTTTTTTTTTTAACAGTGTTTTTTTTATACTGTATACAGGGTTAAAAAAAAGAAAGAAAAAAAACGCAAAACGCGGCAAAAACGTGGTAAAAACGCGGTACTTGCGTTTTTGGATGCGGGTCCATTGAATTCTATTACATGCAGAATGCTGCATTTTGCATGAAAAAAGTCCCCGACCCTTTCCAAAAACGCAGAGGCACAAAAATGCATTGATGTGAATATATTCCATAAGAACCCATGTTAAAAAATTCCCATGCATTTCTGCAAAATGCATCAAAAAACGCATTAGTGTGAATAGAGCCTTACGCCTGGCGATGGATTGCTTAGTGTGAATGTTCCCCTCGATCTCCCATTCTCTACGAGAGATCTGCATAGACTTGGGAGCTGTCAGCAACGCTCTTTGCTTGGGCAGTGCAGCTATTTATGATGTTTTCTTTTAATCTGACACATCCAGACTTCTTTATCTAACAAAGAATATTTAATCTAATGTCCAAGTACTAAATTCTATGAGCGCTTCTTTTGAGAGCACAACTTTTTCTAACTGATGCTCGAAAGCAGTTTTCATAAAAAGAAAATACACCCTCTAGTGGTTGCTTGCTGTAACTACAATCAAGCTTGGCAGCCTGTGGATCACCAAAATCTTTTCTCCAAAAATGCTCAGATTTGTAAATAATACCCCGGACATTGTTGCAGTAGGATAAGTACACTGACTGTCCCCGTCGCCCTGCACTTCCCCACTGTGTAGTATATACTGAGCTCATATCATAAAATACCTGGGTTCTAATGTAGGGACTTAGCTGGCCCCGGGGGTGTTCTTCTGTTCTGGGAACCAGATGGTTATAGCTGGCTGGTGTAGCTTCACCTATAGCAGCTCCCAAACCCTTCAGGCACACGGGCCTACTGATACTTAAAGTGCCACCACAGAAAAATTAAAAGTCAGCAGCTACACATACATACTAATATTAGGACACTTGCCTGTCCTGGAATCCAACGATGTCGGCACCCCAGCCGATGTTTCCATCTGCTCTCGGCTTCCATAGCCTGTAAGGGAAACCGGCAGTGAAGCCTTGATTCCCTACTGTGCATGTGCGAAGCACGCTGCGCTTTCTGAATGGCCCAGCGGAGGGGGAAGGAGGAGGGGGCCGAACTTCTGACGTACCTCGCAACAGCGAGGTTAAACGGACGCAGGGACGGGTACCTGTCAAAAACAGGTACCCACTCCCCCTTCCCCCACCGAAATGTGCCAAATGTGGCACCGGAGGGGGAGAGGAGACAGATAAGCTGAGCTTCCACTTTTGGGTGGAACTCCGCTTTAGTTGCCTCCAGAACCTAGTACACAATGCCTGGCCAAGTGGTACAACAGGCAGAGATTACCCACGTAATCTCACCCAAGTTACCCACCCGGCCTTTTCTGGCACTTTTTGTTTACAAGTTTAAATCAGTATTTTTTGCTAGAAAAATACTTATAATCCCCAAACATTATATATTTTTATCAGAGACCCTAGAGAATAAAATGGCAATCGTTGTAATTTTTTTTAAGTCACACGGTATTTGTGCAGCATTTTTTTTAAATGCAATTTTTTGGGAAAAAATACACTTTACCCACTTCAATACTGGGCCCTTTCGCCCCTTTCCTTCCCAGGCCGCTTTTCAGCTTTCAGCGCTCTTGCACTTTCAATAAGAATTGAGCGGTCATGCAACACTGTACCCAAATTAAATTTTTAGCATTTTGTTCACGCAAATAGAGCTTTCTTTTGGTGGTATTTATTCATAAATCTGTTTTTTTATTTTTTGCGATATCAATGAAAAAAAAGAGCGGAAATTTAAAAAAAAAAATGTATTCTACATGTCTTTGGTAAAAAAAATTCTGTTATAGTGTATAATAATTTCATTTGTGTGATCACGGACAGATGTGCGCAGCTGATCACTGACATATGTGTGCAGATGATCATTGGGACATATGACTATACTGTTACATATGTGGAGGACAGGTGTTTTTACTATGTGGGGACACTATTTTGGGAACATTGTGATTTTACATTATGTGGGGACATGTGTTGGGACACTGGGCTGGTGATCAGTGTGTAAAAAGCAGTAAAAACAGCTCATACTCACTGATCACCGGCTGGCTTCAGCGATCCGCTCTCTTCTCCTCACTGACAACTTTCGTGTGAGGAGAGGAGAGCCGATCACCTAGCAACCGGCTCTCTATTTACATCACATGACGGCTGTGATCAGGAGGGCCAATCACAGAGCCCTCCTGCCAATTGGATATGCGCCGTGTCCGGATCGCACCGATGTGTGGGCATGCGCTCGTGCGTGCGATCCCCCTCCTTCTGAGGGACGTTCCTGAACGTCCACTGAGAAGGAAGACGCGCCCACCTGGCCATATATGTGCAGTGGCCGGGTGGGACGTGGTTAATCAATTAAAAAAAAAAAAAAATTGTAAAAAATGAAAGATGATGTTACGCTGAGTAAATAGGTACCTAACATGTCACACTTTAAAATTGCGCACACTTGTGGAATGGCAACAAACTACATAGTAGGTGAGGTTGAAAAAAAAAGACACAAGTCCATCAAGTCCAAACTAAAACTACGGTACTTACTTACTTGTAACCATTCCTTGTAATAGAAATAAAGATGACAGGTCCTATATTTGGAGAGATCTGGGGTCAAAAAGACTCCAAATCTCTCCTTTACCTTTAAAAGCAAAAGATTAAAAAAACCAATTTAGATCTTTTGCTTTAAAAAACAAAACAAAAAACGTCATGATGTCGCTTCAAGACCATAGAAGCGATCTGGTCCCTATTCGCCTCTGTGACAAGCCGGCCATTGGATCGTTTCTTGGGTGCGCTTGTGAAAACGGTAAGCCTGAGAAACACCGGCGAGCATTGGGAGGGACGTCCCGTCCCGCTGCTTCTGAAAGCAATCCAGTAGCTAATGAGCTGTTCAAACTGCTTTCATAAGAAAAAAAACACCAGGGTTATGGCTGATAGCTTAAGTCATAACCCTAGTAAGCTATATATACATACATATCCCCCTGATGAAGACAGGAGAAGCACATACCCCGCAGCAGACCACACAGTATACCTTTTGGAGCTTTTTATTGTTTGGTGTACAATAGCACCCACGAAATGTGAGTACCCCTTTGTGGGGAAGTTGTCTCGTTGGAATAAAATTTTAAAGTGGAATTACACTATATAGTCTCTCCTTGTTTTTATGATTAATGTCTATGGAGCCTAACTGACCCAGAGTGGAGATCGATCTAGCGTTCGCATATAGCCCAGGGGGTGGCTACATAGCGTGTTTTGACACAAGGTAAAAGCTGTGTCACACGCTCTAAGGTGAGCGCAACCACTGGGGGGGGGGGCACTGTGGCACACTAATATTTTTTAAAGCACTGGAATTCGGCACATTGGATTACCTGGACATCTATGGAGATTTATGGACACGGAAACACTTTTTAGTTGCATTTTTGGGACACTTATATAAGAACTTTGTATCAAGGCCATTTAAACACAGTTTGCGTTTCTTTGATGTTTTGCATGTTGCACGATATATGAAGCAGTGCATGCTTTTTTATGTTTGCAGTCACCTTTAATATATATTTTTATGCACAATTGTATATATATACTTTGGCACTATATGCACTTTATATTGATTGTTCACAGGTTTATACATATGTACATTGCACAGGAGTGATACCATTTTTCCACAGGAGTATTTGATATTTAAATTACTATATTTTTTTAGCACAGTTATGCATAATGGATATGTATAGTGAGATATTTTTTAAAAAAAAATTTTTTTAGGATATTTCTCTGTATGACATTTAATCAAGCGCAACGCAATTTCTTTTATATTATGGTTTGTGCACGGTTATGAGTACGTGAACTGCGTTTGCTGCTGGATATTCTTCTTTGATATACCTGTGGTATATAACAACTTGTTGCTGCTGGTTTATTAAGCATAGGAACATTGTGGCTCGCAAGATTTTTTTCTTTGTCTCTGAAGCTATATATACGTATTGGAGTACCTGTGGTCCTTGGAAGTGTCAGGAGTGAAATAATGCTTCAGTAGGTGAGTATGAAGTAGCAAAATCCAGAGGCAGGCAGTGGTCAGGACTGGTGGTAGTCAGTAATGTAATCCAAGAAAACGCAGAGGTCTGGACAGTTGGGAGATAGTAAGCATAATCTAGAAACAGGCAGAGGTCAAAGCAGGTCAACAGTAAGCTTAATCCATGAGCAGGCATCAGACAGTAAATGTAATCCAGAGACAGAGAGAGGTCAGGGCAGGCAGCAGACAGTAAACATAATCCAGAGACCGACAGGGGTCAGGACAGGCAACAGACAGTAAATGTAACCCACAGACCGATAGAAGTCAGGGCAGGCGGCAGACAGTAAACGTAATCCAGAGACAGACAGAGGTCAGGTCAGGCATCAGACAGTAAACGTAATCCAGAGACCGACAGGGGTCAGGACAGGCAGCAGACAGTAAATGTAACCAACAGACAGATAGAGGTCAGGGCAGGCAGCTGACAATAAATGTAACCCACAGATAGAGCTCAGGGCAGGCAGCAGACAGTAAATGTAGTCCAGGGACAGGCATAGGTCAGGGCAGGCAGCTGACAATAAATGTAACCCACAGATAGAGCTCAGGGCAGGCAGCAGACAGTAAATGTAGTCCAGGGACAGGCATAGGTCAGGGCAGGCAGCTGACAATAAATGTAACCCACAGATAGAGCTCAGGGCAGGCAGCAGACAGTAAATGTAGTCCAGGGACAGGCATAGGTCAGGGCAGGCAGCAGACAGTAAATGTAATCCAGAAAGAGGCAGGGGTCAGGGCAGGTAGCAGACAGTAAATGTAACTCACAGACAGAGATCAGGGCAGGCGGCAGACAGTAAATGTAGTCCAGGGACAGGCATAGGTCAGGGCGGGTGGTAGACAGTAAATGTAATCGAGGGACAGACCGAGGTCAGGGCAGGCAGCAGACAGTAAATGTAACTCACAGACAGAGATCAGGGCAGGCGGCAGACAGTAAATGTAGTCCAGGGACAGGCAAGAGGTCAGGGCGGGTGGCAGACAGTAAATGTAATCGAGGGACAGACCAAGGTCAGGGCAGGCAGCAGACAGTAAGCATAATCCAGGGATAGGCAGAGGTCAGGGCATGTGGCAGAGAACAAGCTGAAGTCAGAAGCTGATTGGCTATCATGCACAGCTACACCAGATGAACGGACCAGAGTGCTCAAGTTTTATTAAATCTCCCCATTGCTGTCTGCAGCCTGTCCATTTTGATGGGCACAGATGGTATGATTACCCTGCCAGTTTTTTTGGAGTTGTTTTTTTTAGGAGCGCAGCGAAAATTTCTCCTTTTTTGGAAAGCCATAGCAAAGGTGTCACTCTCCGAACTACACAAATACTTGCCTTTTCTACATTATGGAGAATCCATCCATTGGTTTTGTAACCCTTAATCAGCAGTAAAGAAAACTGCCATGAATAGCCACACAGCATTGATTAACATAATGTTTCAGGAAAGTGTACATAATATAGTGGAGATGTGCAAATAGGGCCTAACTGTAAGGTCCCTTTCACACGGGCGCCTCCGTTGGACGGACTCTGCTTGCTCAGTGGGGGATCCCTCCGCCATTCCCTGCTGAGCAGGCGGATGACAGGTCCCTTTCCGCTCACTGTGCAGAGCAGGGACGGACCCAGCCCCATTCTTCTCTATGGGGAGATCAGGTGAAAATGGACTGCCTGTCCATTTTCATCCGATCCAATCCACCAAACGGATGGAAAATAGGACCACAATCTGTCTGGATTTTGTGGACAGGATCCGAATCGGATAGCCGCGTGTATCAGCGGACATCATGTCCTGCTGACATCCGCCACTCCATAGGGGTGAATGCAGGGTCCGATCAGGTCCACCTGAAAAAAACTGACAGAAGGACCTGATCGGACAGCATGTGTGAAAGGGGCCTGAGGGTTTGTTCGTTCATCTGAACTGGAAAAATAAATCATAGAATCAAATTTTTGCTGCAGTTATCAACTCTGGTTATCTCCAATCTTCATATAACAGCATCAAAGACATAAAAAACAGCCATAATCCTTAAAGTGGTTGTAAACATCTGACATGAAATATGAATAATGCATATCCCTCTATAGTGTGTACTTGTCTCAATCCAGAGAACTAAGTCTCATTTCTGTCTGCTGCTTCTTTCCTCTGCTATCAGTATGAATCACTTCTGACAAGTTTCCTGACACCAAGAGAAAAATGGTGACGGGGAAGGATCTCCAGCCTCAGCTCTGCTCTTGTGAGCTGTGTGGAGGGGGAAGGGGGTGGGGTGGGGCGTGTGAAGGGGGTGTAACTTCAACCCCCTTTTTTTCTGAACTCTTAGACAAGCTTTATAATTCAGCACTTTGAATAGATGTAGAAGAAAACTGCAGATAAACAAGTACAACATATGTAGGAAGATTTGTTTCATCTCTGTTTATCTCCTGATGCCAGTCACTTCACTGGGTATATGTAAAGATTTACAGCCACTTTAAGGGTCACCATACAGCTTACAATCTGACGGTACAATCTATGTACAATCCACTTTAGATCTGCCAAAACTATGTAATATAAGGACCTACCTAATCTATCCAATCAATTTGTGTCCAGTCAGACAGATCCTTCCACTACATAGTTGTTGGTAGGAGATTGTACAATCAAATTGTAATTTTTTTTGCCCCGAGGTACACAAAAAACAGAAAAAAATAAAAAATAAAAAAAAATGCAAAGGGTTCTATGAATGGGACCTACTATCTGCCAAGCAAGCGACCTCCTATATGTTCACTATGCAGCAGGGCAGCCGCTTGGCACAGGACCCAGAAATTAGTGGCGATCATCATTGTAGCAGTGGCTATCACAGTGATTTCCAGCTTCCACCAGCATCGAACAGCTATGTATGTAGCTATGTGCTAAAAAAAAATAGTACTAATAGTTAATGGGGTAAAATTGACAATCGTTTTCGACTGTAGCGATGAAAAAATTGAAGTAGTAGGATAAAAAGAAAAATTCTCCAGCAAAGTTCTAATAGCGAATGTGGTTTTCTTTAGGGGAATTCCATTAATTCCAAAACTGAATGTTAAAGCTGAACTCCGGAAAAACTAAAAGTCCTCCCTCGTTGTGGGGCTGCGCCGACGCTGCAAGGGTTACCTGCAAGTGGCATAACTCTGATGTCGTCAAGACCGATGCAGAGACCATGGCCCTACTTCGGATTGGGAGGATGCTGAGGGACGGTCCATTGCTGGGTGGAGGGGAGTGCCATTTGCCAGAGGAGTGGAGGATCATGTAAGTAAAAGCACTCTTACCATCCCCGAGACCAGGGGTTTTTAATTTTACTGAGGCCAGAACCTGGGTAACTTTTCCAAAACCTTCCATGACCCAACAGTAAAAAAGTTTATATTCACACAATAAAAGTATGGGAATGCAAAATATGTATTGAAATGTTGAAAGGCTCTGGATGGGACTGGGTGTCACTGTGGGAAATGGGGTTTGTTGGGGGTCTCTGCAGTAGACTTGGTGGACCTGTAGAGGATGAGGCTTCAGGAGGGGGCTGGCATCTCCTCAGCAGGCTGAGGGCTTTGCAGGAACACTATGGAAGACTGGAGTTATTGTGGGGGCAAGCATGCAGTGCGGAGGTTGGAAGGCACTTGTGGAACACTTATGAAAAAGAAGTTGGGGAAATTGGCGCTGCCCTATTATCAGTGTTAAATGATTAGGAAATAATAATGATAATAAAAGTATGTGAACTCACTAAGGTGATCGTGCAATTTCTATGCGAAAGACAAACAAATATGAGGCCAAGTACCATAAAAGTGCATGAGAGTGAACTAAGCTTGCGATTTGTTCACTAGGTAAGCAGAGCCTTACGTATGTGTAAAGATAAAGATAAAGAATAAATAATTAAAATAAATGACATATAGTAAAAAATGGAAAATAAACACTCTAGAGATGAACGTGCAAATCCTCTGTGATATATAAATGTGCGGGTAGGTCCCGTGTATTACGAAAAGTGAAATAAATTTACAACAACCCAAGTTGCAAAAACTAAAAGTTATGTGACAGTGTAACACCCCCTTTGTGGGGCTAACAGCATCAGTAATAAGAAATAAATAAGAAATAATTATTCATTAAAACATATCAGCAACATGTGTGTTGACTCCTATGTGCACTATTTCTAATAAAGTGAACCATAAATTCCTGAGACTCTGTGTTTATCATATATTAAGCCCCAATGGGACTCATGTGATGTATAAACAAAATCTATACACACGCTGGTGACTCCAAGTGCTCCCCCCCGTGCTCCCCCACTCACCAGAATCAGTCACCCCCACAGGGGTACTGCGCAAAGGAGTGGGTATCTTGGGATGGCTGTCTCTGTAGATGTGCTTCGCTGCTCCGTGGAATCGCTCCAGTGATCCGACTCAGGGTTCCCACCTAGTGTTCCAGGGCTGGGCTCCTCCACAACTCCCCACCTCCGGTCTGTTTTATCCTCCGTATATAAAGAAATAAACAGGGGGCTTCCGTAGTGAAGTACGTCCAGTTTATTGAAAATATAAAATATAAAAAGTTCTTTAAAACAATGGACCCAGTACAAAACACGGCTGCGAACAAGGATGAGACCAGGAAGCAAGTCCGAACGTGCGTCCCACCTTGCGTTCCAGCCAGATCTTCCGGGTATGACGTGTGAGCGTGACTCCGCCTTACGCGTTTCGTCATAGGACATTTTGTACTGGGTCTATTGTTTATTTCTTTATATACGGAGGATAAAACAGACCGGAGGTGGGGAGTTGTGGAGGAGCCCAGCCCTGGAACACTAGGTGGGAATCCTAAGTCGGATCACTGGAGCGATTCCACAAAGCAGCGAAGCACATCTACAGAGACAGCCATCCCAAGATACCCACTCCTTTGCGCAGTACCCCTGTGGGGGTGACTGATTCTGGTGAGTGGGGGAGCACGGGGGGGAGCACTTGGAGTCACCAGCGTGTATGAGCACGGAAGTCACCATCTCTTACCCTTTGGCATCTAAAACTGCATAATGACCAAGCCGTGGCTTCTATAGAACTGCTTTTTCTCCATAGAGACATTCATTCTGCCTGTTTTCTTCACAGAGACTTTATATATTTTGTTATGCAGTTAAAAAGAGTTTTTCTAGTAATCATCTAACCATACATACATCTGCTTGTATAGATTTTGTTTATACATCACATGAGTCCCATTGGGGCTTAATATATGATAAACACAGAGTCTCAGGAATTTATGGTTCACTTTATTAGAAATAGTGCACATAGGAGTCAACACACATGTTGCTGATATGTTTTAATTAATAATTATTTCTTATTTATTTCTTATTACTGATGCTGTTAGCCCCACAAAGGGGGTGTTACACTGTCACATAACTTTTAGTTTTTGCAACTTGGGTTGTTGTAAATTTATTTCACTTTTCGTAATACACGGGACCTACCCGCACATTTATATATCACAGAGGATTTGCACGTTCATCTCTAGAGTGTTTATTTTCCATTTTTTACTATATGTCATTTATTTTAATTATTTATTCGTTATCTTTATCTTTACACATACGTAAGGCTCTGCTTACCTAGTGAACAAATCGAAAGCTTTGTTCACTCCCATGCACTTTTATGGTACTTGGCCTCATATTTGTTTGTCTTTCGCATAGAAATTGCACGATCACCTTAGTGCGTTCACATACTTTTATTATCATTATTATTTCCTAATCATTTAACACTGATAATAGGGCAGCGCCAATTTCCCCAACTTCTTTTTTTTATATATGTCAATTAACTCCCAGTGGGAATTAATTAGGGGGAGGCTGCAGCCCTTCATTTTTCCTGAGCGCGGACTTTTAACATAATATCTATACTTGTGGAACACTGTTGGAGGTTGGGGTCACTATAGGGGGCTGGAGGCTCTAACATATGCTGAGGGGTACTGTTGAAGGCTGGGGAGGGCTTGTGAGGACTGAGGACCCTCAGAGAGCCTGGGGGCACTGTTGCAGGAACACTCTGGAAGACTGGAGGTATTGCAGGGGCAAGGATTTATCGGGGAGGTTGGGAGGCAATGTGGAACACTGTTGGAGTTTGAGGGCACTTTGGCGGTACTGGAGGCACGAATGTATGCTGGAGGAGAGCACTGTTGGAGATTGAGATGCCCTGTGGGGGCTGAGGACTCTCAGGGAGCCCGGGGTCACTGTGGGGGTTGAGGGGCACTGCTGGCAATTTTAGGAGTTTAAGGGCACTATGGGGGGCTGGGCGGCACTATTAGGTTAGTCTGCAGATGGCTGGAGGCCCAGGAGGAGGGAAGCCACAGCCCAGCAGTTGGCCATGGCCTGGTGGTTGAGAACCACTGCCCCAGGTTAAATGGGCAACTAAATTGTGAAGTACTTTTGAACAATATTTGTCAAGTCTCTGATGGCCTTTTCAAATATACTAACAAATGTTTGTACAAGGATCTACCAGTGTATGGCTTGCTTTAGTACAGATACACAACAGGTTTAGTTTTTTGTGTTTTAATCTAGTTGACCTTCCAGTTTTACGACAGGAACTCTAATGAATGTATCAAGTTATGTCAGAGCAACAGGGTGGACCTAGATGTTTTAGAAAAGGCACGGACATGCTGGTGACTCTCAAAGTGTACAGAAACAAATACTATGAGATGGAAGAAGAAGAATGTCAGGAATGAAGTCAGGCCTGGGATGAGCACCCAGGGCAAAAAGAGGTGACATCACAGCCTTGGAAGAATGTCATGTTACATTTCTACTAAGATAGAGAGCAGAGAGATAACTCTGAGACAAAGCAACACAGAGAACAAAGCAAGATAATTCCAAGATAACGCCATACTGATTACTCTAAATCAGCCCAAGTATCAAAGACAGCCTGTGGTGCCTTCAGCAAACATTGATTTGTATTGTAAACCATATCTGATAATCTCTTAGCATGATTTTCACTTTTAACCATTTCACTTTCTGAGAAGTTTTTACGTTTTATTTGCACACATGTTTATAAAAATAATGTTAGGCCTATGTAAAACCCCCAAAATATAATATATTTTCTGAAAGCAGACATCCTAGACCAGGGTTTCTTAACTAGGGTTCCTCCAGAGATTTAGGGGATCCTTAAAGCGGGGTTCCACCCAAAAGTGGAACTTCCGCTCATCGGATTCCTCCCCCCCTCCGGTGTCACAATTGGCACCTTTCAGGGGAGAGGGGGGTGCAGATACCTGTATAATACAGGTATCTGCACCCACTTCCGGAAATAGACTCACGCGGGAGTCACGCCCCCTCCCGCACTCCCCCGCTGTCTCCTGGGAAAGACACAGGTGCCAGGAGATAGCGGGGACCATTGAGAACGCGCATGCGCAGTAGGGAACCGGGAAGTGAAGCTGCAACGCTTCACTTCCTGATTCCCTCACCGAGAATGGCGGCGGCAGCACCCAAGGATCGAGGGACGGTTCGGTCTCGGGTGCCGACATCGCTGGACCCCGGGACAGGTGAGTGTCCTTATTTTAAAAGTCAGCAGCTAAAGGAATTTAAAAAAAAAAAAAGTCAGCAGCTGCAGTATTTAAAAAAGCATCTAAAAAAAAATTTTTCGCCGGACTCCCGCTTTAAAGTGGAGTTCTACCTAGAAATGGAACTTCCGCTGATCGGATTCCTCCCCCCCTCCGTGGCACATTTGGCACCTTTCAGGGGGGAAGGGGGAGCAGATACCTGTCAAAACCAGGAATCGGCTCCCACTTCCGGGCATAGATATGCAATGTCCAGCCCCTCCTCTCCCCGCTTTCTTCTGGGAGATGCACATGCGACGCCTGCATGTGCAGTGGGAAACAGGCTGTGAAGCTGCAAGGCTTCACTTCCTGTTTCCCTTAGTAAGGATGTCGGCACCTGCACCCGTAGCCGAGGGATGGGTTGGCTTTGGGTGAGGACATCGCGGGCGCCCTGGACAGGTAAGTGTCCTTATATTAAAAGTCAGCAGCTGCAGTATTTGTAGCTGCTGACTTGAATTTTTTTTGTTTCCCAGGCGGAACTCCACTTTAAGCAATGATCAATTTCTAAAAAAAAGAAAAAAAACTGCGCTAGACGAAAATTGGTGAATAACATAAAACAACATAGGCAGCTGCTCAATGCGGGATACACACATAAATGAACAGAAAAAAAGTAGGGGGGAGCTGCGCCAAAATACACAATATGTCTATTGATATTAATGGTTAATCAGTCCTCCAATGACATCACAGTGACTCCACACACAGAAAGGTTGCTCGACCACTGTATCATAAGCCTGCTTACCAGCTAGCAAGCAGAAAGGGCGTTTGGCTGTAACCCAGCCACAGCCTTTAGCTTGCAATGTTGACCACTGGAAACACACAAGGACCGGACCTTATAGCTGAAAACCACCCTAGGCGTCTCACAGAGTTCGCAGCCGTACTTCAATGGTATACTCAGGATAGGCTCAGGAGAAAGAAAAACGGACCATAGCGTGATATAGTCTCAAATATTTATTAAAAAAAATTGTATTACACTTACATGTTAGTAGATAGAAAATCACGTATAAAAACAAATGCCGGCCGGCAAACACAGCCCGTCCTCCTCCATGGTGACGTCAACACGTGCCTTTCTCAACTAGGGTTCGATGAAACTCTACGGTTCCTCGAAAGGTTGCTAGGGGGTTCCATGAACAATGATCAATTTCTGCCTCTCAGATGAGTTCCCACTAACATCACCGATCATTCGAGTTCTCTATAAGGGGGTAATTCTTCCCAATGATGACAAGTGTAAGGAGCATTCTTCCCACTGACCATCCCACTAATGTACCATGAGTTGTAGATATAGTCATTTTTAGCAGGGATTCCCTGTGCAGTTAAAAAGGGGTTTCTCTGTGTTGAAAAGGTTGAGAAAAGCTGTCCTAGAGAATAAAGTGGTGGTAGTTTCAATTTTTTTATGTTGCACCATATTAGCGCAAAGGTTTATTACATGCAAAATTTCAGTAAACAATACACTAAAATTAATTTGAGGGCACACACATGCAATAAATTACCCATTTTTTTTGTTAAATATAAAAGATGAGGTTGTGCTGAGTAAACAGATACCCAACATGTTAAGCCTTAAAGCGGTCTTAAACCCAAAGCCAAAAATGTAATATATTGCAGCTTATCAATCATTAGATGTGGTGGATGAATTTGTTTTCTTTTTTTTTTTAGTTTTCTTTCCCCCGTTTTCACCTGGTGATCTGGCCAGCAACACACCTCCTGTATTAGAGTGCCCCCCCGCTCTGGATGAAGGAGCACAGGACAGCAATATTGTCATTCTGGGGGGAGATGAGAGTCAAATGTACTAGCAGATTTAAATAAACTAGCAAATTGAAGCCAAACTCCAGCTAACACTTCATAAGCAGTCACAGCAAACAGCTTTTTTTTCCTTTTTCGATAAAGGTTTTACATAAAAAGCTGATCACTCTAAGCACCATTGCTGGTGTTAATTGGTTTGTCTTATCTTTGTAACTGATACATTCTGCTGGAGAGCTTGTTTTTTTGAAAAAAAAAAAACAAAACAAACAAAAAAAAACAATAGACTTACTGGCTGGATTACCAGTTGAAAATACTAGAAAGAAAGCCTAAAAAAAGAAAACAAATGCAGCATCACATCCAAGAATTGGTAAGGTGCAATATAATAAAATGTTTGCTTTTGGGTTTAATATCGCTTTAAGGGAGAGTTGGTTGGAATCCTCATGGCTTCTTTTTCCTACTGTTTAAAGGCACTGTTTAAATTCAAGTGTGAATTCATGTTAAATTTATTTTATGTGCAACTGTCATCTGTCTTAAGCCTCATACACACGATCGGACTTTATACAAACTTTCCCGTGGATTTCTGTACAAAGGGCATTGGCCATGAACTTGTTAAGCATACACACGGCAGGACTTTTTAGGCAACAAACACGAACGTAGTGACGTTTCAACGTACTGACGACACTTCAAAAGAGGACGTTCAATCCTCCGACACCACCCTTTGGTCAACTTCTGTATTGTTGTCTGATCTTTTGCATTGGTTCTGAGCATGCGTGTTTGTACTTTGTACTAAAGTCCGATGGTTTTGTGTACACACGATTGGACTAGACGACGTAGGACTTTTGTTGCCGCCAAGTTTGTCTGTTCGCCCAGCCAACATTTGTCCGATGAAAACCAAAAAAGTTTGTCCGATGGAGCGTACACACGGTCAGATGTTGCCTTAAAACAGCTAATTTGCATGTTTGTTGTCGAAAAGTCCGATCGTGTGTATGGGCCTTTAAGTACTGGCCTCTAGTATACCCTTTGAGATCAGGATGGACCCTTTAGCACATTAGGGGCCCATGAGTACCATGTCAATGTCTCGATTTTCATAGAACGAATGTTCTACTTCCGGATTATCTTTGATAAGTACATATGCATAGAATAGTTACAATTTTTTCACCCGGGAGTGAAATCAACTATAAAAAAATTTGCTTGTACCAGGGGCGTAACTAGAAATAGCAGGGCCCCATAGCAAAATGTTGTATGGGGCCCCCCTGCAAACAGCCCACCCCCCAGCTGCCCTAGTGTCAATGCAGCGTGAGCTGTGCCACATACAGTGTGACCTGTGCACAATGCAGCGTGACCTGTGCCCAATACAACGTGACCTGTGCCCCATGCAGCGTGACCTGTACCCCATACAGCGTGACCTGTGCCCAATGCAGCATGACCTGTGCTCCATGCAGCATGACCTGTGCCCCATACAATGTGACCTGTGCCCAATGCAGCATGACCTGTGCCCCATGCAGCATGACCTGTGCCCCATGCAACGTGACCTGTGCCCCATGCAACGTGACCTGTGCCCCATACAGCGTGACCTGTGCCCCATACAGCCTGGTCTGCCTGTGCCTCATACAGCATGACCTGTGCCCCATACAGCGTGACCTGTGCCCCATACAGCGTGACCTGTGCCCCATACAGCGTGACCTGTGCCCCATACAGCCTGGTCTGCCTGTGCCCCATACAGCCTCACCTATGCAGAGGAAGAGGCAAGCCACCCGGATCAGCAGAGAGCGGGATTGCCCGCTGTAATAGCTTTCATTTGAGTTTCCCGTCTTCCCGGGGCTCATCGTCACATAGCCCCACCTCTTGGCCCGAAGCCTTTGATGACGTCACATGTCCCGCATTGGATCGGCGTTCTGTCTATCAAAGGCACCGGGCCAAGAGGTGGAGCTATGTGACGTGAGCCCCGGGAACACTGGAAGTTCTAATGAAAGCTCTTACATCGGGCAATTCAGCTCTCTGTTGATACGAACAGCTCGCCTCTTCCTTTCCTCTCTCTTCCCCTGACTGGGAGACTGTGCCGGCGGTGCTCTTATCCTCACCGGGCCCCACTCGGCTGCGGGCCCCATAGCGCCCGCATGGATCGCTATGGTGGTAGTTACGCCCCTGGCTTGTACCTATTGAAGTCTACAACATTTACATCCTTATCTTCGTTTGTTCTGGTTGCTACTGATTGTTGAGTCCTTTTAGCCCCGTACACACGATCTGATTTTCCGACAACAAATGTTGGATGTGAGCTTGTTGGCTGAAAGTCCGACCGTGTGTACGCTCCATCAAACATTTGTTGTCGGACTTTCCGCCAACAAATGTTGGCTAGCAGGGTCTCAAATTTTCCGCCAACAAAACTTTGTTGTCGGAATTCCCGATCGTGTGTACACAAGTCTGACGCACAAAAGTTCACGCATGCTCGGAATCAAGCAGAAAGAGCCGCACTGGCTATTGAACTGTCTTTTTCTCGGCTCATCGTATGTCTTTTACGTCACCACGTTCCCACATTCGTAATTGTTGGCCAACATTTGTGTGACGGTGTGTATGCAAAACAAGTTGGAGCCAACATCCTTCTTAGAAAAATCCACGGTTTTGTTGTCGGAAAGTCCGATCGTGTGTACGGGGCATTAGACTATCAAAACAAACATTCTGAAAACAATAGATTTCTAACAAAATTCTACAGGTTTAAGGCCATCGTGGTCAACCTTTTGAAGGCCAAAATCAGTCCGAAAATTGTATTGGATGCCATATTGCAATTGCATATTATAGGGGAATTGTATTTATTCTCTTTAATTATTCTGCTCCTTTATCTCTATACTTTATTATTTTTTTTACACGCAAATAAAAGATGCTCCCTAAAAGACAGCTGTACTTTCTCCAGCATGTCAACATCTCAGAGTGAAGAAGGCTGATGGACTTGAGATACACTATATTGCCAAAAGTATTGGGACACCTGCCTTTACACGCACATGAACTTTAATGGCATTCCAGTCTTAGTCCGTAGGGTTCAATATTGAGCTGGCCCACACTTTGCAGCTATAACAGCTTCAACACTTCTGGGAAGGCTGTCCACAAGGTTTAGGAGTGTGTCTATGGGAATGTTTGACCATTCCTCCAGAAGCACATTTGTGAGGTCAGGCACTGATGTTGGACGAGAAGGCCTGGCTCGCAGTCTCCGCTCTAATTCATTCCAAAGGTGTTCTATCAAGTTGAGGTCAGGACTCTGTGCAGGCCAGTCAAGTTCCTCCACCCCAAACTCACTCATCCATGTCTTTATGGAACTTGTTTGTGCGCTGGTCCAAATCATTTGGTGGAGGGGGGAATTATAGTGTGGGGTTGTTTTTCAGGGGTTAGACTTGGCCCCTTAGTTCCAGTGAAGGGAATGCTTAAGGTGTCAGCATACCAAGACATTTTGGACAATTTCATGCTCCCAACTTTGTGGGAACAGTTTGGGGGTGGCCCCTTCTTGTTCCAAAATGACTGCGCACCAGTGCACAAACAAGGTCCCTACTCTGTCCAAAATTTTTACAAAAACTTTAGCCTTTTGTCTATGTTCTCTATAGCAACAAATGTAAACGTTTTTGAGTTCAGGTTCACTCTTCATAAGAGTCCATCCAAATGAGGGACAGTTGAAAGCTTATTTAAGGTGAAAGTTCTCTTTAAAAATTCTGGCGCTTAAGCATGTCCCATTTCCAATCTCAGAAATTTGGGAGGCATGTTTGTACTAGCAACAAAAAAACACGAATTTGTTAAATTTTCACGTATGCTAAAACCTACACAAGAGTGCCCTCATCCGGTGCGGCACTGTTTAGGGTCCATGGTGGACTTCTGGAATGGTTTGACCATGGTGGGGCTTTATCTCCCCTTTCTCTTATGTGAAATCTTTTCCCAAAACGACATTACATTTGTCTCGAAGCACAAACAACTTCTGCTGGAAAAAAATGTCCTGGTCACGCCATCCGCTCCTTTTACCAACAGAGAACTGGATCATCTCCAGATAAAATACATTGGGGCCTGTGTGCTGCACAGATGACACCCATTGGACTGGAGACAAACTAATGTGCTGATGAAGAAAGTGTCAGTGCTTGAAGCTGAAAAACAGGGTCAACTACTTGAGCTGAACTGCAGTTGTTAGTGAGCGTGTGATACAGAATCACTGAGAACACATAATGAAGCAGGAAAATAAGAATAGCTTAAAACAAAGTATTTATTATATGTTTTAATAGTAAAATAACAGCTGTAATATGATTGGATGTTAACAGCAACACCGAACTAACACAGTTATATTTGAGGAGTAAACCAAATTTCATTTAGAGGAGTAGTGGGGGTGACCAATTGGATTTTATGGACATCACATAAGCCAGTTAAAGCCAAATATTGGGTATTGGCATTTTTGACATGGTTACATGGGTCCAGCTTGGACCATTGTAAGTATGTAAATACCATACCTGTGGGATCCCAGTGCTGCCTCCTAGGCCCCATGCCAAGCGGCTGCCTTCTGCATAGTGAACACAAGAGTTCACTTGTTTGGCACAGATGCCATCCAGGGAACACTTTGCCTTTTCCCTGTGAATGATGTAGGCATCCATGGGAAGACCAACTAATAGAAGTATAGGACTAGGAAAGCAGCACCTTACCTTGAGTGCCATGGGCCAGCACTGCTTACACCATTTTGGCTCATCATGGAGTTCTGCAGAGGCTGTCAAAGAAGGAAGACCTGTTTTCTGAAGTTGTGAGATAATGAACCCTTGATCAAAAGACAGAACAGAGGCATGTTCCCCCAGGTGTACACAGTTGAGGGTTAGAGTTGCTTTATTGTTATAATTGCACAAACTAAAGACTTTGTTGATGGTGCTCAAAGTTATTTTGGTATTCTACATTCAGGTTTAAGCCTGATCCTTGGATCAAGATGATATTCTCTTATAGGTTCAGTGAAGTTGCAGGCAAGAGAGGTGGTCTGAGTCTTCTGTCTGTCTTCTGTGCAGTGAGATGACATGAGTATTGCACATAGAATGGAAGATGGACCAGACCATTAACTGGCAATCAACTGGCATATGAGCTGACTAATCAGAAGAAGGTGAAAGCAAAGCCCTTCATTGTGCACCAGTGTACGGAGTTTAAAAGAACTTTTTAAAAAAATGTTTTATGTTATTGACTTTTTGAGTGAAAGTCTTCCAGGGGTTAAGGCACAACCCACCCTGCAGGTGGTTTCATAGTGGTATGGAGAATAGCACATCTATATAAGCATCTGTGTGCAGGCATGGGCTGGCTTGTTGCCTCACATTAGAAGTTGCTAATGGCCGTGCATATGCACACAGCGATGCGCACAAGTGTGCAAGGACACACAAACGTTGTTGCTAATGTAGGTGCTAAATGGGTTGTTTAAACTGGTCAGCTGCACAAAGCCAGCATTACCAGTGAATTTGTGACTTTGTGCATGATTACCTGATATTGACCCAGCTTGACCTGACCTGCTCCAGTTGTACTGACTTGGCCTGCACCTGGACCAAGCATCTACTTGCTCCTTGTGTTCTTGGGCTACTCAATTGTTACCAACTCTGAACGTTGACCCTTTTATGCTGACATTACTGTACATGATCTGCTCACCAGATGCTGACCCAACTTGCCTGACTTTGTGCCAGTCTTGAATTCTGATACCACAATTAACCACCAGCCTGCAGTCTTTCAGTTGATGCTCCAGTCTACACACCTGCCTGAGCACAACAGCTGACACATCAGTCTAACACCTATCTACTAATCCTATGGTTATCACTCCTGCTGTGGTGTTCTGCCTAGTATTCCGAAGTCCAGTCCACTACCCACCATCCCCTCAGGGGAGGTTACACTTCACTGATTGGACCAGAGATTTTTATTCTCCTATATGAGCATCTAGACAGAACTAAGGGGCACTTGTGCCACTATGTGCCCTTGAGGCCACCTATTTACTCTACTAGAGACCCTAAGCTGGAGGAGTAAGAGAGTCCATCCTCAACTCTTCAGGCTCTTCCACCGGTTACTTGACAGTTGGGCTTTTGAAGTGAGGGTGGGGGGAACGTTGTTCCATAGCAAATTTTAGGATGGATCTGTGTAGTAAGAACTTCCTTTGATTTGAATATCCCCCTCTTTTCCAGGGTTATTTTTCTTCTGTAAGCTGCCTACACAGTTACTCTTTGTTTAAAGTGACTATGCCAAGAGAGAAGTGTGGGGTTGCCATTGCAATTACTTTTGAGTTCTTGTCTTGCTTTGGCTATTTTAGTGATTTTTATAGCATGAATATATAAAATACAAAGGAAGTGATGTTGGCAGAGGACTTGGAACACAGCCATGTGCTGAGGACAAAGAGGGATAGTTTTGCAGGACTCCAAGAAGCAAGGAGTAGTCTGGAGAGATCCTGAATAAAAGGAAGAAGACTCCATCACGAGGAAGAACCAAGTTAAGTAACTGTTTAGTGTATACCTATTGCATACATTGTCCATGCTTATTTGCTAGGGAGGATAGATAGCTTGTGCATGTGTATATCGTATATATAGTTTGTAATACTTTGTATGTCTTGTACTGTTTCCTATAATTGTATGTAGTTTGTAGGTACAGCATTTTATTTAGTAAAGTACATTTTTATGCTTCCTTGCCTTTAATGCAAAGTAACCAAAGGACACAAAGGAAAACAGTCCCAGGACTGGAAATAGCATGCTGTAAAAAGGTGTCAGAAATGTGCCAGAATTCCTTACCCCTGTCCCTGGGAACTAGCACTCTTAAAACCAGCATTTAGCAATGGCATCCTCCATAATTTCTAATGACAAATCCCTAAAAAATGTAGGAACAGCCATGCTGACCTAAAATAAGGGACAGGTTTCCGCGCTCACGGACCTAAAGGCCTGCAGCCTCCCCTTCCACTTACCCCCTAGGGAGTGAGTTAAATATTAATGGAAAGTCTATTAGGGGTAAATGGCGCTACCTTACCAGGGTACCTTGATTTATAGTTGGATAAGCCTCAAAGGGACACAGAAATCAGAAAAAATATAATAAATAAATAAATAAATAAATAAATAAATACACCCCTTTATCATTCATTAAGTAGTGGATCTAGGTGTCCAGCATTACCTGAATGGACTGTACTAACAGGTCAGTCTCATCCCTACATGCAGGCGTACACCGTGTGGCTAATCTTCATAAATTGATTAAGTGACAACTTATAAAAATTAATATATGACAATCCAATAAACTAAAATAAAATAATTAGTAAACCACCACAATAAAAACTTATGTTGATTCCCAAATGTGTCCAAGTGTGCTTATAAGCATAAAGGTGAATTAAATAGTCCCAACATTAGGTATATAGTGCAGGACCGCACATTAAATAATAAAAAACTGGTGAAAAATTAATGAAAAATTATTAGTGAAAAATTGGTAAGAGAAAAAATATATATATTGTAGTGTATCAAAGTCCAGTAACAGGAAGTAAAGACATCTGTGGTAAGTGACTTTCGTGAGAACAGCTGATCAAATCCAGTGACTTGCGGTGCTCCCCCTCAAAGATCCCCACTCACCAGCTCCCTGTACCCCTGCAGGGGTAGTAGGCATGTAGTAACAGGCAGCAATATGATGTGTATGGGTCCTCAGGGTCCACCGCTCCAGCTGTGAGGTGTCCTTCAGTATATCCTCATATGAAAGAAACAGGGCTCCATAGTGTGATACTTTTTAATTAGTTTATTTAACTATCACAGCACAAAATAACTAGAATTAAAAGTATAAAATCCGGGCTAACTAATCACACAGCGTGTAGTCTATATAGTATGGAGAGTGCAGTGCGTCTGGAACCATCAGCTGCACGGCGTGCGCCTCAGCTGCGTTCCACACTCTCCTACTTCCGCGTGTGACGTCAGTGCGTCAGTGTGGAACGCAGCTGAGGCGCACGCCGTGCAGCTGATGGTTCCAGACCATCTCTGTGTCCCTTTGAGGCTCATCCAACTATAAATCAAGGTACCCTGGTAAGGTAGCGCCATTTACCCCTAATAGACTTTCCATAGCCATGCTGACCTGTTTTTAATTTTTTTTTGTGTCATACAAATCCTTGCATAACTACTTAGTGAGTAATCAACCCAAAACATGTACATGCCTTTTAGGTGTCCCAACACCCCTATTGCTGCATGCTTCTACCAAGTCAGCGACTCTCCAAAAAGTCAAACAAGGATAGGAATCACAGCTAGATACCCTTCAAAAGCAAGTCAATATTGGTGGTCTCAGATTGCTTCTATATAATACAAATGAAAGTAGAAGTACAAGCTTTGTTGCTATTTCTTACATCTCCATTACATAAAGTGGCCTTGTGAAGGACTTGTTAGTACACAGACATAAAAGCACACCCTTGCAGCAGTCGAATATCGATATACTGTATAGAGATTGTGTACATTTTTTCTCCTATTTATTACAATCCTTCTCTTTGTCAGTTAAATAAGAAATAGAGCATCTGTATATTTTATATTTTCGCAAGTACCAGAGGAGGGAGCTGTTTTAAAAATCCTGTTTACAGGGTTCAATAGCTCCAGCTGAAATTTTTTAAGTAAGGGGAAATCACATCTTAGACCAGCCTTTCTCAACTCTTTTCCTTTGGGGAACTCCTGAGAAAAATACGAGATCTCAGGGAACTTCTGAATAAATTTTGTGATCTACAGCTCACAGTATGGTAGACAGAAGTGTACATTTACAAAAACTTCACCTACTGCTTGTAAAATTGTTCAGTGCAAATGGGGGGGGGGGGGGGGGTGCTTGATTGTTCTTAAGCTATAATATCTGCAGATCTAATGTTATGTATTTTAAAAAAAAGTGTGGATGGGGAAAATACTGTATTGTGGCCACTAGATGGTGTTGAGTATTATAGGGAATAAGTATGCTCCTCAGCTCCATCTATTGGCTATAATGCAATATTTTCCCATTTGTAATGTTTTTCAGTGAATAGCATGCAATCTGCAGGGGATATAGACTGAAAGCATTTGATTTTGCCCTATTCACAAAGGATAAATTAAATGTAGTTTCAGTATAGGCAGAGTTATATAAATGGTTAAATCTGCAATGGTGTTCAATGGCAAAACTAACTTTGCATCAGTTCAAAAAAAAATAAATATATTTGCATCAGTTCTCTGTGGTAGCAAACAATTCGGCATTGGTTCTCAGTGCAAACCTCTAACATCGCATTGGTGTTTAGGGAATAAAATGTAACTTAGCACTAATGTTCAGGACTGTCATAGGCTGCTTAAAATTATGTAGCACCCTCCTAGTTAGGCTGCTGGGCAAATGTAGTTTTGGCTTCTGCTGTAAGAAGCAGCGATTGATTGCTTTGCTCTCCTCAGAGCTTCACAGGCTGGGGGTTTGATTGCTTCCCCCTGCTTCTAAGATAGGTTTCCAGAGCTTAGGGCAGGAGGATTCAAAAGTCTAGTCTTAATATTCAGCAGAGCCTAGCCATTTACAGGAGAGGTGTGCCCAGATGGAGCTAGGTTGCTGTTAAATAGTCTAAAGCCCTGAGGAGATTGTCTCTCTCCACCTCGTGGGGATGGATCTGTGAGCTGAGAAGAGAGGGGTTGCCAATGCTGGACCACTTGCAAGAGGTTGCATTTATGGACTGTCTGTGTACCAAGATCCAGTGACTCCCAAAAAAAGGAGGAGGGCAGAAGGTGAATGGGAGAAAGTTGATGGGGAGGGTGAAGGTCTGCTTTAAGCACTGCAGCATTTCTGACTGCCCCCTTGTGCTGTTTTTTCCATTCCCAGTCTGAGTTCTGCTGTACAGGAACTGCAAAAGCCTGATACCAGGTTAAACTCAGATATTTACACTGCTGCCAATGTTAAAAAATGATTTATTAGTGTATAGAGAGCTGCTTTAAAGTGTGCTTCTTAGATCTGCATCAAGTTTAGTGTTAAATGAGTAGATTTTAGTCTGCTAGTGCAAGGTAATACATTGAAATTTATTTCATTAATTAATTAACTACTGGATTGTAAAAACAGAAAGGGGGTCAAATCAGCTCATACAATTTGAATTTTACAAACACCCCCTATAATGGAAATCTTCAGGGCGGACTCCCCACCAAATTCTTTATTCCATCATGTCTTATGAGAAGAGCAAGGCAAAGGCAGAATTTTTTGGAACAAAGGGAAAGGATAATATTCCTTACAAAACATTCTAAATAAGGGAAACTGGCAGGAGCTTGCGCCTACATCACAAGAGCAATTTATTTTTAGTGAAAGCAGCTCCTTGGCCACATGTTTTCTGGTGACAGCGAGTCAACAACGCAGGCGGCCGTGATGTGTGAAGCATTGCGCGTATTGCATAGGAATATTGCTTCATTAACTCTGTCAGTTTACAAAGTGAAAAATTACAAAATCTCTGACTATGATCCATGCTTCATAATAGCCTGAAGACCGTTTTCAACTACACCCTTTGAGTATCACATTGTCGAATGGAGGAATGGTCTCACAGATACCTCAGCTGCAGGGGCAGATTGACAACCCTCCGGGCCCCCGGACCAAATAAAGCAAGGGCCCCCTGTCAAGCCCCGCCCCTGACCCACCCCTTACCCCGCCCATGGCTCACCCCTGACCCCGCCCCTACATTTTGAAACACGTACAATTTCTGCCTTTTTTTTATGGAACCTGGAGGGGGGTCTCTCTAACAGTGTCCATTAGAGATTCTCTGTTAGAGAGAGAACCCCCTCCAGGACCCATTAGAGACTACAAAGCAGTCTAATAGGACCTGGAGGGGAGCCTCTCTAACAGAGGCCTTTTCAGTGTACATTATAGAGTCTGTTAGAGTCCCCCGCAAGTCCCATTAGAGACTACAAAGGGGTATAATGGGACCTGGAGGGGGGCCTCTTTCTAACGGAATGTACAGTGAACACCTTCATTCACTCTGGTCCTCATGGGTCTACCGCCTTGTGCCATGACTCTCACCCCTGCCCCAACCTCTCACAAAGTAAAAATAAAATTGGCACTGTGTAGCGCTCCTCTTATCTTAACTATTAGTACTGTAGCTGTGGCTGGCTCCCGCATCCTCTGTGACTGGCTCCTGTGGGTGGGTGGCTGGCTGGCACCCTACTGTGGTTGGCTAGCTGGCTCCCTGGTGTGGGTGGGCCACTGAAGGTGGCTGGCTGGCCCTGCTGTGGGTGGGTGCAGCGACTTGCGGCGCAATGGGTAATGACATCGTGTGCTAGTGTGTGGGTCCTCTCTGTGTCCATTTGAGAGCCTATGTCGAAAAGAGCCCCCCATCAATGCAGCCTTACCAGCGCCTGATTAGTGTTCATCAATGCAGCCTCACCAGTGCCCATGAAAGCAGCCTCACCAGTGCCATGAATGCAGCCTCACCAGTGCCCCTCAATGCAGCCTGAACAGTGCATGGGGTTAGAGAGGAGAGCTGCTGGATCACACAGAGCGGGAATCTCTTGCTGAGACACCTGGCGGCCGCGGACATCCAATGTCCCACCTCTTTTGATAGACATCACACATCCCCTTGCATTGGACCAGTGTGATGTCTGTCAAAGGAGCCAGGGGGATGACATCGGATGACAGCAGTCGCCAGGTAAGCGGGAGATCCCCGATCTGTGTGATCAGAGAGCGCTCGCCCTCCCCCTTACCCTCCAAGCAGTGGCATCACTAGAGTTAGTGTCACCTGGTGTGGTAAAACATGGTGCCACACCCCCCCACCCCCGGGGCACTAAGCAGGCTAGTGCATCGGCGCGGCTCACCTCCCAGCCTGCCACAGTAGATGGAGCCAGGATGGGATTGGGGGTGAATGGAGCCAGGATGGGATCAGGGTGGTGGATGGAGCCAGGGTGAAATGGGGGGTGGATGGAGCCGGGATGGGATCGCGGTGGTGGATGAAGCTGGGATGTGGTTGGGGTGGTGGATGGAGCCAGGGTGGGGTTGGGGGGGTGGATGGAGCCAGGGTGGGGTTGGGGGGGTGGATGGATCCGGGTTGGGATCAGGCGATGGATGGAGCTGGGATGGTATTGGGGTGGTGGATGGAGCTGGAGTGGGATGGGGAGGTGGTTATTGGAGCGGGAGTGGATGGAGCTGGAATGGGATTGAGGTGGTGGTTGGAGCAATGTCCAAGAATCAAGTTGGATAAGGAGGAAACTCACTAGAGAGTGAGACAGGAGTAAGTTGGTGGGGTAGAGTCCAGCTGTCCTATGGTGGTATGGTTCTATACCTCCCTCACTAGGAAGAGCCTGGTGGAAATTGGTAGTAGGCAAACGGTGATCCTGTGGCTAAGTGAGTAAATGACCCCCAATGCTGAAAGTGAACCTTTTAACTCTGGAGGGAGTACAATTCAATTGTAGCATTAGGAATCCTGTGGGGCATTCAAGTAGTGCAATGCAGCCAGCAGTTTTGTGCAGAACAGCCAGAAATGTAGGGGTCCTCCAGTTGTTCAGTTTGCAGTTCCTTGGGTTATCCCATGCTCCCTACCCCTATCCAAGTTCATAGTTCCTAATTAAAAAAACCCTTTAAATAGAACCCCTAGACTGTTACCTGAGCCAGTGGAAGAATTAAGGAAACGCTGTGAGTCTGGCTGTATAAGGGCTGTATTCACCAGCAGTTCCTTAGGTGGGTGCGCTACACTATATGAGGAGCCCAAGATGACGAGGGTGGCCTCTTACACAGTTCCTGTCCAGCACCCCTGGAAGTTGAGATAGGGTCCCCTAAGGGACAGTAATAGAGATGAGCAGCAAACATAGGCAGATAAGGGTGATTCAAAAGCAGGTCAGGTGAAGCTGGGTCAATAACAAGGTCAGTATGAGTTTCAGGATCACAGTTACAAGACTGAAGGCATATTAGCATACGTATAGATTAACAAGAGAAATCAAATAGATTCCTTCATTCAGAATAAACGGTGTGGATGGATAAATCTCCCTTGTTGGTTATTGTTTTTATACAGCCAGTACCATTATGACTACAGCTAATGTTCCAAATCACTTGTGGCAACTAATGATGTATTCATTTATCCAGGTTCAATTCTCAAAGGGTTAAGCAAACCCAAAGTTAGAGGCAAATTCCATTCAGGTCTATAAGAAGGGCACATGTTGTCCTTAAATTCGAGCCATTTTGAGGGCTAATAGGCAAACTACTGTAAAAAAAGGCCTAGGGGTGCCATGGGGGGACTGTAGCAATGCACCAAAATAAATAAATAAATAAAACATACAAAAAAGCTCAGGGGAGAGATAATCTTTCCATGTGGCTTCAAGGGCAACATTGAAAATACAAAAATCCTTTACATATCATGCTTGAGGTGCCTCAAAGCTGTACACAGACAGTCTCAGCAACAGCATACAGTGGCACAGTGGCGGACGCTCCATTAGGGGCGCAGGGGCGCTGCCCCCCTAATCCATGTGCCCGGCCCCTATTCTACATGTGGGGCGCCGGACTCACGGCCAATTGGGTCACAGGACGCGCTTCCTGTTCGGCCGGGAGGAGAAGCAATGCTTGTTCGGCAGGGAGGAGAAGCAATGGCCCCGGTTCTTCCTTCAGCAAGCTGGAGTGAGGAGCAGCAGGCAGAGGGGCAGCAACAACCAGGAGCCCTATCCCAGATCCAGCACCACCTCGTCATCGGCCACTGGTTGCCGCCTTCCTGTCCGTCCGTCCGTGTGGGGGCCAGGTGTTTGCTTGCCCCCCCACAAAATATTGAGCACCAGCTGCTACTGCACTGGCAGCTTATATTTGTCTATGGAATTGATTTTTTTTCTCTTATAATTCGCTTCATTTACATGCAGCTGCAGCACCCCAAACTCATTTGAGTTTGAAAAACAAACTTTTTTCTGGTAGTCTTAGCCGAATGCACATGCATTATCATCAGATGGTAATAGGCCTGCTTTGCATGGCAGAGTAGTTTGTTGTGGCCATCCCTGGAGTACAGGCAGTTGTTTTTTACAAGAATTAGGAGACCGCATATGACATAGTATTTTAAAAACTGTCCAGCAGCTGGAAAATTTTAAATAGCAAGGCAAGGCCCAAATTAACTAAAGACAAAGCAGCTGCAAAAAGACAATTAAGGATATCTGGCCAAAATGTACTGGAGACTAAAAAAATTACAGACAGGTGTTTTGTTACTGCAATTAGGAGACAGTAGATGATACAATAGTGTAAATTTGGTTAGCAACGGGACAATATTACTACAATACTACTACAATATTACAAATTTACTAGAGATAAAGAACAGAGGCTGGGATTTTACTATGAGAATTAAAGCGTTTGTTACCCTAAAAAAAAATATGTTGATCCTGTTCCTTTAAAGCAATGGTATACAGCACAGTGCTTGTGCTGTGTCATTTAGCCCTATCACCTGAAATACAAAATACCCGGCTGATCATGCCTGGTTCTGCCCTCCCCCCTGTAAACTGAATACGGGTTATCATGGCTGCTGAGCCCTGACACCGTGGTCAGTTTATGTGCCTCGGTCAGGTCTCCTCTCCCTCCACTCCTTGTCTCTCAGCTAGTGACAGTGCCCATCCCCCTTCTGCTGCTGAATTGGCCCCTCCCACTTTATCTATCAGATCAAGAGGGATAAGAAGAGGCCAGTCTCGTGAGCGCTGATCGGCGCTGTAAAATAAGGTATAGAATGGCATTGTTTTATAAATCACATACACTGGGGCTCCTAACATCAGACACAGAGGATTGCATGAAGACAATGCACTTTAAAGTGGTTGTAAACCCTTTTAGGTGACTTTAACCTATAGGCTTTAAAGCCTTGTACATGGCTTTAGAATCACTCCCTAGGACACACATTTAACCCCTTGATCGCCCCCTAGTGTTAACCCCTTACCTGCCAATGACATTTATACAGTAATCAGTGGCTATTTTTAGCACTGATCGCTGTATAAATGTCAGTGGTCCCAAAAAAGTGTCAAAAGTGTCGGCTGCAATGTCGTAATCCCAATAAAAATCGCAGATTGCCGCCATTACTAGAAAAAAAAATATATATAATAAAAATGCCATAAATCTATCCCCTATTTTGTAGACGCTATAACTTTTACGCAAACCAATCAATAGACACTTATTGCAAATTCTTTTACCAAAAATATGTAGAAGAATATATATTGGCCTAAACTGAGGAAGAATTTTTTTTTTATATATTTGGGGGGGGGGGATATTTATTATAGCAAAAAGTTAAAAATATTGCTTTTTTTTTTTCGCTCTTTTTTTGTTTATAGCGCAAAAAAAAAAGAAAAACCGCAGAAGTGATCAAATACTACCAAAAGAAAGCTCTATTTGTGGGGGAAAAAAGGAGATCAATTTTGTTTGGGTACAGCGTCGCACGGCCGCGCAATTGTCAGTTAAAGCGACGCAGAAAATGGCCTGGTCATTAAGGGGGCAAATCCTTCTGGGGCTGAAGTGGTTAAGCACTGATAAAATCTCGCTGCCTTGCCAAACAGAGCTTAAAAAAAATGTTTTTTTGCTCTGGTATGTGCTAGGCAGGGCAGTGCCCAGTTCCCCTATGCCAATTGTTTGACATTTTTTTTTTGTAACTTTCAACTTCAACGGGGTTCATATTCAGCACATAAAATTTCGGAATGTTCACAGACCTCTGCTCAAACCAGACCCAGGTTTTAATATCCAATAGTGCTTCTGGAAATTATTCAAAATTAGGAATATTTTTTATGACCCAGCTCCAATCGTCATGTTGACTTGCTGCTGGCCGACAGATTCCAGCAATCAGCAATGTCCAGCTTTTTTTTTTCTTCACAGGGCAGCCGTTCAAGTTGCTGCTCTTCCAATGTTTTTCTTGGAGAGGTTTTATAAAACATGATGTTGTTTTATAGAACGCTATGAGAATGAGATTTCATGTAGGCTGCTTATTGTCACAGTTTGCTGGAATCCACCATTTTTAGCGAGACCTTTTCCCATGTCAGCTTTGCTCGAGATAAGAAATATCAAGACAAAAAAAAAAAAAACCTGACGATTTAATATACAGCAATATAAAGTTTTACTTTTTATCACTAAAAGCATTTCTTGAGCTCCAGTCCAGTGACTGTTTCTAGGCTCAGTAGAGAAATCTCATCGAATGATGTCATCTGCAAGAAGAAGGCAGCATTTCCTTAATCTCCTCTCCCCCTGCTAATCAGTATCTGTATTTATAAAAAAAAAAAAAAAAAAAAAAACGATAGGACTATGCATCCTTCCTGTGAAACTGCATGTACATTTCTTCTGTGCGAATGCCTGTAAAATGCTAGGCTATTTTCTCTCCAGGTCAGATGTTCTTTATTCATAAGAATAGTCTAAATGGCCACTAGAATGAGCTAATGATTACAGGAAATATATTCTTATTTACTATGATCATCAGTTCCATTTAGTGGCCATAATGCAGTATTTTTTGGATTCACTCTAATTTTATGAATGAATAACATCCGACCTTGCGAGAAAATAACCTAGTAAAATAAATTTTGGCTGGCATTGGAACAATGAATGTACATGCAGTTTGGTAGGAAGAATGGCTCCACATTGTTTCTTAAATACACCCCTATGGCTTTTAGGGTCCAATCAGGTCCACCTGTTAGTTTTTCAGTTGTACCTGATCAGATGGTCTATTCACCCCAATGGACAAAGTTATAAATGGGCTTGTACCCGTTTACACCCGCCTATCATTGGGACCAATCTGGTCCGCTAAAAAAAAATAAAAATGGAAAATTGAATTCAAATACTTACCGTAATTTTCCTTTCCTGACGAGCTCCATGGCAGCACAGCTGGGTATAGGCTCCGCCCACCCCATGCCTCCAGGACTTAACTCATAAATTTGAGCCCACCTACAGCCTCGGCGTTCTGTAACTAGTCCTACCAAGCTGGGTGGGATCTGTGCTGCCATGGAGCTCGTCAGGAAAGGAAAATTACAGTAAGTATTTGAATTTAATTTTCCTTTTTCCTGATGGCTCCATGTCAGCACAGCTGGGAACTAACTAGCCAAAACAGGAGAGGGATAATGCTACACACTTCTCAATTCTGACTAAAAAAAACAGAAGCCAGGATGCCTCTGCCAATCTCAACCGTCATTAAGCCATGAATATGAATATTTTGGTGCCCACTTAGCTTCCTTGCAGATAGTTTCAGACACTCGGATTGCTGCCACTCTCAAGGTCGAGACCCTTCTAGTGAAGGGTGCTGTGATTCTCCTGGCACGGCCAACCCTTTCAACTTGTAGGCCAAGGAGATGAGCTTTACTAACCAAGAGGCAATAATCTTGCTGGAAGCCGTAAAATCATTATGTGTTCCACCTGGAATGACAAACAGATGCTCCGACTTCCTGATGGCAGAAGTCGCCTTGATTAAACATTTTAAAGCTTGGCCCACATCCAATGGGCTAATTTCTTGAGTACTCCCCAAAAGGAACATAGGAGGACAACCTCTTGTGTGATATGGACTCTGAAGATCAGTTCAGGCACAAAATTTGAGCATTGGCATGAGTACCACCCTATCTGGAAGTACAGAAGTATGGGTTCTTTAAACCCCAAGGCCACCAATGCCAACTCTTCTGGCTGATGTTATTGCCACCAGTAAAGCAGTTTTCAGTGAGAGGTACCACAGGGTGATTGAAGGCATCTGATGCAATAACGTCCAAGAGCAATGGGAGATCCCATTTTGGAAACAACAATTCGAGGTTTCAACCAAATTGCATCTTGAAAAACAGTATAATTAAGTGTTTGATGCCCACTGTATGCCGGTGAAGGCAGAGATAGCAGAAATGTGTGCCTATAGGATACTTGCGCATAGACCTAAATCAAGCCACACCTGCAGGCATTTCAGAACAGACTTTTGAAGAGTCCAGCGTAAAATCTTGATCAGCAATAATACTGGGAATGTATGCCATATTCTATAGGCACGATTAGCGCTGTCCTTTCTTGTTTTCGTAAGAGTATTTACAATCTTCACAGATAAATCAAAATCCATTAGCCTCTGTCTCTCTAGACCCAGGCCATCAGCCTGAGCCTGTCGGATGCTGGATGAATGGGACTTTGGAGAAGATTTGATCTTACAAAGGGACTCAATCCTTGACACTTATAAGGATGAGCAAAGGGTACCAAGGCCCCTTCGGCCAATCTGGGATCATCACCAGAACTGTCACCTTCCCCCTCCACAGCCTCAGCTGGAAGCTGAGAATCAGAGGGAGCAGCAGAAAGGCATAAGCTGTCTTGGAGATCCACTCTGCAGTCAGCACCTCCACCCCAATTGCTTGCGGATTCTGGGCCCTGGAATGGAACTTCAGCAACTTGGTGTTGACTGCGGATATGAGCGGTCTACCTCTGGAAGAAAAATACCAAGCTCTGTTAGTTCTCGAAAGACTTGCAGTAGTCTGGACCATTCATTGTCGTCCAGACTTATCCTGGACAAATAGTTTGCCTGAAGATTCTTCTGACCAGGCACATAGGCTGCAGATAGCTGCAGAAGATTGACTTGGGCAAATTCTAGAATTAGAGAAACCTCTTTCAGAAGAGAGAGACTGAGCATTGTTTCCAGATGTAGGCCACAGTCGTTGCGCTGTCCAACTTTACCAGGACAGTTTTACCCCGGAACACTGCAGACGATTTATTTTCTTCAACCACAAGTTTAGGCCACCAGTCAGAAACCTGACTTGAACAGGAGCGAGAGTTAAACTGAGCCTACCTGAGCTGCTGGAGCAAAGCGATTTTTATGGCTCAATCTGAGACATGAAGGATGAAAGATTTCTAAATATGGCCTAAAATGCTTGCCTTAATGGACCACGTGTCAATCACCAAAGCGGTACCTATGTCCACAGAGGAGTCACATAGTGCCCCTAAGGCATGTATTTGGGAGGCACAATCCCAAAATAACAGAAAGCATCCTTGACATGGAACGCTTTACTGACTTACTGCAATAGCTTCCCAGTTTTTCCTGGACTCCCAGCCAGAAAGGCAGAAGCTAACCTCTCTGGAGTGAGTGTGGAAACTGACTCTTGAGGTTTCAGTCTCCTTTAACTCAGCAGACATTCATCTTGAGGCAGGAAGCAAAACTGAGAACTAATAAATTTAGGCTTTACCTTCTACGTGATAGCGTTTGTCCTTGAATGCCACAACATCTTCTAATGGTAAGGACATGTATATGGCCAATCCCACAAGGGACACAAACTGACCAGAGGGGTGATCCCAACCCCTGGACATCTTTCAGTTCAAAAGGACATAACTTTCACATCCTGCTGCTACAACATACTCCAATCTTGTAGAACGAGCACTTGATCCATCCATCATAAAAGAATTGTCAAGCTGTCCTTGGAGGTACTTCAAATACTTCCAAAGCTTCACTTCTATTAAAAGGCATTTGACCAACCTTACCAATCTGGACAAAGGTCGTCCTCATCTTCCTGTTCAGAGGAGACTGAAGAGGATTGATTGGCTTGAGAAGGCCCTGAATAGAAGACTGGACATTGTCAGAATAGATGGCCCTTGCAGATGATGAATTCAGCAAATATTTTAGAGTGTCTTGACCATATGCTTAATTTTGACAACTTGGTCACCATCATCTTAATCACAGCCTGCCTGAACAAAGTAGGAATCACATATTCATTCACCTCTACTTGGGAAGAAGCTGAGAAGGGTTAATTTGCCTGAAGAGGTTCTGAGACTACTCATTGGCACCATATATGACCCTGTCACAGAATGAATGGAAACGTCTCCTTTAGAGTGCATTGACCACATGCTTAATGAATGTGACAACCGGTTAGGTGTCGTCATCATCTTTATCCTTGGTCGCTTGAACAAGGCAACATTCTTGCAGTCATGCTTGTCTGCCTTCTCTTTGGAAGAATCTGAAGCAGATTGGTTGCCTGGGAAGGCTTGAGACTGCTCGGTAACTCTTTCACAGGGTGAGTCTAAACACTCCTTTAGGCGTAATGAATGTGACAACCTGTTAGGTGTTGTCATCCTTTTTCTTGGTTGCTTGAACAAAGCAGAATTCTGCAGTCATGTCAATACGGAAATTCGGAAAATGGGCTGTTTCACCTGGTATGGCTAGACAGCTTCTCATTGTCAGAGCAGATAACCCTTTCAAAGGGTGAGCAGAAAACACTCCTTTAGAGTGTATTGACAATGTGTTTATTGAATGTGACATCCTATTAGGTGTCATCCTTATCCCTGGCTGCTTGAGCCAGTGGGATACATACTGTCATGTCCATCCGTGTATTCCTCTTAGAGTCTGAAGAGGGATATTTTGCTTGGGAAAGCTATGAGACTGCTCCTTGCCAGAGAATTCAACCCCTTCACAGGGTAAGTGGGAATAACTTCTTTGGGTGTATTGGGCACTTGTTTAATAAATAAGACAACCTGTTCGGTATCATCACCCTCATCTCTGGTTGCTTAATCAAAGTAAAATTCACACAGTCATGATCCTCCACATCTTCCCCTTTGGAGAGTCTGAAGAGTCTGGGAAGGCTATTAGACTGATCGTTGCCAGAACATATAACCACATCTTTATTGAAGAGCCTGAAGAGGGCTGTGTGCTCTGAGACTGGTAATTACCAATAGATAACCTTTCCATAGGGTTTTGCGTGCCATTTAACAAACCAGCCCAAAAAAATTATTAAATGCAGTAAAATAGTTTGCTTTGTAAAAAAAAAAAAACACTGGTAGAGGGAGACTGAAGCCTCCATCTACAACCCGATTTACCGGGTGGTTCATGAGCTAAAACTTGCCCTGCCAGGAATCAGTACACAATGAAAAACTTTGTTCAGAACAGTGACAAAAAAGGTAGGAATTTTCAACAGAATTACAATAATATTCTGCAATGTACACAAACCAAGGGAATTGTAGACATCATAAACATGCTTCTCCCCATTTTTTTTTTGGTGAAAAACTGGAGAGCACATAATAATAATAATAATAAAATAATAAAAGGGTATCCCATATCTCAACAGGCCAAGGCTGGCTCCAGTAGTCATCCACAGGTGACTTCTCTACCTTCTCTGGAATTGCTGGTCTTTTGAGGGGATTGGAACAATGGCACAACAGTAAAGCAAACATGAGAAGCAACAGAACCAACAGGTTATTTCCATGTGTGAACACAGTGTTACTTTGTGTACCTGTTATGCAGAGTACTCCTTGTGGGGGAGCTCAGGCTTTGCATAGTGGCTGCAGGGAGCAAGGCACCACAATACCCAGCAATGCAGTGTTCATTTGGATACAAAGCATTCTTCAAATTTAGCTTACCCATCCTCCATCATCCGAGGCCGAACCCCAGACAAGGCTGTTAGCCCTGACAAAAGCCGCCCCGAGGACCAGCAGCGGGGCTCCCTGGATTATGGGTCATTTAGCCGAGACACCAGGGACTGCGTCCTGTCTAATCCACACATGGATGGATGGACAGCGAGCCATTTAGACCTGCCAGGTAGAGGAGCACACCTAGGTCATCCGCATAGGAGGACAAAAGAAGAACACAGAGGCTGTAGGTAGGCTCAAATTTTTATGAGTTAAGTCCTGGAGGCAGGCATGGGGTGGGCAGAGCCTATACCCAGCTGTGCTGACATGGAGCCGTCAGGAAATTAAAGGGGACCGATCCTTTTCTATTTAGGCCTCATGCACACTGAAGCTGATAAACTGAAGTTTTGGGGAATTTCAGCGTTTTTTTTAACAGCCATTAAACTCTCCTCTATACTATGCTATGTGTCCATGCACACATGGATATTAAAAAACGCTCACAAATGTGCTTTTATTAGCGTTCAGCATTTTTTACATTGCAGAATGTAAGCTGGGTGTAATTTAAAAAAAAATTGCCCAAAAACGCTGACGCTGAAAAACACTCAAAAACATGTTTAAAAAACGCTGCTAAAAGCGCGTTTTCAAAGCAGTGTTTTCCTGCCAGCAATCCAATGTCCAGAAAGACTTTCTTGAACATCCTGTGTGCATAGAGGCTTAACCCTCGTACACACACAACCGGATTTTCCGCAGACAAAGCATCAGACTTTTATCCAAAGGGCATGGGCCTGAATTTTGTCTTGCATACAAACGGTACACAATTGTCGGCCAACAAACACGAATGTAGTGACGTACTCCAAGCCGATAAAGAGGAAGTTCAATTGTCAGGCACCACCCTTTGAGCTCCTTCTGCTAATTTCGTGTTAATTAAAGATTGGCGAGTGTTGATTTGCGCTTTTCATTTTGCGCTTTTCTTTTCGTGCTTTTCAGTTAGTTTCTGAACGGCCATTCATCAACCAGACATGTTGCGGAATCGGAGGAGATAACGTGTTATTTATTATTGGCCTTGGAGTTATTGCTTTGACCCAAGTACAGTCCAGGAACAGGAGGAGGAGGGTTTCTTGGACCAAAAATTGATTTCTTTATTAATCGTGACCAATTATGTCAGATGCCTTTGCTGCGGGAGCTCCAGGAGAATAATCCGATGATTTACCGAATTATCTCCGGATGACGGACCCCTGTTTTCACCAACTCTTGGCATTGTTGACCCCCTTTATTAAGAGGCAGGACACATGCATGAGGTTTTTATTTTTTGGTTGAATAATAATGTGATTTGTTATATTTTCTATATTTTTGGATGCATAGAATGCACTTTTTGGTTAAGTTCTATTGGCAGATAGCATGTCTAATTTTTTTTGTTTTCTTTTTTTTAATGCACAATAAAAAAAATTTGTAGAATAATACTTGGCTATGTGTTTTACTTCAAATGACAGTTTTGGAGTAGGCAGTTACATTTTATAAAATACAATGTAAAATTAACAAGGGACACCAACATAGTTGTATCTTTGATCTTAAAAACTACGGGATAATGGTGTTGTGTTACCTTGCCCAAAAAAAACCAAAACAAAACAAAAAAACAAGCATAATAAAGCCTTTTAAAATACGTTTGGCAGAACTCCATCACTATCACCAGCAAAGCAGCTTCATTATTATCCCATTAAAGAAGAAGAGAATTGCGCGCTGCATTTGGAGATTTCATAATTTGCCACGTCACAAATGTTAATTCTCCATTACGAACGCTAGTTTACAAAACCGACCGCTTTTGGCTCGTCCTTTCTTCCGAGCATGCGTGTTTGTACTTTGGACTTTTGTCCGACGGACTTGTGTACACACGCTCAGAAAATCCGACAACACACATTTGTCCTCGGAAAATTTTAAAACCTGCCATCCAACATTTGTCCGCGGAAAATCCAACAACAATTGTCCGATGGAGAGTACAAACCCCCTGTGAGCTGATCCCCTGTTGATCGAAACTGAGCCTCCCTTGTCTGAAAGGAGCTTAATATTATAACTTCCTAGCATGTTACAAGGTGAACAGTAGGGAGCTGATCTGTGTGAGACATGCATATACTTACCATTAGCATGCAAGCAATTAACATAAAAAGTCTGCCTTAATAAGCCACTCATTGTCTTTTATTTAATATTGACGTTTTTGTGTTCATCATCATCCTCATCTATATCCTTTTCACATTTTACAAGCTGATCACCTGCCGAAACTTCCTGTTTAGTTCTCAATGCAACAGGTGGAGAACCCAGATCTGAGTGATCAGTCCTAACCACCTGCTCAAAGCACATGCTTCATGGCCCTGTCCAAGGCTCACAGGACAGGTGAGTTTTATTTTTCCTCTCTATGGTATAATGCAAAATTATCAGAAGGATTGGGTAACTGAATGTAGTAGAAAAGCACATGTACCTCCTCTCAGTTACCACCCCTGCAAAGTTTTGCCCTGGAATACAAAAGGCCCCCAAAACACATATCGTTTACTAAGTAGTGACCAAACCCTGATACAGACAACAATCAACAATGTTCACTTCCGCACCATATGGTATGTCCTTGGTGCCCAACTTGCGGCCTGAGGGCCATATGTGGCCCTTTGGTATTTGAAGTGTGGCCCTTGAGCCCCAGTAGTCAGTACATGGAGCACTGATTTGTAAAGGGCCCCTAATTGTAGTAAAGACCAGTTGTCTCATGCAACATGTCCCTAGTCTCTGATGGTCTCCCTAAAGTGGTTGTAAACCCTTACAATCCACTTTTTACTACAGGTAAGCCTATAATAAAGCTTACCTGTAGCTACCCCGGATATCTCCTAAACATGCGTGGTTTAGGAGATATCCACTGTATCAGCATGTGCCGACATCAACGACATGCGCACTAAAGCAATGGCACGTCCGCTAGTGTGCCGTTACCGGCTCCGGCCAATCACAGCGCCGGTGCCTGCGATACCTGGAAGTAACTCCGGGAGCGATGTCGCCGGCTGGACCAGTGTACGAGGACCGCTGCGGGAGGCTTCGATCTAAGGTGAGTATTTCATAATGAGCTAGTATGTTAAGCACACTAGCTCATTATGCCTTTGTCTTGCAGGTTTTTTTTGTTTTATTAGTGGGCTTACAACCACTTTAAGGCTGGGTTCACACGGATTTCCCCACATCCAATTTGCAATACAGGAGATTGTGACCGGCTCTCCATGGAGCCGGTTCACAAATCTCCATTGCGGCTTGCACAGGAACGCTGTGCGTCTTTGGCTCCCTGATTCGTCTCTGAAACGGAGAACAGGGACGCACCGGACCCCTGCTGCGAGCCGCATCCATCGGAGGTGTGAACCCAGCCTAAAGGAGTTGTAAAGGCAGAAGTTTTTTTTTTTGTTATCTTAATGCATTCTATGCATTAAAGGGACGTACCTGTAAGCCCATTTGCCTGCCTGTGCCATTCTGCCGACGTACATATCTGTGCAACAGTCGGCAAGTGGTTAAAGTGTTGGTAAAGTCTTGTTTTTTTTCTTTAAAAATAACAAATATGTTATACTTACCTGCTCTGTTGCAGTGGTTTTGCACAGAGCAGCCCAGATCCCCCTCTTCTTGGGTCCCTCTTTGGTGCTCCTCCCACTTGTCCAGTGCCACCACACAAGCAGCTTGCTATGGGGGCCCCCGAGCCGAGCCGCAGCTCCGTGTGTCCATTCAGACACGGAGCTGCAGTTTGGCTGACTGACAGCAGCGAAAGCCAATGGTGTGCCAATGCTGCTGTATCTCAGCCAATCAGGAGGGAGAGTTGCGGACGGCTGAGGCACTCGTGGACATCGCTGGAAAGAGATGGGGCACAGGTAAGTATGAGAGAAGCTGCTGCACACAGAAGGTTTTTATCTTAAATTTTGCTGCCTATCAGGCACGCGCGCCAGCCGCACACCTCGGGAGCGTGCCTGCGGGTCCCAGGAACTCGATGCTCGCCGGCGGCCCGCGAATGCGGTGTGGAGAGGTAAACAAGGCATTTGCCCATTCTGCCTAGTGACATAACAGAGATCAACTGCTCCCTAGGACACACTTAACCCTTTGATCGCCCCCTAGTCTTTAACCCCTTCCCTGCCAGTGTCATCTGCACAGTAATCAGTGCATTTTTATAGTACTGATCGCTGTATAAATGACAATGGTCCCTAAATAGTGTCAAAAGTGTCCAATGTGTCCACCATAATGTCGCAGTCATGATATAAATCGCAGATTACCGCCATTACTAATAAAAAAAAATGAATAATAAAATGCCATAAATCTATCCCCTATTTTGTAGACACTATAACTTTTGTGCAAACCAATCAATATATGCTTATTGCCATTTTTTTTTTACCAAAAATATGTAGAAGATTACATATTGGCCTAAACTGAGGAAAAAAGTAGTTTTTTTATATATTTTTTGGGGATATTTATTATAGCAAAAAGTAAAAAATGTTGCTTTTTTTTTTCAAAATTGTCGCTTTTTTTTTTTGTTTATAGCGCAAAAAATAAAAATCGCAGAGGTGATCAAATGCCACCAAAAGAAAGCTCTATTTGTGGGAAAAAAAAGGACGTCAATTTTGTTTGGGTGCAACGTCGCACGACCGTGTCAGTTAAAGTGACGCAGTGCCAAATCGCAAAAAGGGCTCTGGTCAGGAAGGGGGTAAATTCATCCGGGGCTGAAGTGGTTAAGCATGACTTCGGTCTCCAACCACTCTAGTAAAAAAAAATCTCGGCCCCTTTTCCTTTCGTAAATTTTCAGTTTGAGACAGTTTTCTACAGCATTACAAGTGATAAATATAATATGCGGCCCTTTGGGGACATTGGGGGACGCATTTGAGGCCTCTTTTGCCTTGCAGGTTGACAACCACTGCTGTATGTCATACCCTCTGCACTCCTTTCCTGCATGTTCTGCCCGCTGGTACCAAAGTTTGTTGCTGCTTCACAAGGCACACGCAATTTTAGGCTACATGTACACTAGCCTACCCTGGCCGCGGGAAAACACAAACCTCGTTTTTACCATGATTTTGTCGCGATTTGAGTTTTCCTGCATCTGGCAGGAAACGTCGGAAACGTCGAAACGTTCCTATCCTGATTCCTCTGCATTCAGGAGAGGGAGGTTGAAGCTCAGCTAAACGTGGCAGCTCCTAAACTCCGCTAAAAGCTTATGTGCACATGGACACATAGAGGATGATTTACTAAAGTGCAGTTGCTATCTGCAAGTGTAGTTGCTCCAGAGCTTAGTAAATGAGATAAAGCTTCAGTTTGCAAAGAATACCCAATAACAAGCAAGGAAAATATAAAAAAGAGCATTTTTGCTTGCAGGTGATTGGATGATGGAAGTCGGCAGAGCTTCTGCTCATTTATTAAGCTCTGGAGCAACTGCTCTTTGCAAAGTGCACAGTCTATTTGTCTTTAGTATATCAACCCCATAGGCTTTTATGGAGTTAAGAAGAAATACATACACAATACTGGTATAAATTAATGTTCAGCGCTAAACCATCTGATGAAAAAGATTAAAGTTTAAAATTGAAATGAAAAGACATGCATCTACATGCTGATACATGAAGGTGCAACCATGTGAATGGTGAGTGGATTGAAAGTTCTGGGGGATGAACCCCTAAAAATTAGTCTCTAAAAAAAGTCTCTAAATGGAGGCTGTAAAAGGAGCGAGGCTGCTTCAGGCGCGGGCTGGGCAACCCGATCACTGTGAACAAAAGGAAAGCAAAAGGAGGAGAGAGAAGCGCCAAGCCAATCCTTTAAACAGCTTAGGAATTTATTCAGTGTATAAGTATAAAACAACACTAAAAACTTTGAAAAATGTTGGAGTACTTGCAGAGTGCTACTAGAGAGGGTGGGAGCGTCCACGTGCAGTGTCACAGGAGAGCAGCTCATGAAGAAGGCGAGGCTGTGCCTTCGAAACGCGTTCTGATTGGCCAGACAGCATGTGGGCGGCTCCCCAGTTTGACAGCCCTGGACCACTCCCAGCCAGAGACACACATCCGATGTCTCCACGAGGCTTACCGAGGCTCCAGCTGTGAATAACACACGGCGCTCGTGGATCCCTCAATAGAGACTTCCCGGCAGTCCTCCTGTGACATTGCACGTTGACGCTCCCACCCGCTCTAGCACTCTGCAAGTGCTCCAACATTTTTCACACAAGTTTTTAGTGTTGTTTTATACTTATATACTGAATAAATTCCCAAGCTGTTTAAAGGATTGGCTTGGCGCTTCTCTCTCCTCCTTTTGCTTTCCTTTTATGGAGTTAAGTTTAGGAGCTTTGGCAAGAAAATGCCAAAAGCTCCTAAACTCAAGTTTAGGAGCTGCCAGGAAATGCTAGTGTACATGAACCCTAAAAGTGTTACTAAACCCCGGACCCTGCATTCACCATATCTGGTCTCCCACAGTACACAGAACATTGAAATGCAATGATTTTAGTAAATATAAACTGCTAAATACCTTTTTTCATTAGCAGTATATAGCAGTCCTGTGACTTCGATCAATCTCTGGTTAAAGCTTGTAGGAGGAGTTTTCAGTCTCCCCCGATTGTCCTATGAGGCTGCATGACCGCTGACCCTCTGTCTGGACAGTGTTGATTGGCCCTGTGCTGATCACATACACACTCCCAAAAAAAAAAAAAAACCTCTCTAGCAATACACACCAAACTGAGCATGTGCAGAGTGACTCCAAGGCTCTGTTCTATCAGCAGATGGATTGGGGGCTGTAGAAAAAAGGGAGGATCAAAGGTGACAGAATCAAACATACCTTTTTACACAATGCATAGGACTAACTATAAACTACTGCATATGCAGACTGATTTCACTTTTGTGGGTAATATTGAATTTGTGCATCCTAAAATTAACTTTAGCGTCTTTTTTTAATTGAAATTTTGCATTTCACAAGCCGTTGAGCAAATACCGTTGTGACATAAAAAACTGGAACTGCCACTACTTTATTCTCTAGGGCAGGGATATGCAATTAGCGGACCTCCAGCTTTTGCAGAACTACAAGTCCCATGAAGCATAGCAAGACTCTGACAGCCACAAGAATGACACCCAGAGGCAGAGGCATGATGAGACTTGTAGTTTTGCAACAGCTGGAGGTCCGCTAATTGCATATCCCTGCTCTAGGGTCTGTGCTTTCAGAAAATATATAATGTTTTTGGGGCTTTATGAAATCTTCAGGCCTAAAATGATTTTTTAAACGTGTGCAAATAACACAAGAACAGCTCTGGCAGCAAAAGTGTTAAAGGAAACCAGTGCCAAGAGATTTATGTCCACTGTACACAAAAATGTCTGTTGGTGACCACATTCACCTGACTGGTAATTATGTATAGTACTATTTATAAGACCCTCAGGAGGAAACCAAAGACCCTGTTTTTAATTAAATTTACCCAGTAGCCTATCACATCAGTTAGCTTTTAGTTAGTGACGTCAGAATTCTGATAGTTTGATTTGAGCTACCACCCTCTGCCCCTTTGCACATTGTCTTATTAAAAATCCTTTTGTTTTGTAATTCTTTCGAAAGAAGGATTAAACACTCAACGAGACAGATTTCATTACAGATATGAAGTAATTTAGGAGAATCTTGATAAAGGGTCAAGCTACACAACAGAAAAGACAGTCCAAAAACATGGGCCTAATAAGGTATGGCTGGAGGTAGGAATCAGAAGGAAATCCTCATAGATGCCTAATTTACGTTGTTGACTTGGCATAACATTATACATTGTCATGGTTAGAGTGTTGGAGGAGGTAAATGGAAAATAACCCCCTAAACTTCTCTTGTTTGTATTATTAAGGGCTGCTTTGAAAAATATATTATGACCTAATAAGTGTATGCCTGCTATGTTATGTAGCACCCTCCTAGAGTAGGTTGCTAGACAACTTTAGCTTTGGCTCCTTCTGTAGTCAAGGGAGAATTGGTTGTTTCTTCAGGCCTGTTCAGAGTCTCACAGGCTGGGAGTTTGATTACTTTCCCCTGCCTCTGGAAGAAGCTTCCAAAGCAGTTTCTCAACTAGGGTTCCATGAAACTCTACGGTTCCTCGAAAGGTTGCTAGGGGTTCCATGAACAATAAGCAATTTCTGCCTCTCAGATAAGTTCCCACTGACACCATTGATCTTTTTAGCTTTTTGTAAGGGGGTAATTCTTCCCAAGTGTAAGAGCATTCTTCCCACTGACCATCCCACTAATGTATCATGAGTTGTAGATCGTAATATTTAGCAGGGGCTCACTGAGACTGGAGAGGTATTTCAAAGGTTTCTCTGTGTTGAAAAGGTTGAGAGGCTGTTCCAGAGCTGAACATGTATCAGGTTCTGGTTAATCCCTGAAGGGTAAGTCTCTAAAAGGGGAATGGAATATAGGTGAATAGTCTGAGCCTGGAGGACTCAGGAGGGTTCCAGAGGTATAGGGGCTGCTGCTGCCAAGGAACACATGGACTGAACAGCTGCTCTATGAGGCCTCAGAGGTGCTATAACCAAAGACTCAAATGAACTTTGCTCAGAGCTGACTGCAGAACCACAACGCAAGGGATCTTGTTCTGAGAGGCACCATCTCACTCACTGGGTTGTGTCTGGTGGAAGCTGGAAGGAAGCAGCTGTCCTGGGGACTTGTGAGTAGTAACCTTAAACTGATCCCTGAGACTGTGCGCTAGACGCTGTACTGGGTACCGATAGCTGCGCAAGGTAACCAGACACTCAAAGACTTGCACCATGGTCTTCAGCTGTGGGGCTTTGGTCTGTTCACTATTAGCCACTACTGCTACTGCTAGAAAGACTGTCCTTGGGGGCGTGTCCAGGATGGCAGAGGGAGCAGACGTGTTTGTCTGAGCTCCCTGAGACCGGATCAATTATCCCCTTTTTACTGGGTGCAGACCCCATAATATTGGCCTACTTAGACCCCTACTGCCTGGGGGACAGGTCCGGATTGCTGGGGCAGAGAATCAGCCGGCCGAAATCTAAAAAAAAGGACCGGGGCCGGCCGGCGCGGACTAGGCCGAAGCCGCGGTCTCGCCTAGAAGGCCCTGCCCGCGGCCTCACACGGCCGGCGCGGTGCCCGTTCGGGCGCCGTAAATTACAGATCCTGCGGGCTCTCCCTGTCCCTCCTCACTCCTGGTGCCTTCCTGGGGGTATGCAAAGGCGAAAAAGTCAGCCTAGATCAAGGAAAAAGGCCACAAAACCCGACACCACAGACAAGGCCGCAGCCGGGACCTCGCCTAAGACTCTTCCCCAGATGGAGAACCAGGCCGAAGATCCTGATAAGATGCCTGCCACAGCGGCTGATTTTAAGGCGGTTCTACAGGCCATAACTACCCTGACCGGTAAGGTGGATCACATACAAGCTAATGTAGAGTTTATTAGGAAGGACTTTGACGCCTTTAGGGGACGAGTATCTGAGGTGGAGCAAAGGGTCTCCCAGGCGGAGGATACGGTGCGTGATCATGGGGCTGACATTCATGCACTTAAGGCCAGAGTAAAAACGCTTGAGTCCCGCGCAGAAGATGCGGAGAACCGTAATCGACGGAATAATTTACGCATATTGGGACTCCCTGAAGGGGCAGAGGGCACGAATCCTACGGCCTTCGCCGAACGCCTACTGCAACAACTGCTCCCTTCAGCCCGCTTCTCCCCATTTTTTACAGTGGAAAGGGCCCACCGCATACCCACCGCCAGGGGACCCCAGGGAGCACCTCCCCGTACCTTTATTTTCAAACTCCTTCATTTTCGGGACAGAGATATTGTGATGAGGGAGGCCAGAGCCCAAGGCGAACTCCGCTTCGAAAATGCTAAGCTTCTCATATTCCCGGATTACTCGCTGGAAACACAAAAGCAACGAAAATCCTTTGATGCTGTTAGAGCGAGGCTTCGCTCCCTTCATATTAAATACAGCATGCTGTTCCCGGCCAGGCTGAGGGTGGAAGACGGAGAGTCTACGCGGTTCTTTGTGTCCCCAGAGGAGGCCTCTGCCTGGATTGATACACTTCCGCCCAGATAAGTAAACTTCCTAATTACCCACTTAAGCGGATTGTTACTGTTTACTGTTCTTCCTGAACCGTGCCTTTTCCTATCCGTTGGCCTGGGTCTTCCTGCTGGCACCCACCACATGTTGTGGCTTATTACTTTTGAATTCTCGAGACTCGGATGGATGGACCCCGAGAGGCTTCTTGAGGCCTCATTACTGCAATAGTGGTACCAGGGCGGTTCCTAATGCTCCTTCTTCCCCTTTCCCTTTTTTGCATGTCCTGGACCCAGGCCCATTACCGGTTCTAAATGTTGATTATTTACTCAGTTACCACTATCTCTATGGATGGGATCTGGCCCCTGATTGCCTTAGCCATGTGTGGCCTTAAAGACGTGCCTCTCTTATACATTGGCCCTTTTAGGGCCTCCTGTCCTGCATGGTCTAATAACACTCTATGGTGAATCCTCTGGTAATGACTGAATCATTTAAATTCACTTTGTAACGTTACTGTTCAAGTTTGTACCCCCGGCGGCTGCCGGGAGCCTGCACCTGCTCTTTTATCAGTCCGGTCTCCAGCAAGAGACTACATGTGAGATCTAATTGCTGAACTGCAGATGCCGTTTTGCACACGTTCCCCCTTTACAGGCGCGTTCGCCTTGGTTCGAGATTGGGATCCTGAGCCTCCCCCAAGTTGGGGCTGGGGTTGGCGGGGTGGGGGGTGGGGGGGTTGGTTGGGTTTATTTGGTTATGTTTGGTTCTTATGTTTTTCTTCCACAAGCGATGCAAATATAATTGTCACTCAGTGTTTGGGGTGCCACGCCCTGACTTACATGGTGGTCCGAGCGTTGCACCTAAATTTGGGTAGAGGTCCACAGCTGGGAAATGTACCTATAGATGACTATGGCTGATTGTACTATTGTCTCATGGAACACTAGGGGATTAAATTCTTCTGTGAAAAGGTCATTGGTATTTCAATTTCTTAAAACTTATCATCCCCAAATATGTATACTGCAAGAAACTCACTTGACAGGCAGCAAAATTCTGAGCCTCAGACGGCCATGGGTGGGACATCAATATCACTCTACTTACACCAACTTCTCTAGGGGAGTCAGCATTCTAATTCATAAGTCTCTACCGTTTAAACTGTTGGCGCTGGAACTAGATCCGGAGGGTCGTTTTGTTATACTACATGCCATGGTAGATAGATTAGAACTAGTGGTGGTGGGTTTGTACCTCCCCCCCCCGGCCTCCATGAGATTGCTTAATCAGCTTATCTCTAAAATTGCCACCTATGCTACGGATAATGTGGTGGTGTTGGGGGATTTTAACATGGCCCCGGATCCTGGGATGGACAAGTTCTCGCCCGGAGCCGGCTCCTCTTCAGACCTGATCTCGTGGGCCGAAGCCTCTAACCTGACCGATGTATGGAGATGGAGGAACCCTTCCCGAAGGGCCTACACGTGTCATTCGGCCTCGCATAAGACCTTCTCGCGCATAGACCTGGCCTATGTGGGGGGGTCTATGCTGCCCAGGGTTAGGGACATCACCATTCTCCCCCGTGGCGTATCCGATCACGCACCGCTTGCCTTGAGGCTGTGTGTGTCCTGTTCACCGGGTGAGAATCTCTGGAGATTGTCCAGATTTTGGCTAGATGATTCCAGAATATCGGAACCATTTAGATCTGAAGCAATACAATATTGGCGGGATTTGGACCAATCGATATCTCTGACCACATCCTGGGACGCATTCAAGGCCTTCACTAGAGGTAACCTGCAGTCTCATATCCGTAAGGTCCGTAAGGACCTGAGAGAGGAGACCCGAAAGGCTGAGGAGAAGGTGGCAGTGCTAGAGGAGGAATACTCGGAGTCTCGGACTTCGAGAGCGTACTCTGACTTTCAGGCAGCACTGCGGGATGTTCTCCTGCTACGAACATCAGCCACTAAGACTAAATTTCTGCATCAGTCCCAACGAATTTTTGAGCACGGGGAAAAGACTGGTAGTATGCTGGCATGGCTGGCGAGGGAAAGCTCCTCCCCAGTCACTATTTCCACCATTTATGACTTAGACGGGACGACCCTAACAGATCCTTCATCCATTAATGATAGATTTGCGTCATTTTATAGGGACCTATACAGTTCTAGAATGAATTGTACAGACGCGGAACTGGCAACATATCTTGATGGGGTGGAGCTCCCTTGCCTGACATCCACGTTTAGAGAGGCTTTGGACGGTCCTATCCTGTTAGAGGAAGTACAGAAGGCAGTGGCCTCCTTACAAAACTGCAAAACGCCAGGCCCGGATGGGATACCTGCCGAGTTCTTTAAGACATATGCAGAAGAAATACTGCCATTGTTCAAAAGAATGCTCCAAAACGCCATGGAGGGGAATTCATTGCCCCCGACAATGGCTGAGGCGGTTATAGTAGTCATTCTTAAACAAGGCAAGCCTCCCGAACACTGCTCTTCATATCGTCCTATTTCTCTCCTTAATGTGGATGCCAAGCTGTTGGCCAAGGTTTTGGCTGGTCGCTTAAATACTGTGATTACGGCACTGGTGCATGCGGATCAGTCTGGTTTTATGCCGGGCAGGGGGACCGACATAAACATCCGGCGTCTCTTAACGCATCTGTCCAGGGCGAGTGGGGACGGCCCGGAGGTTGTCGCCTCTCTAGATGCCGAAAAGGCTTTTGATTCAGTTGAGTGGCGCTACCTCTGGGCGGTCCTCCGCAAGTTTGGATTTGGCCCTCGCTTTATTAGTTGGGTCCAGATGCTATACTCTAATCCCACGGCCCGTATACGCACAAACAATTCATTATCCCCACCGTTTCCCCTGTCTAGGGGTACCAGACAGGGCTGCCCACTATCCCCTGGATTATTCGCGCTAGCCATGGAGCCCATGGCAGCTCGTATTAGATCCGCTTCCTCAGTAAAAGGAATCCAAGTTGGTGTAATAACAGATAAAATATCCTTATACGCCGACGATACCCTCCTTTTCCTTAAAGATATTTCTTCCCTCCCACCCGCGCTACAAATAATAGACGAATTCGGATCGTTCTCGGGCATTAAAATTAACTGGGGAAAATCCCTTCTTTTCTCGCTGAATCCAGCGAGTCCCCACCCACCAACAGGCACCCCCCTAAACTGGACATCAGAGTTCAAATACCTGGGTGTGAGGGTTGGGACTCCATTGTCCTCATATTATGAGCTGAACCTTCAACCACTTCTTAAAAATTTTTCACAAAAATGTACAGCCTGGAGGACTCTTCCCCTATCACCCGTGGGTAGGGTAAATTTAATTAAAATGGTTTATCTCCCCAAGTTCCTTTACCTCTTTCGTAATGCCCCTTTAATCCCTCCGGCCTCATTCTTTGCAAGAGTGAAAAGTATAATTTCGTCCTTTGTTTGGAATGGCGGATCCCCGCGACTGGCCATTACTACCCTCCAGCTGCCCGTCACCCAGGGCGGCCTGTCCCTACCAGATTTTCAGATCTATTTCTGGGCGGCCGTTCTGGTGACGGTCAGATGGTGGTTCTCACAGCTACAGGACAACCCGGCGGTAACCTTGGAGGCAGCCATAATGGGTTCATACTCCTCTCTCAGCAATGTGGTGTTTAGGGGGGTGAGGTCTCACCCCGGCATCACGGACTTGATGCGTACAACCATTACTGTATGGCATAAGGCCAGGGCCCGCTTTGCCTCTCCCGAGACATTTTCTCCCCATATTCCTTTATGGGGTAATCCCAACTTACCACACCTGAATACTGTTCCAGATCCCCAGGTTTGGGCAGGGAAGGGCATAGTAAAACTGAAACATATTGTGGTGGGGGGTAAACTGAGATCCTTTGCGGATCTCAAAAGTGCCTACTCACTCCCGGGATGGATGCTGTTTAGGTACTATCAACTTCGGCATGCGTACAAGAAACAGTTCCCAGCTCAAATTATATTGAAATCAGACTCTGTGGAGGGACTACTCACTGCTAGGGTCATAGATAGACCCCTCTCCTCCCTATATTTTCATCTGTCCGTAGCTCCATTGAAAAAACTTGAAAAAACTCATGATAGATGGAAAGTAGATATCCCAGATCTGACAGAGGAGGAATGGGAGTCCTGTGTATCATCCTTTGTCACTAATATGATCTCGGCCAGAGACCGTTTTATGCAGGTCAAGTTCCTCCACAGGGCCTATTATACTCCAAAGCGATTGACACTTATGAATCCTAACACTCCCGTGGCCTGTCCTAGGTGTGGTCAGAGTTCTGCTGCGTTCTTTCATATGATATGGTCCTGTCCTCGCCTTGGGGATTACTGGCTTGGGATAGCTGACACCCTTAGACGGGTTACCTCTCTAGAACTGGTCACAGACCCCAAATTGATGCTGCTCAATGTCTTTGACTCTAGGGTAAGGGGTAAATACACTAGACTATTTTTAAATTATGCCACATTTTACGCTCGTAGAGAGATATTTCTTCACTGGAAGGACAATGCCCCACCCACAGTATCCTTATGGCACCTTAAATTGAACTCGGTGCTACCATTGTATAAACTTACCTATACTAACCGAAACTGTCCTGCCAAATTTGACAAGATATGGTCGGGTTGGATAGATGCGTGGGGTACATTGGGGGAGGATGACCACCGCGATGAGGCTGTTGGACCCGCCCGATAATGGTTTACCACTATTTTAATTTTCTGATTGTTTAACCCTGCTTTGAGTACTGTGAACCTAGCAAGATGGATGTGGTCCTTCCCCGGCCCCCCCCCCTCTCCCCCCCCCTCTCTCCCCCCCCCCTCTCTCCCCCCCCCCTTCTCTCCTCCCCCCCCTTTTTTTTTTTTTTCTCTCCAAGACCTTCTCAACTATTAGTCCTGGAACCTATTGTCTTTGATCTCATCTCCTAATGTGATGTAACTAGACACCTCTGCACTTTTTTTTTTTTATATACTGTTCAAGATGTCGCTCACTTGTTTTGTGACAACTTATGTGATAATACTTCTGTGTACAACTGTGTATATGCATCGCTTGTATTGTAAACATTGAATAAACTATTTTTCTTGTTAAAAAAAAAAGAAAGACTGTCCTTTGTTCTCTATCATCTGCTGAGCGGTTTGAAGTATCCCTTGCCCCAATACCTATCCTGTTCCAAGTTTCACCAGCAATAAATCACAAAAAAAGACAACCCCTAGACCAGTGATGGCGAACCTTGGCACCCCAGATGTTTTAGAACTACATTGCCCATGATGCTCATGCACTCTGCAGTGAAATTGAGCATCATGGGAAATGTAGTTCCAAAACATCTGGGGTGCCAAGGTTCGCCATCACTACCCTAGACTGTTCTTTGGAGCTAGAGTGAAAAATTGTTCATACCTTCCAATTTTTTCAGATGAAAACAAGAGGCATCTATTAGCAAAAGTTTGTAGGCATAGGACACACCCCCTTAAAGGAGAATTTTTTTTCTAACATGACTATTCCTTTATGCTGGCTTTTGAAATTTACATATGCAGCACTTCAAAAATTGGATGAAAGGTTTAGCACTGTGAAACACTATTTGATAGTAGATGATAGGCTTAGTAATGGCATGCAATGCCAAGCTGCTGCTAATAAAGCAAACAGAATATTGGCATGCATTAAAAAGGAGATCAACTCCAGAGATAAAACGATAGTTCTCCCGCTCTACAAGACTCTGGTCCGGCCGCACCTGGAGTATGCTGTCCAGTTCTGGGCACCAGTCCTCAGGAAGGATGTCCTGGAAATGGAGCGAGTACAAAGAAGGGCAACAAAGCTAATAAAGGGTCTGGAGGATATTAGTTATGAAGAAAGGTTGCGAGCACTGAACTTATTCTCTCTGGAGAAGAGACGCTTGAGAGGGGATATGATTTCAATAGACAAATACCGTACTGGTGACCCCACAATAGAAATAAAACTTTTTCGCAGAATAGAGTTTAACAAGACTCGTGGCCACTCATACAAAATTTCAAGAAAAGAGGTTTAACTTTAAACTACGTAGAGGGTTCTTTACTGTAAGCGGCAATGATGTGGAATTCCCTTCCACAGGCGGTGGTCTCAGCGGGGGGGCATCGATAGTTTCAAAAAACTATTAGATAAGCACCTGAACGACCGCAACATACAGGGATATACAATGTAATACTGACATATAATCACACACATAGGTTGGACTTGATGGACTTGTGTCTTTTTTCAACCTCACCTACTATGTAACTATGTAACTATGCTAGATAAATAGTGCATTTTATATACAACTATATAGATCAGACCAAAATGAGGGACAGAGGGACTTTATTCAAAAATCAGGGACAGTCCCTCGAAATCGAAATCTGTTGCTTGGGTGGCTGGTAGCCACTGTGCTGTTTCGGGGAGAACCAGTAAAAATCAACGGCCCCTGCAGGGGTAGTGCTATAGGTATTTTCTGTGAACTTAGTTCTAATAACTTTTAAAGTAAGCCCATTTTTTCCTCACCCACCAAGATGCATACTTAGGTGAATCAGACAGTTGTGGCCTACAGGAGTCTTCAGATCCTGGCTATACCTGCAAATGCTACGCCTATAGTCTTCTAAGGAACCATCTCTATTGGGCCCTGCAGGATCGACTGTACAAGCTTGGCCAGGGGAAAGGAAAATTTTATTCGGGGGTCTCTATAGATTTCTGTAGTCTTTGGCCATCCTATTTAGGTAAGTATACATCTAGGATGGGGGGTTATGTACCTGTTAGGAAGGTCACACCAGTATGGAAGTTGGTGCTGATTCTTTATGAGCATTCACGTGCAAGTGCAGGTTGACTTGTGCATGACCCAGTGCATGAAAATCTGTGCGAACATGTGCAAGACTGCTCGTGCAAACACCGTTGTCATTCTTAGTGGACTATTCAAAATGGATAGCTGCATATGGCCAGTGCTGACCTGTCTTCAGCATTACCTATTAATCTGTGTTCAGCATTTCCTGATTGACTTTTTGATATTGATTCAGCTTATCTTGACCTGTCCTGTTATCCACCTGTAATGACCTCCTGCACCCTGATCACACCTCTACGTGCTCACCTTGCTCTAGATCTGCATGTCTAATAGCAGCCCCACTCATGCTAATGATTCTGTACCTGATCTGCCAGCCATCTGCTGGCCTAACCAGCCTGACCTTGAACAGATGTGAGCTCCTGAATCTCCTCTGCTTACCTGCCCGCAGTCTCCACCTTAAGCAGAATGTCACCCTGAAAATGACGTTTCGGTTAATGTCCTTGCTTTGTACAAGGTCCATAAAGACATAGATGAGCGAGTTTGGGGTGGAGGAACTTGACTGGCCTGCACAGAGTCCTGACCTCAACCTGATAGAACACCTTTGAGATTAATTAGAGCAGAGACTGCAGGCTAGGCCTTCCCGTCCTCATCAGTGCCTGACCTCACAAACGCCCTTCTGGAAGAATGGTCAAACATTCCAATAGACACACTCCTAAACCTTGTGCACAGCCTTCCCAGAAGAGTTGAAGCTGTTATAGGTGGGCCAACTCAATACTGAATCGTACGGACTAAGGCCCCTTTCACACGATATGCCTGCTTGTATCCGCCTGTCCATTTTTCAGGCGGATCCGAGCGGGCCACCCATTGACTCCTATGGGCAGGCAGATGTCGGCAGAGATGTGTCTGCTGACACCTGTCTGCCATCCTATCCACTAAAAACAGACGTATGGCGATACCTTCAGCCATCCGTCTGGCGGATAGGATCTGATGAAAAACATGCTGTCCATTTTCGTCCGATCCCCCCATAGAAATCAGCGGGGCTTTGACAGGTCCCTCCCCCGCTGAGTGAGCAGACAGACCTGTCATCTGCCAGCTCAGCCAAATTTTACGGAGCGATCTCCCGCTGAGCTGGCGGACTCCGCTGAGCAGATCTGCCCCGTGTGAAAAGGGTGCCATTAAAGTTAATGTGCGTGTAAAGGCAGGCATCGCAATACTTTTGGTGATATAGTGTATGTGAAGGCTGCTTTTCGAAGGCTGAGAACTGCAGAAGGTTTAAACATGGGACACCAAACACGCATTGACCTTGGGCCACAAGCAACCCACCATTCAATACATTGTACTCAATGCATGCTTTCTTGATGTGTGTTGCTGTTCATCCGGTAGTAAGGTATTGAATGACTCCTCCTAATATTACATCAGCAGAGGATTACATGAATACCGGAGCTGTGTGTCTTTCCTTGGTAAACACTGATACTAAGTCATAAAATCCAATACAGGTATCAGTTAGCAAGGATGACATTAAGCCTGTCACATATTTTTTAAGTATGATCCTCCCTGAGAAATGAAGCAAGCATCTGAATATTTTTGGAAAACATAAGGTACAGCATGGAAATTAGCAGTGCTCCTACTAAACCCTCATACACACGATCAGATTGTTGGCCAACCGAGCGTCTGATTTTTGTCCAAAGGGCGTGTGCCTGGAACTTGTCTTGCATACTAACGGTACACAATTGTCGGCCAACAAACACAAACGTAGTGACGTATTACGAGGAATTTCAGCTCTTGGGCGGCACCCTTTGGCCCCTTCTGCTAATTTCGTGTTTGGTGAGCATTGATTCCGAGCATGTGTGTTTGTACTTTCGACTTTTGTGTGACGGACTTGTGTACTGACCATCATAAAATTTGTCAACAGACCGTTGTCCGCAGAAAATTTACTAGCCTGCCATCCAATATTTGTTGGGAGAAAGTTGGACAACAATTGTCCGAAGGAGTGTACTAACGGTCAGATTTTAGGCCAACAGTCTGTCAACAGACAATCCCCTGCTAACAATCTGATCGTGTGTACGAGGCTTAAGACTCTTATGTGAGTGAATGTATATTATTTATCTATATACCATATATAAGTAGATCTAAACCCAATTACTAAATATATAATTTAACATATTATTGTATTCTTAGTCTTTGCAGCTTCCATATAAATACTGCCATGTAATGTCATGTAGGTCCTTGTTCAGGCACTTCCTGTTGTGGGATGACAATGCTCTGTCCTGCATTACAATGACATACCTCCTTATAGTTCCAGATTTCTTGGGACTGTTCCAGGATTTTTAACAAAATTCCAACGTTACGCAGATCCCGGCTGTGTACTACGACCATCTGGCTGCCAGAATGCTCATTCCAGCACCCAGCTTCAGCTCCTTTGCTGCTCCGTTATGGCGGAGTGATCTTCTGCCTGACAGGAGCACAATATTTCCATAAGGGGTAATAAGGCAGTTAGGCAGAGGTAGTGAAAATGGATAGGTAAAGATAAGAGTTAATAGGGAAGTTATACATACAAAGCTAATAAAGGGGTATGGGTAAGTCCCTGTTCACACTATGGTGTGCAATATCAGGCATTGGGTCTTGCACATGTAGCGGTACCTCCGTAGGGGCTACTGAAAGTTGTGGGCCACCTGTCACCCTGCCCAGTCAAGCATTCACTTCCCAATCACCTTGGAGACAATGAACAGTCCCATATGCTTGTTTTTGTTTTTTTATTGAGGGATTTGAACTTGGATAGGGAAGGGAATACATGGGATGCCCAGTAGAACGAGCAATTGGTTGATTGTATCTCAATTGTTTGGGACAACTATATACACTTTACAGCTCCAGTCCCCTTCAGCACAACACTTGCTTGCAGACTGTTTCTCTCTTTCTCTCTCCTGCACAACACTTCATTTCCAGGCACAGCTAGCACATGGTTAGGCCCAACACTGACTCAGTCAGGCCCTAGAAATTGCCATTTGCAGGCCGGGACCGCGGGCTCCTTTTAATGTAGCAAAAGACTAGGAAGTCTTTGTGTGCTAGCTGGCCTATGGTGGACTACTGCTCCCAGTAAGCCCTCTTCAGGCCCTGCCAGCCCTCCTGGCTGCAGCTGCCCGACTTCACTGCCTGTGACATTGCAATCCTCATTGGCTCCACACCCAGCTCTGACTGTTTCCTCCCAGTCCTCTCTGGGATGCCTTCCCAGTCCTCCCGATAGCACATGTCACCCACCAGCCCTCCTGGCTGCAAACCGGTGGTTCCCTCCTGAAGACTTGCCCAGCAGTACTAGCTTCTGCTGTCCTCTCTGACTTCTCTGTCTCCTGTTCAGATCCTTCATGAGTTCTTGACTGGATCCCTCCTGCACCCGAGTCCCAGACCCAAGGTCACCCCCCCCCCCCCCCCAGAACGGGGAGCGCCCTCAAAGGCCCTGACACCCTAGCACTCCATCCTCAGTTCTTCCACCTGACAACTCCTCCCCAGCTGGGCTGACCCTGTGTAAATCAAGGAGGCATAACCCGTGCCATTCTAGCTGGGGATTGGTTAGGGCTCCCTGGGACACCTCAAACAGCTCTAGAAGGAAAAGGGAGGTGACAGTGGAGTGATGCTATCTGTGAGTGACCTGGCTACTCTGAGCCACTCCCAGACCACACAAATCAAAACAAACAGGCCTAGCTTCCAGCCAAGCCTGTCTAAATTTACCTGCTCTAATAAAAATTCTTACCTCTAGCAACTACCTAAGTAGAGGGTGCTACACACATTTTATGAGCATTTTAATGCTACATGCATAGGGCAGGTCATCCGTTTCTATGGGTCGCCCTATGTAGCTTTTTTGAGCTTTGAGCATTCTCTAACCGTGCATGTTCACGCATTTTTTGTAGTTTTTTTACACAGAAAAACGCACATCTGCTTGCCGCGTTTGGGGGGCCAAAACCAATGAATGGCACTAAAAGTGTAAAGCACATTTCTTGCAGATTTCATAAACATGCAATTTTGTGCACGTCTACGAAATGCTCAGATGTGAATGGGGCCCAAGAAATGGAGTGAATGAGGATGTTAGACAGAGATTGTGGAGGGGCCTGGAGGAAGGAAGGGGTTAATCACTTAAAGGTAATAGGAAGGGGGCAGGGGGGTGGTATGAGTAAGAAGAGGGTTAATAAGGCAGTTATACAGAGGTAGTGGGGGGATATGATTAAGAAGGGGGTTAGTTGGGCACCAGTACAGAGGTAGTGGAGGGGTATAGGTAACGAGGGGGTTATTGAGGTCAGTTACATGATCGTAATTATGTATTATGCAGTATCTGAAAACAACCTGTGCTATTAAATACTACCAAATATCTAGTTAATTACTGTTTCACCTTACCCGTGGTGACATTGGTCATTGAAAGCTGACCTTAGTGCCTGCAGCTACAAACGTCAGTAAGAGCTCATTTACTGCTTAATAAAAATCTGTAAATACTTGAGTCAGGCCACAGGTTGACTTTAGGACCAAATCATGATCTCAGAAAATAAATTCCATGTCTTAAACCCGGATCTGATCCCAAAACTTTTTTTTCTCCCAATACAAAATAATTTAAAATAATAAATTGTGGGTGAGGCTGTGAAGCTGATGTTTAGTTTGGGATGTCCTTTTGAGTGCGCTGCTTCAGTGGCCTGACAATAGAGAATCCAATGAGAGCACCAAACGAATATCTGAAAGTCCAAAGATTTGATTTTAAAATTGTTTCACATCAGGAAAAAATCCAAAGCGTTTTCGGAGTTCAAGCAGACTCCTCCTTCATCAGGGCTACAAAACAGATGCAAAGAAGTCATAAATATAAAAATAAAGTCATAAATAAGTCATAAAAAATGCAAATTAAAAATGAGAGAAGAGTCAAGGAGTATGTATCTACAGGTGCATCTCATAAAATTAGAGTATCATCAAAAAGTTAATTTATTTCAGTCAGTGATGATTTAGGAAGCCATGTCCTCTACTGGTGTCGGTTCACCAGGTTCCATCAAGTCCAAAGTCAGCACAGCCCTCTACCAGGAAGTTCTAGAGCACTTCATGCTTCCCTCTGCTGACCAGCTTTATGAGATGCTGATTTCATTTTCCAGCAGGACTTGGCACCTACCCACACTTCCAAAAGTACCAATACCTGGTTTAATGGTCATGGTGTCACTGTGCTTGATTGGTCAGAAAACTCGCCTGACCTAAACCCCATAGAGAATCTGTGGGGTATTGTCAAGAGGAAGATGAGACACCAGACCCAACAATGCAGACGAGCTGAAGGCCGCTATCAAAGCAACCTGGGCTTCCATAAACCCTCAGCAATGCCACAGGCTGATCGCCTCCATGCCACGCCGCATTGAGGCAGTAATTCATGCAAAAGGATCCCCGACCAAGTGTAGCGCTGGTAGATTTTCAATCTACCGTTGATAGGTAAATTTAGTGGGTTATCTGTTCATACTTATGCCCCGTACACACGGTCGGATTTTCAGATGGACAATGTCCGATCGGAGCGTGTTGTCGGAAATTCCGACCGTGTGTGGGCTCCATCGGACATTTTCCATCGAATTTTCCGACACACAAAGTTGGACAGCAGGAGATAAAATTTTCCGACAACAAAATCCGATCGCGTCAATTCCGACCGTGTGTGGCCTGTTCCGACGCACAAAGTGCCACGCATGCTCAGAAGAAATTCCGACACGGGACAGCTCGTTCTGGTAAACTTAGCGTTCGTAATGGATAAAGCACTTTCGTCACGCTGCAATGTAAAAAATGGTTTAATACAGCGCACTCTCTTCTTCTTTATAATGTGACAAGAATTAAGTCGTTTTGCTGCTCATATTCACACACACTTCTCACAAACTTTTATTTGTGTTTTTTTAGTGGGATTCCTTCAATATATTGTTATTAGTTGTCACATCTGACAGTTTTATATTTTTTAGGTTTTTTTTTTTTGTTTTTAAGCCTTTTTTTTTCTTTAATGTTTGGATTTTTTCCAAGGCTGATCTTTGTTCAATGTTATTTTTATTTTTACTCCAGAATATTTTTGTGTGTGTTTTGTGTGGCAAGTTACCCCAACACCATTGATATCTTTTATTATTTAATCTCCAGGAGATTGTTTGTTGTTGGTGTCCCTTGTTCATTTCACATTGTATATTTGAAATGTACCTGAATCCTCACAAACAAACCATCATTTTTGAAGTAAAACACATAGGAGAGTATAATTCAAAACAAAAATCCTTTATTAAGGGCTCAGAACCAAGCAAAGAGGAAGGCAACACTGGATCAACAGGAAAAATTAGGGAGGCCTGGGACCCCCACGGCAGACATCAATTCTTAAACCTCAAAATTGGTGGCCTGAGGAGTCCATATATAAGGGAGGGCAGTCTGGTCCGGGATTCACAGAGACTTGGATAGCAGCAGATGACATCAGTGTCCCCAGGCTGTGGTACCACAAGAGGCTGCATCTTTTGGCCGACCAGACTGGATCCAGGGTCCTCACTCTCTGGTCTTCCTTTCACACTTCCTTCCGGGCTGTGGCTGTGCAGTAGGAGATGTGGCAGGAGGAGGAGTAGGACCTGGAGGAGCAGGAGGACTGGGAGGACCTGGAGGAGGACTGGGAGGCCCTGGAGGAGAGGGAGGAGGAGGAGGAGGACCTGCAGGAGGAGGAGGAGGACCATCCCAAAGCTGTGCGTGAGGTGTAAGTTGGCCCCTCACACCTTTCGCCAGAGCCTCAGATATGAGGGCCTCACACATGGCTTTTTGGCCCTCCTCCATCCTCTGCATTTTATAGGCTATAATTGCCGCAAGGTTCTCCTGCCTGGTGTGTGGTGCTCCCAGGACCTCTGTAGCCCTCCAAAAAAATCTGATAGCAGCCTCCTCTAGGGTACTCCTCCTACTGCCACTTTCTCTTTTCAGGGGGGGTGGAGGGACCTTGATATCAGCCAGCCGGCTCGGCCCGGCCACCGCCTGGCTGAGACTTCCCTGTGTATGAAAAAGGGACATGGTTTTAGTTTTGGCATCATCAATCACAATCCTAAATTAGTACTCCCAACTAACATCTAGGTAACATCATTGATTGGACAAGCAGAAATATTTAGAGGAATGCTATACCTGGCTCAATCTGGGCTCCTCCACATGTGGCCTGGAAGGCCCAGGTTGGGCATCAGAAGCCTCAGCCGGGGGGGAAGGAAGCGTGGAAGGAAGACTGGAGAGGGATGGCCTGGGTTCAGTCTGGCCTGCCAGAAAGTGCAGCCTGTCATAGTACAACATTCTGGGGACATAGATGTCATCTGCTGCTCCGGATCTCTGTGAATCCAGGACTTTAGTGCGCTCCCTCAGATATGTGCTCCTCAGGCAACCAATTAATATCTTTAAATAAGTGATGTCTGCCGTGGGGATCACCTGCTTCACAATTTCACACAATTGCTCCAGTGCTGCCTTCCTCTTTGCTTGGTTTTTGAAATGGGGGTGGGTAATCTCCCACAGACAGGGCAGCTCACTTAGCATATCAATGAATAGTGACATGAAGTCAGTATCTCTCATTAAGATATCCATGTTCACTGCAAGACACAACACAAGACAAAGCCTAATGTCACACCAAACTCTCCTAATCTTGTTACAATATAGGCCTCAATCTAGAAGCAGTATAGGCCCAAGTTTGTCTCATACCTTCGTTCTTACGATCGGCGCGTCCAATGCTCCTTCCTCCGCTCACAGATCGTACGTAATACGCACGCGTGTTACGCTTTATACACACTGCGCATGTGTGTAACTCCGCCCGCCCCTGACGTTCTTTCTATTCTATTCCCCGCCCCTTTTCGTTCAGCGCAGTGGGGGAAGAGCATGATGGCGGAGTTACAACAGGTGCGTGCTAATTCTAACAACGAGGAGGAGGAGGAGGAAAGCCCGGATCCAGGCACGTTCCGATCCAGAAGGAGACGTTTTAAGGCCACAAATATGTCGTTTGGGGAGATGTTGGAGATGGTCTACATCATGAAGAAGTCCGACTATGACGGAAAATATGGGCCTTACCCCCACCCCAACATCAGAAAGGCCAAAATCATTGGTAAAGTGGTCAGGAGTCTTGAGCGGAATTTCGGGGTACGAAGATCTAAAGATCAGCTCAGGAAGCGGTGGTTGGACCTGAAGTTGAGAGAGCCGGAGCAGTACCGAAAGATCCGGAGAGTGCTGCAAAAAAGTAAGTAGTTGTGCTGTGTTCATATTCTTTCTGTCTTTATTCCGTTTGTTCTGCTCCATATGCTTTTAGTAATTGTAACGTTTAAAAGGGCAACTTTAATGTTCATGGGCCCATTATTCGTTCGTATCAAACATTTTTTCTTTCGGCCTCTAGAACACCATTGTTTAGGCCATATGCATTTTCCCACATTTTTTTTGGCCCTACTTGGATGCAAAATATTTGTTTGTGTAGATGGGTTTGTTACTAGAATGAAATGCCAACTAGATTGTGTGTAAGGAGAGGACACTGAGCAGCTGTTTTCACATCTGGACACTGGAGCACTAGTGTGGGACACAAGAACACCATTTTTATTAGGGGGGGCACACTGATGCTCCAGTGTATACTATAGGGGGGGTCTCCATCTGTGAAGCTTGTACCAAACAGGTAAAGTATTGCAGCTTGACAAAGGACAATAAAAAATATACATCTTGGAACTCGGCTAACATAGAAAATTGTACCCCACTTCCAAGCAATGTTTCCTATTTCTAGTTCTGTCATCAAATATCTGTGTGCTAAGTATACCATTTTTGTTTTACATAGGAGAGAAAAGACTCGGACACTCCTCATCCCAGGAGAACACAGACCCCCCCCCTCTGGAAGAAGGGGAAATACCTACCCAAGAAGAAGAGCAGGAGGAAGAAGAAGACGTGGTGGAGATTGGCACCACAACAGGTGAGTGTCTGCAACCACAGACTCAGGTAAAAGAGATGGATGTTGGCAGATTTTTGAGACCTGTTTTTTTTGTTCTTTATATCTCTTTTTAGGTGATCGGGATCCTGAACGTTTCACATCTGAAAGTGCCCAGATACTGATTGGGGAGATCATGGGATGTAATCTCCAATTGCAAAACATCCAGCAACAAATCACTGATGTTATTAAAAAAAATAACAACATCATTGATGTTTTGGGGCGAATTTAAACCCCACAAAATCACCAGTTTTATGTTACTAAAATTTTTACAATGTTTAGAAAAGCCAGATTTGGAGGATGCACACAGTGTGCCAACATGTGCTATCTGCCATCACAGGAGATCAATGGACGCGTTTTGGGGGTGCAACCCCTTCTTCAATTATAAAGTAGCGTTGAGGAAGGGCTTGCTCCCCCAAAACACGTCCCTTGATCCCCCCTGATGGCAGATAGCACATGTGGACATTTGTAAATTGGTGTGCATCTTCCAAATTTGGCTTTTCCAGGGGTGATTTCCCCCCATCTGAACGCTATATCAAACCCAGTTCCTAAATACTGATGTCTGATATAGCCTTCAGGTTTTACCTAATGTGAACTTTGTAAGTTCAAGTTTTTTGGCTTTCTTGTTGGTTTTACACAGGCCTGTTTTATCTGAAATGGATATTTCGATTTTTGATAATGCCCCCCCCAAAAATTGTTATACAACAAACATGTTGTTTTGTTTTAAAAACCTTTGGTAAATGCACATGTGATTGTGCAGGTATAAAAAAGTGCCTTACTCAAGAATGTGTGGATTATTGTCTCAACGCTACAACACTTTTGGAGTGATGTAATTGGTGTTTTATGCAAAAATGGGGGTTATTTCCTAAGGGCAAATACACTTTGCACTACAAGTGCAGGTTCAGTGCAGTTGCAAGTGCACTTGTAGTGAAATGTGTTTTTGCATTTAGGAAGTACCAGCCAACACTATTCTTTATAAGGTTACCCAATCACGACATTTTCTGCACTCAACACATTTCTGTCAGGGTCAGCTCAAACAAACACAAGCAGTAAATGTCCACCAAGAATTGCTTTTGGTTGTTTTTTATTTGAAAAAGGTGTCACATATTTTCTGGCTTATTGATAGCCCCCCTACCCGCAAAGAACTCCAGGTATCGTAACCGGATATCACGGGCATTCAGGGAGGGCAAGCCAGGACGGCCGCTTTCAAGTGCCGTCATTGTTGATGTATTTGGGATTCCGGCCTCAGGCCCAACTGAGCCAGCATAGTTGGCTGAATGTTTTCGTAGAAAATTATGGAGAACACAGCAGGCAAGTATTATATGGTTCAGTTTATACTCCGCCATATGGATGGGTGTCATAAATAATCGGAACCGGCTGGCCAGGATTCCAAATGTGTTCTCCACCACTCTTCGGGCTCTGGCCAGCCGGTAATTAAAAACCCTCTGTTCCGGGGTGAGGGTCCTCATCGGGAATGGCCGCATCAGGTGGTCCCCCAGCGCAAATGCTTCATCAGCAACGAACACAAATGGGAGACCTTCAACATTGTCCTCTGGAGGTGGCAAGTCCAAGCTGTCATTCTGGAGACGCCTGTAGAACTCCGTCTGGGCGATCACTCCACCATCGGACATCCGGCCATTCTTCCCCACGTCCACATACAAGAACTCGTAATTAGCCGACACCACCGCCAACATCACTATACTATTAAACCCCTTGTAATAATAATAGTACGACCCCGAGTTGGGTGGTGGGACGATGTGGACGTGTTTCCCATCAATTGCCCCTCCGCAGTTAGGAAAGTCCCACCGCTGGGCAAAGTGGGAGGCCACAGTCTGCCATTCCTGTGGCGTGGAAGGAAACTGTTGAGGAAAAAACAATAAACATTACTATTTTTTCACAGAAACCTGGCAAGCAGATTAGACACAAACATTATGGGTCAACCTCCAGATAGCATTTATTAAGGGGAATTTAACAACAACAAAGTATAAGGTACACCTATCATATTCCCCCCCCCCTCTCATGGGCCATTTCTAACATTATAGGGGGTGTGTGGAAATCTTGGACAGGTAACCCTCTTCACTTCATTGAGAGATGAATGCCTAAATACAGGGTATTACTTGGAACAGCCCCTCCTTAGTTACACTATTGGCAGCCCACTGGACAGGTAAGAAGTGTCATAATACAAAGATATAAATACACACTGTACACATTTGAGCACATTTGGACATTCTGCTATTACCTATCAAGATCATAATAGGATACAAGAACTTTAAACAGTACCATTGGAAAGTATACAGGCTGGCCCTTGCACTACATGCTTTGGGGAATTCATCCATAAATCTGAGCACTAAAGAGATGGGTATAGTGTGTATGGGTTTGGCAAAGTCAGCAGATAGATGATTGAGGATAGAGAATTGGGATCAGCTGACTTAGCAGTTGGGGGAGGGAGGGTTACAAAAAAATTTGGGGACACCACAAAAAAAAGCCTCTGGCCCTCTGCCTGAATTTAAATCAAAAATAACATTTCCAAACATTTTAGGGGGTGTTTGGGGTAAAGCACTACTATGGAGCTGATAAAATACATTGTTAAGTGACTACATGAGGTGAATATAGGGCATTAGACACCATGCTGGGGAGGTTATTGAAGGGCAAATATGTATGAAGGACATAAAATAATAATTACATAAAAATCCAGCATGCATGAGGACAAAGGGGACATTCACAGCATATTACAATCATGGTAATTAGGGAATGAGGAAAGAAATACAATATATTATCAAACATTCAATACAATAAAATGTGATATAAAAGGATAAAAATCTTACCTTCATATACTCCTTCTGCAGGACCTGTATGATGGCAGAACAGGTCTCTGGGATAATGATCCCCAGAGCCTGGGGGGAGATGCCTGTCGAGAACTTGAGGTCCTGCAGGCTTCTCCCTGTGGCCAAATACCGCAGGGTAGCGACCAGCCTCTGCTCCGGAGTGATGGCTTGCCTCATGCAGGTATCCTGCCTGCTGATATAGGGGGTCAGCGAAGCTAACAAACGGTGAAACACGGGGTCCGTCATCCTGAGAAAGTTCCTGAAATCATCAGGATTATTCTCACGGATCTCACGGAGCAAAGGCATATGACAGAACTGGTCACGCTGAAGCAACCAATTCTTGGTCCATGAACTCCTCCCCACCCTGTTCATGGACTGGACTTGTGTCAAGGTCAGGACCCCAACACCAAGCCCCCGCACAGCACGAACTCTACGAGGAGTACGCATACGAAACATGGCTAGAAAACGGTCGGCTGCTCAGAACGAAGTAACAGAACGCACTGAAGAACAGCAAGGCCTGTGAAGAGCGACCTGAAAAACAGCAACGAGCGGACAAGATCGCACAGAAAACTCCAATACGAACTGACTGCACGCACTGAAGAGCAGATACAAACCCACAAGCACAAACTGAACGGCAGAAAACGATCTGAAAGCCACGAGTCTGAAAAAGCGCGAATTGTCTCTCACCAAACTTTTACTAACACGAGATTAGCAAAAGGAGCCCAAAGGGTGCTGCGCTTGGTTCTGAACCGGCCTTTTCTAGTCTCGTCGTACGTGCTTGACGTCACCGCGTTCTTGGCGATCGGAAATTCCGACAACTTTGTGCGACCGTGTGTAGGCAAAACAAGTTTGAGCCAACATCCGTAGGAAAAAATCAGAGGATTTTGTTGTCGGAATGTCCGATCAATGTCCGACCGTGTGTACGGGGCATTAGTCAGATTTGCCTCTGTTCCAGCTTGGCTGTTTTGCATGTAGTTTCACACTGTGCCTGTGGGGGTCGTTGTCGCCATAGGTCGGTGTCGGTGAAAGGCAACACGCTGAAGCATATGAGTGCTCCTCTGTCCCGGAGATAACTCGGTGGAGGTGGTCCTCCGAGTTGCATTCTGGGTGAGGGTATTTATGGGACAGACGCCATGTTTAGGGGTTGGTTTTGTTCTGCCTGCTGGCCCTCCTGGCCGACAGGTATGTGCTAGGAGTACTACCGCGTGGGCCTCCGTCTGGGAGGCCCACGTAGCTGTGGCGCGTGGGTGGCCCAGAAGCCTGTCTGGGGCCTACCACAGCGGCAGAGGAATTGTCACGTACCTGGTAGGTGGAGCCCAGAATGCAGAGAACGGCCTCTCATATGCCTCTGACTTAAGAACCCCTGAAGGTGTGAACAGGGACTCGAAAGTACAGAGGGGCACAAGTGCCTGACTGGAACACTGAAGTAGAAGGCAGGATCCTGTAGTCAGCAGGGAGGTGCACTGTAGTCCTGTAGCAGGTTGCAGACAGCAGGGAGGTGCACTGTAGTACTGTAGCAGGATGCAGATAGCAGGGAGGTGCACTTTAGTCCTGTAGCAGGTTGCAGACAGCAGGGAGGTGCAGACAAGCCGGGTCAAGGTACTGGCGGGCAGATCAGGTACAGAAGGGCAAACCAAGAGAATAGTCAGAGTCCAAGCCAAGATCGGGCCGGGCAGCAAGCAGGTAAGTCAGGAACAAGCCAAGTAAGTACTGGATACAGGAAAACTGGTAACAAGGTAGCAGGGGTCTCAGGAAACGCTGTAGACCGGACAGCAAGGCAGCATTGAAACAGTCTTCTTTAAATAGACTATCTTTGGCGCCAAGTGGAGCTATTGCTCATGCGCGTAAGCACGTTAGCGCTAATGGCGCTATTGCGCATGCGCGTACGTTTGTTAGCACTATTAGCGCTATTGGTGCTATTGCGCATGCGCGAGCGCCGGATGGCGCTTCTATGCACAGGCATTCGTTTAATCCTCAATCTGCTGGGAAAACTGCAAGAGGGCTTTTCCTGACAGGAATGGTCCTGGGCTGTTTGTCCTAAAAGGAAGAAGCTGGACATCTGAGAAGATCCCAGGGGAGGACCCGTCATGGAAGGATCATGCAGAGTGCTGGTCTGGAGAGGGGCCTGGTGACTCGGTTGGAGGACGTATCCTAAAGTAACCCTACCGCATAGTGCTGCCAGGTCGGTTTAAAGGTTCTAGTGCTGTGTTTGCTATTCATCTTAAACCATTACATCCTGTCGCAGAGGACTGTACGGGTTTCACTTCAATCAAGTCTGTGGCAGAGACTTTTGTTCGTGTCGCGGACTGGCTGCTAGGTTAGTGAGAGAAACCTATCCAGGCGGGCAAAGATTCAACTCTACAGAGAGATTATATCCATCTACGAGTTTTCAATTTCTAATACTAGAGTAAGACAAGGTATTTGAACTTCCCTGCAACTTTCCTTCTACCTCTTACCTGCTACTTCCTTCAGTTCATGTTTATTAAAGCATTGGAAAAGATACTCAAGTGTCCGGTGCCTACATTGTCTGGTATTAAACTCAACGGGACCCTAGACCCGGTTCTGGTGAAATAAAGGTAACAAAGGTGACGGTAACAGCCCACTTAAACCAGCAGCTCCACCGTGAGTTAGTGCTATACAAGTATTGAGTGCTTACTATACTGTACATCAAGGCTGTATCCTGGCCTAGGCCGACAAGGCCCAGGCCTAGGGCAGCACTTTGCAGGGGGGCAGCACAGAAAGAGTCCCCGCCGGCTTGCACTACACTGTTAGTGTAGTGGCAGTCTTATGGGGCAGACTGGGCTGAGAGGCAAATTAGTCTAGCGCACCCATAAAGCAGCCGCACTGCTTTGGTATGCGGCCGGCATTCCGCAACTGTGTGTGTGTGTGGGGGGGGGGGGGGGGCGTTTCTAATTGTGACTGTTCTATCAAACCTTCCTCACTGTGCTATATATTTTCTGCTGCACCATTGGCATGGTTATATCTTCTTAGTCCTTTCCATAAAATTATCAGAAATTTGTGCTTAAAGTAGAACTATAGGCAACACTTTTTTTTTTTCGTTTGGAGAATAAGGAAGGGTTATAGCCCCTGTCAGTTTATTTTTTACCATCCCTGTCCCATTGCAGAGATTTCCCTTCACTTCCTGCCCCATAGCCGAACAGGAAGTGAGAGGAAATCTATGCAAATTAAAGGAATCCATTGCCCCCCCATGCCCTCAGAACTAGTGTCCCCACTCGAAAATTTCAGGGCGGGTCTTAAACAGCAAGGGGTGTGGCCTTGACAGGAAGGGGTGGGTCATATTTAAATTAGGGGGTGCATGAGTTTAGTCAGGCCTAGGGCAGCACAAATCCTGAATACACCACTGCTGTACATGTACATACTTTTCAGTAAGCCAAGATTTCTGTATTGAAAAACCTTTTTTTGGTCTTAGGTAATATTCAAATTTTCTGAGACACTGAATTTTGGGTTTTCACTAAGCCATAATCATCAAAATTAAAACAGAAAAAAGAAATGCTTGACATCTATCACTTTGTGTGTAACACATCGATATAAAATTCATGAGTTTCACTTTTTAAATTGAATTACTGAAATAAATGACCTTTTTGATGATATTCAAATTGTATGAGATGCGCTTGTAATTGTATACAATATCTAAATCCAGTGACGAGCAGACTCTGAGATAATAATATCTTGCATACAAAAACCAAAGCTCACAACACCTCATTACCAAACAGGAAACCCAATAAAATGACAGGTAATATCTCAATAAAAACAGGACAATACTACATCACATAAATTAAATTAAATGTGTCAGTGATTTTACATAAACATGCTATGGAAATTACTTACTAGAACATTGTACAATGGCACCCTTTGTAACTTTTGCATAAACAAGCCAGAGATCACAAGTATATTATGGTAAGTATCCTCGTACAGTAATTGTGTATCAAGGAAATGGATACATTTACAACATTTCTTTGTCATACGAAGACTAGGAAGTGCAGCAGGAAAGGGGAAACAGAAAAAAAAAAAAACCACTAATGCCCCATACACACAATCCAAAAATCGGACGACAGATCGTCCATTTTTTTTTTGCATGCTAGTCATATATCGAAACTTGCAGTGTCTTCCGTATCCTTCTGAGATCAAGGAGGCCTCCGCTGGGCGTCTCCTCCCCTCCTCCAAGGCGTCCAAAAGGATCGCCTAACCTTTCAGCCAATCGGGAAATCGCACTTACTGATTTGTGGAGAGGTGGTTCAGTGTTAGAAAAGCAAATATTCATTTGCTTTTCTAACACACCTGGGTGGACTCGGAGCTCAATGCTCTGCGCTCCGAGTCCACCCTATTTTGAAGCCTATTAGAGCCATTTGGCTCTAATCAGGTGATTAAAAAAAAAAACAACCCCCGCCGCTGTAATTCAGGTGCCCAGCATCCGAAAAGGGGGTGGACGCCTGAATAGGGGGCGGCAGCGGCAGCGGCAGCTATGGATAGATTCATGCAATGCATGAATCTATCCATTATGCATATAGGTGGGTGGTGAGGATAGAGGAGGCGGCGCCCGTACGCCTTTAATGCACAGGTCGCCCCTGCACTAAGGGCTAGTCCGCACCATGAATCGCACGGGAATGCTCTGTGCGTTCCTGTGCGATTCACATGTGATTCCGGGTGCAGTGCGATTTCAAGTGAATAGGCTAATATCGTGCCGGACCGCATCAAAAAAAGTGCATGTACCACTTTACAAAATGCAGAGCAATCAGATCGCCAGATACTTCTGTACCATGCGTTCTGGTGCAGGCAAACACACCGCGTTAGTGACCTGTGTTTGGGGTGTTGTTAGCATTGTGCTAACACCTGCTGCAGTGCATTTTGGATGCGGTGTGGGGAAAACGCACACGGAACATGATTTTTCCGCACAGCATTCTGGTGTTGACTGGCCCTAAGGCCTTGTTTACATGGGCAGCTGGTGTTGGCAAACAGAGGTGGATGAACTTAATTTTTAAAGCCCCCTGGTCGCCCACCTAAAAGGTGCAGTGGCAGGTGAAGGAAGTAGTTCATACTATCTCGGCCACACTGCTTTGCAGCACAGTTAAATTGATACAGCTTGTCATGTTTGGCAATCACAGTACGCCCACCAAACACGACCCATCCCAGTGAATGAGACCGTCCAGCAACCATGAGCCAAAAGCTTGGCTAGCAGTTTCAGCCAAATCACCTCTTGAATGTCTTACACCCTCACCCTCTGAGAAGTGTTCCACCGTGGTTTTCCTTTTCATAGGGGCAGTAGAGAACACCACCCATTTGAATGAAACCTAAAAAAGTCTGGAGGAGAGAAAGAACCAAATAGGCTGGGTTCACATATGCGCCGCATGCGGCTCACAGCAGGAGTCCCATGCGTGCTGGTTCACCGTTTCAGGTCCGATTTCAGCCCGAATTTTGAGCTGAATTCTGACCTGAAACAGACCAAAAGACGCACAGCTTTTTTGTGAAAAACGCACCAGACCTGCTGCGAAGATATGTGAACCGGCTCCATAGAGAGCCGGTCAAAAACTCCTGCCATTGAGAATTGGATGCGGAGATTCTACATCCAATTCGCAGTGGTGTAAACCCAGCCTTAAATGAGGGAGAAGACCCCCTTGCCCAATTTTCACCCCAATATTTCAATCAAGGTGTAAGGTAATACATAAGCAATCTGTTCTGAACACAGCAGATTGCTGGATTTTCACCAGTGGAGGAATAAACTGTACTGGCAAAACATTAACACTTTTTTTTTTTACATTTTTCTCTTTATCATATAGCCAATAGCCAAATTCTGTATGTCCTTTGTCCTCTTTGTATTTTTTCTGTAGTCTTCAACTTTGTACATATTTTTAGACACTGCATACCTCAAGTTATTAGCTGTTCATGGTCTTTCAGGACTGACTGTATTTTACTCTGTAGGTTTAAAGGATAACGCCACTTTCATGGGAAAAAAATAGCAACTGGCAAATAGCAAAAAAGTGAAAAAAAAATATAGCATATACAATTGCTACACAGGCCTTATTGTAATTAAATTATATTAAAAATTACTTTTGGTTTTCATTCTGCAGCTCTGTAATTTTCTTAAAAATGCAATGCAATATGGCTACCTGGAGGTGTTCTGTATACAGATGGTATACAGAACGCCCCCCAAGAAATCTAACTTCCGGCTTGTGTGATTGTCTCTCTGATTTTCCCAGAAGCCTGCGCTAAAATGCAAGTCAGATTTTGGGCATCAACTGCAACAACAATGTCATTTTTGATGAGATACCCCCAAAGGGAAATTATGTCTAAGGGGATGCAGACCCTGCCACTTTCTTCATTAGAACTCTGCAAGTGCAACAGCTAATTGATAATTATATAATCCCTCTACACAGATCACTTTACACATGGACACAGGCAAACAAACCGCTATCTCTTCAGAATAACAAATGGTAAAAATCTGCAACAAAGTTTGTTAAAATCACTGCAGTGTACAGAGATCACCCAGAGGGGAAAGTTTTTTTCCCAACAAAAGTGGAAAAATTTGAATCGGACCAAGTATGCTCTTTTGATTGGCTTCTAACATCAATGGTCATATGCAGTGGCGCAACTAGAACCTTCAGGGCCCTGGTGCAAAAAAACATGAAGGGGCCCCCCTGACCCCCGGTGGAGGCCCATCAATCCAAGCCCAGTGGTGGAATGCCAGGGCTCGGTCGCAAGTGCAACCTTTGTGAACCTGGTAGTTCCGCCACTGGTGTCAGTAGTTTTTTTTTTTTTTTTACCACAATATTTTTCTATTTTTTAGAAGCCCCATTGGGGAGCTTTGATGAGATATCAGGGGTCTAAACAATCCTTTGATGTTCCACCTTTGAGATAGAGAAAGGAGATTGAGGGCACAGCCCTCAATCTCCATCTCTGCAGCCTAAGCTGCACTGAATGCATGGATAGGAATAGCTCTGTACAGAGCTTCCCCTCAATGCAACAGTATACTATGCTTCAGTTACAGTGGCGGGCGGTGGTAATTTTTTTCGGGGGGGGGCAGCAAACAGTTCAAACAGTCGGTCTGTCAGTCGGCGGTCAGTCGGGTGGGTCTGGTGCACTTACCACAGCACTTCTTCCGGGCTTCACTGGCGGCTTCCCTTGCTCTGCGATGGTTATCTCTTCCTCTGCTCTCCACGGGCATTGCGGTGGCCTCCGTTTCCTCCCTCCTCCTCGGCGGCCAATTGGAACATTTTTCTTTTCGGGCAATCGGAAAACGAGTCTCAGACCTGCTTCTAATTGGCCGGATTGAGGATCAGTGTTACAATAGCGAATATTCATTTGCTGTTGTAACACCTGGGTGGGCTTATGGTGCAATGCTCTGTGCCACGAGCCCACCCTATTTTTAAGCCTATGGCTCTAAACAGGTGCTTCAAAAAAACACCCCCCGCCGCTGTAATTCACACACCCGGCATCCTGAAGGGGGCCGGACGAATGAATAGGGGGTGGCAGCATGCTATTAGAATAGCGGCCATGGCTAGAGCGAGGGGGTGGCTGCCGCAGATAGAGGGGGTGGCCGCCACTGTACTGGACAGAGGCAGTGATTGGTATGGATCACTGATTCTCCATTCAGACAAGGAAGGGGCCGATAAATTACACATTTACCAGCCCCTTCCCCACTCCCAACTCTGACAGATTCCCCTGCAGTAGCCAGTGAAAGAGGGGAGAATTCAACAGAGCTGCTGGGGACGGGGGGGGGGGGGGCGGGCGTTCAGGGGAGAGCAGGGGGGCTGGGAAAGAGCTCATGGGGGCTGGATGGCACACGGGGGGGGGGGGGGAGCAGCAGAAAAAAGCTGGATAAGAGGAGCGGCAGGGGCAGCTGACCTCTCCATTTCCTCCTGCAGCCACTGAATGCTCGCTTCTGCTCATCTCCCTGTTGCAGGCATTCAGTGCTCCTGCTGCTCCTCCTATCCAGCTTTTTTCTGCCCCCCCCACGTGTGCCCTGTGTGCTGCCCCCCCCCTGTGTGCCGTGTGTGCTGCCCCCCCCCCCCCCCCCCCGTGTGCCGTGTGTACTGCACCCAGATAGGAGGAGCGGCTGGGGGCAGCTGATCTCTCCATTTCCTCCTGCAGCCACTGAATGCTCGCTTCTCCTCCTCTCCCTCTTGCAGGCATTCAGTGCCCCTGCTGCTCCTCCTATCCGGAAGTACAAAGGGCAGCTGAATGGGCCCCCTGCAGCATGGGGCCGGGTTGCAATTACGACCCCTGTAGGTATGCCCCTGGTCAACTTAATGCAAATAAGTGATATTAAATCCTTACTTTTTTTTTCCCACTGTGGAGGACATTTTTACCATGGGTGCAGCTTCCTTGTGTATTGAGTTTCCTTCTTCCCTATTTTGCAGGATCCCTAAGGGCTTCTTCACATCTGATGCAGTCGTCGGGTGCATTTTTGAACACATTCCAAGTAAATGTACAGTAAAAATCTATTTATTTCTATGTACTTAATTCACACCATTTTATTGCAGTTTGCTCAAAGAAGAACTCCAGGTATGGATATTTTTACATAATTACATTGGTCCAACTTGAACTATTGTAACTGTACATACCATACATGGTCGATGCCCCCGGAACCTGCAAATCACTGTAGTAGTCACCCCTATCCCAAAGATCCCCACTAACCCCTGGGTGCAGTGCCGAGCAGTTGCCTTGCTGCATTCTGAACACTAGAGGTCAGTCGCTGGGCATGAGCACCATTCAGAGATCACTTTGCCTTTTTTTTCAATGAATGCAAGGCATTCTCTGATTGGATAAGGTGGAGAGCGTGACATCACCATGCCACCTTTCCACCTTATCCAACCAGAGAACAATTTGCATTGATTGAAACAATGCAAAGAAATCTCTGAATGGTGCCCATGCCCAGCAGCCAACCTCTTGTTAAGGATGCAGCAGGACAGAGGTTGAGCGCAGGACTAGGAAGGTAGTGGAGATCACTGGAGTAGCGGTGTCTAGTACAATGATTTCCCACCTCCAGGGCCTTTATGGTATTTACATAGTTAAATTGGTCCAAGCTGTAAAACTATTGAAAACATAAATGCACAGAACATGGCTTTTGGAAAGGAAACGCATTGTGACTCAACGCATTTTAAAAATGCATGCCATTGCACATGAAACCACTTGCATTAAAGCAAGGAGAACATGGGGATTGTGGTGTGAACAAACCCTTAGCATCAGCCCCATTTCCCTGTTTCAGGGTGGCTTCTTTACCTTGGAGGGATCCTGTGGAGCCACCTTTTTGTGTGCACTCCCAGGATCAGACTACAGGGTGATGTGATGCTACTTTAGGTCTTCCCGATGTGCACAGGCAGACCAAAAGGAGACCATACAGAAGGGGCAGAGGTATGGCTTGTGTGTCTAGAATGGGCTGTTTGTGCTTCTGGACCTAGGGCAAATTTTGTGAATGCCAGAGCATGCTGCATTCCGGCACAGAGAATCATGGCACATGTAGTCACAAGTGGCATTGGGATTGATTTACTAAAGGCAAATAGACCGTGCACTTTGCAAAGTTGCCCTCTGCAAGTGAAGTTGCTCCAGAGCTTAGTAAATGAGATAAAGCTTCACTTCACAAAGAATATCCAATCAAATGCAAAGAAAAATGTAAAAAAAAGCATTTTTGTAGCACCCTGATAGTAGGCACAGTTGCTAACAAATTTAGCTTGCTAGGTGGTAATTAGCCTGGCTAATTGATAGGGGATTCATTTTTTTTTTCCCTAACTCTGGATTTAATGCACCTCTCTCTTCTGTCACTAGGTGGCATTGTTGCTGGTGGCATTAGAACAATAAGGGCATAGGGAATCCAGACTAGGGGTGAATAGGTTGACTCAGCCAATTGGCAGGGGTCTCTTTGGTCCCTTGGTCTGCTGGGAGCGCCTATTTATTCGGGAGGAGTCAGGTGATCGGGGTTCTGTGCCACCTGGATGGCTGTCTTACAAGGCCCCGGCTGCTAGGCCAGAAGCCTGAGGCCTATCCCAGGAGCACCTGGCTGCTAGGTTGTTGTCTGAGGCCTATCCAGGTTTGAGAGAGGCAGTGCGGAGTTGGGGCTTCAGGCTGGAAGTTGCATTGGTTCTGCCAGACGGGGAAATTGAAACTTTGCCAGCAGTGAGGGAAAAGCAATTGCCACAAGGGTTGACCACTCCTGTCACCAGGGGCAAGTGATGATCAAGGCCAAAGGTAAAGGGAGGAATAGTCACCAGCAAGGGACAACCATTCCGGTTATCAGAGGCCAGTGTATGGATGTCTAAAGGAGTACCAGAGCAGCTTTTTTCACCATCCGGGGACGGTGAAGAAGTGGGAAAGCTTTAACAGAGTGCCAAGCCAGGGACCCAGCGGCTTAGTGGGGGTGACGCTTGAGGGGAATGTGGAAGAGCTCAGGGGATCCAGTGACGACTGGGATCTTGAAGTCTAATGAGGGACTGGGAGCTCAGTGAGTGAAGATCTACAATGGGATACTGTGAGATGTGAGAGAAGATCTATAACGGGTGACTGGCGCCCATGTTTCCAACTTGGAATACACCCACCATGCCTAATAACCCACACTACAAGGAAGGATGCCAGCTCTCCCTGACTCTGGAGGTCACCATTAGGCTTTTGGAGGTCAGGGATGCCGTTACACACATGATTGGATGATAGATGCCGGCAGAGCTTCTGCTCATTTACTAAGTTCTGGAGCAACTACACTTGTAGACAGGGGCGTACTGACAACTCATGGGGCCCCCGGGCAATAGGAGATTATGGGGCCCCCGGGCAACAGGAGAAGATTACGGGGCCCCTGGACAATAGGAGATTATGGGGCCCCCAAGCAATAGATTATGGGGCCACACAGTATACACAGACAAACAATATACACACACAGTATACACACACAGAATACACATACACACACTGAAAAGGTACTGGAGAGGCGGGGCAGCCATAATCTTGGGATTTTAAAAAAAACACAGATTTTTACATACCGTCCCTGGTTTTATTGAGGCTGGCAACCCTGATGGGGCCCCTTAGTGGCATGGGGCCCTCGGGCTGTGCCCGAGGGCCCGAATGGTCAGTCCGCCCCTGCTTGTAGAGTGCAACTGCACTGTGCAAAGTGCACAGTCTATTTGCCTTTAGTAAATCAACCCTATTATGAGTGCACCCTCCCTAGGGTTGCCACCTGTCCGGGATTCACCCGGACAGTTCAGCTTTTGATTCATGTGTCCGGGTTTCAGGCGTACTGTGGCTCCACCAAGCAACCAAGATAGTCACACACAAATCCGTTGCCGTCCCGGAGCTGCGGGCGGCTGTCTGGGGGCAGGTTTGGCATCACTGGGGGGGGGGGGGGGGGGGGTGTCAGGACGGTGATGTCAGCAAGAGCAATTTGACCACACCCACTGTTCGCTGCGGCACGCTGTGCGCACTGCATTACTACTCTCCTTGGGGCACCCAAGGGTATCCCGGCCTGCTAAAGTGTTCAGGTTTGGCTTGAAGAAAAGGTGGCAAGCCTAACCCGTCCCTCCTAGAAATTCAGAAAAGCAGCACGGGAGAAGCAGGCGTATGTGACTACATGAGGGTGAAGATGTAAGCCATGGTGGTCTTTTCCGAAATCAATCGTTGACTGTAATGTGCTGATTTCTCCTATACACATGTGCTTCTGATGAAATAGATTAAACTTAGTACTATAACTGTAAAAAAAATATAAATTTGTTCTTCTCAGGAAAGACATCACACGTTGCTAAAATGGCCCATGGCACAGAAGGCGATGCGTGTTCTCTGCCGTCTCATTGAGGTTTCCTCATCCAATGAGTCATACACCCATTCTTCATGTTTACATTGTTGCTATGCTGACAGAAGAGATTGCAATGCGTTTCCTTGAGGATGTGATATAAAATGTGATCAGACAAGACACGAGGTGGTTATTTCACTAGCTTATAGTGAGAGATATTATTCCAACATTTAGTCATTTTAAAAAGTACCTAACCACTTCATTACTTGCCTGTATAACCTGTACCCCATTCATCACCGAGCCAATTGATAGTGCTGTGATAGTTTGGCTGACAATTACTCCATCATGCAATGCTGTGCACAAATTATATACACTATATTACCAAAAGTATTGGGACACCTGCCTTTATACGCACATGAATTTTTAATCCGGAGGGTTCAATATTGAGTTGGCCCACCCTTTGCAGCTATAACAGCTTCAGCTCTTCTGGGAAGGCCGTCCACAAGGTTTAGGAGCGAGTTTGGGGTGGAGGAACTTGACTGGCCTGCACAGAGTCCTGACCTCAACCTGATAGAACACCTTTGGGATGAATTAGAGCGGAGACTGCAAGCCAGGCCTTCTCATCCAACATCAGTGCCTGACCTCACAAATGCGCTTTTGGAAGGATGGTCAAACATTCCCATAGCCATTGTGTATGTTATAATATTTTTTGTTTATTTGCTACATTTTTTCATGAAAGTGGAGTTATCCTTTAAAGCCCAAACTTTTCTTTGCTATTTGTAATGCAGATGGAAATACTTGCGTCCTTTGCTGTTTTTAGATGTTTAAAAGTTCTTTCCTTCTGAATCATATGGTCCCATTAAAGTTAAACTCTGGGGAATGGAAAAATGCTCCCTTGCATGTAAATGCTTCTTCAGGTCTAGGGGGGGCCACAAAATTTACTTTTACTCAGTGGTATCGCTATGGGGGTGCGGCCTGCAGGGGGGCTGACACCATCCTGAGGGCAGCGGAGGGTCCTGGGTCCCGGAGACAAGGCTCTTTTCAGCTGGAACATATGCTGGCGCCACGTTTGCCCTGAGACGCCCCAGTATCACTCTCACTACTGCTGCTGCGGCAACTCTCCAGGCTGTGGCTGCACATTGAATCCTCTGCTGCCCAGGTGCATAAGGGAAGGGGGGATCTATACTGATGGAGGGGGGTCTGTACTCAGGGGGAGGTCTGTATTGAGGGGGTGGGGTCTATACTGATGGAGGGGGTATCTGTACTGAGGAGGGGTCTATACTGATTGAGGGGGCATCTGTACTGAGGGGCGGGGGTCTATATGGGGGGTCTATACTGATGGAGGGCGGTCTATAATGATGGAGGGGGGGTCTATAATTATGGAGGGGGGTCTGTACTGAGGGGGGAGGTCTATGCTGATGGAGGAGTGTCTTTACTGAGGAAGGGGGGGATATACTGATTGAGGGGGGTGTGTACTGAGAGGGGTCTATACTGATTGAGGGGGGTCTGTACTGAGGGGGGTCTATACTGATGAAGGGAGCGTCTGTCCTGAGGGAGGGTCTATACTGATGGAAGGGGGTCTGTACTGAGGGGGGGTCTATACTGATGAGGGGGGGTCTATACTGATGGAAGGGGGTCTGTACTGAGGTAGGGTGGTCTGTACTGATGAAGGGGGGCGGTCTGTACTGAGGGAGGGGGGTCTGTACTGAGGTGGGTCTATACTGAGGGAGGGGGGTCTGTACTGAGGTGGGTCTATACTGATGGAGGGGGGTCTGTACTGAGGTGGGTCTATACTGATGGAGGGGGGTCTGTACTGAGGTGGGTCTATACTGATGGAGGGGGGTCTGTACTGAGGTGGGTCTATACTGATGGAGGGGGGTCTGTACTGAGGTGGGTCTATACTGATGGAGGGGGGTATATAATGATGGAGGGGGGTATATAATGATGGAGGGAGGGGGTCTATACTGATGGAGGGGGGTCTGTACTGGTGGAGGGGGGGTCTATAATGATGGAGGGGGGTCTATACTGATGGAGGGGGGTCTGTACTGAGGGGGTCTATACTGATGAGAGGGGTCTGTACTGAGGGAGGGGGGCCTGTACTGAGGACTGACTATAGTTGGTGAAGGGGGGGGGTGACACCATATTTTACTGCACTGGATGACACTAACCCTAGTGACACCATTGCTTTTACTTACCCGATCCTCAGCTCCCATTGTCCCTAAGACCGGTCCCTGCAGCCTCTTCTCTCCTATGCTCCAGCAGTCACTGGTCCTCTGATGTCATCTAGTAGAACACAGGGCCCATTGGACATTAGGACACCGAGGCATGCATGTGTAGTAGCCACAGTGGTGTTATGGGATCTATAGTCCAAAAGAAGGGGGATTACAGCCAGGGAGACATTATGGGACATGTAGTCCAGAGGAGGGGAAACAGGAGGGTCTTTCTCTGACATGTTGAGTGCACTCCCTTTGGCTGGAAGTTCAGGGAAGCAGCACACAGGAACTCAGAGGTAGCAGTGGTGAAGAAACAACATGGGGCCACCATCTTGGATTTTGAACTGGCCGTGACTTACTGATGACCCACACCCAGCGTGCATGTGCGAGATCGATGGTGCAGGAGAATTGGTTGTGCAGATAACGCTACACATCCCAGAAAATACAGGCAGGGAAGCGGTCAGGCCCCAAGCACCTTTATAATTACCTAGGGAAGGATTGAGGAAGTGGAAACAGGAGTAAAATAATCTAGTCTGATCTATGCCACATCCCTAGTAAAGCAATAATACTCCGATAGGCCGTGGTGTTTAAAGGATTCTCAATTGGTACCAAGGGGTCCAAAGTGTGCCAAGAAAATATCACCCACACCATTACACCACCAGCCTGAACCGTTGATATAAGGCAGGATGGATCCATGCTTTCATGTTGTTTACGCCAAATTCTGACCCTACCAACTGAATGTCACAGCCTAAATTGAGACTCATCAGACCAACGTTTTTCCAATCTTCTGTTGTCAAATTTTGGTGATCCTGTGCGAATTGTAGCTTCAGTTTCCTGTTCTTAGCTGACAGGAGTGGCACCCGCTGTGCTCTTTTGCTGCTGTAGCCCATCTGCTTCAAGGTTAGATATGTTGTGCGTTCAGAGATGGTATTTTGCATACCTTGATTGTAACGATTGGTTATTTGAGTTGCCTTTCTATCAATTCAAACCAGTCTGCCTATTCTCCTCTGACCTCTGACATCAACAAGGCATTTGCGTCCACACAACTGCCGCTCACTGGATATTTTCTCTTTTTTGGACCATTCTCTGTAATCCCGAGAGATGGTTGTGTGTGAAAATCCCAGTAGATCAGCAGTTTTTGAAATACTCAGACCAGCCTGTCTGGCACCAACAACCCATGCCACGTTCAAAGTCACTTAAATCCCCTTTCTTCCCCATTCCGATGCTAACTTTGAACTTCAGTAAGTCGTCTTCACAACGTCTAGATGCCTAAATGCATTGAGTTACTGCCATGTGATTGGCTGATTAACAATTTGTGTTGCCAAGCAATTGAACAGGTGTACCTAATAAAGTGGCCGGTGAGTGTATATTGTATTTTAAAGCTGTTGTAAGCCACTGGGTGCCTTTTTTTTTTTGACCTGCATAGGTAAAGCCATAATGTGCTAGTATGCATGGCATACTAGCATATTATGTGAAACTTACTTGAAGACGAAGCGTTTCAGCGATGATATCTTCACCCATCTTTCTTCCTATGTGACTGGCTGGAGCCACAATGACATCACTCCTATGCATGCGTGGGGGAGCCGCCGTTTACGGCACAGGATTCTGAAGGAACGGCCTGGGTGTGCATGCGTCAATGACGTCGTTGTCTGCATATATAGTAAAGATCTCCTAAACGGTGCATGTTTAGGAGATAGATACAGTGGCAACCTGAAGGCATTCTGCACACCTTGGTCAGAGCACCCCAAGAAATATCTTTTCCTGCTTGTGTGATTGGTTCACTGATTTCCCCAGAAGTCTGCACCAAGATTCAAGTCTGATTTCAGGCATCCTCTGCAATAGGAATTTCAGTTTTGATGAGATAGTCCCTAGGGATTAAATACTGTAATTATCGGGGTATAACACGCGCCCCAAGTTTAGGAGGGAATTTTAAGGAGAAAAAATTTTAGGAGGGAAGTTTAAGGGAAAAAAACTTACATTTAAATGTCCATCAATGCAGCCTTATCAGTGTCCATCTGCAGCCTTGTCAGTGTCATTGAAGCCTTCTCAGTGCAGCCTTGTCAGTGCAGCCTTGCAGCCATGTCAGTGCAGCCTTGTTAGTGCAGCCTTCCCCAGTGTCCATTGCAGACTTGCCCCAGTGCAGCCTTGTCAGTGCAGCCTTGTCAGTGCAGCCTTGTTAGTGCAGCCTTCCCCAGTGTCCATTGCAGACTTGCCCCAGTGCAGCCTTGTCAGTGCAGCCTTGTCAGTGCAGCCTTGTCAGTGCAGCCTTGCCTCAGTGCAGCCTTGCCTCAGTGCAGTCTTGTCAGTGCAGCCTTGCAGCCTTGCCCCAGTGCAGCCTTGTCCAGATTTAAATATGGCGCTACAGAGGGACTCGGCGGAGCAGAGCGAGCGCCGCATAGATCGCAGGGACTGGGCGGAGCCGAGATACACATAGCCAAGTGTCCTCGGCTCTTCTCGGCTCCGCTCACAGTCACGCCCAGTGCCGCCCTAGAGCTGATAATACTGCTTGGGATTTCAGTGCAGTAGAAGCATTGTGTTGTCACCTCAAACAGGAAGTTAGGAGTACATTAAAATTGTCAGGTCCTGGGTTTAAACCTGCGACTTCTGCAGTGTCTGGCTGTGACTCTTCTCGCTGTCCCACCAGGGATGCCTTTGATAACCTTGCCTTGGGTCTTGTTTCTCTTGAACCCTTTGTTCCTCCCATGAGCTTCCTGATTCAAGCCATTTCATTGCATTTCCTGTTTTCCCAGATCAAATCACTGCATTTAAAATAGACCCCTATGTGACATGGTAATCACACGCAGGTCGGAGGTTCAAAAAGTAAGCCATCAGCCTGTAGATGCCACTGTAGCCTGAAAGTGGCAGTGTGCTGCTGTTTAATACAGTCACTGTCAGATACAATTACAGTATTAAATAAATTATCAAAAATAAAATCTAAACACTGCTCAGCCATTCACAGAAAGCCTTGTATATTATCAACCAATGAGGTAGAGATTGTGACATCAGCCGCCCTCCTCTCCATCTGAGCCAATCTGAGGAAGCTTTGTATTCATTCATAAAATACAAAGCTTCCTGTGAATAGCTGAGCAGCACTTAGCCTGATTTGATTTTGTTATTTAAATGGGACAAAAAGTCCCTGCACAGCTGTATACTGTATAGCTGATGCTACATACAGTTTATATATTACTGGTAGCAGGAGCCTTTCTTAGTAATGGAAATAGTTCATTTGGGCCAGCTTGGCCCAAACAAACTATTTAAATCGAAATGAAACCTGGAGTTAAGCGTTAACATTGCATTCACATTTCACATATACACAGTTTTTGAGACGATCTTCCTCCACTAATATCAATGACAATATGTTCTGTACAATGTACAACTAAATAATCTTATAATAGAAATGTAACAATATTTCAATATTCAGGAGACAATTCATACAATTGTGTAACCAAATACTTATCGTTCATGACCTAGATTGAACATAGTGTGCCCTTGGTGATCAATTGACTACATTTCTGATCTATATTTAACATGATATATTTTAATGCTTACTCACCTATATTTGGCCACAGTTTCAGTTACTGTTTCAAATTTGAAGCAAACTTTTAAATTGAAGTTCAGTTTCAGCATGAAAAGAGCTCAAGGTCCTTGACTTGTAACTGAATCTCCACCACTGGAGATGGGCCATACAAATGTGAGAGTGAAGGAAGATGCATTGTAACATTATTCTCTGTACAAAGAACAGTGCCATCATTCTTACTTCATCTTGCTAATATATCTACACCCAAAACAGTGGCGGCTGGTGGTATATTTTTTGGGGGGGCAGCAAACAATCCACCTGCCGCCACCCCCCCAGTCGGGTCACAGGCACCCCCCCCTTGGTCGATCACCAGCCCTGCACTTACCCCATCTAGGTCATGGGCAGCGCTTCCTCTGGGTGGTAGGTGGTGTCTCCTCCTCCTGGTGCTTCATAGTGGCTTCCCCTGCGTCTCCTCCCTCCTCGGCGGTGGCCAATAGGATCGCTTCTCTTCTTAGCCAATCAGATGAAGGGTCTTAGGACCCGCTTCCTGATTGGCTGGGAGGAGAATCAGGAAGACAATAGCGAATATTAATTTGCTACTGTCACACAACTGGGTGGGCTCGGGGCGCAGTGCTCTGCACCCCGAACCCACCCTTTTTCAAAGCCAATTAGAGCCTCTGGTTCTAATCGCATGCTCAAAAAAAAAAAACCCATTGCAATCCATGCGTCTGGCGCCCTGCATGTAGATTAGGGGGCCGGATGCATGGATTAGGGGGCCCTACATTGTGGGCCGCCACTGACCCAAAAACAAAAATATAATATTACCAGTTTAACCAAGCTTACCAGTACTTGGATACGATGGCTGCATTCATTTTCTTTTTTTTAGCCTTTTATTTTCACCTGGTGATTCAGCCAGTAAGTCTGTTATTTTTCTAATTCTTTGACACCAGGCCAAACTGACCAGCAAAAGTGTCAGTTTGAGGGTTAGGACAAACTATTTACCACTGAAAGGAGTGCTTACAATGCTCAGCTTTTATTAATTTGTGTATAATCTTTATCCCAAAAGAAAAACAAAACACCAAATAACCACCAATCTAGAGTATCCCTTCTACACTGATCACTAATATAAGGGATCCCTTCTCCACTGACCACAATCTGAGGGATCTTTTCTCCACTAACCACCAATCTAAGGGATCCCTTGTGCACTGACCACCACTCTAAGGAAACCCTTCTCCACTGACCACCAATCTAAGGGATCCCTTCTCCACTGGTCACCAATTTAAGGGATCCCTTCTACACTCATCACATACAGTATCTAAGGGATCTCTTCTCCACTAACCACCAATCTAAGAGATCCCTTCTCCACCGACTACCAATCCAAGGTATCCCTTGTCCACTGCCCACAAATCTAAGGGATCCATTCTACACTGATCACAAATCTAAGGGATCCCTTCTCCACTGACCGCCATTTGAGGGATCCCTTCTCCTCTAACCACCAATCTAAGAGATCCCTTCTCCACCTACTACCAATCTAAGGGATCCCTTCTACACTGATCATATATCTAAGGGATCCCTTCTACACTGATCATATATCTAAGGGATCCCTTCTCCACTGACCACCATCTGAGGGATCCCTTCTCCACTAACCACCAATCTAAGAGATCCCTTCTCCACTAACCACCAATCTAAGAGATCCCTTCTCCTCTAACCACCAATCTAAGAGATCCCTTCTCCACCGGCTACCAATCTAAGGGATCCCTTCTACACTGATCACATATCTAAGGGATCCCTTCTCCACTGACCACCATCTGAGGGATCCCTTCTCCACTAACCACCAATCTAAGAGATCCCTTCTCCACTAACCACCAATCTAAGAGATCCCTTCTCCACTAACCACCAATCTAAGAGATCCCTTCTCCACCGGCTACCAATCTAAGCGATCCCTTCTACACTGATCACATATCTAAGGGATCCCTTCTCCACTAACCACCATCTGAGGGATCCCTTCTCCACTAACCACCAATCTAAGAGATCCCTTTTCCTCTAACCATCAATCTAAGAGATCCCTTCTCCACTAACCACCAATCTAAGAGATCCCTTTTCCTCTAACCATCAATCTAAGAGATCCCTTCTCCACTAACCACCAATCTAAGAGATCCCTTCTCCACTAACCACCAATCTAAGAGATCCCTTTTCCTCTAACCATCAATCTAAGAGATCCCTTCTCCACCGGCTACCAATCTAAGGGATCCCTTCTACATTGATCCCAAATCTAAGGGATCCATTCTACACAATAGAGCATCCCTGGGTGTCAAATAGTTTAAGTTTGCCACCAGTGTACCATGAGCTGTAGTTAAATTAAATATTAGCAAGGGTTCCCTGTGACATTAGAGTTATTTCAAGGGTCCCTCCATGTTAAAAAGGTTGGTAAGGTCTCTTGTAGAGGTAAAAGGGATAAATACTCTGAAACTGTAGTAACATAAGACAATTGAATGATGAATAATGAAAACATTTATTGTACACATAATATCAAACAAAATGCTTTAAAACAAAATATGTCATTTCTCAGAAAAATCACTCTGCCTGATTAAATGAAGTATATTATTAGGCAATTTGTCTCCTTATGACTCATGTAACCATTACATTGGTTCAGAGAACAATAGGTTCTCTTTTCCCTCCGAGGACCAGAGTTCTATTGCAACTGTCCCTGAAATACAATTGTGATAATGTTCAATGCCAATAAATAAACTCTTCATATCCAATGTGTTGCAAAGGTCTCCTGCTTTAATAAACTTCAGATTATCAGCATGTAAATTCAAATGTGGATTTCTTCATAAAGTGCTAGCAAAGTGTATCAAAAGCCTATTCATTAGGGGTCAGTGGGAAGGCTGCCCCCATTATATTGGTGGTCATTGGGAAAAATACTCCTTACATTGGTGGTCAGTTGGAAGAATGCTCCATTACATTGGTGGTCAGTTGGAAGAATGCTCCATTACATTGGTGGTCAGTTGGAAGAATGCTCCATTACATTGGTGGTCAGTTGGAAGAATGCTCCATTACATTGGTGGTCAGTTGGAAGAATGCTCCATTACATTGGTGGTCAGTTGGAAGAATGCTCCATTACATTGATGGTCAGTGGAAAGAACGCAAACCTTACATTAGTGGTCAGTGGGAAGAATACTCACCTTTAATTGGTGGTCAGTGGGAAGAATGCCTCCTTTGCATTGGTGGTCAGATCGGGATAATGCCTTCCCTACATTGGTGATCATTGGGAAATATTCTAATTGCATTGATGGTCAGTGGAAAGAAGTCACATTGGTGGTCAATAGAAAGCATCTACATTACATTGCTGGTAAGTGTGAAGATTATCCTCCCCGGTCAAAATGCCACCCTACAGCTAGGACATTGGTGTCCTGCAGATAGCTTTGGCAAGTGGTGTTGGCCCCAGAACTATGCACCATCAGATAGGAGGTCAATTAGACACAGTTCAAAGACCCCCTAGAATCCACTGGAGGAACCCCAAGGTTCCGTGAAAGCCTTGTTAAGGATGGCGGGTTTAGGGAAAACAATATATTTATTAGATATACGTCAGCAGTTTAAAGATGGTTATCTCGGTAATGGCAGCAGCTGCTGCCACAACCGAGGTATCCATCTTTTCGGCCGGCGGTTCTGTTTATGATAATAATGGTCTCTGCGGTGGATTCGCCACAAGATCACTGTTATCGGCAGCAGGAGAGGGGCCACCCCCCTCCCTCCGTTCTCCCGCGCCCTCCGCAGCTTACCAGAGCCGTCGGCAGCGGCGGAGGCGATCAGGACCTGTCCGTGGCTGGGTATGGGGACGAGTGAGAGGAAGATGGCCCCCACCCGTCTCCATACTATAGCAGGGCGGAAGCGACGTCAAAACGTAATTTCCGCCCATACGTCTTAAAGGGCCATTTTTCTGTTGTCAATTTTTCAAATGATAAAATTTTTTTTTATTTTTTATTGCATTTATGTCCAAATATGAGATCTGAGGTCTTTTTGACCCCAGATCTCATATTTAAGAGGACCTGTCATGCTTTTTTTTCTATTACAAGGGATGTTTACATTCCTTGTAATAGTAATAAAAGTGACCCAATTTTTTTTAAACAAACAGTGAAAAAAATGAATAAAATAAAATAAGAATTTTTTTTTTTTTTTTTAAAGCGCTCCGTCTCGACGAGCTTGCGTGCAGAAGCGAACGCATACATGAGTAGCGCCCGCATATGAACCCAACATGTGAGGTATCCCCGCAATCGTTAGAGCGAGAGCAATAATTCTAGCCATAGACTCCCTCTGTAACTCAAAACATGCAACCTGTAGAATTTTTTAAACATCGCCTATGGAGATTTTTAAGGGTAAAAGTTTGACGCCATTCCACAAGCGGGCGCAATTTTGAAGAGTGACATGTTGGGTATCACTTTACTCGGCGTAACATTATCTTTCACAATATATAAAAAAATTGGGCTAACTTTACTGTTGTCTTTATTTTTTTATTCATTTATTTTTATTTTTTAAAAAAGTGCGCTTGTAAGACCGCTGCGCAAATACAGTGTGACAAAAAGTATTACAATGACTGCCATTTTATTCTCTAGGGTGTTAGAAAAAAAATGTATAATGTTTGGGGGTTCTAAGTAATTTTCTAGCAGAAAAACTTGTTTTTAACTTGTAAACACAGAGCCTGGAAACGAGGCCTGGTCTTTAAGTGGTTAAGGCTCCGGAAACATACAGAACAACACTGCGACAGTCACACAGCCATATAGTGCTAGTGCTGAATGGACGGCACAAACATGGTGCTTATCCATTCCTGCAGAGGTAAAAATTTTTCAAAACCATCATGACTATAACATATAAGCTCCGGTATTATGATGATGTAAGCACACTGAAGATTGTTGTATAAGTACAGCAGTGTAATATTGTGTCACTCCATATTTTCAAAGAATCTCAAATATAAATCCATATGCCTGTTTATGACATGAGGTCACCTTGCCGTAGCTCTGTGCATGTTGTTGATTTTTTTGTGTGACCTGTACTACAGTTTTTGACTGTAGTGACAAGAAAATTTGAAGGAGCAGGATGGGATTTTTTTTTTTCTCAAACAAACGAATTTCTAGCGGTAGTGGTGGTTTTCGCTTGGTAAAGTCCATTCATTCCAAAATCCAATGTTAAAAGTAAGTTTTTGAAGTACCTTTAAATTAAATTCTACAAGTCATTAAATGTATATGTATTGAGAATTTTCAAAAAATTTTCATATGAATGCTTGAGTTAACATTCGCTTGAAAACCGACAGGTGTATGGCCAACTTATCCCCAGGTAGCAGCTGGCCCCATGTGACCAGTGGGGACTTCCACCCACATATAGGATGCGGGTACATGAACAAGAAGCTACCGGAGGAAGAAACTGCTGGGAGAAGAGATGTGTGCGGTGTGCAGATATCAAGGCAATAAATAGGTACTGTAGGTGTAAATTTGATTAAAAGGAAAAAAAAAAGCAGGTTACTATTTGATCTGTAATAGTATTACTTGTTATTAATATTACTTTTGTTTTTATTATTACTACTACTTCTATTATTATTATTGTTATTGTGTAGAAAAAGGAAGGAAATCCTGGACTGCCGCACTCCATGAAAAAGGCATCTTTATTAGCAAAAAATTGGTAAAAATCCAGAAAACAGTCACATCAAAGAGTGGATAAAACAGGGATCAATGCTAACGCGTTTCACATCGAATGATGCTTACGCGTAGCTTTTTTTTTTTTTTTCTTTCTGGGTTTTTACCAATTTTTTGCTAATAAAGATGCCTTTTTCATGGAGTGCGACAGTCCAGGATTTCCTTCCTTTTTCTACATAATTGTGGAGAGCCAGCACCTGAGAGTTTGCAGTAGGGCGGGAGCACTTGTTTAGGTGTGGTAGCTTTGTGAGCGGCATTTCTTTCTCACATTATTATTGGTATTATTACTAGTAGTAGTATATAGTAATAGTATTTTTTATTATTATTATCAGCATTGGTATTATCTATATTTTGCTACAATAATTTTTATTGTAATAAGTATAACATCTTGACAAACAGTATTATCTATATTATTCAATCAGTATTACTATCATTTATTATCATTATTATTGTTACTGTTATTATTAATAATATTAATATTATTATTTAATCAATATTAATATAATTAATTGTCATTAGTAGTGGTATTAATATTATTATAGTTATTATTATTATTATTAATAATAATAATAATAATAATAATAATAATAATGAATTATACTAATATTAGATAATAATAATATTAATGTTGGTAATAATTACTATAATTACTGATTAAATAATATAAATAATACCAATGCTGATAAAAAAAATGTATATATACTACTACTATACTACTACTACTAACAATAATAATAATAATAGTAATTTTATATAGAGAGAGAGAGAGAGAGAGAGAGAGAGAGAGAGAGAGAGAGAGAGAGAGAGAGAGAGAGAGAGAGAGAGAGAGAGAGAGAGAGAGAGAGAGAGAGAGAGAGAGATCTATCTAGATATATATATATATATATATATATATATATATATCTATCTATCTATCTATCTATAAGTATTATTATTTTTTTACTTTATTTCATCAGTATTAATATAGGCAAGACGTTTTTACTGAGGGTTTAATTATACTTTAAACATATACAGAACATCATGTAATAAATTCTATTAAACCCTTCACGATATTTTTCTTATGAGATCATTTACATACCAAGTAAAAGTTACATAATATCCTGGATTACATATAGAGTGAGTTGCTACAACAAATAGAACAATAAATAAACGTCTAAATGGTGGCACTCTATGGGTAAATTGATAGAATAAGTCAAAAAATATTGCTCATGGCTTTTCTGTCTAGCAGAAATGAATCCTAAAAGTTGCTGGTCAAAATGACACATTATGTGTTGGATAAGAGAGTAGCTCAGTAGCGCTTACAATTATGAGCGTCTCAGTACCCTTCAATTTGAATGACACCCCAAAACACCCAGCCAGTGCACAAAAATAGGCATTTTAGTGGACCATAACTCATAGTTGGGTATTGTAGTGCACTGCGTCCAAAAAAATTGCTGCAGGTCCCTTAAAGTAAAAAATAACAATGAATATAACAAATAAAAGAAAATATAAAAAAAAAACAGCTTTTGTTAAAATATTCACTTTCAATCCAGAGCACTCCCATGCAGTCCTTTTTTCTGCCACTGGATGTCCTGGTCTGGTGGTCATCCAATCCACTTCCTCTAAGCCAGGATTGTCCTGGACCCGCCCCCAGCCAGTGACTGCACAGTGAAATGAGAAACAGCGCACCTCCTCCTATCAGTATGCTCCTTGTCAGCACATGATCTGATTGGCTTTTTGCGCTGCTTCTTTCTCTCACAATGTAGCCCTGCTGTACAGGGACTGAAAGAGGCTGATATCAGGTCACATTCATGCACTTACATTGCTTGCATTAGAAAATACATTTAATGATGTATTAAAGTGGTTGTAAACCCTTCCATATACTCAGTGAAGTGACTGGCCTCAGGTGATACACAGAGATGAAACAAATCCTCCTACATAAGTTGTACTTGTTTATGTGCAGTCTTCTCTTCTCTACATCCATTCACAATCCAGAATTTATAAAGCTTGTCTGAGCTTTCAGAAAAAAAGGGGAGGGAGAGCTGAAGTTACACTCTGCAGAGCTCAGTGAGGAGAGCTCTAAGAGCTGATTGGATGGAAGGGACACACCCACCTTCACACAGCTCACAGGAAGAGAGCTGAGGCTGTCAATCTTCTGAGGATCCCTCCCCTGTCACCATGATGTCTTGGTGTCAAGAGAACATGTCAGAAGTGATTCATTCTGATAGCAGAGGAACCAAGTAGCATACAAACATGATACTCAGCGCTCTTGAGACAAGTACACACTATAGAGGGATATGCTTTGTTCATATTTCATGTCGGAGGTTTACGAACACTTTAATGAATATAGAGCTGCACTGATGTTTGCCTTTTATGTTTGTGCTGTGGTATGGTGGCAATTTATTTTTCTTGGTAGCTGATTACAGTCAATTGTGTTGTCTGGAGCAAGTATGAACATTCTGGGGAGACATAGGGTTCCTACGCCTGAAAAGTACACCACCTGTCCATTGGTATGTCGGTAGATGAAAGAAGGTATTGTGGTATTATTGTATTTTGTTTCTCTTCTAATAAACTATGTGGGCTTGACTCAGGAAGCGCCCGTTTGTGGCTTATATCATTTTTTTTTCTCGCAAAGCAGCTTAATAAGCTAAATATAGGGCAGCCTGGCAACCATGGCATGATGCCAGTATTTGGTAACTTTCTAACCAGAAAAAACAAGCTGAGCTCTGCCTCCCTCTAGTGTCATGATTTATTACTGCATGTACATCATCAACTAGAAATAAAAATGGCATAAGGATCAGATTTGTACCTTTGACATTCAGTAAGAAAAAAAGAGAACACTGTACATTTCTATGCCTTGTTATCAGGAGTAGCCTTAAACTTCCTAAATGAAATTTGATTGGACAGCTTCCTTCTAGGTTTCGCCAAACATGGGTTTGGTGCAAGGATTTTTGACACCCTAGATGAAACCTAATTTTGCCGCCCCCCTTGGCTCCACCCCTGACTCCACCCCCTTTGCCCTGCCCATGTATACCCCACCTTTTTAATGAAGTGTCCATCAAATGCAGCCTCACCAGCTCCATCAAATGCACCCTCACCAGCGCCCATCAAATGCACCCTCACCAGCGCCCATCAAATGCACCCTCTCCAGTGCCCATCAATACAGCTTCTCCAGTGCCCAAGAAATGCAGCCTCTCCAGTGCCCATCAATGCAGCCTCACCAGCACCCATCAAAAGTGGCCTCACCAGCGCCCATCAAATGCAGCCTCTCCAGCGCCCATCAATACGGCCTCACCAGCGCCCAAGAAATGCAGCCTCTCCAGTGCCCATCAAATGCAGCCTCACAAGTGCCCATCAAATGCAGCCTCACCAGCGCCCATCAAAGGCAGCCTCTCCAGCGCCCATCAATACAGCCTTAGCAGCACCCATCAAATGCAGCTTCGCCAGCGCCCATCAATGCACCCTCACTAGCGCCCATCAAATGCAGCCTCACCAGCGCCCATCAATACAGCCTCACCAACGCCCATCAAATGCAGCCTCACCAGCGCCCATCAAATGCAGCCTCACCAGCACCCATCAGCCTCACCAGCACCCACCAATACAGTCTCACCAGCGGCTATCAAATGCAGCTTCACCGGTGCCCATCAATGCAGCCTCACCAGCACCCATCAATGCAGCCTACCAGTGTCCATCAATGAATGTTTGCTCGCTTCCATTCATTTGGGAGTTGGGACATAGGCACAATCCTCTGTTGCCGCTGCGCTTCTGACACTATGTGCGAACGGAGCTGCGGCTGCCTGCTGATGCTGAGACTTAGTTGCTTGCTGCAGAGAGAAGAGAGTAGGAGCTCCAGTGGCTGGGCGCCCTAGGCAGCAGTGCACCCTAGGCAGCTGCCTAGTTTGACTTGTGATAGCACTGGCCCTGTTCATACTGAATCCAAGCGTAGCACCCTCATAGAGTAATGTAGCATAACCACTTCAGCCCCGGAAGGTTTTATCCCCTTCATGACCAGCACTGCGGTACGTTAACTGACAATTGCATGGTTGTGCGATGCTGCACCCAAATAAAATTGATGTCCTTTTTTCCCACAAATAAAGCTTTCTTTTGGTGGTATTTGATCACCTCTGCGGTTTTTATTTTTTGCGCTATAAACTAAAAAAGAGTGACAATTTTGAAAAAAAGAAACAATATTTTTTACTTTCTGCTATAAAACACATCCAATAAAAAAATGTAAAGAATCTAAGTTTCTCATTAATTTAGGCCAATATGTATTCTGCTACATATTTTTGGTAAATAAAATCCCAATAAGCGTATATTGATTGGTTTGCACAAAAGTTATGTCTACAAGTTATGGGATTTTTTTTACTAGTAATGGCGGCGATCAGCGATTTTTAGTGGGACTGCGAAATTGTGGTGGACAAATCGGACACCTAACTGACACTTTTGACATTTGTTGGGGGACCAGTGACATTACTGCAGTGATCAGTGCTAAAAATATGCACTGTTACTGTACTAATGACACTGGCAGGGAAGGGGTTAACATCAGGGGTGATCAAAGGGTTAACTGTGTGCTTAGCTGGTGCTTGCTAACTGTGTGGTTCATGCTCTGACTGGATGAAGACAGAGATCGGTGTTCCACAAGATCTCTATCTTCTCCCCTGTCAGAACAGCGATCTGCTTTTCTTTACATAGGCAGACCGCCATTCTGCCTCTACCGGGAACGATCGCAGGTGGCCGGCTGATTGGCTCCCCCTCTGTCCGAGCCTGCGGCGGCACGTGCACGCCACCCCAGTGTCTATTGCATGAAATGTAGTACAAGTACGTTAGCCGACCTGCTGCAATATCAATACGTTAGGCGGTCGGCAAGTGGGTTGTAACCCTAAAAAAACATGTTAAACTGAATTGTGCTTGTGTGGTGTCATTTTCCCCTTTGTATGCTGTAAAAAACCTGTCTAATCCTGCCTGTTCCTGTGTCCCCCTGTGTGTGCTAACCATGGTGATCATGGCTGCTGATCCCTTATTACCATGGTCAGTTTACGTGCCTCCGTCAGCCAACAGTCTCTCCCTCTCCCCCTCCCTGCCTGTCAGCCCCTGTGTGTGAGCCACCCCTCCTCTCACCTCCTGCCGCTATTCCATGTGGCAGTAAAGTTAGTGTTCTCAATTACTGGCAGCCCCTCTGTTATAACAAGATACTCAGCGTATGCGTTTTTTTTCTAATTCTAATCCTAAATACCTTAATCCACTTTGCCAATGTGCGGTCACGAGACCGCCGGGCTGACATCAGAGGGAGACCTTGTCCCCTCCCACTGTAGTCCTTATGTCGGTGAAGGAGAGCGGCGGGCATTCATGTGACCGGTTTTGGAGGAATGACACTAAGTTAGAAAGGGGTCAGCCAAGCACCTTAGACCAGGCCAGGCTAGCTGGGCTATCTTCTTTTAAAGATGTTTGATTTTCACCTGACCTTCTGATCCAGGTCAAAAAGTACTAAACCTGACAAACCTGATCATTCAGCCTGTTTATCAACTGGTTATCCTAGTTTAGAGAAACTTCCAGGACTTGCCTATCTTTTCCAAATTTGGGCCTCTGTCACTCAAATGGTCAGCTTCTGCATAAGGACAAGATTTTTGACCCTAAAAATCTCTGGGCAAACATCCTTAATGGGTTTGTCATGGTCTTTTGCTGACTTGACTTGACACTTTGGCATTGCCAAAACATGAGATTTGCTTCCGGTGGCCTGATCTTTTTCAAGGATTGTAGAGCATTCATTCTTGTCTTGTGCCATTTGGGCTCACACCAAAAGCTGCAGAGCCAGACCATTGGGGCTCCTCAGATCCATGTCTGTACCAATTCACCCTTGAAGCATGCCTTCAATGGACTTTATTGCATAGCTCCGATTTTCCAAAAGGTAAAATTCAGTCTTTGTAGTGGTGGTGCATCAACTCATAAAATGACTAATTTCCTACCAATGATATGTACCTCTTCAGCTTTACCACAACTGATGTTTTCTTTAGAGATGTGGTGAGACCACATGATATCACAGACGATATTGTCTCAGACAGAGGAATCTGGTTTACTTCAAAGGTCTGGCAGAAGTTCCAAATGCAGTGATACCACTTAAAATTCAACAAAATTATTTTATATAGTCATTGTGTCCATAAATTAGTGTTCATAAACAAAAATGTTCACAATTCTATGCTTCTATTTCTTCCTACCATTTGGGTATCATCTCCATGCAGTACAACCCCAAAGCTGAATAGTGAAATTTTTTTGGGGGAAAAAGTACTAGGGATATAACTTACCTGTAATGAAGTGTATCCCACATGTGGGGAGGTGCAACGTGGTCGTATGGCAGTAAACACTCAGAGTCCAGTTGCAGAAACAGAACTTGTATTAATATTCACAACAAGCCTGGCGGGCAGGCACCTGACCGGGAACCAGGGCCGTCTTAATCACGGGCCCCTGGGCAAAGTAATGCTCTGGGGCCCCTATAATGGAGACAGCGCAGGTAAACAGACATCAAGTGGAGCTCCGCTTTAACTACATGAACAATCATTCTGTACAGCAAAGATACAGAAAATACTACATATATAAAGTAACAAAGCTGTCCTGTGCATATAATATATCTGCTAGAATGATGCTCAGGACAGTTGTAACAAGTATAGACACGGCCGCCAATAAAATTCATGAAGCACCATCCAGCCTGACAGGGCCTCAGATACCCATTGTAATCCCACTACATCTTATATATAATGCCTTGCAAAAGTATTCATCCCCCATTTTTCATGTTTTGTTGCCTCACAACCTGGAATTAACACGGATTGTTTGAGGGTTTGCATCATTTAATATCCAGAACATGCCCACAACTTTGAAGATGGTTTTTTTTTATTGTGAAGCAAACAACAAATAGGACAAAATAACAGAAAAAGTCAATGTGCATAACTATTCACCCCCCTAAAGTCAATACTCTGTAGAGCGACCTTTTGCGGCTATCACAGCTCCAAGTCGCTTTGGATAAGTCTCTATGAGCTTGCCACATCTTACCACTGGGATTTTTGTCCATTCCTCCTTGCAAAACTGCTCCAGCTCCTTCAAGTTGGATGGTTTGCGCTTGTGAATAGCAATCTTTAAGTCTGACCACAGATTTTCTATTGGATTGAGGTCTGGGCTTTGACTAGGCCATTCCAACACATTTACATGTTTCACCTTAAACCATTGAAGCGTTGCTTTAGCAGTGTGTTTGGGGTCATTGTCCTGCTGGAAGGTGAACCTTCACTCTGACCCCTCTACACCCCAGATATCCCCCAAGCACTCTGACCCCTCTACACCCCAGATATCCACCGAGCACTCTGACCCCTCTACACCCTAGATAACCCCCCAGCACTCTGACCCCTCTACACCCCAGATATCCCCCAGCACTCTGACCCCTCTACACCCTAGATATCCCCCTAGCACTCTGACCCCTCTACACCCCAGATATTCCCCCAGCACTCCGACCCCTCTACACCCCAGATATCCCCCCAGCACTCTGATCCCTCTACACCCCAGATATCCCCCCAGCACTCTGATCCCTCTCTGCACCCTAGATATCTCCCCAGCACTGTTACCATATACCATAAGATACCCATTGCATTGTGACCCCACTACATCCCTGATACACCCAACACTGTGGCCTCTCTACATCCCTGATACCTCTAGCACTATAGCCACCCAAGATACCCCAAGCATTGCTACCCCCTATACACCCCAGATCCCCCCTCAGTATTGTTTTCCCCCATACACCCTTGATATCCCCCAGCACCATTATTTCATCCATGTAGTACCCCCTTTTCCAGTGGAGATACAGTGCCCACTTCAAGCACTGTGACAAGGAATTGCCTATACCAATCAAGTCATGGAGGCAGAAGATATCCCCCCCAGCACTCTGACCCCTCTACACCCCAGATATTCCCCCAGCACTGTGACCCCTCTACACCCCAGATATCCCCCTAGCACTGTGACCCCTCTACACCCCAGATATCCCCCAAGCACTCAGACCCCTCTACACCCTAGATACCCCCCCAGCACTGTGACCCCTCTACACCCCAGATATCCCCCAGCACTCTGACCCCTCTACACCCCAGATATCCCCTAAGCACTCTGACCCCTCTACACCCAGATATCCCCCCAGCACTCTGGCCCTTCTACACCCTAGATATCCCCCTAGCACTCTGACCCCTCTACATCCCAGATATCCCCCAGCACTCGGACCCCTCTACACCCCAGATATTCCCACAGCACTCTGACCGCTCTACACCCTAGATATCCCCCTAGCACTCTGACCCCTCTACACCCCAGATATTCCCCCAGCACTCTGATCCCTCTCTGCACCCCAGATATTCCCACAGCACTCTGACCGCTCTACACCCTAGATATCCCCCTAGCACTCAGACCTCCCTACACCCCACATATCCCCCCAGCACTCTGACCCCTCTACACCCCAGATATTCCCCCAGCACTCTGATCCCTCTCTGCACCCCAAATATTCCCCAAGCACTCTGACCCCTCTACACCCCAGATATTCCCCCAGCACTCTGACCCCTCTACACCCCAGATATCCCCCCAGCACTCTGATCCCTCTGCACCCTAGATATTCCCCTAGCACTGTAACCATATACCATAAGATACCCCTTGTATTGTGACCCCACTACATCCCTGATACCCCCTACACTGTGGCCTCTCTATATCCCTAAATGGGAAAAAACTGAGCTAATCCAATGAACTAATATGGGTGGACAAAACCCAAAGCTGCAATTAATGTGGGATAAACACAGATATAGATGAAAAAGAGAAAATCGCGCTTAATGAAGTCCAAATTAATAATATATAATAACTAACATTTTCAATGGGGAAAATGTTAGTTATGACAAAATGCGTCTGAGGAGGTGAGAGGTTCGAAACTCATACATTCCATCTTGCAAAACCATTAGCCCTGGCTGGGGTTATAGCCATCTGCTTATTTTGCTTACAATCTGGTAAGCATGATTTCCATTCTTTCCATGATGGTACACTTTTTGTGATTTAGTCACCGGGTGAACATTGAACGTATCTCCAGTTGGTCAAGCATTTGGAATATCATATGTTAATAATTTGGACTTTATTAAGCGCGATTTTCTCTTTCTCTCTACATCAATGATACCTCTAGCACTATAGCCACCCAAGTTACCCCAAGCATTGCTACCCTCTATACACCCCAGATCCCCCCTCAGCATTGTTTTCCCCCATACACCCTTGATATTCCCCAGCACCATTATTCCATCCATGTAGTACCCCCTTTTCCAGTGGAGATACAGTGCATGTGAACTTTTGGCTATGTGCCCACCTCAAGCACTGTGACAAGGAATCGCCTATACCAATCAAGTCATGGAGGCAGAAGGAGGGGTGGAGGAGGGAGCATCCCTCTGGGCATTCCAAGCCCTTCAGTGCAAACAGTGCTGGACAGCTGGGCTCACCATGACACCATCCACAATTCCACTTCCGCAGGTGGGCTCTCAGTGCTGCCGACTCAGCAGCTCCCACTCCAGCTCCTACCCCACGGCCTCCGAGTCCCGAGCATTCAAGCTGCATGGGACGGGGTCAGAGCATCACTGGCGCTCTGGCCCCACCCCTTCCTGCTGGCGGTGAAATGGGTATCGTTCTGAACAGCACGGCACCCTGCTGCCAGCCTGCCTCCCCTGTGTATCCATCACTCTCAGTGCCATCATGGGGCCTCCAATTTCCAGGCAGCATGTGCTCAAGGAGCAACTTCTTTAGGGCAAGTGCAGGGGTCCCCTATGAAGATGGGGCCCATGGGCAGTGCCCAGGTGTGCCCTCTCATTAAGATGGCCCTGCCGGGAACACTCACAGGATATAACAGCGATGTGTAGCAGAGCAGGCCTCAGCTATGCCGACAGTGTCTGTCTTGAGGGTCGGAATGTGGCCTGACCAGTCTGTTCCCAAATGGGGAGCCTTCCAAGAAGGTTGGTATGTCCCTATCCTTCCCCTACTCATCTGGAACTTCTCTCTATAACTATTCCCTGTTCCTAACAGATGAGTGACCTATGCCTACACTACCCACATGTGAAATGCGCACCAAGCCTCTGAGCCAGGGTTTTAAATAGACTTTGCCTGACCCAAGAAGGCCGCCAGAGTCACAGGCATCCAACCGGATAGCTTCAGCTTCCCCAGTGACCCAGGAAACCATAGAGGAACCATGTTCCTCTTGACTTCCTCTCACCCTGCAGTTGAGAAAGTAGACTGCACCTGTCTACACACATCCTGCAGGTTGATGGTTCCTGTAGAAATCATCCCTTCACTGGTGTTGGTAGTAGCAGCACTGCATGGGTTAACTGCTCAGATTTAATGCAACATGTAGAAGGAAGCATACAGTAAATCTATAGACAACTTTTTTTTTAGTTTTGATTGAATAGTCAATGATTAAAAACCTGGTAATTTCTTTTTTTGCCAGTTATGTCCCATTGAGAAGATTATAATGAACGTCCTACCTTGTAGGCAGAGCAGGAAGTGAAAGGAAATCTCTCTTCATAGTTAGGGAAATCTCCTTTAACTGGAAGTCTCCCCATTCAAAGATCTTTCCTCTGTTCCCGTTCTGGTGACAACTCAAAAGTTAGGTTTCTCCCCCAGTTGCAGTCCTGGTGACTGTAGTAACCAGAACACATAGAGACAATGGCTATCTGTAGCGTAAACATGGCTACCAATAAAAAAAACAAAAACAAATATGGTTCTCATCCTTCGCTGTACTCAATCCAAAAATAGTTTAAAAAAAGTACTAACTTTATATACACATAAAGGAGTATCAGTACAATCTGATGACATCAGAAATGGAAGAAAGGGTAAGTGAATGTGCTCGTCTCTGGCACCATTCTTGAACAGAGCCCTGTATCTTCTGTGCGTTTGTAAATGCATACTTTCTATTAAAAAGACCTGTTAGTAAAGTTGTGACTTTAGGAGAGATCATAAGAAGGGAGACACTGCCATAGTGTGGCGACACTGACAAAGCATCTACCTCCACTGCTGACAACCCCATCGCCTCCATGGCACACTCTAGAGACAACTGCGCAAGCCACCGAAGAACTGTTTATTGAAAAGGCAAACAATGTCTTTACAAAATCAAAACTTGTAACAAAAAACTATATCAAAATGACACAATTATTAAAGCATTACATGCTTTTTTGTTAGTAACAAAGAGATGGCCCCTGCCCCCACCTGTAACTGACCTTTCACAGCAAGGAGCACATGGAAGGGCAAACGCATGAAAGACAAAAAAAAGACAATTCCTAGCTGAACTAACCAACCAGTCTGCTTGCCAACCGAATGAACCTGCCCAACAGTTAAAAACAGGGGTTTAGTTAGCACACAGTTGCAAACACATGCGTAAGCTGCAAGTCCTCTTCACGGCACTCTGTATCACTTGCAGTCCAAATCCTATCATAAATGTATGAGGTTCTCCACAATGGAAGCACATGCATTCTAATGGATAGATAAGGGGCAGGTGGGCCTGGAGGTAGCCCAATCTTCGTTAAAGGCACCGGGGCACATTGGAAACCCAGCTCATAGCACAATGGCAGCAAAGGTGCCCAGTTTGTCCCCTAACCAAATGCTATTTTGTTACCCAAGGCAAGTTGTGTCATGTATGAATAATTCTCACTAGTAATTTCTCTGGCTGCATCTACCAAATCATACAGTCTCCTATACAAATCATGTTTTGTGCATAGACCAGCCATTCTCAACAGGGTTCCATGGAACCCTAGGTTTCCTGCAGAGGTTACTATGAGTTCTTGAGCTATAACTGAATGACCTCCTATCTGATGGTGTCTGCATAGTTCCAAGACCAACTCCACTTGGCATAATCAATGGCATGATCACCAATGATCTTTTTAGGTGTCTGTGAGGGTGGCATTCTGATCACCAATGTAATAGGAGCATTCTTCCCACTGACTTATTATGTAAGGGGTATTCTTCCTATTGACCCAAACTGTAAGGAACATTCTTCCCACTGGATACTTATGTAAGGGGTATTCTTCCTATTGCCTCCTATTGTAAGGAAAATTCTTCCCACTCACCACCAATTTAGGGACATTCTTCCCACTGACCACCAATGTAAGGAACATTCTTCCCAATTACCACCAATGTAAGGAGCATTCTTCCCACTGACCACCAATGTAGGGAACATTCTTCCCTCCAACCACCATTGTAAGGGACATTCTTTCCTCTAACCACCAGTGTTAAGGGACATTCTTCTTAGTGACCACCAGTGTACGGAGCATTTTTTCACTGACCACAAATGTAAGAAGCATTCTTCTCGCTGACCACTAGGGATAAGCTGAATGTTCAGACGCTGAACGTTAAGGTGTTCAGTGTGGCCAAACATGACAGTTTCCTGCTGTCAATGGTTGCTAAGGAAGCACTGCTGCATCCATGTCAACCGCGGACATCACCCACCTGGCCACGTAAGCAAAGGAGGGGATGGGGGGTGACATCACTGATTATATATGGCCACATAGCCCCTTCCCTTATACTGCTGATAACAGCTATGGGAGGAGGCGGATGTACATTGTGTGACTTTTTAAAAATTTATTTTTAAGAAAGAACTCGTAAAAAACTGTGTTTGTACTTTTATTTACACACTATATTTTTTATGTGAATGAGTAGGCATACTGAGTACCCCTTATTTATTCACATGGGTGGGATTATCTGGGGGACCCCTTTTTATTAAAGGGGGCTTCCAGCTTCTGATAATCCCCCCCCCCCGCCGCCTAGAGACCCCCACAACGACTACGTTGTGGGAAAGTGGAAGGTCTGTTGTTACGGAGAAGAGTGAGAGGCCAATATAATCTTCATCAAACCAAAGTGTTGTTCAGATGATTATTTGTCATGTTAACTGCATCTCGTCTTTTATTGTATTGTGTTATGGAATATATTTTTAATTTTGTATATTAAAATTTACTCTTTTATATAAATACTGTAGTGATTGATGCCCTAAAAAGTCCCATTTAGAGGATTCTTTCTATTTTGGTATGCTGTGGGCAAGAGGCTGTTGTCTTCATCAACATAGGAACTAGGTGCTTTGCTACACTCTGGCAAGGTACCCCCCCATGTTGAGGGCATGTGGTTTGATATGGTTCAGGAGGACGGCAGACCCCCCCCCCCCCGCCCCCCACACACACACTTTCATTTTTTCATTCATGAGGGGTCCTTCTTAAAGTTCATACTAGACCTAAAGTTCCCGTCTTAAATTATCGGGGTCCCCCATTAACATCTGTACCAGGCCCTCATCTTTGATAAGGATATGGTATAGATGAATGGAATCCCCAGCCGCTTTGATTACAAACAGAGCAAAGCAGTTGGGAGCTGTCATTTTGCCAGCAATTTGAACACACTTTTTAGTTTTTAAATGTTAGTAGTAAACATTGTGTACATTGAACAGATGTGCCACTACAGGGTCAGTGCATCCCCCAGGCATGTTATTTATTAGTTTTGTATTTTTAATATTTGAAGGGTAACTCTTTTGAAAAAAAAAAATCCCCTCTGGGTGATAAATGTACTTTGCAGGGATTTTAAAGGGGTTGTAAACCCTGGAGGTTTTTCACCTTGATGCATTCTATATTAGATATCTTCTTTTAGATTCCCTTCACCATAAGAACATTCATAGCGCTTGATCATTTTTATAGGCGGCAGGAGGGGACGCCCCCCCTCCCGCTGCCCTCCGGGCTTCTCCCAGCTCACCCCTGCAATTGGTGAAGTGGAGAAGGAACCAACTGGCGCTGGATGTTGACCATAGAGATTTCCGGCGGGCCAGATGGTCCCCGGAGTCTCTCTGATCGTTCGGAGGCCAGGCGTGATGTTATGACTTCACGCCTGGCCTCTGCATTTGAAAAAATGCCGCCGCCTCGGCTGGGAAGCCAGGATATTCTTTTTTTTTTCTTCTTTTTATTTCAGGCTTCCCAGCCTAGAGATGAGATGTAGGGACTTATTGACCCCATATCTCACTGTAAAGAGGACCTGTCACGCACTATTCCTATTACAAGGGATGTTTACACTCCTTGTAATAGGAATAAACGTGATTTAAAAAAATGTAAAAAGAAAGCATCAAATTAGAAAAATGAAAGTAAAATTATTAATAAAAAAAAATATATATATTTTTTTTACAGTGCCCCTGTCTCCATGTGCTCGCTTGCAGAAGCAAACGCATACGTAAGTTGCGCCCACATATGTAAACCACACATGTGAGGTATCGCTGTGAACGTTGGAGCGAGAGCAAGAGTTCTAGCACAAGACCTCCTCTGTATCTCAAAACATGTAACCTGTAAAAAAATGTAAAGCGTCGCCTATGGGGATTTTTAAGTACCTTCATTAGGCACCATTCCATGAGCATGTGCAAGTTGAAGTGAGACATGCTAGGTATATATTTATATTTACTCAGTGTAATCATCATTCACATTATGCCAAAATATTGGGCTAACTTTACTAGTTTTTTTTTTAAACGCGTTTGAAAAATTTCTGCGCACATACCTTGCAAGGTAATAAGTTGCAATGGCTGCCATTTTATCCTCTTTAAAAACATATATAATGTTTGGGGGTTCTGTGTAATTTTCTTGCAAAAAAAATTGGATTTTTTACATGTAGGAGAGAAATGTCAGAATTGGTTAACAAACTTTCTTGCAGCTTCCTACCTTTTGTTATTCTAAATAAATAGCTGTTTGATTGTCCAAAGTGATTTTTATGGGGGTGATTTCATTATTATCAATCAGCTGCTGCACCTGCAGGGCTCTAATGAGGAAAGTGGAAGAGTCTGCGTCCCTTTAGACATGATTTTCCTTTGGGAGTATCTAACAAAATATGAAATTTTTGTTGCCGGGGATGTCCAAAATCTGATTTGTATGTTATTTATGGGAAATCTGTGTATCTGTGTACAGAGCACCTCCAGGTAGCCACATTGCATTGCATTTTACAGAAAATGACAGTGCTGCAGATTGAAAAGGATAGGTCATTTTTAATAACCTTCAATTACAATATGACTTGCGTCGCAATTGTATACACTATGCTGTCATTTTTTTTTTTATTTGCTATTTTTTCCCCACAAAAGTAGAGTTACTCTTTAAATGTAGGTATTACTAAAATTATAGCTCCCCATAAAACCGAACTTCCTTTATTTGTTTATTTTTTTGCTTTGTTGCCTGTCCTAAAATCCCTTGCCTATTAGCCAAAAAAAAATCGCCAGAACTCTTTTATAACATTTGGCTCCCATTGACTTTAATAGGGTTTAGCCAAAAATGTAGTAATGTTCCCCAAACCCTGCTCAAACCGAACCAAGGTTTGGCTTATCATTACTGACCACCAATGAAAGAAGAATTGACATTCTCATTGTTCCCACTGAACACAAATCTAAGGACATTCTTTCTGCTGACCACCAATGTAAGGAACATTCTTCCCACCGACAACCAATGTAAGGAACATTCTTCCCACCGACCACCAATGTAAGGAACATTCTTCCCACTGACCACTAATGTAAGGGGCATTCTTCCCACTGACCACCAATGTAAGGAACATTCTTCCCACTGACCACTAATGTAAGGGGCGTTCTTCCCACTGACCACTAATGTAAGGGGCATTCTTCCCACTGACCACCAATGTAAGGAGTATTCTTCCCACTGACCACCAATGTGAGGAGCGTTCTTCCCACTGACCACCAAGGTAGGGTGCATTCCTCCCACTGACCACCAATGTAAGGGACATTCTTCCCACTGACCACCAGTGTAAGGGGGACCTTCTTACCACCTCCAATGGATTGCATTTAGCAGGGTTTCCCAGAAGCTTAAAAAATATTTCAAGGTTCCTTAGGGGATAGAAGGTCAAGAAAGGCTGACCATTCTAAAATACAGTTACATGCTAGACGCTACAAAGTATAATTAAATTGTGGCCACCATAGATAACATGCATATGCCCAATAGACCCAGATACAATCATGGGATGGGGGTTGGGGAGTCACAACTGGCCCGTGTATACATTTGAAGCCTCAGCTCCCAAATGAAATAACTGCAAAATCAATGCCATCTCTAAAAATACAATAGATCATTCTTTCTCAACCAGGGTTATGAGGTTCCACGAGAGGTTGCTAAGGCTTCCTTGTGCAATGAACAACTTCTGCCACTGACATAGGTGTGCGCACAGGGTGTGCCAGGTGTGCCCAGGCACACCCTAATCACCCTGTGCAGCACAGAATTCCCCCTACTGCCCTGCCCCCCCCCCCCACAGCACTGCCAGCTTCCCTTCTCTCCTCTCCCACCGGCTGTTGCTAAGGGGATGTTTTATGGTAAGTGGGGGAAGGGGCCAGTAAATATGTAATTTACTGGCCCCTTCACTTTCTAAATGAACATTGTGAGTGATCATTAGTGTGTGTTTGAGCTTTGGGGTGCACACCCTAATGAAATAGGCTGTGCACACCTATGGCCACTGAGGTGAATGATCAGTGATTTTTTTTTTTTTTGTTGCTATATCTAAGGGTGGATTCTTTCAACCACCACAAATGTAAGGAGTATTCTTCTTAATACCATAAGCTGCTGTTATAGTCATTATTAGCAGGGTTTCCCTGAGCCCAGAAAATTATTTCAAAGGGTTCCTCCATGTTAGAAAGGTTGAGAATGGGGCACAATAGGTTTAAAACCATAGAGCCAGAGAGCAGGGTGTGTTTTTTTTATTTTTTTTTTATTTTTATGGAGATCTATTAATAAATGAGAACATTGTGCTGGGTGACAATGAGCAGTAGGAGATAGAATGGACAGGAGGAGGCAGAAGAAGAGAGGGGGTCCTGGTGACACCTGATCCAAGATGTCACCCCACCTTCTTGCTCTCTCCTGCAGCATCCCCTCCCTTTTGATGCTCTTTCCTCTTGTATTATGGTCAGCTGATATGTGCTCCATCCTCTCCCCCTCCTCTTCACCATCAGCATCATCAGCAGTAGCACAGTGCTCCCTCCTCCCTCTCTCCACCCCATCCCCTGCAATCAGCTGACAGCAGCCTTCTCCTCTCTGCACAGCTCCTGGATCAGATTTAGCGCTTGGACCGGGACAGGATGGCACCCAGCGGGCTCAAGGCGGTGGTGGGAGAAAGTAAGATGAATATTTGGGGTAGAGGGGAGGTGGGGGGCCCGGGGACCCCAATGTCTTATTATTGTGCTGTCCTTGTCTGTGGATTAGACCCCTCCCTGGCTGCTGCGGATGTGTGGCTGCATCATGCACCAGATCCATCCCTGTCCTCTGTGCCATCAGTCCCCTTGTATTGTCGGTCCTTGGACAATGCTGGTCCTGACCCCTGCATTGTATGGCTGGTACCCCATCCAGTCTGCATGCTCCCCATAATCAGGCCAGATGGCTCCCCATGGCATACTGCAACATCAATCATCTCTGTGATCCTAACTCCTCCCTATACACTCACCCCATCCCTTCTTCTCTCCATCCCTCCATCTTCCTCTGCAATCCACCTGTCTACAATAGCCGGGGATTATTTATTCCAGGACCGGCAATAGGGATCCTATGTAGTGGCAGCTTCTAGTAACATACTGGCATCATTAATCATTTCCCATCCCCTCCTAGGCTCCACCTTTTCCCATCATCTTCCCCTTCTTTGTAACAGTATCCATATCTGCTTGTGATAGTATTAATGTACCTTTCCATTCTATCCCTCCTTGTAACTGTATCAATTAACCCTCTATTTCCTTTTCTCCATCTAATTGTATCAATATCACCTTATAACTGTATCAATATACCTTCCAATGCCATCTCTCCGTGTAACTGTATCAATGTACCTTCCAATTCAATTTGTATACACATCTCTCTATAAAAGTATCAAAACACCTTCCTATTCTTTGTTTATGTAATTGTATCAGTATTTCCACATAACTGTATCAATTACCCTTCAAATTCTTTTCCTCCATGTAATTGTATCAGTATCTCCTTATAACTGCATCAATATACCTTCAAATTCAGCTTATATCAACACACCTTTATTTGTTTATGTAATTGTATCAATATATCCTTATAACTGTCACAAAAAGGGGGTTTTGGTACTTTAAATGAGAGATGTATACCAAAAAGCAGTCATTGCGAAGATCGTTTTTTTTTTATCTGTACCTTATGAGGTCATATACAGCATTCTCAATTACAAAAATACAGACCTTATAACTGTATCAATATACCTTCTAGTTCAGATTGTATCAATCAACACACCTTCCTATTCTTTACCCATATGTAATTGTATCAATATCTCTTTATACATGTAATACTATACCTTCCAATTGCATCTATCATTGCAACTGTATCAATTAATCTTCTGATTCATTTCCTTTATGTAAATGTATTAATATATTTTTATAACAGTATCATTATACCTTCAAATTCTATTCTTCCTTGTAACTGTATCAATATACCTCCCCATTCTGATTATCTGTCTTTACACATCACCCTATTAACCGTCTCACTGCCCCCCACCCAAATCTCCTGGGGGTAATTACTTCCGTCACAGTTGCTGGACAGGGGGTCAGGATTGACCTTTATTGGCCTGCTGTTATTAATGTCTGTTTGCAGAGGGCAGGACAAGATACCAAATGTAGGATCGTATATAGGGCTACAATGTAGGATCATACAGACCATGTATGTATGTATTACCCTGTATCAATTTCTATAATTGATTTATGGAGTTATAGTAGACTGTAGCTTTTTGTAGATGGTTGTAATATAGTGTGCTGAAAAAGAAATATGTATATTGACCATTTCATCATTTATATACTTATATACATATGCACACATGGATGCACTAAACTTCCCAATCTGCTCTAGAAATATATATATATAATTGCATACAGTACACCTACGTACAGATATATAAATACATATGTTCGCTTACATATACACACATGAATACACTAAGCAGCAAAAAAAATGTGTGTGTGTGTATATATATATATATATATATATATATATATGTGTGTGTGTGTGTGTGTGTGTGTGTGTGTGTGTGTGTGTGTGTGTGTGTGTATATACCATACAATACACTTACATACATGTACACACATGGATACACTAAATAGCAAAACTTCCTGAAAATATTATTGTAATAAAAACAGTATACACAAAACAAAAATATTGTATTTATATATACTAAACAGTAATATCTTACTAAAAATGATCGTAAAAAATATATATATATATACTTAACAGTATACACAGACATATAATGTGTGTGCTATGTAGATTGTGTCACATATGATGCCTGCTGCTACTGAGCAGATGTTCTAGTACATAATTTATTAGTACGGTTATGGCTGGCTATGTAGGCAGTCACATGACAATCAAAGGTAGAGGTCATAATGACCATAAACATGGGACTAGCTTCAGTGTGCCTATGAACTGTAATACAGTAGACAGCCCCTAGATTTACTTCATTAAAGTGGAACTAAACCCTCCTGTCCTTTTCAGCCAAGGAAGCTGCCATCCATAGCTTCTGTTTGATTTGCAACTGCCATGGTGCTGCACAGGTGATCAGTTCTAACGCCAGCTATTTGATGGTTTGACGCCCAATGAAATGTGACAGTTAGGTATCCCAGCATGGCAGGAATGTAACGGATTACCTGTTAAATTGATGGGTTTAATTCTGCTTTAGGTATTTCTTCATTGGTGGAATAGTGAAGTCTATATTTGGATGAGGTTTTCCTGAAAAATCGAAATCTGTTAGCAGCACATTTAATGGACTTGGTGGATATCCCTCCCTCCTAGATTGTAAGCTCTAACGAGCAGGGCCCTCCGATTCCTCCTCTATTGATTTTGTATTGTAATTGTACTGTCTGCCCTAATGTTGTAAAGCGCTGCGTAAACTGTCGGCGCTATATAAATCCTATATAATAATAATATGAATTAACACAGCTCAGCAGTTTCTATTGCTACCAGTGGCAGCTGGTGCTCCACTTTTTTTAGGGGGGGGGGGGGCAAAAAAAAAAACACCCACTGAAATCTGAAATTTGCGAGAGCAAATGTAAATTCTTTTGTGTTTTTAGATAGCAGTCACATGATCACTTTTTGACTGTCTCAGTTGGAGCCATTGGCAGGGAGAGCATGTCACTTCCGGTTATATCACCCTTATGTCCCAAAGTATAATCCTCCTTCCTCTTCCCATTAACCAGATAGGCTTTCAGGCATGTCATGCATCCACACATCAACTTGAAGCTATGTATGGGAAGTGTGCACATCAGGGTGACAACGCCAACACTGCATTGTCAGCCCGTGGGTGAACATTGTTATCCTGAAAAGGGAAGTGGCATCAATAGAATTTTAAACAATTTAATATTTTATTACGCCAAAGGAAAAAAAGGAAGAAAAATATGCTAAAAGGTTTTCAGGGTGTCTCTGTAGCAATATAAAAAAACATAGCCGATAGCTTTATATATGTTTTGTATTTTTAATGCGTATCATTTGATTTTATGTATATACAATTTTCTATCTATCTATCTATCTATCTATCTATCTATCTATCTATCTATCTATCTATCTATCTATCTATCTATCTATCTATCTATCTACAGTCGTGCTCATAAGTTTACATACCCCGGCAGAATTTATGATTCCTTGGCCACTTTTCAGAGAATATGAATGATAACACAAAAACATTTCTTTCACTCATGTTTAGTGTTTGGCTGAAGCCATTTATTATCAATCAACTGTGTTTACTCTTTTTAAATCATAATGACAACAGAAACTACCCAAATGACCCTGATCAAAAGTTTAGATACCCCAGTTCTTAATACCGTATATTGCCCCCTTTAACATCAATGACAGCTTGAAGTCTTTTGTGGTATTTGTGGATGAGGCTATTTATCTTCTCAGATGGTAAAGCTGCCCATTCCTCTTGTCAAAAATCCTCCAGTTCCTGTAAATTCTTGGGCTGTCTTGCATGAACTGCACATTTGAGAACTCTGAGTGGCTCAATGATATTGAGGTCAGGAGACTGAGATGACCACTCCAGAACCTTCACTTTATTCTGCTGTAGCCAATGACAGGTCGACTTGGCCTTGTGTTTTGGGTCATTGTCATGTTGGAATGTCCAACTACGTCCCATGCGCAGCTTCCTGGCTGATGAAGGCAAATGTTCCTCCAGTATTTTTTGACAACATACCGCATTCATTTTGCCATCAATTTTGACCAAATTTCCTGTGCCTTTTGTAGCTCACACATCCCCAAAACATCAGCGATCCACCTCTGTGTTACACAGTAGTAATGGTGGGATACTTTGTGGCATTTGCGTAGTAATGGCTTTCTTCTGGTGACTCGACCATGCAGCCCATCTTTCTTCAAGTGCCTCCTTATTGTGCATCTTCAAACAGCCACACCACATGTTTTCAGAGAGTCCTGTATTTCAGCTGAAGTTGTTTGTGGGTTTTCTTTGCATCCCAAACAATTTTCCTGGCAGTTGTGGCTGAAATTTTAGTTGGTCTACCTGACCGTGGTTTGGTTTCAACAAAACCCCTCATTTTCCACTTCTTGATTAGAGTTTGAACACTGCTGATTGGCATTCTCAATTCCTTGGATATCTTTTTATATCCCTTTCCTGTTTTATACAGTTCAACTACCTTTTCCCGCAGATCCTTTGACAATTCTTTTGCTTACCCCATGACTCAGAATCCAGAAACATCAGTGCAGCACTGGATGAAAGATGCAAGGGTCTGTCAGGAGTCCAGTAACTCATTGACCTTTTATACACACACTGATTACAAGCAAACAGATCACAGGTGAGGACAGTTACTTTTATTAGTCATTCAAACCTCTTTGTGTCAACTTATGTGCATGTTATCAGGCCAAAATCACCAGGGTATGTAAACTTTTGATCAGGATAATTTGGGTAATTTCGTTTCTGTTGTCATTATGATTTAAAAAGAGTAAACACCGTTAATTGATAATAAATGGCTTCAGCCAAACACTAACCATGAGTGGAAGAAATATTTTTGTGTTATCATTCATATTCTGTGAAAAATAGCCAAGAAATCATAAATTCTGCCAGGGTATGTAAACTTATGAGCACAACTGTGTGTTTGTGTGTATATATATATATATATATATATATATATATATATATATATATATATATATATACACACACACACACTATATTTCTAAAAGTATTGAGACGCAATAAACGTTAATGACATCCCAGTCTTAGTCCGTAGGGTTTAATATTTAGTTGGCCCACCCTTTACAGCTATAACCGCTTCAACTCTTCTGGGAAGGCTGTCCACAAGGTTTAGGAGTGTGTCTATGGGAATGTTTGACCATTCTTCCAGAAGCACATTTGTGAGGTCAGGCACTGATGTTGGATGAGAAGGCCTGGCTTGCAGTCGCCGCTCAAATTCATCCCAAAGGTGTTTCTTCAGGTTGAGGTCAGGACTCTGTGCAGACCAATCAAGTTCCTCCACCCCAAACTCAAACTGCAGAGCTAACAACATCAATATCAATATCAGTCACACACACCCTCTGTGTAGTTATTATTAGGTAAAAGGCAGTTAGACCACTAGCTAAAACATTTAAAACGCAATATGCAATGTCATGTGCTACAACCTAGGGTGACCCAGTTCTGCCCTGCAAATGCTAATATATAAAAATAGTTTTTTGTTTTTTTTAAAAAGCCCCAGCAAAAAAAAAAAAGAAAAAGAAAATAATTAAAGGTTAAAAAAAAAAAAAAGAGGGATACTGCTTTATTTCTTACAGAATGTGATGTATGCACATTGCTGGTAGAAAAACTAGTAGACTTGATTGGATTCTGATGGTCTTTGAAATAATTGGCCATTGTAGAATTAAGTAAATATAGTGCCTGTATGCTATTTAAATATATTAGACCTGAAGTAAAGTCCCCATAGTTTACACTTTATGGGTGACTCCCATACACAAGCTAGTGCAATTCTGTTGCCGTTCATTAGAGGTGAGTTAGGTCGGTAGGTGGAATTTGACACACAAATGTGAAATGATGTTATGTGAAGATTGCCTTGGTAGCTGGTAATGGGGAAATATTTCTAACGTACGCTTTTCAAGCAAGAGAAAACAAATACTTACTGCGTACATTGACTGAATCTGTTTTCAGTCAATCTAAAAAGACCACTTAAATCTCCAGTAAGATTCATTAAATATTTGATCTAAAAAAATAATCAATTATGCAGAAGATCCTGATGTATAGAAGACGGCATTTCTGATGCATGAAATCGCAGTTGACCTGGAAAGGTGAAGGCTGACTGCTAGTAAAAACATATAAAGCACGATTTTATGCAACCTTTGTCCATACAGTATTACCACCGTTTAGCTAAAATATAAAATGGCTAATATTACAGTAAAAAATATCATATCATGTTACAGGTCTAAGCTGAGCATTTTTCAGCAGAAGCTGAGTGTTTGTACAGGCATTTTTGCATGTTTTTCAACACATTTCAGGCTTGAGCATTTTTTTTTTCTTTTAGGCAATGGAAAGCTAGTTACTTGATGAAAGAAACTGTCAAAAATTATTATTACCTGAGCATTTCACACATTTTTGATGCAGAAATATAGGTATAGGCTGCACTTCTAATGCCGCGTACACACGAGCGGACTTTCTGGCAGACTTGGTTCAGCGGACTGGACTCCGTCGGATAATTCGATCGTGTGTGGGCTCCAGCTGACTTTTTTTCCCCAAAAGTCAGACGGACCTAGAAATAAAACATGTTTCAAATCTTTCCGACGGACTCGAGTCCGGTCGAAAAATCCACTCGTCTGTATGCTAGTCCGATGGACTAAAACCGACGCTAGGGCAGCTATAGGGTAGTGGCTATCAACTTCCATATTTTAGTACAGTCGTACATCATCACCTATGAATCCGTCGGACTTTGGTGTGATCGTATGTGTCCAAGTCCGTTCGTTTGAAAGTCCGTCAGAAAGACTGTCGGACCTAGTCCGTTGAAAAGGCCGCTCGTGTGTACGCGGCATAACACTGTTTGACCTTTGTGGCCAGTAGCTGCTTGTAGTGACACTAGCAGATAGTGCCAAGTATGTGACAGTAAGAAAGATAACCCATCATCAGCATTTTGATACAAATAACATACACTTTTATTAGTGCAAAGTCACATGTGCCGTATGTAGCCAATGTTTTAGGGCCATGCAGGTGATCCTTTCTCAATGCGACGTAGTGACCACCCCAGTGTTCGACAATGGTGTTCGGTGGGTGTATTTAGTGATACTAGCAGAAGGTGCCATATAGGCCACGGCAAGAAAGATGAGCCATACAAATAACATACACTTTGATTAGTGCAAAATTACATGCATCCTATGAAGCCAATATTTTGGGGTTGCACAGGGTCTCTTCCTCAAGGTGACATGGTGACCACATGGTGCTCCCATTGAAGTATGTTGAGGACAAAACACTCTGCACTAAAAGAAGCTTTTTCAAAGACAAGCTTCAAGCAACACTATGGGGTTGATTTACTAAAGGGAAAAAGACTGTGCACTTTGGAAAATGCAGTTGCCCTCTTCAAGAGCAGTTGCTCCAGAGCTTGGTAAATGAGCAGAAGCTCTTCTGACTTCCATCATCCAATCATGTGCAAGCAAAAATGCTTTTTTTTAAATTTTTCTTGCACGTGATTGGGTACTCTTTGCAAAGTGAAGCCTTACCTCATTTACTAAGCTCTGGAGCAATTGCACTTGCAGAGGGAAACTGCCCTCTGCAAAGTGCACAGTTTTTTTTGCCTTTAGTAAATCAACCCCTATGTCCAGATGTGAACAGGCACTATTGAATATAATGGAAATCCTAGTGTCGAGCATTGACGTGCTTGTAGTGAAGCCATGTATGACTGTTACAGGCTGTATAACAGACATATGGTTATGGTGTACTCTTAAACCAAAAAAAGTTCATAGGGACTCCTATGGAGTGGTCATGGTGGTTGGAACCAATAAATGGTTTAGATTAGCCTTTTTTTTTCTTTTTAACGTGGATGTACCCTTGAAATAACTTTCTGGTCTCAAGGAACCCCTGCTTATAATTGCTATATCTACAGTTCACTGATTATTAGCACAATGGTTTTTGAGAAGAACGCTTTTTACATTTGCCATCATTTGGAAGAATCCCCTCATTACAGATAGCTAATAGGATCATTGTTGTCAGTGGTTTTGTATCTGAGAAGTTGCTCATTGCTCAAGGAACCCCTTTTATCCTACAGAGGAACTCTAGAGATCCATGGATCCCTGGTGAGAAAGGCTGGCCGAGATGGTGTGAGAGGGGCATGAGCTCTGGAATAGCTGGATAGTGAGTAAGGGCCCCCAGAAAAGAGATGAGATTTCCCAAGTGATACGAAATGTCTATCTAAATGGGTATAGTGGCTGTAAGAAAGCAGGGAGAATAGTATTTATTTGAAGATGTACAGAGATGGGGGATAGAATTGAGAGGTTGGGGTGAATGGTAGAGAGGAGCATAAGGGATAGGGGGTATCAATCAATAGGTGCTAACTGAGGTCCCACCAGTGTATTAGGTTCCTCCGAAAAATATAGATGCCTGTTGTCTGCAACAGTGTGAGAAACATAGATCATCAGGAGTAGAGGAATTAAAAAATATATATTACTCAATATGGAGCCTATACCTCTTTTAATATAATAAAGCATCTTGCTTGCTCTAGAAAACCCACCTTCAACCGGGGTTCCGTTAAACCCCTGGGTTTCTTCTGAGGTTGCCAGGTGTTTATTTAGCTGTGGCTGATTAGCCTCCCATCTGATGGAGTCTGCATAATTCCAGGGCCAATACCATTTGGCAAAACCAGCAGCATGAGACCAATGATCTTTTTAGCTGTCTTTTAAGGTTGGCATTGTTCATATTGACCACCAACGTAGGGGGTATTTGCCCCACTGACCCCCAATTAATTGGATTTGATAATTGTTGCCCCTGAAATTTTTTAAGGGATTCCTCTGGGGTAAAAGGTTGGAAAAGGCAGCTTTAGAAGCTACAAATTAGCATTGCATGCTGTCAATAGATCTGAAATTAACCAAGAAACATAAAGCCCCTTCTAAGATTTGCTATCTTTGAATTATCCAAATGTACTTGTAGGTGGGGATTACTGCGCTCAAGTGTGGACCCAAAGAGTATGCTCACTAGTGTCCCCAAAGGCAGGCTGAGGGTGCCAATTATTGCAAGGTTGGCATTAAGGCAACACTCCAACTTAAAAGGGATGCTTCCTCGCAAGAACACAATACCTTGTAAACCGTGACACAAGTTTTTAACTCATTACACTCTGTACACTATGGATAACAGTTCACCAATATACTTCATAACTCATCTCTCTGTATTGTGCAACATTTCTGAGCTGGTACCGCTGAGCATATACTGGACTCCATCAGCACAGTTACCCATCACTTCACTCCCAGTAACAATGATTCATATATTACACTTGAATAACTAGAGAGCTTAACTCTTGTACATATCCTGTGCTTACTCTTTTCCCAAGGCCTCACACCGTCTTCCATGACTTCCAGACTGGGTGCCTAGGACACCCCATGCCTCGAGTCTGACTGAGAATTGGGGTTCTGATCACTAGGGAAGGAGCCTAAGCACACAGGCTCCTTCACTAGCAGGGCCTTCCGTCACCTTTGCCAAGTCACACCGCTACCGGCTGGCTGCTTATGCACTCAACATTAGAACTGAAGTCACCTCCTCTAAACGCCCCATCCCTACCATCTCACGCACAGAAGTGAATGCATACGTCGCGCCCGCATATGTAAACGGTGTTCAAACCATACCTGTGAGGTATCGCCACGATCGTTAGAGCGAGAGCAATAATTCTAGCACTAGACTCCCTCTGTAACTGTAATCGGGTAACCTTTAAAAAATGTTAACTCTTCGAATTTGGAGATTTTCTAAGTACCGTAGTTTGTCGCCATTCCACGAGCGTGCGCAATTTTAAAGCGTGACATGTTAGGTATCTGTTTACTCAGTGTAACATCGTCTTTCACATTATACAAAACAATTGGGTTGACTTTTTCACAAAAAAGAAAGACCGCAGTGCAAAAACAGTGTGACATAAAATATTGCAATGACTGCCATTCTATTCTCTATGGTCTCTGCTAAAATAAAATGTATAATGTTTTGGGGGTTCTAAGTGATTTTCTAGCAAAAAAACACAAATTTTTACTTGTAAACAACAAATGTCACAAAAAGGCATGGTCTTTAAGTGGTTAATGATAAGTCCACTTTAAGATAATTGTATATAGGTAGGTTAAGATAATTCTATATTAGGTAGGCTGGAAAAGAACTAACTAGCTATAAAAACAAAGCAGATCAATTGCAGGTAAGAACTCATTTTGTGGTCTCTCTTTGCAGTGTGTCATCCTCTTCATCACCATGCCTGCTTTTATTTGCTCAGCTGTACACAAAAGATAAGTTCTGAATGAGCTGGCAACATTATGTAAAGTTGGCCATTTCTGGATGGAAATGAAGTTGGTAGATCAATCATTCGAATTCCGTATGGCTAGTGCGTTTACTGTGACAATCAATTTTCTGTTTCAAGATAGAAAATGAAGGAACAAACATAATGGAATATTTTTTATTTAACTGAACGTTTTTCACATTTTCAGGTCTTCGAATTAAAAAAAAAAAATAATAAGTGAGATGTGCATTGAGCTACAATGAGCTATAGGGCTAGTAGTAGAAATCAATCCAAAAAAATAATGTTTAATATTGAAAATGATCAGAAAAAAGTTTGCTGGAAAATTTTTGATGCAACGATTGGCCCATCGAATGCTATATCGAAAGAATGTTTCAATATTCGTTAGAATTTCCGTTTTTTTCTACTCCTCTATGGCCAGCTTTAATTGTATGTAAACCAATAACAAAATCTAATTTTCAATATTTTTACATCTGCAGCTTTTATTAAACTAATTGGTGATCCCTCCTGTTAAAGAGTGACAGGGCTCTGTTCTTGCACCCCCCCCCCAGCTGCGCTCCTGTGTTGTCACCTTAAGCATATGTTGCCATCACACCAAGGACCAATATAACTATATACCATACCTGGCTGATGCCCCTGGAAGCTGGAAATCACTGAAGTAGACACCGCTATTCCAGTGATCTCCACTTGCTTCTGGGTCCCTTGCTGAGCTGGTGCCCTGATGCAATTAAAATACAGGAGTTTGGCTGCTCAGCATGGGCACAATTCAGAGAATGCTGTCAGGATCCGGGTCTGAACCTGGAACCTCTGTGCTGTCTTTTAACTGTGTCACCTAAGATGCTGGGCAGCTCTCTGCATGATTCCTTGGACAACCCTGCTTTGTCTTGCTTCTAGTGAGCCTTGAACCCTTTGCTTCTTCCATGAACTTCCTGATTTAAGCCATTTCTCTGCACTTCCTGTTTGTCAGATTTTTGTGCTCTCTCCAGCCAATATTGTGCAACTTGCTGCTGTCTATATTTCACTACCACTCGGTACCAAACTTTGGCTTGTTCCTCAACTACACTTCTGCTGGCTCCCAACCTGCAACCACTTGTTACTGACCTTTGGCTTGTTTAGTGATTAAGCTTTTGCTTGATCCCTACCTATTCCATCTGCCCATGGACCCTGGCTTGGTCACTTCCTGGTGGGGCGATCCTGAGGACTGCGACCTGCTGCTAACATGCAGCAAATCATCTCACCATTAGAAGCTCTAGTGAGCCCGTGTCATCTGCCACCAGGGTGACTTGCTTGTGTACTGATCTTGCTGGGCGGTGGGAGCATCTCTACTGCTATAGCTATAGGTCATCGAACCTGACCCCTGACTGGGACAAATGGCTTGCTTTTTCGGAATTAATGCAAAGCATTCTCTGATTGGACGAAGTGGAGAGGCAGCCTGAATTTTAAGGGCTTTTGATTGAATGATGGCTAGAAAGAATGTTCTGATGGAGAATTTTTCTATGAATGTTCGAAAGATAATCTCACTGTTTTATGGCCATCTTCAATCTTGGGGTTACATGTGTAGGAGAAAGTGGGGACATATTTTATTACCCATTATCCTAAAAAAGACATCTTTTGTAATCATCTTCTTTCCAATTTTAATTGACCATAGTATGTTTGAGTTACTATGGCAGAGAAAATAGGTTGTATTCTTCCAGGAATGGATGTGAATAGGCCTATAAAGACCTGTAGAGTGCTATGGAATTTGTTGTCACTATATACAGTATCTCACAAAAGTGCGTACACCCCTCATATTTTTTAAAATATTTTATTATATATTTTCATGTGACAACACTGAAGAAATGACACTTTGCTACAATGTAAAGTAGTGAGTGTACAACTTGTATAACAGTGTAAATTTGCTGTCCCCTGAAAATAACTCAACACACAGCCATCTAAACCGCTGGCACACCCCTAAGTGAAAATGTCCAAATTGGGCCCAAAGTGTCAATATTTTGTGTGGCCACCATTATTTTCCAGCACTTCCTTAACCCTCTTGGGCATGGAGTTCAGCAGAGCTTCACAGGTTGCCACTGGAGTCCTCTTCCACTCCTCCATGATAACATCACAGAGCTGGTGGATGTTAGTGACCTTGCGCTCCTTCCCCCCTCCGTTTGAGGATGCCCCACATATGCTCAATAGGGTTTAGGTCTGGAGACATACTTGGCCAGTCCATCACTTTTACCCTCAGCTTCTTTAGCAAGGCAGTGGTGGTCTTGGAGGTGTGTTTGGGGTGGTTATCATGTTGGAATACTGCCCTACGGCCCAGTCTCTGAAGGTAGGGGATCATGATCTGCTTCAGTATGTCACAGTACATGTTGGCATTCATGGTTCCCTCAATGAACTGTATCTTCCCAGTGCCGGCAGCACTCATGCAGACCCAGACCATGACACTCCCACCACCATGTTTGACTGTAGACAAGACACACTTGTCTTTGTACTCCTCACCTGGTTGCCGCCACACACGCTTGACACCATCTGAACCAAATAAGTTTATCTTGGTCTCATCAGACCACAGGAAACGGTTCCAGTAATCTATGTCCTTAGTCTGCTTGTCTTCAGCAAACTGTTTGCGGACTTTCTTGTGCATCATCTTTAGAACAGGCTTCCTTCTGGGATGACAGCCATGCAGATCAATTGACCCCCCACCCCTTCGGTTTCTGCAGCAATACTGGCAGCACTCATACGTCTATTTCCCAAAGAAAACCTCTGGATATGACGCTGAGCACGTGCACTCAACTTCTTCGGTCAACCATGGCGAGGCCTGTTCTGAGTGCACTGGAAATAAAAGGTGGTATAGGACGCACAGGACTAGCGTAGTCCAAATGATGTCTCTATTAAGGATCGGCAGTCCAAAAATGAACGGGAGAAATGTTGGTAGGAAGGGATGAAAGGATGGTAATCTTCAGCAAAAAGGGCTGCAACTTTAAAAGACTTGAAGCAGGGTCTAAAATGACATAAAAACAAAAAAAGGCGCCTCTAAGTGCAGAAGATAAACAATTTTAATACCCCAACTGGGTTAAAAACACTTACAAAATAGAAGTAAAAAACAGGCACATCGTGGGTAAGGCTGCATTGGAAGGGGTCACGATCAGAAGAAGCCTTCAGGAGGATGGATGTAGTCACTGTCAGCAGCGGTGTAAAACACAGGGAACAGCTGTGAAGCCGGCGTCGTCAGCGTGTGAGGGCTGCGAACCCGGAAGTGATGTCATCCTCTGGGTGGCTCTGTGACCAGCCTGAACCGCAAACGAAAGGCCAGAGAGGGGATGTGATGACATCACATCCCCTCTCTGGCCTTTCGTTTGCGGTTCAGGCTGGTCACAGAGCCACCCAGCGGATGACATCACTTCCGGGTTCGCAGCCCTCACACGCTGACGACGCCGGCTTCACAGCTGTTCCCTGTGTTTTACACCGCTGCTGACAGTGACTACATCCATCCTCCTGAAGGCTTCTTCTGATCGTGACCCCTTCCAATGCAGCCTTACCCACGATGTGCCTGTTTTTTACTTCTATTTTGTAAGTGTTTTTAACCCAGTTGGGGTATTAAAATTGTTTATCTTCTGCACTTAGAGGCGCCTTTTTTTGTTTTTATGTTTTTTTCTGTTCTGAGTGCAACCTGTCCTGTTAAACCACTGTATGGTCTTGGTCACTGTGCTGCAGCTCAGTTTCAGGTTTTTGGCAATCTTCTTATAGTCTAGGCCATCCTTATGTAGAACAACACTTCTTTTATTCAGATTCTCAGAGTTTTTTGCCATGAGATGCCATGTTGAACTTCCAGCGACCAGTATGAGAGAGTGAGAGCGATAACACCAATTTTAATACACCTGCTCCCCATTCACACCTGAGACCTTGTAACACTAACAAATCACATGACACAGAGGAGGGAAAATAGCTAATTGGGCCCAATTTGGACATTTTCACTTAGGGATGTACTTACTTTTATTGCCAACGGTTTAGACATTAATGGCTGTGTGTTGTGTTATTTTGAGGGGGCAGAAAATTTACACTGTTATACAAGCTGTACACTCACTACTTTACATTGTAGCAAAGTGTCATTTCTTCAGTGTTGTCACATGAAAAGGTATAATAAAATATTTACAAAAATATGTGGGGTGTACTCACTTTTGTGAGATACTGTAAATGAATAAATGTTGCTGAAAATCAGTGGCCTTTCCAGGGACAAACCTTCAAATAATCGGACAGCCAATAGAAATCAGGATGAGTTATCAATGATGGCAGAAAGCAAACAGCTGTTGTGGAGTCTGGTCTTTGGAACAAAATTCTATTACCCTCCCACAACCTCAGCAGTGACAGATTGTAAGTAGGTAATCAGCTTGCATTCAAAAGATGCAGTAATTAATCACTTAAATAGGGCCCCTTCCTTTGTTTTGTGATTACTACACAATAAGATTCTCCAGTGCTGAATGAAAAAAATGTTTGGCATTGGATGTGGAGATCTGATATAAACCTGAATAGAATAGCACACCTTTTATCCTTTTCACTCATTTATTGAAGGAAAACTCCAAAATAAAAATGTTCTGTTATGTTACAACTCTTACCTGGCTGATCCACTCCCAATGGCTTGCAGTATGAAAATAAACTGTTTTGTCATTCAGTTCTTCCTTTGGTTTACACAGCTGTCCAGGGCTTTGGGGCAGCACATGTCAAGGGTTAAATACTCATTAAGTCTAGGGGTGCTGAATAAGGATCAAATACTTACCTAATTCTGTGCTCTAGCAGGGTCTTTCCAGCACTGTGACCTGTAGGGTTGCCACCCATCAATAAATTAATGGACAGTTTGTAAAAATCTGTGATTTTTACATCTGTCCATGAATGTCCATTATGAAGTCTGTACATACATTCGCAGACGGATGTAAAAATCACGGATTTTACAAACTGCCCGTGAATTTACTAGCGGTTGGCAACCCTGGCGACCGGTCCCCTGCAGCCTCCTCTGTAAGCCATGACCCTCCATGGTCGCACTCCAGCCTGCTCAACATACCTTATATCTCAACATAACTCAAATATCCTAGTATTGTATGTATGTATCCCAAGGTTCTGCCCACAGACTGAAGCTTCTGGGAGAGGAAGAGCCCACTGGAACTGGGTGTATACAGTAAGGTAACTAAGCCAGCCTGTACAGTACGCCCTAACCGTAACGAGCAATTACAACTTTAAGTGGCTTTGGCTTTAAGGTAGACTTTTTTTACTTTTTTACCTCAGAGGAACCCAGAAATTTTTTTTCAGGAATAGGATTCCTTACCAAAACAAATTCCTTGGGGATCAATAGGGAAATTGCCCCTTATACTGGATGCCAGGGTGCCACCTTTACAGACAGTTAAAAGGTATTTATGTCACATTGTTGGCTTTGCCAAGTATTGGCTCCGAAATTATGGAGGCCCCATAAGATGGAAAGTCAATCAGCCACAGCTTAAGGAACCCCTTGCAACCTTTGAAGGAACCCTGTTTGAGTATGGCTTCTTTACGGAAAGGGGGGAGAGTACACAGTTGTAATTTGCAATAGTGTGATTTCTTTAAATGCAAGCACTTGTTAGGTGGCTTATTTGGCTTTTATAACTACACATCTCTGACACATAATAACAATGTTTTTAGCAAGACCTAAGAAACATAGGGAGTGACGGTATAATCCTGTGGCTTCGCTAGTTAGTCCATTTTTGATGAGCTATATGGCATGGCTCAAATGGGTTTCACAATCATGGAGGATATTTGTAGATATGCACATATTAATTTAACATGATCATCTAGACCATTGGTTCTCAGCCACCAGGCCATAGATTTCTTCCTCCCAGTTCTCTTAACCTCCCACAATGCCTCCCAGTTCCCATAGTGCCACGCAACCTCTAATAGTAGTCCACCATGCACCTTAACCTACCACAGTGTCCTGGGGCCCCCTGGGTGCCTTCGGCCTCCACAATGGCCCCCAATCTCCTACAGTGCCCCCTAGCTTACTGCAGAATCTCCAGCCCCCCATAGTGCCCCAGCTTCCAACCTTATCCCACAGTGCCCCCAGTCCCTGCAGTGCACTCCAGTTTGCCACAATGCCCCTGGAAGCCCTCCAGCTTCCTGAAGAAACCCACACTTCTCTCCAGAGACCCAATCACCCACAGTTGCCGTAGATCTCACCAAAACCTTCTTTAGAACCCCTATCCCCGAACAATGAAACCCCGCCTCATCCAGTCTCCCAGCATATCAATACATCATTTGTATTCCTATAATTTTATGGTGTTGTTATAACTTTTTATACTGTTAGGGCATGGAAAGTTTGGGAAAAATTTACCAGGTCCTGGTCTCAATAGGGTCGAGAACCACTGATCTGCACAGAAGTATATAGAGACTAGAAATATGATGGCGTTGGCACACAACTCATCAAAGACTGGGGTACATTGCCAATCTCCTAATGCTTTATGCTGTATTTGTATATGATATTAATTCATGTACCTATAGACCTCTGCATTTTGTGAGTTAAATATCCACTATATTTTTCTGGTACAATGATTTTTATTAGCATACAAAGAAAGAACAGATACGCAATTCCCGCACAGGGTATATGAACATTAGACAAAATGCAGAATTTTCATGAAAACACAGAAAAAAGCCAAAAGTGGGAAAGAAGAACAGAGTGGTGGACAGGGAGTCCAGAGAGGAAAAGGGGGGTAATGAGAGACGGAAGAGCATAGGAGTGGAGCAGAGGAAAGGGAGGGGAGAGGAGTTCCTCCAGGCTGGGGGTTGAGGAGGATTTGTTTCGGAGGCCTAGGCTGGTTGGGCACAGGGTTGTAAGAGTGTAAGACCACCATGGAGTCCAAACTTTAAGGAATTTAGCATGAGTATCATTGAGGATACTTTAAATTTTTTTTGTGGATCATGAGAGTCGTCAAGGTGCTCTACACCTCTACAAATGAAACAGCCATTTTTTTCCATGCCCTCTCTATTATATGTTTAGCAGCTATGAATAGGTAGGTGGCAGTAGTGGCCCATCCATAGAGGACATACGGGTGTTGCCCCCCCTCTCCATGCGTTCTGCCCCCGATCTACATATCAGGGTGCCGTACTATGGATTCCAATTGGGGGGGGGGAGTGTTTCTTGGAAGCACGTGATTAGAGACAGAGGCTCTAATAAGCTTCAAAAAAGGGTGGGCTCAGGGCACAGAGCCCACCCAGTTATGTGGCGATAGCGAAAGAGTTTTCGCTATTTTCATACTAAAGTTCCTCCCCGCCAATCGGGAAGCAGGTCGTGAGACCTGTTTCCGATTGGCTAAAGCATCAGGCAATCCTATTGGATGCCTAGCGCTTAGGCGGAAGAGAAAGGAGACACACGGAGGAAGAAGCTGATGGAGGAGTGGACACTGGAACCGCTGCCCACACCCCGTGCTGGAGAACACCACAGCCCGCCACCTAGATCGATAAGTGCCAGACTGCCAGCTGCCCGGGGTGGGGTGAAATAAAATATATAATGTAGCAGCGCTCAGTCCATGTGTATAAAGGGATAATGTACAAATGTATGAACACACATATGTGTGTATAATCAATAAATGAAAAATCAATCAGTGAGGATAAATAGACAAGTGGAAACAATGTCCAATAAAAATAGTCCAATGCTATGTAAAAAGAACGAAGTAAAGTCTATATTATATAATTCATCGATGTTGTTAATGGATGTGGGAGTCAAATGGATCTCTGTATATCCAATACCCAGGGCAGCTTCCTGTTGAGCGAAGTCAGCTCTCTATAACAGACATGAAAAATCAAAAAGAAAGCGCCTCTTAAGTATCAGGATTTATTGTAGTATAAAAATCACATCAAAGCACTTACATATAAGCTGGTGAATAAAGACTTCCAAGAAGAACTAATCCCAATGTCGTCAACCATCCAGGTGTATGTATGGATGAATGGAAGCCGGGCGGATGGCCGCGGACCTCCGCTCGGAGACGCCGGCTGTTGAGCGGTAGGCAAAGGAGACACTTCCGCGTTCCAACAGGGTCACGTGGTCGGTGACGTCAATCAGGCAGTTCTAGTAGCTGGGATCCACTACGCGTTTCTGAGCATGCGCGAAGCTCACAACGGGCATGCGCGCTCCTTTCTCAAGTGTCCGGGGTGGGGTGGGTGGGGGGTGGTCGTGCTGTGCTGGCGGCCGCCCAGGGGGGGCGATTGTTTGCTGCCCCTCCCCACTGGTAGGTGGCCAGTTTCTGCTGATAGGGAAAGAGGCCCAGGATCGGACAATGGAGCAATGCTAGTTTGGTGTCCTTGCGGATGGGTATGTGAAAAAGGGTGAACAGCAGCCCCAAAACCCTTGACCAGAATCTAATCCACTGTATTTTTGAGCAGCAAATTTTACCATGGCATATTCTTTAGTCTCTGTGCCGTGCACAAAATAGGACTTCGTGAAACATAATTATTGAAGAGAACTATAATATGACAATTTTGTAAATACAGACATTGTTTTTACAGTTTACTGTTTGTGATATCATCAAACTTGATTATTCATTCCCTTCCAGATTACACAAAGCATACCAACATGTTCTGGCCCTGCCAAAATTTGAAGTCCTGACAGTATTCATTCTTGTACCTATAATTAAGAGCATACAAGTACTGTATAATTAAGAAAATGTATAGAAAAAACAAGTATGGCTCTTTATCCTTTTATTTTAGTGGATGAATGTAATGTAGCTTTTTGTAGGGTTGACCATGAAGAAAAAAGCATTTCTGGAATACTGTATGTTTCAACCCAATGATCTTGTATACAAGATAGTAATGTGCTGTGTGTGAATCTGTCACAGCTGTGTTTGAAATCCTCTTTCCTTCCCCCAGTAAGTAAACAGACATGCATGCTAATACTCTAAGAGCAGTGTGCATGTACGGCATATGCCCTCAGGTACCATTCTTATCTCCAGAGAACAATAGTTTCTGGATCACAAAGCCCCCCTACCAAACAATAATGTAGAAGTCCATGCAACTGCAGTTGGGAAAGTAGTATGGGGCTGAATTTTGCCTATTGTATAGTTTATCCAGGTGTCAGTGTTCATGATACTTGGGCACTTCTACTAGGCATTTATTTTGCAAATTGTGTCGCGTATATATAATATATACAGTATATACTGTATGTACATCCCTTAAACACGGCAAACAGATCTTTGTGTTCTCAGTTGGTACATATGAAGTTAAATGTGTTCTGGTAATTATTAGATTCCGCATTGCTACAGTAATCCCAGCTGTTTTTAAATTGTAGGGTAGAGTTTCTGATATATAGGGAGTCCAGAGTGAAGGAATGGGGGCATATATTAGCATATCTTCAATAAATCCGCAGTTTACCATTTTGTAGTGCAGTTCACAGCTTATTGTATTTTACTTTTTTTATTTAATGTTTTTCGTATCTGGTGATGTCCCAACACTAAATTAAGCAACTGATTGTAAAATTAAATTATGTTTAAAGTAATTACGTTTAGATTAAAATTATATTACGGAAATTAAGCAACTGATTGCGTAATTCGAGGAAGCTGCTGGGGGAGAAGGGCTGATGAGCAAAGTCAAAAGTCATTAAAGCGGAAGTAAACCCATCCATAAAACTGTTTCTTTTCCGACTCGTGCCGGAATTGTAACACTCCCATTGGTTGTGCTCTATACCAAACTGTCAAACCATCCAATGGCTGGTGTCATAACTGATCACATGTGCAGCATGGTAGCCGTAAATTAAACAGAGGCAAAGATGGCAGCTTCCTTGGCTGAAAACGATAGGGGGGTTTACTTACACTTTAGGTAGCAAGCAACAGTCTTTTCATTCGTTGCAGGGTTTAGATAGGTGGAATATGCAATCCAACAGAAGTTCCGAATATTGAGTGGACAAAATGAGATTTTCCTCTAAAAAGTATCATTGTTCTTTTGTGGTTAGAAAAGTGCCCAATCGTGTTGGAAATGGGTGCAAACGAGAGTTAGAAAGGATGACCTGTCACAATAACTATTGCTGACCACCTTCTAAAAGTGCTAGGTTTCCTTGTAAGCCCATCATTTCTAAACTCCCGTTTTCACACCTTTGCAACACAGTTGGTTGAACCAAGGGTTGCTGCTGTCCTGACCACAAATGCACAATGATGATCTTTAGGATAGACTTCTACCCATCTTGTCTACTTACTATTGAGTGCTACTAATTTAAGCCTAAAGCAACCCTGTACTTTGCTCATTCAGCCCAGTCCACTTTAGAGAAGAGGAATTAGCATCACATACAGTATTTCTCTTCCACTTGTGTCCCCACTGCTTTTTTCATACACTGGTGGTCATGGCCAACATGACCAGGGTTGCCAACCTCCCGCAGCATTTTTTACTGACAAAGCATGGAAAATTTACTGGCGGAGCACTTTTTTTTACTGGCAACCTGAGAAATTACAGAACTTCTATTGAAAACTATAAACATGATATAGAAACACTGACAATACCTATAACAAAGTAATTTGCTTGATTTACACTTAAAAAGTCAACATGGCATGAAATGATCAGCCCCTGATATTTACTGGCAGTTGTAAAAAAAAATCACAGATTTTTACAGTCAGTAAATTTACTGGTGGTTGGCAACCCTGAACATGACCCTGTTCCCTGCCCTCCCACAGTGCAGTGGTGGTGCCTGAGAACAGTTCCAGGGGGAGATTCCTCAGACCTGTGTAAGCAGTGTTGATTTGCCACAGAGTGACAGATTTTCTAGGGGGCTACAGACAGTAAATGATCCTGAGGGGGAAACCAGATGGAAGGTAGTTTTTGCCTTCCTGCTGACTTTGATTGCAAGCCATTTACCCTTTGACATCTCTTCTATACAAATGGCAACAATTTTGGTCAGTGTGGCCAGGATCCGCCTCCTGTTTTTCATATCTTTCTGACCCTCCACACCTCCTTAACCCCCATTTCTACTTTTACACACACCGTGTTGGCCCTAGACACTCCACAACAGCTCAGAATTCAAATAGCAATGTAGAAGTTGTCAACTTTATACTCCTTTTGAATCTGTTAGCTCCTAAAAACCTACATTTACACATTGCCTCCACCGTCCCAACTATGTATCTTCTTCATGAACCCCATGCTGCTTTGGGAGTAGTCAACAAAAGTCTTTAGGGTACAGGGTAGCCATGGACTCAAAGAGGACCTTTTGGCTTATTTATGTGTATTGTCTACATCCTGTACATTTTTATTGTTAATTTGGACAACTTTTGATAGAAACGTATTTAAACAGAAGTTAGCAAAATCACTGAAATGTGTACATGGGTGACGGCATTAATTAAAAGCTATATAGGTTATTCAGGGTGCCATCATCACTTGCTTTGTCCCCTTTTTATATTTTGTACCACAACTGTATAGCTTTTATTTCTGGTTTCTTTTTATTTTGTTTCCTATAAGCATATTATGTAAAATAAACTGATTTTTGAGATGCATATTTATTATGATATTTTAAAATGCAACTTTCTGTTACAGAAATCATGCATGATGTGATCAGAAAGGTTAAGAAGAAAGGAGAGTGGAAGGTACTGTGTATTATGTTGTTATTACTAATTTTACAGATGAGACAGTCACAGTTACTTAGCTTTGGGCCTTCTTGTTTTGTTCTGACGCATTGTCCTTAGAAGCTGTGAAGGATTAACAATATCACTGGTGAGATGGCACCTTTTGGAAGAGGGCGTGGGGTCATGAGAAGCACTCTGCCTATCTTGACCTCCCACAAAAAAACATTCATGGTGCTAGAAAAAAAAATGGTTGCTGTATCCTGAGCAAGCTCACTGGATCTGGAGGCTTGTAAACTGCAGTACTCCAGACACGTAGGAAGATGCACTCCTTGTGTGTCAATCTAGAACAGTCTTTCTCAACCTTTATGCCCCAGAGGAATCTTTTGAAGTAATCAGGTTCTGGGGAACTCCTGCTAAAATAAATTCAGTTGGAAGAATGCCCTGTATGTTGGTTGCAAATTGTTAGAATGCCTTCTATACACTGGAGTAGTGGTTAGACTGCCACCCTAACAGACAGCTAAGACAATTGGTGTAATGCTGCTGGCTCTGCCAAGTGGTGTTGGCTCCACAATTACGTAGGAAAGATCAGGTGGGGGTCAATCAGCCACAGCCCAAGTAACCCCTTATCAACTGGAGGTACCCTAAAGTTGCATGGAAACCTGGTTCAGAATGGCTGCTCTAAAAAGTGAGAATGGGGAAGGAGTATTGCCTGATAGCATTTGGCAGGTTGTCTAGCAATTTTCTAGGAAAAAAATGAAAGCTCAGCTCCAATTCTAAAAAAGAGTAGTGAACCCGCGCAGTGGAAATAGAGATGTGTTAGTGAAATCTATGGAACTGCTGCCACCCAACATGCAGTCCCCATAAATGGGGACAGCTGAATTGATTGGTGTGGAAGAAGGGTATGGCGCTGTTCCTTTAACTAAATGATAATCCCTACCTGCGTATTTGAATATCTCTAGTTCAAAACAAGGCATATAAGTGTAAATTCCTAGGAATAAGTAAGACGTCTGATACATGCACGTCTTACTTATACCTAGGAATTTACAATTCAGCTCCAATTCTGTACACAAAGTATGACCCTCTAAAATACATTTGGACACCACAATACTGTAGTAGATTAACCAATACATTTTCAATAAACAGGATTTTAAGGTTCTATTATTTTATAAAGAGAGTATGACCTATCATGTTTACATTATACGTAAGTATATCTCAAGGCGAAGATGGTAAACGTGAAAATTTGTGTCATACTCATATGTATGAATGGGCTGTAATGAGAGACTGTATTGTGGAGATTCTGTGTTAAAATGATATATTGAATACACCTACATATAATGTGAACAGAAAATATTTCTTTGGGAATATTATAAATATTTTAAATATTGATTTTAGTGGTGTAAATCAATAAAAAATATATTTTATTAAAAACATGTTGCTGGCATCAATTTCAAAACGACCTTCTTTTTTTCTTAAAATGGTACGTTTTCTAAGTTTAAACATTTGATATGTTTTCTATTTTCTATTGTGAGTAAAATTTGGGTTTATGAGATTTGCAAATCATTGCAGTCTAAATTTTCTGTACATTTTACACAGTGACCCCAACTTCCCACTGCTTCAAGCCAATCCCATCCACCAACATTATTGTACATAGTTACTTTGACATATCGGTGTGAGTTGATCTACACTGTTATGTTAATTATTCTCAGACATTCCCAATCCTCAATATTCAAAGTCTGTATACCATTACTTGAGGCCATGTGATCCTGATAACCATATGTATTATTTTATATTATTGCTTATTTTTATTCTATTAAATATTTTCAATGGAAGCCTGTTCTGAGGGAAATGATGGGCCTACCATTGCTGATCTCTTCTAATGCCCCGTACACACGATCGCACATTGATCGGACATTCCGACAAAAAATCCATGGATTTTTTCCGACGGATGTTGGCTCAAACTTGTCTTGCATACACACGGTCACACAAACCATGTTGGAAATTCCGAACGTCAAGAACGCGGTGACGTACAACACGTACGACGAGCCGAGAAAAAGGAAGTTCAATAGCCAGTGCAGCTCTTCTGCTTGATTACGAGCATGTGTGGAACCTTGTGCGTCGGAATTGTGTACACATGACCGGAATTTCCGACAACGGATTTTGTTGTTGGAAAATTTGAGATCCAGATCTCAAATTTGATGTAACGGAAATTCCGACGGAAAATGTCTGATGGAGCCTACACACGATCGGAATTTCCGTCAAAAAGCTCCCACCAAACATTTTCCTTCGGGAAATCTGGCCGCGTGTACAGGGCTTTAGAATACTAGTTATATGGCTGTCTCTGGTTTTAATATCTTCAGAGTCAGTGACCCAGAACAAACACGAAGATTAAAAGTCAGGATGAAGTCAGAACTCCATGTTTGTTCCAGGTCAATGGCTTAGAAAATTAGCTGGATTAGCCACCATAAATATTGTTTATGGTTTAAATTATTACATTGAGCCCTTTCTATTTTTCTATTGCTTTCTATACAACCTCATACCTTTTTTTTCTGTGTTTTTTTGCAGGTTCTGGTAGTGGACCAGCTGAGCACACGCATGTTATCATCATGTTGCAAGATGACAGATATAATGACTGAAGGAATAACAAGTAAGGAATAGGAAAGGAAATATTTTAGATAAAAATAGATTGGGTTAAGAGGTCCAATAAACCAGCAAAAATCAATATTTACCTGTAATTCAGGTTAAAGGTGGAACCTGTTGTCACTTCTTAGTTACTGACCTATTATTATTTGCCTTTCCAGTGATAAGTTCTTGACGACTGGAGCAGGTTCAATTTGGTTCTCAAGATCATTGCCATTAGGCCATCCTTACAGGAATAGTCCACCTTTCTGACCATGTTTCGTGTTACACTCATATTTGGGGCATAACATTAAACATGGTCACATTTTCCAGTCCCCCACCCTAAAACCGCCTTTGCCCCACACTTACCTGAATTGTGGGTTTCTTCTCCCTTGAGAACCCTACATTTATTTGTATTTAGCGTGACTGTGTGTGGCTGCACTCATACAGCTGTGCCTTTTATTCACAGATCAATTCACAGATCTGTGAATGGAAAGGCTACCTGTCCCATTCACCCCTGCGACAGAGGAATTTGTAGAACTCAATGGAGCACAAATTCTGTAATATCACTGCACTTGTAGTCCATTGTTTACTTCCTCCAGCTCCATAAAAGATGATCTAGCGCTGTACACACCTGGGGCTGAAGGAAGCCCGTGGCCTGCACCTGTGAATCTGATCGCAGCTGCAATGCTTTGCAGGCTCCAATGCAAGCACTGACCACGTGTATTAGCCCGTCTGCTATTTCATCATGGACAGCAAGTTAGAACAAAGTGCAAACGTGAAATTCTGTATGAAACTGGGCAAATCTGCCACAGAGATGTTTGACATTATTCGGCAAGTTTATGGCAATGCTGCAATGAGTCGTTCAAGGTGTTTTGAGCGGCATGCACAATTGTTCTCCAATGATCCCGATGCACAAGTTGCCGAATGGTTTTGACATTTTCCTGGGTTGAGCTCGTTGAAGGTCTTCCTGCTCTCTCGTTGTCTTACAGTGATGTTCTTCCGCTTTTGAAGAGCACGTGCTACTCAAAACACCTCAAACGACTTTTTGCAGCATCGCCGTTGTTGTCATCGTTGACATAATTGCAGTCCATGATGAAATCGCAGACGTGGTAATACACGTGGTCAAATTAGCACCAGTTGCACAGCTCCCAATGTACACAGGACAATGTCTCTTGGCGCACTGACTCATGAAGGTCGGTGCTCCCTGTGACTGTGTGTGCAGCCTTGTGCTGCCATCTGTTGGTGTGTTACAAACTTTTTGATACCACCTTGTATGTGTTTGTGTGTGTATGTGTGTGTATATATATATATTACAGTATCTCACAAAAGTGAGTACACCCCTCACATTTTTGTAAATATTTTATTATACCTTTTTATGTGACAACACTGAAGAACTGACACTTTGCTACAATGTAAAGTAGTGAGTGTTCAGCTTGTATAATAGTGTAAATTTGCTGTCCCCTCAATATTACTCAACAGACAGCCATTAATGTCTAAACCGCTGGCAACAAAAGTGAGTATACCCCTAGGTGAAAATGTCCATATTGGGCCAAATTAGCCATTTTCCCTCCCCATTGTCACGTGACTCGTTAGTGTTACAAGGCCTCAGATGTGAATGGGGAGCAGGTGTGTTAAATTTGGTGTTATCGCTCTCACTCTCTCATACCGATCACTGGACATTCAACATGGCACCTCATGGCAAAGAACTCTCTGAAGATCTAAAAAAAAAATTGTTGCTTTACATTAAGATGGCCTAGGCTATAAGAAGATTGCCAAGACCCTGAAACTGAGCTGCAGCACTGTGACCCAAGACCATGCAGCGGTTTAACAGGACAGGTTCCACTCAGAACAGGCCTTGCCATGGTCCACCAAAGAAGTTGAGTGCACGTGCTCAGCGTCATATCCAGGTTGTCTTTGGGAAATAGACTTATGAGTGCTGCCAGCATTGCTGCAGAGGTTGAAGGGGTGGGGCGGTCAGCCTGTCAGTGCTCAGACCATACGCCGCACACTGCATCAAATTGGTCTGCTTGGCTGTCGTCTCAGAAAGAAGCCTCTTCTAAAGATGATGCACAAGAAAGCCCACAAACCCTTTGCTGAAGACAAGCAGACTAAGGACATGGATTACTGGAACTGTGTCCTGTGGTCTGATGAGACCAAGATAAACTTATTTGGTTCAGATGATGTCAAGCGTGTGTGGCGGAAATCAGATGAGGAGTACAAAGACAAGTGTGTCTTCCCTACAATCAAGCATGGTGGTGGGAGTGTCATAGTCTGGGACTGCATGGGTGCTGCCGGCACTGGGGAGCTACAGTTCATTGAGGGAACCATGAATGCCAACATGTACTGTGACATACTGAAGCAGAGCATGATCTCCTCCCTTCGGAGACTGGGCCGCAGGGCAGTATCCCAACATGATAACGACACCAAACACACCTCCAAGACGACCACTGCCATGGTATAGAAGCTGAGGGTAAAGGTGATGGACTGGCCAAGCATGTCTCCAGACCTAAACCCTATTGAGCATCTGTGGGGCATCCTCAAACGGAGGGGGGAAGGAGCGCAAGGTCACTAACATCCACCAGCTCTGCGATGTCATCATGGAGGAGCATAAGAGGAATCCAGTGGCAACCTGTGAAGCTCTGGTGAACTCCATGCCCAAGAAGGTTAAGGCAGTGCTGGAAAATAATGGTGGCCACACAAAATATTGACACTTTGGGCCCAATTTGGACATTTTCACTTAGGGGTTTACTCACTTTTGTTACCAGCGGTTTAGACATGGCTGTGTGTTGAGTTATTTTGAGGGGACAGCAAATTTACACTGCTGTACACTTACTGCTTTACATAGAGATATAATAAAATATTTACAAAAATGTGAGGGGTGTACTCACTTTTGTGAGATGCTGTGTATGTGTGTGTATATATGTATATGTATATATATATATATATATATATATATATATATATATATATATATATATATATATATATATATATACTGTATATAAACTTTTCTTTTTTTTACATGTAATATCTATGAAAAAAAATGAAAAGACTTTAGACATTGTCATTGTAAAGTGCTAATAAAACAAGTATGTGTCCAGCGGCTTGTTGTGAATAATCATTTTTCCTTGCAGTTGTTGAGGACATTAACAAGCGCAGGGAACCACTCCCCAGCCTGGAAGCAGTATACCTGATCACACCTTCTGAAAAGGTACCAGTTCAACCAAACTCCATATTTTTCTTTTATATGTAGGTATTGGTTCTAAAGCAGTTCAGAACAGCAGGTCCAACGGAACTGCCCTCATGTAAAGCTCAGTTCATAGCATGTCGTTTCAGTTTGGCCAGCTCAGCCAAGCTTATGTTAATGGTAGGGTAAAGGAGGAGGGAGGGGAGGGCTGATAGCTTGCTTATCTATGCAAGAAAAATAGAAAGTGGACAAGATTTTAAATCCTGATTGTATCACCTTCAGAATGGTTCTCTGGAATTATCTGAAGGAATGAAATGCTAAATCTATCTAGCCTCAGTTTCCGATCATTTTATTTGTCTTTTGCTCTGGGCCCATGGGGGGCATTAATTATTTTCTATTTTTACTCCTTTTACCGCTATTTATGTCTATAATAACCCTTTTCCTGCCTCTTCTGTCCCCTTCACTTCCCCTTTCCCCATTGCTACCATGGGCCTTTACTATCTACATTTAAAGCTGGCCATACATAGATCAAAATTTGGGCAGTTCAGGTGGGACATGCCACATTTTTGATCCATGTATGGGCAGAGAGGTTGTACAGAACTTTATCTACCGATCAGCTTCTGTACAACCGCCCTGTCAGGTTTTCCCCACTCGATCACTGCTGCAGTCTAAAACCAGCAGCCCTGATCAGTGTATTCTAATGGTGGGGAAGTCTCCTCATTGTCAGAATACAATAGCTCAGTGGAGAAGATCCCCCCCATCCACTTTGAATGTGTGGATGGAGGAATCAAGTCATTTTTTTTTTCATTTAACCAGCTGGTTGAATAAAGAAAACAGTGTCATCTATGAGCTGCCCAAGTGTGCATGCAGGTCATGGAATGTGGATCACCTTTGCTGGTATCCTGATGATTTTGCATTATTTTCTAACTACCTACGCTAGTTTCTCATAGCTGTGAATACTGTATTTTTCCTTTTTAATGCTCAGTAGTCCCAACATTTTGGCACAGCCCTTACGTGGGCAAAACTGTTGATATTTATTTCCTCGAAAATGCAACATAAACTATTGAAACAGAATTTAGATGCCCACCTAATCTGACCAAAAACTGGTGGATTGCCAGAATGTCAAATGCAATAAAGTCAAGTCCTGCTTAATAAAAAATAGTTCAAAGAGCAACAAAACACCCCAAATTTTAACAATTTGTACCACCTGATCAGATTTCAGCTAACTGCAGTCAGATCAGTCATGTATGAAATCTGTTTGCTTTAATTGGACTATGATGGATTAGGTCAGGGGTCTCCAAAAGGCTGCCCGAAGGCCAGATGTGGCCCTTTGCTAGCTTCTATCTGGCCCACGGGGCACTATTCCTTCCACTGATGTGAGGCACTATTCCTCCCACTGACACCAACAATGGGGCACTCTTTCTTCCACTGATACCAATGATGGGATACTATTACCCCTTCTAATAGGGGCACTACTCCTCCTATTGACCACCAATCCTGAAGCCACATTTATTCTCACTGATGCTGACATTTTCTGCCCCCGCTGGCCCTCCTAAAGTCTGAAGGACAATAAACTGGCCCTTTGTTTGAAAAGTTTGAAGACCCCTGGGTTAGGTGGATGATGTCATCTGCTTAAAGATAATATGTTCTCCAAGGCTACGTGTTCGGAAGGGTGCACTAGGGAAGGAGAGGGAATGTCCAATGTCACATGCTAATGTCGGACAGGGTGGGTTTCTCAGAACACTCTGTTATTAACAGCAAACTGGGTGGCCGGGTGTGTGTCTGTTAGCAAAACCTTTATGAAAGGCAAAAACCATGGACTAGTAGAATGTGTGACCTGTGGGTAGTCCAGGGCTTTACTTTTATTTGTGAACAGAGTATTCCTTAAAGAGTACATGTTATAATGTAGATAGTAAGCCACCATGTAGATTGCCCCACAGGCACCTCCATGTGCCTTATCTTTGGCTCCACTTTCTTCTAGAAGGCCCTGCACAATCTATATTGTATCACTATAATATAATATAAATAGTGATCAGCTGCTGCATTTGTGGGCCCCGGCCTGGCCTGTTCCACCCCCCCTTCTTTCTATTGACCCATTACTGTGATAGGAGTGATTTAGGACTCACAGGAAGCTTTACAACAGGGGTAGGCAAACCTCTACCCTCCAGCTGTTGCCGTCCCATCATGCCCATGCCTATGGGAGTCATGCTTGTGGATGTCACAGTCTTGCAATGCCTCATGGGATTTGTAGGTCCGCAACAGCTGGAGGGCTGAAGTTTTCCTACCCTTCTCTAGTGGAAGCCAATGGACTTTCCCAAACAAAAACCACATACAATGTTAGAGATTCATTTGTAAGTCGAAACATTGATGTGGCCTCACTAATGATTAGAAAACCGAACAAATGCTATTAAAATTAAACATTTCTAATGAAATTCTACTAGTGTATGGTCTGCTTTAGACCATGAACAACTGATATAACAAGAAGATGGAGGTAAGATTGTGAAAGTGGAGGATGCCGGTACAATGTGTGTTTGCCCGAATATCCATTTCTGTTGAGTTCAGTTGGGCTTTGAGTGGCAATTTACTAAGTATTTTTATGATTACCTGTTTGCTAAAAATTGGGACTCCTGAATATTTTTTTTAGGAGGAGAGGTGCTGTATAGAGCATCTTTTGGCTTTTAATTACGACTGTCTGGGAAAAGAAGAGAAAAGTCGTTTCCCTGAATGGGCCTGCACCGATACCAATACCAGTAGCGGTGATGATGCTAAGAATTTGCACGAGCATTCCTACTCGTGCAAATGCTCAGATATCTGAAACCAATACCTTTGCAGTGCGATTTGAGCCCATACAAAATGAATGGGCTCAAATTGCACTGCAAAGAATCACATGTGATTTGAACAAGAATGCGGTGCGATTCCTGTCTGAATCACGTGCGGTTTCCCCCACCCCTCTTGTGTGAACCCAGATTTATCATAGTGACTTCAGCCTGGGTTCACACAGGAGCAGTGCAGGAAACAGCATGTGATTTGGACAGGAATCGCACTGCATTCCTGTTCAAATTTCATGCTATTCTTTGCAGTTCAATTTGAGCTCATTCATTTTGTATGGGCTCAAATCGTACTGCAAAGGTATCGGTATTGGCGAATAATTGACCGAAAGTATCGGTACTTGTACTCGCCAGTAAAAAAACTGTATCAGTGCAACTCTAATAAAAAACGAACAGAAGTTCCAACCCTTACCTGCTTTATCCAAAGCTAAAAAACATATTTTTTTTCTGGAGTTTGTCTTTGCAAACTTTATACTTTATACTTTCTGAGTTGTGCTTCAATACAGTCACTGGCCACAAGTGCTAGGCTCAGTGTGGGACCCAATGGGGGATGCATTTCACCATTAATTAAGGCTTAATCATAGGGATGATATGATCCCTATGATTAAACCTTGATTGAGGGCAAAATGCATCAGTGGAGGAGTCATGCCTAGTGGAAGTAACAATGTAAACGTATCCATGCATTGGCTTAGATAAATTGAAGAGAAAATACAGCAATGCAGTGTCTGGGCATTTGTTTGTTCTTGAGTATCGTCTTATTGAATGGCTAGGCTGTACTGAAGTAACTGCAACGGTATGAATGTAAAATCAATATGTGTATATCCAATGTTTCCCTTCTCTGCTGGCTCCTGCTTTTCCTTACATTAACTCTGTTATTAATCAGCTTGCTAAAATGTTACCTAATGTCTATCAATCCTCTGAAGAATATATGTAGAAGAGCAGGAAGGGTTCCCCTACTGACAATAAAACTTCCTGATGGAAAACAAGACTCCGTCCCTCACAGGACATTTTGTATTGCCAACAAACACCAGTCAGATTCCTGTCCGCCTAGAAGATGCAATCTAGTCCAGTCTAATTGGTGGCTGTGGAGCAGTACACACAAGGCTTTTCTCATAACTCATGCTGTAATGTGTCTTGTTTGTATACTACAAAATACAGACATCAGTTATAGTTCCTTGGTGACTTCTATTATCCTACCTTTTTTATTTTGTTTTAACGACAGGATGTCTGTCAGCACAGAAATTTGAAAGCTGCCACTGCTTACTTGGTGCACGCTCCACCATTTTCATGGTGGAGCGTGCCTTGATCCTTGTTTTACTACCCTGGAGAGTCACTAACCTGGAACTGAGTATGGACAAGTGATAAGGCACTTCAGACTTCACTGGCTCCAGATTAATGACTCACTAGGATGTGAAGCTAGGATATAGAGGACTACTACCCTCAAGGTAGGGCACCCCTAGGGACTATTTCTGGTCAGCTCAGTAGATTGTTTTAAAAAAAAGAGCTGGATGCATTCCTAAATGCACAAATTATAATTGGATATTAACATTTATAGTTAATAACACCAGGGATAGTTGATCCAGGGAATATCTGATTGCCTTCTGGGGGACCAGTAAAGGAGTTTTTTCCCTCGCTGGAGCAAATCGGATCATGCTTTATTGGGGTTTTTTGCCTTCCCTTGGATCAACTGTGGGTATAGGATCCTGCATATGGAAGTTTTTTATTTACAGTGGAACCTTGGATTACGAGCATAATCCATTCCAGGAGAATGCTTGTAATCCAAAGCACTCTCATATCAAAGCGAGTTTCCCCATAGAAGTCAATGGAAACAAAGATAATTTGTTCCGCATTGACTTCTATTGCATGCAATACCGCATGTGGCCAGAGGTGGGGGTGAGAGCGTCAGAGAGACTCGGAAATACTCGGGGACAGCTCGGCTGAACTCCGAAAGCCTCGGAAACACTTCGGAACAAAGTATTTCCGAGTGTTTCTGAGTATTTCCGAACGGCTCTGAACCGTTCCGAGTGTCACTGGCGCCTCCGCACCTCTGGCCAAATGCGGTACTGCACACCCCATTAGCTTGAATTCTGCTAGTTTTGCGAGACAACACTCGCAAACCGAGTCAGAATAAAAAAAAAAAAGTTGCTCGTCTTTCAAAACGCTTGTTAACCGCGTTACTCGTAAACCAAGGTTCCATTGTATTTTTTTTTTCTATTGGTTGAACGAGTTGGACTTTTTTTTTACTAGCTATGTAACTATGTAACCCTGGAGCCTGTACACTTAAAAACAAGTCAACAATAGCAGCTCCCATATTTCTATCTTTTCCTAAAGCTTTTAAAGAGACTTTGCCACTGTGCTAATTCTGGTTAAAATGACAGGTCCTCTGGAAATGACAATCCCCTGTGCTCAGATCCTCACCTTCCCACCCTTCTTTATGTATGTTAATATTGATTAGTGAGGACATCCATCAGGTGTTGGGCCAGTAGTATTGCACATTAGGTAGAAGGCAATAGGACCAGATCAGCAACCATGGAGGTATTATAGAGCAGCCTGCATTTTGGGGTTCCTGTGCTTTCTATGGGGGAACTAGAGACAGAGGGTAAAGCCATTTAAAGTTTTGAATGCCATGTGACATTTATCAAATGGGACCACATCATTCTTAATCTTTATTGAGCTGAGCCATAAAAGGCAAAGCAAATTTGGGTAAATGAAAGATTCTGTTGACAGGCCACCCAACCCCCCTCACCCATTAATGCCCACCTTTGCTATGCTCCCCCACCACTCTATTTGTCTGTCAGGGGCTCTCAGAAATACCCAATATTTCTGGGTACTGAGGAGCATGTGACCTTCTCCCCACTCCCAGGGTGTAATGTTCGGGACTCAGAATTCAATCACCAGGCCCAAACACTATCACGTGAGATAGGAGGTCATTAGCCCCATATAAGCTCCAACTCAAAGCTTCAGATCAGGGAAGGTAAATAATAGTGGGTGGGTGGTTGCCTTCCTTAATAATTATCTTTTAAAGAAGCATTTAAATGCTGGTTCACCCAAGATTGTTTTTTCACCAGTGGCTTCTTGTGTTTTTTGGGGATGTCAATGTCTCACTCCTTCTGCTGCATTTATTGGAAACGGCTTGTAAAGCTAACCATAGGCTTTAGTAACAACCAGGGCTTTTTTTCTGCGGGAACATGGAGGAACACAGTTCCGGCACCTTCAGAATGTGTGCAATAGCAAGGGGTGCTGGAAATTTATTGATGCTGGCTGATAGGGGGATCTCTGGTTGCAGGGTGGATCTATTGTTGCGGTGGGATGGGGGGGGGTGTCTATTGTTGCTGTGGGGAATCTATTGTTGTTGGCGGGGGTGGGCTTATATCGCTAGAGGAGTCTGTTGTTGCAGGAAATCTATTTTATGGATTTTATTGTTATCATTAACATATTCCATACAGATTACTTAGTACCACCAATTATACTTGGTTCTGTTTTCTCAAAAAGAGGAACCAAAAGGGTGAAGCCACAGGACAGTGTTCAGAGGTGGGTAGGGAACAGAGGCAAGTGGTGACTCGGAAGTAGGGATTACCTGCACTTATTCTCTCTGAAAAAAAGCCCTGGTAACAACCATATGTCTTTGGGACATGTTCACAACCTCTAGTCAACTACTTTTTGGAGGAACAATCAACTGGACAATTTAGAGAACATGTTGCAATCACTTTTGTAGTAAATGGTATCAGCAGCATCTTCCATTCACTGTTGTCCTCCTCCCTATTTCAATAATGAATCTTCTCTCTATAACTCGAATGCCTTAGCATGGTCATGCATACTGTCTTCTTGACTATCATATTGTCATCTTTATGAAATCTGCTGGCAGCCTAATGGACAATCAGGAGGGTGAGTCTGGGAACTTTGGAAATATCAAGCTGCCAGAGTCTCAAAAAAAAAAATTAAGACGCCAAGTGAGGTTATTGACCATTTGCATCTAACAAAAGCTGATTTATTACATTTGGGTCTACAGACACTTTTAAGTGTATCTTTAGGCAAAACCTTGTTTGTCATTTGTATAGCTTAGGGAAGGGTTAGACCCTCTGTCAAATTTTTATTGCTGTCTGTGTGTCCATAGAGGAGATTTTTCCCTCTATTTGTACTGGTGAGGGTTTTAACCAAGAAAGAAAGATGAAATCCAATATTTGAAGTTCTTCCCTGAACAAGGGTTTAGGGTGGGAAGACCTGTTGTGGCGACTTTCTGTTGCGTCTTGGCCAGGAAGTGAATGGAATTTTAATTAATGATACACAGACCTAAAAATCTGTCGGGTTTTAATTTTTTCCAAACTCTATCCAAAACTTTAGAAGAATTTCGGCCAAACAGGAACTTTATCAAAACCAGTGAAAATGAAATATATATACCAAAGTCTATATATATAGCAAAATTCACAGCAGTGCAACAATAACACAATTAATTCAGTGTTCAATACAAAAATGTAATGATCAAATATATATAATATTCCATGTGCAAAGAAAATATAAAAAATATAAAATATAATACAATTAAAATGTCATAAAAAGAAAAACAAAACAAGAGTCCAATAGCAGTCCTCTTTAAACAACGTTGTTTAAGGAGGACTGCTATTGGACTCTTGTTTTGTTTTTCTTATTATGACATTTACATTTTTTTATCTGTTTATTTATTTATTTTTCTTTGCACATGGAATATTATATATATTTGATCACTACAGAATACTGAATTAATTAGGTGTTATTGTTGCGCTACTGTGAATTTTGCTATCTATGACCTTTGGTATATATATTTCATTTTCACTGGTTTTGATATTTATGGTTGTAAATAGCAGCATTGGTTGTAATTTTTCTTTGTAGTTTGGAGTGCGGGGGATCACTATTATACAAACAGGGACTTTAATTTCAGATCCATAGCTTGTGCACATTGCTGTTGCAATCTCTTATTCCATCTTTGTCACCTTGTACCTTTGGCTTCCTCTCACGCTCCTTCCTTCTCTTGCAGTCTATTCATTGCCTCATCAATGACTTCAAAGATCCTTCTTCCTCTAAGTACAAAGCAGCACACGTCTTCTTTACAGACTGTAAGTGTGTCACTAACACTGAGTTGATCACCCTCCTATCTCCTCCCCGGTCTGGTGCCCCCTGCATCTTTCCCTTGGTTTCTTCCATCAGCCATTGTGCTTATTGTTTCCCAACCTGTTTCCACAGCCTGTCCAGACACCCTGTTTAATGAGCTGGTCAAATCACGAGCATCCAAAGTTATAAAGACGTTGACCGAAATCAACATCGCATTCCTTCCCTATGAGTCACAGGTAAGTGTCCCATGGGCAAAATTTGGGCAGTGAAAGCTTTATGTATTTTAAAGTTAACCTCCAGGCAGATATAAAATATTTACATTGATTTGGCTAAGTTTTCATTAATATATCATTAAATTTATTTTTTAATGCAACATGTGTAAGTATGTGAGTTTGATTTGGTATAAGTTTCTTGCAGTCCCCTATACTAGTGGTGGTCAACTTTCCTGATATACTGTAGGTGGCCTCAAGTGTGGCCCCTGACATCACCAAAGGGCTGACTGTAATGTTCAGTGAATGCTACAGACTGCGAGCATGCAACAGGAGATGGTCAAAGACTATAGAAGAGCTATAGGAGATGGTCAGGGACTGCAGACACATTACAGTGATATTAAAGGCTTAATTTTTTTTTTTTTTAATAACAAACATGTCATACTTACCTGCTCTGTGCAATAGTTTTTCACAGAGCAGCCCCGATCCTCCTTTTCTTGGGTCCCCCACCGGCGCTCCTAGTCCCCCCCCCTTGTAGAGTGCCCCCATAGCAAGCCACTGGCTATTGGGGCACTTGTGACTGCTCGTGAGCAAGCTGCCCCTGTGTGTCCATAAGACACACAGAGTGTGGCCTGCCTTGCCCCTGGCTCCCTCCTCTCTGGCTGTGATTGACAGCAGCGGGAGCCAACGGCAGCCCCTTTACAATTCAATACATCTACAATTGTGCTCCTTGACTTGTGCCACCTTTGATATTCGGTTCTGCAAGATCTATTATAATCGATCAGAGACAAAAAATAGAAAAGGGATGTATAGCACAAGAAAAAAAATAAGACAGTGTAATTGAAATAAACCCAACCACCTATCTATTAGAATCCAGTCTAAAGAGTATTCTCCTTTATTGGCCTGTGTAAGCACCTAGGTAAGGGAAACACAGACAACTGTCTGTAGGGACTTCCAAAGGGCTGCAGTCTGAGGACCAAAGCCCTATACAGTAACACACAGACTTGTAAGGGTGGGACTGGGAGCCAATCAGGTGTTCTGCATGAAAATGTGCTGCCAAGGACATACTGGTAAGAAGAGAAACTAGCGTGAGGAAAGGGATAACCCCATCAGTCTGCTACTGTTCTTTCACTGTCCAGTTAGCAGGCTCAGGCTGGATGGAGGATCATCTCCCTAGTTGAGCAGTGGCTGTATAGGTGAAATCACTCCCTTGTATGTTTTTAATCTATGTATGTAGCTGTTTGCCCAAAGTACAGCTTTAAAAATATAAGGCTCTGTATAAATAAGTTATAAAATCAGGCACCTACAAAATATCTTACTTTAGCAGTGTTCTGCTGGACTCCTAGAGCTGTTTTCCCTGGTATTTATAATGTTGTTTAAAGTACATTGTAAAAAAGAGAAAGGGTTGGTAGAATTTGTGATCAGGCACAAGAAAAAAAAGTTCAAAAAATAACAAGGTAGAACTAAATGAAACCACGAGCATCTCACAGAGGAACGTAAATCACATCAATTGGAACCACCAGACCTACAGTATATGAGCTTGTTGGATATCCCGTTCCAAAACCATGGTCTAATGGCCATGTATATCAGTGTTTCTCAACTCCAGTCCTCAAGGCACCCCAACAGGTCATGTTTTCAGGATTTCCTTCAGATGAAACAGCTGTGGTAATTACTAAGGCAGTGAAACTGATCAAATCACCTGTGAAAAATAATGGTAAGCCTGAAAACATGACCTGTTGGTGCGCCTTGAGGACTGGAGTTGAGAAACACTGATGTATATAGTTGCCCCCAACCCCCATCCCCCTTTGAAACGCTAACAGCCTCAATTCTCCTGGTTAGGCTTCCCACAACATTTTGGAGTGTTTCTGTGGGAACTTGTACACTTCAGCCACAAGAGCATTTGTGATGGGGGGAGCAACAACTGATGTTCAATGAAGAGACCTGGCTCGGTGTTCAGAATCATCCCAATGGTGTTCAAAAAAGCTGAGGTCTGGGCTCTATGTAATCCACTCAAGTTGCTCCACACCAAACTCATCAAACCATGTCTTTATGGGGCTGGCTTTGTACACAGGGACTCCGTCATGCTGGCACAGATAAGATCCCTCCCTAAATTGTTACCACAAGGTTGAAAGTGCTCAACGAAATGGAAAAGGGTGTACATTTTAGCCATACAGTGTATATATAGTATACGTTAATTATATGCCTTGACCCATCTAATGTCTTTTTTCACTAGACTTTTACTGACCATATCTTCTAGGTGTTTTCCTTGGATTACCCAGATTCCTTTCACAGTTTCTACAGTCCTCATAAAGCTCAGATGAAGAACCCGATCCTGGAGCGCCTTGCAGAGCAGCTCGCCACTTTGTGTGCCACCTTGAAAGAATATCCAGCTGTGCGCTACCGCGGGTGTGTTATTACAGCAGTGCTGTCAGGGGAAAGGTTATTCCTTAGGGCACAATGGAACCAGTTACTTATATACAGAAAAAAAAAGAATTTGGGGGAAAAATGGAATAAGTCATTAAGGCTCTCACCCTTCTGCGGGATGATCTTGGCTACAACTGTTAACATGACTGTTTATTTGGACAAATGACTGTTTATATAGACTATAGGCAGTCAAATTTCAGAAACCCCCACAATATATTTGTTATGTGTTCTCATTCACACAGTATACCTAAAAAACAAACAAAAAACCTTTCTAATTATTTCTTCGGAGCAGGACTATATGTGGGACCCTATAGGCAGCTTCTATTGTTTGGAATAGCTTACGGTGTGCAATTAGGGGACAGATTGATGGACATTTGTTTTTAAACAGTAGACAATGTACCACCCAAGCCTTGAGATCTTTAACCCTTTGCTTAGTGAGATAGATTTGTACTATGGCTGGTCACAGTTTTAAAAGCAGCAGGGAACTGAGCAGTCTAAGTGTGATGGATTTTTACCCTGGCTAGTCACATAGTGATAGAGGAAGCAGCAGAGTTTGAGATGTATACATTTACAGTACACACAGCCAAGAAAATAAAGTTGAATCCAGGATTTTCCTGATTGTATTGTTAAAGGTGGGCTGAGATCTATTTGATAGGTAATATTTTCTTGTAACTGTTAGAGGTTACACTACATTAAGCAATGGCACTGATTTACTAAAGGCAAATAGGGGGTTCATTTGTAAGGGATTTTTCCCTTAGCTTAGTGAATGTGTGGAAAATTCACTTATCAAACGATAACCAATCATGTGCAAGGAAAAAAACTCAGTATACCTTAATGTGATTGCAAAGGTTCATTTTTTTTTTTTGTAAAATAACAAACATGTCATACTTACCTGCCCGATCCTATTTTTCTGGGGTCACCCGGCGGTGCTCCTGGCTTTTCCTCTTCAGGTGCTCCTGCAGAGAGGCGCTTTCCATGGGGGCACCCGTGCTGACATGCTCCCGAGTCCTGCTGCTGCGCGTCAATTGACACAGACAGCAAGACCCGGCTCCGCCCCCCCGCTCCCGTGTTACTGGATTTGATTGACAGCAGTGGAACCAATGGCACCTGTACAGTACAGAACACCTGTATACAGTACAGAACACAGGCTTGATATTCATAAACCTTGGCGTATAGGCTTGTAACTTCAAGTGACTGGATGCCAACATAGCTTTTGAGGACATACCCCCTAGGCATCCCCCTATAACCCTGATGTGAGTCCCCAGTTTTTTGCACTGGTTCGAAAGTGATGGACCTCTTGTCCTTTATGGAGAATTCTCTCTTAGCTTAACTAGGTTATTATTTTTCTTTGGATTCTTCAATCAACTCTTCAATGTCTTCTATTATAACAGCAGAAGCAGTACATCCAGATTGTAATTTTTGGATGATGGAAGTCACCTCATTTACTAAGCTAAGGGAAATTTCCCAGGCAAAGTTAAAATTCCCCTGCAAAGTAAACCGTCTATTTGCTTTTAGTAAATCAACCGCAATATCTTAAGCTAGCTACTCTTTCATTTTGAAAGCATCAGCAGTGAATCGGGTACTGTAAGTTGTAATCTTTGAACAGAGAAAATACAGCAAATGAATTAAGTGGGATTTAGGGGTTAGCGTCTATTTATAAATTCACTGGAAAACAGATTAGTTTTGGGATTAAGTTCAGTATAATTGTATAGACACAGTATCTCCTAAGAGTGAGCATATTGCATGTGAGAATACCAATGAATGAAAAATGAACAGGATAGAGATTAAACAGTGATGTATGCTGGTTATGTGTATGAAGGATCAATGCTGTAGGATGCTGTGTAGTGCAACTGGTTATAGAAGTTTAGTAGGTTACATAAGTGTAGTGATTACCCTGTATGTTTTCCCGCAGAGATTACAAGGATAACGCAATGCTTGCGCAGCTGATCCAAGATAAGCTTGATGCATACAAGGCTGATGATCCTACAATGGGGGAGGTGAGGCATTAAACAACTACAGTCATTAAGAATGGAAAAGATCTGATTAATGGTGGCCATTCTAAGAAAAAAAAATATTGTAGTGTACTTCTTTAGTTACGTTTGGTTTCTTCTCTTCAATTCCAGGGCCCAGACAAGGCTCGTTCCCAACTCATTATCTTGGATCGAGGTTTTGATCCTGCCTCCCCAGTTCTGCATGAGCTAACCTTCCAGGCCATGAGCTATGACCTTCTGCCGGTGGAGAATGATGTTTATAAGTAAGATAAAAAGATGACATATCTGATATAATAAAACTAGTTGTTAATAAGACTCCAGCACTATTCCTATCTAATTGTCTTGATCAAATTCCTCTGTTCTGTTCAGAGACAAACGCTCATTTTGTTTTTGGGGTCTACATGGAGTACACTTTTACTGCTTTTGGAGTGCACATGACAGTTACTGCAATACAGCATAATACAAAAGTCTGTATTTCTTTTCTCTGCACAACATTTCTTTTAATGCCACCCTTCCATCATGGATTGGCTCTGCTTCTCCTTTTCAACTTATGGATGGTGTTGTGCATGTGGCATTAATAATCATCATCACCTGTAGGACAAGACCTTGAACAGAGATGCTGAGAATGTCACAGTTTAAATAATCTCTTAGTGGACTGCCGATGAATTATTATGTTTGTACACTTCTGTGTACTTGTCCAGGCTGTTATTTAATCGAGCTATTAGATCAGCCATTCTCAACCAGGGTTCCTCCAGAGATGGCTAGGAGTTCCTTGAGCTGTGGCCAACTGACCTTCCATCTGATGATGCCTGCATAATTCCAGGTCCGACACCACTTAGGAAGAGGCATGAATGCAAGCGTAGTATTCTTACCACCTACGTGGGGGAGCATTAATTCCACTGACCACCACTACAGATGACCTTGAATTCTGTTTGAAACCATGTTTGGCCAAACCTGGAAGGAAGTTGTAAATGCCAGGTCAATCAGCTATGGCCAGGGCATTCTCTACCTTGCAACTGCATGTACATAAAGGGTCGGGAATGCTCAAGACATCATTGACCAATATGGCCACATACCCAAGGTCATCACTAACCACCACCAATATAAGGGTCATCTTCGCAATGACCCCCAATAGACTGATATTAGCAGGGGGTCTCTGAGACCTGAAAATTAGTTCAAGGGAGTAAAAAGGTTGGGAAAGGTTGTATTAGATGTTTGATTACCTGCGTTTCTCTAATTCTAGTGTATGATTCCACTTTGACATGTGTAGTAGTGTTCCTCCATTTCTTTCCAGTTTTTCTGATATTTTTAACATGATCATGCAAATGTATATTTTACTTTTGGCTGAATCTGAGAGTTGTTCTTTAAAAAGGTCCACTGTCTATAGCCACCAGTTTGGTGTTATCTATCATTTTTCTATAAAAATAAAAAATAGATCTACTTGTTTGCTGTGGGCAGAAGCCCTGCTTTTCTGTAATGACAGTTTTACAGTATTAAGTCTCTAAAATATCTTTGTCTGGTTAGGTATGAAACGAGTGGTATAGGAGAACAGCGGGTCAAGGAGGTCCTCTTAGATGAAGATGACGATCTTTGGGTGACCTTGCGTCACAAACACATTGCAGAGGTTTCCCAGTAAGTACTTTGGCCTATAGAGGCTAGATAGGACCTTAAAGTGAACATATGCATTACCCATGGAGGGCAAACCAACATGTAGATGGGGTGCAATGTGTGCAGCGGCAGTAACTCACACAGACAAGTGCAATAGAAAATGGTAATGAAGTAAAGTAACGACAGTTCACAACAACCCGGAGGGATGCCTTGCCCAAACGAGTACATTAACAAATTCCAATGATGTGAAGATGACAAGTATCAGCCAGGTTGACAGCATCTGTTAAGAGAGCAGAATGTGGCCTGACTGTCTAGTGCCCCAAAACGGGAAGTTCTTTAAGGGGGTTGAGATCCTATGCTTTCCCCCCTCATCAGGAACCTTTCCCGATCGCTAGTACTGTCCCTAACAGGCGCGATACATGTCTCCACTCTACCAACTCGCCAAAATCACTCTAAACCTGGGAGCCAGGGCCTTAAATAGGCTCTACCTGACCCAAGATAGCTGCTGGAGTTACATGGGGTGTCAGATTCCAATCAGGTGTTTCCCCAGTGACCCAGGAAACCATAGAGGAACTGTGTTCCCCTTGACTTCCTCTCCAACTGTGGATGGTGCCGCTGTAAAAGAGTACACCTGCCTACAAACTGGTTAATTTGAATCCCCTCCCATCCCTGCATATACTGCAGGGCCAGATTAAGAGCATCATGGGCCTGGTGCTGAGGATTTTGGTGGGCCTTTTTTAGGAATAAATAAAATTAAAAAAAAAAACAATTTTTGTTAAAATAAATAAATTATTAAAACAAATTAAATTAAATAGAGATGTGGTAAGGGCGGGTGAGAGAGAGGGGGGCTGAAAGAGAGGGGGATGAGAGAGAGGAGGGTAAAAGATGGGGGAGAGAGAGAGTGCCTCTGGGTAGCTCGAAGAGGAAGTAAAGCATTAAAAAAAATTCTTCTCCCTCCCCTGCAAAGTGAAGAGATAATGTGTTAGTATGCATCGCATACTAACACATTATCTGACACTTACCTGCAAACGAAGCCTGCGCAGTCCCCACTGCAGGCCACATTCATCTTTACTCCTCCTCCTCCTTCCGGGCCTCAGACTCCGGCTCTGTGTTTGGCTGGAGCCGTGTGACGTCACTCCCTTGCATTGTGCCCGATAGCCACTGGTCACGGCACTCGCTACCGAAATAACGACATGGGTGCCCCTTTCTTCAGAGTGCATGCGCCGATGACATCATCGGCGCAGTATACTGTAAATATCTCCTAAACGGCGCACGTTTAGGAGATATTTGCAGTACTTATAGGTAAGCCTTATTCTAGGCTTACCTATAGGTACAAAGTGTAAAGGGAGGTTTACAACCTCTAAGTAACGTAGTAATGTGGCTCTTATAGTATGCCATGGCAAACTGTGGGTGGGTCAACAGTTGGGTAAGAGTGGGAGGGGCTTAAAGGGGCATAGTTAAACAAAACAAAAGCCTTCTTGTACTCAAAAAAAAAAGAAGCTGAAATTGCTGTCCTGCAAGCCAAAGTCTCAAGTACATATACAAACCTCAGCACAATCATTATTTTAAAAATGAAACACTGCCATTACTTATGATTTTATGTAAACTGAAAATAGAGAGCTAACACTCCAAACTGTAATCCTTTCTCTGTTACCTCTGGACTCTTCCCCCATCTTCTCATCTTTGCAGTAAAGTCTGATGGCAGGCTCAGTGACAGTGGCAGGCAGGGCATGTTTACATCCCCAATGTTGGCAGCATTTATCAGTGGTTATTATATACTTATGAATATGCCCCGTGAGTTAACTATCAATGCCGCCTGCCGCCAGTGCTGGGACAAGGCCATCCAGTGCCCAAGGCAAAGATACCAAGCTGCACCCCCACACACACACACCATAGGGAAAGGGGAAGGGTTGGCAAGTGGGTCTTTGGGTGGGGGGTAAGGTGGGGTGTATGAGGTGGAAGGTAGGTGCTGTGACCCGGAGAGTGAGAGATTCATGGCACAAAGGCACTGTAATGAAACAGGGTGGGGGAGATGGATAGGAGGGATGTTCTGGAAGAGGTAAAAGATGGGTAGACTGGAGGTAACAAAAGGAGGCACAGTGACCAGAGAGAGGTGGGTGGGAAATGCTGTAACTGTGTAGAGAAGGTTGGTATAAGGGGGTTTGCGGTGGCAGGAAGTCGCCGTGACTAGGAGAGGGGGTGGACTGTAATGAAAATGGGGTTGGAGGGAGGTGTTATGATTATGGGACCTTGTCAATGTTACCACCAGCTTCCTCCAGAGGTCTATTTTGCTCAGCAGACTCCTGACTCAAGGAGCTCCTCCTCCAGATCCAGGGCTGCTGATTCCGCTTTTCACAGAGAATGCCAGCAAACCCACTACCCTCTCCTGCAGTAATTAGTGCTTCTTCATTATTTTTTTATTTTTTTTGAAAGCCCATAGCCTGTGAAACACACTCGAAAACTTCACCCGGTGCCAAAAAAATGTGCACACATATAAAGAGTGAAACACAAAAACATGCAATGGGTGCACACAAGCCCTCTAAAATGTGTTCTCCCCCACACGCACTGCCGAGATACAGGGGACGCAGCAAAAGAAAAAAAAAAAAGATTAACGGATCTTATAAGATTATTCCTTTTTAGCTGACTTGTTGTGTTCTTCCGAATCCTAGAGAGGTGACCCGCTCTCTGAAGGACTTTTCTTCCAGCAAGAGGATGAACACAGGTGACAAGGTGATTGACTCTTCATACCGGTACATGGTAACACCAATAGTAACCTGACCACAGTAGTGATAATGGATTTATTCTGTCTGTCCTAGGCAACCATGAGGGATCTTTCGCAAATGCTGAAGAAGATGCCACAGTACCAAAAAGAGCTAAGCAAGGTGAGTAGAGATATTGAATAACATATCACTTCTTAAAATAACTGAATTTAGATGCAACAATCTCATTACTACTACACTGATCTGATCCAGACAGCAATCTCTTTATTATTGTACCGGATCTGATTCACACTCATTTTTTTTTTTTTTTTTTTTTACTCTATCGAAAAGCCAGTGACGTGCAAAACACACCTCAAAAACTTCCACCCGGTGCCAAAAAAAAGTGCCCACACATAGAGAGTGAAACACAAAAACGTGCAACGGGTGTACAGAGTCCTCCACTAGGGAAGGACCTTACCCTGATCCCCCGGGGCGTTAGGCTCCAGACAGGGACTGAGGTACTCAGACAAAGGGTCCATCCGGCCGAAACCAGGAGGACCCCCACAACTGGAAGGACTGCCGAAGCAGACCAACCCAAGTACAGTGGGGCTCTCCCAAAGAGAGACCCCTAAAAGGAGAGGGCGAACCAAGCCAAAAGGCCTATGTCCACCCCCTCCCAAGACTTTCAGAGTAGGCCCGAGGACCCACACCCTACTCGCCACACAGTGACAAACGTGTATACAAAACAACCAAAAAAAGACAAAAAGGTGACAAACAGGGGTAAAAGAAAGAGTGGGGAAGATAGTGAGATGGGAGAGTGAAAGTGGCCATTGTGCTATACAATGGCCGGCCCTCCGGCCAGGCATAAAAATTTCCCCTGGTCCTGGCCAAAAGGCCTGGCCCAAGAGGCAGGTGCGAAAAACGTGTGTTGTGGTGAAGTGACCATGGTGCCATAAAATCAAGTGCTTTCACACCGTGACTATACGGCACCCCTGAACTGCCACTTCAGGGGCACATTCACCACTGGCTTTTCGAAAAAGCCCTGACCCACAGCCCAAATCACAGCAGCCCCCACCCCAGGCAGAAAGGTATGGAGTTCTGGAAGCTTGGAGAGAGCCCTTGCCATCAGGCTTCACCGTCGTTCCGTCCCTCCTACTTAATTACATTCGGGAAATACTGGCCGCTCCCCCGGTGGGAGCAAGGGGAGCCAGCGTTCTCTCCCAAATAACTGTCCAGAGCTAGAGCTGCCCCAATCCAGGCCAGAAGGCCAGGATCCCGACCCTCCGCCAAGACCGAATGGTTCTCCGTCCCCATCAGAAGGCTTCCCTTTCGGCTACAAACCGCTCCAGGTTACCTTCACTCCAGCAGGTTTTGCATAGCAACCGCAATCCCATCTCTATCTCGCCATAGATCAGGGACAGAAGCAAGCGCCACCTCCTGGAAACTGATAAAAACGGATACTACACTCGATCTTAGCCAAAAGGCCGAGAAGCAATTAGCAATAATCACGCCTCAGTTGAACCTCATTGGCTATGATACTGCCACTGCGCATAGTATAGTCAGCGAACATCACAATCTTTCTACTACTATATCGAATCTGATCTATGCTCCTTGAATAGTCAACAGACATAGCTGTTAGTGCACTTGATGTGATCCATGCTTATAATAAAGTTTGCAGACATAGCAGTCTCTCTACTACTACAACAAATCTGATCCACCATGGTCATACTACCATGAGCAGACATAGCATTTACTTTACTACTGGACCGGGTCTCATTCATACTCATAGTACAATCAGCACTACAACTCATATTACAGCCTCCCAAAAGGAAAGTTATGATCAGCACATTCTGTGTTCTCTTTGCATTTCTAAATCTGCAGGGAACCTCCACTGTGGTTTAATATTTTCTGTAGATGTTAATCAGGGGTGGACTGAGACCCTCTGGCCTGAGAGGCAAACAAAGCCAAGTGGCTCTTTCATGATAGTTATCAGATTTAAGCTGGCCATACGTGGCTATATTTCTCTTGTTCAGTCCGTGGGCAAAATGAGAAAAAAAAATCAATAGATTCATCCATCCATGCTGAACAGTGAAGATGGGGGATTCTGCACTGCTTCCTATTGTATCCAGCCATAGAACCTGCAGGTGTTTGAACACCCAAACAGTGACTGCATCTTTTTGGATGCGGTCACTTTTTGGCCTACAACTTTCCACCTGGCTCCTTTTCAGTCGAAAGTTTTGCTGAGTCAAGTGGCGCCAACAGGGTCGCCAGGGGGATTTTGTCTGATTCAGCAGAAATTGGCTGCAATTTGAGCCGTGTATGGTGAACTTTATATTCCAGCATTAGCTTGCCTTGTGGTTTAGAAATTTGGTTATATGTTATCTCATAGATGTAAAGGAAGTCAATGCCTGGTGCTGCAATCGTAAGTCTTAACAGAAACCTCCAAACAACTCTCTGCAAATGTTGCTGTCTGTGCCTCCTACTTTGATTGATGTCTGAACAGTAAACCATTCCCACTCAAAGCCACAGCATATTATACTGGTATTGGCCCAAGGCCAAATGCCCCCCATATAGTCCTGGATCATGGGTATGGGCACAGCCTTCGCCTCCAGTTTGCTCAGTTAAAATATGGGAAGATGAAAGAAAGATCCCAATAGCATAATACTGCTTAAAAATCTAATTTATTAAAAGTGCACTAAGTAAATACACTCACTTTGTGTGAAAAAAACGCTGAGATAAAATTCCACGAGCAGCGAGCTTGTATGCTTACGTCACTTCCGGTTTCCGCCTATTGCTCCAATCCCGACGTCTATATCGTCACATCATGTGACTTCATCAGGGGAGGATGGATACTCCATCAGTTCTGTCAGGCCATGACTGTTGTTAAATCCAGTTAGGGAGTCTCCAAAACAAGACATTTAGATGAGATAGTAGATGCAGATAGGTGCATTTTTATTCACTGCAGTTGAGAGATACACACAGTTCTCGGCTACTATAAGCGAGTAAAAGTGAAAATGTTTCTGAGCTTACATCTACAGGTTATACAATTTTATACGTATGAATATGCAGAAATGATGGGTGTTTGTTAAGTGTATTCTAGGCGTGATATAGGTGTGATCGTATAGTTTAATCCAATCAATGTCCATATCTTCTTAGTAGCAAGGGAACAGTTAAATGGGTGTATCCATCATGTGACTGGCAAAAAAATAGTTTTCTGCAGTATTTGGTCGGCTCAGACCAGGTTTTGATAAGGAAGTCATTTTCAGCAGCTTTTTGGGTTCTTATCAGTAGTTTGTGTCGTCACATATCCAGTAGTTTCAATTTCCCAGGAATTGAAACAAAACAAAAGGAGAATGTCTAGGGAAAGTAAAGTAGAGTGCATTGCCAATTCTTAAAGTGATAGTCTCTATCTATCTATCTATCTATCTATCTATCTATCTATCTATCTATCTATCTATCTATCTATCTATCTATCTATCTATCTATCTATCTATCTATCTATCTATCTATCTATCTATCTATCTATCTATCTATCTAACATTTCAACATTATCAGACCTCTATAATTCTACTTACTGTAAACATTTGCATTGCTATACAGTAATTAGTAAATTAGTGATTTCTCTGCAGTACTCCACTCACCTACACCTGGCTGAGGACTGCATGAAGCATTACCAGGGAACCGTGGATAAACTTTGCCGTGTGGAGCAGGTAAGACATGATGTATCAAGTAATTGCAATACCCAAGTTGAAGCCACCTCTTAGTGCAATACCTTTTTTAAAGCCGCTCCTAGTGCATTTCCCAAGTTGAAACCACCTCCTAGTGCAATACCAAGTTGAAGCCTCCTAGTGCTATACCCAAGTTGAAACCACCTCCTAGTGAAATATCTGAGTGCAGTAAAAGATGCGTAAATCTGAACCCTGCAATAAGTTCTGTGAGCTACTTTGCTGCATTTGTCCTACATAAGACAGCCGATTGAATTGAATAGTCTGTCCCATGTGTGTAATGCAAAAAAAACGCAGATGCAAGAAAAATGCAAATAAATTTGCGTTTGCAAAAAGCTAGGTGTGCATGAGGCCTTATTAATGCAAGCTTCGGCGGGCAGGGTTTGAGTCTTGAAACAGTGGTCATCTGATCAGGCAGTGGACAAGAGTTTGGGTATACCAGGTCTAGTATCACCCCGGACCTGGAGTCCCATCCTATAGTGTTATCAAACAGTGTTATCAGCTCTGCTGAGTTCACCTACATGAACTAACAAAACATCTTCCCAATTGGTATGAAGATGATGATAGACAGAGCCTGAGGTGTTCTACAGTCCTAACACACTTCCTGTCCTAGAGTGGCAACGTTGCGCTTTGTAGATACAGTAGAGTGAGAGAGCACATGTTGCCCTGGGACAGGAAGTGTTACTGGCAGGATCACCAGGTAAATGAAAAAGCCTGAAAAAAGAAAACTTATGCAGCCATTACATCTAAGGACTGGAAAGCTGCAATCTATAACATTTTATTTTCTTGGGGTTAAATGCACTTTATATAATATAAACACATTGCTGGTAAATAAGAGTAAAGCAGTCATATCTGTGCCTCCCAGCCTGACCTCGTGTGTTCTGATGTCATTGCACCTTCTGTACTCTACAGTATTCCTGACATAGGAGACTGGCTCCCATAGTCAAAGTCATACCTACTTTATTTTATGGTTTTAGCACATTGTTACTCTTCCTAATCTAATGTTAAGCGAAGGAGCACACTTCCATATTAATTTATGATAATTTTTCAGGATCTCGCTATGGGCACAGATGCAGAGGGCGAGAAGATCAAAGATCCTATGAGGGCAATTGTACCCATTCTACTGGATGGAAATGTCAGTACATATGATAAAATTCGCATCATTCTCCTTTACATCTTCCTTAAGAACGGTAAGTGTAGTGACTGTGTTTGAATGCATATTCTTCCCTGTCTCCTTATCTGCCATATATATAGAAATGGCCACAGCATTACTAGTATATCCCAAATGTAACAGGGGCCTTCAAACACTGGACAAGCGTACAAAGGAACAAAGGAGAGTCAAACTTTACCGGGAGAACCCTTTTAATAGCAAAAAAGGATAACTTCCTCTGGATCTCAACCCCAACAATGTGAACGTTGTGGTTTTTGTTCCCCTTATGGTCATTTCCAGAGTTCACCAGTCCATTGAAAACTGGAGGTCAGTGCCTGGTGACATTCCTGGTGTGTGAACACCTGTGTCCTACACACCAGACTGTACTCCACTTGTCTTTCAGCTGCCAAAAGTTGTCCTTCATCAGTCCACCTAGCTTGGCACTGATGAGTTACCTATTGTTGCTAAATGTTCAGTTCATGTAATGAATAGTACTTCATATCAGAATCCATGTATAGTAGTTCTTAGATTTTGGTATAAAACCTAAAGGATACACCAATAATTTTAGGCTTCATGCTGCATCTGATGCCTTGTCATAAAGGTACCAGATCATGTATAAGGCAAAATCTGACCACAGATCTTGCTTCTTCATCTCCCATTGCCTCTTGTATAGTTTGCTTAAATGTGTCTCTTTTCTCTCCCAATCAGGGATCACTGAAGAGAATTTGAATAAGCTGATCCAGCACGCACAGATCCCACCAGAAGACAGTGAGATCATCACCAATATGGGTCATTTAGGAGTTCCCATCATTACTGATGTAGGTATATTTCTAAATGGTAAGGTCAGTATGTATGTGTGTGTGTATATATATATCTACTGTATATATACAAGACACGCACACAACCCATTTTTAGGGATGCTCCTTCATAGGCTATCTCTCTTCAACCACGAAGACCACTACAATCATCTTATTTTGTATACTTTGTATATTTTGTATATTGTATATATATATATATATATATATCATACAGAATGGAGTCTGGCCATTTGCTTCAAGGAGCCTTATTTCATCATTTATATGAATAGCACCTGCTTTTTCATATAAGATAGATCACATCTATACATTATGTCAGACTTAGTGATGAGCTAAGGTTTGGGCCAAACCTATGGGATAGTTGGCCACCGGCCCAATCAGCTGCAGCCCTGAAATTCCCCACCTGCCACCCATGCTGGCTGATGTAATTATCCAAATATGGCCACATGGTCATATTTAGACAATGACATTGATGTCAAAGATGTCACCACCATCATCCCTGTCCCTTTGTTATGCGTGGCCTTCGCTGAGTGGACAGACGGCCTGCGATGTGACGGCTTCCTGTACCTTAGCTCATTACTATTTAGAATAGTCAAAGCAATACTAATTTATTTATGCAATGAATACTGTATGAGTATGTATATATATATTTACTTTATACATGCAGTTGGCGCCACACAATAACATAAAAACAGGAAATCTGTTCATTTGATTTGGTAAGTAAATAAAAGAGTAAAGTGTAGTAACTAATCAGAATTCATCCCCACTGATATAACTAAAATCTGTTTGCTTACTGTGGGTTGCTGCACGCTGTGATTGGTCTTCACATAATAAATACATAATCTGGATAAGACTTGAATTTTGAGAACAAATGTAATAATGATCAGGATCAGGCCAGCATATTGGAAATATTTAGTTTTTCTTCCTAAAGCTGTCACTTTGTCTTTTCACAAGATAATAATTTGCTCAATCTTTAGTCCACACTTCGCCGCAGGAGCAAACCAGACCGCAAAGAGAGAATCAGTGAACAGACCTATCAGTTGTCTCGATGGACTCCGGTTGTCAAAGATATCATGGAGGTGAGTAGATATGCTTTTGCTGGATTTTTGGATTTTTAACCATAAAACTTGTCTTTTAGTTGTTTCTTTGGGTGTAGAGAGCGTATAAAAGGGGTACAGGGACTGAGAGCTCAGCCTGCACAAGCTTACAGTTTAGTAAAATAAGGAGTAAAAAAATAGGTCAAGGAACAAGTAAGCTATGTACCAGGGGTCTCCTAACTATGTCCTGCTGGTCACATCTGATCTGCTACAAGATTTTATCTGGCCTGTGGCTAGGGTCAGTGACAGATTTGTGTACAGACTAAGGATTCAGATTATTGGTCTCTGTTTCACTCCTTCTCCCATCTGCAATTTCCAGGACAGGTTTTATGGGGATACTAAAAAAAAAGAGGGGATTCTGATGGGGACCCTGATGTAAGGAGGACTCTGATTGAGACACTGGTGTAAGGGAAGCCCATGATGGGGACCCTGATGTAAGGAGGACTCTGATTGAGGCACTGCTGTAAGGGGGGCCTATGATGGGGACCCTAATGTAAGGGGACACTCTCAAGTGAACCTTGATGTAAGAGATACTCTGATGGAGACACTGGTGTAAGGAGAAACTCTGATAGAGACCCTGATGTAAGGGGAACTCTGATGGGTACACTTCTGTAAGGGAAGACTCTGATGGGGAATATTTTTTTAGGGTAGACTCTGATGGAAATACTGATGTAAGGGGAACTCTGAGTGCCCTGATGTAAAGGGGGGCTCTGATGGGGGCCCTGATGTAAGGGGCGACTCTAATGGGGACCATTTTGTAGGGTAGACTCTGATGGAGACCCTATGTAAGGGGGATTCTGATGGAGACACTGATATAAGGGGGAATCTGAGTACTCTGATGTAGGAGGGGGCACTGTGATGGGGACCCCGATAAAAGGTGGGGATCTGATGGGGACCCTGATAAAAGGTGGGGATCTAATAGGGACCATGGTGTTTTACTAAAGTTTCTTCTTTTTTGTTCTGAATCATATTACAAAAAATATTAAAGTATACTTTATTCATTTAAATTTAATCAGTCATTTATGAATTTTGAAATAGATTTTTTTTTGGACCACAAATATTTGTAAAATAGTCAATGTGGCCCTCAAATTGAAAAATATATAACACTGACTCCTGTTATATATACATTGGCTTGAAGAAGCAATGTGTTAGTGAAAGAAAAAAACAACAGCATACTGTATGTGGCAATATAAATGTTCGGAGGAGGTTGCTAATCCTTACAAATACCCAGTGAAGTGACTGAACTCAAGTAATACACAGAGATGAAACAAATCCTCCTACATAAGTTGTACTTGTTTATCAGCAGCCTGCTTTTCTCTAACCAGCCTCCTAAGGCACACATTTTACACAGCATTTCCTGAGCTTCAGAAGTCAGTGGGTGAGACTCTGATGTCATAAACTGCACAGCATAGAGCAGGGAGCTGAGTGTCATCTGAGACCTAAGTGGAGGGAATGGACATCCCCCCTCCCTCTACACAGTCTCATAGGGAAACCTGCACAGCTGAGGCTGTCAATCACCTACAATGTGCTGGAGGAGGGGGTAGGGCCATCTTCCGGGATTGCTTGGTGTCAGCATAGGGTGTCAGAAGTGACTCAGACTGCAGATAGCAGAAGGATGATAGAGGAAACAGATATCACACTACACTTTAAAAAATATTGTGCTGGGTCTACTCAAAAAAAGTGAGGCAACTATGCATCAGCTTTTTAAGTACTGTCAACTAAACTTATTTTTGTCTGACTCATTAGACTTTTCATGTTTTCAACTTTATTGTTTTAAGTAAAGCCAACTAATTCTTTTCAGTTTATAGACCATAGGTCTAAATAAAGCCAACTACATTTTTCCAGTTTATAGACCATAGGTTTAAGTAAAGCCAACTCATTTTTTTCAGTTTATAGATCATAGGTTCAAGTAAAGCCAAAACAATTTTTCCAGTTTATAGAAAAGTTTAAGCTAGGAACCCATACATTAATTTATGTATTTCAAGTACTTATATAGCACCGTCAATTTACGCAGCGCTTTAAATATACATTGTCATCGGTCCCTGCCCTCAAGGAGCTTACAATCTAAGATATAACTCACATTCATACACATACTAGGGCCAATTTACACGGGAGCCAATTACCCTACCAGCATCATGTTCTTGGAGTGTGGGAGGAAACCTACGCAGGCACAGGGAGAACATGCAAACATCAGGCAGGTAGTGATGTGGTTGGGATTCAAACCAACGACTCTTTTGCTGCTATGTAAAAGTGCTAACCACTGTGCTTAGTTACTTAGTTTTAAGTGATATTAACTTGTAACTTACTAAATTTTTTTTAAGTTGGTAAAACTTATTTTCCAAATGTATTTGATATATGTTTGAAGGGTTTTATATAAAATTAATACAATAATACGTTTTTTTTTTAAAAAGGGAATAATCGCATGAAACAGGCTTTCAAAACAAATTAACATTTATTATTTACAAAGTGTTACAAATGTAATATTATTAAAGCAGGATCAAATGTAAATGTAAACATTTAAAGAAAAAAAGAAAAAAATGTCTCTTTCTCAGCTAACAAATCAAACTGAAACACACACATGTCTATTTATCATAAATATCTTAATCTGAAAAAAATAAACATTTTGGATGGTGTGTTAAGCAACATTTAAAGCATGTGAATGATAATTTGTTCAATGTTCACTCTTACCTTTCAATGGCATTGCATGGCTTTATAGTGACTTGGAAAAATTCTTGCCACTGCTTTGCGCTGTTTTGACCTGATGGGCCTCAAACGTATGGGAACTGCATTGTGCAGGTTTTCAAAGTTCCAAAAGACGTTAAACGCTTTAAAATATACAGCATCAAAATTGGTATGGTTGCACGTTTGGCAAATATATGCGTCCCGCAATTGCAGTCAAATGAAAAGATAATTTTTTTAAGTAAATATAACTCAATTAGAATATGGAAATGCAAATACCTAAAAAGTTTTGTCTAGATTACTCAATATTATACATTATTTTTGTAAATGTAAAAGGTGTGTTTTACGAACTAATGAAAATCAAGTAAGGTACTTAAAATTTCAAAGTAAATTTATTAACATTTATTTTTATGTTGAAAATGATAACTTTTTTATGTTAAATTACAAGCCAACTTCAGTGTAGGTGCTTTGGATCAAGGCAAAATAATGTACAATATACTGTATATGTAACTCGCTGTACAATTTGACGACGCTATATAAGTTCCTGTAATACATAAATATTCACTCTAGATTAGAAGCATATGCTTTGTTCATTTTTCATTTCAGAGGTTTGCAACCACTTTAAAGAAAGCCTGTCATGAGAGAAAGATGGAGGCTGCCATTGTTGCATTCTATTAAAAAACATTTAAATTAAAGCACTTTAAATACCATAAAAAATAGGTAAATGAAATAAAATAATATGTGAAATTCAGTCATTTAAATAATCAAACCAGTGATCACATTATGCATGCATCCGCTGGATGTCAAATTCATCAGACCAGCGAAATATAATAAATAAATGAATGAATAGTCAAAAATAAAGTTCATCAGATAAATATCCAAGTGAGAATTCTTCTGTGTTCCAGTATGGTTGTGTAGCTGTGAACCTCATAAGGGTAATTCTGGAAGGCCCAGAATCGATAATGGAATCAATAGGATGATCGGTTTGAACCTCTATTTATACCTCTAGAGTTCTAGTCTCCTCCAGCACAATGCTTATTTGTTGACTGTTCCTCTCTCTCATGTATAATACTTGGTTCCAGATACAGCTAGCACATGGTAGGCCCAACTCTAATGCCCCGTACACACGGTCGGACTTTGTTCGGACATTCCGACAACAAAATCCTAGGATTTTTTCCGATGGATGTTGGCTCAAACTTGTCTTGCATACACACGGTCACACAAAGTTGTCGGAAAATCAGATCGTTCTGAACGCGGTGACGTAAAAGACGTATGTCGGGACTATAAACGGGGCAGTGGCCAATAGCTTTCATCTCTTTATTTATTCTGAGCATGCGTGGCACTTTGTCCGTCGGATTTGTGTACACACGATCGGAATTTCCGACAACGGATTTTGTTGTCGGAAAATTTTATATCCTGCTCTCAAACTTTGTGTGTCGGAAAATCCGATGGAAAATGTGTAATGGAGCCTACACACGGTCTGAATTTCCGACAACAAGGTCCTATCACACATTTTCCATCGGAAAATTCGACTGTGTGTACGGGGCATAACTCTGTCAGGCCTTAGCAACTGCCATTTGCAGGTAGGGACCACGGGCCCCTTTAGTGTAGCCACAAAAATAGGAAAGTCTTTAGTGCTAGCTGACCTTTGATGGATTACTGCTCCCAGTCAGTCCTCTTCAGGCCCTGCCATCCCTCCTGGCTGCAGCTGCCTGACTCCACTGCCCATGACATCACAGTCTTTCCTGCTGGCTCTACGTCTATCTCAGACTGCACTCTCCCAGTCTGCTCCGGCATGCCTCCCCAGCTCTCCCAACTGTGCCTGTCACTCACCAGCCTTCCTGGAGACTTGCCTGGCAACACTAGCTCCCGCCATCCTTCTCAGTTCCTTTCTGTGCCTTCTGTCCGGATCCTTCTTTTCTACTCAGAAATGCTCTGACTTGCCCCCGAACTCCTCAGGCCCAAGATAACACCCCCTCAGACTGGGGAGTGCCTAAAAGGACCCAACAACCTAGTGCTCCATCTTCAGCTTCTTCCACCCGACAACTCCTCCCCAGCTGGGCTGACCCTGGGTATATCAAAGAGGCCTGCCCCCTGCCAAACCTAGTTGGGGATTGGTCAGAGCTCCCTGAGACACCTTTAGACAGTTCCACCTCTCTTCCCCTCCTCCTTTCTAGAATCCTCTAGAAGCCAGAGGGAGGTAACCGAAAGATGATGCTATCTGTGAGTCACCAGCCTACACTGAGCCACTTCCAGCCCACACAGATCAAAACAAACAGACCTAGCTTACTGCTAGGCCTGATTAAATTTACCTGCACTCACAAAAATCCTACTTCTAGCACCTACCTAAAGTAGAGGGTGCTACACTTTTGTTGCATACTCACCAGAAAGACAGGCTGCTCACTCAAGTGCAACTTAAATGCATATAAGCTGTTAATGATGAAGACAACTTCTGATGATTCAAACCACGTGAATTCTTTAGGATCTGGAACTCGGGAGAAGAACATATAGCGTAATGCTGCTAGATAACATTCACTCCACACCAGTCACATGAATAAAGTGCCACTCTGTGCAAAAAAGTGCTTCAAAAACACCAGCCTCCACCCGCATGCAATGCACGCTCACCGCATTTTAAGCTGCCAAATCAATGTGCAGCATAAATAGCTTGTACGGTGGTAACAAACGCAGACATAAATCTAAGGAAATCTCCAGTCTTTTAACTACATCCTCCAGGGGGCAGCACTCCGCTTGTTGTTCAGCATACACCATAGCCAATACATAGAAAAACGCCATATAGTGTTATATTATATTTACATGGGAGCACATAGTGGCGGCGATCGATGCAAATCCAAGTATTTAAAAAAATAAATAAAACTAATGCAGCCATCACATCTAAGAACTGGTAAGCTTTTTTGGTTTAATACCTCTTTAAGAGAAGTATTCTAGAAAACCGGTGACAATCTCAGTTGTATGATATTTTGTTTTCTCTTATCTTCACCGTGTCTTTAGTTGATCATTCTCCTGGTTCTGTCCTTTTCTTAGAGTGGATCTCTAATTTTCCTAATTCTCTTTGATCCAGGATACCATTGAGGACAAGCTGGACACAAAACACTACCCATACATCTCCACGCGCTCTTCTGCTTCTTTTAGTACAACGGCTGTGAGGTTGGTATGCCAGTTGCCCTGTATATGAAAAATTGAGCCTATTTACGCAGGGCAATGAATGAGTACAAAAATTCCAAAAACATAAAGATAATTCCAACATATGGTTGCTGAAGCAGACCTGGAATAGAATCATCGAGAGCCTAGGGCAAGTATGCAGAACTACACCCCACTTCCCCGCTGCTAATGCATGACGTAGAATGGGTGTACTGCCTTGCATCCATTCTCTGCCACCTTGTTCTGGCTGCCCATGGTTGGCATTAGGTGTGCACTGAGCATGCGTTGCCAATCAGTTGCTTTCTAGCAGCTGGAAGGTAGTTACATATGCAAGGTGTGTTTTTCGTGGGCTGATAGGGTGGGGAGTAGGCATGTTGGTATGACAACAGTAGATGTTAGAATAGACATGAAGCTGCGACCCACTGGTTGCCAGCCATCCATCTAGAGCGCACAGTGAGGGATGCCCCCCACCCCACCCCCGGACAAAGGGTGAGCTTCCCCTCCTGCCCACCCTTTGTACCGGCCCTGGCTGATGGTCCTTTGTTGGATCTTCTAGAAACCAGTATATGATTATGAATATCTGTAGTCCTTAAGAGATTTTCTATGTTGCCTGTCTTACTAATTATACAGTAGAAATGTTGCATCCGAAAGAATACAGTTTTTGATGCTATCGCTCACTGTATCAGAAGTACTCCGTGGGACATATTCTGTCCTGCCTCCAGTCTGGCCTGGATCAGCATCTGGCCTTGAGTACCAACAAGAAGTTCCCCCTTCAATCTTCCAGTTTTCCTGCATGTTGGCGGGTGGGCAACTTAAGCAGAGCAGCTTCTTTGTTCATCCTCCAAGAATTAAGCAACACACACACCCTACTGATCATGATGTTCCCTCTCAGACACCAGTAGTCACAAAAAAGGAAAGTTTAGTGCACTGGATGTTTGATAATCCTGTCCTTTGACACACTAGCACTAAATTGACCTTGAGTTTGATTGTAGCTTTTGGAATATGGATGTAGGTGGACAGGTTCCAAGCCCGCAAATGAGAAGTATGAGCCCCTGGTATGTCATTTTAACATTATTATGCAAATTCATTTGCTTTTCCAAAGTACAAAATTACCAAAAAAAAAATTTACTAACGATAACAATTTTGGATCCTAAGGTTCCTCCAGAGGTTGATAGGGGTTCCTTGATCGGTGGCTGATTGAATCTGGTGATGGCAAGGGTTCCTTTGGGATAAAAACGTTAAATAGGGCTGACCTAGACACTAAAATGTGGTTACATTACATAGTTGCATAGTTATTTAGGTTGAAAAGTCTATCTAGTTTAACCAATAACTACAAATAAATAGAATAAATAGAAAACCTACATATACACAATCCTATACCTACAGTTGATCCAGAGGAAGGCAAAATAAAACAGAAAGAAGACAATGATTCCACCAGGAAGGCTCTTGCTGCTATATACCAGTCAATGTTAAAAAAATACTCTTTTTTTATTAATGGAATATTTGAACATCATAACCTGTTGAACATTCTATCCTCAGTGCCCGCTATGGACACTGGCACAAGAACAAGGCTCCAGGAGAGTACCGGGCTGGTCCACGTCTGATCATCTTCATCCTTGGTGGAGTGGCTTTCAGTGAGATGCGCTGTGCATATGAGGTATCTCAGGCCAGTGGCAAATGGGAAGTCCTTATAGGTGAGTGACGTAAGCATAGATCATTCAACAATGCACAGGGCTGTTTACTGGGATCTGCTTTTGGGATGTGGACAGAAACACTTTAATCTGTGCGTATGTAGCTGCGTATGTGCATCCATCATAACTTACATGTCTGTCTCTTTCATTATGTATATGTGTCTATTCTTTGAGTGCGTTTTCACGTGTGTTTGTGATTGCCCATATTTTGTGTTTAGACGTGTCTCCTCCATTTACGATAGTCCCTATTTATGTGCTTTTATCCATCTGTATATGACTGATATTGTGTGAGTGTGAGGTTACATTTATTTTAACCCATTTCAAGCCTCCCATGGGACATCATCTGCCTTCCTGGAGAGGATGCTCCTGGCATGCAGTGTGATGGGGCTGTGGTTAACAGTTGGAGCAAGAACAGTTTGGGCTCAGCCCAGGGACAGTTTATAGCTTCCTAGGTTTAGTCTATCATGATTACATTGTCTTTTGCCTATTTTATTGAGCTCGTACAGTTAATGCAGTCCAGTGCCCTTTAGGCTACATCTCTGCAGGTGCTTGGTGCAGCAATACTGAGCGCCCATGTTATTTCAGGCAGTTTTTTGGTGACACTGTAATCATTTTGCCAGGATAGGGTCATCCAGGACAAGTAATGAGAGCTAATTCCTATAGTTCAAGTGTTGGATGTAACGTGTGAGTGGATGCAATGCTGACAATGTATACTGAACTGTTTGGCATAGTAGACCCTTTCCTACCCAGCTATTGGTGTTCGGCAGGCCTGCCAAGTTCCCCTTTTTATGTGTGTACTTAAGATCAACCTGGCAGGCTGGTTTTATTTACATTCTTGTTACTACTTTGAGTTGATGACTTGGCCACTATCAGTCATCATCTCCATTTACCAGCTGCCACAATTGGTTTTCTATAAAGAAAGTTAAAATATAATGAAAAGCTGATTTTTAACAGAAAGCTGGTAATTTAAGGACCCAAGAGTACTAGTCAAACATGGAATGACTCTTGGTTGGTGGGTACCAAGTACACCTTCACAATAATATGAAAGTAGGAAAATAAATGCAGATGTCGCATCTACCGGGATTCATCAACTTTATAAGCTATCAATCGTTTTGATAGTTTTTTTGTTTACCCTAGAGGAGCTATGTGCTCTTTGTGTTGTATTACCTAAGCATGTACAACATTGAAGAAGGTCTCATCATTGAAGAAGGTGCTTTGTGGTTAGCACTTCTGCCTTACAACACTGGGGTCCTTGGTTTGAATTTTGGCCAGGACACTTTCTGCATGTCCTGCTTGTGTGGGTTTCTAAAGAGGACTCTGGTTTCCTTTTACACTGCTAGTAGCTTAATTGGCTCGATTGAGTGAGCCCAAGATGGCTGCTTCACCAGCTAAATACTTTGAGTCTCCTGGAAGAAAAGTGCTATAGAAGTATTATTTCAATTAATTATTTGCCTTACCTGCCACCATGCTTTTATTGTCTACTGAGCCCAAGGTTGAGAACAGTGCTGCAACACCGAAAATCCAATACCAGCTGTCATTTTTTAACATCTGGTGGAAGGATGGCCAGTGGAACATGAATGATGTAGGCAATGCCAACTCTTTCCATTGTAGCCCTATAGAGAAGTATGTCTGTACCTGTAGAATGAGTGTCTGTTTCGTGTTAGTGCATATTAATGTGTGTTTGCGTGGTTCATCCTGAAACGGTCTTTATGCCTGTCTCATTGAAGTCTGTGTGTTTTATTTAATAAGGCAGACAGTAGAGTGCTATAACCCAATGCAACCATTGGGTTACAAAGGCCATGACGGCCATAAACTATTGCTGTGAGTGACGGCAGTTTGTACAGCACCTCTACTATATGCGCTGCCTTGTAAAATAAATCTGCGTCTGTTTATGGTGATTATAATCTTAAAACGTCTGTCTGTTATCACTGATGTTGCTCTTTAAGATGAACATTTTTCCTATGGTGAAAAAAACTGTAGCTTTGCACCCTTTATTCCAAAGCAAAAATTTATTACAAAATTGTTTTTTTTTTAATATAGAGCTACCAATAAGTTAAATTATCATTGGCTGTCCCAGCCAATTAGCCATCAGAGAACTGTCATTTTGATGGAACTTTGACATTGGATGTAGAAGTCCAATCCTATGTAATGATAAATAATTGTATTTGTGGAGAATCCGAGTTTTGTGCAGTTTTCTCACCTCCAGAGAAGTGTACATATAATGTCTTTCTCTGTCTTTCTTGTTAAGAGTTTTGTCTTTCGCTGTCTCTTGTCAGTCTGTCTGTCTTTACTATGCTTCCCCTTTCTTCACTGCTGATCTATACCCCATCCAATGAATTTCCCATATATGTCTGTCATGCAGTAAGCCATCTCTGTTCATTATGTTGTTGCTCCTCTGTTTCCCTTTTTCTCATTGTGATCTCTACTCAGCTTTATGTCCTCCTTCTGCCCATTCCTAATTTCTTAGAGCCCTGGGATGCCATTCACAAAAATGTGCTAAGTTTGGATTTTAAATGTATTTTTTGCATTATGATTACAAAGAAACCACACTGTTTGAAGCTTTATGCTTCACATTTATGTGGGGAGCTTTCATAAATACCTTCCCTGTTATTGCAGCGTGGCCCTATTCACTTGAATGGGTCATGTTCGGCAGGCAGTAGTTCTTGACGAATGTGATGGGAGGGTATCTTTCCTGCCCCAGCCACGAAGCAAAGCATCCTGGCCTTGGCATGTGTACACCCCCACCTCCTTTCCAGCTTAAGGGGGAGCAGTTAACGGGTGATAAACACGTGGCTCAACCACATGGCTATACTACCCCCCTAGTGTAAACAAGCCTGAAAAGTGAATGCGGTTTTTGTTTGGGAATTTTCATTAACTCCCAAATTGCTTGTTAAAAGTGAACAAAAGTTTTATTTTTTTTAACAACATTCAAGGCTCCGATGGCATTTTTGAATGCACGCCAACGTTCATACGAAAATCTATCAGCGTTTGGCCAACTTTAGAGAGTTTGTGAACTGGAACTGGAGCATACAGATCAGGAGACCTGGCTGTATTCTTGCTCCTAGGCATTGTTTCAACTAATAATGAAGCTGAAGGATCAGTATAAGAGCCGAAGGACTAAAAACTTCTAAAGGAAGCCAGCATTGACAGGGCAGGCATTTCTGTCAAGAATGGTTCACCTTAAAGGGAATCTGTACTGTTTTTTTTTTTTTTTTAACACAGCATTATGTATTTATAAAATAATATATTTTCACTTTGAGGTGTTTTTTGGCAGTATTAGCATTATTGTTTCTTTTTCTATTCCATAATGGCAATTAAAGCCATGGATTGGCTTTACTGATTTATTATAGTCATATTTATATTTTTATGGCACATTTATGTGAATGTATGAGATTATTTCCTCCTTTTTCAACCTCTGCTTAGCTTCCATTCTCTGTTAAGGCGCATTGTTTCTTGTCTCACCCTCTCTGTGCTTCCGTCTTCTCTCTCAACCTCCCATGAACTTAGCCTCCATTGTGTTGTTTCTTCTGATTTAGCCACCCCTGTGTTTCCTCTTTCTGTCTCAGCCCTCCCGTGCTCTCCTTTCTTCTCTCAGCCTACCCTTTGCTTCTTCTAGTTCTGCCTCAATAAGTATCCTTCTTCTGTCTTAACAGTGCTTCCTCCTTTTGTCTCAGCCACCTCTTTGCTTCTTTCTTTAACCTCAGTCTCCCCTGTGCTTCAACTTTTCTTTCTCAACCTCTCCTGTCCTTCCTTCTTTTGTCCCAACTTCCCCTATGCTTGCTCCTTCTATCTCAGCCACCTCTCTTCTTTTATCCTTTTGTTTCAGCCACCTCTGGGCCACCTTCTGTCTCAGGCTCCCTTGAGACTCACCTCTGCTTCCTTCTTCTGGTTCTCCCTAATTATGCTCCTTCTGCCATACCAGTGCTTCCTCCTTCTGTCTCAGCCTCCCCTGTGCTTCCTATTTATGTTTCAACCTTACCTGTGATTTTTTCTTTCTGCCCCAGTCTTTCATGTTCTGTTTTGTTCTGCCTCATTCTCCCTTGTGCTTCTTCTTTCTGTCTGAGACTGTCTTTCCTTCTTCTACTTCAGCTTCCTCTGTACTTCCTTCTTCTATCTCAACTTCCCTTGTCCTTCCTTCTTCTGTCTCAGCTTCCCTTGTCCTTCCTTTTTTTTTTATCTCCGCTTCCTCTGTCCTTACTTCTTCTATTTTAGTTTCCCCTTAGTTTCCTTCTTTCTCATCTTCTCCGTGTTACCTCTTTTAACTCAGCCTGACTTGTGCTTACTGCCTCAGCCTCTCCTCACCTCCCATTCTGTCTGAGCCTATTCTGTGCTTCCATCTTGTATCTCAAACTTCCTTTGCCTCCTCTTTCTGTCTTAGCTTCCCATTAAGCCCCTCCTTCTCATGTAAACATCCTCCTACTTGCTCCTATCCTATCTTTGGCTTTGCTTTTCCTAATAACTCAGAACCACCAAAGCATCCCTGCTGGCTCTGTCTCCTTAGAGTTTCCTAAGACATTTTCTCCTTGTCGTTTTTATCCTTCTGCTATTTAACCCTTACCCTGTTTTGCCTCATATTGGTCTATGAGAAAGTCCTTTTTCTCTATTTTGTTCTCAGCATTGGTTATGCTTATTACCTTTCTTATCTATACCACCATGCATTTTTGATTTATTTGCTGCCTCCTTGGTTTTTTTATTTTGTGTTTCTATACCATGCCTCTCTTCCGCATGCCTATACTTTGCATTAGTCCTTTAACAATTCCTTCTCTTTATCCCTATACTGCTCCTACCTGTCCGTCTTAGGCCTTTGTCAGCCCCCCTTTCTTCTCTCACAGGTTCCACACACATATTAACACCCATCAAATTTCTTGGAGACCTCAGACACCCAGACTTCCGAGACAGCAGTCGGGTGTCATTCGAGGACCCGTCTCCCATCATGGAGTGAGGTCTAACGAGCTGGGACTAAAAAAAAGTAAAGAGAGACTTTAATACCCCCAAATCCCCCACCCTTTGTGGATATCTCTGCCCCACTCACCCTCAGCTCGGACGTCACTGATTCATTTCTCTCGTTTTTACTATAGTAAAATGCTTGCTGATTTTTATTTCTGTTGTAAATGTCATTCTAGGAAGAATTGAAAATGTGTCCTGTTGCCTCCAGCTGATCATGTCACCCCATGATCAATATATGACCCAACTTTCTTTTTTCTTATTATATTATGACCCTGTGTAATGCTTTCTTCATTGTTACATCACTTTCCCAAACTTATCTCAGTGTTCCTTTGTTGCTTTCATTTCTCATCACATATCCTCCATAATTGTTCATTTTCTCCACACTCCTTATGGACATCGAATCATCAACATTTAAATTCTTATATATTATCGAGATGAACAAAATCCTGGGCTAAGAGAACTTTGTATGTTACCAATGCTGACCTCTCCTTCTGAAGATGCTGGTTAGATGGTTGTCATGATAGACCCTCTGTCAGGATCACCAGACCAAATACTGAGAGTTTATGTCGTCATTAAAATTCAAAAGGATCAGCCGACATGTTTTGAAGGTTCTAAAGGGACCCTCCATTAAAATTGCTGGTAGGAGTCTGTATTTTATCGGCTTTAAATGGATTGAATTATTAATACTAAGATTTTAAATTTTACAATTGGTAACACATTCAAGCCCAAGACAACCAGACTTTTACCAGAAATTTTAAGCCCTGATGAAGGGGACACAAGAACTCCTAAAACATGTTGGCTAGTTCTTTTAAACTTTTATGATAAATTAAACTCTTCATAATCTTTTTACATTTGGTTTGACACTTCATTTTAGAGGATTAATGTGACAACCTAGCAAGCAGTATTTTAAGAAGGAACTCATCAATAGCAATGAACATATTTCTCTTTGCACTGGTTTCTTTAAATACTCAGTAGATAAACAATTGACCATAGACATCGTAGTGATCCAATCTGAGTACTAAATAATGTCTTACCACACGAAAGGCAGCTGGACATTCATGCTCATATGTTATGTATACTCAGCCCACACTCCAGACATTATTTGTACCCATATCACTATAGATATAATCTACCCAACTCCAAAGACAGTGCCTTGATATCTACTGGCAAAGAATATCCTCTGATGCCAGTCATCGCTGACAATCATGCCAACAGCATTTAGTGAAGACCATCTTATGTTTGACCAGTATAACATTCTGACATTATACATAGGTCAAGCAGAGCTGTGATAGAACTAAATCATAATTTGCCTAATATTCTGATTATATAATTCCAAATTTTGTAGTTGGATATTTTCCCCCAATCTTCACATCCACAAGAATACTTATTTTGTATTTAGTATTATGCTTGTAAAACAGACAGAAATATTTTAAGTGAACATTTCCAACCTAACCAATACACTTTTACCAAGATTGCATTTTAAAGGATACGCCAAGAAGTCACAAACCTCCTAGTGCCTTGATTGCCAAGTTTATATCTACAATAACCTCATAAAACAGTCAAAATTATGCAACCTTGCAGCTTCTATATTGATGATTCCAACTATATTGGGCAGAAGATCAGGCAGGCAAAGTGAAGGAAAAATTTTGTTCATATAAATATACTTACAAACATTTATCTTTTAGGGTCCAAGTCACCCATTGACACCTCTTCACCAGAGCATGATGATACATACTTCCCTATGCCAACGACCTCTGTTGTTGGTTTATCTGAAGGCCTTCAACAGCACTTTGAGATACCTCATAGATAGCCCGGCTGGTGTCAGATAATAGCTGAGGGAACCTTTGCCTATGGCCACATTTTAGGGGCACGACTACATTTTTCTGGGCTTATACAAAGCCCACAATATCATAATTTTTTTAGAATATGCCATACACTCAAATACTTAATATAATATAGCAACTTCCAAAAGCATACAAGCCACTGCTAGCTGATAAAAATATTATGATGATGTTTGGATTGTGGCAATGAGGAGATAGAGACATGCGGACTTATATTGAGGTTGGAGCTGCCCCTTTAAGAACCATGGGACCTATAGTGGTTGCTACATTTACTACTATTGCAGTACTTCTGGTTTCATTATTAATATTAGAACTAATGCAGTATAATAAAATCCCTGTTTTATAGTAGTCACATGGTAATATTACATGAAAATGCTGTTGTCACATAATTGTAATACAAGACATCAACAACTTTCATTCATCATCACATGCTCCTCTTCATCCCTTTTCCATAAATCCTCTTGTCATATTCATCAAGGGACAAACATTTTCAAGCTTATAGTTCTGCAAGCGGCTCACTTGTTGGCCCCACCACTATCTCTGTAACAATAAATTACATAAAGGGTGGCTGTAGACCACCACCAAAAACATTGCCACTGGTTGCATGAAGTCATGACGCACAAATCAAGGCAAGGAACATGCACTCTTACCCTGCTGTGGTGGAGAATGGGTTAATGCCAAAGCAGTCCATCCAATACCTGTAAACCCATGGCTTATATCCTGTAACACAGACATTTTGCTATGGCTATGAATCTAGGCACTGCACAAAATGTCCACTCTTCTGTCAATTGGCCCACTGCAAATTACCACTAAATGACAAAGACCTGGATGGGTACATCTGTATTAATATGGACTCCAACCACAATAACTATGAAGAAGATTCAAATGGTACTGAATTCTTGGTTTGAACCACAACTGTTTGGCATTATCAGCATTATACCGGGGACAACTGTTCCATTAACTCCTTCTCTCCCTGGACAGGGACTGGGCCACAGCACATGCGAGTCACTTTTTATGTTTACTGCTCGTTCATGGGATCTGTGCATGCCACAGATTCCAGCTCAGCAAGCATTGATTTTGGGGGTGGGGATGTGTAACACCATGGGGGCTCACTTTCATGGATTTAAGGACAACATTGGCAAAGATGACCACTAGTCAACAGGCCTTGTGTAAATCAAAGATCCTAAAAGAACAAACTGTCTGTATTGTTCATGGCATACTACCAAAATTTTCACGCCATTTAGTAACCTGCACTGGAACTATGACACCTGGAATCTGGTTGCAATGACAACACATACACTGTTTGATCCTTTACATTACCTACTGTTTTGCACCATCCACCAGATGAAAGCTAATGCCAATGTCGTACCTAAATGCATGCTATTAAATGAGCCCCAGGCAGTTTTTGAACTGGTGGGGGAGTCGGGTGGGGCATCCAAGAGGACATTGCATGCAGGGGATTTTGGGAAGGCTGTGTGATTACTTTTGTATGTTTATGGGTGATATATTTGTATAAGATGTTCCAGTCCCCATTAGAACAATCCATATATATGTTATTTACATTCATAACTAAATCCATGTAAGCATTTGGCACATTAAACTAAAACAGCAGATCAATGTTTGATTTATTGATCCATCATTTATAGCCTTTGATTGGCTCTAGTTTGTTCTACTTGGGACTTGCTTTTCATTCTTAAAATGGTGACAGCTAATATTACAGCCTATTTTGGTCATTTAAAATTGTTAATTGCAGTCTACATAGATTACATTTTATGATATAAAAAATAATTCTAAGCCTTAATATTCTTTTCAGTGTTAGATGGTTGTCAAACTAAAATACCCAAGCTAAGGATCAGAGTTAATGCAGGATGACATAATACATGTCCTGTATATGTTTTTTTTTAATGTATTTTGCCTTTAAATATACCGTAGATCTTTAATAGTTTATGTTTTTATTTTAATGATTATTTGCAGAAGTAGCTTGCTATATATTAATCTATAGCCCAGATACTGGTGTCCTGCATTCTTTGATATGCTCTCTTCCCAAAGTCAACATTATACAGAGAGTTGCAATAGTTTGGAATGTCTCAGACTTCAAGACATCCCATTCCGACTTTCACTGACATATACAGTCAGTACATGTCAGGGGATCTCCCTATTAGCACCTATAAGGAGTGGCATTCACTGCAAGGAGACCTCTCTTTATCTCTGTTTATTCTGTTTCCAAATCTCTAAGCATGTTAAATGTATGGGAAGCATGAGCATTGGACACCCCTGATTATTGAAACATGCTAGGGTGTTTTTATTTTAGAGCACATTTTCTTGACTAGGGTTAGAACCTTAGGGTTTCTCCAGAGACTTATAGGGGTTCCTTGAGCAATTAACAATTTCTGTCCCTCACATATTTAATCACTGATGTCAGTGATCTTTTTAGCTATCTATAGAGGGGGAAGGGATTCTTCCCAATGACCACAAATGTGAGAATCATTCTTTCCACTGACCGCTGCACCAATGCACCATAAGCTGTAGATATAGTAATTATTAGTAGGGCTTCCCTGAGAAAAAGTTATTTTAAAAGTCCCTGCATGTTAAAAAGTTTTAAAAAGGTTAGAGCAAAGTACCAGTTCAATGTGAATGCAAAAGCAACTCAAGCACAAGTGAAAGCAACTCAGAAACACCTGAAAAGGATACTGCTTTTGACTTGCTTTTGTAATAACAAAGGTCCCTTTCACCTGGGTGGTCCATTTAAGTCAGCCTGTCGGGTTTTTGGGCAGACCTGATCAGAAGCTTCATGTTAGTCTATGGGCAGCCAGATGTAAACTGATGTGTGTTTGTTTACATCTGATTACCTTCAAAGCTGTCCAGGTAAAAACAAAATGGACCTAAATGTGAAGGATCTGAGGTAGTCTGATATTAAAGGATGAAGGCCTGTTTATATACAGCTGCCCATAATTCTAATATTGGTCCTGAAAGATCCCAATTTTAAATGCAGCAAAAAAAAAATAAAATATATGAATGGACACAAATGTCACAAAAGTGACATTTGTGCTGTTCTGCTTCGATTTAGTAGGGGATCTATTCACAGTATCCCTGCTGATCAGGCTGGACATGGTCCTTATGAAAGGTGCCCAAGTTTCATCTCCCCATACTGTATGTCCATGGATCAAGGGACTGGCTGATCCAGCTTTGGGAATTTTAGTTTGGCAACAGATGGAATGATGGTGTTATGTAAGCCTTGTGTCATAAAGCACATATGAGTTCTAAGCATACAAGGGTGTAAATAATGAGTCCTAAATTATAATTGTAAAAGCCTAGTTATGAAAGATTTCTATCCACCCATTATTTAGTTTTATTTACAATATCTTTCTCTTCAACTTTAGACTTATGGATCAATAGTCTCTAGAAGTGACAGCTATTCCCTTCAACTGCATGTTTTCCAGCTTCTGGGTGTGCACAACAGTATCAAAAACAGTAGTTATTTGATACTGCTATCCACTTTTAGGAGCTGAGAGACAGTATGAGGTTGATTTACCAAAGGCAAAAAGGTTGTTTACTTTGCAAAAAAATGTTTCCCTACTAGTTTAGTGAATGTGGAGAAAATTAACTTTGCAATGAATACCCGATTATACGCAAAGAAAATAAAATTAAAAAAAAATGTTTTTTGCTTGCATATGATTGGATGATAGAAGTTAGCAGAGCTTTACTTCATTTACTAAGGGGAAATTTGCCTTTAGTAAATCAATACCATTGCGAGATCAGGCAGTTGGCAGGGCATCACTGTCAGACTCTGGCTTATGGCTCTTAAGATGAAGAGCTAAGACACAAACAAGGGAGGCAGCATATATTAATCTTTTATTGGTAAACCATCATTTATAATATATATCATATAACTAAATATTGCTAAGAATCTTACATAAACCCTTTTAGTAATATCAGAATACAGTTAAGCAAATGGCTAAATATTAATTTACATTCCATGTCTGGTATTCCTTCCCTCAGTAGCAAAGAGGAATGCCTGGCCCATTACGACCAATAGGTTATGGTCTTGATTTCTATAAATAAAGCAATGCAATAAAGTCCCAAACCATTATTTCAGTTTTGAATAAAGGCTGCAGGGTCTGTCCTGATATATTATTTACCAATGGCAACTTTTCCCCTCCAGAGATTCTGGTCCTGACCTCCACCATGTAGAGTCCCTGTTCTGGGGGGCTCTTCTCCATAACGTAAGAAATAGATGAAGAGTTTAATGGTGGGAAGGTTTGGCAACTGGAATGGAGAGGATATTTTAGTTTTGGTATGTATATACAAAATTGAAACAGTTGGGTTGGATTTTGGTTTTATTAAAGCAACACAGCATTTGATCAAAACTGAATTTTTAGGGTTGGCACTAAATCTGATTGTAGGGAGAAATTTTAGGAACAACTGTATTTTACCCCATTATTTTTCTTCAAGGGTGGGGGGATTTTTCAGTGCACTGACTTAGGAAACATACCCACAAGAAGAATGTTTTTGGATTTTAAGAAGATCAATTGTTCCAATCATTGTATGCTTATCTCTCTTTATTCTCTCTTCTTCTTTTTCCTCTGTTGTGTTGCAGGCTCCACTCACATCCTCACCCCTCAAAAACTCCTGGACGCTCTGAAGAGAATGAATAAGACAGATGATGAAATCAGCAGTTAGATTTCCCCTGTCCCCCCAGATGTTGTAGCCTATTTTTCCCCCCAAACCTTCTTCTACCCACTCCCAACCTGACAACTGGCTGCTGAAGACATATCTTCAGTTTATTCTTTGCCCCACCAGCAGAAAGGGAGTTCCTCCAGCCCAACCCTACTTTTAAACCAATGCTAATTCATGGTCTCTAATTGAGGCTTTTTTTGCATTATGGCATGGATGTAACGTCAGCCATTTTGTACTCCTCACCCCCTCTTTTTCTTGTGAGCCCTGCATTGTGGAGGTTGTATTCTGTCTGTTTGTCCTGGAATTTGTAATGATCCCAGCGCATTTTGGATCTTGTGTTTTTGGATTATTGACTATTTTTCACACATCTGCCGCTAGCCTGGATATATGCCCAATCAGCCATTTGTACTATGAGTTCTTCCGTGTTGCACTTTTGGCTTTGCTTCTCAGTCGTATTTCTGTAGCATATAATCTGTATCCAGATTTTGCTACTCTTTACATTGCTTTATTTATAGTCACTTTTATGTTTCCACAATGCACATTCCTACCATGTTTTTAGTGGACGTGCAGGAATATGGCAGGACGTTTGGGCCTGTAGCTTCCCCCATATTATACCCTGGGTATATGCCCAATCAGCCATTTGTACTATGAGTTCTTCCGTGTTGCACTTTGGGCTTTGCCTCTCAGTCGTATTTCTGTAGCATATAATCTGTATCCAGATTTTGCTACTCTTTACATTGCTTTATTTATAGTCACTTTTATGTTTCCACAATGCACATACCATGTTTTTACTGGACGTGCAGGAATATGACAGGACGTTTTGGCCTGTAGCTTCCCCCATATTATAAAGCACAACTTTTGATGGGGTAAAAATCTGGTGATGCCATGCATCTCAAACACTGTCTAGAACATGCGTCCCCATGCCCATTTCCAAATGTAGCTTATATTTAAGTAGGCGCCTGCAGTTCTTCCTAAGCCTTCAACCTCCCCACCGATTTGTTAACTGTTCTGGAAATGCGTGTTTCTGTATCTGAGTGAGCTTGTCCTGCCCCAGCTCTTGGAAATGAATGCTTGCATCTTTACTGTGTGTAGCGAACTAAATGTCTGAATTTAGTTCTGTCGTATATATATATATTTATATATATATATAATATATGAAGAGATATTTATGTTTCTGGAAAGCAGGAGTGAGACGGAGGTCTCAGAATTGCTCAGTTCTAACGGAGAACTGATAAGGATAATTTATACTCCAGTTGCAAACTGCCTCAAAAATTATGATCAGAAAATACTCAAATTAATTTCTTGAATGAAATTACCCTTGAAGGAACTGACCTATTATGAAGGTAGCAAATTTTGTAACAGCAGCTGTTGACTTCAATCCATTTCACAAGGCAGAGGTTACAGTTCTTCAATCTGTTGGGGGGAAAGGAAGCTAGGGCAACATCATACTCACATAAAAGCATCTCTTCAATAACAAAACTTGCTCAAATTGCGCTGATTGTGTTTTATTGGATGTGAAAATCAGTGTGTTCCCTATATGGTACAATTTTAGTTCTTGCTTGCTCTGCTGCTATAGAAGCGGTTAACATCTGAATGAATAAACGCTAAATCTTAGACAGGTTTACAGAGCCCTCAGTCTCACTCCTTCATTTCTTGTAATATTTGTTATGTGAAACAGTTTGTCATTTTGCCTGCAAGTAATAAAGAGATTTAAAGATATACAGTAAGCAGTGTTTATGTTAAAAGTACCTTGGTTCTGAACTTTATCCTTTTCATGACTAAGCCTAATTCTGACATTTGGTGTTTACAAGTTAAAATCTGTATTTTTTGCTAGAAAATTACTTAGAACCCCCAAACATTATGTATATTTTTTTAGCAGAGAATTTAAAGAATAAAATGGCGATTGTTGCAATATTCAATGTCACACGGTACTTGTGCAGCGGGCTTTTAAACGCAACTTTTTGGGGAAAAAGACACTGTCATGAATTTTTTAAAACCGAAAAAGTACAGTTAGCCCAATTTTTTTTGTATAATGTGAAAGATGATGTTACACCGAGTAAATAGATACCAAACATGTCATGCTTTAAAATTGCGCTCGTAAAATGGTGACAAACTACGGTACCTAAAAATCTCCAAAGGTGACATTTAAAATAAAAATAACGGTTACCAGGTTAGAATTATTGCTCTCGCTCTGATGATCGCGGCGATACTTCACATGTGTGATTTGAACACCGTTTACATATGCAGGCACGACTTCCGTATGCATTTTCTTTGCTGTGCGAGCTTGCGGAGACGGGGGAGCTTTGAAATTTTTCTTTTTTCTTTTTTTTAATTAATATTTTTAAAATTTTTTTTTTAATTTTTATTTTTTTACATTGTGTTTTTTTTTATTTTTTATTTTGATCACTTTTATTGCTGTCACAAGGAATGTAAACATCCCTTGTGACAGTAATAGGTGGTGACAGGTACTCTTTATGGAGGGATCGGGGGTCTAAAAGACCCCAAATCCCTCCTTTGCACTTCAAAGTATTCAGATCGCTGGAAACGGAGATTCTGAATACTGTATATTTTTAAAAAACAGGAGTAAACAGGAAGTGATGTTGTGATGTCACTTCCGTGTTTACAGAGAGAAGACTGGAACTAAGCCATTTCCGGCTTTGTGCCGGTCTGTCTCTAGCCGCCGAAAGTGGAGGATCGAGGATTGGGTCTTCCGGTGGGACAGGAGACACGGTAAGAGCGGCGGAAGGCGGCGATGTCCCCTCCTGCTCCACCAGGATAACAACCGAGCGACTTTTAGCTGCATCAGTTGTTATCCCTGGATAGCCGATCGCCCGCTCTAAAAAACAGTACCGGGATGATGCTTGCAGCTGCGGGCATCATCCTGGTATAACCCCCTAAAGCTGAGGCCGCATATATGCTTACGCTCGGCGGCAAGGGGTGAATATGATGTACCCTTATGGTTACCCAAATGACGGGGTACCTAAAAGCTAATTTGGACAACCTCATCTCCGTATCCAAGAGAGAACAAAAGGTGACACTGAGCTAAAGCCCTAGAGTGCCATTTTCCCAAACTAGCAAATCAGTACCATAGTTGCCAACATTGTAAAAAAATTTATAGGGACACTTTTTTAGCTGTAGGCAGAATCTGCGGGCGCCTCGCCGAAAAATGGGCGTTGTTTACGTGAAATAGTGGGCGTGGCTTATATGGGAGTGGTTCAAATTGGGGTGTGGTTGGAGTCTGAGATGAATGAGAGATGGAGAAAGAAAGGGGAAAAGAGGGAGGGAGAGAGAAAGAAGGAAAGAAGGAGGGAAGGAGAGGAAAAGAGGGAGGGAGGGAGAGAGAAAGAAGGAAAGAAGGAGGGAAGAAGAGGGATGGAGGGACAGCAGGCCCAGATCCTACACCACAATAGAAATGTGTATTCCGGAGTTTAACAAATCAGCAAAGATAAAAATACTAGAAACACCTGGTATTAGCTCTTCAATCATCCCAGCACCATGGTTTTTGTGGTGTCAGGATGATTGAAGCGCATTATTACTATTATTACATTGTAATATAGAATGAAATCATTCAACTCAGCATAATCCAGAATCAGTGGGACCCCTGAGCGTGTCACCTGCCACGTCGCCTGCCACCAGATGCCTTCATGTGCCCCCAGCAGAGTCCGTCCTTGCATCAGGTGCCCCAGCAAAGTCTGCCCTTACATCAGGTGTCCCCAGCGGAGTGCCACTTACATCCGGTGTCCCCAACGGAGTGCTTCTTACATCAGGTGTCCCCAACGGAGTGCCTCTTAAAACAGTGCCCCCAGTGGAGTGCCTCTTAAATCAGTGCCCCCAGCAGAATGTTGGCTGCAGTCTAGCTACACAAGTTGCTACAACTTTAGAAAAGGTTCCTGCACTACTCTGTTCTGACTTGGGTGCAATTTGATCCCTCATACAGGCTCCTAAATAGCATCCAAGTTGGATCAAGTCGGAAGGAAGTTGCAGGCAAAGTTGTACGACTTCATATCTCCCAACATTTGAACTTCAGAATGAGGGACACTTGAAGAAGGAAGTAACCTTGCATGGCGCACCGCAGAAAATGTGGGCGTGGTCAAACTTCTGACAGTGGGAGGTGCTTAAGGGGCATCATTAAACAAAACTCGGGCTTCCTTGTACCTATAAAATATGCTTTTATTATTGTTCCACAAGCAAGAATCTCATGGATACATACAAACCCCAGCACATTCATTTAAAAAAAAAGGATAAAAGCATGCAGGGTTTGGAGTGCATTACGTACAGAGTGCAGGGTTCTGGGATGAGCTATGTACAGAGTGCAGGGTTCTGGGATGAGCTATGTACAGAGTGCAGGGTTTTGGAATGAGCTGTGTACAGACTGCAGGATTCTGGGATGAGCTGTGTACAGAGTGCAGGGTTCTGTGATGAGCTATACACAGGGTGCAGGGTTCTGGGATGAGTTTTATATACAGGGTGCAGGCAGGGGAGTTGCTAGGTGTCAAAAAGACCAGAGGCTTCAGCCCAAAGTCCAAGGCCGGTAAGGGGGGATTGCATTAGTGGCGTGGGTTTTTTTGGCTGGGCAGTGGGGTTGTGTGGTTGGTAGGTGGGGGGTAAGCTCACTTGCTGGTTTCTGCCTGGCTTACCAATGCCCATCAATGCTGACCATTAAACTCATCTACCTGACATACACACACTGAGCTGCACACACTGACCTATCTGACATACACTAACCTACCTACACTGACCTACCTGACATAAATACACTGACCTACCTGACATACACTGACCTACCTACCTGACATACACTGACCTACCTACACTGCCCTACCTGACATACACCCACCTACCTACATACCTGCAGTATGATGGGGTGGAGGGCAGTATGATGGGAGGGGTGGCAGTGGAGGGCAGTATGATGGGGTGGAGGGCAGTATGATGGGAGGGGTGGCAGCGGAGGGCAGTATGATGGGAGGGGTGGCAGTGGAGGGCAGTATGATGGGAGGGAGTGGCAATGGAGGGCAGTATGATGGGAGGGGTGGCAGTGGAGGGCAGTATGAAGGGGTGGAGGACAGTATAATGGGAGGGGTGGCAGTGGAGGGCAGTATTATGTGAGGGGTGGCAATGGAGGACAGTATAATGAGGTGGAGGGCAGTATTTTAAGAGGGGTGGCAGTGGAGGGCAGTATGATGGGAGGGGAGGCAGTGGAGGGCAGTATTATGGGGTGGAGGGCAGTATGACAGGAAGGGAGGTAGTGGAGGGCAGTATGGTGGGAGGGGTGGCAGCGGAGTGCAGTATGATGGGGAGGGGTGGTAGTGGAGGGCAGTATGATGGGGTGGATGGCAGTATAATGGGAGGGGGACAGTGGAGGGCAGTATGATGAGAGGGGTGGTAGTGGAGGGCAGTATGATGGGAGGAGGGGGGATAGTGGAGGGTAGTATGGGGGAACTGTACAGCATGACAGGAGGGGGCAGTGTATGGGAGAAAGCAGAGTGACCATGAGCATCCTCGGGGCACTGCAGGGAGCATTTCTCCTACCTTTCTTCCAGCGGCAGGAACAGCCTGACCCCGAGTCAGGGGGTGGAGCTTAGGCGCGAGGAGGAGGAATCCTCCACCGGCTCGCTCTGAATGCTGGGGCCCCGCTTTCCTCCTCGTCATGACACTGGTTACTAGATGCCAGACAGGCAGCGTCTAGCAACCAGTTGTTTGGGCAGTGAGCCAGGCAGCGCCTGTGGTGGATAGTAAAGCGGGTCTCAGCCAGCAGTGCACCGGGCAGTTAGGGACAGTGGCGATGCGACAGCATTTTTAGGGGGCATTAGATCGGCCAAGGGGGGACATTGTATTGTCCTGGAATGAAGGAGCCCGGGACCCAGGACAGACCGCTAGGCGGGACTTTCACAGGCATTCCTGGAAAGTTGGGAGGTATGTGACTTGTGCGCTGTGACCCAGAACAAGAAGTTCCCTGTCCCTTTAGCAAAATGAAACAAGCTGGGTGAATGAATACATGGACATAGGGCAATCGATCAGTCATGACACTACAAACTGCAGCCACTACATGTGAGCCCCATCATTACAAGGTAAGGCAAACAGATAACACAGAGACTTTAAACTAGATCCTATGTAAAATAACAAAAACATTTGAAAGTGTACAATGCCCTTAACAACACCAGGTGCAGGAGGAGTCCTAGTGAGGTCTTGCAGGGGGTAAAATCTAGAGAGTCCAGCAGTGCTGGAATAATAGACAAGTCAGGTAATAGGAACTAGAAACAGACAGGAACCAGAAATTAAAATTTGGGAGGCAAGAGTACAAGGGCTGGACTTAGGAAGTCTTCAGGAACAGGATGACAAATGTAGCATTGCCCCCGTGGGGATGCTGAGTATAGTCTTCCCTGGGCCTCCCTCTGATTATCCTGCAGCCAGACACTTGGGTATTTTCACACTATCACCTGCACACTCTTCCACTTGTTATCCAAGGATCAGTCTAGGGTATTATTTTTTTTTGGTATTTTTTGGTAGAACTTGGATAAGAGAAGGGATTAGTGGGATACTCCAATTTGAACTATGCACAGACAAGGACAAAACTCTCACTTGACCCCATTAAATTGAGTCGGATAGCAGATTCACTGCTGGACCACACTATAGTTGTGTGGGAAGATAAGTCCTTTGCTTGCTCTGGCAGCCGACTCAGTGCACCACTTTTCTTCAGGACACTCACCAGTATCCCCTTTGGCTGACACCCGTCCACCGACTTCACTAGCCTGAAGGGCTGGCCCTCACAGAACAGGTCCCTAGATGCAGGTCTGTACTCACAGTAGCCAGGAACAGATCCTTCTAAACACATCTCCCTCCTAGTCAGCTCTATAGGACATCTGGGTTGCAGCTTTCGCAGTTCCGGCCCTAAGGTCAACCACCTGAGGCCGCATGACAGCCTGCATAAAGGAGGGGGGCAGCAGCCTCCTCCCTCCGGACCCCGCTCTCCAGCCGAAGAACCCGAGCACATGTGCCCTAGGCATATATACAGTCATCCAGCATGCCTTGAGACACCTTCTTCTGCCAGTGGCCATTGCTGTAACTACATCTATGCTCCCATTTGCCTCTTCCTATTGAACCAGTGAGAAACAGGCAGACAGCTTGAGCAGCATCTGAGTACAATGAGCAGACCCTATCAATGGATCACTGCTCCCTGGTTGGCAGGGAAACTCAAAAACTTTACTCTCTCTCTCTAGCACGTACCTAGGAGGGTGCTACACAAGCATCAATGGAAACTCATCATTCATTGTAAGTACCATCTCTGGTGCAGGGTTGGCAACCACCAGTAAATTTACTCACAGTTTGTAAAAATCTGTGATTTTTTTTACAACTGCCAGTAAATATCAAGGGCTGATAATTTCATGCTGTGTTGCAGGGGTGTTGCTAGGTGGCAAAAAGATTAGGGGCTTCAGCCTGAAGGCAGAGTCCGGCACCGGGGGTGGGATGTTACCTATCTGACGCGCACTGACCTACACTGACATACACTGACCTACTTAACCTACACTGACACACACTGACCTTCTCTCAGTGAAGAGGTGCGGCGGGCGCATTGTAATTCCCGTCTGCTGGAGCCTGCAGCGCCTATGATGGACTTCACATGTCCCGCGGTCCCGGCACTCATTGGACCTGTGTAATGTCCATCATAGGCGCTGCCGGGTCCAGGAGGCTGCGCCTCCTGGACCTGGCAGCACCTATGATCGACGTCTCACTGGTCCAATGCTGGGATCGCGGGCGAGACCGTGTGACGTCCAATAAACTTAGGGAGTTAGGCGCCGCTGCCCACGTGACCAGACTTTGTGCTCACTGCTCGGATCGATCCCCACTCATGCGCAGTGTGGCGCTGCACTCCCTCGGGGCTAATAATTGTTTTAGAAATGGCTGAGACTTGGGGATTTTTGGGGACCCCTTTCGGGGCTCCAGCCTCCCCACTCCCGACGCCACTGCTGTGTTGACTTTTCAAGTGTAAATCAAGCAAATTACTTTGTTATAGGTATTGTCAGTGTTTCCATATCATGTTTATACTGTTCAAATATTCACTGTGTTAGTTTTCATTAGGGAGTTCCGTAATTTCTCAGTTTGCCAGTAAAAAAATGTGCTCCGCCAGTAAATTTTCCATGTTTTGTCAGTAAAAAATGCTGTAGGAGGTTGGCAACCCTGCTCAGGTGTGGTTAAAAAAAAAAAAGAAATGACCAAATTTCAGCTTTAAAAATGTGCTGCAGTTAAAAAATTTGTTTCTTTTAATTGTCATACCTGTAGGCTGTTCATGGCCTCTCCCAAGCCTGTCAGAAAAGCGAATGCGAGTGACCCTCCCTGTCCTAGATGGCAAGCTGCACGGTACATTGGACGCACAACTGCAGCACCACAGGAACAAGCATTCTGCCAAGGTAGAACCTGTGCATGCGCTCTCTCTCTCTCCCTCTGTCATACAACGCTACTGCCACAGAGGAGGACTGAGCAAGCAGGGGCTTTTAGGCTGGATTCACACCTATGCAGTTTTAGTGCTTTTTGCATTTTGCAGATTTGCACTGCAGTCCATTCAACATGGTTTCTTATGGAACACGTTCTGTAGTGCAAATCTGCAAAATGCAAAAAGCACTAAAAATGCATAGGTGTGAATCCAGCCTTAGCCCGGCAGAGTGATCTTTCCTCTGGTCCTGGGGGCTCACTCCCTAGGCAAGATGGTGGTGGTGGTGGTGGTGGACGGGGGGGGTTGCTCACACTAGAAGTTTTTCCAACAGGTCCGGGAGATGGTGTGCACGGTCTACAGGTGCAAAAACTGTACAGCGGTTTTAACTCTACAGGCTATTTCCCACTGCCGGTCAGAGGGGCATTGTTAGGTACCTGGTAGTTGAGCCCGACTGGTAGAAGGAGACCTCTCTTAAACGCTGGTTCAGGAGCCACTGGAAGTGAGAACAGTGGTCTCTTGAGCACAGTGGGTAGGAGGGCCTGATGCAGGTTCCAGCAGAAGCAGGCACTGGAACTGGAAGGACGTCCCTCTGGGATGGCTGAGCTGCGGATGCAGGTAGACTGATGCAGGTCAGTAGACAGGCAGGTGGACGATAAGGCAGCAGCAGGATCAGAAGCTTGGCAGAGCAGGCTGGAGACAGCGTCACAGGACACAGGCAAAACAGGGTCAGACAGTCCGTTTGGCAAGAGATCAGGCAGATATATAGCAGGAGGGATGATCCAAGAATAGGCAGGCAGACAGGAGTTCGACAACAGGTCACAAGATATAAGCAAGGTCAGGCAGGCTGGGTCGGATAGGAGACTGGAGAATGGTCAGACGGAGCCGGGTCACTAGCAATACAACAACAGGCAGGATACAGGAACTCAGGTGCAGAGCTGCAGACGAACAGCACCTGACAGCAGCATCTGACAGTCTTTTAAAGGGCCCTTGGCACCAAAACAGCGCTAGCGCGAACGGGCATGCGCGAACGGGCGCGAACGGGCGCGCGTGGAAGCGCTCCGGCGCCCCCTGGTGGAGAATTCAGCAAAACTGCCCTTGAAAGGCCCTTCGTGCACCTGCGTGCACGCATATTCGCCCGACGGCCACTGATATGCCCCTGACACTGCCCCCTCCCAACGGGCAGCCTCCGGATGCCCAGATAACTTTTCTTTTCAGGATGAGCAGAGAAATAGGCATGAATCAAACGTTTGGCATGAATATTACTGTCAGGCTCCCATGAGTTATTTTCCGGACCATACCCCTTCCACTTAATCAAAAACTGTACTTGCTCAGATCTCTTTCTGCAATCAAGGATGGCCTCCACTTCGTACTCCTCATTACCATCCACCAAGACCGGCTCAGGGACCCTGGTGCCCCTATCAGGAAAGGGATCATCTACAGCAGGCCTGATCAAAAACCGAAGAACCTCTTGCTGTCCGCTTGTGCCTTGGATACCGCTTCCCGTAACATCCGGTTATTATGACTGAGGAACTGCACTGTGTCCTGAACCGCTGGAACTGAGGATTCTGAAAGAAAATCTGGTAAGAAAGATACATGAAAACCATAATTGGCAGTTTGCCCATTCGTTTGGGGGTGATATGCTGAGGACAGGGCTAGTTCGATTTTTAAGATTTCACATAGGGCTCTCCAGAAGCGTGAGGTAAACTGTACCCCCCTATCGGACACTATATTTGCGGGGATTCCGTGCAGCCTGACAATCTCCTTGATGAACACACGGGCCGTTTCAACAGCAGAAGGTGTTCCTTTTAGGGGTACAAAGTGGGCCATTTTAGACAGCCGGTCGACGACCACAAAGATCGCCGAACATCCTTCAGAGCATGGTAGTTCAACTATAAAGTCCATTGCTATCATCCTCCAGGGTCTATCTGGTATAGGCAACGGTCTCAGTAGTCCCCAGGCTCTGTTCCTGGGAGTTTTATTCTGAATGCAGACGGAACAAGAGTTGACATACTTCCTGCAGAATTCCTTCAGATTAGGTCACCAGAAAGTGCGTTGCACCAGCTCAAGGGTCTTGCGAACCCCAAAATGTCCTCCAAGTGGGTGGTCATGCAATAATGTCAGTACCTTGACTCGAGCGCTTTCTGGTATGAAAATTTGACTTCCTCTCCACAATAATCCATCTCGAGATGTTAAAGAGGATCCCTGGAGACTTGAAGGTTCTGGTGATGCTTCTCTGATCTGTTTGAAGAAGTAGGAAGCTATTTGCCGGTAGAATAGTGTCAGGTACAGAAAAGTACTTAGAGTTGTCAAACATGCGTGACAGCACGTCTGGTTTTACGTTTTTAGATCCAGACCGGTAGGTAATGTGGAAACAGAACCGTGTAAAGAATAGAGCCCATCGGGCTTGTCTGGGTTTTAGTCTCTTAGCAGATTTTAAATATTCGAGGTTCTTGTGGTCAGTATATATCAGTACCGGATGGACTGCGCCTTCTAACAAGAACCTCCATTCTTCCAACGCTGTCTTGCGCTGTCTCAGCCGGTGAAAGTTTTCTAGAAAAGAACCCTACGAGATGCATCAGGTCCTTGTTGCCCTGTCGTTGAGAAATGACAGCACCCACGGCCACTTCGGAAGCATCAACCTCCAGGATAAAAGGTAAGGACGGGTCAGGATGGCTAAGGATTGGAGCTGACGTGAAACGTCTTTTTAATTCTTCAAAGGCCCCCTGAGCCTCCGGGTTCCAGTGGAAACGAGAGTTCTGTTTGGTTAGCTGCGTATTGGGGGAGATGATGGCAGAAACCCCCCTAATGAACTTTCTATAAAAATTAGCAAAACCAATGAAGCGTTGCACGCCCTTCTTGTCCGGGGGGCTGGCCAATCTAACACAGCGGACACCTTCTGAGGGTCCATTTTGATACCGGTTGGGGAGATCACTAACCCCAGAAACTGAATCTCGTCCTGTTCAAATTCGCACTTCTCCGCCTTAGCATACAGTCTGTGCAAACGAAGTCGGTCCAGAACTTTACGGACATATTCCCTATGTTGATTGAGTGAGCTGGAGAAGATTAAGATGTCATCCAAATAGACAATTACAAAGATGTCCAGGAAATCTCTAAACACATCGTTGACCAGATGCTGGAACGTGGCAGGAGCATTGCATAGGCCGAAGGGCATGACCAGATACTCATAGTGTCCGAAACGGGTCCGGAAAGCCGTCTTCCATTCATCTCCGGCCCGAATGCGGACCAGATTGTAAGCCCTTCTCAGATCCAGCTTGGTGAAGATGATGGCAGACCTCAACTTCTGGAACAGTTCAGGTATCAGGGCCAACGGATAGCGGTTTTTGACCGTAACCTTGTTTAACTCCCGATAGTCCACACATGGACGAAGAGTCTGATCTTTTTTGGAGACAAAAAATATTCCGGCACCAGCTGGTGAAGTAGAAGGTCGGATAAAGCCCTTTTTGAGGTTTTCATCTATGTATACCTTAAGTGCCTCTTGTTCTTTTTCAGACAACAGGAAGATGCGCCCGAAAGGAATCTCAGCCCCAGGGAGCAGCTCAATTGGGCAATCATAGGGACGATGGGGTGGCAGGGAATCTGCTCCCTTCTTGCTGAACACATCTGCAAATTCTCGATAGGCCTCTGGTATGGTTTGAAGCAGGTCTTGATCAATGTCCATACAAAGTAGAGTAGCAGCAGATTTAGAGGATTCAGGTAGGCAATGTTTTTGGCAGTAGGGTGACTGGAACTTGATCTCGCCCGTGACCCTGTTAACATGAGGGTTATGGGCCCGGAGCCAGGGCATGCCCAAAATGATCGGGAATAATGGAGATGAGATAACGTCTAGTGTTAGGATCTCTTTGTGTTGAGATAAACAGGTGGCAGACAAAGGAAGGGTTTCTTGAGAGGCTTGTCCTGATTTTATGTGGGACCCATCGGCCAAAAAAACTGAGAGTCTATGAGTCTTGTTCTGTAGGGGAAGGTTTTGTTGGTTAGCAAAAACAGAGTCAACAAAGCAGCTACATGCCCCAGAATCAATAATGGCGTTGACCTGGATTGTTCTTCCCTGGAGCTGTAATGAGAGAGGGAGAGCAAGTTGAGTTGTATTGGCAGTTAAAGCGGATAAACTGGCCGGAGTAGAAGAAAAACACTTACGGGTCTTTACTGGACAGTTGTTCACATAGTGGCCCGCCCCACCACAATAGAGACAGAGATTTAGCTGGCGTCTGCGCGCCCGTTCTTCTGGGGTCAAGGTAGAATGCATAAGTCCCAGTTGCATTAGCTCGGGAGCATCGGGTGTTTGGGTGACTGGACTTGGGCAGGCAGGGGGTAGATACCGGGAGGCAGGAACCGGAACTTTTGCAGTCATCCACATAGGGCGCGTTTGTTGAAAAGAACGTTCAGACCGGCGTTCACGAAGGTGTCGGTCAATCTGGATGGTAAGGGTGATGAGTTCTTCAAGGGTATCAGGCATCCCTACCCGAGCAAGCTCATCCTTAAGACTCACAGATAGCCCCATGCGGAACTGGTGACGTAAAGCTGCGTTGTTCCATTGAGTGTCCGCGCTCCAGCGTCGAAAGTCTGTAACATAGTCCTTGGCCGGCCTACGGCCATGCTGGAGCGTGAACAAAGCTGCCTCAGCGGTGGCAGTCCGCTGAGGGTCCTCGTACAACTGGGCCATGGCTTCGAAAAAGGCAGGCAAAGACTGGATCTGTACAGAATTGGTTTTAAGCAAGCGGTGGGCCCAGGTCTGGCAGGTCTGGGGTTCCCCCTGGAGAAGGGATATGACAAATCCCACTTTAGTAGCCTCCAAGGAGAAGGTCAGTGGCTGTAGGGCAAAATAAAGTTGACAGGCGCTGCGGAAGGCCAGAAACTTGGTTCGGTCACCAGAAAACTTCTCAGGGATGGGGACCCTTGGTTCAGGTGGAAGCATGACCACAGAGGGTGGTGCAGCAGCCTGTGCTGGAGCAGCTGCAGAGGCAGGGGCCACACCTCCAGGACCACTAAGATTTAGCACTTGACCCTCCAGTCTGTTGTAACTGTCTTGCAAAGTCTCCTTGATGGGAGGGACTCTCCTGCGGGCTCAGTCATGGCTGTTCGTACTGTTAGGTACCTGGTAGTTGAGCCCAACTGGTAGAAGGAGACCTCTCTTAAACGCTGGTTCAGGAGCCACTGGAAGTGGGAACAGTGGTCTCTTGAGCACAGTGGGTAGGAGGGCCTGATGCAGGTTCCAGCAGAAGCAGGCACTGGAACTGGAAGGACGTCCCTCTGGGATGGCTGAGCTGCGGATGCAGGTAGACTGATGCAGGTCAGTAGACAGGCAGGTGGACGATAAGGCAGCAGCAGGATCAGAAGCTTGGCAGAGCAGGCTGGAGACAGCGTCACAGGACACAGGCAAAACAGGGTCAGACAGTCCGTTTGGCAGGAGATCAGGCTGATATATAGCAGGAGGGATGATCCAAGAATAGGCAGGCAGGCAGGAGTTCGGCAACAGGTCACAAGATATAAGCAAGGTCAGGCAGGCTGGGTCGGATAGGAGACTGGAGAATGGTCAGACGGAGCCGGGTCACTAGCAATACAACAACAAGCAGGATACAGGAACTCAGGTGCAGAGCTGCAGACGAACAGCACCTGACAGCAGCATCTGACAGTCTTTTAAAGGGCCCTTGGCGCCAAAACAGCGCTAGCGCGAACGGGCATGCCTCCGGCCAGGCATAAAAATTTCCCCTGGTCCTGGCCAAAAGGCCCGGCCCAAGAGGCAGGTGCGAAAAACGTGTGTTGTGGTGAAGTGACCATGGTGCCATAAAATCAAGTGCTTACACACCGTGACTATACGGCACCCCTGAATTGCCACTTCAGGGGCACATTCACCACTGGCTTTTCAAAAAAGCCCTGACCCCCCAGCCCAGACCACAGCAGACCCCACCACAGACAGGAAGGATATGGAGATCAGGAAGCCGGAAAGAGTCCTTTATCAGGCTCTGCCGTCGTTCCCATCACTCCCTCCTAATTACATTCGGGAAGTACTAACCACTCCCCTCCACCTGTAAGAGGGAAGTAAGCGTTCTCTCCCGAATAACTGTCCGGAGCTAGATCTGCCCCAATCCAGGTCAGAAGGCCAGGGTCCCGACCCTCCGGTTCAGACCCCGTGGTTCTCCATCCCTATCAGAAGGCTTCCCTTTCGGCTACAAACCGCTCCAGGTCACCTCACTCCAGCAGGCTTTGCATAGCAACCGCAATCCCGTCTCTATTTCGCCATAGATCAGGGACGGAAGCAAGCGCCACCTCCTGGAAACTGATAAGAACAGATACTACACTTGATCTTAGCCAAAAGGCCGAGAAGCAATTAGCAATAATCACGCCTCAGTTGAACCTCATTGGCTATGATACTGCCACTGCGCAAAGCTGACAGTTACAGTACTGATGAGCCGGTGTTTGGGAGAGACCACAAAGCCCCCAGGGTTGCTGCTATTGCTTGGCTCCGGGCGGCCTCCTCTCGCTGTTGCTGAGAACAGAGGATGGTGACAGGGACTTTATGGAAGGAGACAATCCGCCAGCATCCCTATATTCGTATACAATCGAAAGTTTTTCCTCTTAAGTGGGATTTTAAAGGGCGGAAGTCTCAAATAATATATCAAAAGATGTAAAAAATATTTGTTTTATTATATCAAAAAATTAAAAATATGACACATATTGTATAAAGAACAACAAGGGAAACAAAATGAATGTCACAGTTTAGAATTGATGATAAGAAGATATACAACACAAATCAGGAGAGCTGCACTTAACCCACAAAACGCTGTTTCAGAAAGCAGGAACTAATTGGAAGTGCAGGCCCAACGCGTTTCGAGGTTCTTATAATGGTTACGACCTCTTCTTCAGGGGCTGGAGATGAGATATATATCTTTCATGAAAAACAGCATCACATGGCATCCAATTGAGGAGGGGGAAGGGAGGAACCTGCTAGCCACCGGGGTCCAGACCCGAATATCAGTGCCACCACCACGAGACAAAAACCATCAGCAGAACACGACCGGACACAAAGGGCGTCACGTCCGTCAGCTGAGTAATAAATGATCTAATAGGCCATTCGGTGCATGAAGACTGAAAAAGTCCCTATTCCGTTTTAAGGAATAATTATCCATCAACTGACACCATGCTGTTGCTGAGGTAGAGGTGCGGGGAGGAGGATGATGACGAGGTGGTGGTGTTGGTGCTGGATCCAGGGTAGGGCTCCTGGAAGAGGCTGTTGCTGCTCCTCCACCCTTCCACCTGCTGCTCCTCGCTGCACATGGCCCGCAGCTTGTGTAGGGAATAAGGATAAGCTCCGGCATGTTCGCACACTCCACGTGCAGAGCGCGCCAGGAACGCTAATCACAGGCAGTGAGACATTTTCCCAATGTGTGGCTGCAGAGATCGGGAAATGTCTCTCTGCCTGTGATTAGCGCAGCGCAGCGCCGTGCCGACTTCATGGTGGGCTCTGCACGAGGAGTGTTGAACACGCCGGAGCTCATCCTTAGTAGGGAAGAACCGGGGCCATTGTTTATCCTCCCGGCCAATCAGGAAGCGGGTCCTGAAACCCGATTGGCCGGGCAGTCCTAGGCCAATCGGGTTTCAGGACCCGCTTCCTGATTGGCCGAGAGGAGAAGCAGGAAGACATTAGCGAATATTAATTTGCTAATGTGACACAAGTGGGTGTGCTTGGGGTGCAGACCTCTGCGCCCGAGCCCACCCTTTTTGAAGCCAATTAAAGCCTCGGGCTCTAATCATGTGCTTCAACAACAAAAAAAGCAAAACATTAAAATCCATGTGTCCGGCACCCTGCATGGAGATTAGGGGCGCATGGATTGGGGGGGGGCGGCGCCCCAGTGCCCCTTATGAGTGGCCACCATTGCTAACTACAGGTAACTACTGGATGTGCAGATACAAGTGGACAGTTGCACCTCCTTCCAGCCTGTCATTGTTTTGTACAGGCTGAGCAGTCGTAGCCATCCCCAACCGATTGCCAGTCCAGTTGCAGCAATACACTGATCATCCATATGAATGAGGCCTTAGACCCCGATGCATGAGACGTTGACGATTAGGTGCAGGAGGAAGTCACAGGCGCGTCGTTCAGCCTATATAACACTGTGACTGGCTGAAAGCTGCTGGATGGTGTAACCAGGGCCGTTTTTAAGGCAGGGCAAAAGGGGCAGCTGCCCTGGGCCCTGTCATTGTTGGGGGCCCAAAGCAGCTGCCTCATACCTGCTAACTATCCAGGTTTAAATTCCCTCGTCCCTTGAGGTTTTAGTCCCGTGCTGTGTCCCAATATCTCAA